>OZ022519.1:17225261-18593261 GCA_963989415.1 Cerceris ruficornis
ATCAAGTGCTTTGAGTTTTAAATTTAAAAAAATTCAAACAGTGGAGTTAATCACTTTGTGCTGTGAACGGCTCATATATTATATCAAGTGATACTGGAAAAAATCTGTTAGAAGTCACCGAGATTTGAATTTGAAATCTTTTACCTATAGACCCATTGGAGATTATTAAATCGTACAATTTTTTAAATTGGCTTAGAAAATTCCTATCGTTCGATGCATGGATGGCTTCAAGTTCAAATCTCCGTCCCCTGTAGGCAATCTTTCCTAAATTAGCTTCTAATATGTCGCTTTAAAATCCACCTGAAAGCTGTAGATCCTAGGTGTAATTATCGTAGAAGTTGAGGCAAAGAAATACGAAAGACGAAGAGCAAAGATAATCTTCCGCGACGGCTGACCTGTGCCATCTGTTTCTACTTGTTCCTGCCGCAAAGAACTCACCATCGAACAATAGAAGTTTTCTTACATGCACGTAAGATCTGTAATTAAAATTGTCATTTTTATTCCTGCAAAAATAATTCTGTAAATCCTGACGGTAACAGAATTCCTAATTAATTTCACTGTGCAACGAACAAAGCAGGGCTTCCGGGAAACGTCGTGAATTAACTATAACGAATGTAAAATCCACGATTTTAATGGTAAATCAACAGAAGTTTCGCGAAGGTCTTATGACACTTCGTAAAGCTTTGATCGTTCCTCTCTACTTTCCAGTCGGCAACATAAAAGCTCAGTGAACTAAATTTTCCCATAAACGAAGGATTATTCTTCTCCTCTGATAAACCGCGAGTTCCCCGAGTGAAACTCCGGGCGTTTATTAAAACAAAGTTAAATCCCGTAAGAGTAGAGTGAAGAATCGAAAACAACCGGACAGTAAATTTACGTTATCTCTTCATCTTTCTGTAAATCTCCTTTCCACTGCGAGCGCTGAAATTCACAGAGTTTCCCCGGCACAAACTCCGATAGGAAATTACGTCTGCAATATTACCCGTTACTGGCTATCGATCTTTATATCCAACATTGAGCGATAACTTCATTTATCCTTGAATCGCATTCGCCGTGAAAATATGAAGATCCTTCGAGAAAAATGCATTCCCATTATTCTCATTCCCCGTAGATTATTCGTCCGAGTTATCTGTTCATCGAATATCTTTATTGCTAATTCACCGTGAAATTCATGCTCTTAAGCTTTTGTAAATGAATCGCAATTTTTCATACAGATTCAACTTTCGTATCGGATAACGAATATATCCTGATAAATTTCACTTTCAATTTTACGACGATTTTATTGCCGTTACGTCGAATATATGACGTTACGGAAGTAACAAAAGAAAAGAAATTCGGGTTTCGGGTTTCTCACTGTAACTCAGCCGGTTTGTTGCGTTACGGAGAAATTTTAAATTGACCGGAAACTAGTAAAAAAGATATCTTTACGCGGAGATCGAAGATACTAGGATTCGACTTCGAACGATTCCACGGTGAGTAAGGATGAAAGGAAGAAAAAGAAAGTTGGTCGTTCCTTTCTCTTCCAGCTTCTTTTTTAACGATTTCATCGGGTACAAGAGTCGAGGGGATATCTCTTAAAAATTCTCCCGTGAAGAGTGTCGTCGCAAATTCATCGAAGGTCTTCCAGTAACACCGAAAGGATCAGCCGTACCTTCTGGATATATCCTTTCACCTTTTCTTCTACGGTATGAATACTTCAGAAGCTGGTTCACGAACGAACAATGAACGCTTCTCGTTCATCCACCGTATCTTCAAGTTGGAGGGGTAAAAAAAATTGGACTACCTTTCGCGGGGGAATTTCGTTACAATAATTCCTCGGAAGATAAAGAAAATGAAGTCCTCCTCTTTCGTGGATGATAATGGTAGTTTCTACGGAATGAAATTAAAACGCGTACCTAGAGTACGCCCCGATTAGATTTTCATTTGATGCGAGCCGTTTAATTAATTGTGCAAGTTATAAGATGAGAGGAAAACGCTTAATGTGCCTGCAGTACAATACTTCTGTTGTTACAGCGGCACCGTTGGGTGTTAATGAAGGTAAATTATATCAGAGTATGCGTATAATTTGCAAGAAACATGCAAGATAGTAGCGCGAAGTATGTGCAGTGTGTTTAACAATTAATTAAATGACTTGGACGACTGTCATAATGGCACATATATCACTGTAATATTTTTTTCAATGCATTTTCTATAACAAATTGGTATCGTCCCACTGTGAAACAATTTTGAATCCAAGTTCATCTTCTTCGAACATTTTCGACACAAATCTGCATCTTCAGGATGCATCCGCAGTCTAGTTATAGCTTTCCATTCCTTTGAAATGTCATGGAAGTTGTAAAGAGGTGCGAAAACGCGGAGATGTATTAATATTTAACGATCGAAGGCATAGAAAGTCTATTGGATATCTTTTGGAAGACACGCATATTGAATGTGAGGAAAAGGGAAGAAAGGAGATGTACAAATAGGAGAAATATTGTGCAGCAGCAACGGCAGATGCATGTCCTGACAAATCCCATATTTTCATAGAAATCATGGAAGAACGAAATATCCACTGCCTGAATTATTTATGTAGCTTGTCTAAGGGGATGGTGAAATCCTAACAGTATTAAGTATGTATACACGTAGCGCCCAGATACCGAATAACAGGCGAACAACCGCGAAATAAAATTGCTACTTTCATCATCGCGAGTCTGTTTCCTGTACTACATCCTTGGAAATTATTCATAAAGCTATATCGTTTTGAAACAGTTATTTCAAATACACCCAATTCTGTTTTTACACGGTTTTGATTTAACACGGTCCAGAAAAAAAATTGATTCCGTTTTTACACGATTGTATTCGGTTTAGCACGATCAAAAAATCTAAAATATTCTTAAAATAAATTTTGTAATAAATTTATTTTAACTATTTTTTACAGGGTTGAAGGATATGGAACTAATCCCCCTTTTTTCTATGTATGTACTACATGTCTTTTTTTTACACGGTTTTGTCTGGAACGTATCTACCGTGTAAAAACAGAATTAGGTGTAGCGTCTTCTATGTCGAAAAAGATGATGTAAATTTGTACCTATTCAAACTTTTACGATCAATACACATTTCTTTCCGGATCACGGGAGGTACAATTACCAAGAAAAATAAATAGACAATTATAAAGATACCTGATACGGCTACAATAGAGGTTCTACTAGAACGATGAACAAACAAGACAATCAGAAAAGGCAAAAGTCACGTCGTCAAGAAGCAAGAGAAACTGCAAGGCAAACTCCAAACCCTTGATCACGAACAGACGCTCCCCCTTCGTTCGCCGAAGGATCCCTTGAATCGGACATAAATGTTATCATAAATTCATCAAACTCCAAAAAGGAGGGAGACTCGTCTGCGCCTGGCAGTCTCACAATCAATCCCTTCCACTTTTATTCACTCTATTTCGTCCCTCTTCCGAGGCGAAAGCCCGAAAGCACGGAAAGTTCGCGAGTGGACTATGAATGCTGCTCGTCGAAAGGACAAGGAAACGGGAGGAAAAAAAGGAAGAATAATCCGAGAAAGAAGGAAAGGCGGGGAAGAATTGGGTAGGAGGGTAGAAATAAAAGAAATTCGAAGGACTCGCCGGTCTCTTCGCATTCTTTTTCTCGTGCCGTAGTGGCAGAGTCGTCGACGAGGAGCTTTCTGTCCGCCGACAACTTTTCTTTCGGTCAAACAAGCCACTGTTTACCAGAGTCGACAAAAGGGAACTCGATGAACGAAGGGCACGAGCAGTTTCGAGACGTTAGGCTACGTTTACACTGGGGACAAAGTGTCACTTTAGATGCTGCGTTCGTCCGGTTGGTTGTCGTGTAATCACTTCTCTTCGCTGAAAGTGAAATTTATAGCTGAATAAGAATCTTGGTTAATCTTTGAGGAGGACTTTCTCACCGATTGCCGTCATTCGGGGGAAGGAGCAACGATGGAAAGAAACGAGGAAGAAAATTTCGACCTAACGATTAAATTACTTCGTTTCTTAAGGTCTGATGATTAATTGCTGCCCTACTTCTTAAGTGTGTCATTGACCTAAAGGGATACTTTAATTTACAGCTTTTCGTGCCTCGAAATTAACATGACAGAGTGAGAGGAATTAGAAAATCAAGAAGAAGCCGTATCAAGTATAAAGAACTTGCGACAAATTTTTCAAAGCTACAAGAAATCAAATTCAACCCCCTCGGCTCGATTCAAGTCTTCTCGTTGTACGCAAGAATTTCAACGAGTTAATTAACGCAACTAAATTAACACTCTGCCGACGATTCTTTCCATCGCTTTCCTTTCCTATTCTTTGGTGCATTTAATAAAGGGGAATATCAAGAGCCGTCGAGAAAGAAGAAAGAGGCACGTTCGAAACGATACTCAAGGAAGCTTGATTTAACGCAACGAGGCGCGAATAAAAAGGCAGGCGGATTGAAAAATCGAAGTACCTAATTAACGTGGAAGGACATTGCGTCAGAAGGTAACGAAGAAGGCGGTGAGCTCTCTTCGTCGACGGGTGTAAAGTTTTCCCTGGACATCCGTACCGATGCAAACGAATCCCCGTGTTTCAGCTTGAGTCAGGTAAAACGGCCAACTTTTCTTCCTCCTCGCCCTGGACAGAGTTAATTAACGTTTCCTTCGAGTGCCTGGCCTTCTTCCTGTTCTTTCTTCTTGCCAATGGCAGCTTTAAGCTATCCACTTGGTGAGCGACTCGATCTTCTTCTTTGGGACTCCGTGTACTGCGATTTTAATGAGACTCCTTTCGTTCTAGACCCCGTCAAAGCTTCCATGATCCGCGACCTTCCTCTTACAAGGGAAGTTTGGAAACTGATACACTCCGATTTTGATGAAACTTTGCATAAATATTTATTAGACCTACCTAAGAAGGTAGCTGGAATTCATTCGTGCCCGTTTTCAACTTTGAGAGCGATATCAGCCCCTTTGTTCAAACCGCCGTTTCTAAACGCTTGTATGTTCCTGTAAATTTGCTCCGCCTTATGACACTCTGCCTGACTTTTGAAACCGCCATTTTGTTTTTGGAGATTTTGAGTTCGGATTCGTAATCAGCGACCCGAAAAACATCAGAATACCAATTTTTACGCGGAACCATTGATTTTTCAGTATATATGGTCGCCATATTGAATCCGCCATTTTGTTTTTGGACATTTTGAGTTTGGATTCGTAATCAGCGAATCAGAAAACATAAGAACACTCATTTTTAGCTATATCGGATGTGTTTTGCGCTTTTGGCGAGGATTTCAAAGAGATCGAAAACTGTGCGAGTTGCCTGAACAGCTAGATCGACGTTCTGGACCACTGTGCAGGGAATGGATTTTTAATAATTTTATCTTAATCTAGAATGTTTGCCGAGACCAATAGCAACAATAATAATTGATTCTGTATCCATGTAAGTGCAAAAATCAGCTCTTAAAGACACCGAATTATAACGGTGCGAAGTCGTACAAATATTTCATTGAAAAGGAAATGTTACTAGAGCAGTTAATAATTTTGTAAAACCTTTTACTTTTCATACAGTCTATTATCATTAGTTAATGTTGCAGTATACATTACGAATATTTCGAAAGATTATGTTTTCAACAATTTTTTGAGGTTTTTTAAAGACATATTTTTCGGGTTAAATCACCAACTTTGAAATTGAAAAACTAAGAAGTACCCCAAAGGACCCTCTGAAACCTTTGAAGATACTTCAAAGTTTAAACTATATAGTAGTACTTTCCGCAAAAATTAGGAAAGGACCGAAAGGACAGACAAGGCACTCAGGACAGCCAGAACAGCCAGGACAGCCAGGACAGGCACAGGACTCAATGAAATGTCTATAGCAAGATGCGGAACAACAGCAATAACAGTTAAATAGACTTCGAATTAGACATTCAGATTTGTCTGTTTCCAACTTTTCTTCACGAATAATCGATAGAGAGCTACGTTGGATACAAAGTTAGAAGCTTGAACTTCCATTCACTGATGATACCATATATCCACACTCGCTGCCCGACAAGCTCAACTCCAACTCGTACATGTAATTTCATTTAAATGTCTCACAAAACATTCAGCAACCTCCCATGAAACACAAATACGTCACATGTACGTCCTTCAAGGTAAATATGCATATTCCTTCAACAACTAAGCAATGAAATCGCAAGCATCCTGCGAAACGGATCAGAATCTTCAAACAATGGAACACCTGAGGCTTCATCTACGCGCGGTAATTTTGAAATTTAATTCGCGCGTTTCCAGCGATGTGATATCGCGTAAAACTCAAAAAACGATGGGGCGTCGAGCCGCAAAAGGATAGACCACGACCGGGAAATGTTTTTCGGGACGCGCAAATATTGAATCGCGGTAGGAAAACTGTCGAGGGAGGTGGATGAAGTTTCCCTCTGCTTTGAGATGCTCTTTCGTGAGATGAGCTCTTTTCGGCGGGGCTGAGGTACGTTTTTACAGGACCCGGGAGAGTTACTCGGGGGGAATCGATTTCTTTATTGAAAATTTGAATTCGCGACGGAGCTCCACTGATAGATCCGCGAGATTAAAGGCGACGTGTAATATCTACGGTCTGTTTTCCTTTTTTATTCGAGTTACACGATTTCGCGTATAGACGGTGACTTCGTGGAAAGGAAAATCATTTAGAGAGAAATCGTGCTTGGGAAAGTTGGATATTAAAATCCTGTCGGGGAATCATGGATAATTTCCGAGGCACATTGATGACATTTTTTGTTGGACTGAAGATACGTGAAAGAACATTGAAATTCTATAGAGAAAAATATGGAATCCTATGAATATTGATAAGATGTATTGAAAATATCCAGGGGGAAGATTTTAGCGAGAAATATTTACAGGTGGACATGCTTGGAGAGCTTTGTTATGTTAAAATACGTTGCTTTGTTTTTCTTCAATTTCATATAAAAAACAGAACGTCATTTTGATTGGTTTAAAGCAGAAAATATAACGATAGGGGTTCAAAATTGTATCGATGATATTACAAAATTGTAATTCAGATGGAACTATAGTGTCATTATCAAATCATTTATATTTCGATGCCGAAGTTTCAATGTATTTTTAATAAAATTAAATTAGAGATATTTTTGTTTTCAATTAGAGATGTTTTTGAATGGCAGAAAAATATGGGCAAACATTCATATCAATTTCACAGCTTTATTTTTCCGCGCTCTGCTTTTGTACAAAGTCTGCGATTTAAATAAACCAAACCCCGTGGCCCAGGAAAATATTCTCTGGAAAAAATACAGGTAAACAATATCGTTAAAGAATAAAATGACTGTCATTATTATTCGATTTTACCTTTTAAAAGGTGAAATTAAGTTCAAATCGCATATATTACTATAATTCTCATTAAAAAAATTATAATATCTTTGCCTACAAGACGTGCCACAATATTCAATCTTTGAGATGCACTTTTCAAAATATTCTCGTTAAAAATTGCACGAAAGAGGGGCTCACGGAAAATGTAACATCGATGACCAAAAAATATGCGAAAGAACCTCTTTGAAAATATTTATAATGCTGGAACAACAAGCGACGTTCTCTCTTCTACGAAAGTACAATTTCAAAAACAATGTGAAACTTCTACTGCTTATATTGTTCACTATGTACAACTCTGTAACAGTGATTTCTTTGCAAATATTGTTTTTTTCTCTCTCTCTCTCCACAATATTCCTTTACTGCATGCATAAATTATTACGACCCGAAGGAACGACTTGCTACTATTATCAAAGATGGAAAAGCTGCAGAGGCTTCTCATTAGAGATTTCTCAGGTATTAAAAGGGATTAACCTCCGAGCATACAGAACCGATTCTTCCCCTTTAGCTCAAAGGGCATCGTTTTCCCACGCGGAATAAATTCCCTTTATCTTCAAAGAAATACGAGAACTACGAAAGTACAGCATTATTCGATAATTAGAGACGGTAATAATAATAATACTATTATTACGCAAAAACGGCGGCATGATTCTATAAAGTACAATAAGTAACTGTTCATCTAAACGAGACTCATTGAATGGAAATCATTTAGGAAAGAATTTTATAAAATTTCGTATTCCAATAATTAAATGCAGTACTTACCGCTATTCTCTTAAATAATGGAAAAATTAATGGCACAGCTGTTATGCAAAAACAAAGGCATGATTGTATAAAGAATAATAAATAACAGTTCATCCAAAACAAATTCATAAAATGAAAATTATCTTCGAGGACAGGATTTCACAAAATTACTCTAATAATTTAGTGAAATCACCCACGGTAAATATTCACGTTCGACGACGGAATTACTCATCTTTCTTCTCATCAAATATTAAACGCAAAGTAATTAAATAATTGTTATAAAACTAGAAATTCTATTATTACACAAACAATATGTTTCGGCAAAAAATATTAGATACCAATTCCTCCAAAGAAAAAGCATAAAGTAGAAAGCATACTACAGGAAAGAATTTTAGAAAATTGATTCAATATTTTCATAAAGTATCAAAGGCAAATGTTCACAATCGACGAACGAATTACCCGCCTTTCTTCTCGCGGAATATTAAACGCACGTCACTTAAATTATCGTTATAAAACTTTCCAAACGTCGAGTCATACTGTGAACACGATGCAGACGTCTTTTTCCTTTTGATTTACAAATCGAACGGCGGATATTGACGACGTGACATCTCGAATCCTTTTCTTCGGCAAAACGAAACGCTATTAATGTCGCGTTCCATTGGAAGTCGCGTTTCAAAGCACTTCCGTCGTGTATGAAGATGGAAATTCTCTCCTCTCGAATATTATTCCCAGTGTGCAGTATCTCGATACCGGGATTGAACGGACATGATTAAAAATGCGAAAAGTATTTGATTAACGGAATGTAATTGCAAACTGCACGGAAACGCTTGGAGAATAAAAAGCAGAGAAATAGCAGTTTCGTAATTGCGAGTAATATTTACGAGGTAATTACGAGTAATACGCAAAGCCGTGAGAGGTACATTATCCGTAAATATTCGTTACGCTGTGTTTTTCCATCGCATCATCCTCTATTAGAGTTATATTGTTTATTCGTCAAAATGTGTTTACATTCGTGGAAACAGTAATGCGGACTCTCACCGAACTGTAAATTATTTCGTTACTAAAAGCAAAGTAAATCGGCGGCGTATCATTGCACTATGATATAATATAACTATGATATGAAAATAAATGAGGAACCGTGAGTAATTTCATTGCTGTCGATTCGCAAATGAAAGCTCTTCATTCTTCGTGATTTTTTTGTTTAGTTATGCAAACACACTGATTCACAGGGGGAAAATTGTATATGGAAAATGGGGTAAGCATCTCGCTATTTAATCAAGAGGGAAAATTGAAGGCTAAGTGAGAAAAAAAAATTGACGTTACTGCGAGGACGTCGGTCGGTCGGTGTTTTATGCTTTTTCCTTCGATATTGCAAAATGGCAGGGAAAACGGACCATCAGGGTCGACGTCTTAATAATTGAATCTTCTCGTTAAAAAATGAGTGGCGTAAAATCATTCCTGTCAACGCGACGGAGATAAACGTTAAAACATTCAGGCCGCGCGAACAGTGGACCACTAAAGATGGAATACAAAATTCAAACGGCTTTTTATGGGACTTTTGAGGCATAAAATTCTTCGTCCTCCTCTCACTCTTCCTCCACAGAAACCGAGTAAACGGATTTGCAAATACTTGTCGTGCAAGTTTTAAAGGAACATCGCAGAGGGTTATTAACTCTCCCCTTATAGAATTACTTCCCGAGCGCGATCTTTAAGCAGGCGGTAGAAATTTGATAAGATTCTCGTAAACGACGAAGAAAGATATACCTTGAAACTTGTGATTATTCAGAAGAATAGAGAATTTTTTACCGGGAATTCTATGTATTTTTTCAGGCTTCCTTAATTCAATCACATTTTCTAGTGTTTTTCGTATAATTATAATATACTGCACGAAGTCTTTATTAAATTCAATTTAAAAATTTCATAATGATGTAATAATTGAGCTAAAATTCTCAGCATTTCGCAACTTAATTACCAGACCATTGTGAAATATAAAAATTGTATTTAAGTGAAACTTCATTCACTATAACTTAATTTTCATATTTTACTACTTATACCGTTCTGTCAGAAATACATATTAACACTAGAACTACCGGCGTTAAATCTATCACATTTCAATATTTGAAATAAATACTTTGAAAAAGGAGGAATCACGAGCCGGAAAAGGTGATCGATTCGACGATTTATGTTTCTTGAGATAAACGTAGAATATTAATTCTATGGCTCTTCTATAAACTTGGAGAATTTTTGGAAAAAGTTGTGTACCAGTCATTTTGACTGGTTTGGTAGTTCTAGTGTTAATAGACACAATTAGTGACCGACCTTTCCTTACCTCCTGATTGAAACAATAATTAACGAAAGATCACACAAAATCCAAATCATAAGAAAATACAGCATAAATTACAAATCAACGTGGAACCCTAAATAGTTAACAGCTTCTCTTGCCTCGCCGGGCAAGGTGCTCGAAAATGTTCATTTCGCTCTTGATTAAGGCCTCTCACCAATACCTATTTCTATCGACAACATATTGATAGATACAATTCCTGACCTACCTTTCCTATCGATTCGAACAGTAAATCGACGAAAAAACAGAAAGCATCTTTACCACGAAAGACAGCACAAGTTGGAAATCAACGTAGGACCCTAAACAGTTAACAGGTTCTCTTGCCTCGTCGGGCAAGGTGCTCGAAAAAGTTCATTTCGCTCTCGATTAAGGCCTCTTTCCAATATCTGTTTTCCATCGACACGAACGGCGCACGATACGTGGGCAAAACAGCGCGTAATCAATGTTTTCGTAGGTGCAGCCAACGCGAAACAATGCGGTTGCATAGGAGGAGCCAGTTGAATGCGTTCATTGCGAGCCGCGATGAAATATCGCGAGCATGTTGATTAAATTTCACGCATATTTCTGAACACATTCTTGCCGTCGTCAAAGCTCGAAGGCATCGGCGCTCTCGCCCCTGCACCGGCAATGATTCGTAAACTAAATGCAAACGCGTGCGGGCACTGCAGCAAATGGAAATGCAAAGAGACGTCGTCGTCTCAACTTTAAGCCGAGCTAATGCATTCGAGTGCAACGAAAGCAAGCCGTAGTTCGTCGACCTCCTACGGGTATAAGCCACCTTCGTGCGGAGTTCCTGTGTGACGTGCTATATTTAATTATCACTGGTTCAGAGTACCTCTAATAACGCGTTTAACAGGGATACTTCCTCGCCAGGGTATGGCAACGACCACTGTAAGGGAGCATGGTAATTTTAATCGTTGCTGCTAATTTCCGCTTGTAGAAGAAGAGTATTATAGTGGTGGTAGACATTTTTTAGGTTCTGGTATCAATGATTAAAATGAAAGTGTAGCAGGAAGGTTGATGACACTTGTGGCACAAAATTGTATTAACCCTTTGAATTCGAGGGCTCCGGAGCGGAGCCATTTAAAATTTTTCTTCGAACTCGAGAGCTCCGCTATGGAGACAATGCAAATAATTTTCAGTTCATAGGATTGTAACTTTGTTAAGTTCCTGTAATGAAGCGGGTTTGATATCGGTTGATAAAATAGTACCTGGTGGTGAATTAGTCAGTATACAAAAACCTAAAATTGTTATTGATTATACAAGGAATATGCGTGCATATGGTTTTTTGAGAAAATCGCTGAAATGGTGGAGAAAACGATTTTTTCTGGGGGATGGAAATGTGTGTAGTAAACTTATACATATTGTACAATTCTGTTAAAAAAATAAATAATGAAAAACCAATGTCACATTTGAAGTTTGTAAAATTGTTGGTGAACCAATTGGTTGGGAATTTTCGACAAACATGCTTTTTCTATTGAAATTGCTTCGAATTGCTGGTAATATGAATGAAAAAAAACTTCGAGTTTAGTTCATTATTTAACCGAGCTAAGGCTCTTTATACCTTTTAGATATAATTTGCAAAAACAACAACTTTATCAAACTCACTCGTCGGTCTCTGCAATATTTATACTTCAATAAACCAAGACACATTTCAAAGAAACAACATTTTCAGCGACTGTGAGCCTCACCAGGAAGATAAATTCACATGTTTTACGATAGCCGGTTATATTTGAGCCGTAAATTTTTCATCGGGGAATTGAATTTGAAAGGCAATCACGGGCAATAAATAATTTTTTCCCGATACAGTGGAAAACGAGTAAACCAACGAATCTCGGTGTCGACAGAGCGCTGATCGTTATTAGCAAATTTAGTGCATGCTAGATCCCCGCCGCAATTCCCATGTTTAACGTGGACCGACACATTATTCGGGCGCAGGTAATTTGTCGGCGTTTACACACATGCAAATATACGTGGTGGCTATATAGCATTCTGGAGCTGCATTTATCCGAAGTTCGATAGTCCGACAGCGTTCCTGTAATAACTAACCTCCGTTAGATGGAATTCCCGCTAATCGACCGCAAGGATAATTGAAATAAATGATTCCTTAGCACGTGAAGCCGGATCTCTCGGTCTGTCGAGACACGAATAAACACGGAAGATGCATCATTGTCCGCAAAATAAACGAAAATCGACGCAATTAATAATACCGCGTTTATATCGAGGAAAATCGTATTAAGTTGACGGGCATTGCTAGCTTTTTTAATTCGACATACAAGACGTACGAAGTGCGGGAAATTTCAAATGAAATCAGAATATGAACGAGAAGAAACGAAACGTTCTAATTGTGATAAATTGCTTTTACCAAATTTCCCGCTGCTTTTAACAACCTCTATATCCAGTGAGACTTCAACTTAAACCTTCAGCTATGCTCATCTGTTTAACACTAGAACTAGCGGCGTTAAATCTATTATATTTCACTATATTAAATAAGCCCTTTGAATAATGAGAAATCGAGAGGCGGAAGAGATGATCGATTCAACGATTAATGTTTTTTAATATGGACGTAGAATATTTACTCTATGACTCTTCTATAATCTTGCAGAATTTTGGGGAAAAATTGTGTACCAGTCATTTTGACTGGTTTGGTAGTTCTAGTGTTAAATGAAATTAATATTTTAGTGGATCAAAACGACGTTAATTTCAAAATTGAAAGTAATACCAATTTTGAGGTAGCACTTATTGTTATCTGACTTTTCCTATCGTGACACCGTAGACATAGGGAAATGCAAATAGAGAGCAGTTTGTAGACGATGTCGGTGTCCCTTCGACGTTAAGCTCGAGGGGTTAATGCATTCGAGTATCGCGGCTGCACGTTGCAGTATGCACGTATGCAAATATCAGCGGCAAAGAGGACATTGCAGGATCCGTGAAGCCTAGTCGATTCCTCGATTAGCGGTGTTCCGATGCTCTTTCATGTAAATAAACAGAACCACACTATGACCACAGAGAACTATCGAGTTGTATGCCTTTGTTGCAACAACGATCTCTAATAAGGCAATTATTTATTTATTTATTTATTATACGGGAATCACCCTTTGATACAACAAAAAGCATGAGCAACAAAAGCGTAATACCTTCTAGTATAATACATTCCTTCCCATTTTTCATGATTCTTCCTATGCGGATTTGTAATTCTAATTAATTTTTAGCGAATACGTGTAGCACTGCGCGAAAATAACTCCCCGTTCGCCGCGAGGGGCGAAATATCGCGCTAAAATTTCTCAAATTATCGCAGAGAACATCCCGATCGAACTATATCCTATATCCCTATAGATCCCAGATCCCTATATAGAGAAATATAGCGAAGTATAGAGGAATAGTGTAGCAATGTATATAGCAGTAGCCGATCCCTAATGAGACAATTATTGGGCTCTCGGATGAGCATTAACAAATATGCGTTTGGAACGGTTACAAAATTTCACATCCTCATTCTAGTAATTCCCAAGTCGCATAGCCACTCTGATATATCGTGTACTTTCCTACTATCGAAATTATTAAGGATCGTTTCGCTGTGATATTACACTCTGTACTGATATTAATTTGGTGTTCAAAGTATCTGCTTGTAGTCGCAAATTCCGTGAGCTCTTTCAAGGCATCGTTCATCCTTTATTTCTATTTCCTTTTTGTAACTTTTCGAAAAACCTCTCGCTCAGCCCTTACTTTCACTCGAAAAGCCTGACATTTTCTACGTCTCAAGGGTGCGATTAGTTTTCGTCAGTGATGCAGGCCCTTCACCCGTTGCTTCTCCTGAGTGATAACTCAGAACGACAGGCTGCAATTTTAACACATTGCAGGAATATTACGGGAATTCTTGTGTCTTTCGCAGCTGGTGAGAAAACGTAGACAAAACGAGCAAGGTATTTATGAAATGGAATTTGAAGGGTTTGAGATTCCCATTTTATTTGAGAATTACGGTTGACGATTTGATGGAATTTCTGTTCATATTTTTGTAAGGGTTCCATGTTATATATTGTTTTTTTATTATAGATGGTAAACAAAATTTAATTATAGAAGAGAATGTTTGGCAAACTTTCTGAAAAGTTCTCCCTTCTATATTTTTAATAGTTTAGCATTAAATTGATAACGTAAAAATTCGATAATCAGCTTTACATATCCTGTGAATTTTAAGATTTTAAGTTATGCCGCATGGAATTTTTCAACTTGGAAATTTTTGAAATTCCAACTCCTATCTATTATATTTCCTGCGGTACAAGTGCATATTCTAAGGCAAAGAAGTTAAATGTATACATTCTATCTCTATCAATATCTAATTAATATTCATTTAACACTAGAACTACCAAACCAGTCAAAATGACTGGTACACAATTTTTTCCAAAAATTCTCCAAGATTATGGGAGAGTCATGGAATAGATATTCTATGTCCATCTCATAAAACATAAATTACCGAATCGATCATCTTCTCCACCTCTGAATTCCCCTTTTTTCAAAGTACTTATTTAATATATTTAAATATTGTACAACAGATTTAACGCCGGTAGTTCTAGTGTTAAAGTTCACCTAATATACAATACTATTATTTCCAACCAATTACAAATATTCCTCACGAAATGTCGATATATACAAAATACAAAAATATCACACCACTAATTCTCATCATCAACAAAGTATCCAATCCGCAATCGATTAAAACCAACTACCGGGCGATTTCCACGCAGCAAGAAGCCACTTAAATAGCATGCTCCAGTTTCGCGAAAGTAAAGCATCGATCTCCTTCCTCGTTAATACACCTTCTCACGGTGACACTCGACACGTCCACGTTAAAACTGCGGGTGCAAAGGTGCGTAAAGAGTGTAGGATTACTTCTAAGGGGTTACTTCTAAGGAGGTCTCTCAATGAAACGGGAAGGAATACATTTCTTTCGCCTTTACCGTAATAGTACTTTAACGTGAAACGTCAAAGAATCGGAGAGTGGTGGCCGTATATAAAGGAGAACGCGAATATCATGAAAAGATCGTCATAATGGCGCGAAAGAAGGGAAGAGATGGGGAACGAAGTTCGCGATATCGTTGTAACCGTTATAAAAGCGTTATTTATGGGGCAAAAGTAACGCGTTCTCTTTTCCTCGTCGGCTGGAAACGTTATGAATGATATCTCTAAATATTCCCCCGCGGTTTCTTCTTCTACTAATGAGAACGCTGGGAAGAATATCTGCGGGACTGAAGTGAAAGAAGGGGGAGGAAGTTGAAGATGAAGAGGAGGAGAAGGGCCGTGGATCCGGTGGGTGGACAAAGATATCTGAATCGGAGGAGTTTTCTTCTATTTAGAAACAAGGCGAGCAGGTACAAGTGCAACGACTGCGGCAGATTTTTATCACCTTTATAACGGTACACTCCCGGGAAAGAACATACCGGCGGTGCAATCCTAATATCATTTGCATGCTAAAATTGAAAAGTTAAAATGCAAATCGACGTACACACAGATCACGGGGATGCAACCGAAATATTCCGACTTCCGATATTAAAATGTCGGAATTCAACTAACGATCCCATCGCGTACTTTCTCCCTTTATCTCTTGTCCCCTTCCCTGGAGGGTGTAAAAAGACTGAATCAAATCTTCAGCGGATATTTTATTTACCTGTTTCACTTCTGTCTCTCTCTCTCTCTCTCTCTCTCTCTCTCTCGTTTTTCGTCTCTTGATCCTTCCTCGCCCTTCCCGCTTCTCAGTATAATAGTGTCTCATTAACATTCATACGATTGCATTCTGAAACAGACTGTAACGGGACGCGGAGAGAACACTGTTACAAAGTAGCTTAATAAAGTAGACAACGTACAAGAACTTTTAATTAAATTTCAAACACTGGTCGCTATACAATAAATATAAAATAATTTCCATTTCCCCGTCATTATAAAGTACAATCGCCTCTACACAGAGATCTCTCCTTTTTGCTTCCAAGACCGAAAAACCTTTCCAGCCTCTAAGAATTGAATTACAAACAAATTAACGTCATGCCGAATAACACTGATTTATCAAGCCCCTCTGAATATGGAGAATAGTTGCGAAAAAAAAGAATGTACCCGATGTACAACAGAGAGGGAAAGATAGAGAGATAGAGGCATGTAAAGTGATAGAGAGGGAGAAACATAGATAGAGGCAAGTAAAGAGAAAGATATAAGGAGGGCAGATAAACAGAAAAATAGAGAGTAGGAGAGAAAGGCAAGTAAAAAGAAAAATAAAGAGTAAGAGGGAGAGAGAGAAAGGCAGGTAAAGCGAAACAAAGAGAGTAAGGGGGAGATACAGGTAAGAGAACGAGAGAAAGAGAGAGACACAAAGATATCGATTTCGTGGGTGGATAGGGGAACAAAGTGGCTTGCGGACTGGCTCGGGGAATGTAATTTGCAATCAGATGTCGAAGTCAGGGGGCGAAAACAAGGAAGCCTAGCGCTCGATTGGCTCGAAGCCAGTGACGGATCCCGCGGTCTTTCCGAAGGGGTGGCGTTTTGTCACTCTTGTCAGCCCCAAGAGCAGCACGACACCCTCTCACGGAGCTTAACGCTCGCAAGCCCTGGAGCTTCTCTTTTTCGCACGGAAATAAATCAATGGGATGCACGATTTGCGAGAACGGCCCTACCATCACCGGTAAATGACTCCGGTAAATGGCGGTTTTCCTGGGAAATCCTATAATTTGGAAGGTCGTTTCGTGGATGAAAAAAAAGTACCACCACTTTCCTCGGTTTTACTAACTTTATCACCGGTTTTGCATGCGTCCGTGTGCTAACTGCAAATCGCTTTCGATCCGATGAAAAAGGAATTGCAGCTTTATAGCAGAGGGCAGAGGTGATTTTGCCTTACAAAGAAATATGACCTCGGACTAATTAATTCAAAGCCTGAGTCTTCAACTTCATACTTCCCATGCGTTCTCTTATCTGATGCACTATTTAAAAAATGCACGAAAAACGTGAAGCTTCCAGCGTGAAATCTGAGCGAAGAAGTAAATGCGAGAATCTAACTCTCCGTATATTACGTGGAAATGAAGTTGCAAAAGGCAGAAGAAAACTTGGAAGCTTGCTTCTTTGACAGCCTCCGGTAGGCACAAGGAAACTCGTAATTTTCGAGCGCTTTCGAAACGGTCCCGTTTCTCTGTAAATCAGTGCCGTAAATGATGGTTTTCTTTTTCGGTAAGTCCTATAATTTAGAATCCCTCTGGCTCGCAAAAAAGAAGTCCGTGGCAGCCGCTTTTCTCCGACTCTACACGCGCGAGCACGCGTGTTTGAACTCCTTTCAGTCGGCAGCTAGCTAGAGTAAGCTTTAAAAGTTCCATCTGAAGGCTTAAAAAAGTATACTTTTATTTATCGCGTGCATAGCCGCGTGTTTCATAAACGAGCTTCTTAAGAACGTGTTGCGAGCAGAATATACAGATTTCGCGCGTTTTTACACGGCAGACTTTTCCATTACGAACCGCCCGAAATTTCCAAGACCTTTCAGACGTTCCATCCGAAATGGGTCGAGTTTTTCCACCTAATAATCACGATTATTTGCCGTTTAACATATAACGGAACTCTATATTACTGAACTGCCACTTTAAACTTATTTATTTTAACGATGCCATTTTTTGGACTTATTTTTACCTCCGCGACAAGCCGCGGTCACGGAATATCGTTAACGTTAAATGTATTATGAAATGTGGGGCTCTTTTGCCCATAAAAAATGTCAGTTTTTACGATCTATTTGACGTTTATTATTACTTTTTAACGACACACTGACACTTTCACCAACGAGAAGATAAATCGACGTTAAATAGCTACGAAGTTTCAAGGATCGCGGAACACGGAGCACGCGTGGAATATGGCCTTGGAACATATGTATATTTTCGCCGGCGAAGTTTAACTTCGAGATTCATAACGGAGTACTTCTGCATCGTAACTTCGCTTTGTACACAAGGAACATAAACTCGAGTTGAATTACCAATGGCAAACTCCTCCGGTACATATTTCCGTAACTGTACGCCAGACGGCTCGGGAGTTAAGTGGATTTTACGATTCATATCTCACACTCAATGGATACCAAAATTACCGGGATTACTGTGGCCTACAATTTCCTTTTAACAGCAATAAAGCGACGTATTTAGCGGAACTGATGATCGATCAAATTCGGGAAAAGTGATTTCAGTTCCGCTTTCGATAGTAATACGTATAGCTTTCCGATGAATTGGAATTTTTAATTATGGTCGCACTGTGCAGAATGCACGGATTTTTGAATTTCTTAAATGTTGGGCCTTAATTTCAATCGGTTACTTTGGACAATTTTTTTTTGGACGATTTATTTATGATAACGTTAGTAATTTGGTATCCATTTATGATTGTAGGTCTATGAGAAAATATCAAAAAGTGGAAGTATAAAAAAAATTACACAGATTCAGTGGCTAGGATGAAGTCACGGACTCTTGAATACTAGACCATAATTTTAATTTGTTCGTCCTCACCTCTGTGAAAACTTTTCTTTGTAATTCATTTGTATCATTTACTCGATAACCTACCTACCTAAAACTACAGGTCCTCCATGAATCAGCCACAGGAATTTCGTGACAAAATAAACATAAAATCCGTCATTTATCATAAACCGACACAAATCTCCAAAGGTGTGAATACTACTCCAACACAAATTACATCTACTGTCCCTGGTCATCGAATTAGGACCAGGTACAAAAATTTCACTTTTATGGTTATAATGTTACATCATATATGGAAAATTGTCTTTGGTCATTCAAATTATTACTAAATACGTTGATAACAAAGTATACATAGCTGTAGATTTGATACTGTTCTGATAATAATAGAATTGTGTGGACAATTCTCCCGACTTGAATGCCATAACAAATGTTTGGAGCCTACTCAAAAGACTTGTTTACAACTCTCCAAGCACCACATTATCTGAGTTGAAAACAAAAATTACAGATATTTCAGAAAATAACGAAGATATAAAGCATATGATAAAGCAATGTATACAAAGCATGCCGGAAAGGATACAAGCTGTCATCAAGGCAAAGGATGGAAATACGAGATATTAACATGCGTTCACAGTGTTATGTACAGTAGTAGTGTATTGTGTTATTAGTTAATAAACTATATCATTACAATTTGAACAGGCCATTAATTTTACGGAAAACATGAAAAATGCTGAAAATTTTGAGTGGTCCTAATTCGATGACCAGGGACTGTATTTACAAAACATTCGATAAAACCTACAATCTTTCCCTTTCTCTAACAAAAGTCATTTCCCTAATTGCTCGAAACCCTGTATGTTTCTAATTCTCTCCAACTGCTTTCCCCAACGTCGAATCCCCATAAAAATCAATCAACCCCCCAAACACCCCAGTAGCTGACGAATTTCCGGGATAAGAGTTCCCATCGCACTTTCCACGTTTCTCTCGAACTCGCATTTTTACCCGCCCCACGTCCCCGGATATATCCGTCCCAGCCGACAGCAGCTGCATATTTTTCACCTAAGTTTTAATATCCTGCGGCGCTCTCACCGAACGATATCATCTCGCAAACTGTGCGACGCGTATCTCAGATGCAACTTGGAACATCGGCTTTGCCAGAATTTCCAGAGTCCCGTGTGGTGGCCGATCGAAATGGATGCCATGAGCAGCAACACCAACAGGATCCTCCGGGGATCCTGGACGCAGCCGATTACCCCACGGGAACCGCGATTCGGTTGGATTTCCTTGGCGCCGGCACTGAACCCAGTAAATTTGCTTTTTCTATTAGTGGCACATCGGCGGGGAAGAAATCTGTGAAATTACTCGATGCCGATTGCCTTTGTAAATCGAATATGTCCTCCGTTGGAATGAGATTCATCGAATTCGATCGCTAATCGTGAGAAGAGTTCTTCTTTTCTGTTTTTTTTTCAGGGTTAATTGCTATGTTGATTTCACCTGGGACGTAGTTTTAGATGGGTACCGAGAATCACGGAGACTGCGATATATTAAATAGCAATTTAGGAAAAAATTCGCTGAGGTGATGTGAGCAGAGTTTACAAACCTTTGGATGGGAATTAACATAGGACTTTGGGATAATGATGTGTTTGTAATTATATTCAGTAAACAGGAACTTTGTGGAGTCTTTTTAACCCCTTGTAGTACGATGACGAGTGACACTCGTGACCTCTTAAATTGGATAGGAAACTTGCAAGTTTCCTGAAATCAATCAAACTGAAAATATCAGTGAGACGCAACACGATAAAATTATTTCTATAACATTAATATTACGTTGAGTTATACGAAATATCAAGAATAACTGATCAATTTTTATTTTACTTTTTTTATTTATTTTTATTTTTATTTTAGTGGTTAACCATTTAAACAAAACTGGTCTTCAAAAAAGTGAACTAAGAATGCCTATAAATATGATCCCCGTTTCTTCGCTTTATTTCCCAGATGTTTTTCTATTTATAAACGGTAAACACTATATTCATTGCTTGCAAGGAGTTGATATCACCTATATTGCACCTAATTATACTACTGCACGGAGGCTACATTATTAAGCTATTTTTATCGTTCGTACAGAAAGCATTATCGACTCTAAACATCAATCAGCTTGACACTTTTAGCCAACAATTAATGCACTATACATAAAATCCTATTTATATATTCCCGGACGTTAATGAGTGAAGTTGCGTAACAATATCGTGTCTTACATAAGACCTTATCGACAAACTTACACCGATATGGTGCTTCGCGCCTATAAATCGCATCTCTACTAATAAAGAATCTCTCCATACACCTCGCAACGTCTACGTAAAATCCGATGAGCTGAAAATTGCTCTTGGGCGCAGAGAAGTTGCAGCATGCCTAGGATACATTGACCTTTATTGATCACATCTCAGCCCGAAGACTTCGATATATACATACAAATACATCCCTGCGGCAGAAATTTCAGATAATTGCATTATCGTAAATACCTTAACGCCGTAGTCATACAGGCAAATAGATACACACGAAATTTCAAGTACCTAAAGGGAAGGAAACGAAATTAGCCGATAATATCGAGCATCTCGTGCACTTTCTGACTTGTCGAAGAATTATACGCGTCATCGTGAAATTCTTAACGATCGAGTCAGAATCGGAATTTAATATTCAAATGGATGCAAATGAAGCGTCGGAGGAAAAGGTAGGAAAATAAAAGTTCCGGTAATGTAATCTTCGCAGGTGACTCTGGCCTTCTTCAAACACGAGGCACGCATGGGCATGGAATAATTATACGAAAGTGCTTTATCTTTATCCGAAGCAACAATTACCGCTATCTCTCTGGCTAAACGGCGCCTGTGTTATCTATGCTCGTTGCGTACCTAATTCTCAATGCAGTGCCCTCTCCAAACTTGTTACTCTGGTACCAGATAGGAAAAAATTTCAAGTAACGCAAACGAATAAATTATTACGCTTTTCTTTTGCAAATAGGTAATGGAATAGTGGATTATCTGTGCTGTGGAATGTTGTATTTCAATTTGACTCGTTCCTTTAAGAGAATATTTTAAGTTTCTTCGGTGAAAAATTTAAACGGAAGTTCTGGCAAACTGGTAGCACTGGTACCAAGAGATTCATCTTCCATGGAGATGTACGAATAGATTCCTAATCTTTTTTTATCGTTAATCGTAAACTTAATTTCTTCTAAAGATCATAAGAGCTAATAGGTAATAGAATAGTGTATTATCTATGCTGTGGAATTTTCTACTTCAATTTGACTCGTTCCTTTAAAAGAGTATTTTAAGTTTCTTCGGTGAGGAATTCAAACGGATGTTCTGACAAAATGGTAGCACTGGTACCAAGAGATTCATCTTCCATGGCCATGTACGAATAAATTACTAATTCTTTTTTATCGTTAATGATGAACTTAATTGCTTTTAAAGATCATGAGAGAAAAATTGGTTTCACAGGTCCCAAAAAAAAATTTCAAGGTGCACGAAGAAATTCTTATTCCTTCCCACCAAAATGATACTACGCTTAATCTTCTTCCCGCGGAAAATTGTCGAAGCGCAAATTCGTTTCCCGATGAAAACATCGAGCGCATCTTCCTTCTTCGTAGAATTCGAATCTGGATCCCTCCTATAACTACTGATTTCCATAAAATTATTACGCGCTCATCGTGTACGCCTCGGAAATTTGCATAGCACGAACCCCCGTCGTTTGCGTACCGTAGTTTTCCGGGTCGACGACCTCGAATAAAAAGAGTATTCCAGTATTTCGGTATAATCGGATTTTCGTGTCTTTCCCGGCGCTTCGACATCGACTCGTGGAATATTTATCGCTCTTGCGAGGCGAGTGCCTTTCGTTTCGCAGAAAACCGGGTACCGCTGTCTCTCTATATTCGCAATCTTCATAAAAGCCGTCCCGCGTATTCGCGAAAACTCGTGCTCTTTAGTATGCGCCAGTTTTCGTCGGAGGATTCTTTTCAAGATGTAAAACCGTAGGACGTACGAGATAATAGGTCGTTTAATACGATTCGATTTTAACGGGATAACGGGAATCGGAAGTGAGCGATAAGTGCAAATGGATTTCTTATCGATTTCTCTGCATCGGAGGTTATTATCCGGTTTCTCCATTTCGAAATCGTATCGTCGGGGCGTTATCGCGGAAATATGCAAATTTAGATCGCCATATTGATGTTTTCGTTGAGGCTATATCGAGGTCCGTCGTTCCTTTCGCTGGAGTAGAAATTCCGGTCGCGAATAATGTATTCAGGGATCAACGGTAGGAGTTAAAGTACAGTAGGAATTAGTATGAGTATGATCTCTGTTAAAAATTGTAATACATCTTTTTAGTGCCTTATTTTACTAATACATTGGTGTACAATAATAACAGTGTTATATGCATTGTCATACTGATATACAATAATAATTATGACTTTAAATGACGTAATACTAGTTGAGTTTAAATTATTATAAAGAACGTCCGTACGATCGTGAACTGTTCTATGGAAATGTTAAGATAGGGTTGTTCTCGTTATATTTACAATTTTTTTTTCTCGTAGATTACAGTTAAACCTCCATTAATCGACGCTATAACGACGCTCGTAATTCGTAAATAAAAGTATCGAAATGTGTTAGATGGTACCCTCGAATGAAAAACTGGATTCGATGAATTAAGTACTCTTTATGTTCACGTGATACGCGCTAGTACGATGGTGAGATTATGTAAAAGTTCTTTTTCTTTTAAGGATTAATTGGACTTAATGCGGATAAAATATTGGCCATTGAAGGGGAGTATTAAAACTGCGGGAGATACTAAAATTCGTTCTTCCCAACGAGTAACATCGTTGAGAATTTATTGCTTTTTGTAGCAAATACTCGTTATTATACTTCGCAGGTCACGATTTTCGTAATAGTCGGGTCTTAAAAACTGCTACAAAAATCGTCAATTGAAATTTCTCGGAAGCATACTAAGCGTAGCAAACCGACTAGTTTCCACTTTACCGTTTATCGGGATGTCTAGAATCTTGAAGTTATCTCTTCTTTCATCACTGCGTAATTTTAATTCGTCCGTAATTGATAGTCTCCGTTTTGCGTAATGTATCGTACCCAAGGCAATGCCTGATATCCGCTCTTTTCAATGATTTTTAGATATCGCACTTGAATACCCGAAGTCGTGAAATAGGGGATTTCAAATTTCACTTGAATCGGCGGCTTGCCCTCTACGTCTTCACCGACGACCGACGGTAATCCGAAATGTGCTCTCATTAAATATTCCTTTCCACCTGGGAACGATTTTATGAACCAAGTGATCGCGCTTTGTTCAGGAGAATATTTGACACTGCCAATAGTAGTCTTGAACTTAGGTGAATCTGCATCGTTTGGCACAGGAATAACTATTTCCACGTTATTAGCGGTCGAACGACGTTTGAATTGAGATCGTGCCTTTATCATATATTCCACTCTGCTATGGGCATGCCGTTCGATCACAGATTCTATCCATATGAGCGGTTTTACATGAGTGTTTAGCCTATACGACATCAACTCAAATTCACCATCGGGTGGAATAAAAGAAATTGTTCTGTCGTTTTCAAATCTAGACAATCGTACGCACTGATGGAACTTGACATCTTCCAATTCTACGGACTTGGACTTTCCACGGCCTGTAGACTCAAATAAAACTTTGTCGTTAAGACCGAGTCTCAATTCTGGCATTCCTGATAAATAAACTCTCATCTTTATGGCACCCACGATCTCCGAACTTAATACGTTTCCATTGGCATTCGCCAGAAGGTTCACAGACTCTATTACGTCGAGAAAAACCTCGTTCTTACGGTACTTTATACCCTCTGATCTCCAAGACACAGCATTAGTCACAGCCATAGGGATACGAGGTTGTATTTCAAGTTTGTGTCCTTCTTGCGTAATATACTCTTGTAAAATCTTACTATCTGTAGTTTGCGGATATCCGAAATCTAACAGCTCGTCGAGGAGCTCATAAATGACAACGAAATTATCTCTTATGCTCTCTTCCTCCAACTCTTTAAAATATTCCTGCATGACTTGAACCACTTTATGCAAGAACACAAAGACCAACGAAATATTGGCATTTTTCTTTGTCGTCGAAACAATATACAGATTATTGTATTTTATATAAGCATATGTACATTCGGTAGTTTGAATAATTGGCGTAAGATTGCCCTCTTCCTCGCGCTCCATTACCAAGGGCATGAATTTCTCTATGACACCCGTTTCGATATCTCCGCGATAATTTCGGGAGATTAACACCTTCCCCTTCACGTCTAAAATATATATTGCGGATGTCGACATCTTGAGAATCCGTCAAACTGCAACGAAAAAAAGTCCGCCCATCGTATCCACGAATTTCTCGAAATTTTATCTAATTCGCAAAACTCTAAGGCTCACAATTTTCATTTAATAATCAAAAGAATATTACATGTCGCGGTGCTATTCGTTAAACTAATTAACAAGATGTCGTAACGAGAAAAGTAGAGGTTATGTTTTTAAATGAGGAAAAATAAACAAGCCATAAAAAAATACATGCGAATAAAAAGTAAAGAATACAATACAGAAGACTCAGACTGCGGTAGACCAAACAAAAGTATTGAAAAAACACACGGAGAGCAAATTTACAGTGCCCGATTTGACACTGAAGATATACGTCAAGAAACTTGAACTCGAATTGCAGGATAAAAATAAAAGGTGAACTACTTACATGTCTTTTCGGTATTTTGATAAGTAACTGTTCTTCAATAGTTTACATCGAAAATGATAAGTTTTATTTAAAAAGAAAGGGGGAGGATTTAGCAACAAAAGAACCCTCCTCCTCGAGCTACCAGACTGCCACTGTGGACCGCCCCGAAGTTGCTTCAAACTCGATATCCAGTCGAAGCGCATGCGTTGCCAACTTCGCACGGAATATCGACCGGCACATTTTGCCTCTTTCGAATAGACGAGAGTTCCTTTCACGCGTTTCTTTAAATTTTACAATGCATTGTTACACGAGACTTTTCATTCCAATAAAAAATTCAATGCATCACATGAACTTTTAAATTTACGTATAAAAATATATTTAAAAATTCAGGCTTGAAACTCTTCCCGGTGATTAATGAATGCTACCAAGTTCCGGCAAATTGATGTAAATTATAGTTACACTATCTACACCTACAATTATACGTTTGTTGGAAATTGTTTTAAGGAGACACAAACCAAAAACTATAATATCAGAGTCTTTTAAATTATTAACATACATTTTTTTTAAGGGAAGACATCTTCGAGATTTACTATTTCGCGTGATCCTTTCTTCGTATAGATAGATGTACCTTTAAATAATTTTCAACATTATAGTTAATACCTTTTGTCATTCTATTACAATATCCCGTATAAAATTTCTGTTAACGTACTTTAATGGTAGAACTACCAAAGCAGTCAAAATTACTGGTTCCTTAATTTTTATAAAAATTCTCCAAGAATATAGGGGAGCCGTAGAGTAGATATTCTACGTCCATCTTATAAAACATAAATTACTGAATTAATCAGCTTTTCCACTTTTTTATGACTCTTCATCTGAAATACGTATTTAATATATTTAAATATAATAGATTTAACGCCGGTAGTTGAAGTGTTAAACTTTTTCTATGATATTTTTCGAAGTGCTATGGCATTTACGGAGGTAAACACTGCAACCTTCGGCATATATTTTCTAAATTGTTATTTAATATGTTATAGCCTCAGCAAAACAAAAGAACCATTGTAGTTAAATCCAACAAAAATTCCTGTTATCAATATTCAAAAGATAATTCAATAAAGCAATTAAAACAAAATCATCCGGTATTAACTTCGCCCCCGCATAGAAAGAAGCAACGAACCAAAATGGCCGCACTATGTCACGTTTACATTGAGATTTCCAGGCAAAGTAATAGTACAGTGGTGTCACGTAATAGTACACTGCACGTACGTGTCATATAATAAAACTGTAGTGCAGCAGAGTAGCCAATTGTTCCGCACAAAAGCGTACCGATGGAGCTTTGCATGGTCACACTTTACACAAGCCGCTAGATACAAAAGGTCGTCGAGGTGATTGAACCTGGTTTGATTGCAGCCACCGAAAGGAAAATGAAAAGGAAAAGGCGGATCAAATCACTGTCAGAGCGTTTTACACGTTTTACCTTTTTCGATGCGAAAAGAGTGCACCGTCTTCGGTGCGTTTCGGTTTTAATTAAAGCGCAATTTACGATGTCATTTCGCGTCGATTAAACTTTAAAAACATGGCTAGTAATAAAAGGTATACCATTGCGAGGGTTTACCGCTTGATTAATTTGGCGCGATCAATTAATTTTTCGTATTAACACTAGAGCTATACGAAGGTGGTTAAAGTGTCAGATTCTTTCTTAATTTTATATTTTTATCTTGTAGACTGCAGATAATCAAATCAAATAAAATTTGACATGTTTCAATATATTTGATAAATCTTCGGTTAATATAGTGTTAAATTAAAATCACGTAGAGCGTTGATTCTGAAAATTTCGGGAAAATAATAAATTCTGAATGAATTTCAATTTACAGTGGATGTGGCGTATCACTGAAAATTGTGGCTCTTATTTGATTGGATATTTTGAATAAAGGTAATGATGTGTTTGCATGTATACAGTTAAAACAATCTTGGCGTCGCATTTAATATAATTTGTCTGGTTTATTGGGACCTTTAACGGCGCTTAATTTTATTAATTTATACGCGTGTGATCGTATAATGGACAAATTTGCGATATCTATTTTTGAATGGAAATTACTGATAATGCGCTACCAAATCGGATTTAAATACTATGGCATTAAATATTCATGGAAGACAGAAGGGATTTCGAAATGAATTTGATCGACCGGCATTATCGAAAGTTATAATCATAAATTATGCTCGATCCATTAATCATTTCGGATTATTGGGATATCTCTAATATTATAATTGTATAATATGACTCTTTGACGCAACGTTTTCATGCAATCCTCTGTAAAATACAGAGAACACGTAAATAATCGAACTGAAACGTCCAAGTGTTAATTAATTGGAGAACGATCCGACCTTTTTTATTCCAATATCAAGCACCATATCGTTGAAAATTTATATAAAACAACAGAAATAATTGCAGACAAAAACGGTACATTCCTCCAATCGTCAGTGAAGCACATCATACCATTCCCGATTCAATCATTAATTTCAAAATCATTTACCTCTCCCAGCCTATTACATTCACCGAAATACTCATAAAAGAATATTTACCATGGTGCAATTGAGTCGCCCGAATCCCGGCACTGTTTGCGTGAAATTCCGCGAGAAATTCCATCGTAATTGAACGAGACCGGCTCGATTATAAAGTCAAATCATCGATAGCAACGGATAGGAGTTGCTCCTTGACGAGAAAATGCATTTTCCTCCCACCCTCACCCAACTATCCCTTTTCTATTCTCTCTTCCTTTCTGCCTTTTTTCTTAAATATCTTCCCTCTGTCTCTTTTCCCCAACGTTCCAACCACCACCCCGTACCTATCTTCCCTCTTCCATCCTCCACCAACGACTACCTTCCCCTTTCGTTAACTGAAATTTCGTCTTTTGTTCTTTCCTTTCCCACTCGGCTGCATCGTTGTTTCTCTCCGTCTCTCCCGTTTTATTTCCCAGCGCCGGGAGTCAGTACAGAAGCACGGAACAATCCTCCGGTTTCTCATCCTACCGATTTCTGCGGATGAAACGTCAATCCCGAGATAAAGTGGCGGAATACAGGGGGTTGGATCGCGGGGTTGTATTACACGTCTGACGCACCGAGCTATCTCTACGGGGGGATGCACGGGGAGAATCAGCCACTTTAGGGATGTCGGGTGTCCCATAATTGAGACTTCAATTAAATTAGCGCACAACTTCGATTCGTGTTTCGGCCGTGTATACATCCCCGTGTGGCTTGCAAACGTGTAATGTTCAAAATTACGAATGGTACTCGCGATGCCATCTGTTCCAGGTTTACGTATGGTATTTTTGCGTTTGTAAAAGAGAGACTGAAATCTCACAGTTTTTTAACACTAGAACTACCAAACCAGTCAAAATGACTGGTACACAATTTTTTCCAAAAATTCTTCAAACATATAGGAGAGTCATAGAATAGATATTCTCTGCCCATCTCATAAAACATAAATTACAGAATCAATCATCGTTTCCACCCCTTAATTCTCCTTGTTTCAAAGCACTTATTTAATGTATTTAAATATAATAGATTTAACGCCGGTAGTTCTAGTGTTAAATAAGCTATATATGACCTGTTTGCTGTGACGTTCGTGTCTCTGCATTTTTAACGGGTAGAAATGTGATGTGTAAGTATAAATGGAAAGGTGAAATATTTAGGTCTTTTGAGAGGGATTATTTTTATGGGACGCAGTGGACGTTTAAGGGTAGTTGCAAATGATTTTTCTGATAGAAAAATCGAAGACACGATTTCCTCCGTGATTCTAAGATTAAAAAGAGACTGTTCTCTGGGGAGTCAGTGTGTGCAGAGTGCATTAGCTCGAGTTCGAAATTGTCGGAGAAGTAAAAGCCAGGGAAAAAATAAATCAAGCTGAGGATATATCAGGGCTTAGACACTAAGGGTAGTAGCTGGTCGAAGTAGGAAGGTGGTGAGGCACTGATTGCTCCGAGGAAACTTACCTCCCTGCAGGGCATCCCTCTGATCAATCTTTCCTTCTCTCCTCGTCAACCCTTGTTCAACCCTTCCGAACTTGTATCCTTATTCCTTTCTGTATTCCCAGTTTCTCCGTTGTGAATTCCACGTTGCCAATACGCTCGTCTCACGCTCGGTTTCTCTTGGTTTCAGATCGAAACAGGAATAACGGAGTGGACTTCAACCAGGGTACCATCTAAGGTCCAAGAATCGTTCCAACAAGAAGAAAGAGAAGGAGGAGGATAGCCAGAATCTTCAGCATCGTCGTATTTCCTCATTCAACATATTTTGAGTGCAATTTAACTTGCAGCAGCAGAAGAGAGGCAGCGGCGGGCAGAGGAAAAGCAAGAGGAGGAACAAGCTTCGACCCTATAACCGGAAACGCATGAGAGCTCTCGCAGGGAAAAGTGTTGGCACGGGAAAATACGAAGCATCGCTTTGCATAACGAAGTTACAAACTGATTTGTCGTCGACGCCACGAATGGCAGTCTCACGGAATAACTCTGGAAGTTGGTCCTCGTTGAAAAATACTTCTATCTCTTCGATGCCGCTCTGGAGAACGTTTTATCACATTTAACGTCTAGAAAATGACCGATGGCACTTAATTGAGAGGAGTCTCTCGAAAGACTACAGATGTTCATCTTACTTTATGAGGATATTGGTCGAATTTTTGGAATTAATCGATAGCAAGAGCATCTCACGAGGGATCGACAATTCGGGAGATCTGGAGGCTGACCTTCGGCTGCGGCTAAAGTCGCTTCCCATGGTTATGCTGGCGTCGCTTCGAGTGGCCGCCAGCAAATGCTGTCATGCTTTTGTCATGCCAGCCGGCGGCCAAGAAGAGGCCGCTGGCCACGAGGACCTTAAGCAGATCGAAGAGCATCGCTATCAAGGATTATTGTCTCCATTGGCTCCTGATCATTGTCCTGATACTGATCAGCTGCGATAGATCGCTGGCTGATTCGCACATTCGGTACGCCTCGCGCATTGTCGAGACCAGGAGCGGACAGATACGTGGAATTCTTCAGGTATGTATCGATTCTTTCCGGTCACGTGAGGTATGAGAGACGGGTAGAGAAAGAGAAGAGAAAAAAAGGAGGAAAACAGAAAGGCGGTGGAGAGAAAGTGAAAGACAGAGGTGAGAGAGGAAGATAGGTGAAGGGGGGTATTGTAGAAAGAGAGAGAAAAAGAGAGTGATGAGAGAAATAAAGAGATGAAAGAGAAAAAAGAACAGGTGGAGAGAGAGAGAGAGGATTGTAAAAAGAAAAAGAGAGAAGGGAGAGAGGGTGGAAGATCGGGAGGCTGTTTGGGTTCGAATATCGTTCAGACGGCTACAAAGTATTGAAAGGTAGGGATAGATGGTAAGGTGGGCCAGGTGAATATCGATTCCTCGTATGATTTGTGGGATGGAAAAGGGAAGTTGGGACGTCGGGAAATGCCGGGAATACATGTACAACGAGATGGAAGACAGAGATAATTCCTGTACACAATGTAGATTTTATGTTGCGCGTGTGCGACGTTGTTTGTATAATGTGTACACAACGCGGATATCAGTTTTTTGTCTGTTAACGCTGACGAGATAGATAATGAAATAATACATTTTACCGAGTTTGACATGTAGGGCAGAGACAAATGAAACGGCGGGCTGGATGAGTGCTTTGTAATCCCTGATAAATAAAACGACAATTTAAATTAGCTGACAATGAGTAGTATAAAGAATTAAAAGTGTTTGCACGAAACTGCCCCAACGCGAAAAAGCTTTTTTCGCACAATAATACAATGTTTGTTGACTGAATATCGGGAAGAGAAGTGCAAATCCACGGATATGATATTCGCACTTAAATTAAATAATGATTAATGAATTTGATGATCCTAGTGCCGTGAGATTTATAAATTGCGTATGTAAATGTCAGCAACAACTCAAATATCGTATGTTCAACGAGAAGCTTTGTGGATACAAGTAGGATATCCCGAGTTCCCCCGAAAAAAGGTTCAAAATAGAAGGGAAAAGCATCGATCACATACTCAGCATATTTTACATGCTGCATGCATAATGCGTACATGTATGTAATCTCGAAGGCTTTAAGACGCAAAGCACATTGTGTTATGCAAAGAAAAAAACCTCAAACGTTGAATGAAATTCTAGAGACTGAAGAATGTCGATAATCCGTATAAAATACAAGATAAAATCGACGCAACGTTATAAATACGTTACAAGTACCACGATAGAAATTTATTTCGTATCAAGAAGAATAAGAAAAAATGAATACACGAAAACCGAGAATCCGCGCAGTAGATTTATCGATAGGGAAAGAAACATTTCCGAGAAATATTATAAAAATTCTTAAGAGAAATCATTATTACATGCCGGTGCAGATTTATCCGGGATTTATTCCATGCATTCCAGCTCAAAATTTATAGATCTCTCTTTTTCTCTGCCCTCTCTTTGTGTACCTTTTTAAACGAACTCGAAACCACGGTATTTTAATATTTGCACGTTTTAACGATCACGCAGAATTTGTCAAATCTCGGTCACCATTGAATTACAGTAACGATTTTAGCCCGGAGGATTTCCATAGGGAATAATTTGCCAGCGGGGTTCGTTTGGTCTTCGCTGATGCATTTTCGCAATGCCGATCAGTCAATGGGACGAAGCCGATTTGACGTTTACTGCGACGTCCGGTACGCCGTTTGGTAGACATCAATTACGTCCGATAGATATTAATATCGACATGGGGGAGGATCGATGAACGTCTAATGATTTTATAGCCAATTCGATATCTCTGGGACAGCACGCAACCAATTTCCCTCGGTTAAAAGTATCCCCGTTCATCGCGAGCTGTACTCTCTGCACTGAGAAAATAAATTCAATTCAAGGCGAACTCTTCCATCTGTTTCGCCGTCAATTCAGTTTGATCAAATTTCAAGCTATAGAAATACCAATGACAAACGGGACGAACGATTTCATTTCGTAGGATGAAGTGTTAAAATTGTTTTACAATTGCTCTTATAAATGGTCGTTTAAGTATTGAGACTGGAACGCAAAAGATGTTGCGAAAAAATGCGATTACTTGGCAAATGTTTAATTAATAAATAGATGTATCTATGTTTCAATTAAATTATCGTATATTTTGATTGATTCCTAAATCATTTGGATTAAGAATTTAAAAGTTCTTTTCATGTTTTACATTTTCTATTCTTCTGATCATCTATTTGCGATCGATCCCCCAAAAAATACTATTACCATAACATTATCCCAGTAACAGAACCTAAAATTGTTAAATTTTAGTTATCCTATAAACATTCGAACATAATTAAGTCCTTTTGCGCGACCTGACCAGGAAGTTAGCAATCTCCGCAAAGATTGTACACTGTACGGTTTCTGATTGTGAATGCTTGCTATAATTGTTCTCGGTATCTTGCAGACTCTCTGGACTTGACTTGTTAAAAGTGGGTCCATCGAGACTACTTAAACCCCTAAAAGTTGCACCTTTGGTGCACTGCAGGTGCTCGACAGTGCTTTGTCTAAAATACCTTAATTTCTACATTCATGATTCAACTTGCATGAATATAAACTGTAGTCTGACTAACAAACCAACCCTTCGTTCATCTAACACAGTCCGGTATATTTCCTGCTACATTTTACACCCAAAGGAATTATCTTATACTTTTCACCCGTGTAACAATAAATTGTTAATCTTAGCCTGAATTTATTAATATAAAACAATCCACCCATTTAAAACAATCCTCTAAAATACTGCCAACGGGAGAATCTCTTTGAAAATCACAAAGCAACCAGAGTGCAGTTAAATTAATGAAAAATATCAAAGTAACCCCACGTTTATACGACCCTTGCCTCACCCAGCACTAGCATCCCCCGAAACATAACTCTCCAAAAGACTTAAAACAACCCCGTCCGGTTCTAATAGCGAACATCAGCTCGTTCTTTGTATTCAAACTGAACGAACGCGACAATGCACCGTGCTGCACTTTGTCCAGGAACAAACGTTTTCACGTGTTGGTGTAAATTACAGTACAAGACCGGCAACAACGCGGAAATTTTGCAACGATGCTTACGGGTATGAAAATTCGCCGGAAAGAAAGAAAAGTGGAAATACAGTCACTGGATGGACCCGTTATCTTTCTTTTCCTCCTTTTTTCTCTCTCTCTCTCTTCACCGACAGGACAAACCGTAACGCACGTACGAAAGGACGAGCCTTCGCGCGCGCGCACTCGTTTTAGCTGAATTGCGGATCCGTAATTTAGCGGGATCTTTTTTTTTCTCCACCGGCACAGTCCCAGTGGATGGATGGATAACGAGAAAACTTTTTCGCTCAGGACGCCTCGTGGCCTTTACATTACGTCGTAACGTGCCGCAACTCACGGTCGTCGTTTTTGTTCGCCTCGTTCGGTCCATTTCGCACGATTGAGTGCTATACGCTCGGCGAGAAGAAAACATTGCCATGTCAATCGTTTCGGTACATCGACGATCGTGTCTTGATGTATAAGCAGAATTTTCACCACCGGCCGACGGGTAAACGTCAATGCGAATAAACGGTACGAGGGACTCTCGATACCGTGTTAACCCTTTGCCCTCCAAAACGAGTGACACTCGTGATGCGGATATTGATACAAGAAATTTTGAAGCTCCTCAAAACTTATCAAATTGAAAATATCAGTGGAACACGACACGATAATATTATTCCTATGTTATCAATATTCCTTTAACACTAGATTTACGGGACTGAAATCGGTCACACTGCAATATATTAAATAAAGACTTTGGAAAAAGAGAGATCAATCTGCAAAGCTGATAATTCGTTAAGGAATTTTTGTATTGTAAAATACACGTGAAATATCTACTGTACTGTTTCTCTATATATCTGAGAAATGCTTATAAAAAAAGTATGAACCCGTCAATTTGACGGCTTCCGTAAACCTAGTGTTAAATTCTAAGATATAGCAGGAATCACTGACATATTTTTATTTTAGCAGTTTAATTTTCAATTATTGCAGAGGCAGTCACAAAAGAAATCGTAGGGCGAGGGGTTAATGCGGCAAAAGGTACATTGCACCTCGTTAAGTGTCGCTCGGAGTTCGTACACGGTGTTTCGCTCGTTTTTCCTGCCTTTGCTCGTCCATAAAACGTTTCCCTGATGCTAATTTAATGGATCTTTTGTTTGATCGTTGGGTGGATTTTTCAAGTTTGGATGTGAATTACAAATATGTCTGGGTGATAATGTTAAAGGTCGAAGGTCGTTCGTCGGGCAGATTCTTTGATTCGAAGGATCGTATAAAAGGAGATGTATACTATGCCTTTTTGTTTAGTTTTTAATTTGCTGTTTTATGTTGATGCAAAAATTCGGGACGAAAACAATTTCCTTCCGATGATATCGAAGTAGAAAGATATTTTATAAGTGTTTCTCTTCGACAAATATATAAAATGATAAATGCACTGTCCTGGTTGTCATTTGGCTTTACATAAAATCAATAATATGAAAAGAGACGATTTTTTTCACAATTTAGTATCATATTTCTACCAAAATTCTCTGTTGCGCTATATTAAAAGAAAAAATACACTGTTCCATTTTCAAAATGATTATTTTACTTCGAATTATTTTAAAATTCAAAATTCGCTATAAACCTAAAATAGCCTATTGTCATGTTTAATGATCCTTCTCACTCTAGTGAAACATTTTACAAGGATATTTTGCAGAGGCTAATTTACATAGATATTAAATGTTAATTATCTGCGACGAATTGTTCCCAAAAAATTACTCCTGGTACTTCTGTTATTCCACGACCGTATTGTCGTAATTGCAGCGTAATTATGGCCATGCTAGTCCAATGCTCAAACAGTGGTTACAATATACACGTTTAGCAGCAATCTAGCAATAATAATAGCCGGTTTGCAATGCAACCGTAATTACGGAACGATGACATCGCACAGCCCTCATACGATGGAGATTGTACACGCTTTCGTGACCAATCGTTTGTTCCTAATATTCCGACAACAATACTGCATAATAAAATGTTTAGTATCCTCGTATCGATTCGCCCGAAATCCTGGAAACTATCCGGTAAACCGTTGTTCACTAAATATTCCACGGAATTACATTCCATCGTGAAATCAATTCTTCGAACCATCGTTTCGCGAGACCCCGTTGGCTTATAAACTTTTCACAAATTAAATACACAAAAAATAGTGGAAAAAAGATTGACACGAATGTCAGCTTATACGTGTGAATTTTTGTGATTTTTCAATCGACAAAATCCAATACGATATCCTGCATTACAAATAACAGATTTTTACTGTTTTTTGCGGCGAGCTGTAATGCAAACCCATTGGAAAATTGATATTTTTTCTCCAAATGTAATTTAACGTAGAAACTGGGAGCAAATCGACGGTGAATATCGTAGCATTTCGTTATTCTTCGGGAAAAAAAGGCACGCGTGAATGCCATGGACTTTCATTGAAAAACTTTTTATACGGGGAACGTTATTTCGCGGTGTACGTACGTGTTCTTTCCATCGTGAAAGCATTAGCGGAAAAGTGCATCCCGTGAATCCGAGGGGGAGAATGGATGCACCTTCTGCATAAACTAAGGACTAATCTCTCGGATTTTCTATTCGATCTATTTATTGCAACGGCCCATACCAGTCCTTTAATTTTTAAACGCAGACCGTCGAGCGTTCGTGCGTCAGCAAATGCATTATGCAGCCTGACTTTTACGTATGTATATGTGCACGTGTGCTTACATGCGCGAATAGTACACTTTGCGTTCAATGATACAACATTTTAGCATATTTTTCATTTGGCAAAGTATCTCCCCGCGAGTTCCGTGTAAATATTCTATCCGCTTGCAATTTCCCAGCGAAATCATGAGGATAGTAGTTGCACTGTTCGATGAGATTACCATGCTATTGCGTTTTGGTTTTTTTTCGTTTTTGTAATTTTCGGATTTAGCAATTGTAATGGGAGTTGGAAAATGTAGAGCTTGTTTCGGGAACTTCCCAGATATAGGGGGAGTCCGAATGCTGTTCTGCTATTTAGGGGTACAAGTTTCTATCATTATTACCATTGTGGTTCTTTTATTGGCAGTGTTTTGTTATTTCCAGTTTGAACTGCTATGGTTATTTCACCAAGAAATTGCTGATTTTATAGGATTCCAAATCGTACAGATCACAATGAACTGAATTTTCGCGAACCGGATTATTTTTCCTATTTGTTACTCAATTGAAATTTATTTAATATTTTCTATCGTTGAATATCCAACGTTTTTGTAATAAAAGTAATAACGGCTACCAAAGGAAATTTTAGTTGAATATTTTTAATAGTTATCAAACCTCAAAGTCGAAATTGCAAAGAATTAAGAAGTTGTCGTAAACATTCAAATTACAGCCTTACTATTTTAAAGTCCAAAACTATTCTCATGCCCACAACACTTTCAAAACCCTACATAGAATGAGTCGCTCTGACTCTTCAGTTATTAGTTAAACAAGAAATTCTCAGAAGAAGCAGCACTATATCACCCCCGCCATAGTTATTTCACCAAGAACGTAATACCTCCTAAACTTTATAAACACACAGTTATAACCAACTCCCTGAGCGAACTCGGCGCAAACTTTTCGCGCAATATAACTCTCGTAATATGCAGAAATCGCGAGTTGCCGACCAATCTAATGAACTGCTCTGACTTACATATATTTATTGCTATTCATCGTTATAGACTGACGAGGGAAATTTGAGTACTGATACACTCCAATTTTGATGAAACATTGCATAAATATTTATTAGACATATCTAAGAAGACAATTGGAATTCGTTTGTGCCCGTTTTCAGCTTTAAGGGAGATATCAAGGAAGGCCCCTCTTTAACCCTTTGCAGTCCGAATTATTTTCTCGAATTTATAGCGAGGTAAATTGAATTAATTGCACAACATTTTCTGTCGTTGATTATTCCTTTTTTTCTTAATGATAGCAATAACTATAGGCACTGACGGATATTTATGTAATATTACAAAGCCATTATGAATTTGAAACATCGATATTAAATAGTTAGAAAATAAAATGAAGTGAAAAGATGCAAAGGGTTAAGGCCCTGTCCACTACCTCTCTCCCCTAAAGAGGGTCCACCCTTGAAGTTAAAACGGGCACATCTTGCATCCTTCGCGTCTATTAAATATTTATGCAAAGTTTTATCAAAATCGGAGTTTCCGAACTTCCCTTGTGATTCCAATTATGATGATTTAATATCGCTAAGAAAAGAATCGGAAAAACAGAAGATAAAGCGGTGGTGAGCAACGACTGAAACGTTCTGGCTTAGAGTTCGACTCAGGATAATATTTAGTAGTAATATAAATTACAAAATTTTACTTCGATAATATTAAATTTAAGAGAAAATAATATCTTTGACAATTTATACCCTGATTTCAAACATACCCTGCAGATATAGAACCGTTACTCTCATACATAGGGACGTTAGGGTGGAGCAAACAACCTAGTCTTCTTCCCTTCATACCCTTCAGTTTATAGGGTTTCACCAACTTACAATCGCGACACCATACTAACTTTACAAACATCGTAATTTATCGAGCAGTCAAACCGATACTTTATTAATTTAACTCAGATTTCACCTATACCCCCCAAGTACACAAATACTACCCCCATGTACGCATTACGTCCATTAGAGTTGCATAAGCAGCCTACCCCCTTGGCCCTATGCCCTTCAGTTTGTACGACCTCAACAACTCACCATGATACAAAGTAAAAACACCATGCTACCATTCTCAGAGCAAAAACACAGAGCACGATTCCTCGTCGTAACCAGATTTATCATTTGATCGTTCCTGCGCGCGAAATTCTGCTTTCAGTTGACTTTGTCGCTCGCTACCAGGAAAAAAGAAAGGGTGTAAAGCAAAACCATGCCGACGAAACAGAACGAGAGAAAGGGGCGATAATTGATCGAGCGTACGAGATGTCGCGAACGAACAGAAATCAATCGGCCCCTGGCAAGGGAAATCGGCGAATCCCACGGGGGAGAATAACGCATCGACATCGTTTCCTCATAGACGCTTTTCATCGACGGGGACGTCGACACCGGATGATGCCGGTTAATCTTTAATACGCTCGAAAACAACGCCTAGAAAAAGAAAATCACGGGGGAAAATGTTCCCTTTAATGGCATTTCTTTTTCTTCTTTTGCGTTTTTGTCGTTCTCTCTGCTCTTTCGTTCTACCCCTGACACGATTATTGTTCCGCGAGGGTGTACGGTAATACGATTTTTCGATAAGACTCGAGCCGGTTTTCACGCGAAATGATAAAGGGGTGAATTCGATAAAGCGACAAGGTAGCTGCTTTGTAATCATTATCGTGGTATTCTGAGATTAATGGTACCTGTTGTTTTATTGAATTGGTGTTCAACGGAAATATTCGTTTTATTTTCGATCTATAATTCTTTTAATAGGAATTAGGTATTACTAAACTGCGAACTTTAGGAAATAAGAAGCTAATAATTATTATTACACTACTATGTTTAACATAAATTGGAATTTTGATGATTACATCTAAGGAAATGGAACCTGATGCATTTATTTTAATTATTGAATATTATAACAAGTGGCATACTTTAGATATTTTCCCTTTTTGCAATCTTAAGTATCTAGTGCATTCGTAAAAATTCGCAGTCCCTGTAGAATTGCAATCGTTTTCAGGGTATTTAAAAAAGACAGAAGTATTTTTCAAAAATTTTCCATGGCTAGAGTGTTACAGTTGCACTTTCACCGACGAAACTCAGACACCGATAACTGCACCTGTCGCCTAAGAATGCAGAGAGGAGCACCAAAGTGCGGAATTTTTTCGCACCTTTCCACTCGGCTCCTGTTCTCTTTATTATTCCTCCAGTAATGTCACGAGCCGATCGGCTAATGGGAATTCGTGATTTCGAACTCGATGCGACCCCCATCGGCCTTTTCAATGGGGAGGAAGAAGGGGTCCTTTTCCTGACTACGCCCGGAGGTGCAATTAACGTCGAGTCGCGCCAAACGAGATTTATTGGCCCTTCTGGTATAATTGCTTCCAAAGGAATGACCGAATGGCAACCTTTTTTTGTTGCTATTGAGCCTTCGTTATACGAAAGTGGTGATCTAATATTGCCAGAATTATCGGCATTAAGAACACTGAACGTACCATGGTGTTTTGCCAAAAAGAGGGTAAAAATTTGTGGTATAACAAAATAAAATAATAACTTTGACTTATTATTATTAAGTAATAATTATATTATTAAATATTTATATTAAGTGGTATTATTAAATTAAGTGTTTAATTACATTGAATTTTGAGAAAATTAAAATTAAAGAAACATTTGCTATATTCGACTAAAAATTTAGAAAACAATGAATTATTAATTTTATATACAATGAATTATTTGTAGAATTCTGCTCCTATAACGTAGACTAAATTCTAATTAAGTCAGGCAAGAAAGAATAAATTACAGAAATTGCTGTATAATTCTGAGAATTTAGCAATTACTTACGTAAAATGCTTTTCCGAAATGTCAAAAGGAAATCGTAAGACGTTAACTATGCTGCCTGTTTCATAAATACACCCAGGCAGCCCGATACTCGCGTAATTTAGTCATGTTCCCGTAAACCAGGGGTAATCGAAACACGAAAGGTAATTAGGTAATTAATTTCCGGGAATGCGAACAAGCGATCGCCATGGATTCACCTAAAATACGATGTTTACATCAAATGTAACGATGCAGGGAGACAATGTTACCAGTGATTGCTAGTCAGAAGTCAATCACTCGAGAGAAACAAATCGACTGCACTTTCATTGTCAACAATACTTGGATTGTTTACACTTATGAAATTATGAAATAAAACGAAACTTCAATCTCGGGACAGCTTTCACAAAATTTTAACAAAAATCATACCGCTGGCAATCCTCTGATATTTTTGTATCGAAGAATTATATATTAATAATTTCTAATTCTCAGAATCTCCCTCACTACTTGACCCGTAAAAATAATAATTTACACCGTACTACATCCCTCTTACCAAACAATTTTCGTTAAAACATTTCCTTGATAACTTTCATCCCCCCGGAAATACTCGGCCATTAACGACTTAAACAAAGCACTGTACATAATGCCTTGCAGCCAAAGAGTTAAATTATCTTGGACCATCAAACGCGCAGTACTTCGTCGATTTTCAACCTATAAAACGATCTCTATATCGTCAAACCCGACGAACTAAAGATCGTTAAAGTTTTCAGTCGATAAAATCACGAAAACCGTCTTTCTCTCATGTTCCAGGACTTGAACAGTAAGCACTTAGATCCCGTAGAAGTGTTTCGGGGTATACCTTACGCAAAACCCCCCATAGGAGATTTACGATTCCGGCCGCCGGTTCCACCTATCCCTTGGAACGGCGTCAAATTCGCGGAGTCATTCGGTGCGGTTTGCCCGCAACATTATCCGGATATCAGCAATATCACCGCCGCCCTATTGCAAATGTCACTTGGCAGATATCAGCAGCTGAAGCGGCTGCTTTTTTTCTTGACGGAGCAAAGCGAGGACTGCCTCTTTTTAAACCTGTACATACCTGGAAGCGGTAAGTTTGACGGTTGATGTACACTGTCGCTCATAAGTATGTGGACACTTATGACTTTTATGAAACTTATGATGTATAATGTATATTATTGCTGTTAAACAGCATGTATTATTAATTTTCATTGCGAATATATACGTATGTAATATATTCTATTGGAATTGAATGAAATAATTTAATTATCCCATTATTTTCAATAAATCGTATTTTATTCGGTGGGCCTAGTACAGTATTACGTGGACGGTAATTTTGTTGTCTTTTATTTCATAATGACTGCAACGCTTTTGTGTGAGCTGCTGGCTTATCAAAACAGATATAAATATTTCAAATCATTATCCAGAGTAGAGGAACGTTAAATAAGAGGCCTTTTGTTGATCCATCGGTATAATTATGTTTTACTGTTATTGGTGAGACATTGAATAAATAATAACTAAAATATATTCTCTAATGCCGCACCAACTGGAATACATTGAAATTTAAGCAAATTTATCAAAGATTTCGTAACGGTTTTGAGATAGTTATAAGAATTATGAAAGTGTCCACATACTTTTGAGCGGTAGTGTATGTAAAGCAGTGGTCTCCAACCCCCGGGCCGCTCAAGGAACATTAAATTATTGGGTTGGTGCAGAATTATCAGGCTTTTTTAAACGATATTATCAGGCGTTCTTGAACACTATTATGAAAAAGGAAACACAAACATTGGTGAATAATATATCTCGGTCTCTGATTTTATGACTTTGGATGTTGTTATGGGCAAGGGAGCTAAATATTTAATTACTGCAATATTGTAGATTACTTAAATGGTGAAAATAATGTCTCGTTGCGTTTAACAATCTCTGGGTTAATTTTACTAGTTGTTAATGATAGTATTGCCAAGCTAAGTGTAATTATTGGTTTGTGTTATTACATAAAAATTGCTTAAATCTTTTTTAATGTTTTGGGATTCTAAACATTAATTACATTCATTGCCCTTTCTGATTTACGTAAAGTATACCAATGTATATTTACTGAAATTATGGAACTTATTAAAATGAACTGTCGATGATACTAATTAAAACATATTTAAGAAAGATAATGATATAATGAAATGTGCCGTAAACAAAAGTACAAAGGAAGGCGTATCAGACACGCCTTAGAGTAAGAATTCTGCTGGGTAAATTTAAAATGAGGTTAATTAAAAGCGCAAAAATTACAATTTTCGTTTCAACGAAGAACAGTAATTAACTCTTCCACGAGCGTAATCCATACGTAATGCCAGTAATTAATTAGCGTGTGTTAATAAGGCATAGCCACGAAATTCCGAGCGGCATTATCTATCATCAATTTATGAAACAGTATGGTATTACACGGATACAAGTTACTTCCTCAAGTAATTAGTCCTGAAGTAATTAGTACCTTTATACCGGATCGCACCGACGAAGTAGAAGAGCCTCTGTCGTGTATCATTCGACGTGAGATGAAATAATTACGCAAATTGAAGCCTCGCACGAGTGATCTTAAAGATTGAAGAAATTCATTGCTGAAGTGGAAGATCAGTTTTACAAGTGTACAGTGATATCTGATGTTTTATCGAATTCTTCATATTCCAAGCTTACTTTCCAATAAGCACGTTAATTAGAATTTTATCATTGACCTTAAGAACGATATAAAAACTCAAAACTTCCTTTAAAGGATGATACCAGTTTCTTCAAAAATAAAGGTAGTACTTGATTCGCTGTTTTTTCTTTTTTTGTAAAGTTTTATAAAATTTGAAAACGGTTCACAGTCTAATTTCAGAAGTTACCCCAACTTTAATCTACAAGTGTAATAAACAGAAACTGACACAAATATTAGAAGAATTTTATGACAAGATTAAAGTTACGACGCTTCTTAAAAGATTACACCCACAAAAATTCAAAATTCACCTGCCAATTAAGATTTGACAGCTTGTATAAATTTCAAATAAAATTACATCAGCCGGTAGCAGAAGAAATTATTTATTATATTATAGTTATTAAATATTTCACAGACTTTTATTCAATGTATGAACTGCAGTTTCGCGCAAAATGATGATAACAAGGTTAATTTCTATGTGAATAAAAAATATGGTCCAAATTACAATTCAGTTCAAGTTAGGGAAGATTCCCTCGTAGAATATGAACACAGTAAAATTTATTTAAAAAATGAAGGTCAGTAAGAACGAAATTCGTCTATTAAAAGAATAAGACGCTGGTCAAAGTGTACGACATCTTTGAGTAGAAGCAAGCAGTTGGAATCAAGACACCAGTAAATTAAGAATTGTTTTTGATAACACGGCCAGAAAAACCATACCGAGGCCAATTAAATCAGTCGGTCAGGTTGTAACGCGATTGCGAAATTCAATTTTCGATGAAACCAATAAAAGCGCTATCGCGTGCTAATCGTTCCCCGTCTCTTTACGCTTTGCCGCGTGCTAAAGTGAGATTTGCCCGTAATTGAAGTGCAATTAATGACGGTTTGAAGTGGAGCTCGATTGAAATAAATAGCACGAAAGATTACCCAGCAGTTTTTCCTCCATTACTGCCTGAGTCTCGTCGTTTTTTAATATTAAAATCATGAGTTCAAAAGATTCCTCTGCTGGCAATTCGATAGGGATGGTATTTACGTAAAAAGGTGTTTTCTGACGTTCAATCATAAAATTGTAATAAAATTACGTGTCATCTGACAAAATCGTTATAGAATTATTTTACAGTAGCGCTAAATACTTTTGAAAGCAATTAATTCTGTTCAGAAGTCTTTCCGTGTTTATCATTAATAATATATCAGTTTCAAACGTGTTTAAATAATCGAACAGGCTAAAAGAGATCTCCCAAGGTGTTCACATTTACATGTTCTACATTTTTTTAAAAATTTTTCTGCAGTTTATCTTGCGCCCTTCATTTCTTTTATTTTAATGCTTTTCGGCAGCTTTTTCATCGACAGTTCTAGTACTGAAAACAATTTAAAATTTCTGAATAATATTCTTAAACCGTTCTAGAATAATTTTTAGTACGTTTGTTTAACCGAATTAATTTTTCTTGAAAACCGAACTCATATTTTTCACGGAATTCTGGTAACTTCTCTGAAAAAAAACTTGCACCAAATCGACGTGATAAAATAAAGAAAAAGGGAATTCAGGGCAACACAATTTTCTGCTGAAAGAGCATCGAAGGTTACGCGCGTACTCCCAAAGAAATTGATGTCACGTTTCGCGACATAAAACTTCACCCTCTAATGAATTTAAATCCCAGTAATACGTTCACAATTTTCTCCCTCCTCACATTTTCATTTGCGAAGTCGCAGAACGAATCTTCATCTTGTCGACCCGACAGGCTCGTTTCGCGGTGGCAACATTTTTTTTCTTTTTTTCCCCCAACGAAAGTAATCAGTGCTTAATTTTCATTTCTCGCAGCTGAAGACTAACTGCCTTTGCACCATGTATTTTCGTTAATAAAATATATCTTCACTTACATTTCCATATTATCAAATACTTTCGAAATATATAGCAACTGGGGAACATGTACAATAATCAATACTTTTTTTATAACATTCATTTCTCGCGACCGAAAACTAAAAGTCTTCTTACGTTATATTTTCGTTAATAAAATATATCTTCACTTAAATCTCCATATTATCAGATTCTTTCGAAATATATAACAATTGCAGAACGTGTACGATAATCATTACTTTTCTGTTTTATTAAATCGCTAACAAAAGACATTGCTCTTGCAGGTTCTCGAGGACTCGAAGCACCATACGCGGTAATAGTGTACGTTCACGGTGAAAGTTTTGAATGGGGTTCAGGTAATATGTACGACGGATCGGTCTTGGCTAGTGCTGGTCACGTTATAGTAATCACTCTCAACTATCGTCTCGGAATCTTAGGTAAGTCTGAACTCTCTCCAAACTCCGCTTAAAATGTATATCATCGAGTACTTTAAACTCTTACGTACACTTCGTACAATTTCATAAAGAAAAATTTGAAGGAAAATCATTATTACCTACCTACAATTGTCTTTCGTTGGATTTTAACGCTAAAACTAACAGCGGCAAGAGTCTGTTATTTTGAAATATGTGAAATAAATAATATCAAAGAAGAGGAATCAAGTGACGATGAAATCGATCGATCGTATTTGCTTATTAAAATTTTTCTTTATAAAGCGGCAACGAAAGTTTCTTTCAAAGAACTTGTCATTTAATACTAAAAGACGTTATATGTGACAAGGTACACGTAGAATATCAACTGTACTGCTTTTCTATAAAGAGATTTTTTTATAAAAAGGTAGGAACCCGTCATTTTAACAATTTAGATAGTTCCAGTGTTATACTCCAAAACTATCCCATCGTTCGTAAACAATAAAAGTTCTACGACGAAAACCAAGTCATACGTTTCCCAATTGCCCTCGTTCGGGTAACGGGCATAACGAATATCGATTGCGAAAACAATTTTATTGCGAAACGTAACGATAAAAGGAAGATTTCATTCGCGATATAAATGGTAATACGAGCCGATACAGCATGGTCATGGAACGCATCAATTCGTGTCGGATAGTGGTAGGAAAACAGCGGGAAGGAATGGCCGACCGAGGAGCAAAGATAGGATCGGTGGGATTCGATAAAACAGAAGCAACGTTCAAAATGTTTGGCACGTTCGTTAGACGAGATGCCCGTAACGTTGACTCACAAAACATCTGGCCTTGTTCCAGGATTCCTGAGGACCCGACCCTTCCTCGACGGGACTTCAGGATCCGATGGGAATTTGGCCTTAAAGGACATCGCCATGGGTCTGCGTTGGGTGCGCGAAAATATTGCTGCTTTTGGTGGTGATCCGACCAGGATAACGTTGATTGGTCACGACACTGGTGCTGCACTTGTCAATCTTTTATTGCTGGCTCCTGACGGCAAAGGTTTGTGGAAATGTTGCACATTTCATGTTTATAATTCCGTTGTTTTAAAATTTATCGAATGGTACGTTGATTTCTTGAGTATCTGAGGAGTATCTGTTAGCTTGGGTTGTAGTTAAGTATTCTGGAGAGTCTGTTTCTCAGGAATTATTATTCTTTATTATCTAAAACGGCACTGGTGCTGCACTTGTCAATCTTTTATTGCTGGTTCCTGATTGCAAAGGTTTATGGAAATGTTGCAGATTTTATGTTTATAATTCCATTGTTTTAAAATTTACCGAATGGTACGTTGATTTCTTGATTATCTGAGGAGTATTTGACACCTTGGGTTGAAATTAGATCTTCTGGAGAATCTGTTGTTTAGAAATTATAATTGTTTATTGTCTAAACGATACTGTAGGCTGCACTCGTCCATCTTTTATTGTTGGTCACTTCTGGCAAAGTTTTATGAACACGTTGTAGATTACATCTTTTCAATTCCATTATAATACACTTTTCCGAACAGTATATTAATTTCTTCACATTCTGAAGGAGTATTTTGCCAGAAGAGACACAGGTATTGCCATGCCGTTGTTTCGAATTCAAAATAATTTATCCTCTTCGAAACATCCGCAACCTATGCCGCTATAACGAATCGAATATCCGCTGATATGCGATACATTGTTGCCATGCAAGGTTTTCAATTAATTGTTCATTATAATTGCCTTAATTAAATTTCAGTTTCATTCGATACGAACACATTACCGAATACTCAGAATTTGAAATGGTTTCCAAATAACATATTTTACAATATGAATATCATTGGGATGTATTATAATTCCAATACACAATTTCCCTGTCTAGTTGTATTCATTATAATTAATATCAAATTAAACATCTTCATCGTTAACGTCATATTTTCGCATGGAATTATTCAAAATTGCGACTCGTCCCCGAGGAATACCAATCGGCGAAATCAAAAGCCGAAAGGTCAATCGGCACGATGAAAGAGAAGCGTATAATAATAAGCGGATTGACGAAAAATCGATTTGAGAAGAAGCGAAAATACCGTCCAGCGCGATTAGAGATCCAACTCGCACGACACTCGATAGATTAATCGCCGAAGGATTAGTCCCGTAAAGCCATCGAACTGACAATCGGGCCGAGATGGCGGAGCATCTCAAATAAAACAAAAAAAAAAACTAAAGGGCTGTGCTACATCGATCGATTCACGATGGTGAAAAACTGCACGACTCTCCCCTTTATTCTTGGAGGACCGTAAATGTATTTTTTATTGTCGTCATACACAACAGGGCAGATTGAACGTCCCGCTTCATTCCTCCGGCGAAATCACGTTGAAATCTTCCCACAGGAATAGTACAACGCAATGATAAAACTGTGATAAAAGTCGGCCTGCCCTAAGAAAAATATATTCTCCGCTAAAAGCATCGTAAATATTCGCCGCCACGGAAAGCACTTTTGTTTCAACAGGAATATGATCGCGCGTTACATATAAATATAGTTATCTGTACAATTAACGATTAATCAGCAAATTATTCAAATATTTTTATCACGTTTAGTAATCACAGATTTGACGTATTACAGAATGCAATCAATATAATAAAACATCGCACAAACTTTATATCTTTAAATCGAACAAGCAGCCAAACTTGAAACTCCATTTTAATCGTTCCATTACCTTCTAACAATCCCGAATTACCGAGCCGAGGAACGGCAAGTTCCACGGCGGACTTTTGAGCGATTAAAAAATTAGGCAACGAAAGGTGAACTTCTGAGGAGGGGCTTTCCGCTAATCCTCTTGATTCCAACAAATTTACTGGCTTCCGAGTATCTCGAATCTCCACCCTGTCCTCCCGTTTCCCGGTAGGGTGAAAAGACGAAGATAAAAGCTATTCGGGCGAGCATCAACTTCCGTCTTAGTCCTCTATTCCCGCTCAACTGCATTCTAGCTGCGCTTCGAAGATGCATCGGAAAATCCCTGACGAATAGAACCGGCACTCTATCCTTCCTCGCTCGCCGGAAGTTGGCCGTCCGACGTTGGTGGCATCGAAACGAGAAGAGGAGGAAAAAAGGAGCTAGCAGCAAAGAGGAGCCAACTGAAAAAGCTGCAGGCTGTGGATACCGTAGAAAAGCTGTTTCGTCGAGGTTTCCTGCCGTTCCTCGGAGGAACGGAGATCCCATGTCTGGACAGGGACGAGGAGGATCCACTTACTCCTCGAGATGTAAACTGTTTGCACCGTTTCCGGTACAACCGGGGCTCCGGGAAATGACCAGGCAGAAGAGAAGATCCGGTCCAGGCGAGCGTGAACACTCAGAGCGACTCCTGCCTTCCGTGTACTCTTTATTTCTCTCTTCACCCTTTTTCACCATTTGTGCGCAGTTTCTTCTTCCGGTTGTCTTTCACCTACATTTTTAACATTCCTTTGGTTACCTTCATCGTCATTCTTCTTCTCCCTGACGTCCACTTTTTCACCATAGTTTCGTGATGTCTTTTCTTTGATAATTGTTTCCAAAAATTCGTGCTTTTATAATTCTTTCTAAGATCTGTATATTTTTTTCTTGGTGCTATATCCGGTTCTCTTACATTTTCTTTGGTACTGCGCTGTTCCTCTTTTATCGTTTCCTCATCTCCTTTGGTCGACGAGTCCACTCGTCGAGATAGAAGGACAAAAGGAAGAAAAGTCTGCGAAAGAGTCGAAGATGCTCTGCATCTGGCATGCATTGTATCAGACAATTTAAACGATTGAAGCTTGACTGATAACAAAGCATGTTCTTGGAAAAAATTTACCCACCAACTTTTCTTCTTCGAACAAGAAACTCTTCCATCTCTGAAAATTCATATTTCTGGAAATTTTGTTGTTTGAATATGCTCGTAACGGTTAGAAAAATATAGGAAAAACATAATACATTTCATTTAAATCATAAGAATGTAAAGCTTTTCCTGCATTTAACTTCTTCAAACTTCTAACGAGAAATCGGTGCATCCTTTGTCATAGAAATTTTCACTGAAAACGACCGTTTAGCCGGCGATAATAATCCAAAGAGCTCGCACAATTTTAATCTCCGCGTTGGTCTTTTTATCGCAAAACTTCAGGATTAATTCACATCGCGATTCACTAGCGACCGGAACTTCAAACGAACAAGAGGAATCGCTGGCAAAAGAAACGTTCTGCGTGTTTCCTACCATAATCCATGGCACGGGGGTTTCATGAAATCCGTTTATTATCCGTGCTATATATTTCGCTTGAAAGAAAAACAGAGATGAAACCGCGCGATGTTCGTTCCATCGTCAAACGAGATTAATAAAACGATTTCAAGCAGGATGGAATCCGTTTGCGAGAACGAAGTATTAAACTAAAAATTGCCAAAGCGGAGGGAGGAATTTTTTTTTTGCAGATTTCGAATGCGCACGGAAGTTTTGAAATAACCATTTCTCGTTCTCTTCCGCGGGGTATGTACCCAGGCTGAAAAATGTCTGAAAATTCCAGAACCCCCATCGATATCGGATCGTTCCCGTGTCTTTTCCCGATGTGCCGCTCGAGTTCTCCCGGTTTTATCTCGTAGTTCGTTAAAAACAAAAATCGAAGCCGAAAAAATTGGTCCTCAGCTAACGGGAGAAGGGGGGAAAAAAAGTAATTCTCCGGATTTACTCTCGTCCTGTCGTTCTTGGTCCGACATGGTCGAATCGGATTTCACACGTTACTCCATTATGTAAAAATCGATGGAATCAATTTTTCAAATACCACTGTCTCGCGAAAGCTCTGACGCGACATTAATTGCATCCTGCACCCGTGAGAGACTTGCGGAAAGCTACTTTTATTTATAACCAATTACTGGAATATGGTAATGACTGAAATGATTCGTTTATGGCGAGGGTTGGCAACCCGCGGTTGTTTCATCTAAAATCTCTGGCTCTTCGGCTTATCACAATTAAATTTTACGTTAAATAATTTCAATGTAATATTCAAATTAACATTCATAGCATAATATTGGACTGTTCATGACTCCTTAGAATTTACAAAATAAATTTAACACGTTGAACGCCACGGTATTTTGCTAGTTTCGTCGTTTTTACTGAAGTGAAAGTTTGTCTATTAAAATCACATCTTTGCAAAGCAGAAATTTTAAAGAGACAAACAGATATATAGTCTACAGGACTTAAACTTTTGATCGCCAATATATAAATACTTAATGTATTAGAACATTCGTAAATATTACAATTTAAAAGTTATATGAAATTTCATTGAATTCAATAGCGCCGGTCACCAGTGACCCCCATGGCATTCAACGTGTTAAGGAAAAATGAGTATTTACTAAAAATAAAGTTGCCGATCTCTGATTTATGGGAATGACTGATCAACTATCTTTGAAAGAATTTGTTTCGAATGATTTGAACGGTTTAACTTGTATTTTGAGATTTTTCTACGGTGATTATTTTTATCTTGTAAGTGATATAAATGGTGGTCGTATTGCGTGGACTTAATGGCTTCGGCTTATGGGGTTGGACCATGTACATTCTAAGTTATTTTACAACTAGATTGGAATTATGTATGAGTACTTTTAAATATGATACCAGTATCTGTAAAAGATTATTTCAGAAATATGCTCAGATTCTGTAAAAATACTTTTAAAAATAATACCAAAAAGCGAAGTTGAATATTCCATATTGCAAGTCATTTAAAAAATCATTGAAATTTCATTTGAGTACATTCAAAAATAATTATACTTTCAAAAGTACATATAGAACTTTACTTCATGTACGCTGTAAGTTATTTCGGGTGCAAACTCAAATTATGTATGAGTACTTCTAAAATTAGCGCCAGAACTTATAAAAGATACGGTCCACATCGAATTTTTCATCTCCAAATATATCTGCCATATGGATTCAAATTTTCTCTATTAAATAAGTTACTCTAAATACAAAAATAAATCCTCCGCGATTCTCGGAAGTAACGTCAGAGTCTCTCTAAATTTTCAAAATTATACATCACCTGAAATTTTACATCTTTAGATAAGTCTCATCGGTGATAAATTATATTCCCTTAAAAAAGAAATAAAATCTGACGTAGAAGCTGTTATATATTGGCAATAAACGAAAGCACGTTGCGATCCATTACCTGACCAATTTGCAATTCCATCGTATAAGCCAGTTAAATCTCGCTCGAAAGATTTTTCACGTCCGACAAACCACGGCCATCAGCTGAGCCTTTCCGGTGCCCCTTATCTTCACGATAAGAATTTAATGCCAGCTAGACGGCATTCCCGATGGCCGGGATGCGCTTTCATAAAATTTTCACGAGACACAGGGAGCAATTTACATGCAGAATGCTGCCGCTTAAACATATGAGAGGCTGAAGAAAACGTCCCTGGCAAGGAACGCGACGAAAATTCCAAAATGACGAGAAACTTCGATCCATTCAATGGCACCGACCTTAGTACCACGGAATAAAGAAACAATGAATTAAATTCACCGTTCCACTTCTTCCTAGTCGGTACTCTCTTCGAAACTTTGATTTACTTTCAATCCGCCGAACAAAGATTCCCAAGGTAGGACCAAAATTCCAAAAGTTCCCTCGTCCGGATTTCGTGCTTCGTTTCGAAATAGCTGATCCAAGAAGCCATTGTCGAGTCCCAGGAAAATCCAAATCTTGACGCGAGTCATCCCTTAGTACCGTCACGTGCCATTGTTTCTTGTTTGCTTTTAATCTTTGCCGGTTCCACTAACGAAAAGTATACAATACCCTACATTGCCCTTCCCTTTGGTCCTCTCTGTCGGTATCGCCCTCGACCTTCGAACCCTATATTTTTCATCCCGTGTCCTTCTGTCATTAACTTCGCTTTTCTTTTTTTCTCCTCCTTATTTCTTCTTATCCCAAACCCTTTTTCGATCTTCGACGATTTGTCTTTTTCTGCTTCCCGTCGATGGCCGATGGTTCCGAACGGGGCAAACGGGGAAGGTGGCACGATGATTGTTCTGTGATTGGATAGAACGGAAATGGGATTCCCCCGATAGCTTATCGAGAGGCGCTAATTAATTGGACTGAACCGGATCGATCGTGGTTTTTGTCGGTACCCTCGATGTACGAAATTAGCACGGGGATAATTCCAAGTGTTAGCTCGTGTTGACAAATATTTATGGGATTATCGTCTGATCGATGTGTGCCGTGTAAATAACGCGATAACTTTTGCCGAGGCTAATAAACACGGGGAAGGAATAGAAATCCTGTCGTGCAGATAAATCGCAGAAATTTTCAACTTCCATTGGAATTTTAATAAATCCCTACAAGACGAATTTTTTGTCATGCTTCTAGATTAACTATATCATGGCACGTTAGCAAATATTGTTTATGGTATTTTTATACTAACCGTACCATAAGCGGTTATATGATCGGTTCATCGTAATGAAAATATGTAATTTTCTGTATTAATTGAAGGCTGTTTTCTTCATTGTTCCTTATAATAAATTGACAATCTCCGACATGGTTTTTGGAAAATATTACCGTTATTTTTTAACCGATCAAACGGCTGGTTTCGATAAAAATAGAGGTACTTACTGTGCCGGTATGTTTAGTGTTAAATTACGAATTTAACTTGATTTCTAAGCGTTAAATAGCAAAGAAAGTTTGCAACTGTCAAGAATTAAATTATAATACTGTGGTAAATTAGAGAATGATTTTAATGAGTAACACCACACGTATATTTTGTGCTACATTAAAGATGTAAGGACCCGCAGAAGGTTAAAAGAGCCATTGTTAATCATTCGCGTGTTCGTCTAGTAGCTTGTAAGAATTCCTAATGAGAATATGACGTAAGAATGTAAAGTGTTCGCCAAAGTGTGGAATAAAAACGGTTAATTAAAGCAAGTAAAATTAGTCTGAGACTCCAGCGGCAGGTAGTTCTCTTTAATATGAAATAGAATATCAAGCACTTAATACAAGACATACTTTACATACTAATGAGCGACGAAAATCCAATGTGAGGAATATTAATTGATGCAAAGCCAACTTACTCGGCAACTTGCGATTTATCGCAAACTTTTCATGACGCTACTTGGAATATCAAGTACTTAATACATAAAACCATGCACGTATTAATGTGCCCTACAAATCACTCACGTGCATATATGCATCGTAAAGTATCACTTAAACCCTCAACTACGTCAGGTGGATAAACGTTTACTGTCGGAATAATGTGGCGTGATCAAATTGACGTAGGTTTATATAAATGCATCGGTGACGTGTATAGAGAAAAGGGAAAGAAGGGAAATCATATCATAATTTTTATCTGTGACTTTAGGAATTGTAAAATATAATATTTTGCGATACTTTATTGTTTACGCGGTGGTATGATGCTGGAAAAGGGGGAGAAAAGAAATTGTTGTTTGTTTCTTTTTTTTGAATTTTTTGACAAGCCAGATCTAATTTTAAATGTGTTTTAAAACTACCGAGACTGTGATATAATAATTAATAATTTAGAAAAGTATTCCCAGAGATGACGGAGGAGTATTTGAAGTCGGAACAATTCATTGCTTTGAGCCTTCAGCTGCTTAAGCATAACCGCCTGACAAGGGAAGTTCGGGTTTTGATGAAACTTTGCATAAATATTTATTAGACATATCTAATAAGATAGTTGGAATTCGTTCCTGCACGTTTTGTGTATTTTGTGCCATTTCCTTATCCTAGTGATTTTATTATCCTGATAATATTGCAAAAAAGGCACTATAGTAGGTTGCAACATCTAGAATTCTATTAACATTAAAATTGGCAAAGTTCAGTTTATTTCGTGGCACTAAATAATTACTTTAGAAGAAAAGGAACGCAGAAGGTGAGAAACTTGATCACTTCAGTCTCTTCCATTTTGCAAAACAAAGATAGAAAAGTAAAGAAGAAACAGCGTTAGAAATTTTGTAAATATTTAAAAGTAAATCACGTATTTAGATCTAGTATTAAGTTACTTGTTAATTGTAAATAGAGAATGAAAGTAATACTATTCTTTGAAAACTATGACACCGTGTTGAGTTTGAAATTCTCGACACTTCACTGGTTCACCGTTCAAACGACTGTGACATTCGTTCCTATGCACTTTGCTCTTTCACCCTCGAAATCATCCCTTTACTACGTGCTCACCCAGCATTCACGGACTGCCGGATGATCGCGTTTCTCTCATTTTTTTCACGAGTTCTACACTGTCCTTTATGCTTACTACTTCATACACTTCCTTTCGCTCTATTCAATGTTCATCCGAAGCAATAACCCCCTTGAAGTTCACGATTCTCAAACATCTGAAACTCACCTAAAATTATAGTCCCCCCATAAAATAATCGCCGAAATTATCATCACATAGGAATAACTACTAACCCAAAAGTCTTCGTAACTCTACAAAGATATAGCCACGAATTTCTGAATCACAAAGCAAAATTTCAATCCACCACTCCTTGCTAAGAAATTTTTCTCACGTAACACATTCACCATAGTCTCTATGATTCAGTACCAACTTAAAACTGTGACCTCCTCGACGATACAAACCAGTTCATATTCCAGCAGCGATAGAGATCGTAAAGACCACGAAGAAACTATACTGAGAGACCAGAAACAAGGCACTTGAGGGGTAATTTGCTCTGATTCGCCCGACGAATAGGGACATCCCTCTCCCTCACGCAGTTTTTAATTTGACGCGCTATTGGCCGAGAGACCCGCACATTCGTTACGTCTTCATGTGAACGACGAAAGGACTGTTTTATTTTCGGTTGTCATTCGTCGATCTCAGGTTTCCAGGACCGACATGGCGGGGAGAGGCGGTGCGAGAGCAATCTTCCCTTCCGTCCCAAGTGCCTTGTTTCTGGTCCCTCACTTTACATGACGATCGAAGAAAGAGGAAGTAGATGAAGGTATAAATAGACCAAAAAACAAGAAGCAAAAAAAACCAACCAGAAGTCGCATTTCTTAAATCAATTTCCTAGTTCGTCCCAAAGCAATCTGTGCTTCTTCGGCAATCGAAGTGAAATGCAGGAACGTTTTCTACCAATGTAACATGAGAGGAGAAGGGACGATCGATCAAAAACGTCGGATAGTGGTATGAAAGTGTCACGTCGTATCCGGTACGAAAGGGATGGCCGGGTAATTGGCTTATGCCCTAGCCCGATATCAGTTGATCGTGTACACGTATCGTGACATGTATTGGCAACGCTCCAGAGGGAGATACGTCGACGTCGTGTCACCTTTTAATAATAATGTCGATCGAGCACGACGAGGGAAGGGGATAAACGGAGGAATGAAGAAACGAGGAGGTTCAACTGGTCAATGAGTGATGCACTTTCGAAGTAACTAACGCCGTTGGCATTGTTCGACGGCGATTTGTAACTCTAATGTGACTTGTAACTTACGAACGAGCCCGTGTAACTTAGGGACGAACTTGAAATCGCGCGTCCGGAAGAAGTTCCCTGAACTCTGTAAGGGTCGTTCTCTCCTTTTTGCGACGATCGAGAGAGAGATTTAGGGGAGCATTTTCGATGGTGTCGAATACTCGCGTTCTGCTTTTGAAATAATTTGGAATAATTGGATCGCGTGGAATTTACAGAGGTGAAAGTATGGGAGACGAAATATGGAAGTTGATTGTGCAACGTAAAAAGTATATATTTTAAGAAATTAGTCACTCTATTACTTGGATCCCTTGTGTGAAGACATTTTTTTAGAAAATTCCGTCTAAATATATATAAATATATAAGTCCGTAGGTTTCCACGTATTTTATAATATTTAGATATTATTTTACATATTACTATTTACCAACAGGAATACTGTAAATTTATACAATTTAACGAGAGATGAATTTATTTGTATATAGAAGTGACGATTAGAAAATATGATGATCGCTCTTTACATCACAGCTGTCATTGGTGACAGAATTAATTTTGAAAGTCCATTTATTAAATAACTTTATAAGTGAAATAAGAAATTCTATAATACACATCATAAAGCAATATTTAGTTGTTATTAAATACCCACGAACTTATGGACAAACCTGACGGATATTCCCTGTAATAATGAAAGTTCATTATTGAATTTCATTATTGAAAAATGGAATAAGAATGTTTGTATAGAAAAACATAAATTCTAAATAAAATCGTGAAGTAACAGGATTAGCGATACTCCACGTCCCCAAGAAAAATAGGAATTTTACGATTCGCGAATAAGCCGAAAATATTCCAACGCCCGCCGACTTCATCAACAATGATTTACAACGATCGCGGTGGAATATTACTTGTCGAAAATTAAAACGATAGAAACGCAACGCAACCGAAGTCCCATGGAGCCGTAAAAGGCAGATATTCGCATTCGCCGGGGGTGGAGAATATTTACATTGGACGCGTATTGCGCTGTATTTCCCTTTCGCCATCGTGCAGGATTAATCTGAACTCGATGCTCCGAGCATTTCCACGTAAAAGTCGCCGTTGCTCAAAGGCCCTCTGCCGGTATTTGTTTGTGCATCCTGCAGTTTGTAATCTTTGCAATGCTGCTCCCAGACACCGTAAATACGATGCCGTACGAGGGGTACAAAACAATTCTTTCAATTTTACGAATTTATTCTAAACCGATTGCAAAGTTACGAGGAAAGATGAAAGGGATAGAGGGGCGCTTAGACAGAGGAGAAAAAAACACATAGAGTTTCAAAGAATCGCTGGACTTTTCGAGTGCGAATAACAAGGGTGAAAGGGATTCGACTGTTTCAGGTCGGGTGTTTTTCAAACGACAGGTTAAAAAGTTGGACTGTTTATTGCAATCCGCTCTCCATGGACAAAACGAACGTTCAAAAATGAATGACCCATGAAATGTTCCACCTGTTACAATCCCTTCCCATGACAATTAATAACAATGAGTTAACCAACGACTCTGCATCGCAAATACGGATAAACCTTTTTGTTTATCCGAGATACAAGCTTTATCCGATGAGATTCGTTGTATTTTTTTTGTTACGGTTTACCGTTCAACGTAAAAATTACCATGTATCGCTTCGATGGTACGATTGTACGAGCGGTTACGTTTTTCATCCCGATTTAACGATACGGTATTGGCTTTCGTAGAATTCCATTTGTACGAGCGGGAGGTATTACTCGTCTGAAATAATCCTTCCTTTGACAGAGACGGCAAAATCGCAAAGGATAAAGTAAATCTATAAAATATATCCAATTAGCGAGCATTACCGATCCAATTGACAGACTGTCGGTGTTCCACAAAAGACGGGAGGCACGGTTGCGCGCTTTACGCGATATGTCGAAAGCACGTCGGTACTAATTAAAAGCACTTAATCATATAAAATTTCATAATATCACGTAGAAATATCCCAAGAGTGTATGTATAGGATAAATTGGCATTTTATCCACTCTACGTAGATTCCAGCCTTACCTGAACACTGCCGCGCTTACGCTATAATTCGTCGTAACTGCCGCTTCGGTCGCCTTGAATATCTTTTATTACCGCGTAAATCTTTTTGAGCTATCGCGGATAACGACTTTCCTGTGTTGATGTTATAATAACTTCGATATATCCGCTCCACGTAGCCGGCTTTAATACGCTCCTTCTTTAAAGCTCAGGTTACGAGAGTTATAACAATACGCCGTCCTCGGCGAAGGACGAAAATTCGTGTTTACTGCAGCCGAAGATCTTTAGCTGTGAAATGTCCGTTTGCAATTACCACTTCTAGACAGCTATGGTAATGTCGGTTGTGTTTTATTGATTGTAAACTTCAATTTCGCCGGATAACGAGAGGAAAGGTACTACCAGGCGGCAATGGACAGTAGAAATCACCGGAATTGGTCGGACAGGCTGCTTTCCAGCTGACAGTAGATACGATCGTTTTTAGTCTGACTGATCGTTTCGACTGGCGGACGGTGTATAGTGAGGGACCAGAAACAAAGCACTTGGGACGGAAGGGGAGATTGCTCACGCGCCGCCCATCCCTGTCATGTCGGACCTGGAAACCTCAGATCGACGAATGGCAACCGAAAATAAAACACTCCTTTCGTCGTTCACATGACGACGCAACGAATGTGCGGGTCTCTCGGCCAATAGCAATAGCGCGTCAAAATCGAAAATGCCTGAGGGAGAGGGATGAAACAAGTGCCTTGTTTCTGGTCCCTCACTATAGCTATGCTTGTACGGAGTGATTGTGATATTGTGCCTTTATAGGTGTTGTATATTTATAGTACTTGTATATTATGACGATATTGTATTTGATGGTTGTGCATCGCTGACTTTTCGACCGAAAGTAGTCGCAGCTTGTGATTCATCAGGCAGATTGATTGCAATATTATATATTTACAGGTTACGGTTACTTGCATGTTTGTATACTTCGATGAAATTATATTTACCGATTGCGTTTCGGTGATTTTTGCAGGCTTGTTTCACCGGGTGGTATTGTCAAGTGGATCGGCACTGAGTCCATGGGCCTTTGTCCACGATCCGAACGACGTGCGGATAAAAGTAGCGGAACAAATCGGTTGCTCCGTGCAAAACGACGAGGACATAGCCGACTGTCTTCGTAGGGTTCCACTTCGTGATATCATGGCGGTCGAACTCCCGGAAATTCGGTACGTTAACATCTGGTAGCAGGAAGTTTCAATATAATAATCATAAATTAATTCCTCCACTATTAGTGTTTGCCCCACAATCGGCATTACCCGTTAACACGATTATTTGAGAAGCTAATGCAGCGTTATTCAAATATGTCGGCCAAATTTCTAATCCCTCCTATTTCGACAAAAATGCCAATAACTCGATCAAACATTAAATAACTTGAAATTCATGATCAAATAACCACCATCACCCAGCAAACATTAAACTAGAAGCGCAAATAAATCTCCAACATGAAAATCATACCACCGTCAATTCCCAAACCGATCCTCGTGCAGGGAACTCCGAGAAATTTCAATTCATCATCCCCCTCTCGTACGAAAACATATTTACCAACGGCCAAAGTGTACACTTGATAGAATTTAACCACCAGTCAATTCAGATGTACCTATCACTGAATTACTGTCCAGTTAATAGGTCACCTTATCGATCTGTCCTCCCTATCGCACTGTTTCATTATTATAACAGCCGAGAGCCAATTTACCATTTTCTGTTCCAGATTCGTGCCACGAATCGGGCCGGCCTTACCGGTGGACCAAAATAACCCTGATCCGGGCCAGGACATGGAAAAAGTGAGCGATGCGTTCATCAAGGTGCCCTTAATTCTCGGAGTATCGACGACAGAGTCGAATCTCGATTTCAACGCCAACGATATTCAGTATGGCTTCGAAGAGGATCATAGGAATCGCATACTCCGTACTTTCATCAGGAACGCGTACGTTTATCATTTGAACGAGATCTTCTCGGCGGTGAGAAACGAATACACCGATTGGGACAAACCTGTTCTTCATCCCATCAATATACGGGAGTCGACGATGGAGGCCCTTGGTGATGGACACACCGTGGCTCCGCTGATGAGGATCGCTTTTTATCATGCCAGAAGGGGAGCCAAGACCTATTTCTACCATTTTAGTCATCAGAGTAAGGACAGCGGATATTTGCAGGTTGGTGTGGTAGTTTGTTGATCGATTATTGATCGTATTACTGACAAATTTGCTGTATCGTTGGACAGGGGATTGTTGGATGTACACTTAACACGTTAAATGCCACCGGTATTTCGCCAGTTTCTTCATTTCTGCTGAAGTGAAACTTTTTCTAATAAAATCACATCTTTACAAAGCTGAAACGTGAAAAAGAGATTTATAGACAGCAGAACTTTACCTTTTTAAGACCAACGCGTGAATATTGACTGAATTAATAAATTCGTAAATATTACAATTTAAAAGTAAACTGAAATTTCATTGAATTCAATAGCGCCGGTCACCGGTGACCCCCATGGTATTCAACGTGTTATTTCTGTCTTACACGATAGATTCGTTCCTGAAGAATACGTGTAAAAAAATTCGTGTAAAGGAATATAATTCATCTATGGAAAAGTAGAAGATTAGTTCCAGTCATAAGAAATCCCCAAAAATGATACAATAACACATGAGATTTCATGTGAGGATCTTAAAAATATTGTTTCATAAAGATTCATAAAGAACATGTTACTAATTTATGAACACAAAAATTAGGAAAAATAATATGGGTTACACATAAAAACATTTTATTCGCTGTCACTTTTTTGAAATATTATGTAAAAAATTGTGATATTGAATTCGTAAAATAGAAGATTCGCAAGAACCGGGATATTGCACTATTCTGACATAGTAGGTAGAAGATCTAAAGATAGAAATGACGAAGAAAAAGATAGTAGAAAAGCAAAAAGGTATATTCTTAGAAGGAGTCGATGCAATTCGAATTTTTGATCATACGTAACGTGATATGTCAGGGAAATTGCTTCCCATTTCTTCCGTCTCCTTTGCCATTTAACCCCACACCATTCGCAAGATTTAATCACGATTTCCGGCGGTATAAAATTTAAAGAAACTTCTTACTTCTCGTAAAATCTCCAACCCTCTTCGATTCAACGACGTGTGTTCTTAGTTCAATGCATACGACTGCAACTGGGAAATATGGAAAGTGGAGCGCGAGACGAAGAAGTAGCAGACTTTAAATTGAAGTTAATTCCACGTAACACGATGTACATATATAACCGAAAGGCAAAGAGAAGCTGACATTTGGAAAGCAACACTTCGCTGATGCACGGCGCAAGCAAACCCTCGTTTAATTCCTTCCGGAGTTTATCGTCGTCTTCGAAATAATTCATGCGGTCGTAATTACGAGAAGCTATTTCATCGTAACTTGCTTGCAGCTTTACAGAATCCATTGCTCCGACTAAACGTTCTCTTTCGCGCGATTTGATTACTTTGGCGACGAATTTTCATCTTTCCTCTTTCTTTAAAAAAAGAACGAACAAGAAGAAGACAAATAAAAAAAAAGAGAGAGAGGAAGATTCCTCGACGAATTTAGGAGCATCATTTCCGGCTAAGAAGTTTCTTCTTATATACCCAACCCCGGCAAGTTCATCCGAACGGACACCCTCCTATCCTTTTTCCTCGACAATGCAAAAATTCTCAAGTCCCGAGTTCTAATTAATTTAAGTGGCAATTCGCCGAGTGAAAAATGAAGGAGGTCAGCGAATGGAAGGGGCCGGCGAGTTTTAAATTAATTCAATTTACCCGACACACCGGAACAAATAGCGCCGGGGCAAAACAAATTCTGTCGCAGACTTTGAATCCACAGAATCCGCTGCAGAACGCTTTGCAACTGCGATTCCCGCCGGAATTTTTAACGCGATAATGTAGAAACTGTCAAATATCTGGGCATCCGTTAATCTTCGGTAATCGTACGGTAAAGAGTCTTCGTTTTCCCATTTTGAGTCTTTCTTCCTTTCAAATGATCGGGCAGCACGACGTTTTCACGGATCGATCGCGAAATTAATACTATGCAATTAGTTTTACAATTAAATAAAATTGTATATATTGTCATGCATACTAATATTGTTGAATTCCTGTAAATATGATGTTCTCTTCTCACTTTCTGATGAAAACATCCTGACTGAAGTTCTCATCCGCAAAGAAATTGATTATCGCAAGAATAGCAGCGACGAGACGTTACTAATATTGTTTAATTCCTAAAACAGAATGTTTTCTATAAATATTAACACAATTATCAGTACAAATACCATAAACACAAGTCGGCTTTAATTATTCAGCCACCTTCCGGCGAAAACCTCTTCGCTGAAGATGTCCATAGTTGATATTACTCAATTGCTAAAAATACAGCTTTTCTATAACAAATGTTAATCCACTTCTACTCTTTATCCAATTTCTGACGAAAATCCATCCACTGAAGACCTCCAGTCACCTGAAAAAATTAACAGTTGGTTAGTAAAAGGTAAAAAGACCTCCGCGATCATTACATTAAATTATTGTTAAAACTGCTCACACTGTTTCATGATCAAACATCATTCACTGTTCATCATATTCACACTTCAATAATTCACTGATCAAACATTGCCGCCTGCTACATATTCCCCATGGGGGTAATAACATGTAAACGCACTGCTACATCAACGCAGACCAAAGATCACCCACACCGCTACCTGGTCAACGAGTTAAATCTACACGCAGTGCAACTTCTACCAGTAGAAGTTCATTCGCAAGGTTTACAACTCTATTCGCAAATATACAGACCCTCTATGAGCAAGCCGTAAATGATGAATTCGTCAACGAGACGTAAAATCCCCTAATCAAACTTGCACTCTTAGCATATCGTGAGCATTTCCAAGCACCCCGTTTAAAATGGCATGATTCGGTGTATTCATTATTCGGCAGCAACTTTGTAACTCGACGTCGTGCGCAATTTACCGAAAGAGATAGCACGATATCAGCTGCAATCAGGACCCTCGAATATTCTCGCGTCACATACACAAAGAGAGCCGGTGAACTAAAAGGTAAAAGAGCGAAAGGAAAACTCTTAAAGTCCGACTTAATTCCATTAACTCGACGCGGAGAAAAGAGGCGAGAGACCGTAAAACTGTGCTCGTTTTCTCGGCCGAGAGAACGATTCGATGCTACTTCGATCTCCCTCTCTCGTACCTCCGTTTTCGACCCTCTCTCCTTTAATCTCGTCCTCTCATTTCGCGCCCATATACCTGCTAACCACTAGCCATGATTTCACGATGAGGATACTGATTTAATCAAACGCCTCGAGAGAGTATCGTAGATGATGCTCGCATTATCCCCGAAGCCTCCCCAATGTCGGAGGGTTAAGGGTTAAGGGGTCGAAGTGAAACCTGTAAATTAAGGCAGCCGTTATCCCCTAACTTGGTTTGCTACCGCAGATATTTCGAAAGTTCGCTGTTATTAAATTATTTTGCTGAGAAACTGCGGGATATAAGGATCATCGGGTCGGTGAATGTCGAATAGCAAATAATCGGTCGAGGGCGATTAGATTTTAGTTTAGTTTCAAAGTTTCTATCTCTGTCTATATTTCTTGAAGTAAATTTGGGGAACAATATGTTATTTTTTGCGCTCTAAAGATGAAAGCGTAAATTAAGGCAGCTGTTATCTGCTAATTTGGTTTGCTACCGCAGATATTTCGAAAGTTCGCTGTTATTAAATTATTTTGCTGAGAAACTGCGGGATATAAGGATCATCGGGTCGGTGAATGTCGAATAGCAAATAATCGGTTGAGGGCGATTAGATTTTAGTTTAGTTTCAAAGTTTCCATCTCTGTCTATACTTCTTGAAGTAAATTTGGGGAACAATATGTTATTTTTTGCGCTCTAAATATAAAAGCGTAAATTAAGGCAGCCGTTATCTACTAATTTGGTTTGCTACCAGAGAAATTTTGAAAGTTCGGTGTTATTAAATTATTTTGCTGAGAAACTGCGGGATATAAGGATCATCGGGTCGGTGAATGGCGAATAGCAAATAATCGGTTGAGGGCGATTAGATTTTAGCTTAGTTTCAAAGTTTCCATCTCTGTCTGTACTTCTTGAAGTAAATTTGAGGAACAATATGTTATTTTTGCGCTCTAAAGATAAAAGCGTAAATTAGGGCAGCTGTTATCTGCTAATTTGGTTTGCTACCAGAGAAATTTTGAAAGTTCGGTGCCATTAAATTATTTTGCTGAGAAACTGCGGTACATAAGGATCATGGGGTCGGTGAATGTCGAATAGTTCAGTTTCAAATCCATTGCATCTGTCTGCGTTTCTAGAAGTAAAATTAGGGAAACAATATAGTATTTGTTGAGCACAAAAGATAAAATATATGTCAAATACTTAAAATAATTGGAAGAGTGAGGGCTAAGGGGTTGAAGTGAAACATGTAAACTAAGAGTAACGTCGTTTGCTAACTTTGGTTAGGGATAATTCGATTTTTAGTTGGAATTCTAGGATATTTACGTCTGTACCTATGGTAATAAAAGGGGGGAGGAGGTATAGCGAATAGCAGAATACTGAATAATTTCAAGGTAACGTCCGCAATTTCTAATTACACGGAAGAAACAGAACTGAAGCCAAATATTTAAAACAATCAAGATCTTCAGATTATCTTTAAAGGCACACCAAAGTATTTATAGGATTTCGTTTCAAATGCACAGTGCTTTCGTGAGAAAATAGAATTATCTCAGAAACAAGTTTATGGATCTGCATCTATTAAGACCTGTTTACGAGTTCGAAGCTGTAAAATGTGTTGGGATAATTTTGCAGCACCAATTTCATTTCAATTATTCTATTTTGTCCGTTGAAATTTCACGACTTATCGCCATCTCCTGCGGATGCTAACCGAATTTGCTTTTATACTCGTCATGTAACCCGTCAGTTTTAATTAGCAATTCATAATTAAAAGTGTATTAATGCCGAGTAATATGACAATGAACGTCTCCCACTCCTCTGTTTTACGTGTGTTGATCGTAAAATATTGAACGATCCTCTCTGGAATCACCGGGAAGAGCTCAGATAATAAATGATTTAATTACAGTGTTCAGGCTATAATGTAATTATACAGGGCGCTTGTAAAATCACAATGAAAATGAGAACTCATTGATTCCATGTATCGAAATAATGTATAAATTGGAAAATAATTCTCTCTTGGACGGATAAGACTTCAATTTCAATGAGACATCGTGGAAAGCACGCAATTGACTCTCAACATTCGAATCAATTTTCATATTACACGCTGAGCGTTCAATTTTATGAACGAACAGAGAAAATTGAAAAATGCAAATTTACCAATTCTGAATTTCATTTACTGCAAATTTAAATCCTCGAAAGCTATGGTGGGTCAGAAGATAAAGTCTCAGACTCGCAATCAGCGAGTCCAAGCTCAAATCCTCTCCCCTTCATTTCTGGCAATTTTTTTCTATATTATTATTTAATACATCATCCACCCAAAGCAGAAAGATTGTAGGCGAAATATCCACTGCAGTTGAAGCCGAAAAAGTATAAAAAATAAACAAGAAAATCATAAATTTAAGTTCTCATGGAGTAAAAATTTATCAAATTCCAGCACACCTAATATGATCTATATTTTGGACCAATTTATTAATTTTAACTGTTCCCAGCAAAAATTAAAATTCCAGAAACGTATAAAGTACCCCTCGAGTGCAAGGAATTTATTATTACAACGTGTACTGTTCTCGCTACGAATATACGCGTTTTTTACAACGAAAATTTTAATAGAACGAAGAGAAATCGTTGTCGAAAAAAATCACAATAAATTACAAAGTGCGAGAATGCGTATAAAGTTTGCTCCTTTCTCAGTTTACGCGTATCACGCTGCCGACTGAAAGTTAATGAGTTTCGCTGGGAGGTGCAGTTAATAGCGATTTACCGCGTTGACTTTCCGCGATGGCCAACTGTGTAGACATAAAGCGAAATTTAATTAAACCGAAAGCAAGTCGGGCACGAAAGGTTTCTCCTCTAATAAGTTCTCGCTTCGCAGCTCACTGTTTGTAACTTTGGACATTACTATAATCGAGGCGACGTCGATAGATTTCGGACCCGCTGAAAAAGGCATAGTTGAATTTGAATTGCTCGTCTTAATAAAGAAGAAACAGGAGGGAAACATGGTTTCTTCGAAAGAAGATATGGTTGGAAAGAAAGAAAAATTAAAAAGAGAAGGATAACGCGGGCGTCATTGAACAATTAAAAACATATGTATATAAAATAAAACAAAATTTATGAAATTGTTTAGTGAATGAAATATTTAGTAATGATTCATTTAGTAAATAAATTATTTACGTACGGTATTTTACCATCGTAATAAATGATAAAATACAGGTTTATTACTAAGACTATCGATTATTAATCCAGTATATTCAAGTATAAATAAAGAAATATGTTAAAAGGAGAACGGGTGAAAGAAACCTGAACGATACGGTTCCCTACATTTAGCATGATAGTTATAGAAAAATGAAATAGAAGAGTTAGAAACTTCCAGAACTTTTCAAAGAAATTAGGAACCAATCATTTTGACTGCTTTGGTAGTTCTGGTGTTGAAAATTTGCAACAAAAATTCTCTCCACTTTTGTTCGGCATTTATGAAAGCAAACAAAAATAAATAAGCCAATGTCCAAAATATTGTGTAATCTTACAGAAGAATAATATTATTCTGCAGTCATTAAATAACTCAAAAATGTATGATTAACGTAAAAGGTCGCCGTCGGATAACTTCTGAAGTATACTTATTTCGCAATTATTACTTTCTACCGTTTTTTACAGCAAAAGCAAATAAGACGCTCATCTACGGATTTCTGTTAGTAAATATAAACGACATTTGCATATCGAAATATTAGTACAAAAGTTTAAGGCGATCTAACTCTGTCTATTGGTCGATATCCTTGCGTTTCATACGGGCGGAGAGGAGTAAAATTGAAGAAGAAAAAGGCAACGACGTCGAAGTGAAACACGCGGAAGAAAAATGAACACCGAGAGGAAATCGACGAGAATAAAATGAAAACAGAAAAGACGAGTAGATTCAGAAAGACGAAGGAAAATTGAAAGCGATGGAACGACGAAAACCGGAGGGAGAAGAGATGTCCAGATAGGTGGGCGCATATTTACATATGTACACGGGCAAAGAAGGAAAAAGAAAATTGGATATATACAGCTGGAAAGAAATTTATTGCGAGACAAAGAAGAAAATGACATCCGGAACAGCAAATGCAAATGCGGAGAATTTATTTGAATTGTTAATCACGATTTCCCTACCTTGCGGCGGGCGATTTCTTCTCATTTATCTTCGAACAACAACCTCGGGATAGATAGCGATCGATGAAACTGTCGATAACACGTTTCGATCCGCCGTTATTTGTTCTCTCGGTCGTAAAAACGGATGACAAAAAAAACAGTGAAAAAACAGAATTTAAAATATTCGCGGCGGGGCTGCAGTTCGTACCTCCTTCCGTCGGATGAGTTTATTTCTTGCATTTTTTTATTTAACGTACTTGTGGATTTATTGTTAACACTAGAATCACCGATGATTAAGCCAGTACATGTAATGATACTGGAAAAATATTTTAGAAAAGAAGAAACGATTTAGACCTAAAAAATGAAAGGAGAAGTCTCAATTTTTTAGAAACAGCGTTAGAAACTTTTAGAAGATTGTAAAAAAAATTAAGGATCAGTCATTTCGATCACCTTGATAAGTATAGTTTTATTATAGGACACTCAGGACAAAAGCTATTATTTCTTTAAAGTTGCGGTCACAGTATCATAGAACTAGCTAATCAATTTCTATGTATGTACTACTAGTATTAGTACATCCCAGCACAAACATATTAATTTTACATAATTCACAAAACCCGTCACGTTTTCCATCCAATTGACTCTCGAAGAAAGAACGAAGAAGTCAGTTCCATCAATCTAAACTCTAAATCGTCACTCATTCTCCATTATCCCGAGTGAATGACAACAAAACACAAACAACGTTCCCCGCTCTCCCGACGAACAATCTAATTCAATGAGCATTAACGCGCAAACGTAAATCTCCCGGTAAATGCTAATCCACCTACTCTTCTTCGAATCTCGCGAGAGCTAAGTATACGTGGAAGCCAGTAACACGCGAATCTGCTATGAATATGCGTAAATGCACTTGTTTGTATGCGTCTGTGTGCGCATAAGGGCCTTCGCCAACATTCGGTCTGACTGGAAACTGCAGCCGGTTTGCTTGTGCTACGAATTAACGGGATTTGCATTGTGACCCTCTAGCGTTTCGTGGAACACAAACGAAGTAAGAACGTCTCTGCGATACACGCTGCTTTGCAATTACAATTATTGAGTTGAAGCAGTCTTGCGCCCGGTCTGCCGGATTGCTGAGGTTGTTGTTGCCGGTGCTGTTGCCACGGCTGAGTTCACTTTAAAGGAAATTGTTAATTACAAAGGGAAAGTACTCCTAAGTTCCTTTGCTTTTCATTGAAAGCCGCGTCAACTATTTTCCCTGACAAACGCCCACCTAACTTTCGTCGGTCTAGACGTTTCGCTCGATGGAGTTGTCTTGGCCAACTGTTTCATCAGAATCGAATCCGTCGGTTTTTTGGTATTTTTGATCAAAGATTGTACAATATTTGAGACGACAGAGAGGGTGGAAAAGGAGAGTGATAACACAGGTGAATGTAATTTAAATGAGAGGCTCTTGGAAATATCTGTGGTTAATGTCGGTGCTGTCGATTATCGTGAAACTTCCATGAGAATTTTGCGACGACTGCACGAGTGCTTTGGGCTCGTTTTAATTTACGACAGAGGAGAATCGACCATCTTGAATTCAAGCAGAAATTACAATAGACGTTTTCCAGACGGAGTTGATTCAGATCGAATATCGAGTCTTACCTTCTATCGCATTAAGTTGTAGAAATTTTATTCGAAAAAATTGCTATTCATTTATTACCTCTAACGAAAAAAGAGACAGTGGCACGAAATAATTATACAACTTTGAATTCTATACAGTAAAGTGCTGCGGCGAAAATGATTCTAATTCTATTACCACCACTGTTTTACTTTGATCTTCGCTAATGCGACATTCTTGGCAAGGTCTCTAAAGATTCTCTCCTCTTTTTCCAATCACCCTCTAATCATCCTTCGCTCATTCTCCTCTCATTTGTTCCATCTTCCTCTCTTCGCGCATTAGATCTTTTTCCATGTAAGCACTCAAGATCGGATCTCGTCGAATATCAATTAATGGAAAAGAAGAAAGAAAGGAAGTTAGTTAATTCGTAGCATTAATTGTGTGCCATATCGTTAATATAAATGTTCATCTTGTTGCAGCGAATGGGAAGCATTCGAGGCGAAATTATACCCTACATTTTCGGGCTACCTTTGGTTGCCGGTGGAGTTTTCTTCCCCCTGAACTATTCCCGGCAGGATCAGGCGGTTGCCGAGGCGGTTCTAACTTTTTTCACGAATTTCGCGAAAACCGGAAACCCGAATGAACCTCACAAAATCGAATCGGTGGATTACGGCACTCCGAAGGAGAAAACGCGATTTCGTGGGCTCACGTGGGAGCAATACGAGACTGGAACTCAGCAATACTTAACGATTGGTACGTGCACTTTTAAAGTGTTATTTGATGCATGATACTCTATTAGTATTACCGTTAAAAACGTAAAATTTCTTGGTTTCATTTGGCATATATTATTCATGCCGTCAATCTTCTGCTTCAGCGTTAAAACCAAAAATGAAGAATCACTACCGCGGTCATAAAATGGCCGTTTGGATCAATCTAATACCTCAACTTCATCGGCCAGGTGACAACGACGTCTCTATGCGGCATCATCATTTTAGAGAGAGAGGAGATCACTTTTATGCCGGTAATTACTCAAATCTATCACTCTATCCTATCTTCAATTACCTTAACCCTTTGCACTCGAGAGGTGACTCACTCATCACTTGGTTTGATGCGGAAACTCTATGCGCGGCGATGACAATTTATGTTTAGTTTCTTTGAACTGGGTTCCTAAGCTCTTTGTGTATAATCTTATGAAATGTAGAATGACACATCTTTAAATGGAGGTAAGATTTTCTTATCTGAAATTAGTCCACAATCACGAACCGGACTGCATTTTCGGCATTAGTCCGAACTTGACGGTCGTGGCAAAAGGACTATTAGACTTAAAGTTTTCGATTCCTAACAGGAGTTAGGAAGGATCGCAAAGTCTGCTCTCAAACAAATAAAACCCGGCAAAAGACATCAAACAACATGCTATTGTGATACTTGTCCCGACAAACCGGGCATGCATCTTGGCAATTGTTATATAAAATATCATACAAAGCAAAATTATTGGGTTGGCAAGAAAGTAATTTCGGTTTTGTAATATGAAATGAAACTTAATCTTTTTTAACAAAGAATGAACTTTAATATACATTTTCCATTTTGTTCGATGACCTTTTGCCATCTTTTAGACCAATTTATGATTTCGCTCTCATAAAAATTCTGGTCTTTATCAGCAAAAAACTGAGCCAGGTGCGATTTTAGACTAAACATTCGAATTAATCATTTGGTTCCTTGGAAGCAGCTCTAACTACACAACACCCACCAAACTGACAGCATAACTTATGTTTGATACAATTCAGCTTTCGATGTGCTTTGTATAAAAAAGTAATGACAAACTAAAATATGTCGAAAATGTTCGTTTCTGCATTCCATATTAAAATTCACGCTAAACTAACAATTGCAAACAAAATGAAGCACAATTTGTTTCTAAATCCTGCCAAAGGTGACAACTTTCAATTTTCAGAAGCAAAAAATGATAACATTGTCGGAAGTCCTTCAAAACAAACGTAACATTAGCTATCGACGAAAACCGAAATTACTTTCTTGCCAACCCAATACAGTGATTAATGTTTAAGAAATTATCTTCATAAAGGTGTAAACATACACAAAATGTTAAAATATCAAAGTTTTATACATTAATTTCTATGTAAATTCACCAAAAATGCTGCGAAACGTCCCGAGTTGCTGGTTCGTCCGCGCGAAAAAGTCCTCGAGTGCAAAGGGTTAATATCCGGTTGACGAACCGAAACAGACCTTTTGTCACACCCTCGGTATAATTTCTCCTCACAGGACCAGTCCGTGACGAATGGTACACACCGCTACCGTTAATCGGCACAACGAGAACCAGCGCGTCATCAACGACATCCTGCAGCACGTCCACAGGAGAGGACATTGTTACAGAGGACACATCCTCGATTCTCGATGACTCCGAGGACGATGCAGAATTGCTTCAAAGACTGGCATCACATCGTTACTACAGCACGACAACAGCTCTAGCCATCACCGTGGGCGTCGGCTGTATTCTTCTGGTCCTCAATATGCTGATATTTGCCGGGATTTACTATCAAAGAGATCGCGACAAGAAAAGAGCAGCGATGGAATGCAGACCGAATGGACAGGAGTCTTTGCCCATGACCACGAGGACATCCCTGAAATCACCAGAGAGCCCGAGACCAGCCCATGAGCCACCTCCGTCGTACACGACACTGGCAAGAAGCCCATCCATTCAAGAACATCAACATATTCCTCACATTCAAGCTACGAAGGAGGACGAGCAATCGAGAAACGAATCGAAAACTATCCATGGGACCAGCAATCCCGCCCATAAGGATCCCATACCCCCTAAACCACCTACGAGAACCACCAGCTCCCTTAGCACCACTGCCGGTACGAATACTATTAAGAAACGTGTGCAGATACAAGAAATATCCGTATAGCATTAGGGGTTGCCCCACGAGGGCAACGCAAAGACGAAGAGGGTGACTTTCGTGGACTCCGAGATCATGGCCGAATCTAGATTTTGAAATGATAAATGTGTGGGAAGAATAAAAGAGTACTGAGTATTCTGCATACAAGAGTCGAAGAAGATGAAGGTGGCGGAAGGTATTGTTGGTGATTTTATAACGTGGAATCTATGGGAGATGAAGCTGTGAAGTCGACACTGTTGTCGAATTAAGGATTCGTTCTCATGGGGCGAAATACGGAGCCGTGATATTTGACATTGCAAGTGATTATTCTTGTAAAGTGATAGGACAAATCTAACTGTCGAGTGTTTTCAACAAAATACTGATAATCGTCTACGTGATTTTACGTTGAAGATAATAATTCTGAATCGGAGATCAGCCGTGAATGAATACTCGAATGTACTTAATTAAAACTTAATTAAAAGTTATTAGTAAGTGTGAGAAGTAAACGTCGTTACTCGTGTACGATAAGAGTGTACTTCAAGTAATTCTCGAGCTTGTTCCTTGACTGTGCAAGTAGAAGTTGCAAATTAACTTGCAAATTAAAACTCCAAATCGCAGACTGTATTGCAGTGAAACTGTGGTAAAGTTATTCGTATTTGTCGTTTGCAACGTGATGCAAATCAGACTCGAATACTTTAAGATACTTTAAGCGAATAAATTGCAACTGAACAAAGACTGTAAGATTGTTTACAGGACATGCGAAAACTGTAATTATTTTCTCGTTGAGCGTTTACATGACGTTCAATGCTCTTCAAGTGTTCTTCTTGTAGATGATATTTCAAGCGAGTCTAAATATCGACATTTATCGTGACACGATTAGAATGATTCCTCGATGATAATACGCCCCAGAGTTTCTACTTTCGTTTGCGCGATTCATTAAAATACCGCGGACATTTTTTCTATTCTGACACGGAAAATCATGCATGAGAATTCACGCGGATAATGGGTCAGATGATGTTTAAAAAACGGGAATTGTTAGAGAGGAGATCTGAATCTGTAAGACCGAGGGTGGAACGTCTGCTAATAAAAATGCGATGTTGACATTTCTGCCGTACTTTATATCTTGCGAGCGAGAAAATTAAAAACGTGATATGTCGCGGCATTTCTCAAGCTGTGCAATATTCAAATTCTGAAATGAACTGTTCATTTCCGTGATTATATTAAATATCAAACGGTCGATAGTCAATAAGTTAATTTACTAAAAATACAGGATATGCCACTTACGTTCCTCGAAAACGTTACATCATCGTCTTAAAAATTTAGATGGATGATCAGTTAATTTGCCAAAAATACAGGGTGTGCCATAACTTTATAAATCCTAAAATATCGTCGTAGTGCAAAAATTGACAAAATATTTCTTACAAAAGTTGCATCATTTTATGGAGGCTACATATATTATCACCCTGATTTTCGAAAAGCTATGCTACTTTTGTGAGAAACATGTTTTCAATTTTTTTTAAAAGTAATGTTTACAAGTTAAAGATTCCTCCGTAAAATACAGGCAAAAACGGTAATAAAAAAAATCGCATAAATATATCACCTACCTCATCTTGTTTTCAAATTACAGCTATTTTTATGACGTACCCATTGTTCTTTGACCTAGTCGATACATTATAGATTACAGAAAAAGATTACATAAATAATAGATACGACACAAGAATAAATATAAGTTAAGAACAAAGTGACATAGAACTTACATTTACATGCCCTTCTGTAATTATTTCTCTGTCTCAATTTTCTGCTTTCATGTTTATTGAAATCGAAAATATTTCCTGGCAAACATAGACGCAATTCAGCAGCTTACGCAACGTTCTATTAACAAAACTAAATTGCTAACCGAAATGTATCTGCGATCATTTACACGCGCACAAAAATAAAAAGAATTGCAATCGAAATAAAAAATGTATTTTCTACGTCAGAGAAATGCCTGCGACAATTTTACATCATCTTACCATCAAGTTGATATTGACCTTTGATACTTTAAAGTGGCGGAACGTGAACATAAAAGCTCGATATCGATAAGAACCCTACATACATCTGACCAGTATACGTACACGGGGAGAAACTTACGCAGGTGCTCGAACAACATCCTCAAAGTTACTAATTAACAACTGAAGTAACGAGTACAAATTCTACGCTTAACATTGAAACTGGATCTGCTGTTTCATTCGATACAATGTAGAATTGGCGCAACACTTGTGAAGGGTACCGTATGTCCTGGTCGCAATATGTGCTCAAAGAGTAATTGTAAAGCGGAGAATGATTTCCTTTAAACTAAATTATCTAGACTCCGTCGAACATGTTGTGACATATAGATTTCCTCTATGACCAAGTAACCTAAGGCGAGAGATCGATGCTCACGCTCGCGTAATTATAATTCGTCTTTGTAGAATCCTTGATCATGAATCGGTATCATAATCGTTACGCCCGGAAAAAATGTTTTTGCCTTTTGCGAAAAATCTCATTAGACCGATATGACTGTAATTACGCCATAATATGACGTCTCTTGAAGCGAACGACTTTAAAGAGATCTACGAGATTTCTGTAAAAAAAATATTACAATATTAATTGTGCAATTTGACATTCTACATTTCATTTACGATATGATGTATTTCGATAATTGTATATAAAATATTTTATTTCTGAAAATCATTTAAGACAAATATAAACACGTATTTCCGTTGTCATTCTGACGTAAGTGTCACTGTAACATGTACAAAATTTTTTAATCAGAGTTGTCCCTTGCTGTAGCGTAAATACCGTACAGTACAACCGAAGTTTGTTATTTGAACGATTAACATACAGGTAAATAGATATTGCAGTATCTGCAGACATTTGTAGAGTAGCAATATCTCATTGTAAAAAAAAAAGAATCATCCGAATTTTTATATAGAATGAATAATACCTAATATGAGATAAATTCATTTAATCGAGCGAATCGCATTTCTCAAAAATGATGAAACAATACAAACGTATCGATTACAGTAAAGGGCGTAACCTTGTAATTAAGTACTAACGTAGAGTAATATGCACGGTGTAAGTGTCGTATAATTGTACTGTCGACGAAGGTTAATTTTAAGTACCGCCGTTACGTATAATTTGTCAGTATTGTTCGCGAGTGGTTCGAGATGCCAGCACGTTGTGATTGTCCGTTAAATTGTGTGAACGGAATATCAAGCACGTAACAGTGAAATTCAAGTAGTGAAATAGTTCTACCACTTTGTAAATTTCACTGTACAACAATAAAATGCAGATTTATAAATATACATCGATCCATACCAAAGACTTAAATGGCTCGCGATCATCCTTAATCTCTAATTCTTCGAACATATATCATCGTATAGTATAATTTCTTTCTGTTCTTAGTTAAGGTACACAGTAACTTCGAGATCCTCCGTGGTAACATGAAATAATTTATACTGTACAAATATAAACAGAGCTGTATTTTTAGTATCTTTTAATAATACACACTGCTAAAGTATAACAAAAAATATGCATTTAAAGTAGTTCCTCTACTTTGGAAATATAGCAGTATCAGGGGAGTGTTCTAGTCTTTTATACTCTATACATGTATGTCGATATAATAAAATTATGGTGTAACATATATAGCGAAATATTAGTATGAAGAGAATCGCATCTAACCTTTTGCGATTCAACAGTTTCTTAAATTATTCTGCAAGGGTTTTCTTGTTAGGAACTGCATCGGTATTTCCGCTATTACGTCTTTTCTTTCCGCCTCGCTGTGAATTGCGACCTATCAAAGAAAACCTTATATCAAGACAATTCCAAGATGATTCAAAATCTTCATTTAATCTGAAAAGATTCAGCATATTTTCTGGAGTTTAACTCAGCGAGATCCAAGTGATCGCTCGGTATTAGCATGGCAAAACATCATTATGAGATTTGTAACATTGAATATATTGAGCTTTGTTCGTTATATAGCTTACCTTTCCTGCCTGTTCGCTTTCCTTTATTGTATTTCTGCCTAACATTTACCATTTCTTCCTTAGCTTTTGCGAGATACTTCTCCTCTTCTTCGCCCTCGAGAATACGGCAAGTAACATCTCTGCCGTTAAGTAATACCTTGGTACGCAATAGCAATCAATAGATTTTTTTACAATTCCATGAAATATTGGCGAGTCAGGGTAACAGTACAAACAGGATACTCACTTTGCCTTCTTTCATTTTGTCAAATACAGGCTTGGCAGCATTTTCTCCTTGAAGACGTACCCAGCCTTCTTTATCGCCCTTTTTGAAATCAACAAACGCGATAGATGCATCTAGCGCTCCCAAACGTTCTTTAATGTCTTCCCTCGTGCATATATCGGATACTCCTGAAAAATGAATCACAGAACCTTTTGGCAATGACGTATCCTTCTCAGTCTCATCTTCTTCTTCGCTCTCTGCATCTTCCTTATTTTTAGCCTAAGAAAATAATAAAATCGATAGGAAATGATTTTGCCATACTGCTAATGTTCTACTACATAGTAACGAATACAAGAATGATATTACTTTTTTACTAACATTTTCATTCTTCTTTCCCTTGCCTTCTGACTTCTTTAGCCTTCGTTCTTCTTTCTCCTTTGCCTTTTCCACCGAATAATCAGCTCTGAAATGATACAAAAAAAATTAAAGTCTAATAACCATAGGTATAAATTTAATAAAATCACACTTACGACCACTTTCTGATCAATTCAGTATCACCGTATTTTAGAGATTCTCTCTCCATGAAAGCCTTTGCGTCTTCCAAGGTTTTAAACTGAACGAAAACGGATCCTTTGAACTGAAACTTTTTCCCTTTATCTTGATATTTTCTCATCTATCAAACAACAAAATCGTCTGAAAATCTAAGCACGTTTTTGCAAGTTTCCATACTTCATATAGAATTTCATGTCTCCTATGAGATGAAAATACTTACAATAATGTTTTCAAATGGCTCGTATGGAGAAAAAAATGCTTTAAGTTTCTCCATAGTCGTGTCTACAAGAGGAAACCCTTTCACGTAAGCTGTTCTAGCTTCTTGGGCTTTTCTATATTCTTCATTGTATACAGGTAAAGGATTCTTTGGCGATCGGCGAATTTTCTTTCTGTCTTCTGAGATTTCTATAAGTTCGCTTGATTCTAAAGCCTTTAATATAACATCTACGTCCTTGCTCATAGAAGCCAGTAACTTAAAATTTAACATTATAGTCATTGGCACCCATCCATCATCAAGCTTTGTTTGTTCAACGAGAAATTTGTCCCTCTGCATGTTCACATTCCCAAAGTAAAACTGTAAAAATATTACAATATTTATACAAATTGTTGTTAGTACACAAACACGTTACGACCGAACCAAATAATAATTATATGTGCAAGGAGGAGAACACATGGTTAAAGTAACATTTCAATGCCTCATTATCATATTACATTTAATGTTTCATCATCATGTATTGTTATTCCTTTAAAAAATAATACCTCTACTTGATTCTTTATGTTTTTCAGAAGTTCGCTAGAAGGTTCTTCTGATGTTTCAGTTTCTGTTTTTTCTGCGTCCTCCGTAGTCGGCTTATCGTCTGTAACCTCCTCGGTTGTAGCGTCATTGGCATTCTCGGTTTTAGTCTCTTCTTGACCGTTTTCCATTTTTGTCATTTACCGTTTGCACACGTTAAGTTAGTCGTATGGTATTATAAACTGTTGTATAACGCAAATTCAATTACTTCAATGTAAATATCAAAACAGAAAGTTCGATAATACGTACACGTGCCAAATCCCTGCTTGCTATTAAACCGGAAATAGTCGTTAAGAAACATATTCCCTCCTTCATTACACATTTGAACTATGAAGTTAACAGAAACTAAGGCGAAGCATAATGAATAACATTTAACCGTTTAATTAATTCCTATAATACAGAATGTGATATTATCACAAATTATTATTCATTTGTGTACTTACGTAAAGCAAAAAATCGAATAAGTAAACGATCTTGTTAAACTACTGTTCCCCCAGCTAGAAACACTAGCAGCTAACTTCATACCTTGAAGACCATCCGAAAATATGGTCTGTAACTGCAAGTAATTTGTTAAATCAATACTATACAATTTTTGCTATTCAATAATGCTATTTACAGTATTATAATAATATAAAGGTCAATGAATAATTCCAAGAATCTGCGAATTTCTAATGCTCGCTATAACATCCGCTTTTCTTGCAATAAAGTTTGAATTTTTTTCATAACGGGGAAAATTTAAACTTTCAAATTTCTAGAATTTCTCATTGTTGCCAATCGTTTATTGAATCGTTTTAAATTTAAGAACTGACCCAATCGGATATAAATTAAAGCTCTATTTTCTATTAACAGTTTAATCATCTGCACTCCATTATTCATATTTTATTAAGAACAATATCTATCAAAGCAAGAATAAATATATATTTTTAATAAATATTTTTTCCTGCTTGTAAACTTCGATTACCGGATGCTGCATTTCGATAGTATCCACTGAAGTTGGTTGCACGTTTCATTATTGGCGTTCCCTTCCGGTTCGCTCTCTTGGAGTGACTGTGTCTTATTTAGTTTTAGCTGTAATTAAATCTTTCTCCATCTTCCACAATGAGGATCTACAAAGATATTTTCACCGGTAAGCAAACATAAAATCGTTTTACGTAACACGAAAAATGAATATTTTTCATATCTACTTTCGATTTATGAAATAATATATAAAAAATTTTGTCGGATGAGGATTCACAGTGACGTTTCTATCACGAGGGATGATATTTCACTGATAATGACTACAGTAATGCTCATTGTACATATTCTCGTTATTTAAACAACTATACGTTGTGCGGCACGTATACGTAGAACATTATAGTAATATGTAACAATTATATTCCTAAAATTTTAAGCATTCGTATTCATAACCTCTCCATATGCTATAAATGACTCATTGCATCCGTAGAATTCGGTGAAACAGAAAAATTTTAAGAATTTGAAGATTAATACATATTTCTTAAATGTATGTGCTATCGTAAATGTGATATTTTTAACATTCCATTTACAAATGGCAATTATACTTCTGCATGTAACAGTATTTCTGAAGTTTAAGAAGAATGTAGTATAAACGCTATTACGATATAATTAAAGTACATTATGTTTTTTGTTTTTTAAAGATCGATTATTTTGAATATTTTTCCTAATATAATTTTTTGTGTTTCAGGTGATGAGATGTTCTCAGACACTTACAAGGTTAAATTGATCGATGATGTTCTATATGAAGTATATGGCAAGGTGAGTCTACCATTGACATTTATACAGTCACAAGATATTGTTATAAAGGATTTAATACTGGAAACTAATTATATTCATTTATATTCAGTTAGTTAGTCGTAAACACGGTGAAATAGAAATTGCTGGTTTTAATCCCTCTGCAGAAGATGCAGATGAAGGTACAGACGAAAGTGTAGAAACTGGAGTAGATGTGGTTTTGAATCACAGACTTCAAGAAACCTATGCCTTCAATGACAAGAAGTCTTATACCCTATATCTTAAGGATTATATGAAAAAGTAACTATTTTTTTATATACTAATAATTAATCGTACGATAATTTATATTAGCTTAATTTGTAAGGTTTTCATCTTAATGATATTTTACAAAACGCCATGTTTTTCAGATTAGTTGCAAAATTGGAAGAGAAATCTCCTGATCAAGTGGAAGTATTTAAAACAAACATGAACAAAGTTATGAAAGATATATTAGGTCGTTTCAAAGAGTTGCAATTTTTCACTGGTGAATCTATGGATATTGATGGGCTTGTGGCTTTAATGGAATACCGTGATATTGATGGTGAATCTGTGCCTGTACTCATGTTCTTCAAACATGGCCTTGATGAAGAAAAGTTCTAAATAATTCTAAATATTCAACAAATTGCGGAAAAAACATTGTAAGTTCAACATTACAATAGTTTTCTGTAAATTTATAACTAATATATTACGCATTCCGTTTCCAAAATGATAAATTCCGGAAGCTTGTTAGTCACGTACATGTAAATTCATGCCTTATATTATTATTAATTGTATTCGGCATTGCACAAACATGTTAGATAAAACCTGGTGATCAGATTCCCGCTATGGTACGCTTTATCGACACAGCGTCTATTTTCACCAGACATTGTATCTGCAAATCCATTTGAAACGTACACTTTGAGAACCGCAATTCACTTCTATTCGTCTTTCAGATAAACACGAATCAAGACTGCACATACCCCGACGAGCGGTGAAATTTAATTGAAAGAAAAATCAAATCAACTTCCAAACATGTTGACTCCAGTTAACTTATTTCACAAATAACAGTTACCTGTATTGATTTCTAAAGGAACAATTGTACATATTTTGTAACTAGAGGAGAGATCATGTGGAACGAGTCCTCCTTACATCTACATCCGATTTACCGCGACGTTTGTAATATTATTTTCTGCCTTTCTTTTTTTTTTTATGAAGCACTATTGAGGAGTTTTATTTATAACTTTGAAATGGAAGATGGGGAAAGAACATACAGCGATGGAAGTGTCAAACTAAAATATAATATTTACGGCTATTGTTAACATCAGCAATGTCAGTGAATAATTATATCTGAAACATACTCGGTATAATGTCCATTTCCAATAAAAAAAATGTTTTCGTAAACATCACTTTTTATTACCTGCCTCGAATCGTATGATATGTAATTCGCTTAATAATATTCATATCAAGATTACCGAAACGTTTGCAGTTACAACGTAAATCTACTTTAACGTTAGATTCTACAAAACTGCGAGAAACAATACTTTTTAATTATACTTGACTCTACCGATTGTTGTGGCAAAAACATGTACGATAGCACAAAACTATAATAAATTGTGAAATGCAACCAGGTGTACTTTGTATATTGAATTCCAACGAAATACAAATTACCTTTGATTTATCTGTTTAATTTCACATCGATACGTCAATCGACCATTTTACCGGCTGTCTGTGGAATATAAAGGAAAAATACGTGGAACCGAGTAAGCAGTACAATTCTCGCTTCATAAAAATATTATATTTAGATAAGTCAGAATAGACGATTTATCTCTTGGCGCAAGACCGTACATCATAATTCTTTATTCAGGGATTGTTGCTAGCCATACTGCTTTACAAGTACATTCATATCACCCTTACTCGCATTCTTGCCACTGTCAATCTTTCTCTCTTACTATCTCTTTCTCCCTTCCTTTCTCTCGCTCTCATTCTTCCCTCACGCATTCTCTATCTCTCCTTATCTTACACTCTTCCTCTCCAGTGCTTACATAATTTATATATCCCTCGGCATTACGCTTCCTTTTGTGAATATATTACTCTTACTCTTTATAAAACAGTCACCGATCCAATGTAGAATCTTCGCACTTCGAACAGTATACTTTACATTAAAATCTTTTTCCATGCCATTTACCTAAAAGTATTTCTTGTTTACACTTACAAAAAGCGTATCTTAATAGTTTTAATAGTGTTAATAGTATGTATATATAAATATATAAATAGATAATATATTTATATATATATATATATTTGCTTTTTTTTTAATTACGTAAACATATTCTCTTTAAATCTACAACAGATACGCGAATTAACTATCCTTTTAATAAGTCATGAAACGATTAGTTACAGCTTAAAGATAGTAAGAAATGGACTCGAGGTGTATACATATACATTTGTATGTGTATATATATATATTGCTTTGTTAACTACAGAGCACAACCATATATAGTGTCGTTGATTACTAAGCCAGTGATGAGTTAATTGTTAACTCGGAAACGTTGTCGTACTACACACGATTACATTCGATTTTAACAACAAAGAGCATACATCGATAAACGCAGTGCTCTTTGTGAAATGAAAGAAAAATAGTAGTATTTAAAAAAAAAGGAAATGAAAATACGAAGATATCCATATTGATATCTTTAAGCTGTTAATATATACTAACTCATTCATGGAATGGAATGTTACATTAGAGAGCTGCCCACCCATATACGATTATTTCGTTTAAGAGTATCAGTGTGTTTGTTTTTCTTTTCCTTTCCGCTACGGAACATTAAGAATTACATGTCTGGCACGATGCGTTAATCCATTAATTTTACAATCAAACGACGAGAAAGATTTGTCCGATTAAACGCGATACAAACAATTCAACGGGAATTTTTCATTGTCGACACGGAGGAAGAAAGATTAATTAATTCCATGGAATATCGGGCCGAGTTAATATTCCAAAAAATAGTTAATCGTAATGGCAGTCATGTAAGTTAATTTGTTATTAATACAGCAATCATCGATACATAAATTGTACGACATTTACACATACAGAAAAATGTAGGTATAATCTGGCTTTTTATAATATCTTAGCTTCTTGAAGGTACAATATTTTAGTAGGACACCTGCTACTGTTTGTTAAGTGGGATATTACCTCACGCGTTTGGTAAGGTCGAACAGTTATTCTTTTTTTCCGTTATTATGCTATTAATATTAAACTTATTTGTACTGATCTATGTAGAACGGGTGCGTGAAAAATTTTCGGTACTACCAAACGTTTATGGTCTTTGTGTTTACCTTCGAACATTCAGAAAAATTTGTCATTTTTACCGTGACCAGACATAGTCGTCACTTTTCCTTTCAACGTGGAGGAGGATAAAGTACTAAAAGATAAATACAGACCGTGTTAGTCGTATGTTATCAAAACATCCAAAATACTCGATTACATGCAGGTTAAAGGATCGTATAAGTACAAATGAAGTAAACTGTCCTTCTCGTTTACTTTAATCCGTGCTGGACTGTACAGAAAGTTTACAGCGCACCCCATTCTTCCATTCTAGGATACTGTTACTAGGTAAAACATCACTACATACAATTTGAGCATCGTACCATCTCTATGATAGTTCAAAGAAGTATGGCAAAAAGCATTAAGTTTACATCAATTATAATTTATACACAATTCACGTTTTTTATCATTTTTTTTACACAATGCTTCCCGTAATCGGAGCATGCACGTTATGTATTTTCCATAGATTCTTTCAATGCATTCCAGGATCCACTTCGGTAACTCGTTCTTACCTTAGTTAATATCTGACCGCAGGACACAAAATTTGTAATTCTGCCATTATCTTTGTTATCTCTACTGACCAACTACTGAGGTTCATCATTATTATTCGTGAAAGAGTTCAGGTTATATATCCATATATTATATGCATGTATAGATATCATCATTTAACATTTATATATTTATATGAAACTTCATTCACAGGTAGCAAGCATTCGCGCCCTCCAATCCTAAAGTTGCCTTTCTACTATATCTCTCGTTTTTTTTCTCCTTTTGTTGTTGTAATATCTTGAGGAATTTGAAGAGGTGACCGCAAAATGCGTTGAGAGGTAATTTTGGTCAAGACATTTTCCTTAGAATGAGTGAAGAGAAAAATCAGAGGCGAATGAAACGATTTACAGTAAATGTGGCTATGTAGATTTCCTCTTACGTTATCGTTCTTAATAAAAATAACGTTAAATCATAAACGTCGTGGACTTATCGTGAATCATTTCTTTAAATTATAATTAAGATCGAGGCATTCAATGTTTATCCCGCACACACGTACTATTAACGGACATTTACGAATGATTTGTCGCTTGAGAATACTCAATGATACCATAGCAGGCGTCTGAAATGAATGTCAACTCCAGTAAAGTTATGAAAAAAATCGGGAATTTAATATTGTGTTTTCTTTTCATGGTACGCATAACATTAAAAACTCTCATCAAATAGATAACAATAACCAACAACTAACAATCGTAGGCATTCACGCAAAAATAGAAATATGTATAATAATATTTAATATTATCATAATTTATATTATCGAAGTAAGTATGATCAATCCTTACGATTTCTAGGGTACTAGAGTAATTTATGTAATCGACCGGAACTGAAGGATACAAGAAAAATAAAATTGTAAAAATAGCGAGAGTATATTTTACATTTCTTTCAGTTGTCTTTTTTCAAGCTTTTATCAGTGCATCATACAAAATAAGTACAAACATTTTTAAAATACTTCGAAGCATAAAAACCTTGTATTGAAAATTCGTAAAAATAAATCAACGTTGATTTCTCGAATCATCATGCATTTAAAAAGTAATACAAAATTTCTTCATTTACGGTTTAAGACGTGGATCGAGGGAAAAATTTGTAGAAATTCTTTTTAACCGATTTTAGTTATAGAAAAGTCAGACAGCGTGTCTCGGATAAGAGTTTATGATTAAAATTCAGATTAAAAGTTTTCGTAGCCACGCTGGGACGTAAGAGAATGATTGTACGTGTGATCCCGTATAAAAATACAATTTTCTCATATCCTTCAGCTCGCATCATACAGAGTTCTGTAAACTGCTAACAACGAGGTTAAGGTTCTATCTTAGTTCTGTCCTTGTTCGGTTAATTTCTACGCTGTTGGGTTCAAAGGATAATCATACATCTCGCAAGCGTCTCTTTAAAAGTTCCGAAAATTGTTACATTTCATCGTGCAATCGTGAACATTCTCAAGAGAAGAACAAAATCTCGCAAAACGATAATGGAGACTGCTAAAAGAAACTCTCGCACGTTGTTTGCCACCATCGTAATAGGCTCACGCAAATGTACCAAAAAAAAAACACAGAAAAGCAGAGGACTTGGTACCGAAACAGTTACGTTGATATCAATCGACAATGATTTTGGTATTGTTTATCGCGCCAAGAGCTTAAAATCACACTTGCTGATAAAATTCTCAGATTTACAAATCTCGAGAGAGTGTACATTCTTGTTAAGAATCCCTTAAAAACACCTTGCAAAAAGAAAGCAGATATTTCAGTTACCTGTTTTTTTTTTAAAAAATACGTAATGTCGTTATGATTTCAATATTCCGTTACAGACACAAGCTGTATATATATAAAAAAAAAGAGAAGACAAACTAACGTAATTTAATTAATAATGAATTAGTAAGTTTTATCCTTCCTCTATACTCTAAAATACAAAACAATAAATTATCATATATAATGCACACGTACAAAACGCGTACATCTATATATATACGCCAGTATGTATATATCTATATGCAATCGTGGCTCTTCGAAGTAACGATCCGAATCGAGGCGGAGTTGGAATGTAAAAATTATCCGAGAACTTATAACGCGTGGAATTGCACCCACGTCGAGCACCCGTTAAAAAAGATCGTGCGGCGACTACGACCTCCGCTTAAAAAAAAGGGGGGATCGCTTGAAAGACTGAAAAGAGGCAGAGACTCGTCCGAGGAGATAACAAAGTGTAAAAATAAAATAAAAAAAAAAAGAGGAGAAGAAGAAACAATAATCGCAATTCTAGGAACTTGTTCTGTGCTGCAGAGAATGCAGTTCGACGTAGGCGCAATCGAAGCCCGTGCAAACAGAAGATTGACAATACATATATATATATAGTCTGCACGAAATCGTTATGTACGAGGGAATCTTCACTCGGATGATGACACATGACACATGTCACAGACTAAAGAGGCAGAGATCGTTCTATCTGTATTTTTTCTTTTAAATAAACGAAAAGACAGCTTCCGATCCAAGTCGAATGTAAAAGACGCTAGTTAAAAACGCGAGGAAGCTGCAACACCACCGTTCTGATTCTTTTTTATACTTTTGCTGCGAGTGCATCGTCGGCTTCCGACACGCTCTCGATACGAATCGACCAAGTCCGCCTCCTTACGTCGGACACAAGAGTCGCAATACGCTAACAAAAGAGATATAAATAAAAAGATGAGAAAGAAAAATAAGTAAAATTCCACCTCGCTCGACGTGAGAATACCTTTGCGGAGGCGTCAGAGTACCGATGAAGAAGAAGAAGAAGAAGAAGTAGAAGTAGAAGATTGTTGTTACATCTCGAATGCTTTTTTTTTCTTTTGATATTTATATATATATATATGCATTATATATAATTCTTGTCTCTCTCTCTCACAGATCGGTGTGCCCCAAAACGCGGCACACCTTCTGTTCCTAAGGGTCCGATCGCGATTCCAACATCTCCACGAGGAAGTCATCGATCGGAACGTCACCGATCATCTTGAAAAAGAACAAGTGCTCCAGGCACTTAAGTCCGATCGAACGGATTGCCGGCAAACGGAGCAATAATTTCGCGAACCTGCCTGGATCATCGGGCCAGGAAACACGACAGTATTCTTCTAGTGCTGCGTAGATCTTCTCGCGGAGTAGACTGACTTCCTGAATGGACTTCAAGCCCCGTACTTCGGGATTGAAAAGGATGATGGACCTGCGGAAATATACTTTTATTACATATAGTTCATGCAAAATAGCGAGCTAAGATTCGCAGAATGCATTACACATTACGAGGTAGAGTGATTAGTGGTGATGTTTCGTATCTTGCTTTTAATCAATGTGGATGTGCTCGTTAATCACTCGTTCTAATCTTCTTTCGTTACTTTGTATTTTTCGATTTTAACTGCTATGATCATTCCGCTTAGGATCTATAGTTTAAAGTATTTTCCACTATGAGTCGCGAATATTGCTCAAATGTAACTAAAGTTCCATTCTAACCGTACCGATCGATGCTGCTCCATATTTCGACTTTAATTACTCTAGTCATTTCGTCTGACCCACTGTTTTACATAGATTCCCAATCACTTTGGCTATGATATAATAAGTAATAATTGATGAAATGTCTCTCAGAGGTAACAACAATTTGAACTCGACCCCGTTACTTGAAAGGCCAATCCTTTAACTTCACCAACACCATGTAGCCTCCAACTTTGGCCTTTATTTTAACACAAACTGTCCTCAACGAAGTCAACAGAACAACTCAACAAGCTGCGCATAGTATCTACTCCGAAACTCTATTTCTTCCTTTCTCTCCTCCAAACATCCCCGTCCACATTACTGACCTGAGGCAGCCAAGTTCGGTCCTGTCCATTTTCATTTCGCGCATTTTCGACACAAGCTCTGACAGTACTCTATCGAATATCGTGCCCACGCCCGCCTGCTGCGCCGAGTTTCGATGGACAGTGATCCCTGTTGCCAAAACGATACCGTCCTTCACGTCGATGGATCGGTGGGAAAAGGAGGCTATCAGCAGCTCGTTCCAGCCAGCCCTGAGTAGAAGTACCTGATCCTCCAGTGGTAACGACGTAAAATGTGGGATGTGTTTCGCCCATGCTACCAGCTGGAACAGCTGTTTGTTCGTGGCGTTGCAAATGTGCGACACTGCATTCTGTGCATTACAAGAGACGCCGAATTAATTGAAGGAGCGTTTCCGGTACAGGTTGCGCGCACCATTCCAGGAAGAGTCGCATGCTGTTGCGTGTAGGAAGTGATGTTACTTTCTATTGTATTTATTTACGTACAATGTTGATGAATGTATGAAGATATTAACCCGTTGGCTATCGCGTTTTTCGTACATGAGCAGGGCAGTTTTTTCTTATAGACTGTCGACTGGTATATGATGGTATGTATGTTAAATTCAATTTTATTCCGTCTAATCTGCTGATACGCGTAGTATCAGGATATCTGTACGATTTGCTCAATATCATCATTACTTAGTTTATTTTGCATAAAAGACTAACTTCGCAGAATTTTACTGTGTTTCCATGTGCAGAGATACGAAAGATTCATGTGATACAATTTTGAAATCTAAAGCTTTTATCGTACATCATCATTCTGTGATAAAGAATTGGTAAACATACATGATCAAGGAACAAGTGGTCTACCTTAAAAAATAATTACTATAAATCACTGTCTCACATGAACCGACTGTGAAACCATATGAAGGAAACTGTATTACTAAAAAAATTGCGTGAGACGTACGTTAGCTATTTATATTCCCATGTTGCAAAAAAGGGGGAAGCCTAATTTGAAGGTAATTTTTCTTATCGCGATAGTCAACGTGTTAAAATATCAGCAGCGACTGTACATCGATTCGTGGAATAGCGTATCGGACGGAAACACAAATCGCGCACGATTTTCGCTCCATAATTTCGTTTCGAGTGAAGTACAGAGACAATTTATGCCGTAATTGTTTTCACTGACGGTACTACTCTTCGACAATTGTTTTCTTGTATCGTATTAATACGATGGGAATTATCTTGAAGAATAGCCATCGAGAATGTTTGAACCTGAGGTTGATTTAATGACACGACGTCTCGTTCTGATTCAATGTCAAATAAATTGATTTCGTTTCGAGACGAGTACACCGGACAAAGTTGTCTCTCGTTTGCAAGGACATCACAGTGACGTCCGTCATAGAGAAGAAGATGCATCGATATTCCGTCGGTTACGTCCGTCGCAGGATTTTATTAAAAGCTGCTCGTCAAACTAACTCGATGCTGAATATCTCCGCGACTTTATATAATTCCGTGACAATTATACCGTTTTTCAACAAAACGTTGGTAATCGTAATGCAGAAAATTACATTGAAAAACAAGGGATGCGCTAAGTGGAAAACAGAAAGGGAGAAAAATGGCTCAGAAAATAAAGAGCGTACATCCGATTTTCTTCACGACGGAACCCGTCCCTTTTTCCATAAAATATCTACCTCGTAATTTCCCTGTTGCTCCATTTTGCACTCGACTCGTTTTTCAGCCTCGAGAATGCGTTCGATCGGCATATCCGAGTGCAAACTGCTCGTACTTTCCACCTCGCTCTGATCCCTCTCCTTGGTGCGCTGCCGTTCCTCTTGAACCGCTTCCCTCTTCATCCCCATTGCCAAGCATTTCTGGTATCTACAATACTGACATCGATTTCTCTGCCGTTTATCGATGATGCAAGACTTCTCCTCGCGACATGCATACGATAAATCCTTGCGAACGGTCCTCTTGAAGAAGCCCTTGCAACCCTCGCAGCTGCAGAAGAGAGGATCGAGTTAGAAGAAGAATCGCTTTTCATTCCATCGTGCGGAAAACTCTTTTGTTTCGGTGTCGGGTATGCGAACGAATCGAATTTGCAATTTAGCGTTTTGCTTTGTGGAAGGGTTATATTTACGAAATGTCTCTGAGAAATTATTCCTAATTTTTCGTTTTTAACACAGGGTCTACCGATAATCGATGCAATATATTTAAAAGTGTGTAATAAAAGTGAAAGAAGAAAAATAATGGAGGAAGCGAAGAACTTGATGAATTTAAACGCCTGTAATCTGATAATGATTGTAGAGGATTTTGAAAGAAACGGAGTTGGAAATTACAGAAACATTTGTCTTCTTCTTGGTAGGTCTAATGTTAAAATGGCGTTAATCCTTCGCCTCAAAGATAGAATTATACGTCTACTAATATTACAAGTTTTTACGTACTTTTAACACTATTTTATGTTTCGGTTGTTTTTTATATTGCGACAAACGTTGCACAATTTTGTATTTCTTTGTCGAGTAATAAATATAATAATGTACGAAGCGATAGACGAAGATGAAATTTGCAAAATGTGCAAAACCATGTTGACTTTAACACACGATATTAAATCGCTGGAAAGGGTGAGAGGGAATAGTGAATACTCGTTAAACTTATAAATGTTAATCTCTTGAGCAACATGAATATGTACGCGAATAATTAAAATGACGAGATATTCGTCATACGGATTGCACGTTAACAATCGTCAAATACTCGTTGCATGTTCATTTTGAAAAGCAGGATTTTCTCTTTTTATACTTTTCCATCTTTCCCTTCCATTCTAACTTGGTAGATTCCACAGGGATTCGTGTAGTCGATGCGCCCGAGTTTAGAGGATTTTAAATAAATCCCAAAACAATTAATAACGAGCGAAGCGGAAATTTCATCATAGTTCCGTCGAGCTAAGCCGAGAATTACTGCATTTTGGATGCAAGCCAAGGTTCTAACTTTCGCGAGTGCCCGGTTAAATTCGTTCCACACTCAATGACCAAATTGTACATTTCATTGAAAAATACGATAAATCCTTTCGTTATCGATGCCAACAGTTTGGCCAAAGAGATCTGTCAGATTACCAGGACTTAAATCATGGTATATTTCTTCAAGTTGAAAACAACATACAACTTCATACAATGATAAGTACAATATTGTATAATGCATAAAATAATTAATTCTCAACTAATAGGTTCGATTTGTGTAATTTTTTTGAGTAAAATCACCATAAAATTCAAAATCGATAAATCCACAACAAGTAACTCTATATTAAAATAATAGGGAAATTTCGCGAAACAAATTCCAAATATGAAACAAAACATCTAAAAAAAATCATTTAGCCCAAAAAATATTAACGATTCTCAACGATACCAGACATTTCCATCGAATAACTGCAAACAACCAACGAGCTACCGTAAACACGAAAAGTATCTTCGCTTAGATCAGCGTCGCAAAACTAGAATTTTCTGCGACGCTTGAAACAAATGATTCCGCGAAATTTCAGCGCGATAAGAATTCCTCGACCGGTAGTATTCCGATCCATGGTTTAAGCAGACGTGGAAAGTGAATCACTTTCTGGACCCAGACAGTGGCTCGTATTTCGCAGAGGCGACGACTTCAGTCTTCGAAACGATTTGTTGGCACGTTTCGAGCGTCGCCTTCTTCCATTTCCTTCTCTCCCTGACTAATCCGAAGATTCATCGAATAAAGTATCTTCGGTTTACGATCTTAATGGCGTAATCCGACCATCGGCTGGTCCCTCGGTCGGTTTCTCGTTTTGAAAACATTGTCGTCGAGGAAATTCAACGCCTCGTTACAATTCCGTGTGATAAGATCTCGCCCATGTATCGAACAGAGCGAATATATTCGTGGCTTCCTTTTTGTTTCATACTTTTTAGCTTTGACTGATACGATCCTTTTTCCGTGCGTTTACTTTTTAATGTGATAACCGAACCACCGAGGCTATGGTATATTAAATAACAATTTAGGCCAAATTCCCCAGAGTTGATGGAGAAGGATTCAAGCTCGGGACCATTAATAGCGAGTTCGAATCTCACTCTCCTTACTCACCATAGCTTCTTAACACTTTATCTACCGCTCATTATTCTGAATATTATGGACGAGTGTATGTACCTACTTGCAAAGCTCTATAACATTAAAATTAAAAGGTGAAGAAACACTCATTATGTCGTTTTAATTTCAGTTGTTCCGAGGCAGCGTAACTTTATTTTATTACCATCTGTAATAACAGATTAATAGACTGTCGACCAATGAGTATTGATAAACATAAAGCCTATTAATAGGCTTCCGGTAGATGAAGTGTTAACACGTTGAATGCCATGGGGGTCACCGGCGACCGGCGCCATTAAATTCAATGAAATTTCGTATGACTTTTAAGTTGTAATATTTGCAAATTTTCTAATGCATTCAATATTTAAATATTGGCATGAAAAAGGTGAAGTCCTGCTGACTACATAAGTATTTGCGTCTTTAACGTATCTGCTTTGTAAAGATGTGATTTTAATAGGCAACGTTGCACTTTTGTAAAAATGATAAAACTAGCGAAATATCGATGGCGTTCAACGTGTTAATGGTCATTTCGCCTGGGATCTGTTTTTTAGGTGGGCTCTGTATCACAGAGGCTATGGTATAACTAATAATACTTTAGGGAAAAAATTTCCAAAGATGACGAACGAGGATTTGAACTTGGATCCACTGATTGCGAGTCCGCATCTTTTTCTCCTTACCCACCATAGCTTGCCAAGTGCTACCTAGACCCTACTGTTTTAGATGTGTTCCGAGCCATCAAGGCTATGAAATATTAAATAATAAGTTAAGTAAAAATTTTCCAAAGGTGACGGGGAAGGTTTCGAACTTCCCTCATACTGATTGCTAGTCTGAAACATTATTATCACTACACTGCGGATGTTTATGCAAATTTCAAAATTGCTAAACGTTGCTGATAAAGAAAAATCCAAGTAGGGCACTCTTTCATTTGTTAAATGTGACAATAAATACAGTATCTTGGACATTTCAGATATTTTTTTTTATTACATGCTTTTTCTATATTTTAGCAGTGTTAAATTTGTCATAAATGCATAAAAATCCGCAGTCTAATTATCACCTTACCCAACTTGCTCACTGTCATGAACAGTTCGCTATCGGTGTCCTAAGTAATAAAATGTATTTTTCAATTCGATAGTTAAGATCAGCAAAACACCAGATGGAAAAGAAACACAAGAACTTCGCCCATCTCGAATTCCAGCAACTCCAAAAAAAATCCAACCGCTTCTTTCCGCTTTCCGTTGTCGCGAAACGCGAAAGTAGCGTCGCCTCTGCGCTTCTGAGTCAGGCGCGGGGCCAGGGTCGTCGTTTTTAAAATTGGAACACCTCCAGAAATCCCGTCGGAGCCAGAAAAGCAGCGACATTCCGCGAGGAATTTATTTTCGTTGCAGCTCCGCGTGTATTTTTGCTACAACTCGGCCGACAACAATTTCATATCTCTTTCGCCCCTTTCACCGTGGCCGACAACAAATGGAACGTTTAAATGCTCTCAGGTATTTATTCCTTCGTATCGAAAACCTGGAGGGAATTAACTTGAAAAAACAGTGGAAAATCAATGAAGTTCAAAAATTTAATAAAAAAACAAAGTAGAAAAATAATGAAAACCGTTGATTCGGAACACACCTAAATCTGTGAGTTCTAGACGAACTAACCGTAGCAATTGAAGCTAACAAAAATATAAGAACAAGAACAATAAAAAAGGAGAGGAGAATATTGGAACGTTGAAATGCATCGTAGCGAATTTTCGCGAATTCATCGGGAATAAATCATCGAGTAGGATCGTATATCCCTCGATTCGTTACACGGCGTTGCTTTGTTTTATCTACAAATCCGCCCGTGGATTCTGGCACAAAGAGAAACGATACGATATGTTAATCTCGTTGGATTTCAACAGACATCAAAATACTCGACCTTCGAGCGAAACACGAAAGCGGTACAACAATACAATACTGCAAGTTTATCAACACCCGACTTGCGCCAATTTCACGATTTCGATGATAAATGCCAGTTGTAATGTGACTTCGCGATAGAAACGAATTTGCCCGGCGACTTTTCAATCGCTCCTGTTCCTTCGTCGCTTTTATTTTCGCGACGGTGTGTTGCACGTTGATGGAAACTAGTAGCTGAATTAATTATTACTACAATGGTAATGTATCTCATTTTGTTTTGTTATATTTTTTCTTTATTATATGCAACTTGAAACAGAAAGTCGACTTTCTTTTTCCATATTCCGTGATTAACTCTGGTTAAGAGAAAAGAAAATTTATCCCTTCAAAAAGTCATGTTTATAACTTTGATTTAAGTTCTTTTTTATGAAACAATGAATTTAAGTAGACGTATAACAATTAAATTTTTTCATTGATACCAAAAAAAATTTGTCTAGAAATGTTGAGATATTGTATTTTTCCAGGATGTCTTTTAGGCTTTGTAAAAGGAAATGCGATTATGATTTCGTGCAAGGTGCAGAAAATTCCATTTGAATTTTCCTAGGATAGTGAAATATTTATTGCTTGGGGATAGACTCAGGAGAATTAAGGCATTAAGTGTTACGTTAGCAAATTACTTAGCGGCACGCATTATCACGCGTATGCATTAACTCCGTACAGGTTTTTAGTTTGATGCTCGTCAATTCACCGACGCTTCCCCTTCACTTTATGATTACGTACGTATATTACACCTAATGGACCCGGAGAGAAAGAGAGAAATCAGCAATTTTTTTTTAGTTACGATAATTTACAATTTGCAGGCTGATTATCGCAAATGAATGCCGAATTACGTCACTGCTCAATGGTCGATTCTTTCTATCTCCCCCTTTGCTTGTAAAAATTCACCCATCGATTTTTTCACATTCTGTAAAGCTTAGTGCGGAAAATTGATTTGCGACATAAAATTAACTCTTTGCAGTTTTAATGGTTTTCCGAGTCTGTCATCAATCAAGTGAAATTAATTTAGCAAAATTTTCCTTCGATAATATTGCTCATTAGAGATACTTAGAAATGCTATAGTTATACGTGCAAATTCTCAAATCTAAATATCGAAATTGCTTTAATAATATTTTAATTACCAGAATGTTTAGAGTGACACGTTTTTATTTGTATCCAAATGACTGTAGTAATAATTGTGAAGAAAACTAATTTGAGGTGGATAGTCAATCGAACGAAGGTGATAAAACGTAGAAAATAATTCTGTAAAAATTGTAAATGGTGCATTTTGACCCGTACGGTAAAAAGGGTGTTAGCAAAAAGTTAATTGCGGTAAAAACTCGTGCCGCCTCTGCTTCGTTTTCAGACCACAAAAAAATAAAAAGTCACTGTTTTTCTGTTTCAATTAAATCACACAGCAATTAATCCCAATAAATTAAGATTCTGGAGATAATGAATACGAGGTAATGACATATCATTTATCATAAGTTTAAATAATTCTTAGGCTGGAATTCCTAAGAATTTCTGAGCAAAGTTTTCGAAGGGCAAAAGAACTGAAATTACTTTTCGAATCGAGCTCGGCACTTCCAGTTTCACTTTACGTTTCCTTTTCTTTTATCGGGACTTTCAAGCAAATTCTCTCGCGATGCAATTTCTGGACCACCGTGGCAGTCGTTTGATCTCGTTGAGTTTATGCGAAAGACAAATATTCGTGACACGAGACACGTGTACGGAAAGCTCCATCTTTACGAGTCCGTATCGGGAGAAACATGGAGGCCTTCCGTATCCTCCGCACAAATAATACTAGAGAAATGCATCACGTTGCATCGCCTTTGATCTACGAATATTTCAACGTACTTCTGATTTTGCGAAAAAAAACGCGGTAAATAGGATTAAAAACTTGGCGGCGGAAGAATTTATGTTCCTCTTTGATTCCACAGTAATTTACGATTTTTTTTGTCTTATGCTTTTCGGTTTTAGGTGCTACAGTTATTTCACCTGGAGTTTAAAGTTTCAGGTGAGCTCCAAACCATCAAGAATATCGTATCTTAAATAATAATGCAGACCCGTGTAACTTTGAAGTAACACAAGACAAATCTAAGCTTTTATTCTTCAAAGTCAATTTTTTATCTTTGCCAAATATTAAAATATAGTTCTGAAAGATCATGAAATTCTTTACGATTCAATGTTTCAAAATCAAGTTAAATCTATTATTTATAATAGTATTTTTATCATTTTCTAATGAGCTATCGTGCAACTGATCTTCAGATGCCACGGAACATTCGGACGACAGAGGGTTAAAAAGAATTTTCCAGAGATCGAGGATTTGATTAGAGTTCACTGGCTATAAACACTGACTGCACAACTTCCTAACTGCTGTGGTCATTTTTCCTAGCATCTTCTGCTTTAACCATCACTGATATGATGTATAAAATAATAATTTAGAAAGAATTTTCCAGAAGTCAGAAATTTTCAAAAATTTTCCAGGAGGACGATTTACAACGGCGAAAAAGCGACGAAATTTTGTTAAGTATTGCAATGTTACGGAGAAAATGGAGAACACAATTTATTTGAATTTTCTCCAATTTCTAATAATTGAAGAATTATGCCAACAAAGATTATTAATATAAAAGTAAAATAAAATACGATTCATGCCGGAATAAGTGTAAAAACTACCATGGGATTTATCATCGAACGACGTAACAAGAATTGATACCCGTAAGTACGATATTCCGTGGTTGTACCGTTCTATTTTATTCCCTGCAAAATAGCAATGTACATCGGCAGAAACGAGCGAAAAGATAAATACAGACCGTGGAGGTACATATTTGCATATTTGCATTCTCTTACATGCACTGTCACGGGAATCTACCGCCAGGGAATGGTACTCACAATTTCTATTTATTTTATATTTTCGTTTTAAGTTCTACGATCATTTTGCCAAGGGCCTACACATTTAGATGTGTTTCCAATTCACGAGGCTATGATATGTTAAGTAGTAGTATAATCAAAATGATGAAAAAGGAAATTTTAATTAACACTTTCTAAGTATTAATTCAGACATAAGACATATGTAGCATGAGTTGCAGAAAAGTAGTATGCCTATGCGATCGTGATTATTAGACTGCGGATTATTATGCATTTACGGCAAAATTAACGCTGTCAAAATGCAGAAAAAGACTGTTATGTAAAATGAATATCTGAACATCTAAGTTACAGCATGTTCTGTAACACTTAGCGAGTGAAATAGTCCTCTACTTGAATTCTTCCTTATTAGCAGTGTTTATCAATTTTGAAATTTGCATAAACATCCGCAGTGTAGTGATTATTTAGAAAATAGCACGTTACATCTCAAAATGCATATGAGGAGAGTCGCATTCCTTCGACTTTGACCAAACAAACTCGCATTCCTTTCAAGCTCCTTCCATGAGACTTCTTTCCAGCACAGCACAATACTAATTACAAATTCGTTGCAACTAATTATTTCAACCATTTCCCTTCCACTCAACTATATTACACGTTCATTGTTAGAAGTTAAAGCTGCCCTACTTCATCAAGGAAGCTGATATCGAATAATTACATGAGAAGGGTTCCACAATGATTACAAATTAAATCGAAGATGGGGCAACATTACAATTAACGCATTACAAGAATGAAAAAAACATTGTGAATAATTGCGGACCATGACAAGGAACAAATCGATGACTTTACGTCATAGCCTCGACAACAGCAGGCCGGGCATTGAATTCGTAATTACGTCGACGAAGTAGTTCCCTTCGTAGTTCGATCGTTGGAAAAAAATTGCCATATTCCTCATCCATCACACAGTAAAGTCGTAAGGATCGACCGTAATTACGAGAGTACTAGCACGGTAATCGCGATGAGCATCGGTCGCAGGGATTAATAATAATGGCGGCATTGCAAAAAACAGGTGTAGCGAGAGTACACGAGAGAAAACACAGAGGAGGAAGCACGGCGAAATCGCAAGCAATCTTCGGTAACATCACGACATTACCTGGAAACGGGAAGAACCGCGAGAAAGAAAATGCGTTTTGAAGGAAAGGAAATTTCCTACTGAAGTATCGACAGGAATGTACCTGGAGAATTTCCACCATAGACTTTCTACAGAAACATGACAATAAATAATCATCACGTAGAACGTTTCCTCCGACGATTTGGCTATTTTTAAGTACACCAACTGCAGAAAGCCATCTTTCTTCGGGTTTCTTCGAACTATCCTATTAAGTTCTAAACGTGGGAGGCAGACACTCCGTGTAAACCGGAGGACCGTTTTAACGAGCAACTAATGAGCCCGGAGCAGTCCGTATTCTCGATCGGACGATTGCCGTTGCTGCTCTTATTCTCTCTTCCCGTCTCTCCTTCACGGCGATCGCGAGAAATCAAGTAAGTAGGCAAGTTTCTCGCCTCGGCTTTATTGCACTCGTAATGCATCTGACACGAGGGGCACAGCGTGCGAGCTCAGGCCCTGATAATGGCCGTGATTGCTTAATTAGCTGCCACTGGAGCAAAGTGCCTGCACGAAGACGGACACTCCCCTCTTCCTCGAGCTGTCTTCTCGACATCCTCGTCGTCGTTCTCCTCCTCCACCACCTCCTTCGTCTTCTCCTTTGACGTCGTTCATAGGAACTACGGCTGGGTAGTCGTCCTAACCGCGTGGAATCGCTGCAAGTCCAAGGTTGTCGGTTTGCCTCTCTGATGCAACGCGTGCATCGAGGCGGACCACTGGTTACGATGCGGCGAAGAGGAAGGAGGGGGGATAAATAGTGGGGGGACACTGAGATGCAGTAGGGCAGTTTGGCGAGAAGGGGACCTATGATGGCATGGGGATGGGGCAGCGGGGTCTTAACCCTTTGCAGTCCTATGTCGAGCTATACTCGACATAGCTTTTCACTTCATTTTATTTTCTAACTAATTAACACTAGATTTACGAGCCTGAATTCTGTTAGATTGCAATAAATTAAATAATGACTTTGGAAATAGAGGGATCAAGCGCCAAAGATGATAATTCGTTAAGTAATTATTGTACTATAAAATACACGTGAAATTCCTATTGTACAGTATCTCTGTTAACTTGAGAAATGTTTATAAAACAAGTAAGAACCCGTCAATTTGACGGCTTTCGTAAATCTAGTGTTAACACTAGAACTACCGGCGTTAAATCTGTTATATTTAAATATATTAAATAAGTACTTTGAAAAAAGGGGAATTCAGAGGTGGAAAAAATGATCGATTCGGTAATTTATGTTTTATGAGATGGACGTAGAATATCTATTCTATGACTCTCTTATAATCTTGGAGAATTTTTGGAAAAAATTGTGTACCAGTCATTTTGACTGGTTTGGCAGTTCTAGTGTTAATATCCACTATTCAAATTCAGAATTACTTTATAATATTACCAAAATATCCCTCAGTACCTATAGTTATTGCTATCATTAAAAAAAAATGAATAACCAACGACAGAAAATGTTGTGCAATTAATTTCATTTAGCCCGCTACAAACTTGAGAAAATAATTCGGACCGCAAAGGGTTAAATTGTGGGAGGGAATTTCAATTGCTCTTAGGTTTTGGAGAACTTCTTTTCTCTTTCTTTGTATTTTTGAGTATTGATCGATAGGTCGTTTCGAGGGGGTCCTACTGTTTTAGGTGGATTCTGAAACCACTGAGAATATGATATATTAACACGTAGTAGCCCGATAATTTTTTGTTGGCAGTTTGCATGTTGTAGATTTGGAAAGGGCTGTAAATTCTTGATGATAAGATTGTAATAGTTGCCAATGAAAATGAAAAGTTAATTTTAAATAAATTAGGTTACGAAATTCATAATACCTGTACTAAAAATTAAAATTAAAGATCAAACTGTCCACCAAAGATGCAGATAATATCAGATTAACAATTTGCTACCAATGATACGTTGATAAAGGAGATACACTTAAGGAGATAAAGAAGTGTTGATAAAATTTTAAATCTTTCGCTCAGCAGCGCGTTGCATTTTACTTTGCATATTCCTTGCTTGTATTCATGTAGCTCCTTTGGCTTCCACTTACATGCAATTAATTAGGCATCTTAGTATTCGTATAAGACATAATTTTAGATAAATTTAATCGCGCGGTTGGCGAAGCCTCCGATTAATAAAAAAAAATGCAAAAAGCAACCAGAAAAATTAAAGTTTTCAGTCGTCACATTCAAAGCACGTAGGATGAAATTTCCAAGAAGAAATCGAACCCTCCGAAAATTCCCTTTCTTATGAAAAGTACGTTGCAGCTATGCCATTATTTGTGTGTTTCGCGTGCACGTAAAACCCCGCGATTTTCTCTTGGGTAACACGCAATGCGTTCCGTTGCAATTAAACTCGCCGCAGCTGCAACATCGACGGAGAAGAAAGACGATACGTCCTTGCTCGCGAGACGACGGGTTGCAGCAGGCACGAGGCGCGTTTACGTTTAATTCTAGCATCGAGTTTCCCCGAGCTGCGTTTTTAATATCGATTGTGTGTTGCACGCCGTTGTAGTTGGTTCGTCGACATTTTTATTATTCCGTAAGACGGTTCGACGCACGATGATTATGCAAACGCGGCGTTCGTATTTGCACCTCTTATCTTCCTCCCTCTTTTTCTTTCACTCTATCTTTCTCTCTCCCTCTGTTACCCTCTCTTTTTCTTCTTTTTTCTTTTTATTCGCGAATGCACGTGCCAAATGTATGCACGATGCAGTTATTAGCCGGCTCCTTGCAATGCGCATAAAGTCGGAGTTCAGTGTCGCCGAGGCGGAAAAATTTCTGAGTGACTTTGCAGGCGGCAGGGAAAAATTAATTAGCGATCGAACGCCTCGGAGTAATAGCAATTTATCCGTTGCACGGAGGAATCGTTTCGATCGGGAATTTTTCAACTCACGTGCGGATTCGTCATTCGAGGTTTCAGTGGAGAATGATAAAATTTGCAAATATTGATTAACTAGGATTTTTGTTGAGTTGATACCTAAAAGTTGTAAAAAACAGCGGCAAGAGTTATCTTTAAAAGCAAGAAAGACGAAAGGGGATTGGCCGGAGTGAATGCTAATTTAGAATAATAATTTAATAAAAAGCATGCGTGTAATAATAATTTGCTAAATAAAATTTAATTTGGTTACCGAAAGATGATTTCCTTTCAGTCGTTTTAACGTTTTTTTTTCAGTGGTAAAAATAGTGGATCCTATATTCTTCAATGTGCAGCAACCTAATACTTTCTCAAAGCATACAAACCACAGAAATATAAATTGTATTTAAATTCCTAATTTACAATCGCTTTATAGTACATCAGAGACTATTAACAACTGAAACTACCAAAGCGATTAAAAAGGCCGGTTACCAATTTTATCGAAAAATTCCCAAAATTGATGGCAGAGCCATGGAGTAAATATTGCCCTTCTATTTTATAAAACATAAACTACTTAATTGATCAATATTTTCACCACTTGATTTCTCATTTTCCCAAGTACCTATTCAGGACATTTAAATGTAATAGATATAACGCCGGTAGTTCTAGTTATTATTAATTTACACTGTCACTGCTCACTCAACGACATTGTCATTGTCAAACATAGCACTCAATTTTCAAACTGTTGGTCAGTGAAAAACGAAAAGTACAATACAAAAATGAAAACGATTTTAAAGCCAATTTCCTCTTAGATTTCCACATCGTTTATACGTGCCCCGATGATTAAGCTCTGCCCCTTATTTTCGCGATGTGAAATGGAAGAAACGGTAGGTCGGAGGTCATGATAATTAAAAGAAATCATGCACTTTATCGTTGCACCGCGGTCATTTTATCGTAATGCGCACGTTATAGGTAAATCTCGTCGTTCTGCGGGCAGATCGACTCGTTATTAATACGTTCTAAAATTACTGGTATTATTCATCGTCGTTCATTAACGAGGATAATGATTATCAGGCAAATTCAAGGACCTTGAACTGGCTGTTTCGTTGGTGGGAAAGTCGTTTGATTTACCGCAAACACAACGATTCGTATTCATAAACACGAGCATCTTGGCAAATAAGTTTTTTCCCCTCTTTAAGAGAGGCTATGCTTTTCAGCCTGGGGTAGAAAGTATGTTCACCCTCCAGGAGGGAAAGCATTTCACTGTCTCGTGCAAGAAATGTTATTAATTATTCGTTACTCCCGAGGAACGAAGGAGACTCACTCTGCATAGCTATGACAGATCTGTTTTTTAACTCTCTATGATTCAATATGACTGACGTAACATCCCATGTGATTTTACTGTGCAATTTTATTATCCCATATTGTCATAATATTGCAATATTAAAATAAGTACCACCTTGGAACTTACTTTTCAAATCAAAATTACTGATTATATTCCTCCTCCACTTAACCCACATCAATTACATCTAATACATAATTTAAAAGGGAAATAGAAAGTTCGAATCCTAGAAAATATGAAAAATCTTAAAAACTATAACTTCGCCTAAAGAAATACAAATTTGCGCTGGTTATTAAGGAGAATAATCCCTCTAAAAATCATACTGATGAAAAACAACTCGGTGACCCATTTTATCTTTGCAATTCAGGATTATAAGTGGTTTTGCTTCTAAGGGAGGGACATAATTGCATGGAAAAAAGTTTACGTACCTGTAAACGCCATAGTGTTTGCCGCTGGCACGATCCCCGCAAATCGAACAGAGGTGTTTGCTTCCGGATAAGGGGTGGTTCGGTGGGTATGGGGCGACTGCCTTGTTCTGACCACTCGGCGATGTGCTCAAGAGGTTGCTGTGACAACCAGCGTTGAACGATCTTACATGCAAATAAGAGAATAACAAAAATTCGAGCTACGATTCTACGGCCCAAAATTGTGCAAAATATCAAACACTATCTCTTAAATGGACGCATTTGCGCCCTTGGGCGGCCCGATACCACTTGATGCACGGACCGGGGGTTGGGGATCACTGATCTAAGGGATGTAATCTTAAATTGAGGGCATTTTAACACGTTGAATGCCATGGGGGTCACCGGAGACCAGAGCTATTTAAATCGATAAAATTTCATGTGACTTTTAAATTGTAACAATATTCACGAATTATAAAAATATTCACGAATTTTCTAATACATTCAACATTTAGATATTGATATTCGAAAGGTAAAGTCGTACCGAATATATATCTATTTGTGTTTTTAAGATTCTACTCTGCAAAGATGTGATTTTAATAGAAAAAGTTTCACTTTAGTAAAAATGATGAAACTAGCGAAATACCGATGGGGTTCAACGTGTTAATACGCGATAGATTCTAATTTCCATCATCGTATAGGGGAGAGTTGCTGCAAAAAGGCAAGCATTGAGTTTGGCAAATCGTATTACAAAATTGGAAACGAGTTACACGTGCAAGTTCCTTTCCTTTTTGTGGAAACACCAGGGTTCAGTCTTTGATGACCGATTTTATTGCTGTCTTTTTACTGTTAATGACTGTTGGCATACAATTTTGTTCGATATACTTTCAATGATGTCAGAAATGGGTGCTAAAAAAATTTTTCTTTTTAAGTACCTCTCCCCTGTATCTTGAAAAAATTAGTTTCATTATAAAATAATATTTTGCACAGTTTTTTTAAGGCATTACTACGATGAATTTATTCTTTTTATTTAAGAATGAAATGAAGTTCTTCGTATACCTGTATTTTCTTCTGTGTACTGTATTTAATAATAATAATAAAAAAAAAGATACTTCGATACAGTGGTGCTTACCCTGGACTATTTGGACCAGAGGGGCTGAAGTTTCCCGGATTTATGAGGCTTGCTGTGTCGGGCTTCATGTCAAGGGGACTTTGTGGGCCCACCGAAGACATGGACATGTTGCTGTTGTCCAGACTCAGCCCTGCAACAGAAATATTTTTCATTAGATATAACGATTAAGATATTATTGCAAATATGAGAAGATTAAATTAACAGAAATATTCAATCGTACTCTGAAAAAAAATAACGATGGCGCGAAAGCAAGAAGAAGGAACATTTTCCAATATTACAAGGCGATGGATTCTTCGACGACTCATGAAGACGTACAATTATAAAAATGCATCAGGTAGATGGTTATTTACGATCGATTCACCGAACAAGCAGCAGAATGTTAACTTCTGCGCGATTTATATGCAGCAATGAGGTTTCGCTGCCATTATTGCTTGGGGATTTTTCTACGGTTTATTTCTTACTTATCGTGAACTCGATAATCAGCAAGCTGTTAAAACCACATGCAAATGGAATACTGCTCCATCAACTGCGACAGGAATTTCCTTCGGCCGCGGTGAAACGACCGAGGAAATAACTATCATTAATTTCTTCTTCCCTGCAGTAGCATGCAACATTTGCAGAAACACGGACTGTACTACGTCTGCTGGCTTATTTTACACGATATTTTCGGAACTAATAATAGCTAATATCGAACCCGTGCACCAGAATTACAAAGAATCCCAGGATAAAACTGGATTTCTTAATCGGCACCTAATCCTTTCAATTTTCAATCGTACAAACCGCCATATAATTGTAATCTATCTGATCATTAGCACTTATCAGATATTAAATTAAACAGAAGGTATGAAATTCAAAAGCTGCACTATTCAATTACAGCGAATTAATAGAAAACATCGTCTCTCTCCGTCAGCATCGGCTACAAGAGAAAACATCCAACCGTTCTCCTCAGACCGTGCTATTTTTCCACATTTCACTTCGAGCTCGAGGCCCGCCGAAGCGTTCGACGGTGAAGCATTTTCACACGCACCTCTCGACGCTTTTTTTACCATGAGACGCGGGGGCAGAACGAGCAGAAGATAAATGACATTTTAATCGACTTCGAGCGGACACCGTCGCCGGGGGACACGCCGGTCGGTGGACAAAGAGGAAAGGGGGTTGAAGACGGCTTGGAAAGAGAGAGGGAGAACAAGAGAGGAGTCAAAACGTTTGGATGATACGAGAGCCCCGACGAGGACGCATCGAGTGTATCGGTAATTGCACGTCTGACGTCACTCTCTTCTTCTCTTTTCCACCGTCTCGTTTTCCTTTTTCTTCGTTCCACCACGTCTCGCTCATTCTCTGCCGCACGGGGAGCAGGTCTGATCACAGGCGGACTGATCTCACTGGCCGACAAATGCGCAGCAGACTAGCACATTAGGGGGTTCTCCGCTGCCGGTGTGTCCGTCAAATCTGCCGATTATTTTTAGGCCGAAACGATCGGCGCATCGGGTGTTATATGCCTGACGGTCGTTCCCTTGAGCGAAATTACGGACTTATTAAGTCGATGATGCTGCATCGCGTGTCACGGTGCCATTGGGCTACGTGTAGCCTCGTTGGGAATACGAAACAATTAAATGAGGATGGTCAGAAATCTGAGTCGATGTACAACTTTTTTCTCTATCGTATATATGTCTTTTTTGGGGTTTTAATTGATATGATTATTGCGTGTAAGACCGGCTGCCTGAGGTGGGTTCCGAAACATTGAAGCTACGACCTATTGAATAATAATTTAGGAAAAATATCCCAGAGGTGACAGAAGAATCAAACTGGCAGCCAGTAATTGCGAATCTGAGCGTTTAATTCGTTACCCAACATAGCCCTGATACTCTTACATTTCTGTCTTTAGTGTTTTTTTTCGATTTTAACACTTAGCTAACCGAATGGGGAGATCTCCCACTTTTACCTTAACAACGCGTGGCCTTCGTTCTGTTTACTTTTTTTCATATTTTCAATTGAACCTCAATCTAAAGTTGTTCGGCATTTATCGAATACTTTTTCATCTTTTGTCAAACACAATTTTAAATAAAATCTGTTCGAATTACTATAACACTTCGGAACCAAACTGAATTTTTCCAGTAAGAAAAAGGTTTCATTCATTTTATTCAGTTATCATACCATAAAATTAACATTAACGAACCCATTGCTGCTCATTCTTTGTAAAATAGAAAAAAAGTGTTCTTCACTGGTGCTCCATTAGAAGGCCACCGGGACATAATGTAAATAGTTACCACCAATAGACTTGCCCATAACAGTAATTTAATTATGTTCTTTCTCTTTCAATTAGTAAGTACACTAAATACTAGTTTGCGTTAGTGCTGAAAAATGAGCAGTGCATACCGTGCAGTTTGGTTTTTCTCAGCGGGTGGGCTAAGTATTAATTGCTATATGCTCTGATTCTACTGTTATCAGAATCTTCTGCCTACCTAGGTTCTAAGCCCTGCAACCTACAGGTTTAGGTTCAGATTTTCAAACAATGAGGCTATGACGTATTAATTGCTAATTCAGGAGTAATTTCCCAAAGATGACGAAAAAATTTCACACCAAACCCACTATTTGCGTTACGATGCTTCTACATCCTCATCCGCCACGGTCGCCTTCACTATCGTTTGTCGGACATTTCGTCGACGACGAGACTTCAACGTGCAACGTCTCTATCGTGCGAGGAACGCACGATAAATTGATTCGACCGCCGCGCGTCATCCGCGTTTCTCCGGGGAAAATAATTATATCGAGGTCGTGGCTCTCGTGATTCGCGACTTCTATTTCGAGTCTTAGGCCGGCCGATTGCATGCCTCTCTCATCACTCCCGTTTATTAAGCGTTGCGCCGCTGCTTTAATTACGCAACGAGCGCGCAAAGCGGACCGAAGGTCGTCGACAGCCGAGTAGCATAGCCTGGCTTCACGGATAGCGCTTCGGAGAACGAAAAGAGCTTTCTGCATGCTCGTGCACACGGTTGCACATGCGACATTATCGTATTCCGGGATGGTGCGTACGGCTTGGATAAACATTCTCACCGTCTGCGCGAAAAAGAGATGCGTCGTACGAGCCGATGCACGCGCGTTATGATGTATACGCGCGTTTAAGTAAACGTCGAGCTGCTTTCGGAGGATGAATGTCAATGTACGGGAAATTCTCAAATGGAAAGTCGTGGGAAGACGATTGGTTGTTAAATTACAAAATATTTTATATGGGAAATGGAAGCGCGATTGGTTTGATAAGAATTTTGGCCTGCCTTGTTGTTAATATTGTAGTGGACCTTCATCTGTTAGAATCGTATCTTTATGGAGTAGAAATATTGAAGATAAAAGTGATTATGTATTTGGTATTAATTTCCTTATTTTTCACTAATATTGCTGCATCGGATATATTTTGTATTTCTTAACACTTAGTCCAACGTATGCTCAGTTGTCTGGGTATCGTGCAAAAGGGTATGCACCCACTTGTAAAGCTCGATGATTTTAAAATCATATATCAGAAATCATAATCAGAAAAATCTCACAAATACGTTAGCAAAGGTTTTAAAAAAAAATCGAAAATGAAAACGGTCCTCCCGATTTTTCTGATTAAAATGATACCAAACACGACATACTTTGAATTATAGTTATTTAATATTCAAGCAAGTTTGACCTTGAATGACCTTGAGTCATAGGTCGTTGAACTCGTCTGAAAACGTACTATTTCATGGTTAATAAAAAAACATATCATTCCATTTAAAAAAACAAAGTCGACCTTCAAATCTCCGAAACGCCTCCACCTATAAAAAAAATTAACACACTACATAGTGTACCCTTTTAAATCATGTAACTTTTGCATATAACATTCTTTCGTGCAACGCATACTTTAAAAGTTATTCGAGGTGCACAAGTTACGTGGACCACCCTGTATAATACACAACAGCAAATCTGCCACATTAACTCTTCGAGGCACGGGAATTCAGAAAACAAAATGACCCATGTTGCAGATACAATTTTTTTTTAATTGAATAAACTTGGTTTATATTTATTAACAAAGTTATATAATAATATAAATTTTAGAGATGGGACAAAAATGTCCCACCGTGCATCGTCATGCATCAAAGAGGTGGGACGCTTTTAATCCCGCCGAGCCTCAAAGAGTTAACTGTTAAGTCTCATATTCCTCAAAACCCTTCTTCAAGTAGAATTAACACCTGCCACCCGAACGGAAAATTTGATAAATTTGCAATTATTATCGACAAAATGTCTCGTATCACGTTGGTGCATTTCGCATTGAAAATATAGTCTTTATCGCTCCCACGATGAGAGAATTTCCCGGTTGCGCGTCCGTCGCGTCGAATATGCCCCGCGTCTGACCGATGAGAAGAGAACAGGAGTAGGATGGGACGAGGACACGAGAGTGGCTGCAAGGCCAACCTCGGTGACGGTGTGCATTATATACCGGCAGAGTTGGGCACCTTGATCGAACTCAGCCACGCCAGTGCAACGCTCGAAAATGTGCACATATATGTGCACAGAATGCCTCCGACGCAGATGTCGAGCAAAGGTGTGTCTTCGCATACCGACGGACCGTCCGATCGTTAATCACCCGGCTATCTCGAGTCATTAGAGATTCATCGAACGAAAGTACGACAGATGTATCGTCTGGGAGGTAGAACAGGGGGAATGATGATAAAAAGTCACACGAGGAAACGGATTTAACGGTAATTTGTTAATTTGAAATTCAAACTTTGTGTTTGAGATTACTTTTAAATATTGCCTTTGTTTAAGAAGAGTAAAATTTCGCGTTGTTTAGAAATGAATAGGAGATTTCAAAGTTTCCCGAGAACTATTGAAGAAGATCAAATGATTTCTGTGCTATTGATATTGCGTCGAGTTAGAAGGTATATTAGAAATCAGCGATAAATTTTGTTTTCATCAATTAATTCCGAGTTAGCAAGAGTTTAACGATACGAGGTGACTTCATATTCGCAAATTTTAATATAGATCTAAAATTAAAATACTATTCTAAAACAAGTACAGTGCTACGGAATGCACAGTAATTTGACTTCCAACATCTCCACTCCGCAAAACAGTAGTTTCAATAGGAAATATTCCACTTAACCATTTCAGTGCCAAGCAGTGCGATCGCGCTTCTCTGTTCAGTACTGAAAAGTACCAAGCTGATCGACCTATAGAATTAATGGGGCTTTTTGCACGGACAAGAAAAATAGTTCATTAATATATTCTGATTACGACAGCATAGGTATAATATAGACAATATCTTTAACTGAGAAACGAAACAACAAGATTTGCCACTTATGAGCAGAAAAACGTCGAAATCTGACTTCGTTGCATTCCTCGATGCAAGACGAAAGAAGCGCGATTTCGCTGCTTGGCAATTTTCAACCTGGTTTTTGCAAAGACCTCTGCCACTCAAACGGTTAAACAAGATAGCTCAAATACGGTCCACATTAACCCTTTCGCTACGGAATACTTTTCCGCGATTCTGCTAACACAGTACGAAGTAGTTTCGGCGCGGATGAATAACTTTTAATGGCTAGTGGCGTAATATAAATAATTACTTCTTCATTGAAGTTGTAATGCATATAATATATGAAAACTAAAAACTCATGGTATTTAAAAAATATCCAATTGCAAAATATGAACTAGTAATTAACACTAGAACTACCGGCATTAAATCTATTATATTTAAATATATTAAATAAGTGCTTTGAAACAAGAAGAATTAAGAGGTGGAAAAGATGATCGATTCTGTAATTTATTTATTATTTATGAGATAGACGGAGAATATCTATTCTATCACTCTCCTATATACTTGAAGAATGTTTGGAAAAAATTGTGTACCAGTCATTTTGACTGGTTTGGTAGTTCTAGTGTTAATTCTTCGTTTGAAATTTCCACGGGTGACTATAGTCACCGATAGCACCCAGCCAGTGTCAGGCGGCGGGTGACTATAGTCACCAGTAACATCGAAAGGGTTAAACGTATTAATTTGTATAACCTCCTAAAAACCAGCACGTACACTCCACTTCAACTTTTTTCCACTCTCAAAAACCGTAGCGCAATATCTGGCCGGGAAAAATCGCAAATGACACTCGCGCAGCGACTCTCCTTGACGTGACCTTGCGAGTCGGCCTCCCTTCGCACTCGCGTTCGTATAACAAGAAGAAAACCATACAGGTCTCTAAGTATGCATCTTGAATGACAACAAGACGACCTTTCGATTACGTGAAGGCACACCCTCGATCGGCACCTGCACCGGGGTGTTCTCTATACACGAGGCAAATATATACGTGCATAATTTTGCGGCGCATAAATTTCGTCGGCGACAGAGAGACAGAAAAAGAGTATGATAAGTGTGGTAAAGAGAGGGGAAACGACGGGGGAACGAAGTGGAAGGAAGAAAGGAGGGCAGGGAAAAGAGAGAAAAAGAGTATGACCTACACCAACAATGAGTCAAGTGCAACGGGGTTTTGAATATTTAAAAGAGATTCTCCTTTAAAGGTAAACCGACTGCATCGGAGGAGTGAATCGACATTCGCGCGGTTGTAAACGTGCACGACGCTCGAACCTGATTCTCAAGGGCAGGAACAACATGAAATTGGGAATGGTCATGTATCGCATCGCGTATCGATCGTGTTACAGTACATACCCGAAGTCCAAGGATACGCCTGTTGGAAATCGTTCCGAGGAAGGAATTGCACGCGCTGGATCACCGGTTATTGTATTTTGAATATTTCCATTTAACGAGAATGATATTGTTCGTTCACTGTTTGGTCTTAACCATTTTACGACTTTAGATGCTTGTGTATGGAATTTTGTTATATGTAAATCATGAATATTAGTCGATAATAGCATAAAGCACATGTTTGCGAGGTCTCAAAGCTTTGGAACTTAACGTTTTTCAAAAAAGTGGACTACGTATGTCCCTGCGGTAATAATGAATATTATTGAAAAGGCAATTTTATCGTTCTAACTTCACATTTCGTGTAAATGTCTGCAGAATTTTTCAAACAGTTTTTGGGATATTTGTATCCCCGTACTATGAAATGAGTTAAAGGGTTACCCAGTCGTTGAAACGTAAGAAAAAAACAACTAATCTTTCAAAAATTGGATAATCCGTTTGGATGATCTTTTTTGGACTACTCTTGTTGAGGTTTATTTGAAAATGCGTAAAACTATGGGATTTGTAAGTTGTTTTTAAATGCGTTTTTCTTGAAATGCGATTTTCAAAATTAGTGACAGAAAGATCGGAAAACTATTGGATCGATTTGGATAAAATAATGTCGTTGTTATTCTTATGTGCTTCAGCTTCGACAGTTATGATCATTTCGCCTAGAACCCTACAGTTTTCGGTAGATTCTGCATACATCGCCAAGATAAAACTCTGCTAGAACTGTTGTCTTATTTGCAAGTTTTCCTCCTGTAAACTCCTGCTACTCTTTTTTAAGACTCGCTAATATTACAGAAACGTTTCACGGCATAAGAGGATATATCCTTGGTGAGTTTTTCCCGAATGAAACCCGAGACAGGAGAGTACACTGAAGGAAAGAAAAAGGATAATGGAAGAGCAATATATTACGGATATAGAAAAGCCAACGAAGATAACGAACAGTCTGACAAAGGAAAACCATCACTGCTGCTAAAAGGAGCATAATGGTCGATATCGTATTTCATAACTGCTCTCGGCTATTAATAAATATTACTCAACATATAAAATATGTATGCTGACTAATAAATTTGATGATTCTCCCTTGCATCGAATGTATAAAGTCAAACTTTTATTACTGCATCAACATTTAAAATTCGTATAAAATAAATATAGCTATGGGAACATTTTTCTCGAATTAATGGAATTTTCTTTGACATTCTATTTAATTTCTATTCAATCTATGACATTTATTTGATTATCTAATACAATATACTACTAACCCAGGCATAATTCAGCCCTAATTAAACTGTATTTGAATATTCGATGGCAATGAAGTACGGTTTTGCACGAATCTCTACAAAATAACCCTCAGGTATAATATTGCCGAAAGAAAGGAGCGAAGCCTTATTCGAAAGCACTCAGAGTTTGGTCGATATTCTCTGAAACGTGCACAAAATTTTATTGTTCTCGTTTATGAAGTCATAATAATTCCTGCATTGTTAATACGAACGTAAAATTGGGAAAGTTTGAAAGCCTTGAACACCTGCTGTTGCATTAATTTCTAACGTAAAAGTATCATTAATGATAACGAAGTTAATATTGAATACCGTCTCGATTTTGTACCCTATAGATTTGTGATTTTTATAAATTTTATGTTTATTGTAAGAAAATTATCACGAATCCAAATGTAGATATTCGAAAGAGGCGAAAGGATTTCGAAAAAGTAAAGTATTACGTATTCTGCGCGTTGTATATCACGGTACAATAATTATTAGAGTTGGAATGCCACGCGATATTGCGAAATTATCCTCGAACCATAGGAAGAAGATGAATATTTATGTTCCGAGAAGCGTCGGGGACCTTGAAAACGGCAATAAACCGTTTCACTGCACCGTTTCGTGGCATTCCGCGCCAGCGAGATGGAAACTCGAAGAAAACTCACCGGTAGAATTTATATCACGACATATTAATTCATAAATATATTTATACCACAATCCAATTTAATGCAAACAACGCTGAAGTGTGATGTTTATGTGTAGAAACAAGTTGCAGAATTTTATACAAACATTTTGCATTTGATATAAATTGATACGCACTGGCAATAATTATTCTACTTCTAAGTTTTATTCCTTTCTCATCTTATCTATCGTCTTGAAATTTTAATTTCTGTTTTCTGCTTAGTGTTTATTAGTTATTACTTTTTGTGCATGCCGATCTTTTTTTTTATTTCTTGTTCCTTATGTATCCCAACATTGTATTGTATTTTATTTCAACGTCATATCAAAGAGTTTTACCCTGTAAATTAAAAGTAAATTTACAATTCGATGCCTTTTCTTATACCGTTGTTATAGACTTGCATACATTTACTCAAACAGACAAAGAAACATTTCACCTAGAGGAAAACAAACGAACAATGCAACCGACCGGTCTCTAATTATTTCTTATACGCACTACTGCGAGTCGTCTATAGCACTGGTCTACAAAATTGTACTTTTTTGTGCCCAAAGAATATTTATTCTGATCCGTATAGATTTTGTGGCGCTCGACACGAAAATGAACTCCATTTGTCTCCATCAGACTCCATGTTTGAGAAAATCAGTTTAAAAAAAAAATTAAATTTCCATCTTTCAGAATTTTTTGCATTTTAACCGTAAAAGTTATTTACGCTTTTTTAGCATAAAATGATTCTACAAACCCTTCCAAATATAACGATGCATTAACACATTTTGGGCATCGTTCTCCCTTTGAGCACTCTTTAAACATGTTTAAATGTTTATAACATTAAATTAATATGCATCGTTATATTCAGAAGTGTTTGTATAATCATTTCGTCCAAAAAGAAACAAAAATAACTTTTACGGTTAAAACGCAAAACATGCTGAAAGTTGAAAATTTGAATTTTCTTTCAAAGCTGATTTTCTCAGAAATCTGGATTCTGATAGAGACAAACGGACTTCAAATTCGTATTCAGCGCCACAAAATCTATACGAATCAGCATAAGTATACTTTGGACAAAAAATCGTGTTGACAGTGTAATGAATCGCCAGCCGAATCATCCGTTTGGCCGAACGAGCTTTCATTAACACCGGACGTTAAAAGCTCGAACTTCTTTCTCACGTTTCGTCTTTTGCGAGGCGCTTTGAGAAAATCCCGTCCACATTTCATTAATTCATCGAAAGCATTGTTTCACCCCGGACTAAAAGCTAGGTGCACCGAGGCTTGAAACGAGCAAGAATACAATTTTTTCAAACATCAGTAAAAAATGATATTTTTTTAACCCGTACCATTCGTTTCATTTATCACCACACCTCAGATTCTCCTCTTAACACAGTGCTAGCTTGATTTCCATTTTAGAATCTACAAAGAGTTTGCTATTGCATCTCGCAAAAAGCATTTCCTTCTTTTAACACTCTTCGACCTTAAGAAAACCACGTGGCGCTATAAAAAAAAGATCTACTACTTTTTCATTAATTCATCGAAAGTACTATATCACCCCGAACAAAAAGCTCGGTACACCCAGGCTTGAAACGAGCAGAAGTACAATTTTTTCAAATAACAGTAACAAATGATATCATTTTATCTTAACCGTATCATGCGTTTCATTTATCACCACACCTCAGATTCTAATCTTAACACAGTGATAACTTGATTTCCATTTGAGAACCTAAAAAGAGTTTGCTATTGCATCTCGCAAAAAAAGCACTTCCTCCTGCTAATACGCCACGACCTTAACAGAACCGCGAGGCGCGTTCGAGGCGTTTTGCACGGATTACAAAACAGCCGTATCGCGTGGCAACTGTTTTCTAATAAATCTTGTATACATAACACCGACGTTTATACTACTATGTGGCGGTATACACGCTGGTAGCGGTATATTACTCAACAATGCGTTATACCTGTTACGATATAAACGCGTGTAACAGATATATAACATACACGGGTGTACGTAATACGGGCACAGAGCACGCCACTTATGTGTGCCAATACACCATTATATAATTCTATATGTATAGGCGATACCGTGCACGTGGTATATAATTCTGAGGGAATGAGGCTATGGTGGTGATGAGGATGGAAGGAGATCACCGAATGGTGGGTGTTGGGGATCTGTAGACCTTTTTTATGTGCATGTGTATTATTTAAACTCCTGGACTTACAATTTAATTTTGAGGTTTTGGCAATTAATCGATTTAAAACGGTTAGGTTATTATTACATCTAGTAATTTTTATTACATCTAGTAATTTATGACCAGAAGATATAGATGCCGAATTTTATTAAAAAGAATTGCAATATATGGGATGAAGGTAGCACGGCAGACTTAAATTTGGGATAGACAACTGACACGGGCGACATTCTTTTTTTTATTCAAGGGATTAGTGGGCTTTGATGTAAAAATTGTCGAATATTAATGTTAATCGTGTAATTTATTAAAATTACACCTTCAAAGTAGGAATAGGAAAAATTGAATTGAAGGGAAATAAGAGGCTAGGAATTCGATATTTCTGTATTTAGTGGGTTCGAGTTAAAATTCTTCATCTAATTTTTTCAAAAGTTCCTACAACTTTGAACGTTTCTCTTGCGAAATTCAAAAAACAAACGAAAGAGTTACAACGTCGATAGAAATAGTCTGCAACACTCAAATAATAAATAGAGTTCGAGAACCCTCGTCGTCGCTTCTAGGAAATTTATAATCCCAGCTATTCAAATCTCACTTAAAAAATATCTTGAATATAGATCTTGACAGTGAAAATACAAACTACGAAAAAAATAACAGACTCGCAATAGCTACTATAAAAAAGACCCTTCTCATTCCCAAATAACGAGTCCAAATCCGATATCGCAATGGCAAATTTACCCTAATCCATAAGCACATCAATTACAATCCATAATTCACCTAAAACCATACATCCTCGTGTACAACATCGGTAACCACGCTAAGAAAAACACCCCTAAAAAAAAGTCCTTCGACATCAAAGCTTAACATATGTAAGAGAAAAGCGACGTTGCGAAGGAGAGAAGAATCCGATCGATCCGTCTGCACGAACCACGCACCGATGTGTTTCTACGATGACATTGAGCTCGTGCAGTGGCGTCAAATGAGTAATGCAAAATGCAACGGCTCAGCCGTAACAGAAAACGCTCGTCAGTCGGCGCTAAGTTTAGATACCGTGTAAACGGGCGTATAAGCGCTGAATTAAGCAAATAACTCGACATGCGCGGTATATGTTACATGTATCAGCGGTGGATCCATGTTATTCTCTCTGTCTTCGTTATTTCTTGAGAAATCGTCGATGAAGAAGTCACGGCATGTTTGTAAACCGCTCGGCCAGGGTTTGTCGCGATTTAAACATTACGTCGAATGGCAACGATGCTATTTCGCGGACGTAAACGACGAGTTACGAGATGGATGACTTCCACCGCGTGAGGTTTCGTGAATTACGTTTCGCGTTGTCGCGCGCTCGTAGTTTTGGTTGGAAAAATTAACGACGGAATTAGTTACACGGTGGCGGAGTGACGGTATGCATTGTGTCTTTTTTTAAACGCGTGACTCACCGTAATTCTCTATTTACCGTGCGAGCAACCGGCTCGCTGGTCGTTTCCCTGAATTTGGCTCTCAATTTGCGGTAGAATGTTGTAATTAGTTTCTGCGTTGATTCACGGGAATTACCGGGGTCGTATGTTCGGCTAATATTTCCCTCTTTCAGTGAGTAATTTCACTAATCAAGGACACCTGATAACCAAGTTTATCTAGCACCTTATAGGGGCATCCGAGTTAACGCGTGGAACGAGGATGTCGCCATTGCGCGGTGCAAAGTGATAATTTGCCGTGTTCTTACAGTTTCTATCATATTTGATAGTTTCTATTCAAACTGCAAGTTCTGAAAATTGAGAATTATAAATTTAGACATCAGCTTTGTATGCACCGGTTTATTAACACTTGAACCATCGGCTTTACATCTATTATATTTGAATATACTAAATAAGTACTTTACAAAAAGTGGGTCAAGGGGTGAGAGAGATGATCAGTTAAGTAACTTTAGTTTTATAAGATAGACGTGGAATTTCTGTACTGGAATTTACTGTGCGGCTTCCAGATCAATTTGGGGAAATTGTAGAAAAAATTGGGAAGCCGGTGAGTTTCACCGCCCTGGCAGTTTTAATGTTAAAAGAAATAATAAAAAATAATTGCTTCGTTACCCTTAAAAATTAAATTCTTATCCAAACAGCGCATAGAATCCAACCATGGCCTTTCAGCTCTCTGACGGCACTCTCAAGTTAAAGCCTCTGGCAAAAAAACACCAAAAGTGCCCACCATAAAACCTCCCCCTCGCCTCAGCACCAAGCAGTAAAAATTCAATCATCGAAACGCCCATTCCACTCAAAATCCAGGTTACAAATCATATCCAACTTCACAACCGGCCAACGCGAAATTGGGAAACCACGATGTTATCGGCATCCCGCACACGTACGCCCGGTTGTTCTCCAGCGTGTAATTTCTGATACAACGACAAGCACACCACGGAACAAACAACAGCACCGTGTACGCAGCGGTATCGATCCCAACGAAAGAAAGAAAACGCGGTCGAATGATAACGATCGGATGTCCCGCGAATCCTCCCCTCGCCGCAGCAGCGATTTTTCAGTCATTATTATACGTCGGTCCGGGCGTGTTTATGACGATGACGTCACCGTCTGACAATTTGAACGATCTTCCGAAACTGAAAACCAGTTTCCCGCGCAGCCCCAGCAGAAGAGAGCAACTGCCTTGGGCGCATCGAGGATATGCAGGGCCCCGCTTTGCTCTCCTCGGATCGGTGCCTCGTCGCAACGCATCGTGGCTTCGAGCAGGCGAGATCGTAAATTTACTATAAATTTCTCCCTCTTTGTTGGTGGGACGAGCAACGGCCGTAAATTGTCGAATGCGCGCAGTAAATACGGCCGGACTCAACTTTTTATGATGGAATACCACGTAGGAGAGGAGGAATCCATGCTGAGTCGGAACGGCAATCGGGTGATATTTCTCGGTGGTGGAGTGAAATACGCGCTCGTCGTTCGTAATCGACGATTCCTCACGTCCCGTGGTCTAATGCAAGACGAAGTGCCGTGGATGGACGGATTAATTAGACGGGGATTTTTACGTTATCTTGGAAAGTTTCTGTGTAACGAGGATATTTGTTCGGATTAAGGAAACAGGGGGGTAGGGCGATGGGGGAAATTAAAATAAGAGGTTCGAGGGTGTATTATCGGTGTTAATTAAGCTACGATACTTTGCGAGGCTATTTATAGAGCTGGCTGCGTACAGATTCCGTATCAGGTATGCATGGAGAAAAATTGAAACGATAGGACGTGGTTGGAACTCGCGGCTAAATGGAACGGAGAATGAGTCGGACGGGTGCGGGATTGGGAGGTTTACATTCCATACATTATTTATCGCTAATTTAATATTATCCTACGTGTTTATACATTTATTCAGAAATATCGAAACGACGCGATATGCGGCAAGCTTTTTCCTCGTGTGCCGAGGAAAACAGTCGTTTGTTAATTACGCGTTTTATGCCTTCCCTGGCGGTGATTGAATGCCGGGCTTTTTATTCGCGGCTAAAAAAGAACATCGATAGAAATTTTTTCTTCGTATTTCATTCTTTTGTGATATCTTCTTATGTCACACATCGATCGACCATGAAATTCGAAGTGAAATACAGGTTCGACGATTACGCCATTTCGTCGTAGAGTATTTTTAATAATACGATTCCACGAATAGAGTGCAAGGTATTTCCGATATTCGACCACTTTTGCTAGTTCGAAATTCACGAAAAAACCAACACCGCAAAACCCACAAAAATCCAGCTGTTTTAGGTAAAACAAGCATAGTGGTTAATCCGAAAAAATGCAATCACCTAAAAACGCACAACGTTTCACGTTTATTTACTCCATTTCCAGGCCAATCTTTCGTTTATTTTCTTTCCCCTTTTTTTTAGCTAAGCTATACAACGTGAAATTCTGTACATTCACCTCGACTTTATTTCCACGCTGATAAAATCTATATAAAAAATTCACTGGATTCGCGAAAGAGACGCATACAGAATAATAATCACAGAAACTCATATAACCGCACTGAGAAGTTCGTCAAACGGATCGCAACAGGCGAAGCTATCAAGAGAAACGAGGATTCGCACGCAACGTTTGTTATCTGCACGAGTTCGGCGGGAAAAGTTTGTCGATACGAAAGAAAGCAAGAGAGTAGAAACGAAAGAGAGAAAGGGGAAAAAAAGGAGAAAGGAAATAAAGTTTTTGGCGCCGGCCAGAGGAGAAGTTTTTAACTGTTTCCTGCACGCAGCTGCGACCGGATGCCGCTCCCACACCAGGATAGCGTTATGACGTTGCACATGCAACCCACGCAAAGTACATGTGCACGAATGTACGAAAATAGTGCTGCCCCTGGCGTTAGTCCTTGAACCCATGAAAAAAACTCGTTGGATTAATGACTCCTCCGTGGCTGATTTATTTCTCAGAAGAAACCCATCGCGGCTCTCAACGGCATCGACTTGCGAATTTTCTGTTCGTCATCGATGCCGCTTGACTATTTATGATCGTGGTTAAATTATGAGAGATAATCAGTGATTGCTGAGATGATCGTAGTCGTCGATATAAATATCATGGAATCGATTGATCGATGATGCGGAGAGATCTTAACTAAGTGACTGGATAGCCACAATTTATTGTTAATGCGATCTAATTCTGTGTGATGTCAATTGAAGTTTTTGCAGGTTCGCAGGGTAACGATTGTTTCAGCTGAGTTTTTGTCGAGAGAGTTAGAAAATAGCGATTGAGTACAAAATTTCACGTATTACAAAACATTGAAGAACGTACTATCGTAAGTAAATTGATACCACATGGAAATGTCTCTTATATTTTCGTAGTTTTGTGCAAAGGACGATGTAATCAAGGAAATTGATCGAAGAAGGACAGAGTCCTCGCTGAAAAATCTTTTGAAAGTCAACTATTTTCTGGAAATCGAAAGAAAATCGTGTCTTTCTTTCTCAACCTAGAACGAGGATTCACAAAGGCGGCGTAATGCAGCTGGAAAGTCACAGAAACTCCATTGTAAGTATCGCGGTACAAAGAAGAGCCTGTACAGTTTTTTCGTGCTTTCTTGCGACAAGCAGTATCTTTGCAGTCCTGGCTGCAAAACGTCGGAGATAAGACGCTCACGATTTTCCTCAGTATTCTTAAGGCCTTCGCTCGACTTCTTTTTTTTTCTCGCGCGAGAAACAGGCAAAACTCCCTGCGCTCGAAAGGAATACAAAACCGACGTTTCTAGAATTATTCACAACCTATTTCTACGTCGTGTGCAATGAGACAATAAGTAGCTGGTTCGAAACCCATCTAAAACAGTGGGTCCTTGGCGAAATGATCGTAGAAGTTGAAACCGAAGATGCGCAAAAGGAAGAAAGAGACAATAAGTATAGCCAGAGGAAAAATGAATGGCGAAAAATGCCCTCTCCGCCTTAACACTAAAACTACCAATTTTTTCTAATAATTCAACAAATTGATAGGGTAGCGATGCAATAAATATTACATTCCTATGTTATAAAACCTAAATTATTTCATTTATCATCCTTCTCATTTCTTGATTTCTCTTTTTCCAAAATACTTATTCAGTACATTTAAATGTAACAGATATAACGCCGGTAGTTCCAGTGTTAATAGCGAAGAGATACCAAAATGGCGGAAAATGGTAATCTTGTGAATTAGTCAACCTGCATGAAACTTGAGCTATTCGAATAGAATGAAAATTTTTTCGGCTAAAAATAACTATATGCTATTTAAATAGCGTAAATTAAGAGAACTTGTTATAAATTGGAGAACAATGATCGTATGTGGTCGTTGAAAAAATTTAAGTTACTTTCAGTTTCCTGTGGAAGTGTGAAAGTAATATTTCCGACATCATAGAGGCAGGAAGATGTTATGACGGGAACAATTTTTATAACATCCATTTCTAATAATATAATTAGAGGTATATAAAACTGAAGTCCATCAATAAAAAGTAAGTTTTCTGATGGTCAATGAAAACCTTCTCCGATCTTATTAACAGTAACAGAAACTAACACTATAAAAATAAGGTGAAGCTTACCTGCAGTGATACTCTCATATCACTAAAATCTCAGCCCTTTCAACGACATAACACTTTCCCACTTACTGTGCATTTTACCCCATGAAAATATGTAAAAAAGCGAAGAAAATTTTTCTTTCACAACCAAAAAAAAATCAGCTACAAATTACTATTCTATTATGAATAAAATCGCAGTAAAATTCACTAAAATCATATCACTAAAATCTCAGCCCTTTCAACGACATAACATTTTTCCACTTACTATGCATTTTACCCCATGAAACGATGCAAAAAAAGCGAAGAAAATTTTCTTTCACATCCAAAAAGAATCACCCACAAATTACTATTGTATTATGAGTAAAATCGCAGTAAAATTTATATGAAATGACAAGGTCGAAGAAATACTAGGGTCGCTACGAAAAGAATAAATAACTGTCGACTGCAACACGTCGAGAATTTTGGTAATACGATTTCTCCTATTCAAACCTGTCCCTTTCATAGCACCTTTCCCGCTCTCCTTTTTCTTATTTCACTTTGTAAAAACGGATCGCTTCACGCGACACCTTCGACATGAGTTCTGCCACGGCGGATCGTTGCGATGGTCGAATACCAATGAAAGTCAAAGTATCATGCATCTGGAGCGACGGAATACGGCTGATGCAGACTGCACGTGAACGGATCGCACACTCATGCATAAATGTTTCTTATGTTAAACCATCTCGCAACGTCAATTCCAGTTGAGCGGAGGACACGAATGTCGGTCACAACATCGAATAATTCATCTCCTCGCGACTTATTAGCTCTCGCGTGACATTAACATCATCCGTTCATTCTTTCAGGCTCTCCGTAATGATATGTGAAACAACGACAAAAAACGGATAACAGTGGATTGCGAATTAAATTATGATCCGTTATTCGTAGACCTGGTACAATTACAACAAGGAAAAAAGATGGCGTAACGGATGGGATGTGGAAATGGTTTGTTCATTGTGGATTGGTTAATGGTGATAATTATTTAAAGTGATTTACGAGATTTTCAGAGATATCAGCTTGTACGCAGAAAATCTGTAAGGTATTTAATTGTATGTATCTGAAGATTTTTATCGTCGAAGAGATGGAGAACGAGGAGCAAGAGATTTTTAAGCTCTCTGATTTAATGCAATATATACCAATCATTTTTTAATGGCTAATACACTTAAAATACGTTTCAAGTACTGTGGTTATGCAATATAAGAGAATTTATGTACATCCGAAAATACAGATCACCGCAAAAACCTGAAATATTAAAGGAAGCAACTCAGAGGATCTATGATCGCAACGAGGCTGCAGCCTCGGACTCTGCATTGGATCGTAGCTTGATTTCCTTCGCAGTCACGTTTCTCACTTCTCTCTCGAGCAATATGTACCCCACAAATAACCAGTGAACCAGCTAAAACCGTAGCTTCCTAACGATACCAATTACAATAGCAATCCGAACAGACTAAGCATCTAAATACCTAGCTTAGAACTCTCCTGTACACCATCACTGAATCTACGAAGCCACGGTTTGCTACGGTGGTAATTAAGATAGAGCTGGGAATCCCATTTAGTAGACTCGAATTCAAATTATTATTTAGATTTTTCTAAATTTAACAAATCGAGCCTCAAATCATAATCCACCTAAAAACTGTAATAGCTCTTAGCCTAAATGACTACATCAGTTAACCCTCTATGGACAGTGTCTTTCAGCCAGCATAAGATACATTTGTGTTTCCATTTATTAAACTCATTTTTTACCTTCGAAAACTATTAAAATATAATTTTTCAAAGTCACAAACTTCCTTCCAATTAAATGCTAGGAATCAAGTAGAAGCCACGGTTTAAAATTCTACTTCAAACATTTATCAATACACAATCGTGCACCGGGCCTTCAGAAGTAAAAGGAAATTACAGCTATAGAGGGTTAAAACGAAACTACAAAATGACACTTTCGATATCTCTACCCACCTCTCTCCCCCGACAAAATGACCATAGCAATTAAGAATATAAAAACATCAAACCAAGTCGTACAGAATTGTCACACTAATCGAGTTATAGATTCTAATTGAAAAGAAACATGAAAAAGAATCGTCCCTTCGTCCATCAGGCGGAACGCAGAGTGGACAAAGCGCGTTGAAGCTCGTCGAGGATCGATGAAGCAGCCGCCATGGCGAATGCGTCGCGCGATACGGCCCTGAAAGTGCAGAGAGGAGGCCGATCTATATGCAGCTATACTTTATATAGCACGGCATGCCACGTGCAGGGCAACTTGGTACCTGGGTCACCGGGAGAAGGTCACGGGGTCGAGATTTCAGCTTAGGTGGACGGACTCGCTGTCGAGGCTCGTGGGCGTGCAACTGCACGCCTGGTTGTGTCGCAGGTGCAACCGGACGTGCCCTCAGAATGTACCCGGGAATTTAAAGGGCAACGCGTGTGCACGAATAAACATTTTTGCTTCGTTGAGTGTTTATGCTATTAATTATTTTCTCTCGTCTGGCCTGATGGTCGTTTTGCAGTTGATCTTTTTAAAGGGATTTCAGTTGATTTTTTTAAAGGGGTTGAAGTGATTCGATTGTTAAAGGGTTCTATTAAGTTAGCTTCGAAAAGCGCGGGAAATTTTGATGTTTGAGGGGATGGGTAAATCAAGTGTAATTGTGTTGTTGAGATTGTAACATGTTGAATGATGTACATATTATACAGGCGGCCCTCGACTTTCGCACACGATTGGCTCCTGAAAACATGTTCGAATGTTCGAAAGTAGAGGGATAAAAAAAAACATTAGAAATTGTGTTTTAAAGTATACATTTATCAATATAAATAAGATAATGAGGAGTGCTTAAGCGCTTTCATGTGTTTTTTGTAAAGTTAAGATTCTGTAACCGCTATTAGGCAATACTATAATATTAGAGAACCTCTAATAACAATATCAATTGTTAGAATTAATTTTTTTATGAACACTTTGTGCAATATCGGCAAAAATCATTAAAAAATTTAATTCTTAAAGATGTGCGAAATAGCGAATTGTGCGAAAGTAGAATTTGCGAAAGTCGAGGGCCGCCTGTAATTGTTTTCTTGTCTGCATAGAACTAAAAGTTTTGTTGATAAAATGTCGTTTCGGAGAAGAAATGTTGCGAGCGAAAGTTGTCAAGTATTCGATATTATCTAACTTATTTTACGGTTACTTTGTTACTTTTTAAAGGTTATTCAAAATTCTATTGAACAAAAGTTACCGAAATTATATCAAGCAGTATGAAAAATCAAAGTCTGTAAGAAACCAAAGCTACGATATTACACAATGCAGCAGTAGAATCTGCTGAAATTTCCAGCAAAACATGTTTTTGCGCGAAAGCACGACGTATCGATCAATGGTGTTTTCGATATGGCCACCGAGAGATCAAGTTGTACCGGTGAATATGAATGCGCTCAGCTTAAATCGGCCTTCTGCATGAATATCACGGCGAAGGTCAGGGATTCGAGATTTCAAGCAGGTGAAGTAGCACATACGTATATCTACTGCAAAACCGCATGTGCAGGCCTTGTTGTTGCAAGTGCAACGAGGCGTATCGCTCCTACACGGCAAGAGTCTCCATTCGTCTGCCGTGTTCTTGCGATAAAGAAAATTCATCGTGATTGCTTGTAACTAATTACCGGTGAAGCATTAATAACATAGCTACGTTGATCTAAATAATTAATATTCGGTGCAAGGGCAACGAAACTTGATAATAAAGTTGTATCAACTAAATGTATATCACGCACGTGCAAATTTGAAGGCCATGAGGGAGACTTCGAGGTAATATAAGTACTTAGGGAAATAAAAGGTAATAGAAATATTTAACACTTAAGGAAATATTATAATTTAATTCTTAAAAGTTATAAATCCACTTTGCAATTAAATACCCGCGAATCAAGTTAAAGCAATTTTTTGAAATTCTAATTTTAACATTTCCCAATGTCATGTTGTGTAACTAATCTCCAGCCGATGCAAAACGTTCAAACTGTAGAAGGTTAACCTAATGCATACCTAATCCAATGCATTTCTTAAATGCAGCACAAACTTCATAATTCTTAAAACGAAGCAAAAATTGTGAACAAGGAATGTTCTAGCCTTCGACCAATTTATCGACTCAATTAGAGTACTTTTAACATCCAACATTTCTCGATTCGCGACATCGGAAATCTCAAGAACGATCCGAGATGAAATCGAACCGTAAAAATACACCGGAACGAATGTCAGTCTCAAGGCCTCCCCGGTTACGTTCTCCTCTCGCCTTCACCGACATTGAAAGAGAGACGAGAGAGACCGAGACAACGTGAGAGATATTCTGGTTCTCTTTCCCTTTCCTATCCGACGGCCAACCGCTGCTAACAAACTTAGTCAACGAGCGTCAACGAACTTACGTAACGCCAATGGACGTTGCTCGTTCGAAGGTAAGAAGGTCGTTAGTCACGAGGCGGACGATCCGCGGCGACCTTTGCCGCTGGAACGGTTAAGGACACGGAATTTTAATTATTTTCTAAGTAAAGGTCACTGCACTTGCGACGAGCCTCCACCGAGTCCATACGGAAGCTCGATTGTTATATTTTCCAATAAACTCATCGATGTTGTGAATTGGTAATTACGTAAACAGTGGATGAACAGTTCAGCCACAATTGGGCCGGTCGTTATGATAATAGTCTAAGTCCTTTTATTTTTTGTTTTGAGAGAGTTAGACTTTTTAGACGTATCGACTCTGTTAAAGATTTTAACGACGTCGATGATATCGACAGTATTGACGTACGCGTTCGCCAACGTTCGCCTGGTCCCGCTTTCGTTCTCCACGACGAACCGCGTGTGATATGCGCGAGGATGCAGTTTCTGGTAAGAGGATTCACCGGTTCACCTTCTCGGGATCACCGGAAATACGACGAGAATCCTCGATACTCGCCATAGTCGAAAGGTCGCTTACGGACATCGGGATTTGACGTGAGATAAGAAGTACGGACAACCGGATGTCTGGCAGATACGAAGATAAATCGGTGCGTGGATAAATGGAGATAAATGGTGAGAAGAGCGTTGACTTTTTCTCGTGAATACTTGAAAATATCTCAATTGAATAAAAGATAATACGTGCATCTACCTGTCTGTACGTCGTGTACGGTCGAACGGTGGCTCGGTTATTAACACTAGATTTACGGGCGTGAAATCTGTTAAATTGCAATATATTAAATAAGGACTTTGAAAAAAGGAGCATCAAGCGGCAAAGATGATAATTCGTTAAATCATTATTGTATTATAAAATACACGAGAACTATTTACTGTACAGCGTGTCTGTAAATTTAAGAAATGTTTATGAGACAAGTAGGAACCCGTGAATTTGACGGCTTCCGTAAATCTAGTGTTAAGAGAACCAAATTCAATTTGTAAAAACTAATTGCAAATTCTCATTGAAATTGCGAAGGCATTTGGAACGCAAGGTGGGAAGAAATGAATATTCACCGATGTCCGTTCGATCTTCAGCTGGCACGGGAGGGTATAATGGAACATCGAATGCCGAGTAGAAAATAATAGTGGAAGTGCATCGAGTATGCCCGACTCATGCCTCCTCGTACGGGAATTTTCTGCACGTGTCATGGTGCAAAACGTGATCCCGCCTATGGCACGCCCTGCAAGTCGGGAGTCATAAACAACCGAGTACCCACGCGCACGCACGATGCGCCAACACGTGCTGCGATCCAGTATCGATGCACGACACGCCTCGATCAAACTAGTTTTAAGCTGTTGCAAGAATTTGAAAAACTTCGTAATTTATTGCTCAATCATTTTTCGCTACTTTAACACGATTAATCTGGAGAATATTCTACAACCTGTATGGATAATCTGAATTTACGATACATAGTATAAATATCAGAATTTCAAAGAATTCAATTTAACACGTTGACTGCCATGGGGGTCACCGGTGACCGGCGCTATTGAATTCAATGCAATTTCATATGACTTTCAAATTGCAATATTTACGAATTTTGTGATATATCCAATATTTAAATATAGGCGTTAAAAAGATAAAGTTCTGTTGAATATATATCCATGTGTGTCTTTGAAGTTTCTGCTTTGTAAAGATGTGATTTTAATAGAAAAAGTTTCACTTCTGAAGAAATGATGAAACTAGCGAAATACCGGTGGCGTTCAACGTGTTAATATTAGTACTGAACATTTCCGGGGAGTTTTAATATTTTAGTATAGATTCTAAATATTTGATGGTTTTTATGTACACTAAAGTGGAAATGTTATTGCATTGTAAGATAGTAATTAAGAATTATTATCGTTCCTATGTCGCTTCTAGAATAATGTTTGACAGTCCGTACTCTAACGTTACACTGATGGTTTTATCGTGCACGGTAAGATACGTGAAACGATATACATAGAGGCACATTACGAAACTGAATTTCCGGTTACGAAACGTAGGCGAATCGTGCGCCACGGGACGCGTTTGCTAGTTAATCGAGTTCAAATCGGGATACAACACGTGTCAGAGGGAAGTGATTCGCTGTTTCGGGGAAAATTGAATATCGACGTTGCATCAATCGCGTCAAAAGCAACGTAATGAAATTATACGGGGCTGCGGTGAGTATAGAGTTAAAAGCTTGGACTTTCAATTAATGGGACTGAGACCTTTGGGAGATTTTTGATAAATTATCGCTTTATATGCCATTAACACTAAAACAACCGGCGTTATATCTATTATGTTTAACACTAAAGCTACCAAAGCGGTCAACATGACCGGTTCAGAATTTTTTCAAAAAATTCCCCAAATTGCTAGAGAAGCCATGAAGTAAATATTCCACTTCTGTCTTATAAAACCTAAATTACTTAATTAATCATGTTTTTCTCTTCTTGATGTCTCTTTTTCTAAAGTACTTATTCGGCATATTTAAAAATAACAGACACAGCGACGGTAGTTTTAGTGTTAAATATACTGAATAAGCACTTGAGAAAAAGAGAAATCAAGAGATGAAAAGGATGATCAATTAAGTAATTTAAATTTTGTAGGATAGAAGTGAAACATTTACTGAATGGCTCCCCTATTGATTTATGGGATTTTTAGAAAACATTGGGACCGGTCCTTTTGAACGTATTTAGTGCTAATACACCATAGACTCGGTGATTCAGAGTTCAACTAAATCTGTGGATCCTAGGAGAAATGACCTTAGCTAGTAAAACCTATGGCGGTTAAAAATTCAGGCTACTGATTAGTTTAACTAGTTAGCAGTTACAGTTAAAATGCAGAAAAACAGCAAGGAAATTATGTGACATATCGAACGGGACGAAAGTAATCATGGCAAATTATTTCACAAATGACATGATGTCCATTAATCCTCCCGATAGCTGAAATTTCTGGTGTATGTCGTCGCGAAAACGTAACAATGCGAGGAGTCCGCGATTGTACCAGAAAGACTCAACAGTGACACGAGACCCTCACGTTTCGTGTGACACGCGTGTCTACGTGTTTGCGTCTCTCTCGCATTGTCAGCCTGTCGTCTGTGTACAGGGCGCTTCATAAAGTGCGGCGGTGAGAAATGTGCGGGAATTAGCGAATGGAAAGGTTTGAATAACTGCTAATTCTAGAAGATTATCCTCCGTAATGAGAATATCTGAAGATATGAATTAATTTGAAGCTTACTTCTAACACTCTACGGTCCGAATTTGTTGTGGTACTTGAAGATCTGTTGCGCAATAACACATTAAAAATGATACAAAATACAATTTTAAATAACGGATTTATCTTGAATTTTATGAGCTAAATTGAACATCAAAGCATAAATAATATTATGATTTTCTAAAAACTAATTTGCAATTCAAGTCATAAGGGCTCATAGAGGGTTGAATAATAAGCGTGGTAGTTGAAAATAAACATGTAAAATACTTCGAAGTTTGTACAGATAATTATTTAAATTTGCCCTGTAGAATAATGCAATTGGAGAATTTACCATGATAACGGAAAAACTATGGAAAAATACCTGAAGTCAGTTTCCAGGAAAACATATAAAACTTAATGTAAAAGGTCAAATGCCGACCGCATTTCGCCTGCCCCGTCAATTCAATCAAAGCGAAACTTTTCCTACTAAATTCCATTTTTGTAAAGCGGAGAGACTACAAACATAAAAATAGCTACATATCCAGTGACACTTTGCCTATTTTACCTTACTATTTTAACCCTTTGCGGACGGAGACTTGTATGACTACTTATTTGTTTGGGGAAAAAGGGCACTTTTCTATCAGAAAGTCAGAGTGTAAATATTTAGTAATTATAAGTTACTATTTACCTAATCATATTTCAACGGTTATATTTTAATTTTTCGCCTCTAATTGTGTGAACAATAATTGAATTTCTCCTCAGGTCAGATATATCGGTCCACAATGGGCTAATATGAAATAGACCATCAAATTCGTAAATATCACCGTATAAAAGTTGAAAGAAATTTAATTGAATTTTTTTTACCACCCATCATCAGCGACACCTACGGCATTCGACATGCTAATCTTCAAAGCTATAACGCCACTCTTTCTCATCTGCCCTGTACATTTCTAACAAAGCCCGCGCGTGAGACGCTTTATTAGCGCGATCATCCCGCTTCGAATAGTACGCGCGAATGTATCCGCGTAATAGAAACATCTAATCGGTCACTAGCCACGTCGCCGATGGCTGCCAACGTGACTATAATGAACGATCGCTTCCTGCACGACGCCTTCTTAGCTTATTCTTGTCTTTGTGCAACGCCTTCGTCGGGTCTCGATGACTCGCGATCGTCACGTGACCGATCCGTCTCCCGCGAGGAGAAAAGTCGAGGTGTCCTTATGACAATGGGATTTTATGCTAGAGGTGACAATGCGATCAGTCACCATTGAGAGCTCATTTTGCACGATCGGTGAACAATGGGATCGTCAATTACATTTTGGCGTAGTAATGAAACCCTTTTTATCTATTGTTGGGAGACTTGAATTTAAGATTGACGTAAATATATTTAACACTAGACGTAGCAGTGTTAAATCCATTGTATTTAAATGTATTAAATAAGTACCTTGACGAAAGAGGAATGAAGAGGTGAAGGAGATGATCGATTTATGTTTTATAAGATAGCTGTGGAATATGCACTGTATGGCTCGGTTATGAATTTGGAAAATTTTTCTAAAGAGTTTGAAATCAGTCATTTTGTCTGCCTTGATAGTTTTAGTTTTAATAAATATATTTACCGTAATAGTTTTAATTGTTATTATATCGTAATGGACGTAAATGTTAAAAAAATACCTGCAAGCTAGTCAACTCAAATTTTCTTTGAGTTTGTCCTTCATATGAAGGAAGTCTGGGTTGATTTGCTTGCAGGAATTTTTTGGATAACGTGTTGAAATTGTATTATATTGAATCGTTTTTATTTTAGAAAAATGATCGTCAGATGAAGTGGCAGATTCTTAATAAAAGTAAATGAAGGGAAAGTAGTTCTAATGGGAAACATCTCGTGTTCTTAGTTATAGGGATTGGGACATGTTAATTAATTCTAACCAATTAAATTACTTAATCATTTCCCACCAAACGATAAAATATGTACAATTAGACGAAGGCGCGCGAAGCGTCCTTTTCAATCGGCAGCTTAAATCTCGAAATCTCCCATCTACGAAGCGTCGTTGATTTATCCGTTCTTAGAACGCAATATCACGCTGATCTCCGTTCATTCATTCAATTTAAATTCAATGTTACACGATATAATGTATGCAATGAAAGTAACCTTAACCACTCTAAGTGCAGCAGGTACAAGACACTATATTATCTTAATGGAAACTCTTAACGATTCAATTAATCCACGTTCATAATTAATGCATTTACCCAAAGTCCGGTATTCCGCCATCAATTTCAACCTCCGGGTATCCTTCGAAAAGACCTTTCTTATATTAAAAAATGTACGTATGTTATGAAATTATAATTTTCAAGGATCTGGAAACAAAAAATGGAAACTCACATTACAATTCTCAGCTACCGCAAATATGCCAAATTATATTTCTCAGGTTCTGCAATTATCCCAAAACTATAAGTTTCAGATATTCTGCAAGGCGCAAAACTATAGTTCTCAGATATTCTAAATATTTCTAAACTGCAGTTTTTAAATATTCTAAATATCCCAAAACTATACTTGTTAGATATTCTGAATATCCAAAAACTATACTTGTCAGATATTCCGAATATCCAAAAACTATAATTTTCAGATACTCTATATATCCCAAAACTATAATTTTCAGGTATTCTGAATATCCAAAAACTATACTTGTCAGATATTCCGAATATCCAAAAACTATAATTTTCAGATACTCTATATATCCCAAAACTATAATTTTCAGGTATTCTAAATATCCGAAAACTATACTTGTCAGATATTGCGAATATTCAAAAACTATAATTTTCAGATATTGCGAATATTCAAAAACTATAATTTTCAGATATTCTAAATATCCGAAAACTATTATTTCCAAGTGTTCTGATCGCGTTAATTCTATAATTCTCAAATACTGCAAATATCCCAAAACTATACTTGTCAGATATTCTAAATATCCAAGAACTATACTTGTCATATATTCTAAATATCCAAGAACTATACTTGTCAGATATTCCGAATACCCAAAAACTATATTTTCCAGAACCTCTATACATCCCAATACTATAATTCTCAGATAACGCAAATACTCCCAAACTATAATATAGTACATACTCGATACCCTCGGGTATCTGAAAACCTACCAGCAACAATCGGAAACTGCTCTCTATTAAACACATTCCCCGCCACAATTATCCCGAGCCCACGTTAAACTTTTCGCCCAAGGGCGCGTCGCGTCTGCGCATTACGTTATACAAAAACACGAAGAACCGACGCCCACGCAACTGTGGAAGGTGCATAAACCTAATCTAATATGAGGTACGATTCCCTCACTTGTGTAGAGGTGCCGCACAGTACACACCACGATAATACCTGCACTTCACGGCTGGTTCGCATCGGTGCCAAGGTTGCGGAGCGCTCGTGTGTGGATTAGCTCAACCACCGCGGCACGGTGGACCCGAGAGAGTCCGTGTGTTGCTCGCGTGATGTGCTTATGCCCTGGGCTTATCACGCCCCGTTGCACGTGTACGTACATACGTGTACATATGTGGAAGGAATAACTCTCGGAGGGAGTATAGTTGAATCGTCGGGGTCTAGGCTAAGCAAATAGTGCCGCGGAAATTGCGAGAGAGCGGACGAAGAGACGAACGCGATGACTTTCTACGGTTAATGATTTATGCATTGTTCTTGCTTTGTATTAATATTTAGGGTTATTATAATTTTGGTATGAGTGATTTTGGTGAAGATTTGAACGGTTTCTTGATTGTGGTTTCTTACAGGCCTTAACTTCTTACTCTACGGTATCTTTTGTAAGTGTGTAAGCGATAATGCAGGATTTAATTGGTGATGTTAAAATTCATGAATAATTCCTGATCTATTGTGTACTTTGAAATTAAATGGAAATAGATAAGGGTGGAAATAAATTTTGCGTCTAGTGTTTCGGTGATACTTTGAATTTAATAGTTTTTGGAAAGCTGAAAAACTTGGTATTTCCATTTTTCGAGGCACGGGTGTCCTTCGTTATTGCAGAGCAATGGGTTAATTTTGAAGTAATTTTGTTATCTCATCGGTACCTCACAATTTCAGTATCAAAAGCCATGAGTTTTAATTGAAACTTTTTCTATATTTTACGATATTGATAACCGTAAATTAAGAACTGTGATTGAGAATTCATGAGAATAAGAATCGTCGGACATTTAGAAATCTCATGATGTAATTACCAAACCCAATTTGTAGATAAATACCTTCCACAAAAACTGCATTCATTGCTTCTTAATTACGATACCGCATAATACCAGAACGCATTACACGTTTACGTACACTGTTCAGAAATTCAAATGTTTTAATACGTAAATTACGAATTACATGAGCTGAACTACGAGTATTTGCAGATTACATTATACAACACCGTTACACGTTAATACACTCTATGAATTCCGTAGATACCGATAAATTCGTTTATTACGGTTTATCGTATTTTGTCATTTAAATGGCAGGCAAATGGAGTTAAGCAAGAATCGATGATGGCCAGAAATGGAACGTTTTAGTACGAGTGCGTAGGTAGATTTAATCGTCCTCTCCACTCTAATGAACATCGTATCTAGAGTGTCGCGCAAATTCCGAGGGGACCTAAATTAGTACTCCGTTATGACGGACATCGATTATAATCTAACTAATTCACTCCTATCGAAAGCACATTACGATCAATTTTAACATTAATAATACATGACCTTCCCTGCCAAGCGCAATCGAAAGTTAAAGTGGTGTTCTGATCTAGACTGTCATTTTCAGGCCCTCTTTGAGATTTTTTTTCAAAGAAATTTTTCAAAAAAATTCTATACATATTTACCATTGCTTGGAATATACAATATATTTTTTCTAGACCAAAAACTCAAATTGTATGAGCCCCAATTCCATCAACAGGGTGTTCCTAAAAAAACGACTTTCTCATTCCCACGATATACTTTTGATATAAACCGAAAAATAATCAATACATCTTACTCTAAAAAAGTGGCAGCTCTTTGAAGTTAATCAGAGAAACAATAAAAAAAAACACCCCCATTTTTGTTTCAAACCATAAAAACAAATTTCCCCTACCCGCAACAGGAACAACCAAACACGAAGTTTCCAACTCTACACGAAACAACGCTAAAGAAAAAAGAAAAAAAAAAGAGAAAAAATCTCAGAGCTGGAAAATTTCATCAGTTTTACTCGCAAATCATGAAAATGCGAGTACAAAGGAATCGCCATCTCAAAGAACGAGGAGGAACCAACGTAATTAACGAAGAAAAAACGAAGAGAGAGAGAGAGAGAGAGAGAGAGAGAGAGAGAGAGAGAGAGATCCTGTAAAGGTAGAAATGCGTCATGGCGCATGTCGGTCGGCAATAGGGGCAGATGATAAGGCTCGAAAAGGCTCATAAATTGTAGCCAGGGGCGTAGATAACGAAGCGCATTCGCGTGACCTTCTCCCTGGGAGTGCTCACAGGCCGCTTTAAGGCTGCTTTTAAAGTCGCCAGTGATAACAAGGGAGCTCGCGCTCTCTCGGTGCACAAGCGCATGCGCTTTATTCGCACATTGCACCATTCACGTTTCAATCGTCGACCTTCACCCTATGTATTTCGCGTGCACGATATATGCACGACAGGCCCGAACGCCTATCAAACGTTTCGCCGACGATATTGGAGTTAGTGAGTCATTTCGTTCCGAGTATCGATATATGTAACGATTGCGTTCGAAGAGATAGGCGAACTTGCGTCGAATGACTTCCTTCGACATCGTTTTTAAAAGTAAGACTACTGAGGTGCAGGAAATGGTCGAAGTTTATTTTTTTTTATTTTTACGTTAGCGATGTTTATCTTTCGTAGTGGCTGAAATTAATGACCACTAATTGTACCGGCAGTTTGAGCGTATTTATTTTTATTGCAGCCGGTCATTTGACTGGTTATGATATAACGATATTTTTCTGAAAGAAATGCGGTAGATTGTCGATTCAATGTAGGCAATAAAGTAGAAACCAGTCTTTAGTTAATAATACAAAGATTACGTATTTCAACTGTACTGAACCGGTCATTTGAATGCGTATGGTATGATTAGTGCTTAATAGCTTAAGCTTACTTTTTTTAATAATTTTATTTCCATTTCTTTTAATGACTTTAATTTATTAAATTGCTAAAATATAAAAAGCACCTTAACGATTAAGTTTATTTCATGTTTATACCTCTTTCTCGAAGGTATGTGTACTAGTTAAGAACATGCAAGTAATAATATTTACTGTGCGTGAGCGTTGCAACGAACTTATATTAATTATATGTATGCAAATTCTACCTAATTAACCGGGAACATCTGAGAAATATCCCATCCCTCAGAATTTGCGAGAAGTTCTGATCACGAGCTAAGAGAGTTCAATAAGCGTAACGATTAAAACTCGACCAACTGATTAGCATAGTAACTTTAATAAAAAAAGATCATTACGAACTTCTCTATACATACCGTGTACAGATAGTACCGCGTTAATTATCAATAAATTCCCTGATAAAACCAGTCTTGGCGTATTAATAATCACCTTGCAATTTTAGTCTTACAACTTGCACCAATCTAAAACCCCTCTACGTACAAACATCCGGTGTAATTGCAAGGATAACTCCAAGTTTCACGGATAATCCTAAACCTAAGTGCACAATGAAGAGTCGCAATAAGATCCCAAGAGGATGTACTTAATTTGCATCAGATAATAAAATGTTACGTCAAAGCACCGCGACACATTTATGGCGGTTGAATCGTGGTAAAGAAGAAAAAAAGGTCTCGAAACTCCGTCTGAGATAAGAGAGGGAACCTTGAGAATGGCGCTAATCGACCGTCTAGCACCACTGTGCTAATCGTCATTCACACGTCGCAACAGTCAGTCTCGTTTCGGTATCTGCAAGGAGTTCTAATTCGCAGAGGGAGATACCGCGAGTAGTACTCGTGGAAGCGTTAATTAGTCGGAGCAAAAGCGTCTTATATCACTCAATTATATCACTGTGATCTCCACTGTGAATATCTCGGGTGCAACGAGAACGATTGCACTTTCGAGGCAACGGGATCACCGGAATCACCGATACCACGGAGGATGTAAAATCGTAAAAATCGTTGGCATTAATTAAAACATAAATAGTATCTCTTCCGCCGTTTATCGCTCCTCGAAATTCCAACGAGAGGCTCGCTAAATATTTCAACGATTCTTTCGTCCTCTTTTTATCGTCTCGGTTATAACGTCTCTTGAGAAATCCACACGCTGACGAAATAAGAAAAGTATGCGATAAACGACGATTTAGCGCGAAGTATACGAGGCGACGTTATAAAATTTGTGCAAAAATGTATAAAGCTGTAAAATATGGGCCTCGCAATGGTACAAGAATAAAACTGTGCTTTCTGACTTTTGCATGGAGTGAAAACATGATGTTTGCAAATTGGAAATAACGTCGAAATACGTACAGGTGTTGCCACGTGACCAGTGCTGGGCCTGAGTCCCTTGAATGATCGCCGTCACCGACATCATCGGCTTCTCCTTCTTCATCATCTTGGCCGTCCTGCTCTTTCCGTTTTCACTCGTCACTCTTCCTCTCTTAATTTCTTTCACTGCGTGCTTCTTTCTTTTCAAGCGAAACTCGCACGGTACTCTCGTCGCGTCATTTCGGGAGAAATGAAAAGATACCGTTCGATTCTTCCTTCCGTTAAAATCGAGCTAAGTTCTCTCCCTCTTTTGGTATCGATTTGGTATGGTTCACTGCACTGTTTGTTTCTTTGGTTGCTTCCTGATTAACCGGCCGTTTAACTATTTTAACAGGAATAACGATAGGTCGTTTAACACTGGAACCACCTTGATAGTTATAGTTACAGTTAACCCTTTTGGCTAAAACAGTGAGCTAGATTTGTAGTAGACGGTTAAGGGTGCAATTTCCTCCATTAATTCGATGTTTATTTAAAAATACTAATTAAATACGTTAGGAGAGCAATGTAGGAGGCAAAAACTTCAATCGATTTGATCACTTGCAGTGAACTAAATAGAGGTTGAAAATTGATAAAGAAACAGCGTTAGAACTTTTGAGAAATAATTGAAAAGAATTCACCACCTTGGTAGATCAACTATTAAATTACACAGTGTTTCATCTAATATTTCCAGGCTAAAAATTTAATCTCACATTTGACGTATATAGAGCTCAAGGAAAATATTAGCCGAAAGGGTTAAACCAAACGAATCGCGATATTCCAGCTTCTACGAATTCTCCCTCACTTGCAATCGAGCTCTCGAAACAATGAAATTTCTCAAACTTTTACGCTCTATTTAAAGACACCGTCGATGCAGTACGAATCGATCGGTAGTTCCAGTGTCAAAGGAAAGTTCCTTCCAACGCGATCCACAAGAGTCACTCTCTGAAACGAGACGATCTAAAAAAGATCGTACTTTCGAGTTGCACGTGTCGCAACGACGTAATTCTAAGACAAACTATCCGCGTGCAATCGGCCGTACATTTATCAAGACGACGAAAACAAGGATAGAAATTTCATTTACAATTATCCGAGTCGGTTCATACGAGAATGCGTACCATGATAAAAGACAAATTCGTACAATATTCAGCTACACGCACGATGTTACCGGTTAAGTGTGCCGAGCACGCTGCGTGCGCTCTAATTAGTCACGGGTTTGAACAGGGCTTTAACGTTTTATGGTGGCACGGATTACGAAACGATCGGCGAACATTCGTGTCGCTTTCCTCGTTGCTTTTACGATTTGTTTTCCCGTTCGAATTTCACCTGGCAGGAGGAAAAATGGAGAACGTGTGGGCAAATAGAGCGATGGATTTATACGAGACAGATTGAGTTTCAGGAGGTAAGATGTATAGTAAGATACTTAATATGGGTAAGATGTACGGTAAAATGATAAGGTAATCTTGCGAGAAGACTTCGGGTCACGTGTGACACGAGCGGAAGCTGAAAATGGCGAAATTAAAACCCATGATATGATCTTTTTAAGATACTTCCTAAATATCAAGAGTTTTAATCGTGGAAGGATTAAGGAATATGTTTGAACGATGAAGAAATAATGTGGCGTGATTGTAATTATGTTTGATTCTTGGCTTTATGATTACGTTAATACGATGTTCAAAGTTGAAGAGAATTAACGAATTATGTGTTGCAATAGAGAAATTCTGCGTATTGTGCTCTTCAGGAGGTTGCTTTCGATTTCGTTAGAGAAATTAACGTTCTTATTGAAAGGTAACGCCAAGATAAGACAAAATTTACACTTTAATGTTCCAAATATTTGCCAGAATGATAGATATTGAAAAGTGTCCATATACTGTGCCTGCAGCTAAAGGGTTAATCGATACCAATCGACTCAGAATTTCCGTTTGCGACGCAATTTCCTTTATGAAGGTAGATCGATACAAAACAGGAAAAATAAATAAAAAATTGAAGAAATTCAAATTCCTCTGCAACACTGACTAGATAAAAGAAATACCTTCTACGAAACATCCATTTTTGTCGCTAAAGCAAACTATTGTTAAGATGCTTCAAGACGCCTTGAAGCACGAAATCTCTGGTCACGTCAGAAAGATGTAACAAACTCGTCTTCGAGGAAGAACGAAAAATCGGCTCATGTTGCAGAAAAGAGGCACATAGTTGCGTGCACGCACACGATCGGCGAATATCAAAAGAATCTCACGGTTGGCTGTCGCAGGCCGCAATATATTTTACGCTTTTTACGCGTTCGAGGCTGCCGAAGAAAGCTCCCGGGCGAGTTATCTTCGCGGAGCCGTTGCTAGTCGGACTGTTAAAAATTCGTGGGAGGAAAGGAGGGTGAATCCCGAGGGATTCGCCAACTTATCGGAGCCAGACTAGAAGATGAATGTGCTACCTTTTGCCCGCTAGCAGTCTCGAAACCGCTCCCCGAACGAATCCACAAAAAGCCCTCGGTGTCATTGACTCGCACGCTTTTCCCGACAGTACCAAACTCGCGTGACAAACGACTCGTGCACCTTCCAATAAAATCTCCCTCTTTCACTTTCTTCTAACTTTAAATACAAATATAAACTTCATTAACTTTAAATGGAATTGTCAATTCGTATGAACTTTGAATTAATCCTTTGAACTATTGGGTTGGCAAGAAATTTCGGTTTTCGTCGATAGCTAATGTTACGTTTGTTTTGAAGGACTTCTGACAATGTTATCAGTTTTTGCCTCTGAAAATTGAAAGTTGTCACCTTTGGCAGGATTTAGAAACATATTGTGCTTCATTTTGTTTGCAATTGTTAGTTTAGCGTGAATTTTAATATGTGGTGCAAAACGAACATTTTCGACATATTTTAATTTGTCATTACTTTTTTATACAAACCACATCGAAAGCTGAATTGTATCAAACATAAGTTATGCTGTCAATTTGGTGGGTGTTGTGTAGTTAGAGCTGCTTCCAAAGAACCAAATGATTAATTCGAATGTTTAGTCTAAAATCGCACCTGGTTCAGTGTTTTGCTGATAAAGACCAGAATTTCTATGAGACCGGAATCATAAATTGGTCTAAAAGATGGCAAAAGGTCATCGAACAAAATGAAAATGTATATTAAAGTTCATTCTTTGTTAAAAAAAAATTAAGTTTCATTTCATATTACAAAACCGAAATTACTTTCTTGCCAACCCAATATTAAAGGGAGGAATTACTCGGAGACCTTGAATTGTAACGACGAGATACAGGGAATCGAGTGAAATAAGATTGTTCATGAAACGCCAAATTACCTTGCTTCTACTAAATTCATCTTTTTCGGTAACAATCTACCACTTGCCTTGCGATTTCTTTTCTAACAGCGTGTGCAATAATTCAGCATAAAATTCTATATTAAACACTTTGAAGTAAAACGGATAACATAAAAGCAATTTTATGGTACCGCAAGCTGGTCATTTTTGCAACCAGCCAACCTTTATAAAATCTTAATCGTTTTTTATTCCAATTCCTAAGCTACTGCAGGTGAAAGGGTTAATTCGACAGCTAACCAGAACGACTGTCTGACTGAAGTTCCGTTTGATGAACTACGGCTGCCAAATTTCTTCAATCAGATTTATCGAACGTAACAGAGCTCACTGTAATACTTATTTTCCCTATTCTACTTTATAAAAAGACGAGCTCTCGCCCTACCCATGTACCAATCAACTCTACGATCCAAGGGTAACCAACTCAATATCCAACCAAAAGAACTTCCACCAATCAGAGTACCGTTTGACGAAGGTTCGAGGGAATCTCGATCGGATTGCACGTCGAGAGACCTTTTTGTAATTTCTTTTCAAGGCGTTCGCGTACCGGTTAGAAATACCTCCGGTCGTCCGTGCGACGTTACTCGTATCGACCTTGACCACAGCGCATGTAGGCAGAAAATGCGATTGTCTTCGCTTCTCTCGCGACGTCGAGGATCGCCGTGAAGAGAAACAATGCTTACGTAACGCGAGCAATTATGCGAAATGCAAGTTACATCCACGTGCGTGCAGCAGTCGTGGTGCATCATCTTCTATTCTCTCGACGTCGCTTGCACATCCGCCTTCGGTCGGCACTTGCAATGGGATACGCGATAATACACGCGGCGATCCGTGGCGCAAAACTCGGCTATTGTTACGTAAAACTCACTGCAGGAAGAGAATCCGTACGATGCAAAGCTGGGAGGAGAAACGTTTTTCCTCGTCTTCCCTCACGCGGATGAACCTTTTAATCGGCGATGGCGATCGTCTACGTAGGGAAACCAAGGGGACACGTTACGTCCTGACTATCGCCTCCGTCGGAGGTCGAAGTTCAAGGTTAATGCCAAAGAGACTACGCCGAGGCTTGTCCGTGAGGGAGGACGAATCGATATGTACTGGGTGTAACGTGGGTATAGTCACTGGTCGAGATCATTTGGAGGAAGATGCGTCGACGTGGAGAATTGAGAATTTAAGAAATAAACGATGGAGTCGAATGTCATCGTGAATCGACTTTCAAGAATCTTTCTTACTTATGAATGTTGATGATTGTCGACGTGCGAGTGAAGACGTGTGAGGACGAATTTTTTGTGGGGCATGAAGGTTGTGGTTATGGTAGTTTGAAATTGATGTGAAAGTGTCCTCGATGATACGATCATCTTTGAAGTCGATGTAGCTAATGGTTGAAGGTGAATTTATTTAAAGGGAAATTACTCAAAACAGAGGACAAGAAAACAACAGGGTTGTGGGATGTTGATGAAGAACTTCTAAACAAAGATATGTTCAAGTTCCTTCGTGGTAGCATCTGAAGAATTTTCCCTGTGGGACATGTGCACTATGGGCATGGAAACCTACCCGAATTTATCCCCTGGGAAATGACCGTAGTAGTTGAAAGTTAAAACTAAGGAATATGCTTAAACTGAAGCGATAACCGATCAAATGATCAATTTGGCGATTACATTCTACAGGAAATACCTAAAAACATTTTATCTACAAGGCCCAAACATCATCCTATACATTCTTAACACTAGAATTACCGGCGTTAAATCTATTATATTTCAATATATTAAATTAATACTTTGAAAAAAGAGAAACCAGGAGGCGGAAAAGATGATCGATTCGGTGATTTATGTTTTTTGAGATGGACGTAGAATATTTATTTTATGGCTGTCCTATAAACTTGGAGAATTTTTGGAAAAAATTGTGTACCAGTCATTTTGACTGGTTTGGTAGTTCTAGTGTTAAAGCCAGCGCCTTCAAAGAATCATAAATCCCCGTTCCTTTGCTAAATTTTTCCTACGAGAAATGCGCACCAGAGCCTTGGTGCTTTAGAATCCACCTAAAACTGTGAAGCCTATGCTAAATGACTACAACAGTTGCAACCGAAATAGAAAACAACAACAAAGAACCGACTCTAAAAATCGATGTTCAACTACGACCACAATTTCCATCTAAAATTCTGCCTTCATTTGCTGCAAGTAAAATCAATACCTCACATAGAGGCTATCTATGACATGAAAAACGATCAATGATGGATTATGTACACTCTTTCCATCATTTACCTCACACAAGACGTATAAAGACTATAACATCAGCAAAAAGCTGAGAAATCATTCGCCCGATTTCACCGTGTCATTAGAGGACCCGTAAAACAACGACGTACACTTCGAATCAAACGCGGATATATCTACGCCATTAATCTTTATCCACGATTAATCAAGAGTCCGTATAGCAATTCAATCGAGATTCTTTCATTGCTGCCGTTCCAACGAAACGTTTCTCTCTCTCTTCCTAACAAATTTATTTCCAGCCACGAAACAATTTCCACTCGCATTAATCACGCCGGTTATATTCTTTGCAAGCTTTAATTACTCTCCAAAGTAACTACACCGACGAATTCGCATCGTAACTCGAATCCGTTCCAAACATTACGTTTTTAAAGTTTACGGACGTCTTCCGTCGATCTGAATCACTCTCGCGGGACAAAAGTATGCATTGTTTACAAACTAAAGAGGCAGAGTATGTCGAGAGAAGGTCGTACATGTGGAGAAAGGAAAAAAAGAAGGCTCCTTTGGCGTTGCAGTGGTGCAGTTTTTGCTGAAGATCAGGCTGGAACCTTAATACTGCGTAGAAGACTCAAGAGGGAAGGGTGAACTTGCAAACTGCGCACTTTCACAGTTAGGGGACGATGATTCACGAATACAACGAAGGACGTACGAATGCGCGGGCGTGGACGATACAAGGGAATACGATGTCCTAGATCATTCGTCTGTGGTTTTGAATTGAGTGTCCAAGGAAGAGGAAGGTTTTGTCGTTTAGAGTGTAGTTTTTTCGAATTGTCAAAGAGATCGATCAATATTTTGCGCGGTGATATTTAACAATGACGGAGAACACCTGCCATTCGAGGAATCCAAGGAAAGGTTAGCCGAGAGGGAACTCGCTTTGCTGCTAAAAATATAAGCGTTTCTCGAAGATGACATAACGCAATTAAGCTGCAGGGTTGATCGATGACGTCAGTATTAACTATTAAGGGATTATGATTGAAGACTTTGTTCATGGGTGACAACCTTTGATGAGGCTAACGATAATTCTAGCTTAGATTTTGCGAATTTTAATGAATAATATTTCTCTTTAGTGTTATTAAATAAGTGAAGTGGCGACGACGATTCGTATAAAGAAACAACGAATCGTTCGTTCTGCAGGACGCAATCCTTGAAGGACATTTCTGACGAGGCTGATGATTATTCTAGCTTAGATTTCCAAAATTCAATCAATAACATTCCTCTGCGGTATTATTAAATGAATTTTGAAGTTTATGACGACGACTAGAATAAAGAAATGACGAATCGTTCGTTCTGTAGGACGCAATCCTTGAAGAATATTTCTGATGAGACTGATAATTATTCTAGTTTAAATTTTGAAAATTCATTCAATAATATTCCTCTATGGTATTATTAAATGAATTTTGAAGTTTATGATGACGACTCGAATGAAGAAATGACGAATCGTTCGTTCTGTAGGACGCAATCCTTGAAGAATATCTCTGATGAGACTGATGATTATTCTAGCTTACATTTTGAAAAACAAATTAATAATATTTCTCTATGGTACTATTAAATGAATTTTGAAGTTTATGACGACGACTCGAATAATGAAATAACGAATCGTTCGTTCTGTAGGACGCAATTCTTGATGGACATTTCTGACAAGATCGAGGATAATTCTAGGTTGGAATCTGCAATTTGAGGAAATCCTATTTGTTCCAGTATTTTTAAAAGCACTCACAAGTTGATGATGCTCTTTAAATAACGCTGCCGCTGAGTTAAATTCTAAGGGTAATTCTAGGTCATGATTTAAAATTCACATAAATCGCATTTTGCACATTTTCAAAACACAATTTCAAGACCAAATGGAGAGAGAGAAAATTGTTTCGTCGATTTCACAACGAAGAATTCTCATTTAGCACCAGTTAAACATATTCGCGGGTTCTCGGCAAGTGCACTTAACCACATCAAACGACGAAGTGGAATAAGGCAGCGCATTTCGGCAAACAGGTTGGTATCCTGAGCAAACCGTATCGAAATAGCGTATCGCGAGGATAATTTTTTACAACGTGAACTACGAAGTTTCTCAATTCTCTCGAACGTAAAATGAATCGTACTTAATTAACTAAAAACTCAATACACAACCTAGTTTGTCCTCCGTTGCTACAAATTCGACAAAAACACGTGACACTCGAGAAATTCAGCTAGCATCAACAAACACAAAAATTCATACACACAATTCCTATCACTGAAGAAAATTTCAAACTTTTTACAACAGACGTACGTTCCAATGTTCGAAGTATACATTGAAACGTTATTAAATATGCTATTCAAAATTCCATTCACCTTGAAAATACACGCAGGTTGATGATCAACGTGTATTGAAACTTCGACAAGCTTCCGAGTGGACGGATCTTGACTACGAACAATATTCCGAAGAATATTTATTCCATGTTTCTAACGAACGTTAGAAACGGCAAAAAGGCAATTCAACTCCACCAGAACATTCCAGAACGAACGTACACGAGCCGTGGTAGAAGTGGCGTGCATTATGGAGCATCGTTTTTGCAAATCCACGAAGGTCGTGAGTCGTATTGTCACGCAAAAATAGTGAGCGCAACAAGGCGCAATAATAACACTCGTCAGCGAACGTCGTATGTTATTCCATTGGAATACCCGTAAACCAAGGGGAACTCGTTTCAATGTTACAAATCTTCCTAAACTTTCCGACGATGCGATAGTTTTTACACTTCCTTCGTAAACACTCTGGCAAACACGTGAGACTCGTGTTCGTTGTTCTTTCTCTTCTTTGCGGAAGGACCCGAAGAAAGTAGGAATACTTGAACGTATTTACACGTCGATGACACTAAATCGAACACTCAAGGTGACCCATTTTGTTCCTTATCTTACATAGTGTACCCTAGCTCCTTTGAATTTCACGAAATCTCCTCGTTTACCTCGTTCATCGGACCTCGGTTCGATCGCAACAAACACGGTCACCTTCCAAGGACTTTCGCGGTTCTAGTACCTTTCATGAGGAAGCAGCAGCTGGTGGCAGTGTCACGCACCGTTTACACCCATGTTATTGTCTCTTACGCAGGTCGACGTCGCAGTTTCCGCGATAAGGACCACTTTCAGGATACCTGGGTAACTGACGCGCGACACGAGTGACGAAAAATGCAGGTTATCGCACGCGACAAGAGCACGTTTCCCTTTCGACGAAGGTGTGCGTCGCACACGCGCCACGAACGATGGGAAAAGCGAGAACAGCACGCGCCCGGCACACTCGACTCGACAGTGAATGACTCTCGGCGCGAATAAATCCCGAGAGACTGAACGAAACGGGTGAGAGAGGAGATAGAATGCTGATGTGTGTGTCTCTGTTTGTGGATGATAGAGAAAGGAGTAGCGATAAGACAGAGAAGATGCAACAGAGAGAGAAAGAGAGGTGAGAGTAATGTAGACTCGCAAGACGCGATACCTCAGGCGAGTACGCTCGTGCCGACTCACCGACTGACTGACTCAATGACTGACTGACTGACTGACTCGGAGATGCACGGCGCTAAAGGCGACTGAGTGCCAGCCGGCCGGTCTGGCTCGTTGCATGTGAGCGTGCAAGCCGGTAGGGAAACCAAGTGGGAGGATGAGGAGAAGGGAGAGGGGGAGGACGCGAGAGGGAGACCCGGTGAAGAGGGAGGAAGAGTAGAGGCGACAGAGAGAACCAGGAGGCGACGAAGGACGAGGAGGACGAGAAGGTAGCGAGCCGCGAACCAGAGAAGGGAGCGGAAAAGGAAGGCAAAGAAGGAGCGAGCACCCGAGCACTCACGCTGCCCGACGACCGACGCTCTGTATCTACTTACTTGCACTTTCGTTGGATGTCGAGCAACACGGAACACGCTGTAATTGTTACGTAGTGTAGATACTTCTGGCGGTGATAGGATCATCACGGTTATCCTGCATGACCTTCAATTCGATCTGCGTAGATCGTTTCATGGATGCTCTCGTAGAATTTGGGTTAATGGTTGGTATGCAGAGTCGGGGAGACGGCAGTCAGAAACTAGTAGGGACGTAAACTGCCAATCGTGCTTGCTAGTGGAATTATCCGGGTGGTCGATGCAATTCCCTTGCAATCGATAAAAATGTGCAACGAGCGGCGCCGACGATAGAAACGTAACCTTACCGCTCGAGGTTGCAAAGTTAGTTTAGCACGACGCGCCACGGTGGGGTGAGGGAGAGGAAGCTAGAGGGGGACCCAAACAGAAAGGAAGAGAGATAGAGAGAGAGAGAGAGAGAGAGAAATGGGGAGCACGAGAGAAGGAGGAGAAGAGGAACAGAAAGAGACCGACAGAGCTTGCGCCGTCACTGTCGGGCTTAGGAGTCAAGTTCTAGTGCACGGCCGAAACAGGAGAGCCGAGTTCCCCTCTGCTATCCCCACCACGTCGGCCGCCGCGCGAGGAGTGGGGGAAACGGCCGTCGGAGTGGGAGAGTCCGTAGACCGAGGAGTGGGGGAACGGAGCGCGTTTACAATGTCGAGCGTGCGCACGGCGAACCTTGCATGGGAATTCTACCAGGTGTGACCGAAATTGTGCACCTCCGGGATTAAGCATGCAACTAACGACGTATCTCGTGAAATTTATGCGTATCGTCGGCTTCTCTCGGTGAAATTTCAATTTGTGTTAGAATCGTTTAGACTGCGAAGATTTATGGCATTCACCGATGCTTTAATCGTCGCGGGTTGCAAATTACAAAATTGCACTCGACGTTCCGGAAGACCGATATAAGCGAGTGCATAATCATTACTTTCAAGTTGTAGGGCAGAACAGTAAACTGCACATTGTTATGAACATGAACATTAAAGATGTTCGTGTAACTCGAGATAAGTTAACAGTTAACAATTAACATTGCTTACTAATAAATTATACATTCCTCGTATTCCTTCCCTCTTCACTAATTCTCAGTAATCCCCATAATACCACTTTACTCCGAGATATTACTATAAGATACTCAAGCTACTTGCAAATTAATTGCAAGTATCTTCGATGTACAGGGTACACGTACAACTTCGGTAATAACTTACGACAATAAAATTACAAGACGCTATACGATCGCGAATATAAAGTCAACGTCGTCTAAATCGCCAAGAACGATAACAAGGGTCGCGAACGATCGTTTCCCTTTGTGTATCGCGCCGCGATAAGCCTTGTTTGCAGTATGCCGATACCAGCGGCGAGCAATTGCACAAATACGTGACCAACGGTACAAACAATTCAATGCCATTAACGCTACGGATGTGTTAGACCGTTTCTCTCCTCGATGCAAGAAAAAAACGCGATGCACCACCTTCCAGCTCATTTTCTACCCTCTTCCTGTGCCCTCTTTGTTACTAGCTCGACTCGTCAAATTTCTTCCATCCGCCGATCGTTCGTGGAAGAGAGGATATATCGAAGAACGGGGAGAAGGAGAGCTCTTCGGCGCACCTGTTCCGATATACCCTTCGTTTTGCCATCGAAACATCCTAGACACACCCGCTTTGTCCTTGCGTTTCGCAAACGCGATTTTAACCCCTCGCAATTTCATTCGTGACTGCACGTGCCTTTTGTGGAACGTTGAGTTATCGCTTGCGGATAAATGAAGATCTATCGTTTTGTTTGGGTTGCAGGGAGAAAGAGTGCCGGACATTTGGAAGCAGTGCTTTACGTGTCTTTGCGTTGTCTGCATCTACTTCCGAGCGTGATGAAAATTCTGTTTAAACTTTCTTTTCACTAGTCTTAATCTTGATACTTTGGATTCTCATCTGTGATAAATTGTTGCAACTTAACACTTCATCTACCGCGCACTATTTTAGATATCGTGCAAAAGTATATATATCCACTCGTAAAGCTCCATGACTAAAATTAAACTGTGAAGTTATACTCATTAAATCAATCTGATTTCGGTAGTTTCAAAGCAAGGTTATTTTTTTTCATTGTCACTTGTAATAGTCGATCGGTCTATAAGCGTTAACCTCTGATTACCAATTGCTCAGCCAGCGACCGGTAAACCGTTAAGTATACATCCGTACACTTCGGCTACCCTATTGTCTATAGCACATATTTCCACCCCATGTATACACCCCGACTAGTATAAATCCCACAAAAATTAATAACTCCCATTCAAAACAATAATAGCAACTAATTCCCCGATTTCACCATGACCTACAAAAAAATTCTCAACCTGACATCCGCATCGCAATCTCAACGATTCAGCTTGCTCAAAACTACACGAAAATCTCGTCTCTTCGACGTCAGTGGTTTCAGCCGTTCGAAGCTACACCATACAAATTCCCCTTTTCGCAACCTGCTTCGTCTACGGTGTTTGGCCCATATGCCGTATAACCGGTGATCTATAACTCGAGGATCTTCGCGTATACGAAGAACAGGCACACGACGGAGAACCTGTAGACACAGGTGGGCAGAGTCTATGAGGCGTCGAGCGGCTCGGAGTCGGTCTGCATCGGCTATTACGAAGGGTTTTACATGTGTGCGAGCGTGTGTGGATCGTGTAAGTGGTCGTCAAGGTTAGCCACCTACTCGCAATCGTGGGCTCGTGCACTCTCTTGGATGCATTTCAGTCGTCTTGCCGGCTTTAAAGTTTATTATGCCCTCGCGGAGAATCGAGGAAACGAATCTCCGGCTACGCTGGACGGCTTTTCTCGTTGCGCTTTTAAACCTGACACTTTAAACACCTCGTGTACTTTGAGTTAAATGGATCGCGTTTACTTTGCGCACGATTTACGCACTATGCAATGCCATGTGAGACGTTGCAAAGAGGTTAATGAATTTTATGATGGTTGTTTCTTACACGGATGTATCGTCGGTTGTTTCTTTTTCATATTAATAATAGAACTACTTAGACAGTTAAAATGACTGGGCGCTATCTTTCTATAAAAATTTTTGCGAATTTGTAGGAGAGATATACGGTAAATATTTTCGGTCTTCTAAGGCGTACGTTATTAAATTTATTTATTTTTCCTTTTAACTCCTCTTTTTTTAAGTACTTATTTAATATAATTAAATGTAATAGATTTAACTAGTACGTTTGGTGAAGGAGAAATTGAAGGGGTTTGGGAGACAATTGTAACAGTGGTCCATAATTAAAGCTGATGAGAACTTGAATTACCAAAAATTAGAAATTCCATGCAAAATTACTGTCCTAATTACTTTGTAGTTCCGTCTCCTATGATGAAGTGTTCTAACCTGATATCCCCGCCACAGAATCGATGATTCAAAGTTCATCGAATACTATGATTCCCACGATACAACTGTAAATATTCTTTCGTTGAATGAAATAGCAAAACATTGCATTTGTTCCAACACACGTAATTTAGCTTGAATACTTTAATAAGCACGGGGATATTGATAAGGCGTTATTCTAATTATGCAAGTATAAAGAAGAGGGCCGCATCGCCGTTCGTGTTTGCGAATGCGCGAGTAGGACGAGAAAAGGTTAACAGGACTCGAGGATATTCCGTTTACATTCTTCGTCGGAACTGGTTTCTCCCTCGTTCGTCCGTCAGGGATGTTGTATGGTCCTTTGGACCCTAGGAAGATTGCCAAATGTGCGAGAAAAGTCAAAGATATTAAAATACACCTCTGTCAACATCCTTAAACTCGATTTTGTCTTCCGGTATTAAAATGAAGTAGGCAACTCCTTTTAATAATTCGTCTCTTTAACCAAGAATCGATGCTTCATTGATACTAAATAATTGTTACTTCAAACTGTACTTCCAATTCTTGAAATCAGTAATGGACAAACTTTTTTTAGAAGTGGGCCGGGAATAAAAAGAAATAATTTTAACGAGCCAATACAATTCTATAAATATTGTAATTTCTATAGAAAATTTTGCACACGCAATGAAAGGATCGCCCCCTCGAATGAACTGTTTTGAACCACTGAAATTTAAAATTTCTATTATTTCAAAATCTGTGAAGGGCCGAACCGTAGTTTATCCATCGCTGGTTTAAACAACTCTTCCTAAATGTAAACAAAAATTGTGAAATGAAAGTATGAAACCATAGAAACCATTTGTCCATCATTCAGCAAGGATCTGTTGCTACAGGAACGTCAGGTGAAGCGAAAGAGTGCGAATTAATAGGGGCTCAGGTAAGGACGTGAAAAATGCCATTAAAATTTCTCTTCTCCGAATAACGCATCAATCATGACGAAGATGCGCAAGAATTATAAATCACCGAGTTCGACGGAATGGAATTCAACGCTCGAAGCCGCCTCGGCATAGTTAAACATAAACGTTACTCCCGTTGTAATAATTGTGATTTATGCGCCGTGTAGAAACCAAAAGTTCCATTGCTTCATGATATTATTTGTTATCTCTCGAACGTACACGAATGGCAACAGATAAATCAACAAAATACGAAGTCACTTGTAATTTTAAAAAACTCTTTCAATCATGAACAAATTCATTTTTTCCCTCGCACTTTTTTCAATTAAATTCATTTTTGCTGTTAGTAATTATATATACAATTATAATGCAAGGAGTTAAGTGGTCACCTTTTGATTAAAAAAAATTGTTAATTCCTCGAAGTAAATTGACAAAACAAAGAGAAAGAAAATAAAGAAGGAATTTTAATACAATTTCAAAGTTACATCCCGTATAATTGCATTTTAGCATATATTTCAACAGACAACATACAGCGCTATTGACATGTTCCTTTTGAAAAATCGTATCTCAAAAAAGATGGGTTAGTAAACTTCAATTTTGCTTAAAAATCAAAAGAGAGGCACGCTGTACGTCCCATTAATTTGGAACATTCGTTGAAGTACCAAAATTACATCCTAACTTTTCGCCATTGCGGCTCTTTAACAATAATATCATTATAAACAATAACATTTCTTCATACATCAAAGAGACTCCGTCCCTAAAAGGTTAACAGCTATGCTCACTTCGCCCAGGACCGACAATTTTAACAAGATGTCCACATTACCAAGGATATCATACATATATCACACAGAGACGATTTGCCGTTCCCTTTGAACCTTCAGAAGTGCAATTTCGCGACGACGAATAAAGAGGGCAAGACGGAAGAGGGAACGTTGGTCCTCTAAAATCTGGACGATTGAGAAACAACGGAAACGTTACTCGAACGCAAAGGAAGTCGAGGCGACGAAGAAAGAAGAAGTGTTCAGAAAGTGCAGAGAGGAAAAAAAACGACGCTGCAGCTGTTTCGTCTGGTCTGGCTGCACAATGTAGAATTCGGGTTCTAATTCTAAAGCAGGTACCAATCAGGACCGGCATTGTTCAGCGATGAAGGCTCGCAATTTTTCGGGGTTAATCGTTCCTTGAAACCTAATAAGCGACAAACTAATGCACACCCTGCTGGATGTCCTTACTGCCGGAGAAAGAAAAAAAGGAAAGAGTACGAAAGAACGGACGAGTATGACGAATAGAAGCAAGTCGAAGGAACTCGAGACGATCGTTGGTGCATTTAACGCTTGGAATCTCGCAAAAGTCAGAGGGAAAGTCGTTGAATTCGGAGGGACAACGGAGGATTTGCATTGGTCGATGTGTGCCAGAAGAAATGTTGAATGAGACGGTCTTGTCGATGTTGCTAAGAGACTTAGACAAATATATGTCTATTTTTCAAGGAGCATTCCAAAATGATGCATCCGGTTCGTCGTGCGGTGCTAAATAAACTCCGTTATAACAAGCCTAAAAATCGTGCCAAGATTCCGCGAGGGATTCTCATCTTCGCGGTTCTAAATATTTTGGAAAGATATAGATAAACGATTATTCATCCATGAGAGTATGACCTTGGTCTAATGCGAATGAAATATGCTTAAGCTGGTAAACCCATTGAACGTCAACTATATTTTTTTCTTGCTTATTCACTCAAACTGAAGTGAAACTTTTCCTTCTAATGTTACATCTTTATAGAATAGAAGCATTGAAGATAAAATTAGTCAAACCAAATACAACAGAATCCTAATAAAACAAAAATAGCACCAACTGTCCAAAAATACCGCAGGTACCATCCAAACAAAGCCCCAAATATCCCAACTAACGAATCTAATTCGAATCATCACCCCCGCAGAGAAGCTTCATTCAACCCTGCAAGTCTTCTCTCAAACAACCGAAACAATTCACGCGAGAAATGATGAAAACACAAATACAACTACCTGCCAAACGCAATGGTACCTCGTTTACCCCAAACAATACCCAACCGCCGAGTAAATTCCAATCGCAGTGTTTACAGTCGAAAGATAAGGCTAAAGTCCAACTCAGAGTGAGACATCATCGGTGGTCGAACTTGAGTGCACGATCGGTCGCATTGAAGCGGCTACACATGCACACCTATGCATCTATCGCTATAAATAATGGTCGTTCACGAGGAACGAGAGGAAGGATGATCAATCGGGTGCAGATGGAAGGGGTTTGCGACGAGGTGGGAGAGAAAGATGAAAGAGGTAGAGGGAGAGAGAGAACAGTCAAGGACAACGTACGTGACCACCGCATTGCGACGGAAGATTCTGCTACGCTCCTGAAATTCTCTCCTCGAGAAACGCGGAGTGTCGTGTTTATAGGTGATGTATAAATAGTTCGTTCACCCGATCCGCTTGAGACTGGTCCAGAACTCACGGTTATTTCTCAAAGCGCATTTTCGGCAATGAGACGGGCGCAGAATGCCGAGGGAAAAATTCACGAAATATTATTTTGACGGGAGGACGCCGGCCCGACGTTGAATTTCCGACGGCCACGGCGGAATCCCGTCTACCCAGTCAACGCACTCGCGATAATACGTGCCGATGATTACACCAATAACGCAGACGACTTGTTTACGTAATAGAGTCGACCTTAAGCGATCAAACGGAGTGAGGCTTGGGTGGTGAATTTTCTAATGCAAATTGTGTGCTATTTATAGATTCTTCGGTAGTTCTGGCTGCTTCATTTCGTCTCGGTGCGAAAGGAGTTGAAGATGGTTGGTGGATGTGTGTCTCGGTGGCTTTGTATTTTCGATTTTTACCGAAATAGACGTTTTGCTGATTATAATTCTAAGCGGGTGCGAATATTTATATTCCGTGGAAACAATTCTTAATCGGTGATGGCACAAAGGTGTGCATCAGTAGAATACAGTCCCAGGAAGAATCTGGAATTGCATCCACGTTGCCATCGTGCTTTTTAAGTGTCTTTCCTTTATGTTTGTTTAGTTGATACTGTATATTGTATCGTGTTGACATTACCACTTTAATGGCCGCACGTTAACGCAATGAAACTTCGGCAGGGGCCGGCAATGTTTTTATATTTCTCTTATGTTTCTTAATTTTAATTACAGGTAGCCCACCTACAACACGGCATCTTATAACACGGTTTCGCTATAACACGATTCATAAATTGCGGGAACCCTCCTACAACACGGTGTCCTATAACACGGTTTCGCTCTAACACGATAAGGAAATCGAGGAGCTGCAAAATTGTCTAGCTCCATACCGAGAAAATTGCAATGACCTGGTAAGAACCAGCAAGCAAAGTAAAATTACAAATTTTTTTAAGAGGGAAGAAGATGCAAGAACTTTAAATGAAGAAAAAAGTTCTGAAAGTGAAGGCGATATCATTCCACCGAAAAAACGTTCTCGGTTGATTATACTTAGCAGTGACGACGAAGAAATTTATTAAATTAAAGTTGCGTTAAATTAAAATAATATTTTTTGTTTTTTATGTTTTGTGCTGTACATACATTTATATTTTTAATAAAAATTAAATTGTTTATGTAGAAGTAAAAAAAATATTTGTTTTTAATAAGTTTTTGGAATGTAACCCCCCTTTTTGTACTGGCTCTGGGTCTCATACAACACGGTTTCACACAACACGGCATTTTCTAGGAACCTATCTACCGTGTTATAGGAGGGTTACCTGTACTTTTATATTTCTTAATCACACAGACAGTGTGTTACCGCTCATAACCGTTGGCAGTATCACCACATACATGTTGTGTGAGCGGCCATTAAAGTGTTAATTTGAAAATATCAAAGCTGAAGTACCTATAGGATGTAACTTCCGTTTGTATCATTAACAGAGTCCTCGGTTTGTTACTATACTTATATTTAGGTAAGTTTCCACTCTTCCATGATGTAGTTACTTAGAGGTGACCGCAAGAGTACTCAGACAGCACTCCATTAGCGAAGAATTCACAGAGTTAACTCTAATAGTCACCGTAACTATCAGAACGTTAAAAACTCAGTCCTACATTCATTTCATAAATAATTCTGCATCAAAAAATTCCTATAAATTCTCATATACGAATGCTTTTAGCAATCCACTCTCAGATTCGCATACATTTCCTCCCTCTCTCACTTCCCATCCAAAGAATCAAAAGCCCCAAAACTATTCTCGCAGACGTACGTTGCAGTTCAACGTTGCATCACGGTTCGCGTCGAATTATTTTGATCCTATGATAAACGCTAAAAGTTCGCTCGATGATCGAGACAAATTTTCTAGTCGCATGACAGTTGGCATTATAGCGCACTTTCCAGCGACGTACTATTACGTACGTGCTTATCTCACCGAGGCTATTCCGGGAGAATAGCAATTTCGCGATCGCTCTACCATAAAGTGCGCGACAAGGATAACATCGGGTGCAAGTTTCTCCTTAAAACTCGAGACTCGAAGGAACTCGGTTACCCTTTTTTCCCCTCTTCGTTTCTTTTCCTTCTCTACTTTTATTTCACCTCAACGTCCACTTCTCTCTTTCTCTCCGGGATCGCGAGGTAAACCTTGACCGAGTTAAGGATAACCGCATTAAGGTATCACTCTCTCGCGAGCCAATCAAGCGAAGAAAGTGCTCAACGGAGAACAAATTAATGTCTGCTTTTTTTTCCGTCGAACAGGTGTGAAATATATCGTGCACGTTCGGTGTAAAAATACAAGCTGCGTGCGGCAAGATTTTCACGCGTAAGGTACAACCTTTAATTGCTGGTAGATGAGAGAAAATTTTATCATTGTCGCAGAGAGTACAGCGAGTCTTTTGACATTTTTTCATGTACTTTATCATTTTTAGGCGATTTGTATTCTTACGGTGGACAAAATTAAATTTTGAAGACGCGTTCAAAATTTAAGAAATTTAAATTCGAATACGCGATCGAAACGTCGAAAATTCTAATTCGTGGACGCGCGCATAATTTGAAACGTTTAAATTTAAAGGTGCGTCTGAAATTTAAAAAATTCAAATTCGAGGACGCGTTCAGTAAAAAGTTCAAATTTCAAATTGTATTCAAAATTTAATTCGTGGACGAGCTGAAAATTCAAGGACGATAAATTCGAATATGTGTTAAAATCGCAGAAAATTACAATTCCAACAAGCTCTCAAAGTTCTTTCAACTTTCACGATCACAAAGCACGTGAAATTCGCGCATAATATTATATAGATTAGCGTAAAGTAAGTCGGAAATGGTTAATTACTCGCTTAAATTACTCACGTGACGAAGCAGAGTACCTTTAACGATGAGAACGCGTGGGATACGTGACGAAGAAAGGTATCGTGTAACTCACCTGAAAAAAGAAGATAAAACAAATTAATTTCCACTCTCATTGTCATACTGACGCGCGTAATTTTAACCCGGTAATTGTTCGTCGCGGTTTATCTTTAGAGATGCTCCGTGTCGCTGACAGAAACTGATGAAAGAATCGTAAATATCTCGATTGTGGGTTGCGATTCTATCGGCAAAAAGTTATTTTAACCGCGAGCCGAGGATAAAGACAGGACAGTGATAGATACTTTGAAAGACGGACGCTTTGTAACACACTTAATCGGAGCAATCTTGCACGCGAGAAATGATTCTAGCTTGGCGAATTTTTTGAACGAACGACGGCCTGTAATTTTGCCCGTGGGTATTATTACTGTGATAAATTATAACGTTAGATTTGATAAGCGGCGATCGCATTATTGCTCCATGGTCGAACAACTGTTTTTGATGGAGGATAAAATTGGAATTAGTCAAATATTTTTTAAGACTAAAATAAGGGTGTCGTTTCCAAGCTGAATAATTATTTAATAATATTTGAATAACAGGCTATAAGCTAAGTTCAATGCTACCTAATAAATACTTGATAGTTCAATAACTGAACCGAATAAGATGAAAATGAATATTCTATCTATATTTGTTATATCGATATAATATTTTTTTAGGAGACAGTATCTCAAAAGAGTCAGTGTCTTTCTTTTTAAACTGATAATGTTTAACGCTGGAACGACTTTATATCTTTTATATTTAAATTCGCGTTAATACGTAATGAACTTTTCGAAAAGTTTTCGACTTTTCGACGAAATCCACTTTTCGAAATGAACAATAACTTTGCATTTTAACATAAATATCCCGCGGTGCACACAATCGTTCCTACTATTAAGTAAAAACGAATAATCAACGGTAGAGAATTTGACAAGACTCTATTTGCTTGTCTGACGAAAAATGAGTAGAATAATTCCGCGCGCAAAAATGGAAAAAGAAATTACGCATAATTCCCAGTCGTATTTTTATGGCGAACTGCACCTGCACGTCTGTAATATTCTCTCTTTTAAGATAAAAGAAAGGAGACATTAATGAAAAAGATACAGTACAATTCGCAATGCTATTTTTTCGACAAGCAACGCAAAAGCACGAGCACCTGTTCTTTGAAACCCTGAAATAGTCGAATCCCCTTTTCCATCGCGATAAACAGTCGACGTATTTCTCCGGGAAATCTGCACTTGACCCGATTTCAAGCATGGAACTCGATAGCACCGACAAGTTTTTCCCGAGCGAAAAAGCTTTCTTGCACGAAACGCATTTCAGCCTGAAATTGCATCGACGACCTTGACATTCCCGCGAAATCGGCAAATGAAACCCTGTCACGTAAACCATACCTTTGGGGGCTCTGCATCAAGAAATCGTTTAAGTTTCTCGCAAACGATACTACTAAATTCGATGCCGACGGATTTACATTGCATTTCTCAGCAACAGATGAGATTTCTGCGATATTCATCGGGGATTAACGTCAGAATTGCTAGTGATCAACTTTTTCAAGTATTCCGTGTACTTCTTCGTAAAAAGAAATAAATGGATAATTTATACATTGCAACACAAATTATGAAAAATTCTGGGAAAATTGGCGCAAATATTCGACAATTTATGTAGTGAATTTAAAAGAGAATAATCCTTCTATAATTGCAATATTAAAATCTTGTTTTCACTATAGCTAAATGCAAATATTTAACAATTATTGAAAAAGATGAAAAAGGTGTTTGCGATAAAAAACAGAAAGAATGAAAAGTTTAATGTTATTCAACCGAGAACAGATTAAAATAAACAGGTTTCAACGACGAAACGGACGGTTAAAAAGACTGAAGTGTATTTCCCATAGCTGAAGAAGAAAAAAAGAAAACACGTACGACTTGCATCTCAAAATTGCATTACAAAATGCGATGCACCAATTTGAATATGAATAAGTAACATTGCAGGAAAAACCTGTCAGGTAACATGCAGAAACAGATAAGGGTTACGAACGCTCGAGGGTTGCCGTTTCTCTTGCAAAATGCACCGCGACTTGCAGTTCCAACGCATCCATTTCGCAATGCCCCGGCGAGTTTTCATGCTCGTTGAATTATCAAGCGGGAAAATAACGAAGTATGTAACAGAACGTTCGGGGAATAATATTGAAAATGTAATTGGGTTATTTTATTCGGTATCGAGAAATGGAACAACGGCGTGTCGTGCATTGCATTGGAACAGGAGCGCAACAAAAGCTGCGGCTGAATGCGAAAAGAGAATATAGGTCAGCCAAATGAACCGGGATTATTACGAAGGACACATCGCATGCGCCATGTGTACCAGCAATTTTTCTCCATGAAAACGTCGGAAAACTGTCTCAACGGGAATTCAGAGTTCTGACGGTGTTTCAACATTTTATTCGATGGGAGAGAAGCTTTAGAGTTCATTATTCTTTCGATGCAACAAAGAACTGCCACTGTTGCAAAATTTCAAAAAATGTTTTGTGATCTTTAACCTATTTACTGCCAACTACGAGATATCTCGTAGCTGCAATGTAAGTTTGAATTAATAAGTTAATAATAATAGCCGTGCGTGTATAGAAATTTTGGAACAAAAATGTTCTTTGTATCATTACAAATGTCGAGATTATATTTTTGATTAATGAAATCAATGTTCTAAAAACTTTCTGTCCTCTTCTCAAATTTTAAAAAGTAAAGGTAATATTTGCTTAGTTTTCCTGGCAGTGAATGGGTTAAAGAGACATTTGGCTGAATCTCATGTGCAACTGAGAGTGCGTGATAATTAAATTCCATCAGTAACGAATGCCAGTTATTGAGAGGTCGATTGTTATCTTTATATTAACCCTTTACCTTCGAATATCCAGTCATAGCAATGCCACAGAAAATTAAACGAAAGCGTGCACGAATCCGAAAGATTGGCAAGCTGAAAATTGTAGTAACGCAATACAGTCATTTTAATTAATCACGAAGACTCTTATATATCTATCAGGAAAGGACCATTAAATGAAATATTTTTTCAAAGACCCACCGTCACTTCGGCATCCTATTTAAAATTGTAAGCCCTCGGTGAAAAAAATTCAAAGCCATCGAAGTAAAAAATTATAAATAAAAAAGCAAATACCATACGCAAAAAAAGCCGTGAAATAATTATCGGTGAGGGTGAAACAGCAGCGGAGAACCTGTTGGACGAGGCAGGGATGAAAGGGAATATAGGTCGCGCGAACGAGGTAGGATTACAAAAGGAAACGCGCGTCTCTTGCAAAAATTACAAAGAAAAATAGCGCAGAAATGCGAGACGGTTGTCTTTACACTTCGCAGCGTACTCTCACGCGAATAATAATAACACTGATCGAGCATAGAAAAATCATTAGTCATTAGAATTGGAATGCAACGAGGCAGCGGCGCTCGCTTGTCCCTCAATGGAAGGTTTTCAATGGAAATCGCTTATTCATCGTGCTGTTTCAATAAAAATCAGCTCAATCCTAAAAAGTAGCGCGAGATCCTCGTAATCGGTTGAAATAAAAGAGAACGTTCGAATTAATATGCAACGAACATGCTTCTATGCGTTGTTATTCATCCAACGACACGCTCGGCGTGTCTCTAGAAAATCACTGAATAATATTCTCCCTTAGAATGTCTATTAAAAAAAAAAAAAAACAAAAAAAATAAATAAACATGTAATAGCAGTCGATACATCAAGAAAAATTGAGCGAAAGGCGAAAGATTCGATGATGGCAAGACTCTCTCGTGTTGCACCGCGCAAGGGAAGAAAATAGGTCGCCGGGGGATTAAGAGAGTGCATCATTATGCGTCGGAGGTAGAAAAGCGTTAGGAGGGTGAAAACGTAGAAAGATGGGACACACCTGTCTCGAATATCTGACGCTAAGACCGGGAAGTTAGGAGACCTGGCTGTAGTACGCAAAAGGAGAAGGTAAGTGGGTCACTAGGTGAGTCGTGCTAAACAGTGCACGGGAGTGTCCCGACATTGACCTATATGTCTACTTTGTGTGTGCACTTGCCTTCCCCTTCCGTGACCTCTCTCTCTTTCTCTCTCTCTCTCTCTCTCTCTCTCTCTCTCTCTCTCTCTCTCTCACTCGCGCGCGCGCTCTCTCCATTCCTTTCTGTCTCTCTTCCTACAAGCATCCCCTCCAGCGATGCACTTTCCAGCCAATTGCATATAGAGTCTGGTTGCACTTGGAGTGCACTTTCCCCACCACCTCGACGGCACCCCGGCGCCGGACCGTCCCGCCACCCTCTTCCAGACACGATCGATGCCCTACCGGCCGCCGAAACGAGAAGCGAAAATTCATGACCGTGCATTTACAATCAGGCGATCTCGGTCATTCTTGTTAGGTTGTTTAGAAAGTTTTCCGGAAATTTGTGATATTTCAAGTATGAGATGTAATTTTGGATTTGGAATGCGGAAATGTTCATTGGCAGGTTGAAGAATTTCGAGGGAGGATGCAGGTGGAATTAGAGATGGCTTTGGGATGATTGTAATGCAATTCGTCCGTATTATATAGGAAAAGTATCGCAGTGAAGGTACGGTGGGTGAGAAGATAAATGATTAGACTTGCAAATAGTGGGACTGAGTTCAAATCCTTCTCCGTCACCTTTGAGAAATGTTTCCTAAAGGATTATTTGATACGTCACAGTGTCAGTGGTTCAGTAGCCACCTGAAGTAAGTTAAAGCCGAAAAGTACAAAAGAAAGAAGAAAAACGTTGCTCAGGTGGCAGGGATTTGAATTCCGCTCCACAAAAACGGAGTCCAGCCCCTTAATTCCACATTCACTATGGTCTCATTTCTTTTTCATTATCAGTTCTTTGCCAGGACCGCTCTGAATATAATAATATTTCAATTGCGTTGCAAAGTATCAAATATTATACTTTCTATACCATATTTACGATTAAAGTGCCCTACCATGATTGTACAATGCCGAAAGTCTTAGCAGAATCGAAAGTGTGAACAAAAAGTTTCCAAACCAGCGGTAAAGATTTGAAGCTACAGATTTAAAGCGGCTATAAAATTAAAGTGCACTTCAAACTCAAAATTACAAGCAATCTCCAAGTCGCATCAACAGCTTGAGCTCCACTTTGGGTATACAAATTTGCAGGAAATAAATTAACGTTAAACGTGATATCATGATGAATTGCCATTACGTAAGCGCGTTTACGTAGAGCTTTATCCTAGAGACCCTGTCACAGGCAGAATGTACGGCTTATCAGAAAGTACTCTCTCGCAAGAAATGCAGAAGGAATACCCACGCGGAAACCAGAGGATCACGTCGTGCTTTCTCATCTCTTTGCATCGTGCATACACGAGTCAAAAATGGTACCGCTGTCGTTTCATCGGTTGGCCTTGACGAGGACGATGATAATAAATGGTTTCGCGTTGTATTCTGCACATGCGCGGATGGACAATTACCGATAGCCATCCTCACTGCACCGTTTTGGAAATTGGCGGATCTATTCTGTCACTATTCCGTTAACCCCTTGCCCTACAATAACGAGTGACACTCGTGATGCGGTAGATGGAATAGGAAATTTTCAAGCTTCCCAAAAATGATGAAATTGAAAATATCGGTGGAACACAACACAATAAAATTATTTCTATGTTATCAATATTGCGTTAAATTGGAAGATATATCAGGAGTCACTGATAAATTTTTATTTTAGCAATTGAATTCTGAATTATCGCACGCACAGTCGCAAAAGAAGAAGGGTTAACCCCTTGTCTTACGAGTAAATTCCGAAGAATAGTACGCGTGCAGACCATTAAATTTTGCGCAAGTTTATCCATGGAATTATCATAAAATAAAGCTTACATATTTTTGTTTTTATTTAATATATTTATATAAAAGTAAAAACTATTTCATTTGTAATACAACAGGTTTATAAAGTAATGATAATATTAAATAAAAATTGAAAAATAAAAACTTTAAGTAACATTGAAATTAAGATGAAACAAACAATATGCTTGATATAATAGAAAATCACAGAAAAAACTGTTAAAACCGTTATCTATAATAAAGTGAATTAACCTGGAATATAAAAAGACCACGGGCAACAATTATAATATTTTTATTTTTACCAATTTAAAGAAATTCGTATGGTTTTTAAACATTAAGATATACTGCGGCCGACGCCCGCCAAATTTGAATTTTGTACAGAAAATCTTGACGGGCGAGGTCCGTCATTTCCACTCGAGGGGTTAATCTATTACTAAAGAAGTAAAGAATTATAGATATATCAATTTCAATTAAAGAAACTGTAATTGAATCAATTTCCAATTGCTACCAATATCAGAAAATAACTTAACCATCATCATTATATCAGCCCATTATATTTTAACTCCAGAATTTTCTACAAGATTGTAATTAGACCGCTAATGCCAGAATACAAATCCTATAAAAACGGATATTTCATCGTCGACAACAGAGGCAGCTAAAATCAACCCATCTTTCCATTTAAATTAAAAAAAAATCCACGGCCAAGAAATCCATAAGTTAAAAGAGTCACAGAAACCTACCGACGATTGTAACACCCGTACGCAAACGCAAAAGAGAGTACGCAGAGAGCAGGGCGTTGCAACCTTGCGGAAACATAAATAGGAACACGAGGAAAGAGAGCGAAAGGTGTGCTCGAATAGAAGAAGAACGAAAGATCACGAGTCAGTCACACTCCACGTGTTTTTCTCACGCCTCGTGCTAACTCACGTCGACGACGTTGTCGAGGAGCTTTTTCACGACACAACGTCCTCGCGATCCTGGTCTAGCCGGTGCTGGTATTACGTAAACACTGTCTAACTGTGGGAAGGCGTTTCTTTTCTTTTATCGCGGAACGATGACATTGCCGGGCTGGTTCGTTTCGAGATTAATTCGAACGTGCCTCGAATAACATACATATCGAATCGTGCGGCGTGCTTATGAAGGAATGAACTTTTTGAGGACGGCCGTGCAATGAGTATGCATGTTTGAGTGTATCGATTTCTTGATAGGATTCATTTATTATTCAATAATTGAAAAGTCACCTGAAAGAAATTGGGCAAACTAATTTTGACACTGCCTATCTTTCAAGGCTTCATTCCCACATACGGCACATAACTTCTTATATACTTGGAATGCGTTCCTGCCTTTTCGGAAATACAAAAAAATATGTCTGAAATGCGCGTTTTGTTCTTCCATTTTCAAATTGGGATAAAAACGAAACTAAATAACTCATCTATACGATTTTGTTTACTAATGAAAGGTGCAAGACCAAACAACAAGAAAACTATAGATTAGGTGATTTGAACATGTTGACGAAAGAAAAAAAGTGCTGAAACCATCTATCGTCAAAATCCGCAATCACTCAGTTGCCAACCCAATAGATAAAACGCCGTTCCAATGTTAACAGAGAGGATCTTTTTACCATAAATTTTCTACATTCAAGAAAGACGAAAAAATCATGATTCTCTAAAAATGCCTCCCGCTTCGACCGAACGATTCGTCTATCACGAAGAGCCACGAGCACAAAAGCAAATACAATTGTACGAGTTTATCCGTGCGATATTCAATTACCAAGATCGACGGCAGAAAAATAAAAAGCGCAAACAGAAAAGCACCGGCGAAACTGCTGATCCCTCTCGTGCAGGATCGGCCGAGTGGAAAAGCGAGCAGATAGAAAAATTTCCACTGGGAATAATATCCTATCTGCGAGCAGAATTCGCGGAGAACGGGAATCCGAGCGTAATGCAAGTATTGACATGTCTCGTTATCTTCGAACGACGTGTAAACCGACTGCTATCGCAACTTCGACGTTAAAGTTTCCCTTTTTTTTTCAATGCCTCACGTATCGAAACGTTGAGCTGGTCATGCACGCGATTTTCTTTACGTGTCTGAAATTTCAAGGACCGCCGGCATTGGCGCACATAGGGAAGCGATTAAAACGTGACGGCGAACGACGTGACAAATTTCGACGGTTAATAATCGAGACGAACGATTCGAATGGTCGGTTTACGATATCGGTGGATATTTATAAAGCCACTATCAAGAAGAAGATACCGCTCGAACTGCCAAGTTGAGTGTCTTGGGAGATAATACGTGTTGTTCTATGAATGGACAGTGAACTATCGAAAGTGAAGGGAATTAATGGTAACTCTTTGGAAGTTAACTTTTTAGAGATTGTTATCGTCGTTGATGTGTATCGTGTAATATTGCGAGTGCTTGACAATGGACAGGTGTCTGCGTTTCAAACTAAAATTGTCAAACGGTTTTTATAGATATTGTTCAAGGAATGAAACGCTTCAGTTGAGTGTCTCTTGAACAATTCAAGCTAGCTAAGTCCTATGTTCCAGATATTCATTTTTATTTAAGAATGTCATTGATTTCACGACTGAAAGATGCTTTAAATCAGGATTAGTTATAGTTATAGAAGTTGGTATTAGTTTTGACGTAATGCCATCTTCTTTGCAGACATCCACAGTTTTTGCAAAAACCGATGTCTTTCGAAAACAGACGGTGATAGAGAAATTCCTTTGGCGGATTCGTGTTCATGACGATGATCCCTATAAGAATCACCCAGTCAGTGCCGGATCGTGACTTTTTCGGGCCTGATCCCAATTACATTTCAGGGGCCCCTAATAGCATATTATTGAATGGTTGGAGAGGGGGGCTCTAAGATGAGGATGAATAATGAAAAAATAACATACGACTTTAATAATAATCTGTCTATATATGTGCGATCGCGGACACTTCTATAAAGAACTTAGGACAAAAGAACGTGAAGAAGAATTGACATCAGGTCGCTGGCACAGTGTTAAGCTACGCAAGCCGAGTATGCTGCTCGGACGGGTTGCCGCGCGCCTCTCTTTCTTTTTCACGATCCTACATTTACATCTAAAACCTTGATATATGCACAGATTTCGGGGACGAAGCAGTGCTCTTATCGAGTACTGAAATCGAATCTGTGTTTACATTAGGGCTCGAGCCGAGCGCGAACTTAGAAAAAGACAGATAGTAGAAGAGACAGAGAGAGCAAGCAAACAAAGTGAGCTGCACGAAAGTATCGACGAGGCATTGTTAATACAACAATAAGCTTGTTTATTTATTCATTTTTCTAAGTGTAACTTTTGCGAATGTATTTTTGAGATTCTTCTGATTAAAATGATACGAAACACGATATAGATTGAATTATGTAAATAGTATGTAAATTTATTAAATATTAAGTAAATATATTTCAAACTATATCGTGTTTGGTATGATTTTACTCAGAAAAATCTCACAAATAGGTTAGCAAAGGTTTAAAAAAAAGAAAGTCGAAAATAAAAACGGACGACCCTCCCATTAGTATTGCCTCACCGATACATTTGGGTGGTATCGTGTTGGGGGGATCTCCCTATGTGGAGGGGATAGTCATAATGCACTTATCAAGGAAAACTTCTAATGCCTTTATCGAGGTTTTACTGTATCAAGGTCTTAGGGACGCCGAAAGATTTGGGGGCCTGATGCCCCAGCATCATAAGCATCCCTATAAGTCCGCCACTGCCCACAGTGGCTATTGGAGAACAAAAATGGTATAGGACAGTTTAATCAAACGACCGGCGCGTTATTCCCGTCTACAATTATCAATAGAATTGCCGCAATCGCGTTTCACGGCAGCTAACAATTCCGCATCCAGCGGCGCGTAATGGTGCACCATAGGCAAGTATTCCCGTGAGATTCCACGAAAATCCAGCAAGTAAACTTTAAGTATCGTGCTTAAGTGGCCGGTTCGGATAATCGCGAGCTATCTTAATCGCTACGAGCATACAAGCCGGTTGGTTCAATAGTATCGTACGATTCGAAAGCTCTACGTACAGCAATTATCGATAGGAGTTTAATTGAATGAAACGGCACCGCTAAGTATCGTGGCTTGCAACGTGAGCAAAAGCTTTAAAAGCTTACGCAGCCTCGTGTAATTCCAAAGTTATTTGCCTGTTATCTTAGCGCGTTGTAATTACGAACGTCGATGCCGCATATTAGATACCCTTATCTTTAATATAGTTAATTTTCACAGAAATAAATACTTCGTTTGCGGATTAATAAGTAGTCGGCTGGAAGACAGATGGTTCGCGTGTAATTATCAGTGATACCAGTGATTTATATTGGACTTGAGAACTTCAAAGTGAATTAGCATTTTTATGGAGGATATGGTGGGGTAAGAAGGTAAAGGCTCGGACGCGCAATTAATCAGCCTGAGTTTCAAGTCTTCCTGCATAAACCGTGGGAAATATTTTTGCACGTGATATTTATATGATAGAGTCAGTGATTAGTAACCCATCCCATAGAAATCCGTCAGTAGCTCCTGATGATATAACACCTGTAGTTGCAGTGTTAATTAATTCAATATAAGGAGCCTTCCCCATTTCAATGTAAGCTGCAACGAAAATGGTTTAAATCCGCCTTTATTTCAAAATCTCAATTTCACCTACGATCTTATCGTTTTGATTGAGAAGAACAAGCAAATTGAAAGAATAAAATCGTTCATCCATGAGAGCACGTTGTTTATGCATTTGCCATTGGATTCGTCAGAAACATTTATAACCGCAGGACGTCCTGACCGATACGACGAGTAGAGTATCTAAATGGCGAACGTGCATGTCCTACGCCTACGCCTTGAAACTCTATCTTGTTAATTGGCACGAAATCCGAGAAGGGACGAAGAGGATACTTCGATAGCACTGTTAATGGAATTAGTTTTCGATTGAACGGTGCCACCTTTAAAGCATTCGCTGTAAATTAACGATGTTCGACGTTAAGACAGACATTGCGTTCGTCTCGATTAATTAAACTTCTTGCAGGATTTGCTGTTGTTTTTTTTTACTATTTTTGGTCTTCCAAAATGTTCTGGTATTTTATTCCTTTTTTGGGTACTTTGATACGAGGAGTTTAACTTTGTATCGTTTGCCGTTTTAAATTACCTCTTTTTTATAGTTTCATTAATATATTGAGTGGCACCTTGATCGGTGGTGACTGATATTATATTATATTTCGGTAAAATACTGTTATTTAAGACTTTTATATCGAGTTTCTCCGGAGAATTAAGGTGGTCTTGGATTTAATTCAGCAATGGAATGTGTGGAATGAAATTTCGCGAAGTTCCATATCTTTGAATACTGATTTTTGTTAAATGTGCAAACTTGTTAACGAACTAAATATACGAAATTTCCACTGACAACTTTGGTAAGAACGTACTTAAGTACATAGTCAGTCACAAAGAAAAAAGTATTAGGAAACGAGTCTCCATCGATATCTTATTGCTTCCCTTGAAGTACCAATTACTTGCGCTAAATATATCATAACAAGAAACAAAAAGATTCGAAGCCTCGGAACTGAAGTTCCACGAGCTACTTAACCTTTAACAAATTCATAACGATACTTCTCCTCTAGCTCATTTAATGAATCCTCTGTGGGCCCCTGTAACTTTGAAGTAACACAAGACAAATCCAAGCTTTTATTCTTTAAAGTCAATTTTTTAACTTTGCCAAGTATTACAATTTAGTTCTTAAAGATTATGAAATTCTTTACAATTCAATGTTTCAAAATCAAGTTAAATATATCATTTACAATGGCACTTTTATCATTTTGTAATGTGCTATCGTGCAACTGATCTTCTGATGCCACAGGAAATTCGGACTATAGAGGGTTAATCAGCTGAACCGAGATATTTATATCAATATTTTACTATTTACAGAAATGTAATACACGCTAACCCTTTTCCCTACGATTTCTTTTGTGACTGCCTCCGCAATAATTCAGAATTTAATTGCTAAAACAAAAATTAATCAGGGATTCTCGATTTACCGTATAATTTAACGTAATATTAATATTACAGGAATAATATTATCACGTCGTATCTCATTGATATATTCAATTTTATAGGTTTTGAAAAATTTTAAAGTTTCCTATCCAATTTACCTCATCACGAGTGTCACTCGTTATTGTAGGGCAAGGGGTTAAAAAGAAAATATCTTTTATCATCAATTGATCATTCAAACTTCAGTACAGAGATTATTCTAAATCACGGAATACTTCAGGCAAAGAATAAACTCGTAAGAGGTCTATGATATGTAAGAAGGAAAAGGCTCAGACTCGCAATTAGTAAGCCTAAGTTTAAATACTCCATCGTCACCTCACGGAAATTTATTCTAAATTATTGTTTAGTATATCACAGCTTCGGTAATTCGGAAGTCACCTAATACAGCAGGTAGCATAATAACTTCTGATAGAAGTTAAAGTTGAAAAGGCACAAAAGAAAAAAGAAAAGTGTCAGGGGCTATGGTAGTTATGGAAATTCAAATGCAAGTCAAAGGAAATTGGAAGAAAAATAGCAAAGGCAATTATTCCTAAATTACTATTTAACAATATATCATAGCCGTTTTTCTAATGTATTATTTAATATATCATAGTCTGTGGGTGATTCGGAACTCATATAAAACAATAGCTCATACGTGAAATTACCATAGCAGTTTAAATTCGAAGCGTATAAAACAAAGAAACACTCTTTTAGCCGTTGATTTATAAGAGGATCAATGCCTCCGCTTAATTCGAATGATTCCACTTTCTTACCAGCGCAGAGTTCCGCTTAAATCCACATTTAATCCATCGTGTAATTTACGACAACAGGATGTATATAATTTTCCTCTCGAAGCGAAATTACACGGTATCGTAAAGGAGTACAATTCCATGCAAGACCATTGATTATCCGTCTTCGTACTTCACGCAGGACACTGCTCAATCTCAAAGAATTAATACGTACTCATTGTAACGCACGAACGATACTATAATTAGAGAGAAACCATTTACAACGACCGAATAACGTGGAAGTATTTGGAGCTTGAGTCTTTCATTTTATTTGTGAAGTTAATACGAATTCCGGTGCAGGGTCCCAATGGCGTGGAAATTTAAAATTTACGATTGTTATTTTCTCAAGTTTCTTGGATAAACCAAGTTTATTAACAGATTTCAGTGGATAGTTTAAAGTTTGATCGAACCGAAATTACTTTGAAGTATTTCTATCTTACTGAATAACGTTTAATCTGTAGTATTTAATGATTTGAGAAGTTCTCCAATCATTTGATGTTATAGAACTTAGTTTACCGTCCGTTTGTTATATTAATAAAAAAAAATTCTTTTCGTATTTTATACGAATAAAAGATTCACTTTCATTTTTTAATAAAAGTGAAAAAGAATTTAGATATTGAACGCATTGTCTGTGCTTTACTTTGGCATTTGTTAACACTTTTTAACGCAAAATGAAAGAAACGTTATGGCATTGCATGTTGCAATTGACTATTTTTACAACAGGTTAGTTACTTTTCATTTGTACTACTTATTTGTACTACTAATAGAACTACTAATAAAAATGTCATCTTCGAAGTTCATTAACAATTTGATATGCTCAACAGGAATATTATCCATCATCGATATCCATAGAAATGTTGATCGATATCTATACAACCACCGATCAATATTAATTTCAATCTCCACAAAAATATCAATCAACATCACTTTCAACATCCTCACCCACAGAATTTTCACTTCGAAAAAGATCATAAAAATGCCCCATTCTTTAACGATCAAATAATCGTTGTCAATAACGACGTTAATTGCAAAGTGACCCAATGATTTCCGCTAATTCCATGATATTCCCGTAGAAAGAGATAACACAGGAGAAAAATCCAATGAAAGAGTGGATAACACGCTTTAGAATATCTTGAACAGGGTAACGTAACGTAGCAACAGCGTGGCGAAGAATAAAGAGAAACGTGGACCAGGAGGAGGGAAAAAGAGAAAGAAGAAATATGTAGACGCGGAAGAAGAAGCGAAGGAAGAAACAAAAGAGACGACGAGGAAGGGATGGTTAAAAGGAAGAAAGAGAAAAAGTCCGCGCGGAGAACAGAGGAAGAGAAAGGAAGAGAGAAAGGGGAGGGGTAGGGAGGGAGGTAATAATAGGGAGGGAGAGTGCAGTCCTGCAGTTCGTCCTTGGACTTATATAACGTGGTGAGGCCAACAGGAAAGAAGAGAAGGATTGCAGAAGGGAGCAGAACGGAAAGGGTGGAGAAGGGCGAATCAAAGATGAGGGATAAAAGAAGACACCGAGCGACCTCGTCTGGCCTAAAGATTCGGGGAATTTTGCAGAATGTAAAACGAGAGATTAATGTTAAGAATTAACAGGCTATGGTATCTTAAGTCTCTGTTCTTTGTTCTTATAAATTGGGTCTGGATGAATTATGAATTATCGAGGATAATTCTTCACTTTGATCGGTATCTTTTATCCTGGAGATTAAAGCGCAACGTGGTTGATAGAAGAGAATAAATATCGAGTCTGGCCGTGTGATGGTACCGGCCGGATATGGATGTGGTACCAATCAAGGACGCGTTTAAGTTAATTGCTTACAACTTACAGAAAACTGAATAAGTTATGTTTCCATTTATCAACTTAGTGTCATAGCTTTACCACTGTAAAGCATAATTACTGTAACTTTAGAGTTTCTTCTGGGAAATGAAAAATAAAAATTAAAAGTATTTCTGGAGACACGTACGCTGCAAAGGTCTCGCTCGTTGTAGATAAATTGAACGGTAATTTACAAGAAAATAATTTACTTTAACGATATCATCGAACGGAAGCGATACGAAATGGAAAGTTGTAACGGGGATGAAGAGTGAAATGAAAAAAACAAATATGATTGAAGCATAAAATTAAAGCATTGAAGCAAACACGGGTAATTAATTACGTAGGCGGAGTAGCAATTCGAACATCCTGCGCCTCGAAAACAGCATGCGTAAACCGGTAAAAAGCGGAGGTATGCGAAAAGGACGGACGAGAAAAAGAAACGAAAGAAAGAGCGGCCATGATCTCAGAGACCGGAATGAATGCAGAAAGGTCGCCGTTAGGTCACACGGCATCTACTATACCAAACTTAGAAGTCCTCTCGCAAAAGATTTATCCTTGCTCTGTAATATTTCTGACTTTTTTCCCTACTGTTCTATGCATATATAAATGCAAAGATTTTGCCAACATAATGAATAATTAACGAGAAGTTTACGCGATGCAATAATTACAAAAAACAGGGATGTATTGTATGTTAAAAATTTGCAAAATTTAACTTATCGGCTATTCTATACAGTACGAATGTACATTACAATATTGTGAAACTACATTGTAGAAATGAAAGAAAATTGAACCGTTCATCAAAGTTCACAGTTGTCTTATCACCAGAATTCAACATGAATGTCTTTTTTATCGCATTTTTCGTTTCCCTAACGGACAGTTTATGTGTAAAGACTTATAACATGAATTTTTTAAACCGTCAAAATATAAAATTAACGGTACACTGTAATCCCTTTCAGAACACGAGCTTTATCCTCATCGCTACCACCACTCTTCTTCCCCCAAAAGATTAAACGTGCTTGCGATATATCATCTGGTAGATTACAAGTGCAATTAACCCCTTGCCTTACAATTTAATTTTGAAGTTTGGGACTTAAGTATACTATTGATTTTCGCATTGGAATGGATCGATTTAAAATAATTCGGTTACTAGTACATCTATTGGTCCACGATGGAAAGATAGAAATGCCGAATTTATCAAAGAGAATAGCAAGATATGGGGTGATTGTAGCCTGTCAGACTTAAATTTCACACGGAAACTCAAAGGATTAATATTTCTAAAAAAAATAGATCAACATCTCTGTATAAAATTATTAGCATACACAAATAAAAATTTGATATGCTGTAGATCAAGGGTGGGAAATATTGATCGCGAGGCGATTTCTGGTCGACCATAGCCAACAAGAGGCGATGTTAAGCACCCACCTCCATTGGCATTTATTACTAAAGAAGATAAGTTTGAATATATATTATTTATGGCAGAAATTGCATAGCTAGATCGCGACACATTCTCAAGAAAAAATGTCAATGATATATATTTAAAAGTTGGCCACCCCTGCTGCAGATCGTTAAAATTGATTAAACCTGATCGCTTAATAATTCGATAAAATTGTCACGGTAAGTCATGAATAAAAGGGAAGTACCCTCTTTGTCCGCTCGTTATGCCGGTCTGTACGGCTGCGCCACAGGACGAAAGGGTTGAACGACAACACCCAGGGGTGGGTTAATTCGTGCCGGCTTGAGGTAGGACGTGCACAAACGGTCGGCAGGTGTCGCCACATTGCAACACATGCCGGACTCGGTCAAGCGATAATAATTCTCACGTGTATCTGTCAAGCGGCACCGTGGGTTCAATTCACTGTACGCGAGAGACTATCTAGGTTAGAGACACGCCGTTATACAGTTGCGTAATGCAAAACGTAGCTGTCCGACTAAACGGCTTTCTTGACTGATTCGCGTTTAAACGTCAAACATAAAATGAATCGCATGCCGTATCTGTCCACGATGGACCGGCGAAACGCGCGATAACACACAGCACTCGAATACGTCAGGCTTACGAAAAGAAATTCGAATGCTATACGCATACCTCTTTCTCTAGTTCTATCTCCGTCTGTCTCGGTACATGTGTATACGAGGCACGCGTAGGGATTGAGCCAAGAGAGGAGAGTACAGTCAAGATCAAAAGTGAGATCCGTGACATAGATTTGGCCGGGAGACCAATTTTCACAAGGGAGGTTCGTCCGAGAATAATGCCATGATCGTAAATGGTTACGGATAAACCGGGGATAAATCGTAGAAGAAATTCTTCGGTAATATCACGGTCGAATACCGCGAATGCGGTCACTGAACTAGTTCCGTTTCGACCCTGACACTGCCATTGCCCCCAGGCCGCGATTTGTGTCAGAGGCTCAATATTGCCGCGATTTTATTTGCATGCACATTTACTCACCCCTTTCGCTGGACTCCATCGCGCGAAGCCTTCTGTCACCTTGCTAGACGTACGGTACACGGCACGAGTATGAGGCAGGTACACGTGGAAAATTACTCGTGGATTTCGGGTCCGCTAGCTCAAAATTCACCACGATATAAACATGGCCGGTCGCTCTCTTGTCACAATTACCGCGGGGTCGTTGAACCTTTCCTAAATTGAGAGACAGCCCCGTTGAACACTATAACTATACGTTCTTTTTTTCGTTGTACGCGAAAAATGGTGAAGTACCACGGCTTGGTGGGTGCCACCTAAAAATAGATTGCGAATTCGGCGATTGTTTTGACTAACAATATGGTTCGCAACCTACTCACAGGTGGCGCTACGCGCTGAGAGTCCGGTTCTCTTGCGAAACTCTCGGCGAAAGTTAAATCTCGTTAATTTCTTTGCAAATATATGGAAATACAATAAGATTTTATCGCGGTATAGCAAAGAAAGAAGGAATATAATATGTATGATGTATCAAATGTTTTCTAGTAGCACTGATAAATAATAAACATAAAGTACCTTTAAGATAACAATTGTTTTTAATAGCGTTGATTTTTGCAAATAGGAAAAATGACTGATTAATATTTGAAATGTATGTAATTTAAAGTGAAAAGGAAAATAGTAAATTTCAGTCATTTATAATTGCCTTAAATCAAGTGACTTATTATTTCAAATCCAATGAATAGAGACTGTAATTTGTCTATCTTTTAGATTACACTAATATAATTTGACTAACAAAATTGAATCACTACAGTCACATATTTAGGTTCATTGTTTTTTCAATTTTTTGGTAATAACACCTAATGCAATTAATAAAATTTCAACAAATCTTCTTCAAAGACGTTACGAATTACAGCAGCCAATAATCAAAGGTGAATATTTATGTAACATAAAGACGTTACGTCCAAAGAAACACGTCAATGCAAATGCTCCTTTACTTCTATGTAAACTTGCTCATCGTTCATAGAAATCCGTACAAACTATTCGAAAAAAATATCCGGTTCAATTTCTCAGAACTGTAAAGAAGGTTATAATTATCTTTCCCGAGATGTCATTTGAAAATTGAATTCTTTTTTAAACATATTTTTAGGATATACACATATATGCATTAATGGCAGGGAATGATATAAAGCAACCTTTGAGAAAACTAGATTTTCCTTACTGTGCCAGAGAAGCTTTATGTAGGATAGGTAAGATATCCGTTGAATAGGTTAGCTAACAGTCAACAACATTTTTCTCTATGATTTGAAGAAACTCTCAATGCATGTATTCTTTGAAGAGATGCTATGTAGCAGACCTGGAAAACAAATGGATTTGCAAATGGATTTGATATCAGAATTTGTTTTTGGCGAAATTGAAAGACGAAAAAAGCGCAATATGACGATGGCAATACAAGAATTACAATTGATCGAGGTTCTCAGCGATTTCTTTCAGAGCCCGGGCGGAAGTCCCGCAGTACGAAACGCAGTATTTTTGTCTCTTTTTCCCGCAGATAGTCTAAGATATAAAATCTTAGGTAATTTAGTTTCCTTGGCCATTGCTACGCAAAACAAAGCGGTTTTAAATGCTACTGGAATTTGGATGCAACAGTTAGGTTCTACCTCGTCTCAAAGTGTAGGGCTAGCAAGACACGTACTGAATGACTACTTCGTGCTTACACCAAAATCTATTGACAAGTTAAAGCAGCTTCCGGTGCTTGCACCGCATTTCACTGCCAATTTATTAACTGCAATTGGCGAAGTTTACGAAGACAAAGATCTACCCACAGAATTACTCAGGTTGATAGTAGAATGGATAACAGAAAATGAAAATCTTTTGCTGACACCTTTAATGGATAATCCTGCTCTGCCAACTGGTGGTATTCCAATGACACCAATAACACCCATAGCAGGTTTATTCAGGTAAATTATATAGCAAATTATGGCAAATACAACATGAAGGTTATAAGTTAGAGATACATGACTCTAACTTTTCATTAGATGGTGCATTTTAAGTCCTTTACATGCAGATGGCACAGAAAGCACGGAAAGTGATGAACAGCGTACCCTTTACTCAAAAATTCAACAACTGCTCATGGATTCTGTACTGCGTCTAAAAAACAGTGGCAGTAATAAGCATGCGATATCTGCGCAACACTTAGCAGCCACAACTCGTACGATAACTAATCATTTACAGACTCGAACAGATATCAATTCGGCATCACGTAATTTAGCCATGGAACGGCTTGCACAAGCTGTTAGTGCAGCTATGTCTGCAAACTGCATTTATGGAAATAAACGTATGTATTTTACAATGTCCAATCATTATTTGTTTATACTGCATACAATATATTTTTTTTTTCAATTGATCGTAGAAGAATTGCTGGTACTGTTACAACCATTAGCATTCCATTTTCTGATAGAGTGGACATTAGAAATTTATGCATCAAAAGCTGCTTGATTGCGCGACGAGTTTCTTTTCCAAATCTTTTTTAATGATTGTACATACGTTCATATAGGACAAAATGTATATTGACTGAGGCATAGCAATAAATATATCGACAAAATTTTTATACATAAATTACTATTTTATGTTGAAATAATTCAATTGTTGTTTTAACTTCCTTCCATCCTGTCACAAGCCAAAAATATGTAATTATATTTTTAATAAATGTATTAAAATAATTACACTGTCAATTTTTCCCAAAATGTACCACAAGCAATATCAAAGTTGAAATGGCCTAAATGTCCTCTTCGTTTTAAGTTCTTGTAATCTTTTCTTGTCTAATTCAAATTTCTTTCTCAGTTCTGCCAAATCTATAAGAATAATACAAAATAATATTTTTTGTCCAGAAATTTGGCATATATTTCCGTATGTTGCACTTACTCTGTTTTTTAGATTCTCGAATTTGAAAAGTATAAAAGTTAAGAAGCTGCTTCTTCTTATTTTTCTGCTCTTCTTTCTGTTGCACTTTATTAATTGTAGATTCCTTTCGAGCAAGAGCAAACTGTCCTCTCTTTTTCCTTCCTGTGACAGTTACCCAACCATCACCCTGTGCTGCTTGTTCTTCCGCAGCTTTTTCATTTGCAATACGTTCTGCCTCCCGTTTATCATAGTCCCGCATATAAGCCTCAACTTCTTCTTTCATTACTTTTTCATTGCATATCGAATCATTATATTCTTTACACCATTCTAATGATTTATTAAAATTATTATGAATTATTCATTAGGAAATAATTATTATAAGAAGAATAGAAAGTAACTCACTTGCTAGCCCTGTCTGACACTCATTATCACTGCTATTTAATGTTATCACATGTTCTTGAGGAAGTTCTAAAGCTTTCTCTAACCCTAAATCCTTTTCAAAAACTATATAGGCTGTCTTAAATCCTTTTGATGTTACAAAGGAAACATTCTGAACCACACCACAAAGATTACTAAATTCTTTTTTCAAAATTGCCGGTGTGACATAAGGTGGTACATTTAACAGAAACAACGTTTTTCCTCTTGGATATTCAGGTTCCTGTTTCCTGATAGAATGCACTTTGAAAAACAGTTGATGTTTATCTGCATTTTCTTTGTCAAATCGAACCCACAGAGCTAAAAACATAAAACGTGACAAAAATGGAAGGCAAAAATAATAAAAAATTATCTTAACAAATGTTTTATATTTACTTCGGTAACCTCTGAGATTTTGTTTGTCACTTTTCATTATCATAGTTTTTATAACCTGTGCACAAATCAGTTTGAATTCTCCGACAGTCCTTTTGTAAAACCCTCCAATTTCAAACTTCACGCATTAGATTACTTACAATTGCGGTGTTACATTTAATTGCATATCATACAAAAATACACAACACGTGATTTTCATTTGATTCCATCGCTAACAATTTCTGATAACCGTAATAACATGTCAGAGACACCTTGCTTTATATCCCTGAAGTAGAATATTCCGTAATTATCATTTCGGTTTCCTTTCATTCTACGTGAAATAGCCAATCAATATAAAATTTTAAATCTTGTTTCAGCTTGGTAAATTTGAACTTATTCTAACATCATGTAGTATTTATCCTTAAGGACTTTTAATTTTTTTAATTCTCGTAATAATTAGTAACTATATCGCCTTATCATATTACGTACACGTTAAGTTCAGAATTAAATTCCATTGAATTCGATTAACTTGAATATTGATAGCCTGCTTCGATTAACTTTCAATGTCGTAATATATGTTTATAATTGTTTAACTATACACGCTAGCAAATATTAATTATATCTTTGAAGTAAATTAAGGTTTGTTTTATAGATACTAACATTATGCTCTACTGCTATGTATAAATGTCAGGGTCATATAAGTAAAATGCTTGAGTAACAATGATACATGTATAGAGCTTTAAAATTATGATTAACAGATATGCTTATTACAATACTTAAATACTGTATGCAAGAATGTAACTCCCTCCATAACAAATATTAGACGCAATAATTAACATTACAATTTGTAAGTTCTATAGCTGATATCAATTTATTAACCAAGGCAGGAAAAGCTAATAGCCAAGGAAATATTGATCACAAGGAAAGCAGCAAACAGCAGGTAACACGCAGGTGACAGTATATATATATACACATTCTAGTTATGTATCGAGAAATTACTGGCGCGGTCATTGTAAAGTGTCAACAATGTTTAATCCATTATTGTTCACTTGTATGTCATTATTGTTGCCATATTTGGATGCTAAGATTCTCCAAGGACATCTGATAACACGTGAAGTATTAAAACTACCACTTTTTTCCAGTAGTTTTACAATTATTCGAAATTTCCGAGATTTCCATCGCAAAATAATTCGAAATTGTACTTTGCGTAGTTGATTAATTAAACTACATATATATACTGTATCTTCCATTTCTTAATTTGGTATGTGCACGATATAGATCATCAAAGTTTCACATGTCTCGCGTTATCTAGTACTTAATTAAGCAATTATCAATTTTCTAATCGCTAATTCAACGACAGTAAAAGTGATTGAATGTTCAATATTTATTACGTTAATTTGTAATAAAGAAATTATAAGGAATGCAAGACAAAAATAATTCGGAATAAAACTGCATATTTATCGTGAACTACATCTAACTTATCGACCGTAACTTTCAATGCTGTTTAAATGATATTCACTGTTAATTATGACATACATTAATCGGCACTGAAAAATAGGCACAAAATATGATTTTCATTTATACTATGAAATGCATATAAAAAGTGCAAAACATTATTTTTGTGTATAAATAATGTTATTAAAATATAATGTCCCTTTTAAGAATTAGCTAAATGATTATTTCCAAAATACATTAGCCAATATAATAATATAGCGGATACATAGCAGAAAATATTTTCATAGAATTGGGCGTTTCTGGCGAGGTTTTGTTTTTTGACGGAACAAGGCACGTTTCATTATGAATTTGAATTAGGGGAACAAGAGAAGGATATAAAAATACTATTATACTACGATGCGCCTCATCAATGGCCAAGCATTTATCCTTCTAACAAAACATGTGCTGAAAAGGAAGCTATACTAGATAATGGGATTGGTCAAATAGTACCGTTATCATTATCGGTTCCCCAAGAATCAGGATGCGTCGAAGAAGACGCGGTAATTCGATGCAACCATTATCGAAAATTTCGCTCGGCTCGTCCAAGGTGGTGGTTTATCGCTTTAGCTGATTGTACCTCAAAAAATGGACTTAACGTCTCTTATTGGATATCGCTAACGAATGCGCCAACCGGGAATTTTTGGAAAAGACACTTTTCGGCAGACCAATTTTGCAAGTAGCTTCATCATGGCCACACTTATTTGTATCCGTAAATTGTTACTTAATTAAATTCATTTTCGTTTCAGGCATACTACCAGAGTTAATAGCAACTGCTTGCATTTATGTTATACTGGTTGCATTAAGCTTTTATGTAGCATTACAATTACGTACAAGACGATTATTGCATGTTTCCTATAAATTATTTATGGCTTCATTAATCTGTCAATTAGTGGGTGTGCTATTTGAAATTTATAGTTATGTTAATCTTGGTCTAAGAGGAGTACTTGTGTCAAATGCCTCCCTAATGGGTCAATTATTGGAAGCATGTTCGGATACATTGTATACTGTACTTATGCTACTACTTGCTCTTGGCTTTACCGTAACCAAGAGTGTATTAACACCGATGCAATCTCGATGGCTAATACTTTTTGTGACTGTCAGTGTTATATGTCAATTTTCATTGTATATTTATGAATCTGAAGTATTTGATCCAGGATTGGTATTATACATATACGAATCACCGCCAGGCTATGGATTAATACTTCTGAAATTAATTGCATGGATTGTATTTACCATTCGTTGTTTCAAGACAGTAAAGAAAATGTCAATGAAACTTCATTTCTATGCGACTTTGTTTTCTTTGGGATCAGCATGGTTTCTATGTCACCCATTGACGGTATTAACACATGGAATACTATATTACAAAATTTAAACATTAAGAATTATTATAATTATATGTTTTTGATTGTATAGGTACTCTGCATCACTTTATTAATAGATGAATGGGTGAGGGAAAGTGTCGCTAAAGGATGTTCTTTGTGGACTGTTTTCCTGGGACATGTAATATTTCTATACATCACCCGGCCTTCTATGGCGAATACACGTTTTCCATTTCACATTAGAACATGTCAAGTCGTTCCAATCGGTGGTGATGGACAGGATCATAGCTATGAACCTCATACTAGAACAGCAACTTCGGCATTTACTATTTCAAATTTATCTCCACCTGTTTCACAATCGTAATAATAAGTACATGTTTAAAACAATCAATAGCTGAAATGCATTTTGAACATTTACAAAACGGCATATAAACTGTGCCATGTTAAAGAATGTATTTAATATCTCAATGACTCTTGACAATGAATATTAATTTTGCATTAATTTTTGCAATGCATCTACAGTAAAGTATTTTTAATGATGTAATGTTAGCAGTTACTTTTCTTCTTTGTTACAAAGCTATTTACATGAATGAATTTACATAGTATTTTGTATCACATTGGACTCAATTCTCTATCGTTTATATTCATCAGTAACCTTGATCATTATTGTCAATCACAAGAGCCATCAAGCCAGCCATCCTTCCACCTTTGATTAACAAGTTTACAATCAAATTCTGGCTTCCCGAGTTTCTTATTTACTTCATTATGTATCTTACAAAGCCATTGGCTCAACTTGTTTTGCGACTCGGTCTCTGGTGGTAAACGCTTTAATTGTTCTTGTAAATCTTCTGCACATATATTGCAAGGATAAAATTCAGAAAATGTAAAAAAAAATTTTTTCATATCTGACTTTTGTTTTACACTTGGAGAAGCTGGATAATATGCTGCCATGGTATGTAAAAATGCCCATGTTTTTGAACCTAATTCATCCTTGTCCAACGGACAGTCATCTCGCCTCGTATTAGCTACAGAGGGAGTTTTTTCCTGTTCTTTCTTAGATTCCTATTACAAAAAAAAATACATAAATATTACTGTAGTCAAAAGTATCTGTAAGAAAAGACATAATAACTAATATACATAATATTTCATGTTTCATTGTATTAGAATTACGATAATACGTGGCATGCTGTTGTTTAAGTCTAATAATAAAATTGTAAATAACATTTTGTATATAAGGAAGAAAATACAATTTGTAAGTAAAGATATATTTAATAAGATGATTGAAATATAAAAGATTTATAAGAATTAACAAAGTCAATCAAGTTTTATTACAATGTCAACTATCCGTACCTTTTCAGAATCAAATGTTTGCTTTTGAATTTTTGCCCATGTCTTGAAATCTGTACACGTGCGACAGGGTTTTTCGTAGGCCATTTTGTTAAAATTGTTATAGTCATTCGTAAAGAAATCAGACAAACACCATTAATAAGTGAGGAACACTCTCACGTGGACTATAACCTCCTCTAGTAAGATATAAATCATTCATGCACCTGTTACACAAGAAATCAATGTGTGAGTAAGAACCTTGCACGTAGTGATGACTTGTACCGAATCAACCGTAATGCTTAAACTCACTATAAGATTTTTCGGTACATGCCAATTTTGCTTTTTAACTAGCACATCGATATGCATATATACGTACGCACGTATATAAACAGGTAATTTGCAACTCATTTCAATTAGGCAATCACTTGCAACAGTAACTGTGCATTACGGGGAGAGAAGTGCAAATTGGTGCGAATGAGGAGCCACAGGAGATCATGCATGCTCGTTCCTGCACTCACGTAGAAGTAAATAAAGGAAAAAAGCAATAACCAACCTGATCTGACAAACAGTTAGCGGGTGACAAACGTCAAGTGCAATTTTGACCGAATAGCGAATGATACGAGTGTCGGTAAAGTTGATCCTCTGTATAGATGATGGCGAGTCGTAAAAAAAGTAGTGAATCGTCTCGACCAACATTGAAAAATGCAAGATGTTATGCCGAGGGAACGATATTTTCGTCATCATCCGACGAAGAGGTAACGACAGGAAGACATATCTCTAGAGACACGTCCAAAGAGCATTTTGTAAGGAAACGTAGTGAAACTGATCAACAAACAGGTTAGATCTTAATGAACTTATATCAACAATTTATTTGATTTCTGGACTAATATAGTTTACCTTTTTTCCCTTAAAGGACAAGATGTTTTGCGACGTGATGAGAATCCATTTAGTTTTAGGCACTTCTTAAAAAATGGCACGCAAGTAAATTATTATAATACCGGAGCTCGTCCAAAAGTTTATTCTTCCTCTTCAAGCAGTCTCAATAATGTTGAAAAGGATTCTGGAGTCTATTCTCGTAACCCAACAGAGCTACCGGACTTTGTGCAGGATCATTTGGTTATAGAACAATGCTATTTGAACCATGAAGCCAATCAGCAGCCAGTTTTTGATGTAGATAATCTGCCTGATTTTGCATTGAATAGTGTAGAACAAAGGCACAACCGTATTAGAAATGAAACAAAAACAGGACAGTCTAATGCCTCGTGTGACCTCCCATTTGATTTAACTGGGAGCTTAGACAAAGAACCCCAATTTCTTCATTTGAATTTATCTGCACTTGAGAGGCGCAATGCAGAACCTGTTGAACGCTCAGAATCATCAGGTACATGTTTCACAGATCAGCATCATATATTCAATGTTTTATGTTATATAAATTATGTTCAAATAATTTTTTTTTTTCAGGATTCCCATTTGATCTACCAATAGCTTCGGCCAATTCTGATCCTACTGCAGATGGTGCTGCACAAGCTTGTTCATCTAAGAGTGAATCAAATGTTCCAAAGTCATTACCAGACTTTTTGAATGATGGCCCCATACGCAATAGGACAACACTATCTACAGACCCTGGATCTAATTCGAACACTACAGAATCTAGTGAAAGAAGGGTATGATGATGGAAAAAGTCTGTGTGTATCAAATTTAGAGGGGTAATAGTAACTAACAATGTTAAATTCTTATATAAATTCTTGTTTACGTTACGCGCATGTTTAACAAATTTGTAATACGAATTGTATAAATTGAATGCTTAGAAAGTATAAAACGTTACATGAATTAACATTGTGAAACATCCTTGAATTTGAATGTAGATAGACTTTGTGTTTAACACATGTAATTTTTATTTGTTAAAAAAATTCATATGTTAAAAGGGTCACTTCTTTCACAGTTAATGCTCGAAAACGAGAGATTACATCGTCAGTTAGAATTAGCTCAAAAACAAATCAGTGAAAAATCTAAAAGGTAATTATGAAAGTTTTAGATACTTACTACACGCAATTGAACATTTATTTATGTAATATCAATGTTTTACCACAGAATTCATGTACTGGAGTCGGAACTAGCTTCTAGAAGAAATTTGGAACATGAGGAAACAGAGCATCTTGAAAAAGCCATGGAACAGGTAGAAGATAATCTGAAACGTAGTACGGTAAATATCACGATGTACTTTTTTATAATCTGTGACTTTTAATTGATACCTACAATGCCTACTTTCACAACAGAGAAGAGCAGTCAACGCAGAAAGCACAGTTACATCATTGAGAAAAGAAATTAAGAATCTTACAGTCAGTATACTTCATTGCTTTAAATATTTCATAAACCTAATTATTATATTAATCTTCTTATCATTTTATTTTAGTCTGAGATATCATTATTACGATTGGAAAATAAGGAACTAAGAGCAGGAATGTACGTGACAGGTAGAAATGAATTCGGTTCTTCAAATGCCGACAGAACAATAAAACGGTTAGCTACTGATTTAAGAACGGCCGCTTCAACGGCAGAAGTATCACTCAGGTGAAAAGAAATATAACATTTTCGATTTTTTAAGGTTTTCAAATCGTAACGAAAATGTTTTCATAACCGTTACAGGCAACTAATGTCTGGTGTGGACAATCTGAGAGTTTTAGCTTCTACACTCGAGAGTGTAGACAGGATAGAAGACCGGACCAAAGACTTTCTACTTGACTTTGATGAGGATAATGCTGCTGGTCCTGCACTTTAATATACTTCTACATGACCCTATTTCATGAGTACCACCCTATTTTATCTATTCTATGCATAAATCCCAGCCTATGCTAATAAGTTCCTCGAGCTCACGCTGTAATATCAGGTATTCTTTCTGGAGTCGATTTATGACTTGAGTACAATTTAAGAGACTTGACACACGTAATATGTTTGTTGTACTTTTATATGTGCTAATCATTTTTACGATTTATTCAACTTCACTCAACACGTATTAACATGTAAACAATATGTAATTTCGTCATTGTGTTTAAGGAACTATTTCTTCTTAAACAAAATATTTGATTCTCGACAACAAACTTCAATAAAGATAAAATAATGCGAAAAGATTATCTGTCGTAATACGACTCCGAACGAAGAACTAAAGATTATAACTTTTATATGTATGTTTGGGAATAACACTGCACAGCATCGGTTGGGATTCGACTCAATTCCAATAAAATTGTTAAAAAAAAAGTACTTTAATAATTATTGAGATAATGTTAGAGATGTACAGTCTCAGATTACATGTCTCGTTTCTTTGTAAATGAAACTATTAGCTAAACAATTAGATTGGAAGCAAATAGAATCGATGTATTTTTCTATTTAAGGGGGTACATGATTCTTGAGTCTCAGAAAAATGAATCTCCTCAATAGGCTAAAAGTATAATTATGTCATATTTCTTTTCATGTGATATTACGTTTGGTGAAATGAATTATTAAACTTGCCTTTTCAAAAAATCTACGTAGAAATGTTACGATAAAAATGTATCTTTATAACAGGGTTTTCAAGAATAATCGAGAATATTAAAGTCAATATAAAATAATGTCTAATACTTTTCGATGTTTTATATTAACAATGTTTTTTACTTGCTTTAGAATTCCATTTGTCCTTATATTCTTCTAAAACTTGGATCATCGCTGAATTACCAACATATTTTTATTATCGTGCGAATTATTAACAAAGATTTGGCTTATTAGAAAATTGTGTAAAAACAAAGAATTGACAAAGTAAGTTTCAAGGCTTATTTGCCCCCTTAAAATTTAAACTGAAAATCGATATTTTTCAGTAGGCAGCTTTAAATTTATAGATTCATGAATAAGTTATATGTAACAGAATTACATTGCCTGCAATGTGTATTTTTTTATTCTGGCAACACATGTATAAACTATTTCTTAACACATTGCCGACCACTCGGGGAGATCTCCTCGTTTTTACGCTGCGTCGCTGAACGTTCTAACGAGGAGATCTTCCTTTTCGCGCCGCGCTGAACAACATTGCAAAAAAAATATCATTGCACTGCTAGTATAAACACCATAAACGTGTTTATACTAGCTCGATACATCCGTAAATATAAAATAATAGCAATAGATATTATGAAAGTTCATGTTGGAAAAATGTACACATATAAGTTCGCGTGTACCTAAGGAAATTATGTATACTTTTGATCATAAGTTTTGTTAAACATCTTTGTTGTTATTATGACCGTGTATATAATTGTAAGAAACAAATGCTTACATGACGTAAAATCGTCACGGAAGAAACACCAAGAAGCTATTTTCTCGGAAACTCATGGTGGACTGTCTTTCATCCTCGTTTAAATAATGCCCTGCACTTTTCCGATGATAATTCATAATGAGACTGTTGGACAGATAACATCATATATAAGGAAAGCTCAATATGCAAATTCATCGGAAGGGAATGTAATATTGTTAGAATTATATAGCCGCGTATTTTATTTGCGTTCCACATAATCCATTTCCTCTAGGTTTTCCACAATCTTACGTAATAAAATAAAGATTTGTTTTTGATGTTACCACAACCTTAAAGAATGTTAAAATACATGAACTTTTAAAACCATAAGGAAATGTTAGCAGCGATGTCATTTAACATTCTCATTTAACCAAGATCGATGAAATATATTTTCATATTTTTCTGTCCATCCGAAACTAGATATAATTTCGATAACTATTATTTTCTCAGTAGTCTCGGGAGATTGAGTTTTATTTACAAAATTGTTGTGTTTGGAATCCTTAGATTTTAGAAGTTATAGAAGGTTACGTTAACGCATGTAAATTAGTTGGGCTTACGTTGTGTGGTTCATTCTTTAAGAAAATGTAGTTTCTGATTAATACACATACATGTATCATCAGTGAATCGCACACACGCACACAGACTTGATTAATTAGTTCTTAATAAAATATACAAAATACCAAAGAATTAAATAATATTAAAAAAAAATTAGTCTTAATGTATAACACCAGATGAAAAATATTTTATGTTTATGCATATATTCCCTGGTAGTTAATTGTGGTAATGTAAAATAGCACATTCATAAAGAGATTACATATTACTGAAGTCCTTCAAAAATGCTAAGAAGATCAGTTTGTGTTTCAGTGTGACTAGTTTGAGTACTTAACCAGGAACGACAAGCACCCATTGAAATGTTGCAACCAGTTTCACATATTAAAGATTTTGTTTGAGTTTCAGTAGAAACAGTAGTGTCTTCAAGTTGCGTCCAAGCCGTTTGTGTTTGTATATTAGATAATCCTAAGTCAGGTGGTAATATTTCATCACAAGTTTGTGTACATGTATTACTATATAACAGTTGATCCATATTATCGAGATTATTTGTAGTTTGTGTTTCAATATTAGAACTTAAAGCAAACGATCTTGTTAGTGTGTCAGAATCAAAAAATGACTGTGAATAAGCTTCTGTTTGAGTTTCTATACTGCTAAATCTATCGCCGAATGTTTTGTCTGTAAGCATTGGGTCTGATCTGGATATGCTGTCAGACGAGGAAAAGGAATATCCTTCCACAACGGTTGATGTATCTTCAACATAAGGCAGAGTCATTAGAGCAACTGTACTTTTTGGAACGCATTGTATTAATGGATTCGTACTATGATCATAAAACGTTTCGAATTCTGTTTGTGTGACATTATCATTTAAAACTTCAAACATGTCCTTTTCGGGTATTGTTTGAGTACCGGATGTACTCTTTTCTTCCCAGAAATCTTGTAAACCAACATCATGGCGTAGTGGCAATGGACTACTAGGAAATAAATTTGCAGATGTAAAGTTGCTTAGACTAGGAGTTTCTTTGAGCAATGTGTAATCAGATTTCTTTGATACTCCACTTCTTCTACGTTTCTGAATTTTGAACGAACTTTTCACTGTTTGTAAAGCTTTGGTGGTTTGTGTTTCTATTGATATTGCATCTTTTTTAATTTTTTGGGAAAAGTTTGTCTGTGTTTGCTTTGATACTCCACGTTTTCCATTATGATAGGAACTATTATTAAGATTTTTCATTGGACTTGATATTCTTTTACTCTTCTTAAATTCATCCGTTTGTATGCCAATGTCTGATGTAATCTTCTGCAGAACATTATCATTACAGGGCTTTGCATTATCAATTTGTCTCGTCGGTAGAATCGTAATAGGTTTATTTACATTTGACTGAACACTTGGTAATACTACTCGTATTGTCTTTGTACTTGCACGTCTACAAAATATTAAAAATGCATATAATCTTATATAAAAATATTATAACTTTGTATTACTTGAAATTCTTCCCCTAACAAACTCACCTTATAGAACTTTTATACTTATCATTCACTATATGCAACGATCGCTTTGCATGCGTAAGTAATGCCTCATAAGTAGAGTAAATTTTTGAGCACGAACATGTAAACTCTATTCCACATGTTCTCGTGTGACCATCTCTAGCAGCTTCGGTAGAAAAACTTTTCTCACAGTTAGTACACGGATAACTCTTCTTTGCGTGTACTTTAAGATAATGCTAAATGTACATGTTCATATAAATTTTAAATTACAAAGTACATTGTGATATGAATCTTGTCATAAGCACTAACCTGCTTAAGATATTTCATAGTACTAAAATGCCTCTCGGCGCTAAGGGCATAGATGCAAGATTCCATAGGGCAATGATATCGTACATTTTCTTTACTTGTTCTGTCTAAATTCTTATGTTGATGAACCTTCAGATCGTGCAAACGATATCGCGGCTCGTTATGAAATACGAGCCCGCATTTGTCGCATTTAATATTGTTAATTATCACGCTGAGCTCTTCCGGTGACGGGCAAATTGTCTTAATATATTTTGAGACATGATCTGCCGGCTTTGCTTCTGCCATCGGAGGTTATCTCCGTGGGAAACTTCAAACATATACACGGCTACAGTAAACTTTAGCCCGGCTAAATCAAGAGGTCCATAACTACCAATCAAGAGTCTATTTGGTATACAATGCAGTAACAGCGCCACTATTTCGCATTGCATCGAATTAATAATATAGTTTCGCAATTCAAAGTCAATATTTAAAATAAGTTTTTCGTTACTTTTAACACGCATTATATAAAATGAAGATTTTAATTCCAAAATATATTATTATTTATAAAGATATGTATTGCCATTTCTAGACAAGGTATTAAATCTTTTCTACGTTATTATAGGGAAAAATTGAAGGATATGTATTTTTTAACGAATCAATTATAGTTCGTAATAATATTTTTACTTATCCGAAGCTATATTGCGATCTAAGTGACTCGTTATAAAATGGACAAGTAACTCATTGTGCCTATTAAGACTAAACACTTGTAAGCAACGTTTTATAAACTTCTTAATAGGCACTTATCTACGAGATAAATAGATTAATTTAAATCAGAATGGAATCCTAATATTTCCACGTGTATTGAAAACTTTATACTGAAACGTTTATCCTCCGAATTTAACGAAGAATTACCTATCAAGAAACTATATATTAATGTCAATGAACTGCAGTATCGTTCTGTTCAATTCGTCTGTATAGAGCTATCAGACGGCTAAATTACCAAAAAAACATTTCAAATGTTAGTTAAACGATCTTCAATTCTACCACTTTGTAAGACGTATCATATTATAAAATATTCCGAACAAATAGAAGTAAGAAACATAACTTACAAAACCATTTATTCTCGCTGATATTAACTCCACTAATACATAGACGGAAACAATCTTCTGTCAAGTGTCATCTTTAGCAAAGATCAACGTATTCAATCTGCTTATCGATTAATTTTAAGACAAAAATAGAACACTCAAAAACCTATACTCAGCAATCCTTCCCTACACTTTTCATTGTACTCATAGCAAATATCATCCCTTTTTTAAAACTACCCCCGTTTTAGACAAATCGATTCTCTTAACAGTACAACCAGCGGCGTTCAATCCATTATATTTGTATATATTAAATAAGTGCATCAGAATGATAGGAATCAAGAGCTGAAAGAGATTAGCAGTACAGTAATTTATATTTTATAAGATAGGCGTGGAATATCTACTGCACGCTTTCCCTATAAACTTAAACAATTTTTATAAAAAATTGGAAACCACTCATTCTGACTACCTGGTGGATACATACTAATCCTAATGATCGATAATAATTACAGGATTCATGACAATTTTCAACAATTAATTCATAAACGTCGTTGTACATTAAATACCCGAGAAAAAACATCCACGCTAAAATTTGGAAATACAGCACCTTTAAGGTCGTCGTACGCTGAATCGGCATAGCCTGCTCTACTTACTTTCAACCAAAAGAAAGACTGAGATACTACCATACACAATAATAATTTTCAACAATTAATTCATAACCCTCGTTGAACATTAAATACCTGAAAAAAAAACATCCACGATAGAATTTGGTAATGCAGCTGCTTTAAGGTCGTCGTACGCTGAATCGACATAGCCTGCTCTACTTACTTCCGCCAAGCGAAAGAGAGAAAGAGTATCATACACAGCTTGTTATATGTATATGCATACACATAGCTGCTTCCCCAGGTTGGCATGTGAGCACGTATATACGTAGCCGCTTCCCCAGGATCAGTACCCAGCGCGATACGAGTGGCGCTGGCCGCTACGTATCCATAGCTTGTCACTCGTGGTCAGTCGGCAGTTACACGTCAACCGACAAGCTAGTTTTGCAGAGATTCCGTGCTCGTTTATACGCAGTTTCTGCACGAGAACGAATTTAGAACAATCATTCTTTAAGTGTGACTTCGCGTTAATACATAATTACAGAGAACTTCGCGGGTTTCACGAACGTTCCTGTCGCGTGCATTCTTGTTGGACGGTAACGTCAAGGTTCGCTGTTTTCGAGGTGCCTCGGATATTTACAAAGTTACACCACTCCGAGGGTAGGATTAATTCGTGATTGATCATTATCATCTTCTTTTTCTTCTCTCTTTTCTTTTCAAATTATCGATTGCATGAGCTCCCGGTACATTGAACAAAGAAACGTCGCTATCGATTTCCAGCACGGAGCCGTGCAGTTTATGTACTCGTTCGATTTGGAATTGTTGGTGTAACGTGATATATTTCTGTATTGTGGGAGTTTGGAGGATTTTATGGATGTGTTTTGTTTTTCTGCTAGATTTTGGTAATTATTTTGATGTGTTTTGCGAAGTGGATTGAAGGGAGAGATGGTAATAGTTTAATTTCGTGTATTTCATCGATCTTATAGAGCAAAACTGATACCGGTAAAAAGAACGCGGGAGATTTGATTCGATCTGTTTTACTCGTGTTTTATTGTAACATTGGTAGAATATATCATTAAGTACTTTTCATTGTGAAATTGCACCTTTTCGATAAATTGAGTCAAATTTGTATTATGGACTACTTGTTTTTCGTATTTAAATGTTACAATTTACACGAGAAACATGTTACAATATCTCATTAACTAAACATCTATATCGCTAAATCAAATTAGTACAAGCATTGAAATTATTACCTTCATATTCCCCTCGTGGAAAAATCGATAAAACAAATTGGAAAGTAGGTTACTCGTAATTATGCGTAGCACCTTCGGTGTAAATGAACAAAGATAATATTATCCTTTTATTCGGAATTACGCCAGAATTAAGAAAACAGCTAATTCCAAATCCATGATTTTTAAATATTCCATTTCCTATACGAGTATCGTCGGTCATCGGAAAACGGCCAATCTTTCACTACTTATTATCTAAAGCTATTCTTTTCTATCTAAATCTTATCGCACAGTAGTTAACGTGTCTTAGCTGGCCAAAGTGTCGTATGCCAACTTCGAAAACTATATGTCCACACTTACTTATATTATCATCGTGACACGGTACGTTGAAATTTGAAAAATCCGTCTGGCCGGTGTGCCAGCCAAGTCACTCGTTCCAGCGAACTAAATAAAACCACCGTTTCCTTTTTTTTCTTCCCTTTCGTCTTTTTATATATATATTTCAAGGTATTCAGTTCCCAAGAAGAATTAGAAATCCTCCCGTTTGACCTTCGCGTGACTGGAAATCGACGAAACGTTCACACACGAGTGTAAAATCATACGACGAATTGAACCGTTGATATTTTGACAGGAGAAAACTCAACGACAAGTTCGACGAGTCGTCCGACCTATCTCATTTTGCGGACCATGAATTATTCCTTTCCTCGTATTGAAACCGTAGAACCGGACTGACATTCAACAGTATACTTTTTTTACTCACGGAAAGAAGTTCCGAAAGTTCGAGAACAAATCGCGCGGAGTGCATAAATTTCACGTGAAGGATATACGAAAAAGGAAGGCTTCGGACGTTGTATTACTACCTTTCGAGTGATAGGAACAAATTGAAACGTAAAAGCGGACAAAGACATCGGAAGAGATGAAAGACACCGCCGGTAAAAAATATGAGAAGTTCTTTGATGAGACGGGACTCGATATTGTCGCGGACAAAGAGACGAATGAAGAAAATGCAGTGGTAGAGGAGGTAAGAACGTAGATATCAGCTTGGACGTCATCAAATATGTGTTTCAAAATCATTTAACACGAGTTTGCTAAATATTCTAGGACCAACGTATCGTTTTAACTTGTGTAACGATCGTATCAACGTTCGATCAAACGTTTAAGATCACTTTTATATTGCGCCGAAAGAGGCCATAATCATTAAGTTCAGCGATTATTAGAATATTGAATTTTCCTTTTGATATCAACATAAGATATTTATTATATTAGAAAAAAAACATAATTATTTGAAAACTGTAACGATTGAATTTTCTTCAAATAAAATTTTATTTCTGGACTGTGCGCATAAACGTGTGCGCAAACTCGATGAATATATTTTAAGGTATGAAGAAATATTTATTAAGAAAAAAAAGATAGTGTGCTGGGTGAAATTACGGAGAACTGTGTGAAAATCTCAGATACTTCGATTCTTAGGAAAGTTGAAGTTCATCTTGTCCGTAACATGTCCCGAAATGTTTCGGTATCGATCGAACACTTGCCCTGCCAGCGGCACCTGCCAGGGCCGTTCTATTACCTGCGGTCATAACCCGTAAATGCAATAAATTCGAATTTTTCCCAAGATTGCTCCTTATTGTATGAACGCCTTCTTTTTAATTAAAAAAATTATAAATAGAGCTACCTCGAAGGTTCGTTTCACCTTCAATTTATAGTTAATTAGTGCAGTAACAATTTTCAAATGGTTGACGGTATCTTTACATTTTGAGGACATTATGTTATGAGTTTCCTTATCGTTCACAGACATCGACGTGTAGTAGCTTTTAAAGAGTGCTCGTTAAAGCAAGTAATGAATATTTTCAACTGTTATTCATTTAGCAATTTACACACTAACGTGTTACGAAAAGATATCTCATAATGCTCATGTCTAACAAGTAGAGTTTCTTATTAAAAAACCATGGTCATTTATTTGTTTAGAAACTTGCTTGGTGCAACCACATATAAAAACATGATAAAAAACATGAATCTTAGAAAAGTTTTCTTTTATTATTATAACGTTATTCATCATACATTTTCAGGTGATATAATGTTCAGAAAAATTGAATTCTGAAGAAAATAATTCAATAATTTCGTTAGAATCAGTTTCTGTTTAATAACTTGTAAATAAATGTATATTGTCGAATATAATGAAATGAAATTCGAAGCATTCCTTAATCGACTCACAAGTGTAAAAATGCGAAATAAGTCATTTATTCAAGTGGGAATGTAGGTAAATGTGTGAATCATATATACACACATAGAGAAGGTATATATGAACGAATACGTATTGTTTTACGTAGTTAATCACTAACACTTAATGGCACTTGTTCTTACCTCTTCCTTGCTCTATTGGAACAAGTGTTTTTCACCTTGTATTAAAAACCGAAACGTAAATTGTTAGAATCTACATACATCCTAACATCAACTTAGCTATATATACATATATGCCTTGGGTTTTCTGAAGGTTAGATTCTATAATAATTGATTTTTAATATCCTCATACTATTCTTAAATGAAAAGACTATATTCTCAATACATCAGTAACTATAATATACTTTTAAATTTCTGTTACTCACTGTTCTACTATTTTTCGTTCTGTCTTGTAGATTATATCAAAATGCATACATATGTACCGAATTCTTTTCGGCGTGTGCATAATTCGTGGTAATACACACACTAATGGAATACCATCCATGGTTGAATTAACATTAGTATAGACGTTGATCCTTGTTTTCGTTTACAGAAATTACATGACTTAATATGACGAATAAATCTGTGAATTTAATTGCTTTACATATTTAAATTTGTGACACGTCTGTTTGTAATTGAGCGAATAAATTTCGATATAAAAATTCATTGCACACTTTCAAATGTGGCGTATGTCACAAGGAAAGACATTTTTTATCTGGAATCAGTATGTAATTATTCATTCTGAAATATTTATTAGCAAAGATGTATTCAGAACTAAGATGGGATATTTTTTGTCGAGAATAAGACGTTGCGCATTATGGAACTCAATGAATATTATTACAGTGTGAAGGATAATTGGTGATGGAGGTTAGAAATGAGTTACTATAGCTGTATACATATATACAGAGCACCTGTTTCTATGAGAGATAATTACATTAAATTAGTAGAGAGTAATTAGAAATTCTTTTTTGTTAAAGGGTAAAGATCTAAATCCAGAAATGTGGTTAACAACAGCTGAATCAGCCAGTCTTGGCGCAGAAGAGGTAGCGGCGAGGCTACACGTCGATGTAAGGACAGGTCTCTGGTGGCAAGAAGCTGAACACCGGAGGCAATTAGCTGGTTATAATGAATTTAGTGTTAAGGAAGAAGAACCAACATGGAAGAAATATATTGAACAGGTATATAATTTGATGAATCTTTTTCTATTTACTGTATGTACTATTTATGTTAAGTTTTAAAGGGTATAAAATGAAATATATGAAAAGGAACAAATTTCTTTCAGTTTAAAAATCCTTTGATACTCTTACTTCTTGGTTCTGCTGTTGTTAGCGTATGTATGAAACAATTTGATGATGCTGTCAGTATTACGGTGGTAAGTATTTAGAAGTATGATTTTATTGTAAATATTATTAACCATTCGTTGTAATTATTTGAGTTTACAAAGTATATTTTTTTTGTAGGCTATTATAATAGTGGTGACTGTTGCATTTGTACAAGAATACCGATCTGAAAAATCATTAGAAGAGTTAAATAAATTGGTACCACCAACTTGCCACTGGTAAATAGATTTATGCCTTTTGTTAGATCCTTTGCTAACAAAAATTCTGTATGGTAACAAGCATTCGTGGTATGCATAGATTAGCATGTATTTAAATTCACATTTCCTTTAGAAGTATGGTCCTTGGAGGATATACTAACCCTTTATATGGAGCATTCTCTTACCTTGTTAGGGAAGAAGATATAATATCCAATTCGAAACAATAGATCAATAAGGTGAAATTTACTTTTCTGTAACATTGACTTAAATTTTGTAATGTCAGCTCTATAAAATTGAATCGCAACGTATCATTGTATCTTAAAAATATCAAAATTTCCTATGCTATTGCTTCTTCAATAATGACAACCCAATTATATCCACCGTTTGTAAAAAACTTTCTTTGTATTTTGTCTGTTTTATACATAACAATAACATACATTTTTTAACATTTTTTGCAGTTTGAGAGAAGGTCGAGTGGAGACATTTCTTGCTCGTAATTTAGTTCCTGGAGACATAGTATATTTAAATATCGGAGATAGAGTACCTGCAGATATCAGGATATTTGAAGCAATAGAATTAGCAATTGATGAAAGTAGTTTCACAGGGGAAACTGAACCAGCACAAAAATCAACTGCTCCTTTACTTAAATCTAATGGATTAACAACGAAAAAGAACATTGCATTTATGGGCACACTGGTGCGTTGTGGAAATGGCAAAGTAAGTCTTATTGTAATAGATTCATTAATATATGCCTACAGTACATCCATATACAGTAGAATAATATTTTATAGGGTATTGTAGTCAATACAGGAGAGAAGAGTGAATTTGGTGAAGTCTTTTCAATGATGCAAGCAGAAGAAGCACCAAAAACTCCTCTTCAAAGGAGCATGGATATTTTGGGTACTCAGCTGTCTTTCTACTCATTCTGTATTATTGGTATTATCATGCTTCTTGGCTGGATCCAAGGCAAAGCTCTTCTCGAAATGTTTACAATCAGTGTGAGTTTGGCAGTGGCAGCTATACCAGAAGGCTTGCCTATCGTTGTAACTGTAACCTTAGCATTGGGTGTTATGAGGATGGCCAAGAGAAACGCTATTGTAAAGAAATTACCGACAGTTGAAACTCTTGGTAAATCAATCAAAAACCTACGTAGTTAAATTACAAGTCTTTCGTATATTTTTTAATATGAGATTAATGTTTTATCGATATGTAGGTTGTGTAAATGTGATATGTTCTGATAAAACTGGTACTATTACGAAGAACGAGATGACTGCAACAATACTTGTAACGTCGGAAGGATATACAGTTGATGTTACTGGCGCTGGTTACAATGATAACGGGGAAGTACGAATACGGAAATGCGACAATTTCGACCTTGCTCGCGCTGCTATCAGTAACATGTTGGAAGTAGGCTGTCTATGCAATAACGCTATAATACAAAACGAAACCTTGTTGGGTCAGCCAACGGAAGGAGCACTGATAGCATTGGCCATGAAATATGGGATGTATGGCGTTGCTGATAAGTATTTACGATTACAAGAATATCCATTTTCTTCGGAGCAAAAAATGATGGCTGTAAGATGTGCACCAAAATACGGGGAGGTAAAAATCAGATATATTGGCATATAAACATTTTTTATCTTCTATACAGCCTAGCGTTTTTAACAAGTATCTTATATGAATTAAAATACTATTTACGAATTCAGGAACTAAAATCCAAGGTTTTATTCGTAGACTTTGTAATTCATATTTCAGAATAGGCAAGAAGTATATTTTGTAAAAGGTGCTTTAGAAAAGATTTTACCTCAGTGTACGAAGTATTCTGCCAATGGTCAGGTGTATTCTCTCAATCAAAAGAAAGACCAAGAGTTTTTAACAGAAGCCTACGAAATTGGACAACAAGGATTACGAGGTTGTATGATCTCAATTATGAAATGACAATCTTCTAGCTTTTATAGTTTTTCTTATTTTTTTAAATGTACGTTTTCAGTAATTGGACTGGCACGAGGCACGTCATTACAAGATCTCGTTTACGTCGGTCTTGTGGGAATATGTGATCCTCCACGTCCACACGTTCGCGAGTCCATAAGTACACTCATGAACAGTGGTGTTAAAGTTAAAATGGTAACTGGCGATGCTAAAGAAACAGCAGCTGCAATAGGTACAATTTGAAACATACAAAACTGTATTTTATGACTGTCTAAAATATCAGAAACATGATCATCGTATTCAATTATTTATTTCAGCAAATATGATTGGATTAGATACGCTTCATTCACGGTTGATGTCTGGTGATGAAATCGACTTACTCTCTGAAAATCAATTGGAACAATGTATTGATAATGTTAGTGTATTCTACCGAGTTACGCCCAAGCATAAGTTATGTATCGTGAAAGCTTTGCAAAGAAATGGGAATATTGTGGGTATGACGGGCGATGGCGTGAATGATGGGGTTGCTTTGAAGAAAGCGGATATAGGTATAGCTATGGGCAAAAACGGCACGGATGTTTGCAAAGAAGCTGCGGACATGATTCTCGTGGACGATGATTTTGCGACTATCATGTACATATACATTTTTCTTTAGAAATTACGAATAACGGAATCTTGTATAGATTTATTTTAACATTACTTATTTTATTATTTAGTGCTGCAATTGAGGAGGGAAAAGGAATTTTTCATAACATTCGTAATTTTGTAAGATTTCAACTAAGTACTAGTATAGCAGCTCTCTCTTTAATTGCCCTTGCCACTTTAATGGGTATACCGAATCCTTTAAATGCAATGCAAATCCTTTGGATTAACATTATTATGGATGGCCCACCTGCTCAAAGGTAAGATACGAAAATGTCTACGAATAAAAAGTCAGAATCATAAAGATTTACCTGATCAATATTATGGAAATTATTTTTAAAATATAAACGGTGTAAACAATTATTTCTTGCAGTCTTGGAGTCGAACCGGTCGACAAAGATGTTTTGAAACAAAAACCGAGGAACACAAAAGAACCAATGATTACGCGGCATCTTATTGTTAATGTATTATTATCCGCGACTATTATTATTCTTGGTACTTTATGGGTTTACAACCGAGAGGTAGGAATTATATATTTCTCATCTAGTAAAGTATTTGTTTATGACAATTGTTTAATTTATGATCAGATGACGAACGGCACTACGGCAAGAGACACAACCATGACATTTACGTGTTTCGTTTTCTTCGATATGTTTAATGCATTAAGTTGTAGGTCACAGGTAAAGCAATCAAAGTTTTATATTATAAAAGTGCACATACCGATCATCTTTAATTCCTTCGTACAAAAAAATCTGTTTATATAAATTGAAACTTGCAGACAAAATCCATATTTACTATTGGTTTTTGGACTAACAAGATGTTTCTGGTGGCTGTAACGTTGTCAGTCATAGGACAGATGTTGGTCATCTATTTTCCTCCGTTACAAAGAGTGTTTCAAACGGAAGCTCTTACAGTAAAGGGTACGTTTATACTGGAAATGAAAATATCACGAGCCGTAGCTTTCAAAGGAATTGTACAATTTGTTTTCTTTCAGATATCGTATTCCTCGTTGCTTTGACATCGAGCGTTTTTATAATTAGTGAGATAAAGAAATTAATCGAGAGGCAGATTCACAAGCGACGAACAGGTACACAGTACTACAGCAAATCTGAGATGGATTTCGTATGACAGTTACAGTCTGCCGAAGACAAGGCGGACAAGGATCATGTGGAATAAATTCTCGGACATCGTACGGGTAGTAGTCGTTCGTTCGTCTTTCGATACTTTCTTGTTATACATTTGACTATACTAGCACATTTGTAACTTAAAACGTGTGCACTTGTCACAGAACGAACGTCCCTATGCGATTCGCGCGTTAAACACGATTTACAAATGACTGCGTTTTTTACCATTTACAAATTTTTCTGACCCAATTTTGTGATTTGTGCACATAGATTACAAACAAAAAAAAAGAGAGAAAGGAATAGAGATTTCCGTGAAAATACGATAAACGAATTTAGATATTAGAATTTAGCCTGTCACTTTTCGTCTCCACGTTGGTAGCTGGATAGAGATTATAGCAACGCTATGCACATTCCATGCACCTTTGTTAGAGATGGATTTAACGACACTTACCACTTGCAATTGTGATCAACCGTAGCAACAATTACGTCAAGAAATCTTAAAGTAATATATCTAAAACACTTTTTTTAACTATCAATTCGTAATATTCCTCCGACTAAGTATCGATTCGTCTATTGAAACGCATTTATTCGTTCACCTCGCTCCATCTTTCTAGGTCACGATATTATGAAAACTACCCAATGATAAAACATAGTCTGAGATGAAGAAACATACAATTTATAATACAATTAAATATACAAATTGATTGCATTTAAAAATACAATTACAATTATAATTGGAAGGAATAAACGATCTTGTTACGTTCCTTAATATCATCACGAAGAGCGATTTGTTTTCTATTACAAGTGAAAGAAATTGCGTGTTATTAACGGACACATAAAGTTCCTTGTGATCGGAAACAAGATCGTGTATACGTTCTTGTACATCCATACACATGATACATGCATCATTAACAATCATGTGTCCCAAGTCAATTAACAAAACGCACTGAGTCAGGTATGAAACAAATAACAATCTTAATATTTATCAATGTATTCCTTCAAGAGCACTGTACGTCGTATACCGATATAGCTGTTTTCCTCCATATCCATAAAGTAGATTTCCTTTGCCATTTTCATCATAGTACGGGAAACGGTATTTGGGTCTACAGAAAAGCCGGCGATAAGAAATGCATTTTGAAAAAGAAATTTGAATTTCTTCAACTAGCTTGGATCATTAATTCTTACCGTTCAAAGTATTGAAAATTAGGTGCTTGCGGCCGTGAAGTTGCTGAAGTTTCAGTAATTAATACGAAAAGAAACGTGATAAATATCGTCGCAACGATCACGGTCTTCCACTGCAAGTAGGTCGATGAGTATTTAGAACAAGTACATGTATATAAAAAAGGTATACATACATTTATATATAAACATCTATGAATACATTTCATGTAAGCTTGTCACATTGAACATGTTGCAACAAATATGAAAAAACTACCCTCTTTCTTACGCGAAGTATACGTCAAAGATCAATTCACATTTTTAATTTCTATTCTCGCTAATCAGTATAGCGCGTTTGTCATAAATTTAAATTAATATATTAGAATATTCTTCTTTTTTTACTATTTTATAATTCTATTGTTATTCTTTCATATCAAGAATTTAATATTACTTACGGGTGTATACCTTGCCATGACGATTGCAGTGAGTCGCGCTAAGACACAGTTGCCTTACTAACGAAAGTTTCGAAAGTTCGGGCTGGAAATGGTTTGTTAGTGGGGGTAAACAAATTTCTCCCGGATTGTACAAATACTTTACCGGGTGGGACTTTTTCTTTGAACTACAATTGACTTAATCGCACGATAGAAACTCGAGTTAACGTCACGATAAATCCGTACAGCTGTACTACGAACGTTTCTATATTTCCACCTTATATGAGTCTCATCATGAAATCCATTACCGTACTTTGCGTCTCTCCCCACTTCTTTCTTCTTCCAATACCTTCGAGTGAAAGTCGAACGGGACGGTTTGTACTTTGTACGTACGTTGTTGCACGTAGTCGTTTAGTTGGATCTTTAATAAAACGCCTAGTGGAAGGACCTTGAAAATATTTGCCAATTTCCATCGCACCGTTTCTCGAAATTCATCGAAAGTCACGTAACCAACGAAAGTGAACTTTCGATGTCGATTGCATCGGTGGCCGAAGAAAGGAACGCACTTTCTATCGCGATACGCGTAAACGAAAACTCGCTAGGAATTCTTAGTTTCATTGTTTATTCGAAGCTTAATGTAATACAAAAAGATCGCTGATGAAGATACGTTTAATATGAAATAATAGTAAAAATGAAATTATTTGAAATAATAGGCACAAAGTCACACATACTATTGTTGATGATATTTCATCCCATTATATATTTTATCAATATTTATTTTACAATTGTTAACTCTTTTCTAACCGTTTGAATATCGGTGCACAGTAGCACAATTTCGATTAAAAGTGCTAAGCAGCGCGACAGCGCTTCTTTGTCCGCAGCGATGAAATGCCGTTAAATTTTGGAAATTTAAAGGGCAGTATTGAATTTCAAAGTGTTCTAATTACGTTTGAAGTCAGTATTGAGTATTAAAACATTTCAAGATTTCATCACCGTCGTTTATTAACAGCGATTTAGTAAGTCTTCGGGCACAGTGGCAGAATCTCGTCGAAAAGTGCCAATCAGCGCGACTGCGCTTCTTTGTCTACGGCGATGAAATACGGTCTTTTCGCGTGGAATCTCAACAGTTAATTTTTAAAAATGTTTATGATTTTCCTATAAAAGAGTTCTAAGAAGCAGAAGTACCCCATGGACCCTTGTATCCAATACCCATGCCAATTTTTGCTATAGCGATTTCACCGTGACGGCCATTTTCCTGCTCGTACCTAACTCTTCTTTGCTTTCCAACTTCCGGGTCGAAATCCCATTGCGTTTTCTACGAATATGTTTAAACAAAGAGAGCATGCCAACATGAGAATTATGAGCACAATGGAAAATCATTTATTGTGTCATGTTATATTTACCTCATGCGTAACCGGCGCTCCAGCTACATTGTACTGCAGAAGATCGTGGATGAAAGTAAACAAACCGAAACTATCAGCAGCTGATACTTTCCTATCGCTTTGAAACAGTAGTATCAGCGTAATTAGAACCATCTAGAATTACATGTGCAGGAATTGATTAATTAATAAAATAAAACGTAAACACCGATAGAAACGTTTAATCTCTTGGTGAATTTGCGATTTTGGCATCTGCACTTAATCAACGTTTTAGCTTACACGCAGCGTGGGGCGTAATTTTTAATTTAAATATTGCACATTATGTATTTAGATAATTAGTAACGCTTGTTAATAAATGAAATATTGCAATGTACTACTCATTTAAATGTCAACTAAAGCATTACGTATAGCACTCATTTAAATGTCAAATAAAATATTGTATACAGCACTCACTAAACTACTAATTGAAACAAAACATTTTTAAAGATTACACCTTAGGTGAATCAGCTTTACAGCTGAATCAAATAAACAATTGTCTGTTCAATTCAAAAGTCAAGCTTATATTATAAGAAATAAAAATACAATTCAATCAGTAACATATTCTCAAAAAAAACTAAAGAAACTAAAGAAGCTTGTTTCATTAAAGTAGAAAAGGAAGAATACATCAGACATTAAGTTCAAATCTTTCCTTTTCAAAATACAAGTCCGAAATTCAGCTTCACAATCAACCAAACTTTCCATTTCAACCCGATACCATTACACGACGATTATGCAACAAAGAATTACCAAGTTACGAAGAAAATTCATGTTACTTCTTCTCGCCGAAGATTCGCGTACAATCACGTCGACCGGCGGCAACGAATACAGCGACGATATCGTTACGAGCGTAGAATAACAACTAACTCGATACACCGTCGAAAGATCGTTAGTGTACGAAAGAAATCACCTCGTTCCACGTGCCCGTCTTGCCGCAATACTTGTCAGTGAAAGTAAAAAAAACGGATCTCCAACGATGACGCGGGAGCTGTTTGAAAAACTATGTCCACGGCTCGTCCCACGAATGACAATTTATCGTTGATGAATCGATCGTTCGATAGTTTATTCCATGCACGATACTTTTCACCAGGAAGACGACATAAAGGTGAGGGTCGGTAGAATGGGCAGGTTATTTTTTTCTTTGTGTTCGTACGTCGAGGATCGGAAGAATAAAGGGGAGAAATGCGCGTCAATGGGGTGTTCTCGTTACTTATCATTTGTGCGGTAAGTGAGATAAATGACTCGACGAGATGGACTTAATGAAACAAACATCATCGAAGTTTACTTTTGTAGCTTGGTGTAATCGTTCGATGTAACGACACAACTGTAACGCGAGCAAAGAGGACACTTCCGTTTAGCTTCCCATCGTCGGAGACGTTTCGGGAGCTCTGGCCAAACGGAAGTTTTTGGCAGTGGCCTAGGATTAACGCGAGGACTTTGTTAAGATTATTGGCTTCACCGGATACCAGAAAGAAGATCCCGTTTGAATTCCGACCGGAAGATGGTATGCGTGCGGCTCACGAGTACCAGCAGCGTTACGGTTATCGAGGGGAACGACTCATCGAGTTAATTGGTTCCGGTTATCATCCGGATACTTTGCAGTTTCAGCAGCCATTGCCGGCTCTTCATTTGACTCCGCCACCGCCACCTTTTTAATTAATGTAATCTGTGTATTGTTACGACGAGTGTATTGAGAGCGAAGAATATGATGTGATAGGAATGATCGTGGTGTCGATGATAATAATGGTGACTCGTAAGGCTGACTGAAATTGCGTGTTATTTATATTTGTACGTGATAATGTATTATCGATTTATTTAATATACTGTTTATATGAAATTCGATTACAATTGCCGAAGCGATTAAACTATCTTCGTTACAGTGCCCAGACTTTCACATAATCCACGTGAAGGCTCGTGTCGCTTTGTGTCCACGTTGGAAGCCAGCTATCTTTTGCTTCGTAGAATTTGAACATAGCCTGTAATATGAGATTTATTGGTTGTTTTTTTGCGTTAATCTTGGGCAGCGCGCATGTGATTGGTCATTGACGATAACAATACCTTTGACTCGACGTTTCGCCAAGGTTTTTCGTAATTACCGCTCCTCGATCCATCTGGAAATTCAACGTGGCCTCCAACGGCTACGCCTATGTTCAGGTGAACCTACGACGAAATGAAACACGCATTGATTATGCATATTAATTTTATCAATTGATTTTCAGCCGATTTTATTTTGGCTCTAAGACATGATAATGGGTTTGCACATTTAAAAAATGTATTCTTTAATAGTTATAGGTATTTCTATGAACGAAATAATTATCCAAAATAGAGGGTATTATCAAATTAACGTCGACCGCATGATAACAAAGTGCAAGAGTATGAGACAAATTTCAGTTATCAATGATTCTGTCAACGTTCGCAATTCTATTTGTTTATGCAACCTCTTCAGAATTATCCAGTGTGAACCTGAAAAGTGCGTAGAGTCAGGATTAATTATTTAAATGCTCAATTAAAGACTTGTTATTTTGTAGTAGCCTAGATTCAATCTCACAGATCTTCAGGCTGAAATTAAATACTATAGGAAACACAGAAGTAAGTTCCCCCGTTGAACTGTTACGTATTTAAGTAGAAGCAGAGAATTGATCAGACATTGATCATCGGGCAATTCTACTTACCGGTTTGTCAAAAGTAGCTGGCACTGATTGCTGACCGTACTGTTCTCCATCGACTTTCGCGGTTATTTGACCAGGTCTCCATTCTATCTCGTATACATGATAATCATCGGACCACGGTTTAGAAGACTGTTTCTTAGGAAGGAATTGCTTGTTGGTATGCTGAAGCTGGTTCTGATTTTGTATAATTGTTATTTCACCAGCAGAAAGCACGCAACCACTTAGGTCACTTCCGACGGGAGATCTAAGCAAGGGATTTCCGGGGGCAGAGGCAATTCTGATACCATGGAAAATCGATGTAGTATTGTCGTTTCCGTCCGTAGTCTCTAAAGACATCACTGAAATTTGATAATGAGAATATATCGTTAACATTAGACCTACCGACGATTAAGTTGGTATCTTTAAAAATAATTGATAATTATCTGGAAGGGAATAGATGAAGGGAAACATTAGTTGACTAATTTAACAGTGTACTGTCTACAAAACGGACACGGAAGATTAAAGAAGAAATAGTGCGAAAGTCTATGGCGGTTCAGGTGATAAAGGCGCACTCGTAATCAGCGGGCCCGAGTTCAAATGCTCTCGTCAACTTTTGAAAATTTTAGCTAAATTATATATGTAATATATGATAGTTTCGCTGGTTCAGAATTCACCTAAAACAGTAGGTCTTAGGCGAAATGACCCTAGTAGTCCAAGCCGAAAGAAATGCAAGATTAAAAAACGATGTTAAAAATCTGAGGGAAGCAAATAATGTGCTTAAGGATAAATCCTAGAACATTCTAATTAAAGCTTACAAGGATATATCCAATCTCCACGGGGTAACTTTGCACGAATTTCAACACGGCCGTAAAGGAAGGAGAATGTTCCTTTACTGTTCAATCGTCCTGATATCACAGGTGGAAGAATGTAAGATCCAAATCCAACGCGTTGGCACTGTTGAGTATTTCCAGGAACTGTGCACCTGAAAAAATTGTACAATTTCAATGAAAAATTGTTAGTCATAATATTATTTATCCTTCAGAAATTAGCTTGGCTGATCGTAATATTAATTAATGTTATTGTACTTTAGGATTTCATCTTACTTGTTCAATACCATGCTTCCAGTTCGCACGTATCCATCTCCGTGCTTATCATCGACGAGGATCAGTTTAACGTGCAGAGCACCATCTTTCACTTCTACATTCTCGTTGTTATTAGCGTACACGACAAACTCGTAATCCTGAAAATTATAAAAATTTGTCAATTTCTTTAAGAAGACATTTTTTATAATAATTTGCAAAAATTTCGACTAACTGGTGCATCTGAAAAGCGTTCCACGATGGTCCATCGAGAAGTGTCGAGAGTGTTGAACTCTTCGTCGAAAAGCAATTGTCCTGGGCAAGTGTTCTGTCGATTTCCTTCTTTATCGTATTTATACGTAGTCCCAGGTATGGCACACGATTGTGAATCCGGAGTAGTCGAGCCGACGATGGTACCATCGTAGTTGTAAAAATCTAAAAAAAAAGTAAACGCGTAATTATAAAAGTCTAAAATATGTAAATGCATTATGGAACGTTGGAAAAAACTATTCGCTGTTCTGCGCGAAAACCAACCGGTGACTATGTGCTGCTTGTCGACTAAATTATAGCCAAGACCGTCGTAAACTACGTGCATCCAATAATAAATAATATCGCCACTTTTTAGTCTAGTTGTTCGATCTTCGTATCTCCATCGACCATTGCGAGTTTTTATGATGTCCCTTGCGATGGTTCCAGCTTCTAAGCCCTCAAAATCTTCGTTGAACTTTACGTGGAACGCGACTAACGAGATCCCGTCCTCATCTGAATAAAATGGATGTTATCTACTTTATTATCAATATTTCGCAATTAACATAATTTCATCTTCTTTAAATTTTAAATTTAAATGTTTACTTGACTGTTACAGTAAAAATAAAGTTATTAGACAATAAAGTTAAATAAGGTATTTGATAATTAAAAAAAAAAGAAGAAGAATTCAATTTTTCTTTTCTCTTCACTTCTTTCCTTTGACGTTTTTCAATTAAAGACTCAAAATATTTTTATTTCAAACCTTAACTTCGGTGTTCACAAGAAAAATGAGAAGCACACAAAGAGGATAATGGAATTTTAAATTTTACATACGCGGAATGGACATTCGTAGTCCTTTCGGAAACAGCGGCTCGACTGCCGGAATTGGAGGTTGATATTTAGCAAAATTCTCTGGAATTGTCACAGATAATAGAACAAAGAAAAACCATTTTGCCCATCCAGCATCCACCGAATACACGTCTGCAGTCATCTTCGTCCGTCGTTGAACTGCCGCCGATGGAACATGAACCATCTACCGGTTCCTGCAAACTGGTTTGCGTGAATGTTGAATGCATTAAAAATCGCGATTCTTGATACTTGGCGCTCCAGCATCTTCTTATAGTTTTGCCTTTTTTTTTTGGCGAAAATACTATTTCAAGAAGCGGCCGACAGAAATGTGACGACTCACAAGGACGAGATGGTGTCCTTGTAAAATAAACGGTGATAGATCATCGATGATTCTTAGTTCGGATTTCTTCGAAGTCTAAATAAATCTGCGATAATTTAATCGCAGAAATTTCTATCTCTTATATTCTTTTTTCATTTACAAAGTTCAAGATAATATTTAACATCGTTTTTTATCCTCAGTCTTTCCTCGTTGCAGCTGCTGATGTTGAGGAATAGATTACAACGGGAAACTAAGAGTAAGTCTCGCGGATTTTCCAAAGTTTTGCAAGTCATACGTGGACAGATAACAAACTTATTACTCAGATCAGCTTAATGGAGGTCACTTTGTTCGTTTGAGATGTACATGGGTAATTATCTTCGGAATGTCTTTTTTTTTTAATGGTGAAATTATCATTTTTGTAACATAATTGATAAGAAACCGTGGAGAGATGATACTTGTTAAAAGGTCCATTATATTTATTTATATTTATAGGAAATAATTTTCTTTATTGCATTTGTGATTATTTGTATATTTACATGAAATTTGTATAAAGTATTACATTATTTAATATAGTATAAAACATTTAATATTCATATAAATTGCTTTTAATTCCCTGCCCTAATTTTATAAAGTTTGTAATTACATACAGATAAAAGGTAAAATCGTCTAATACATGTATAGAAAATTGTGCGTTATAGTTTTTTAATTATTATACATCGTAATAATTATGTTGCAATGCAATATATAAAATAATTAAAAGTGTCTGTATTAATGAAGCACCATTTTCTTCCACCTCTTTGGGATTCGAAGAAATCAACCTGACGATAAAATTTTTGTAGCAATAGTTATAGTGCAGTTTAATTATTCTTTTTTATTATTATATTAAAATTATCTGTACAGATATATGTAAGTTGTAGCCATTTTTTTAAGTTATCGCAATAAGCATCTTGTAGCAAATAGAACGCAATAAAATGTCCTAGGGACTTTTTATTTGTTTAATACCTCAAATTAGTCGACCTGTCGTCACCGGCCGCCATAAGTTTCGACTAGTTTCGACATTTGCGTGCAAGAGTTTTATTGTGTGATGAAGTGACACTTTTGAGCATCTCGTAATCAAAATAGCTGCAGGTTTCCAGATATCTAGTCGTGAGTATAATATATTAATATAATAATTACTAGTAAGGACTCTCGTTCTTGAGGTGTATCATGTTTGTAAAGATACGAGAAATGCGAACCCCTCACGATGTCGCTATTCCTTGTGCGCTAAGAGAAGGCACCTCATTTTATACGGGAAATCAATACGTTATTTACTCGTTTAACGATGCTAGCAATACGATATTGAAATTTACATTTCTCTAGAATTATGAATATTCTCCACTCGATCCAAAGAATCTCGATGATTGCGTAAAGGGATACGTTTGACAGAACATATTTTAACACTGAACTTATAAACCTCTATTTTTAACTAGCGTAATGAAAATCATTTTTGTATGTCAGCAAAATCAACGTTACTCTCGTTTTTCGATATTTTCTGATCTATCATGACGAAGAAATCCGATATGCTGTTTACAATGCAATTTGATTTTCCACGAGCATGACCTATTAAATCTTACCTTTATTTAGACTCTATACTGTATAAGTAATGCGTCTTTTTAACATAAAAATTTTAAGGGGAAATTGCGAATACATCGCAGCGATAGTACATAAGAGATCGGTCGTATAGCTTGTTTTAGTACCTACAATGATTCTTGTTAGATACTGTGTCACTGTGATTTGATCTTATTATAATACCTATACTTGTATCTTTTGACTCGAAGGAAAGATGCTTTACATGTGATACAGAAACTGCTAGAACTATATTATATGCTAATCGCTTGATACGCACATATGCGTTAAATAGCAATACCTTTTCTTAATACAAAAGAAAATGTAATGATACCTTCCTCAACGTATACATAGTTTTATACAAATTGAAGTAATTATAAGCATATGTACTTCATGTACATATTTACTCTAAGTATGTTTTACACAATTTGAAGCAAATTTTATTTGCTTTCATGTTAATTCTAAACATACCTATGTGGGTATATCTCTCTTGTAGGTATGTGCAAACATTTAGCAAATACCTACAAGCATTTTGTAGTTTGGAAACAGATTATTCTGCAATCTAGTAATCTTATTTAGTATATAAATCCATTAGAACAAATTAGTTGCACCGTAGTTTCATTGAGACATTTGGTGTAATCTTTTGGCTATTGGATTATTAATAGAAACTAAATAACTTCACTAGCTAGTAAAAATGGCCTTACTAAAAATAAAGCTTGTTATAGAATTAGAAAATACATATACTATAAAATGTTTGTGTATTCCATTTTTTTGTGAATACAAAATTTTATTTGTTTTAAAGTAACGGAAGAAATTAAAGATTTCCTAGAAACTGAAATTTTCTACTGTTGGAAGAAAGATTTACATACATCTATTTTTGATGCATGACAAACCTCTTTTCCAATAGTACATATTAACAGTTTATGGAATTCTTTCTATCTTTTCTTTGAAACAAATTGGAAACTTTGGATTTGAATAATTTTGATTTAATTACGTATGAATATGTTGCACTTTGACTACATTTATTTGTCATATTATGATGAATGTTAGGTATTCTTACATAACTTTATTGTATTACATACTTCAGTGATTTATTATATTAAAAATTAAATAAAAAATATGTGCTATATGCGCATACAGTGTAGGCTTCTGGAATTTAATATACATTTCTTAATACCAGATATTATATTGTTTAAATGAGAAAATATCTTATTTTTAATATAACATGTTTTTGTCATTTGTCTTTATGTACTATTAAAGTTTAATTGTCTTTACTGAGATGCATTAGAGCTGTTCTCAAGTACATTGAAGAAAAATATGTAATTAGCTCAATGGTCACTACTTATCTCGTGGTGACTCTATACCTTGTGGGCAATGAAGTCTTATGCAAAAGTTAATGAACTCATGATTGTTTGTACACTGTACACTCAAATTGTATGGAGTGATTGTGTATTAACATTACTTTTGAAATAATACTTTTACATATATGTACATATATGCATACATCATACAGATATACATATTTTTTCACAAATTTATGAACATTTCCTTCACTATATAAATTTCCTACTTTTTTGTGGCATCCTAACCATTTTTCATAATGCTGAAGATAGTTTAAAAGTATAGTTATAAGGAAACATATGTATTGTTATATTACATTTTTTCTACTGTCGATTGATTTTTAATTATTATTCCTATTTATATATCGGAATACAATTTTATTAGAAATAATTATACATAGAAATGGGTATTACTTATCACATTACAGCATGATATCATTGATGATACGGTATCCTGAGAACCACTTTTGATTTACAGTAAGAAAATCTATTATTTTTACAGTGTTAATAATTAATGTAAATTTCCTTCCAATTAAATTTTTATTAACAATCCTAATATCTATAAATCTTAATGTTTGTACTCGTATACTTGATTTTCATATGTTTGATCTATTATAGCTTATGGAAATTAAGTAACAAAGAAGTAAAATTTATATAATAAATTATATGTATATGATGTAGTGGTAATTGTATAACAATTTTCTTTGAACACAAACTAGCGTCCAAACGGACTGTGGCCCTTAAAACAGTTTGGAATGCACTAGCAGTCCATATGCTAGAGTGAGAGAGGGTTTAAAAATGCAAAATTGGAACCAATGGCAATTGTCAGCTGGTGCGGTTGCAACTCCAATATCGCAACCACCAGTTGGTTATGCTGCATCTGGAACAGATCCAATGACTATGATGCAAGCTTATATGCAGTATTATAATCAGCCAGTAAGTATTGCAACAAAAACCTATGTTCTTTTTAATGAAATTTAATATAAAAATAATTATAATTAGAAATAATTTTCAAAAGTCATTTAAGAATTCTGCAATGAAATTCTCAGATATGCTGAAATTTTATATTGAAATCATATTATAAACATAGTCATATCGTTTTGTATCATCAAAGCATAATCAATACATTAGAATGAGCGTTGTATTAAGGAAAATGATTATGTTTTTCATTAGGCACCCAGTGGATACACAGCAGAGCAATGGACTGCTGCCCAACAACAAAACTGGGCCCAATGGCAACAGTGGCAACAACAGTACCAACAATGGCAAGCACAATATGGCGAAAAGGTATGTACAAAATAAAATACTTTGTCAGTTAATGGATTTTGAGTGCCTCAAAACCAATAACTGATACAGTCTATCAAAATATTTAAATATTTTGCTTAATTTTGTTTCAGTATCAAGAAACAATGAAGCATATTTCTGCACAGAATATAGGTTTAGCTAATCAGGTGCCACCTTTACCAATTGTGCAACCTCCACCCCTTCCAAAGGAGGATGCAAAGCCACCATTACCTCCACCTACGATAAACACATATCAGTTTACAAGCATGCCTCCGCCACATCAAAACAATCTTCCATTATTTCCTGTTAAACAAAGTGTAAATAGTGCGATGCCACCAGCTGCACAAAATTTCCCTCAAAATCCCCCTTTACCTACAAATCAGCCACCGTTACCTCCAGAAAGTAATAGTAGCAAAGAAACTACTTTAACTGGAAAACGTAGTAGTAATACTGTTAGTGAATCTAGTAGTGCTAAGAAGTTAAAAATTGAAGATGAAGAGTTAACTGAGGCTGAGAAAACATTTGATGCTCAGTTTAAGGAGTGGGAGGAGCAGTTTAATAAGTGGAAACAGCAAAATGCTAATCATCCAGATAAGGTAGGTGATGTAATGGCTTTTATGGTGCAGTATTTAAGAAGGATTGCTTTAACTCGATGCCTGCAACAGTAGTTATAGGTTAAGGTATTTTTAATTTTTCCAAAAAAGAGTAACGTTTTATTCTAGACTCAATACAAACAGTATGAAGCGAAATGGACATCTTGGCGCGAGAAGCTTATTGAACGACGTGAACAAATGCGTAAAAAGCGTGAACAACAAAAGCAAGCTGTTTCCAAGGCAGAATCAGAAAAAAGCAAAAATCTTCCTGGTGACGATAAGATATTGAATATTTTATCAAATACAGAGAATCAAGGATTAATCAATAATCTATTAGGTATTGGAAAGAGTCTTGGTTTGACTGGGAAACAGAATACTAATGTGCATCAACCTCCACCACCCCCGCCACCTCCGCAAACTACAAGTTCAAATGTTCAAACAACAACTGTGACAACGTCTTCTCAAGTAACATCACAAACAATTACATCTCAAGTATCAAGTGTGAATACGTCTTCCAGTGTGGCCTCATCTCCATGGAATTCTCAACAATGGAATACACAGTATAATCCAGGCATAAATATGACAACCTTTGGCGGTTTTCAATCTTTGACTGGAGTACCACCACCACCTTTCAGTATGCCTCCAACCCAAATGCTACCACCAAATTTCTCCCAACCTCCACCAAATTTTACGAGTGTCACGCCAAATTTCTCACAGCCACCTCCGGGTTTTCCTGTTAATGATGCACGACCTTTGCAAAGTAATAATGTGAGATCAATGCAGTCGAACATGCAAGGTAAATCTTTGTACGGTTCGAACGAAGTATCAGGCGTAAATACAAATTTACTTGGGCAAAATGAGCGTACAAATCAAACAGGTCCTCATAATAATTTCGATTCTATTAGTCAATCAAGCAATTTTGGAATGAATGATCATAATCGGCAGAAAGATCATGGCGGACCATCTGAACGGTTTAATCGAGATGGTATTAACAAAAAATTGTCCGAACACCAAGGAAATCAGTTTCGACCTAACGATGATCGAGTATCTGATGCGGATCAGTTTCGAAGAGATGATAGAAGTTATCAGGAACACGGAAATAATCAATTTAATTCACAAAAAGCAACTTTCAACCCTAATAACGACAGGTTTACACATGGAAACGAACGTTTTGGTCAAAGAGGTGATCGTTTTGGACCAGGCACAGATCGCTTTGGGAACAATCGGTTTGGACCACCAAATGACAGATTTCCATCGGGCGATGATAGATTTGGTTCTGGAAACGATCGTATTGAACCAAGTAACGATCGTTTCACGGGAAACAGTGATAGGTTTGGCTCAAGTAATGAGCATTTTGGTCCTGGAAATGATAGATTTAATAGGAATAATTTGGATAATTCTCGAAACTTCAATCGAAATAATCAGTTTGAACCTTCAGATAAACTTGCGCCAGAATTGAAGAAACTCATGGAAAAGCGAAGAGCTGCGCTGGACGTATTTAAACCGAGTTATCTCGATACTGATAAAAGTAGTAACGTTGGTTCGCTTAGTGAAAGTTTCAAAAAAATTGCTGGTGATTCTCCATTCATGTCGAAAAATTCAAATGATTTCACGCAGAAAGAATATGGAGGAGGGAAAGGAGGTAACAACTGTGGTCCTCGTGGACCCCCAAGTTTTTCTCCTGGATCTGGTAATTTTAGAATGCCTCAAGGAGGACCTGAATTTCCATCGCGTAATATTGCAAGTTTTGGACCGCGTAATGCGTTTGATTTGCGAGATGGAATGGCACCACCTTTCCGAGGATCTAATTTCAGCCCGCAACAAGTGCAAGATCATACTGATTCCAAACCAGACTCGATAAATCTTAGAAATATCACAGTTGCAGATAAGGATAATCTACGTAGAGAAAATGTTCAGGAGCTACCTGAACAAAAAATAGAATTAACAGAACCGAATAAAATTGAACAAAATGTTGATGGAAGCGTAGCCAAAGATGGTTCAGAAGATTATCCTGTTGGAAAGGACATTCCGTTATTAGAGAAGCCACCTTGGGCAGATGGCAAGTTTTCTGAACAAAATTTGTCCCAAATCAACGTTAATAAAGAAGATGAAGGCGGATCAATCGCTTTAGGAAATGCACCGGAACAGAATAGTCAAAATATTGTCGCTGAACAAACAGACGACAAGAAGGATGTACTTAACAGCGATGATGGGGTAAAAAAAACCGATGTGTTACCTTTTATGGGAGAAAATGACCCCAAACCTGAAGACTTAAATATGGAGCCCCCACCTGAATTACCCAATTTAGGACCCGTTTCCACTGGTCCTATAAATGATATGAAAAATTCTATGCCGAGGTCGGACGAACCATTTGACGCAAAAGGTTCGTCGTTGAGACCGTTCCCAACAAATTCAGAAAACTTCGGTCCTAGAGGTACTTTTGATAGTTCATTTGGCCCAAGAGGAATGCCATTCAGACCAAATGTACCTCCTTTGTTTGGACCTAGAGGTCCCAATGATGGAAGGTTTCTTCCGTTTGAACCTAGAGGTCCAAATGCATTTCCCTTTAATCCTCCTGGTCCAGGCTCGCATCAGTTAGGATCTCGTTTTCCTAATGATGGGCAGTTGGGTGCAAGAGGTCCCAATGATGGTCATTTTGGTCCAAGAGGTCCAAATGATGGACAGTTTGGTCCAAGAGGTCCAAATGATGGACAGTTTGGTCCAAGGGGTCCCAATGATGGACACTTTGGACCAAGAGGGCCCACTGACGGCCAATTCGGCCCGAGAGGCTCCGGAGATGGGCAATTTGGCCCGAGAGGACCCAACGATGGGCAATTTGGTCCAAGAGGGACTGGTGATGGACAGTTTGGTCCCAGAGGTCCCATTGAAGGTCAATTTGGATCTCAGCCTTCTAGTAACAGACAGTTTGCTCCTTGTCGACCAGGTGATGCACCATTTGATAATCGAGGTCCCAACGATGGTCAGTTTGGTCCTAGAGGTTCCAATGAAGCACAGTCTAACTTCTCGGGGCCTAACGATAGATTCTTTGGCTCTCGAAGGTCGAATGATGGACTACCGTATCAGCGAGGTCCAAATGACAACGCATTAAGTTCAAGGGGAATAAACGATGCATCGTTTGCAAATAGAGGTCCAAAAGATGGACCTTACGGACCTCGAGGTCTTAATGACAGGCCGTTTGATACTTCTAATGATGGATATGCTGGAGCTCAAGGTATAAGTGATAGATATCTTGAACCTCGAAGTGCGGCAGGTGCACCGAATACTGGTACCTTCTTGCCTCCAAATCATGCTGATGGTCAGTTTAACAACAGACCGCCATTTGGAATTAGAGGGCCTGGAGACTTTAGGGCAAAAGGACAATTCGATAGTTCTTCACCGAAAATCGTGAGAGATAGCTTAAACGAGAAACATTCAGAATCAACCTTGGAAACAAGTGGTCCTGACATACGGAGCGATGGAGGACTTAATTTAGATAGATCTATAGGATTTGATGGTAATAATAAAATGCAGATGGAACAAAATAAGGAACAGATACAGTCATTTGGTTCTGGAGACATGCAGAATCCCAATTGGAGACAACCATTTGGCAAGAACAGTTTTGGTGACACAGATCAGAGATCTGGTCGTGATTCCGGTTACATTGAAAGATCTCCGCTCGGTCAAAGTGAGGTTCTTAATCAAAGTTTAGGAAGTAACACAGAACAGCGCGGTCCTTTCGCTATAAATAAACCTAACGTATTGGTTGAGAAGAATGCTGTTGATTCGAATACAATTTCGCCAGCAGGAGACTTCAAATCTGGATATGGAGAGCCATCGGCATCCGATTTTGCAAAATTTAATAGTCCTAATCTATTTATGAAACGATCAGCGGATAATCGACAGTCTCAAACAAGGGTGCCAGTCGTTAAAGAGTTTTGTATAGAGAAGCAATTTAATTATAATCACGGTGGTGCCACGTCTGATAAGAAATTTGTCGAACATATACCCTTAAAAGTAATTGATTATGGTCATACTTCCCGTTCATCGAATCAGGATTATTTGAGTCTTGTGCAGTGCTTCGATTATGGACACGGTAATTTGAAACCGGTTGTATCTGATCGAGAGGTGTGCCCGAAGAAAGATTTTAGAAATTGGGAAGAGAACGAACAAAACTTGAAGGATTACACAGAAAAAATACAAAGATACGAGTATTTCGTTGAAAAGAGAGACTCCAGACGTTCCACGGATTATAATCAGAGAAGGGATAAGGAACGATCGATGGATGATAGAAAATCCGAACGGGAAAGAAGGGAAAGGGACGAGTACAAGGGGAAAGATCGCGGTGAAGATAGATTATTTGATCGTAAGCCTAAGAGAGATCAAGATCATAGATACCAGAATGATACAGTCAGTAGTAAAGGTAATTTCAGACTAAACTTTAACAATGTTTATATTTGCGATTCTAATATTGCTGCACATATAGCCTCTCTATTGGAAATATTGATATTTTATGTATCCACTCGTCGGTTAACGTTCAGTTCTAAAATAACAGTGAAGTATTTTAAAGTTTACTTTTATGTGAGATTATGTAATGATTATGTGTTTGAGAAATATATTTATGAATTTATATATACATATATATCACCGCCGATGTATTTTACTTCTATTAACGTCTTTTCTATATATAGAAAAAGCACAGGAAAGGTGTGAATCATCTTACAAGGAAAAGAATAAAGAGACTGACAAAGATGAAAGCAGGTACAGTAATGTTAAATATTAAATTTCTGAATTTCAATGCATACCTTTGTTTATATACATATGCGCAAATTAAGTAGCATGGAATATCTCATGGATATTTAAAAGACATTTGCTTGAAACTATGACTTTCTTTAGACCGAAAGGAAATATAAACTGGCAGGACACTTCAAACAAGAACGTCATAGAGACAAAGCCACAAGAAACCAGGTATGTTATATTTATTATTAAATAGATTATAAATAATTTAATCTTCGAAAGACACTTTAAGAACTTGTGAAATGAATACCTTTACATCTTTTTGCGTACTTGAACGAACTTTTTCATCATTGTAATGACATTGTTCAATGAACTTAATGGGATTCAGTGCCCAGATTGCGTTTTGTGCAAAGTATGGAAATTTGTGATGTCAAACATCTCGTGTACTTAATGAATCTTATGTGTAATATAAAAATACTTGGAGATACTTTTATTTGGCGTGTCAATGCCGTTAATATAAACTACGTATTTTTAGGAACCACTGCTTTTCTTGTTTGTAATATCTGATTAGGTGTGGGTACATAGCTGTTATTAATGCTACTGTACTAATTAGCACTGGTCTGCTATTCGGAAACTCTAAAAAGATCTGTTACTTGTATATGTATTCACGTAATTTAAGCAGTTTATTTTACAACTTTAAATCATGCTATGTGTATAGTATGTACCACAACAATTATACGCGACAATGAAACATGCTTACAAATTAGTACATATATTTTTAACATTTATGGACAATTTGAAAACAATAACTCTTTTCAACAAGATTACAATATTGTATACATTTACAATGTTTATGAAATCTTTTGAAGCAAAATTTTGCTCCAAAGTAATTCAAACTACCATGAAACATAATGTTCCATAGTATAAACATGTTATGCATTTGTGTTTGTATTATGAGCAAGGAAGTTTCATGGAGTTTAAATTCTTTATCTTCATATAAATAACAAAGAACTTTTTTGAAGGTATTTATGATCTTCGTATTGTTATTGCATCAACTAAAAATAAAACTCGTATACATTATTTCTTTATATTTAGCACAATTCTTGAATTTTCACTGTTTGTGGAAAAATGTTATCGTGAGTTCACTAGCTTTACTGTAAAATATCAATGATCGTGTGTTACAACTTTAATGCATCTACTGTTACACATTTGTAACTGTTTGCCTTTTATTTTATCCTTGATTTTCGTTATTTCATGTTACATAAACATTAATTAATGCTGAATTTCGTGAAATTATAAGGTAGAAAATTATTTGTTACAGTGTTCCGGATACTCACCACAATGTATTGGATACTCCACCAAAAACTTTGGAATTGGCCAAAACACCAAATTCCACAATGGTGGATGATCTATTGTGTCCTCCAGGTCGTCAGAACCGACCACCTAAAATAGCAATCATTCTGAGAGGCCCACCTGGTAGTGGAAAGTCATTTGTAGCAAAGCTTATTAAGGTAAATTGATAATTAATGAAGTTCCCAAATGAATTTCATGGTAGTGACGATTCTCATTTAATATTTCGCTATAAATCCCGGTGCTTTAACACTTTCTTCTAGGATAAAGAAGTTGAACAAGGTGGTTCAGCTCCGAGAATTCTTAGTCTTGATGATTATTTCCTGGTCGAGAAGGAAATAGAATCTAAAGATGATAATGGAAAGAAAGTGACTGTTAAGGTACAGTGTATAATTTTTTGCGTTTTCGTGACGTATACCTATTATTAATGTAATTTTAATTGTTATATTTTAACGAATTTCTCAGGATATGGTCTATGAATATGAGGAAGCAATGGAACAGAGCTACGTAACGTCACTCGTTAAAGCCTTCAAGAAGAACATAACTGATGGTTTCTTTAATTTCATAATATTAGATTGTATTAATGAGAAGATATCTGATTACGAAGAAATGTGGAGTTTTGCTAAAACTAAAGGTTTCAAGGTGAGTACTTTAAAAAAATTCATGAAGATGCAAAACAATTAAAATATTTTATACTTAGAATTAGTATTGAATCTTGATATTTGAATGCAGGTGTACGTTTGTGAAATGGAAATGGATTTGCAAATCTGTCTAAAACGAAACATTCATAATCGCACGGAGGAGGAGATTAATAGGATAATAGATTATTTCGAACCAACTCCAAGTTATCACCAAAAGTTGGATGTCAATTCAATGTTGCAAGACCAAGCGATCGAAGAAGTATATTCAATAATTTTTCATTCAAAGTACAGCCGAAAGTAACAATGTTTAAACATTTTCTTTTGTCGCTAGGTTCACATGGAAGACAGCGAAGAACCACAGAACAATGTCTCTCCAATAACTGAAGACAGTCAAGACAGCCAGGATGATATTTCAGATGTTACTGTAATATTATATTTTCAATCGCATATGTATTCGTGGCTTATCAATTAACAAATAGAAATTTCTTATACATTTTATCCTAACTTTCAGGGAGTAAGCAAGTGGGAACGTATGGAAGCCGAAGATAAATTAGGTTCGTTATAGGTTCGCATAATCGAACTACTATCTTTGTAATATTTAGTATGGATTTAAATTAATGAAAAATTACAATATAGATCGTTTGGACGGACTTGCTAAAAAGAAAAATGAAGGGAAAGTGCAGACGATGCAAGATTTCCTTCAAGTTCCCGATTATTACAATATGGAGGATACTTCTGGTAAAAAACGCGTGAGTGTACCCCCACAAAATTACTATATTCGTTCATTAAGCTATAATTTCTAAATAGTACAAAGAATTATAGAAATACACGAATGTATTTATTATTAAATCTAATAGGTAAGGTGGGCGGATTTAGAAGAGCGTAAGGAACAAGAAAAAATGCGTGCTGTTGGATTTGTAGTTGGACATACCAACTGGGACCGTATGATGGATCCTACGAAAGGAGGAAGCGCTTTAACACGCACAAAGTATATATAATTTAAATTTATTTCTAGAATATTTAGACAAAGATTATAGAAACATCTGACTGCTACTTGTTCTCAGGTTCTAGCGCATACAGTTTTTTCACCGAAGACTGATCAATTATGGATTTGTGTAGCATGTAAAACATTATATGTTGACTATTTTTTTTAAATATTTTTACAAGCGCTAGACGAATAATTAGTCTTACATAAAAATGACAGTATTTCTTTAGTGAAATGATCTGCAGTGGATGTGAGAAATTTTGTTAAATATTTTTATGCAAAGAATGCATTTTTCATCCATAATGACTGAAGATAAAAGTACGTTTTTTTTTCATTATTATTACAAAAGACTGCAGAAAAATCCACAGCTGTATTTTATATTATATTATTATTTTTAATTGACAATTTATTTCGAACAGGATAATATTATGTAAATCGTTTTGTCATAATTGCATGTTTCCTTGATATTACAACTTTGTGATTTTCATCTTCACGGAGCTGTGAAAAATGTATTTTTTTTTATTGATACGTAGATGTATTAATTATTCTCATTTTCCTTCTCATCTGCAACAATCATGATAAATATTATGTTATGTTATTTCTATGTAACAATTAAATAAGGAACCTCGACACGTTATATGATAGTTTGTTTACATTGCAGGTTTTTCTCCTTGTCATAATGACCATTGCATTTCTATCCAACTGCTGTAGTGAACAAAATGTATAAGACTTCTACATCGACCTGTCTGCAACATTCAGATTCTTCAACTCCATGATGCATTGTTCTAACACAGACTTATAGAAAGTCCACGTAGTCAAAACTGTGTTAGGACGTTTAATTTACACATAAATAAATTGTAACTACTGTATATAATACATCGTTAACGAAATTGTCTTCGTTATAAATTTTTATATCACTTTATGTGCTATGTATAATGAATTTATTTATAGCCTGAATACCTGAAACTATTATACACTGCCTATTATGAATTATTGATGCGGATATCGAGATTCATGTATTATTAAGTTCGAGAAAATGATAATTGTTGTTTGAGCAAAGTGTGAAATAAATGAGTGAAAATGGTTATGTCATGATTAAATTCTTATGTCGTACTGATAGTGGTATTTTTCATGTTTAAATTCTATGTACGGTAATTAACAAATGTCCAGATAACATATATGAGTGTTGTACGACTTTAACAGTAGAGTGTCGCTGCTGTGCATACTTGCCTTAAGTGACCCGTTCGTTTGTATCTTTCCGCGTCTCGAAATTTCTACTCTAAGGTTTTCACTAGTATCTGACGTGTACAAAAATCAAACTGTACGGTCACGTGTAGGTTAGTTTGCAATATTGAATTAAACATTTTTTATCGTTAAAAGAGCGTGTAATTATGCTCGATTTATTTACTATATTTAGTAAAGGTGGGATAGTACTCTGGTGTTTTCAGAGTACTTCACAAATATTTGCTCCTAGTGTTAATGCATTAATACGAAGTGTCATATTGCAGGTAAATGTTTTCGACAGGTTTCAATGCATTTTTTTTTAGTCGCCGTTTATCCATATGTAATACTTTTATTAATGTTATTTTCTCGACAGAGCATAAATTCATTTGATATCGAGTACTTCTTGAATTCCAATATGCATTGTTTACAATTTCTTAAAAATCATGTGATATTTACACGTGAAAGGAATTTTCATAATAACATATTGGTTCTTGCCTTTTACAGGAGCGGACAGGGAATCATACCTTTGAATATGATTCCTTACGATTACAATACAAACTCGATAATGAGTTTGAGTTGGTGTTTGTTGTTGCATATCAAAAGATACTGCAGTTATCTTACGTAGATAAATTTCTGAATGACATTCATTTGGAGTTTAGAGATAGATTTAAAAATGAATTGAAGAATTCGCAATGGTTTTGTAGTTTTGAATTTCAAAGTAATTACGAGCGTTCCCTTAATATGGCCAAGCAATGGGCATTGACTCAGGCTAAGATACCTAAACAAATGCGTACCTTTAACGAAAGTCAAAAATCAAAAAAGACTGTTGCTAGTATGATCGAAAGAAAAGATGACAAGGATAATAAAAAACAGGGTATGTAAAAAAGTATGGAATTTGTATCCGTCTTGTAACGTCGTGCACATAGTTTCTTTCATGCACTTGGGACTTTGACTGCTTTTAATATTACCGATCAGTTAATTTCTTGCAGCTTACCTACTTTTCTGCATATAATTTGATTCAGGAAATTTATACTGGTTTTTGTACAATTTTGAAATGTATAGATATTTCTGTAAGGTGGGCTGCAGCTTCTAATGTTATCATAGAATTCGTCAATGCTTTCTGTTTATTTTCTGGTTATCAAATGTTATAAGCTGCTGTGGATATTTCTCTAGGAATTAATATAAAATCATAAGTAATTCTCATTTAGGTAGTGATATGTCCTTTCCAATGTAGGTATCACTAACAGGAAATGGGGTTTTGTAATTCATTTCTAGGTAAAAGGAAGAAAGGAGTTAATACTAATAAAGATGATCAGAGTAAGTGAATCTGATTGTTGCACTTAATAAATTGTGCATTTAATTACTCGTTATTGTCGAACTAACAGTATGGATAAATTTTGGGATTAAATGGATTAAGCGCTCAAAAGCATGCAGGGGCTTATGTATTGGAAATATATTGTTTTTATTTTTTTTTGTTTCGATTTTTTTAGATGTTCCACTCTGCTACAATTTTTTCATATTCAGACGAATTGATTTTTAAGTATCTTGTTACTAATATATGTTTGATTCTGTAGTGAAGATAGAGGAACCCCCAAAAGAAGATCTTTCAAATCATAAAGTAAAGGAGAATGGAGAATTAGATGAAGAGACTTTAATTGCCAATCGTTTAAAATTAGCCCAGAAATTAAGTGGACAAAAGAAGAAGGTTGATAAACAGTAAGTTGCATCGTTAGTATATCTATGTAAAGGTATTATAACTAGAGTAAAAATCTATTTTTCGCGGGAAAATGTTGAAATTAAAAGAATATATAACATTTCATAGAAAAAGTCCTAAACCTGAAAAGGCTGGGAAAAAGCCACGTGTTTGGGAATTAGGCGGGACCACCAAGGATTTAGCTTCTTTAGAACGTACCAAAGACAAACCTGAAGAGAGTGGAGATTATGTGGCAGCTGATACAACAGTAAGTCAGCAATTTCTTCTCAATTACTAATGCATTTCGTAATATTCATTACTTGACAGTCATGTTTAACTTAATATCCAGTTAGTCGGCCAAATGAAAGGTGGCATACGTGATTTAAAAGTCGATAGTGATTCCGAAGATGAATCTGATCAAGAAATCGAGAATTCCAATCCGCAAGCACAAAAGAAGACTAGCAGTATGTTTTCAATGTTTAAAAGTCTGGTCGGCAACAAGTCTCTGCAGAACGATAATATGGCTCCAGTTTTGGATAAATTGAAAGATCACTTAATATCGAAAAACGTTGCTGCCGATATTGCTCAAAAATTATGTGATTCCATTGGCGTACAGCTCGAGGGCAAAGTACTTGGAACATTTGCCAGCGTAACGAACACAGTTAAAGCAACTTTGACCGAAGCATTGGTACAAATATTATCTCCTAAAAGGAGAGTCGACATTTTGAGAGATGCATTGGAAGCTAAGAAAAGTAGCAGGCCTTACGTTATGACATTCTGCGGTGTAAATGGAGTCGGAAAGTCGACCAATTTGGCGAAGATTTGTTTTTGGTTAATAGAGAATAATTTCCGCGTGCTGATTGCCGCATGTGATACATTTAGGTGATTCAGCTATAATCATCATACAGGATTTCCCGAAACGAAATATCGATTCCTTTCCCTAACAAAAAAATCAACTTATCTTTCAGAGCCGGTGCAGTGGAACAATTAAGAACCCATACGCGTCATTTAAATGCCCTTCATCCTCCAGAGAAACATGGAAATATGACCATGGTTCAATTGTACGAGAAAGGCTATGGAAAGGACGCTGCTGGTATAGCTATGGAAGCCATTCGATTTGCTAAAGATTCGAGAATCGATGTGGTTCTGGTTGACACCGCTGGCAGAATGCAAGATAACGAACCATTAATGAGAGCTTTGGCAAAGTTGATCAAAGTAAACGAGCCGGATCTTGTGCTTTTCGTTGGCGAAGCTCTCGTTGGAAATGAAGCCGTCGATCAATTAGTAAAATTCAATCAAGCACTAGCCGATTACAGTCAATCTACCAATCCTCATATCATTGACGGCATCGTGTTAACTAAATTTGATACAATCGACGATAAGGTAGATAACTATTGCGGACATAGAATAAGGGCACTAATTGTAGTTTTAAAAGAATAATCAATGGTTTCCAATGTTAATATCATTTTTCTAGGTGGGCGCAGCTATTTCTATGACATATATTACTGGTCAACCCATCGTTTTTGTTGGGACAGGTCAAACTTATACGGATCTGAAGTCATTAAACGCAAAAGCTGTAGTACATGCTCTGATGAAGTAATTACGAATTGATATAATGTTATCGATGATTGAGAATATTTATGGATTGTTGTCGACAAATCTAGGGAATGAGTTACTATTATATACAAAAGTTTATCAGGGATAACAGTAATAATATATTATTATTGCGGATAAATAAATCTTTTTGGAAATTCTGACGCTCACAATAACTGAACTTCTCTCAATTACAGCAAATGATCCGGTAAATGTTCCGCTACTTCTTAAAATTCCAATATCGCTTTAAGTCTGTACGTTATAAATTATTTATTGTATAAATTCAAAGAGAATTTTCTAAGAAATATAATTAATATAAGTAAAAATTAACAACTATATTGTTACATATGCTACACAGGTTGTATCGATTATTTTTCCTTTCTACATGGAGCTACAATTACCTTCAAGTTAAACTTCTACTTAATATATTCATCTTAAACACATTAGTTTAAGCGTTTTTTCTCCTCAACATTACGCTTCCCTTTAAAACAGACCCTTGTGTCATACGATTTGTAAGGTAACTTACCAGCCACATTGTGCATTTCGTTATCGATTTTCTGCCTTCCATATCTATTCAGAAGACCTGTTGAATGTTTATCCCATCGTTTAACATTTACCTCGTTCGAATCTTTCATTGTACACCGAATAAAATATACTCAATATATAGATATCAAAATCCTCTTTGGAATTTACGTTCCACATTTCATAATCAATTGCATACGATTACCGATACATGGTCTACATTGTTAGAAACACCTTTTTTTTGTAAATCATTGATCTTGTTCCTATCAGGTCTTTTTAATTCATCGAGACTTAGAATAGATATAATGAAATTATACGGTATTTTGTCTTATATTCATCCTGAGATATGAAGTTGTTTGGATGTTACAAAAATTGTATTTCAAATGTGTCCCATCTGCATTTGATCGCCACCGCGGCTGTTTCCGTCTTTGCTCTTCGACTCGTGTGATTCTTCTTCCATTTCCCAATTAGCCTCGTCGTCGAATTTCTGCTCTTCCGAAATTGAGCCGCAAACCGACATACGCATGATTAAACCTGTAGAAAATTATTCGTTACTAATTAGAGTAGCTTAATAAGTATGCTGAGGTTTGTAATAAAAAAAATTACACCGTATAAAGTCCTATCTACAAACTTATCCAAATATTAGCAACTTCAATATTAGCTTTAACTACAATGCGTCGGAAAGTAATGAAAAGGTTGCATTTTCCGGAAGGTTAATAACACATTTTTAAACAATTTCTATGAAATATTAATGTATCAAAATATTAAATCCAGAAGCTTCCACTGAGTACATATTTAGTTTACAAATTAACTATCAATTAGCAAATCTTTATTTCAATTAAAGCTGTATTCTAGCATTGAAAATCATCTTTGTTTTACTAGCTTTCGAAAGTGAAATCTCGAATCTCGGAAATCAATGCAGGTTCCTCTTGTTCATCTATCAAAATTGTCTACCTGTTACCAATCCGGAAACGATGGCTATTCCCACAGTGATTGCAAGGGCTAATAATTGATAGCCTGCTTGTTGTCCTGCTGTTCTGTTTAATCCGGGAGATATACACGAATTGTCCCTTATCTCGGCCAGTTTTGTCTCGCTACTCGGTGCTCTTGCAGGGAAAATCTAATAACGATCATCAATGACGATACCATTAATGCCAGCGAGTTAAGTGCAGCGTTTGATTGATTATTCTGAGCGCTGCATTATCCGATTGATCTTTCGACCATTACAGGATAATTCGATGTACATAACATTGTATGCTATGATGTACGTAATAATTGAGTATAAATTGCATGGAAATATTTATATTATTTTTTCATTCGTTTAGTAGTCGTTAATGGAATTGAACCTTAGAATTTTATAGAATTAAATACAAATCATAGTTGAGTCTCGCCGATAACTTTGATAAGAAGTTGCATAGAAATAACTATCTCCTTACGTACTTGATCAACGATAACAAAATATGTTCTTGATAATTGAGCCACTCACTTGCCAAATCGATTAACTCCATAAAACCTAAAGTGTTTAAAATATAAACACAAATAAATATTGTAGAATGTATAATCGCATGTAGCTTTCTTCTAACGAGGTATAAAACGAATAAGGTGGAATAGTCTTGGAATTAATTAGATTAACTTCTGAATTAAATTATTTATTATTCAATGGCCAAATTTAACGGTGTTAATCGCTATTATTGCGGAAATTTATTCTAAACATAAAAAGTTAGGATTCAATCAAGCGTTTCGAGATTTAAAATTAAAAAAATTCTAAAAGTGGAGTTAATCGATTAGGCCTGCGAACGGCTCAATTATAAAAATTTCTACTCAACGAATATTCTATAACTGAATTTCATTAATTATTTTCAGACGCTGTGTAAATATAAATTACCGTCAAGATTCCTCGTAATTTTAATAATAAATTACACCTAATATTCCTTGATAACTTCAAGAATGACACTCCCAAATCTACGTACATGGTTGCAATTAATATTTATGAAAGAACATTACGTTCATTTTACGTAATACTCGCATTAATTTGAAGGGACTCTTAAGTTCCAAGTCATTTCTATCAACTGGTTGCTTAAAGCTGTATGTAAGTCGTTAGTCGAGAAGGCGTTGAAATTTTAAACAGCGAAGTCTTGGAGACAATTGATCGAAGTAATACCTTTCTTAAGACCGTTCGTTGCTTCTCAACCTGAACTATCGTCCGCGAACAAAGGAATATCAGACGCCGTTTAAAAAATTCAAGACAAGCCCTTTATCTCAGAAAAAGCGCATAAAAAAGGAAATTCCTCTTGCTTTCTAGAATTCCACCAGTTTTATATATGTATATATAAAATGATTTGATATTCGAGAAGATAACTGCCAGCGTCTCGGCAGATTCATGGTAATTTAAATATTAATCAAATATACGATTAGTATGCCGTCAAGTAAATCCGTGAAAGTTACAACAATGTCTATCTACTTTGCACTTACAGGAGGATAAAAAATGTAACGAAAGAAGGACAAAGCCCATGCGACTGCTTTGTAGAACGCGAAAGGAGTCTATAATGAGTGTGCATCCAAATCTATCGAGATTTACAAATAAAGACATATAAAAAATAAAAGCAGTAAAACGACCGCTAAAAATATAGAGACAAGATGAATTTCATCCCTTGCTCTACAATAACGAGTGGCATTGGTGACACTGTCAATGAAATGGGAAATTTTGAAGTTCTTCAGAAACAATTGAATTGAACATATCAGTGTTGTTAATGCTGCGTTAAATTCTACGGTATATCAGAAATTACTGATAAATTTGTATTTTTTATTTCTGAGTTATCGCATATTCAGTCACAAAAGAAATCGTAGGGCAAGGGGTTAATAATAATTGAAGGAGTTTATAATACGAAGGATTAAATAGGTAAGTTTTTACGATTTTACCGTTATATTATTTTCACACTTTCAAATATTCTACTTAACGCTCACGTAGGACAAAAATGAGTCAGAGAACGAGCTCAGAAAAGTCGGAGTGCAAAAGGTTAATTATCCGAACAGCCGGCCGACTAATTCGCGCAACTAAAAGAGCCGTATTACGTACCTTGTAGAGGGAATAATGGTAAGACTCTTCCGTGGCTAGACCTGCCATAAAGGCGCCAAATATTCCACCCAATACTCCGGGCATTCCGTGCAAATTGTGAACTCCGCAGGTGTCATGGATGCGAAGGCGTTTCTGTATCAGCGGCTGAAAGAATTGAACGTTCCAATATGATTCCAGAAATTCTAAAGTCTGGTGCGATTCATCCTAATACGTTTTCATTACCGGTAAGTTTTTCCTATCTAACTTTTTATATAATATAAACTTTTCTTGTATTTTCAAACATAAATTCATTTGATGGGGCACCTTAGAGTTAACTATTTCACCTTGCAATTAAATCGCAGGATAATACGTTGAATCGCTACAATTTCATATCAATAGAGTTTACAGTTCAATTAATTTCAGTCGGTGGCTTGGAATCAATGTAGAGTAGTAGATTCTAAGCGAAATGACCGTAGCAGTTGCAGCAAAGATAATATTCATATTTTCATTTCATATCAACTTAGTCAATAATTCCTTTTTTAATTTTAAAACACCAAATTTACAGTCGACTATTTCCCCTTGCAATTAAAACACGAGATAATAAGTTGCAACACTACAATTCTATATTAATACAGTTTTCAGTTCAATTAATTTCATTCGGTGGTTTAGAACCCTCCCCAAACAGTGGATCTAAATGAATTGATGATCACAGTTAATGCAGAAAAATATGCACACATTAGTTCCGCATCGTTACTCTACAATTCCTTCTTTTATTTATAAAATTGCAAATTTTGAGTTAACTGTTTCGCCTTGCTATTAAAACACAGGATAATACGTTGAATCACCACAATTTCATATTGATACAGTTTTCAATTCAATTAATTTCATTCGGCGGTTTCGAAACCACCCCAAACAGTGGATTCTAGATGAAATGATGATAACAGTTAACGAAAAAAAAAACAAGCACATATTAATTGCATATCAATTTAGTTACTAATTTCATGAAAAGAGTAATTTAACAGCATTTATCGCGCGAAGGCATTCACGGTAAACGATCTATTTCGTTAAATATCACGCCTTATATTATATCCTTTTATTTCCCATCATCGTTCGTTTCTAACGCGACGACGGCTCCAAGTACTTCCGGTCGAGGATCCGCTATATTTCGTTCGTTCGGTGAATCTTTTAACGATACCACGAGTGGCTCTCGTCGAGACACTGGCAAAAAAGTCGATATTTCCTTATATCAGAATACCGTGCAAATTACTTCCCCGAGATATCTCCGGACCCACCCTCTTCCACTTAATGGGGAATCTTTGATTAATGCACTTAATCTGCATTTGATCCGCTCACTTCCGGCAAAGTGAAAGTTTCTAGCTGGAGAAAAAGTGATTAAAAGCGCGGAAAGAATAAAGTGCACGGGGAATGTAAAATTACTGGGTGAGGGAGTTCGATGTAAGGGAATCAGGGAATATTGAATCGGAGCCTCTAAGAAATCCCGGAAACTTTTACCCGGGAAACGAATAACGTTATGGAATTGCAAAATAGAAAATGAAAAGAGAAACATCAAGTTTCCCGTTCTCGTTGGAATTTCAGTGACCAATATCGAGATTAATATCGATGTTTTGCTTAAGAATGACAATGCATGACCTACAGGTTTTAATACTAAAACGACCAAGGTGCTGAAAGTGACTGGTTCCCAATTTTTTTGAAAAATTCCCCAAATTTATAGGAGAGCTATGAAGTAAATATTTTACTTCTCTCTTATAAAACTTAAATTGCTCGATTGATCATCCTCTTTACCTCTTGACTTCGCTTTCTCCAAAGTGCTTATTTAATATATTTAAACATAATAGATATGTTAGTTAGTTTATTAGCACTTAAGTGCTCACGAATATTAAGCAAACCAATCGAGTTTAAAAACTTGTTAATATTTTCTGTATGTGTCACCTATATTCTTTTCGCAGTAAAGGATTATTAATATTATAATAAATATAATGTCGGTAGTTCTATTTAGTGTTAAGTATACTGCAGGGATGATAAGTCGGCAAAACCCTACAAACTGAAGGGCACAGGAAGAAGTGAAATAAGTTAATTGGCCCATCGAACATATTATAAGCGAAACATCTGCATATTCACGTAGCATACGTCGAATTTACCACTTTATTTACCGAAAGCCTATTAACCCCTTGTCCTACAATAACAAATGACACCCGTGATGTGGTAAATAGGATAGGAAATTTTCAAGTGTTGCAAAACCAATCAAATTGAAAATACCGATGAGACGCAGCACGATAAAATTATTTCCGTAATATTAATTATACGATATATCAAGAATCACCGACCAATATTTATTTTACCAATTTAATTCTCAATTATTCCTGAGTCATTCGCAAAAGAAATCGTAGGGCAACAGGTTAACTCTTTGAGGCACGGCACATTTTTGTCCCACCTCTAAAATTTATATTATTATACAACTTTGTTAATAAATATAAATCAACTTTATTCAATCAAAAAAAGAATTGTCTGTGCAATATGGGTCATTTTATTTTCTGAATTCCCGTGATTCAAAGAGTTAACAGGCTTTTGGTTTGCGAACGCTCACTCATCAATACCCCATTTATCATTCATTGGAAATTATAATTAAATAATGGGCAATGATGAATACCATTACCAAAGTAGAGCATTTAATTTAATTGTTCAACTGTTTACAATCTCCGTACTATATACGAACTATGAAAAGCACGAAAAATACCAGACACGTGCCCAGGTGGAATCGTTTTGTGGGCTTCGACGAGAGAACCGACCGTTGCCCGGTATTTTCGAATTCTCGACGAACGAGGCGGTTACGGGATAAAAGTTCAGCGGAGAATTAACGCGCGGCTTACGAACTTACGATCGATCTTCGTTAAAGTTGGACGATTAAGGCGGCTACGGTAGCTCCTTAAGCGAGTGCTAAAACGGATATCAGAGAAGGCATTAGAGACGGACTCGCGGAGACATTGAGTTCATGGCGATAAAAGGAAGAATTATCGTGGGCTGACTGAGTCATTTTCTTTGAAATCCAATGTTTGCGCATCGAGAGAGCACGATGAGACGTTGATGAGAGAGGTTTTCGAGAGACACTTGTGGAGTACGCGTGAGAAGAGCGAAGGGATGATTGTGAAGAGAGGTGAAACGAGTGGGACGATGTTTAGGGATGATTGGAAGAAATTGAGAAAATTGAAAGAGCCATTAACCGCTCCACCATACTACGAAACTTTTGTATATAAAATTTTTCTCTAAAATGGTTCTCGAATTACAGACGACCCTCGACTTTCACACTTAATTGGTTCCTGAAACAGGTGCGAATGTAGAATGTTCGAAAGTGGAGGGATATAGAAAATTGAAAATTGTATTCTAAAATGTTTAATTATCAGTATAAAGATGATAATGAGGAGTGCTTAAACGCTTTAGTATGTTTTTTTGTAAAGTTGAGATTCTGTAACCTCTAGTAGGCAATACCATAATATTAGAGAAACTCTAACATCACCAACAATTGTTAGAATTGATTTTTTTCGTGAAAACGTTTTGCAATATCGACAAAAATCTGTAAAAAATTGAATTTTTAAAAATGTGTGAAAGTAGAATGTGCGAAAGTCGAGGGCCGCCTGTATTATTTTTTCCACTTAGGTCGTCGATTACTTCCACTGTGCCATGGTGCCAACCGAGTTCAAAAGGTTACCGCGTAATACTCCATGGTGAATGTCTGATGCGAATTATTCGTAGCCTGTGGTCGCAGTAAATAATCGCGAACGTAGGATCCCAGTTGCGCGTGTTGACGAGTCGCGTGATCTACGGCCCTTGAAATTTTTAGACCCTCGAGACTCCCATGGAAAAGTTCGCGCCGTTAAGAACGTACGTACACGTTGGCATACAAATTTTACGGAAAGAAAGTCCTAACCGATGGAACTTCACGATGAAGCATCACGCGTCTACCGGGGGCGCGATTACAAATTGCATGCAATTTAAATCTGCCGGGATGCAATTAACGAATTTCAAATCGTTCGCGTATGCTCCCGGGAATGTTTAAGAGTGCGCGGTATAATTTCAGTTAATACGAGTTCATCCAGCGTAATTAGCGCACTGCTGCTAATTACATTTATTCGACGACTGAAAACGGATGAAACTGAGGAGGTCGCGGTGCTGGGTTGCCGTGGAGGCATTTTGAAAAATGTGAGAACGATTACATCTTCTTTCTTTTCTGCCGGGAGGTAAAAACGAACAGATTGCCGTTAGTTGCGTGAATGGAGGGAAGGATGTTACGTTTGTGTAGTTATGGCAGAGTGAATCTTTAATTATAGGTGTTATAATTGTCAATGTGTCGACATTTTACGTTATGAAAGTTTATTTAAAATTTAGCGAGTGATGTGGAGCTTTGAATTTGAAACGGTATCAAGTTGAAAACCGATGGTAGAGTATAAAGTGAGGGACCAGAAACAAGGCACTTGGGGCGGAAGGGGAGATTGCTCTCGCACCGCCTATCCCCGCCATGTCGGTCTTGGAAACCTGAGATCGACGAATGACAACCGAAAGTAAAACACTCCTTTCGTCGTTCACATGACGACGCAACGAATGTGGAGGTCTCTCGGCCAATAGCGCGTTAAAATCGAAAATGCGTGAGGGAGAGGGATGTCCCTATCCGTCTGACGAATCAGAGCAAATTACCCCTCAAGTGCCTTGTTTCTGGTCCCTCAGAATACGTTGTCTGTCGTAAAACGATATTAAACAGCCTCCAGATTTTAACACTTAACCATCCGAATGGGAAGATCTCCCCGTTTTAACCTCTTGCCGTCCTATTTCTTTTGTGACTGCCTCCGCAATAATTCAGAATTAAATCAGTAAAATAAAAATTGATCAGTGATTATTGATTATCGTAATATTTCATGTAATATTAATATTATAGAAATAGTTCTATCATGTCTCATCCCTCTAATATTTTCAATTTGGTACGTTCTGCAAGACTTGAAAATTTCCTTTCCAATTTACTGCATCACGACTGCCACTCGTTATTGTACGGCAAGGGGTTAAAGAAAGTCGGTTTATGACCGAATGGGGCGATCTCCCACCCTTACTTCACCAGCTGAAAAGAAAACTTCAATAGACGTCCATATTGCCCACAATTAATAATTCACTTCTCAGTGAAAATGATGTTTAGAAAATACACTATTACATTTTTTAACAAACCCTCAAAATTTCGTTCATTAGCTAGCAAAAGAATGAGCGAATACCGTTGAATAATGATCGATCGAAAAACAATTACCGTAAGATATTTGTATCCAAGAACGCTCAAAACACCGGCCAGAGAACCGATGACCAATGCGCCGACGGGTTCGCACATCATGCCTGCAATTATTCAGAAAAGGTCACCAGGATCGTTGAAATAAAGCGGTTAGTTTATACGTTTCCCCGGTCGGTCGTAATTAATTAGTTAATTTGTTCGGTACCTGCTGCCGTGCCGATTGCAACACCGCCGGCCATCGTCGAATTCTGTACGTGCACCATGTTGAACTTGTTGTCCTTCGAGACCAGAGCGGAGGTTGCGAATGCGATGACACAGCTGGCAGAGATCGACAGAAGGGTGTTTATAATAGCCCTCTGCTGCTCGTCTCCTCGGAGGGAGGCGCTGTTAAAGGAGGGCCAGAACAGCCACAGAAATACCGTCCCTGTTGAGTACAATATTTAGTTTATCTCCTTTCTTTTATCGATATTTATTACACGTAATTTTATCGAAGAAAAGTATCTTTAGTTTGAACGAGGATATCGATATTTTCTTGAGTCGTTCAAGTTTCTTATTACATTGTTAATGCGGCAGTTTTAAGCTATCTTTTCTTATTAAGAATTTTATTTAGTTTTGTGGCTGCTGTGGTGTGTAATCCATTTTTTAGCATTAGTTTATAGTCCGCAAGTTAGCGAGTGGAATATTATAGGAAGAATAATTGAACTTTATCGCCAATTTTATAGTGTCAGTATTGCACTTTCATGGTATCCATCATAATATTATTATTAGCAGTGTAAATTGGCAAGTAGATACTAATTCCATGAATCTTGCACCGTCGCTTCTACTCTATTATAGCTACTATACTGCAGAACTTATTCACTTTACCATTATCTTTATCGCTACAAATCGGTGCATTAAATAAGACAGAAAAAAAACAGTTTACTTCAGCGAATCTTGAACCACCGATGTTTTTATATCATAGCAACCATACTCTATAATCCATCCACTCTACTACTATCTTCCACATATTGTCCACTATATTTCTATAATGTCGTGGAATTACAGTAGACTCTCATTTAACGCGAGTTTCTATGACACGACAACGATATTGCTCCTACAGTTTTCATATAACGCAAATCTTCATACAACGCGGCAAGTAATAAAATATAGGAATTACGTAATTTAAGAATTAAATCTGCTTTACTTGAGCTTTACTCAGACGCCAAGTTAATTGTGTCGCACTATATATCTACGGCTGAGTGGCCGGTGAGAGGTGCATAGGATGTTGAATCGCGACCGATCGGTAAATTATTAGATTATACGCGTTATACGAGCAAAATTCTCTTACAGCACAATTTCCTGTAATGCGAATTCCCCCAACACATTAACACTATTCCTACCGACACTTCACGTATATCTTTTCCTACCGCAACCGGTGAATTTGTCAAATGATAACTTTTTCCCAGAAAATGAACAGTAAAAAAAGAAGTGAATATTGAAAAATGTATTATAATGTAAATGTATGATACGTATATTTGAGGAAAAGTCGTGAAGTTTAAAGGCGATTCAATTACGTTGTATATAGGAAATTCTAGTCGAAATTTTAAAAACGGTCATTTGACCGGTCGCGGTAGGAATAGTGTTAACCGCGTTGTACGAGAGTCTACCGTATAATGTGACAAATTATTTAGGATGACAGGAGTACAAAGAAACAAGGGACGAATTAAAAAAAAGTATAAAAAAAACAGCTGACCAATCATCGCAAAAATATCGGAGTTGTACGAAGGTCCCTCGAGATGATGTTCCTTTGGCTTCTCCTTCATTCCGAAGACGAAACTGGCGGCCAATCCGAAGTACGCTCCGAACGTATGAACGAACATGCTGTCACCGGCGTCGACGGCCTATGAAATGCGAACAAAGTTTTCATTTCGTCGCCGGTGCGAGAGAGGTGCATCCTACTTCTGACTGCAAATCGATTTCCATCGTCAAGGAAAGACAATAGCTGCCGCACGCCCGTGTCCCAGGTACACGGGACAAATTTTTCTCCCGTTCGCCTCTGCGATTATTTTTATAACGCTCAACCACGACAATGCGCATGGATTGATAATTGTACCGTTTGTTTCCCCCGTTGTGAAAACATTTCAACGTTTCTGTAAAACCGGAGGAAAAACAATCGTTCGAAATTTTCCAAGGTTTGTAATTTTACGAACAACCATAACTGTCTCGAAGAAGGAAGAGAACGCGAGGGAAGTTCCCGGTGTGATTTAAAAGTATGAACATCCCGGTACGATGTTAAGTCGTATACACAAAATTTAACGGTACAATTAGCAAGTCAAAGTGGCAATTCACCCGAGAGAAATTTCATTCGTTGTACAAACCGTCGTGGAAAATAGTTTCGAATGAATCAGAAGCACGGGTCTCCTTTTAACGCTCTTTCAATCGCAAAGTTTCCTTTCGTGCCTTTAGAAAGACAGTAGTTAAATACACGACTCGACGAAATGAAAAGTATATCCGAGAAGGAACTTCGTTCGAGTGAAATCTAATCAAGAAACCATCCTCGCCGAGACAAAGCAGATGAAACCAAATCGTTCGCCACTTAAACGTTTACTATCACTCTTAAACTTTCCAAGGCAATCTCTTTCCCCCGTGTCTCCTGTATTTCTTACGAATAGCCAACCACGAATTTCCACGATCGAATTTCGCAATTTTCGACAAGACTTTTCAAAAATATCCCCACGACCTTTTATCAAGCTTTCTCGACCTCCGGCGATACCGTGTCTCCCGTTTCTTCGGCCGCTTGTGAAAATCGACGACGGGGCGGTCGGTTTCCGGGCAAAATGAAGATAAACTTACCATGAGTATGTGCTCTCCGACGTACTTGTTCACGGTGAACATGATCAGTTCAAGGATCCCCATGAACACGAGCTGTATGTAGGTCGTCTTACCAAGTAGAGCGCCCATGGATATCAACGGGGTGGCCACCGCAACGTCGGCACTCAGAAGGCTGAAACCGGCAACAGGGGGATGATCGATACGCACGTTATTAACCCCCGGATGGTCGCTTCGAAATTGGAGATCGGTATTCATAACGTTCGCGGAAATCCATGGAGTCTCGTTCAAACATAAGCGACGTAGCGCTACGGGGGTTCAATTGCTTTGATCGGTACTCTGCGATGTTATCAATTTATTTGCTTCGTTCTTCCTCGTCTCTTTGCTTTGTTTTTTTTTACTTTGAAGTAGTGTCTTGCGAGAGATGTTTGTATTTGTGTGAGGGGGAGAAGATGCGGGGAGTTATTGGATCGCTTGTTCTGGTTGTGACGTTCCCGAGGGTGGTAGAAGGAGGGTGGATTTGGGTGATCGTTGAAATTAAGGGTATTTTTTTGGAAGGAAATTCTAGGTGGTTGTATTCAATTTTTTCTATCGGGAAGAACTCGCTCTTCGAGATTGGATGTTGTATGGTGGTGAGAATAGGGTGTGTTAGGTATTTTTTAGGGTTAGCGGAATAAGCGTGTGGTAGGCGTTTCTGCTAAATTTTTTTCTTTCGATTCACCCCAGCTGAGGGTGTCGTATCGATACGGAAAAAGTTCCGTTGCAAGGCAGGATGCTGCAAGATGTATAGAGTCTTTCAAATTGCGCGGTTTTTTTAATTCTTTAATAAAACACACAAATTGCTTTGATTGCAAGCAAATTTGATTTGCTTTGAAGCAAATTGTGTGTTTTGCTAAAGATTTAAAAAAACCGCGCAATTTGAAAGACCCTATACATACATGCAACTTCGATAATGTATATACATAAAATGTGATGTGCATATATACATACAATATAATGGCTATCTTCTGGCAACACAACTAAGAAGAATTTCAAATATATTGAATTTGCAGACCCTTCGCCACCTTACAAATTCTTAAAATGACATTTCAGTTTTTCAAAGCAAGGTTTCGTATCCCTCAACCTGTCGTTTAATCGATTCCGTTACACGTTCCTATCTACGTGTCAATTTACCTCCTGTTATTTTATCATCTACTCTTTTTCTTTTTGTTCTTTAACTCCAACATTCTCCGTCTTTCCCCGCTCTTCACACATTACCCGCACACTCGGCCCGAAAAAAGTCGCGGTTCGTTAATTACAGAAAAACAAATAAAAAAAGGAACGAAGAATTAAGCAGCACTAATAAATCCAAATTTAAATCCGCATATTAGCCGTTAAAAGCGGCGCCGTTTTTGTTTTTTTTCATCACGTTCCCGCCCGAATTTATTTCGGACATCTGAGAGATTAGCGCGTAGAAATGTTTGTTTGCGAGCACCGTCGAATTTTTATTTAAATATCATGACATGGCGTTAGGATAGAGAGTTATTCGTTGCTTCATCGTAAATCCATATGGAAGAGGTATCAAGCCAATGAATTATTTTTCGCCCGACGCCGAAATCACTGTTTTTTGTTTTGTTGCTTTTTTTCTGCGCAACGGAGAGAGAACAAATATTTGTAGACGGGGCAATTTGTCCACGTTCATTTTTACGGCTTATTAATTATGTGGAGGGTTCTCGATGCAGTTATACAAACTGGATCAGTATTCAGCGGTGCATTCGCGTCGGATACATCCTGCATGGAGCAACACATGAGAATAGCCTCGGAGTTTTCAGCCAATCGGGACCTGCTGGCTATATTATACTACCCCCGTAGCCGTATGAATTTATTTACTTTCGATATACGCCGGGAACGTTTCCAAGAATACCGGGATTTTTTTTGTTCACCCCCGCTAACCCGTTCGCGATGGGTCGTATTAAGAATGGCAAATTTAACTCCTATTTAAACGACGATTTAGACGCGAAAAAATTCGTGCAACGAGTTCAGTGAAACAACGCGCTGTATTTTATTCCCGTTTGTGATTAATAACAACATCTCCGATAACATTGGGAATTCAGGGTAAAAATTCTCAGCGATCCGAAATTTCTCTGGTTACAAAGCCCTCGATATAATGATAAACATTAATTATTATTAACAATAATAGACCACGATAACAGCAACGCTAATTATCTTGTATTTATTGGGTATATTCATTACAGGCTACGTTGAAATTTGTAAATTTTAATTTCATTTAAACACAGAATTAAATCCCGAGAAACTTCTACGATAAGTGGAACGGCGCTTTGTTTATTTTCAATTTTGCTACTGTCAATATTAAGCTATGGGTTTTTGTGGAAAATGTAAAACTGGAACGTAAATTGTATTCGGACAGATTCGTCAAAATTTAGTCGAACACTAGCAGAAATTCAGCAACATTCATCGACCTTACTTTTATAATTGTGCAAATAAGGGAGCAATGCATTTTTTAAATTTAACAGAAATTCTCTATAGAGACATTTTTACAAAGCGATTGTTTTAAGAAGATTTTGCAAAAGTTCCAGGGTTGTATTTTAAATTGACTTTAAGTCTATGTTGGGTTTCGTTACAGAATTGGATTTCTAATTAGCAACGCCAAGTGCAAATCTTCGGTGCCTTTCATAGACCTATTCTAAATTAGTATTTAATATTCCGTAACCTCGATGGTTTTCGCCCACTTAAATCTATAAGACCAAAATAAAATGGCCATATCAGTTAAAGCCAACGTACAGAGCAAAAACAATGGCAAATAGATTTCCTATCAGTTGTCCTTATCTGTTTTTAATTAACTTCACTCCACAAAAATCGATTTCAGCCGATTCAAAATCTCCCAAAGGTGACGAGGATTTGAACACGAGTCCACTAATTGCAATTCCGAACCTTTAAAGAAGTTAACTCCACACTACACAGCCTCCTCTACATTCTCGTTTTTCTTTGTTTTGTATCTTTTCGGCTTCAACAGCTATACTGAGGGACCAGAAACAAGGCACTTGAGGGGCAATTTGCTCTGATTCGCTCGACGAATGGGAACATCCCTCTCCCTCACGCATTTTCCATTTTGACGCACCATTGACTCTCCTAACATTCTTAATTCACGCTAAACTTCAAATACAATCATTCCTCACAAGTTCAACCTCCTCCGTGACATTACAAACATAAATTTCCACCAACCTTTCCAACGACAGCCTCGCCTTGTTGTCCTCCTCGATGTTCATGACGCCCTCGCAGATTATGGCGACCTGGACAAAGATTGCTCCGACGAGGAAGGTCAATCCGATCGCGCTCTGTCCGTATCTCTTGAGGAAGGTCATCAGGAAGCCGAAGCCGATCCAGATCATCACGTGGACATCTTGATACACTTTATCGTTTTAGCGGGACCGAGAGAGACAGGGCAAAGAAAGAGACCTTTTTGTTATATGCATGCCTCGCGTGCTGTTAATGAGTGGGCTTGCTCGGCTGGTTGATTGGTTGCTTGTTTGTTCGCTCATTCGGCGGATAGGTGCTGTTAATCGCACGTTAATTGATCGCTGCAATTACGCGGCTTAGTTGGAGGCCGGAGGGGAGAGGCAGGCAGTTTGCTAACCGATTCGAAGATACCGAGAAATTACAAGACGTTGCGCCAATTTCAGCTTGGGAATAATTCGTGCAGTGTTACTGGGAATCTTGGACTGCGTTGACTGTAGAAAGTTTCAGTTCGACATTTAGGCTTCTGTCTGCTAATTTGCAAATCACTTCTTTACGCGGAACGATTGAGTTGAGTTTTTAGGCTTCTGCCTGCTGATCTGAGAATGACTCTTTTACCCGGAACGATTGGTTAGGTGCAAAATTGTATAATGATTGTTTGTTTGTTAATCTTTATCTCTTTTGTTTTACTCAGTCTGGGGTTTTGAAGTGTAAGACACGAACTTGGAATTTTTTGATTGTTCAAAAAGTTTCCTTGTGATCCATTGAAGATCCTATTAAGCAGAATATCTTCCATGTTTCTCAAACTAATAATTAATAGATGGTAATGAAAAAATTCCTTGCAAACATCACCGCAAAACGTTGCTTTAACCCTTTGCAGTCCGAATTATTTTCTCTTTGTAGCGAGCTAAATGGAATTAATTCCACAACATTTGCTGTCGCTGGTTATTCCTTTTTATCAATGATAGTAATAACTATATGTACTGACGGATATTTATGTGATATTACAAAGCCATTATGAATTTTGAAACGTCGAGATTGAATAGTTAGAAAATAAAATGAAGTGAAAATGTATTTCGAGTTTAGCTCGACATAGGATTGCAAAGGGTTAATGACTCAATATTAGCATTTTCGCGTTTTCTGCACTGAAATATACAAAGGCTTGATAGGCCCTATCTCAAACGATTTCTCCATTTTACAAGCAATCTCAACACAACGTACCACCCGCCATTTACTTAATTCCCCAAAAAAACTTAATGCATCATACTCAAACCCGATAACAACACCGTCTTCTACTTATCGGCTCGTTTTTCGTAACAAAGATTACGCGCGGAAAAATCGCAAAAAGATATTAAGATCGCATTCTTCAGGCGCTAAAGTTCACTTGTACGTCCTCTGTATCTATATCGGCGTGCACTTTCTGTCACCATGTACATCGAATTCCCTATCATCTATCATACGATGTCATCGCGTGCCTATATACCATACGCGAATATGTGATAAACGAAAGATCGGCATGCGGGAGCCAATATTTTTACAGAGACGTTCCACCCTCGTCTTCCTCTTCCTCCTTCTTCTCTTCGCCCTGGTACCTACTTTCGCTCGAGAGTACACTCTAATATAATTTTCCTCCCTGTATTCATGTACGTACGACTTATATTGCGATTTACTTGAAAATGAGATGAAAGCGAGTCAAAGGCAGTCTCTGCTCCTCGGTGTGATCTATTTATTTATCATAGGTATTGGCCCCGACGATGTCACTGCCGTAATTTATATGCGGATAACCAACGATCGGAGAGCCGAGGCGAACTTCAAGTAGGTCAAAACCACATTTCATAAAGGAAAAAGCATTTCCTCGATCCATTCCTTCCTGCCTTTTGCGGGATATATATCGGGAATATCGAAGCATCGGGAATGTTGTTCTCGTAAATTTACCGCGAGGAGATGAGAATTAAGGTGCTGACAGGCCTCCTCGATGTATTACGGAAACGTAATAGAACGGGGGGTTTTAATTCGTGATGTATATCCAGATCGTATATTTGAATTTTTTACAAATTTTTTCGTCCCTATGCTTTAGCTATTTGTCATTCTTTAGTATTCTGTATATGAAATTGTGCGTCCCATGCGGACCGACATCCTTTCTCACGATGAGTCACTGATTCTTTGAAAGAAACTGAGAAATTCTATGTAGAAAGATTTGAAATGAATTCATAATAACACTTTGCTATAATTTGCATCCTAACTTTTTTCAATAAAACTTTCTTCACTTATCGGCTCTGCATAAGCTACCAAAGAAACCCTGTTTATCATAGCCTCGATTGTTCAGAACTGATCCACAACAGTCGGTCCTAGGAGAAATAATAATAATAATAATAACTTTATTCACATAAATACAAATGCCCTTACGCACGAGAGTATATATACATGTTTTCAATCACAATGATTATATAACATAGTAGTGCCGCTTTAACATATACTTAAGGTAAACACCTCATTTGGGCCAGTTTTGTCTCGAGGAAAAAAATCGGGAAAAATAAACCTCGACGAATCTAGGAGAAATGATCATAGTAGTCATAGCCGAAGAAAATACAATCCAAAAAACCCTATTAAGGAAAGTAAAAACTGAAAATCTTCTCTTCCGAGCCGTCTCGATTTTCGCGGGCTCGTCGATTAATTTATTTTCTAAATTAAAACTAGCATCTTCTCGTGCGCTATTTCGTATTTAGCTAATGTCATTCGCGCTCTACTCTTTACTCGAAAAATCACGGAGTTCTCACACGTAGATGAACAGTGATCGATGAGCCAACTCAGATTTCAAGTAGGTCAACGTTGCTTTCTGGCGTGGGGGAGACTTTAATGTAAAGTGTATTAAAAAATGAGCGGAGAAAAAAAACACAAACAATCCACCCCTTACAGCGTTTGCGCTAGACCGACTCTGTTCTACTTCGGGGCTGAAAATTATTCGAGACGCGTCGGGGTAATCTATTTATCACTCGAGACGTCCTTGCTTCTATACCGGCTTATACTCGGAGAAGTAATAACGGCCAGAATCGAGATCAGAGGATTTCGGATGGATCGAGAACTTGTCTTTCTTTTTCACCTTTCTTTGGCTCAGTTTCTCCGGAGAACTTTATTTTTTCGTTTGATGTTCCGCACGTTTGTGACAGACTTGGTGAGTTATATTCTTAGCTGGCACTATGAGGTCAATATCATATTAAAATGGTTAATTCATGTGGTAAACATACAGTGTCAGGCACGGGTTAACTTACAAGGGAAGTTCGGGATCTGCTACACTCTGATTTTGTAGAAACTTTGCATAAATATTTATTAGATATCTCAATGAAGATAGCTGGAATTCGTTCGTGCCCGTTTTCAACTTTAAGGAAGATATCAAGGGAGGCCCCTCTCTCCTGCCTGTCCTGCTAGTTCCCTCTGACTGTCCTGCTATACTGAGGGACCAGAAACAAGGCACTTGAGCAGTAATTTGCTCTGATTCGCCCGACGAATAGGGACATCCCTCTCCCTCACGCATTTTCGATTTTGACGCGCTATTGCCAAGAGAAATCCGCACATTCGTTGCGTTGTCATGTGAACGACGAAAGGAGTGTTTTATTTTCGGTTGTCATTCGTCGATCTCAGGTTTCCAGGACCGACATGGCGGGGATAGGCGGAGCGAGAGCAATCTCCCCTTCCGTCCCAAGTGCCTTGTTTCTGGTCCCTCACTTTAGTTCTCTCTGCCTGTCCTGCCAGTTCCCCCTGCCTGTCGTTTGTCTGTTCTGTCTGCCCTGCCTCTGTTATACCCAAAGTGTTTGTTCATAAACAATTTCCGAGAAAATTAACGTCGAGAACGTGGGTTCATCTGATCTTGAAGGTCATTTGAAGGTGAAAATCTGTCCTTGCAATCTCAAGTGTAGTTGCTCAAACTAAAAGATCACTCGGATATTTTTAGATATGTCTAATAAATATTTATTCAAAGTTTCATCAAAATCGGAGTTCTCCAACTTCCCTTATAAGTGTTAATGATATTTGGGGCTTGTCGAGGAATTTTACAATTCTGTGTAATTTTTCTATAAAAAATGCTGTGTGTGATTTACTGTAAAATCATAAATATATCGGGACTTTGGTGAGAATTGTATGTTATTTAATGAATTGCTTATAATATATGTGCCGGTTATTATTATAGTAATATAATTAACAGTAGATCAGTTCATAATGTAATTTATTCCATACAAACGATTCCCAAACTTCTCCGTCTTGTTAATAACATTTAAATTACTGTCTTTTCCATCAGCTACTATAGGCTGTCATTAAAATGAAAAAGTGCACAGGTACAGAGAAAAAGTGCAAGGACTGCAAAAGTCCAAGTCATTCTCCAAGGTTGGTTATGATTTTCGTAAAAACTTGACAGAAGTTAGAGTCGAAGAAAGTTTGAGAAAAGCCAATATTCCCTCGAAATCTTATTACTCTTCGAAACCAGAGATAACTTGCCCCGAGATAACGTGATTTACTTATAATCGCGGATGAGTAGTTAAGATCGCGTAATTATGCCCTTTGAACATCATCCACGAATCTCCGAAGAACGGATTGGATTTAGATTCACGTCCTGCATCGACGATAAATTTTCCTGCTAAAGAAACCAACGCATTTTCTTCGTTGCAATTTTTTTCCACGCAAGGGCAACATTCTACTACGAAACTATGGTTGTAAATCAACCATCGAAGTTAATTCGTATCACGTCTACCCGATCTATTCATCATTTAATGTTTTGAACTCTCTTCTCCGCCGTGTATCACGCGTGAGGAAACAATAATTGAAGCGATGGGAAACGTGAAAAAGAAAAATAAAGAAACACGCTCGAGAGAGAAGAGGGAGAGAGAGAGAGAGAGTGAGAGAGGAGTTGGGGAGGATTATCGAAGAGAACCCCTGAAATAGCATTTCGCACTTTGTTCGCTATGCTACTCGAGCAAGAGAGTACAGGGAGGAGGATAAAATTTGAAAGGAAAGATACAATTTCTTCCTCGGATGATGAACGATTATCTTCATTTAATGATTAATAGATCTCACGATGAGACTTTTTATCATACATTGTACCGTGATATCGAGCTTATATTACGAGCAAATGTTTGACGCGAAGCAACACTTTCGCGTTGCAAGCAAAACAGAAATCCACGCTGAGAACATTTTCCATGCATGCATCTAAAAACACGAGTGAAAAGGTCCGATGTACCTGTTTTTCGTTTTCTTCATCTCTCTCTGTTCGTTTCTTTTCTTTTTTTATATGTATAACACATCGCTGTGCGATTTGAATTTAATATTTCCATAAGAAAGGAATTTCGTCCACAAGAAATGATTTCCATAACAATACCGCGTGGGCCGGTCTTTGCCGTTCCTATCTTGTGGGTTAAAATGTAGAATCTTTGAAGAGTAAGGAGATTACTTTGCCAATTACGGTTTTACCCCGAACTAGTTCTGTAATCTACACAAAGCGTTACTTTGTAATTCAGATTCGCCCGGTTACATACCGTTGACCACGCCATGGTCTCACATGATTCGACTAAAAACTTGCAAATTATGCGCCCGTTAAACATACTCCTTTATGCCGGCATTATTTGCATGTAAAAATCGTTGTGTCCTCGTAAACCGACCCGCGACTCATCCCTTCGTGCGACCCGCCTTTCCATTTCAACTTTTTCAATCATATTTCTCCACAGATTTGCCCTGCAAAATAGACTTGTATTCTTTTTTTTTTAATAATACATACGGAAGAAGATGTTTTTGCTTCGTTAAAGGAATGTTTAATGTGTTTGACATTAAAATTTCAGCATTAGAAATTTATGATTGAACATTTTTATACGATTGGATAATTGCGTTGTGTAGGAAAAATTTCGACGTGTTTAATATTAAAATTTGTATATTATAAATTGAGAGTGATTGAAAATTTTAGTCCGATTAGCTGACTGCACTGAGTGGAGCAATAATACTTTGACGTTAATAATTTAGTATCATTGATAATTTGGAGACGATTAGATGACTGCGTTGAGTGGGCCAAACTTTAACGTATTAAAATATCTAGATTAGAAATTTAGTATGGCTGGAAATGTTAGGTCGATTAGCTGACTGGATTGAGTGAAACAATAACACTTTGACGTTAATAATTTAGTATTATTGAACATTTTTGTATGATTAAACGACTGCGTTGAGAGGTCCAGTAATATTTTGATGTTACAAATTTAGTGTGTTTGGATGACTATTGCGCTATAGTAAGTAAATTGATGATATTTCATCGTTCAATATTTGGAGTGATTAGGTAATTATATAGGGCGAATCAATAATGTTTTTCTATTAAAACTTTAGTACAATTAACACATTGTATACCATAAGTCAACAAGAATTAAAAGTAACGCATAACTTCTTGATTCTATCGAAAAAAAAAAATTGAAACGAATTATACTTTACTTCGAAAAATTCACTGAATAGATGCAACGAGATTTATTTCAAATACTGCGAGCAAAATCATAGTTGCATGCAATTTATTTTATTTGAGACATAACTTCCTATTGACTCGTACTAAATCAAAAACATATTTCTCCTAACGATGAGATTCCTCAATTTTCTTACATCGTTATTGCGCCCGTGAAAATGAAATACCATAGAATTTCGTGCATGATGAAAATATTAGCTTTCTATGTGTCGCATACCGACACGTTCTCCACCTTGTTTCATTTGTGCGAATTCCAGCTCACAAGTCGTTATAACGTGGAATTGTCACTGCGAATATTTGGAGATTGTATTCCAGAACCGTCTAATTATCACAAACTCTCAATACAACCGACAAAAGTTATCCCAGCTCGTATTATACTATTGGGAAATTCGCAGGAAAGACAGAAGGTCTGAGGGACTGATTATGGTGATGGAGTTACGGATTTTCAAATGGCATACCGAACCTCGAATATCTTCGACATCGCCTCTGGGAAATTTTTCCCACCCGATACGAATATCGTATCTCCGATGTTGCGAAACTCACGTAAAACTGTCGATCTTTGGCGAACCGAGTGCGATATTGATCTTGACAATTATTCGTGAAAAAAAGAAAGACGAGAATCAAATCTCCAAGGCGCCCCGTCGAATGAAATTAGGAGAGACGTCGGAATAATCAAATATCAAAATACATTAGGTACATGTGAGGATATTATAGCATTGCAGATAGTGTCTGGGTCTCTCAAACAGTAAATTCCAGTTCGAACATCCTCGTCCGGGTCTCTGGAGATTTTCAGTCTGATATGTACGTATATTCATAGCTCCGGTAATTTAGGATTCAGGAAACCGTGCGAACTTTGACGAAGTGACCGTGCAGTCTGACAGTAATCGCGAGCAAAAAATACAAATATAAATTAACTCTCAAAGTGTCTCTAAATAAAATTCCAGAAATCTCCTTCAAAAGTCTTAATAAAAAATATTACAATACATTGCAGTCCCAGTGTTTCCAATAAAATATAATTTAATATCAAGATACTCAAGTCATCACCAGTACCAGACGTGACATTCAAAGACATTGAAAAATTATTTTAAATTATTGTAAAAATACCATGTGTCCGATACTTTCGTTCATTCGGAAGCTATTCCAGCTTTCGTCCATTTGAAGACCGAAAACGAGAAAGAAGAAGGAAAGAATCACAGGAACGATTATGTGGAAGGACAAAGTGGAATATCAAGGTGATTTTGTAATCGTCGCGATAATTACAGGCTAAAACGGGCGTGCACCTGGTGCAGTACGATTTCGCGCAACACAATGCCAGGCATATCTCACAAAGAGGTTTCTCCTGTAGTCCCGCGACGTTAATATACGTACTTTATCCGACTCCATGGTAAAGTTAAGCCCACCCTCTCCTACCGACCCTGTATCCTCGGAATTGCGTGTACACTCGTGGACAGGTATTTGCAACGTTTTAACGTTTTTATGGCCCGTGATCTCGATGTCGTAGGAGAAGGCCATTTCCTGTCATGGAATCGGCGGTCGGGTTTTATGTTGACGTTTAATCGTCGGATGTTAACGTCGCATCTACCGAAGCAGTCAAAATGACTGATTTGTTAGTTTTTTTACGAGGAATTCTGCACAGTTGCATAATTTCGTGGCGATTTTTTATGTTTTTCGAGACACTCGGAAAATTGGGAGTTTTTACAGAGGAATTGCAAAGATTTGTAACCCCGATGTTTCTTCGATTTTAAATTTTTATCGAGAGATTGCAGACAGTAGCGATGGCATTCCTTTGACTTTTTATCATTTTCTTAGAAAATATAAAAGATGGAAAAGCTCTATTTTCGTTGTGAAAAATAAATTCCATTTTTTTCGAGATGTAATGTTTATCTGGTGTCTTTAACACTAAAACTACCGAGAAGGCCAAAAAGACCTGATCCATTTTTTTTTCTAAAAATTCCCCAAATTGATAGGGGAGTCATAAAATAAATATCCCACGTGTATCTTATAAATCAAAAATTATTTAACTGATCAACGTTTTCACCTTTTGATTCCTCTTTCTCCAAAGTACTTATTTAATATATTTAAATATAATGAATATAAAGTCGATAGTTCTAGTCTGAAATAAACCGTATTAGTCATCGGTATTTCTAATGTTAATGTACTGTTACATTTCTGTACGGTAAGCTAAAATAGCTTCAAAACGTAAAACGCTGCCAATTCTTGCATTGTCAAATAACGGAGAAATTCACAATATTTTGAAAAGTAGCAGCTTTGCCGCATAATTTGGTATTTACAATGTAAAGACGGCTGGTTGACTAACGCTATTGCACCATGTTAAAATACAAATTTATGCTCGAACAGATCAAAATACAAATTCCTATTTACAGTTCGCAAACGATAGCCGAGGAAAGCCACAAACGTCCGTCTCCGGTGTTTGCACACAGGGTAGGTTAGTTAAGCTGTTAGTCTACATTACTGTGCTATGCACTTTTGATTACACTCGTCGTAGCGAAGGTTTTCACTTTTCGAAAACTCCAAAACACTTTTCGTCTTAGAAATCATCGCTTAAAATAATTCATGCACTTTTCAAAACTCAAATCTGTCCTACATAACCGAAATCTCTGTGAAATTAAAATTTACCCACCTAATTTAAAGTCCTAACTTCTGCATACCTAATTTCACCGTATATAACACCCGTAATTTAACACCCCGATAAACGATATTAACCCCTTAGCCTACAATAACGTGTGACACACGTGACGCGATAAATGAGACACAAAATGTTGAATTTTTCCAATGACTATCAAATTGCAATTATCAGTCGGCCACGAGACGATCAAATTATTACTATGATATTAATATTACAGTCAATTATACGGAATGTTAAAAATCCGAGAGAAATTTTTATTTCTGCAATTCATTCTGAGTTATTACGTACGATATCAAAATAGAAATCGTAAGGCAAGGGTTAACAGTATGCCGTGCGCGCAATAAATCAAGGTTCTTTGGTTTGGCGCCGGCGCATTTCGAATTTCTCGAGAAATCACAAAACGTCGCATTTTACTAATCACAATAAGTTATAATTTTGTCCCGCAATATTCACGAAATTTCGAGGATATGTAGCATATTGCAGCCTGTACAGGATACAAGCGATATTTTGCAACAATTGAGCCGTTCAGTGCACAAATCGATTAACTCCATAAAACCTAAATCGGAGAAACGTGATGAAATAGTATACACTCCTTTTCAAAATTCCCTCCAAAATATAAATACAAATGAGTATTGTAGAATATATAATCGCATTTAGCTTTCCTCTAACGAAGTACAATATGAATAAGGTGAAATAGCCTTGGAATTAATTAGATTGACTTCTGAATTCAATTATTTATTATTCGATGGCCAAACAAACTTCGTCATTTAATGGTGTTAATCGTTATTATTACGAAAATTTATTCTAAACGTAAAAAGTTAGGATTCAATCAAGTGCTTTGAGACTTAAATTTAAAAAAATTCAAAAAGTGGAGTTAATCGATTTGTGCACTGAACGGCTCAATTTATGATTGTGAGATAGCCGCGACGCCTTTGCGATATAATAGGCAACTGTCTTAAAATTTTAGCGTGACAGCAACGCGGTGTCACCGGCATTTGTCCGCATATTTTCTGCACGACTCCAACGTGGTGTCACCGGACGGCATAGTGTTAAAAAAGAATTTCATCCACCATTACGGGTAACCTAACCACATATATTCTTCAACAATACCGTACTATACGCCTCCAAACATCGTGCAACAACAAGGGGTTGCTTTTCCCTCCGCGGCCATAGATTACAAAAGCGTCAAACCCCACTGAATACCTGTCCGTGGCTGTACGTTCTACATGCAGGAGTTTCTCGTAATATTACACGCCCCTGGTTATCTCCAAGGGAACTCGCTACTTTCTTTATTCTCTTTCACGATCTCGTCTCAGAAGAAGAGGCTGAGCATCCAACGGAAGACGATGTTCGCCATCGAACGCGGAAGACGTAACGGGGAACGGCGTCGCGTCGGTGTCGTCGAAGAAGACGAATATAAGCAGAAAAAGGGTCACGCCGGAGGTAAAAGAACGTAGTAGAAGAAGGAAGGACTTACGTGTGTACGTGACTGGCAAAGAACTCGGTTTTCCATTTAGATGAGGCGCAACGCTGTTCTGCCTGTTACCGGCATTCGCCTCGGGGGCGTAATCGAACGTGGCCAAAAAACCGCAGACAAGGAAGCCCTCGATAAAGAGGAGTACGATCGCGTGCGATAAGCTGCCCATCGTCATCCTCCTCGGCTTCTGTTTGCCGATCACACCGCGACGGAGAAGAGAATCTCGAAATTACCGTGGCTGGCACCCGAGGGGGTGACTTTTTCAACGGACCTCGGTCGAGCTCTTTAATCGTTTTCGAAGAATTATTTGCAGGCTTTCTTTCTCTTTGAGTCGTACGAATGATAATTTTGAACGGTGGTGAAGACTTTGGGGTTTATTTGGTGATATGATTACCGTTGGATTGATAATTAATTGTGGAGGCTAATAAGGAAAGATTACCGAGAGGAAATTTTTTATTTTAAATGAAGATTTGTGGAAATGTTGAGCTTGTTGGTAGACGTGATTGTTTCTTCCGTTTGTAGAAATTTAATTTTGGGCCTGGATTGAAATCTATCTATGCTAGTTTGAGAACTTTGGATTCTGGTTGAAATTGTACCGTCAAATTTGCTGAAATTCCAGTTGCAACTGGAGTAATCGAACGCAGATGGTAGGAGAAAACATGATGTAAAATTCATGTGTTATGGGGTAGCTATCGAATTATAGATGAAAGAATTTATTATCGTCCGAAAGTGTGTCAGAGGATCCGAAGACTGTGGTAGGATTTGCACGGTATCCTCGTAAACTTAATCGTCCTTTCTGCTGCAGCAATATCCCCGAAGCCATCCGAACAATTTATGGACTTTAATTAGTTACATAGATAATGCTATAATGGCACGTAAATTCTGTATTTATAACTTGCAGCTCTAAGAGCATCGAATTCATTACAGTTCGATGGGTCGACCGATATGATGCAATTTTTGCATTAAATTCCTTTCTATCGTGTACGGTTCGGAAATTATATTGAAAAATCCGAAAATTGTGAAAACTATGAAGGAGTGGTTTCAACCCCTCACAGGGAATTTCCGTAGGGAAAGAAAATTGTTCTTTACTCACATCAACGAGCTCAACATTCTCACAAAGTTTCATTAAAATCTGAATTTTCGGCTTGAGAATCTTCCCTCGGAAGTCTAAACGCAAAAATGCGCGTTTTGCGGATACGAAAATATTTCCATCGTTTTAACGTGTTCAACGAACCAAAGAGAAATTTTCAATCTCATTAATCCCCTCAATATTTTAATTAAAATATAAAACATTAAATTGTCACGTCTCTATATAATCTCCAGATATTTTAAATGAGCAAATATCTCTAAAAAAATAAAAATATCTCCATTTATCAAAATTACTTTTACCAATCGATTCGCAGTAACAACTTTCAAATACTGTACGTTAGGTTTATCTTAAGAATTCACAAATCGCCACAAAATCCGACGGAAATCCATCGAAATCACGTTGATCGAGCGACCCTAACGACGAGATCGGTCCCCTATCGCACGACTTTTAAAACACTCTTATTGTTCGTGGAAAATAGTCGCAATTTTCCCGACAACGGATTTTACGCGCTCATTGAAAAGACGATCTCGTAACTCGCGAGAAGTTCGATTCGAAGTGTCGAGGACGGAGAAACTACGGCATCTCGAAGGCATCATGGACGGACGTAGAAGAGGGTCTTTTGAATTCGCGATAAAGATCACCGCGATCCTTTTCAAGAAGCAAGAGGTCAGAGCACCGGAGTTCGCGGCTGTTTTCTTCTTTCTTTCCCGGCTCTTTGACTTCCATGCTGCGAAGACATGGCGTATTTTTGCGACGAGGAAAAAGTAACGATGAAATTGACTCCGAATGGCAGACGATATCGGACGAAGGAAAAAGCAAGCAGATTTGCCTCGTTTTTATGGATAAGCTGTTGCAACCAGAACCATCGTCTGCCACGTTTCCGCCTTTGCTGGCTTACGTAATCGTTTAATCGATTAGGAATTTCGATACCTTTTTGTTTGTCTTTTTTTAAGAATTCAGCAAATGATAATCGCTCGGTCGTCGTGGAAAAATTGTAATTACCGGGCACCTAGAATTGGAAAGTAATTTAGCAGAGACAAGGGCTGGAATATGGGATTGCCCTGTGCTGCTCTGGTATTCGTTTTCCGAATGATTATTCCGTAATGGAGAACGATCGATTTTGATTGGCTGTTTTGTTGGATTGTACGTGAAATTTCATAGTTTTCAAATAAAGAAGCGTTTTCATAGCAAGAATAAACCTTTCGTGATAAGAATGACAAAATTATTAGATGATGACCAAATCATAGCGACTGTTAACCCATTTGCATCATAGCTCTAAATACGGCAGAAGACCCGTTATACCGTGCATTTCGGCGCGCAGCAGTTTAACATTGTGCAGGGCGGACTATTCCGCAGTTGGGCGACAAAAGACGTTCGTCGTCCGTGAAATATTCGAAATATTCCGCTCACGGATGCAAATGGGTTAATATGTAGCATGAGAGCAAGACATTGCAAGATGACAAGTAGCTACAACTCCGTAGTGTTTGTTTTTCGTTGAAACGAGCAGTGTTCTTGTAAAATCAGTGAATAATTGACTATCCAACGAGGTGAATGTGTTTAAACATATTATTCTAAAAAAGAACAACCGAATGAAAAGAGGAAGTATTGATTTTTCTCTTCGTCTCAATTACGGCCATTAGAGGTAAAGGTGAGACAGCTGTAATGTGCTCACCTTCGCTGTCAGAGCATTAATGTTTCATTAGGCACGTAGTTCACGGTTGTCGAGACAGCGATTCGGATCATACTTCTTCGTTCGCCTTATTAACGTTGAGAGATTCGAACGTACAGTGTGCAGCATTATTAATGATATTAATAATAAAGCAGTTGTAACTGATACTACCGGAGATATATAAAAACTTATGCATTCCAAAGAAGCAATCTTCTAATGAAAATTGCACGATGATAAAGAGTTCGTTGTACTCTAAAATCAAAGTTCTTCCAGTGAGAATTCTGTGGAAGATGTTGAGGTCATCTCTAGCTTTTTAAATAGATCGAAGATTTTTTTTCCAGCTCTATGATAGCGGCTTCTGAGCCGAGTTCAAGAAGATAAGATATAAAATTGTTTGAAGTCACAAAAGCTGGGAAATTCACAATTGTAGTCGCATAAAATATTATCGAAATTATTATCTCTTATCGTATCTGCACATTGAGGCACAAGTTGCGAATACGCTTGGCATGACTTTCGATTACGGGTCATTGAACTCTTCTCAAAAGGCGCTATAATACTGTGAAAACGCACTGATTTATTTAAAAAACCGATGGTGAACGTGATGTATCCTGATGGTTTTTATACATAGAAATATGGTTTCACATGGATCTCCATTTTTCAAATACCAATATTAATTACTCCATTCTATTCACATACGTGAAAGAATTTAATTGAATTTCTTTCTTAATTTGCTTAAAAGCTACCATACATCCTAAATAAATAAAAATTCCGCTTAAAGTCAACTTTTCAACGCTGAACAATTAAGCGCTTAAATTAACATTCGTGAAAGTGGTATTTTTCTACAATTTCGCATCGGACAACAAAAGAACGAAAGCGTCGGCGATAAGCTTTGAACGAAAAATACACGGGTTCAGTTATTACATACAGAGCGTGAATCATGTAGTGTTTTAAAATTGTTTCACTGTTTCTCCCGCAGACCCCGCTTAACGCTATTTCGTTCGGTGCTCGAAACTGCAGGAATGTATTCGAACCATACAGGCTTTTATCGTACAAACGTATATACACGTAGTCCTACAAAATGCTAGACACTCAATTAACGGAAATTAGTAAAAACCGTTCTAATTACGCGCAAATTAAAACGCTTCACAGATGTGGCCTAGCTTGGCTGAATTAACTTAATGGAATAAAAAAGACTCGTCTGAGTAACAAAGAGTCAATGGCTCTTCGAAACTCATCGCTTCGTTAGTGCATTATCAGAACGTATTTCCTGTTATCTTGCGCTCTCGAATATTTCGAACTCCCATGAAAAATGTGTCCAAACTACGACCATGGGACTACGGAGAGTGTTTCCTCTCGAATGTCGTTGAAAGACAAATTTCAGACAATATCGAAGATCGTGAAAGGGACTCGAGATTTAGCTCGCACATGGCGGCTGCGAAAAGACGATGTGCGAAAAAAGATGGGCGAAAAATGCCCATTCATTTCAACTACCCATTGGTCGGGTTTCCATGGGGAAAGGTACGGCGAGTAAGGCGAGTATTCCAAATCACCTGTCGCAACGTATTTATCGTTCGATTGTCGACGATTTGTCGGCCAGAGCGCTACTCCTCGCCGTGAACGATTCGCGGGCAGGATCGAGCGGAAAATCTATGATAGCGATTTGACGGGAATGCCGATCGAAATTCGAAACATTGTTGACGACCAGACTCGAAAAACGGCCGTTCTACCTGTCGCGAATTAGCGACGACGGTTCGTCGACAATTTTCCTCTTTGTAATCGAATTCAGTCACGACTGTCGAGAAGTATCGAGTGGAATTCGTTCGCGTTTCGTCCGTAGCCGAATGCAGTTTTCCGGGGAGAGACGTTTCATTTTGCAGCCGGATGAAATTTGTCCTGAATTTTCTCCACGTTCGAATCAACACGCGATCCTCGCGCCGATCGATTTCCATTTCACGTTATTCAAGTACGTAACTTTCGGCCGTTTACTTGAAACGAGCATTCGTTTGATGGTGTAACGGGTTTTAATAAAATTTGATGAAAGAAGAGCGCGAATGGAGAGTGGAAATTTTCAGTTACACGCGATAGAATGGAAAGTTCGTCGGGATAGGAATTACGGTCGGTTTTTTGAGCGAAAAAGGCCGTTAGACTTTATCTGAAAATTAACGATATTTGTGCGCGCATCAGGTGAACTATTGTAGGAATCGGTTATGGCTATATTGCCGATTGTGCTTTACTGCCCAGTCGGACGCATAAGTGATATGTGTGTATGCGTGTATTTTGCGAATGCGTGTGCGAATGAGCGATAAGGGCGTAGGGTCGAAAGACGAGACTTTAAGACAGAAGACGTTAAGACGCGACGAATTCAAGACGAGTTTTTAAGACGACAGTTATAAGACGTACATTTTAAGACGTACATTTTAAGACGTAGTTATATAGTGAGGGACCAGAAACAAGGCACTTGAGGGGTAATTGTCTCTGATTCGCCCAACGGATAGGGACATCCCTCTCTTTTCGATTTTGACGCGCTATTGGCCGAGAGATCTGCACATTCGTTGCGTCGTCATGTTAACAACGAAATGAGTGTATACAATGGTTAGCGTTTTTCGGGTTGAAGCCGCGTTGTGAAATTTGAAAATTCCGACGTTTCGCCAGCATTTAAGCTAGCTTCATCAGGGTAAACTGATACTGAGGTATCCTGTTGACAGCACTCCTATTTATAATGGTGCTCAATGACGCGAAACCGTGCTTCCGCCAATCAGATTTCTAGCTGTTAGATTTTAGATTTGATCAGCTGAGCGACTAACACATGGGAGGAGGGTGTTCCAGATTGGGTTGATGTTATAGCCTCTGTCTCGATTGATGTTGTTGGGATATTTTATTATTTCCAATGCTTCCCGGTATTTCCTGGGGAAGTAACCTGAGGTCTTAGCCAAGAGCTTGGTTTGGTCGAAAAGTATTTTGTGACCGGTGTTGATTTTGAGTGTTTGAGTGTTTTATTTTCGGTTGTCATTCGTCGATCTCAAGTTTCCAGGATCGACATGGCGGGGATAAGCGGTGCGAGAGCAATCTCGTCTTCCGTCCCAAGTGCCTTGTTTCTGGTCTCTCACTATAGTTATTTCCAGTTTAGTTTTTACTCTAGTTTTACGTGTTATTTTTTATTAAATATAGTTTTAGCATAGTATAGCCGTTTTCTTTTATTCTTCCCCCACTTATAATACTACTAATATTATGTTATTTTGTGTAACTTCATAACGTAAACAATATATTCTATTATAATAATCACTAAGACCCCGATTTAACGTTATCCCATTAGCTCAACGCCGTTTCGCAATAGCGCCCAAAGAATTCTATGGCGTCATGCGATAATGCAACTAATTATTAATTATCACTGATGCGTGACGGTTCATGCAAACTCCACGCATTCAGATATTATCACATAGTATTTGAATTATGCAGTATTCTAAATTTATCTAATTGCTTCCCCGATTAACGCCATTAAACGCCATTTCATTTGACGCTCCAATTTCTCCAAACGTATTCTAAGCGTTAAACCTGGATTTTAATTCGTCACACATGAATTATCCCATTGCAAACTACCCTCTTATTCTTTTCCATAAATCATGACTAATAACGCTGTCTTATTTAACATAAACAACCACCCATCCCTCTCATAAATTCAAACTTACAATTTGAAAATTTCACATAACAAAGTCTATCCAAGTTTCAGAATAAATGTTTACCCGCAGATTGAACCGTTCAAATCAGCATTCCTCCTGTAATTCTCCTCCTTCTGCGGTAAAAAAAAAACAAGCAGAGAGGAGGATGAAACAAGAAGAAAAAGAGGAAATTACACACGCGCCTTTTATTCTACGGGCGTACAAACGAATAAATATAAGCCGGACACCGGCGGTTGATGTTGGCCGCGCGTTTTTCGCGGTTTCAAAAGTTACGAAGCGTATTCGCAACACTTTTATGAGATAAAATTCCAAGAGCGCTCGTCGAGTTTTCGGCGCAAGTTTCAACGTCGCACCGTAGCTACACGATCTGGTTGTTAACCCCGGCCATGCGAATACCTAAATTCGCGTTTTATGCGAGCCTGGTGTGTTTGTCGCGCGAAGGAAGTCTCGTATCCGGAAAGTTTCTCTTCGCTCTGTTCTTCACCGGATAATGCGTCGGTGGGGTTAATGCACGTGGCGTCGGGAGGGGCTGTTAGTTTTGGGGTGTTGTGCTTACTCGGGGATGTTCAGGGAGTATATTCTTAACGATCTAGTTTTCGACCATTGATTCGATTTATTCGTGAGTTACGTAGGTATATCTTATTTGTCAGTATTTGCCGGGGTTGGTAGTTCTCCGATTTGATGGTATTTAAGTTTATTCGTCGAATAATTGTTTTAAAGTGAAACGAAATTAAGTATTTCAATTTTAGAGCAAATTTCATTGAAATGTCAATTGTGACGGAGTTGAATAATAACAGATTTACTCAGATTTTTAGTAATCTATATTCATTTACTAATTGTGTTATCACTTTTACAGGTAGCCGATGATGCAGCGGCCACCGAAGAACTAGGAGCCAGCATAAAAGGGTAGTCAGTATAAATAATTAATAACATTTTAATCTTTTTCGCCTTTCGCATTCTTCTGCTTTAACCTAGGATTATTTCGTCCGGATTCCACAGTTTTAAATGAATTCGATCCACCAAATCCGTATATAATTTGTAACTTAATCACTGTCAAGATTCTGTCAATCACAAATTTAATATCTCAATATTTCAATCTATTAAGAGAAATCTGACTAAAATATCTAACGTACCGCAAGCTCTTCGTATTCATAAGATTCCTCGATAAAAGACAGACACGGTCGAAAAAACGGGTCGATGGGTCGTGACCTCCCCTCGTCAATGGGGAAAGTTGTCCAACTCCATTACGGTGGTATCGCCGAAAAGTTCGACGACGATACTTTCGCGACGATTTCTGGTGAATTTGGTGAATCGAGTCAAACTATGTGACACGAGTACAAAAGGCAAAAATTGGAATAACCTTCTAAACGCTCGGAGTAAAGGTTTCGTCGCTTGTTTCATGCTGATCGTTAAAACAAACCGGAAAGTTTACATTAATTAAAAAGGTACAGAGATTGATATTGTAAGCAGAGATTAATAACTTTAACAGCGGTTGAAAGATGTCGGACGTGTGTTTTTCTTTTAAAGGTGGAAAAATTTCCCCTGGATAAATGTCCATTTAATTTCGCGCTATATGCACGAGCACATCGCAGCTTCGTTTGGCCATGATATTTTAGTGGAATTATTAATACTAGCACGAACATTAACGCGATGTTATTTAAATTCTACGAGCGACAAAGTAAACGTGCGTGTTACTCGATGGCTGTTAAACAAACATTTCCAAGGTTCCAAGGACGATCCGTATTAATGGATTTTGCGAAGCCGTTCGACGTGCGTTGGTACATTTTCTGCGAAAAACTGATAAGAAATACCTTTCGCGAGGAAGAGTTTAGTAACTTTGTCTCTTTATTGCATTAATTGTAAATTTGAAAGAATAATGAGCCATTGTTTCAAACACAAACGAGTGTTAGAAGAACCAATCGACGATAAAAGTATGAAAAGGGAGACTTTCGGCGAAACTCAAAGAGAATAATAGACGATACCAGAAAATTCGGTGCTCTAGAAAATTGATATTTTCGCGCTAGACGCAACGACGTTTCGCGTTTCAGTCAGTCCTTTTCCCTCGTTTTACTCTTTATCTCGTCGTCGTTGCTCGTAATTGTTTTCTCCGTGCTTTTCGCCGTTTTTATCCGAGAAAGCACGTTGCATACACCTCTGGCAATTTGTTTCTCGAGGGGGCTGAATGGAAAATCAAGTAATTCAATTTACTTACTCGGATAAATTCGCAACGCATCGTCCTCCGGCTTCTTCTCTTGCTGCTGCTTTCCATGGGTCCCTGAAAGATTAATTACTCGTTATTAAGGATACGACGGCCAGACGTTTTATGATTTTAGAGAATCCACCGGGACCCCGTTGTTGTCTTCTTTAGTTTTCTTTCGTCGCGCGTTCCACTTTTCCCCCGGCGAATAAAACATGCCTCGTTGTTCCGCCGCGGATCTTACCGTGGAAAGGAGCAATGAAATTACCGCGGATACAGTTGTAAAATTGAAATATTTATTTCAATTATTCCGTCTCCCTTTGTCGTATTTTCATTGAGAATAACGGCGCAGAGGACGGAACGATCGAAAGAATGAAAATTGAGGTTGCATTTCATTTGTCGCGCACTTCTAATTGTAACACACTTGACTGATATTTCATAATGATTGGGCTAACGGAATGTTTGCGAATACATTAATTGCTTCAAATAAAATATCAGCAAAGGACAGGTAATAATTTTTGCTATAATAGCAAAAGTGAACAAGCGAGGAAATAGTCCGCTTTTGGACTTAAATCTTTTTTTGTGTTATTTTAACTTCAACAGCTATGGTCTCTTCGTAAAGGAGGTTTTACGTGCATTTTAAATGCACACATCACGTAAGAAAAAACTGATCAGGAGTCCAAAACCTTAGATCTACACCCACCATAGCCTCCCTTAAATCTTTGCACCAGTTATTTTCCAAGACCATCGTATACAATTCTTTACCATCTTTAACCCTTTGCAGTCCTGTATCGAGCTGTACTCGACATAGTTTTTCACTTTATTTTATTTTCTAACCATTTAATATCTACCTTTCAAATTCATAATGATTTTGTAATATCACCTAAATATCCGTCAGTACCTATAGTTATTGCTACCATTAAAAAAGATTAATAACCAACGACAGAAAATGCCGTGCAATTAATTACATTTAGCTCGCCACAAACTTGAAAAAATAATTCGAACCGCAAAGGGTTAATAGTGAAGTGAACTTAACATTTCTTCGAGTTCCACTATTTCTTTAATTTTACAAAAGCCTCGAAGTCAACGGTCTCCATACTATTCTCGATGTTTGCGCCATCTTTTCCGTTCTCTTTTGCGCTCGTCTCAAGGAAAATTCACGGAAAATTGTTCCCCGCGAATTCAGGGTAGCCATACGCCTTTGCAACGGCAAAAACAAGAAAGCCGGATTTAACCCTTAGATAAGGCAGGAAAAGATGCCCCACCGGTACAAAAGAGGAAGTGTGCTATCTACTTTAACGCTTCAACATCACGGCGTACGCTGGGCAGAATTAGAATTAAAAATTCAACGAGAAGCAATTCGCGCACTTGCAATTTTTACGCCGACCTTAGAAGTGGGGCCGGTGCGTTTATAGTTAATGTGATTCCAGCTTCTCGGGTGCGAGTTACGTCATTATGTAATTAAGAGCACAACGTGCCCGCAGACGTTGCTGCATACTGTACACTGACCCGTGTGATTTTTGAGCAAATTAGCATTCGCTTCTGGGCCATATGTTGTCAGCGTTGCCATTAGCACGATTAGGACCACTTGGACCATGAAGAGGAGGCATATCTGTTGCTTCTGTCCTATCACCGAGAACATACCCTGTTTGAAAGAGAAAAGAACATTTTTAGAACGATGAAATGCAAAATAGTTACGTGAAAAATGTAATTTTTTAAAGATTCAATTGAAAATATATGTTCCATGCGATGGGACAGTTTGATGAGTTGACATTTAACACTAGAACTACTTACTTTATGTCCGTCTTATTTCAATATTCTAAATAAGTGTTTTGGAAACAGGGGAATCAAGCGGCGAAAGAGATGATCAGTTAAGTCATTTTTGTTTTATAAGACAGATGTGGAATCTTTACTGCATGATCGACCAAGCAATTGGTGAAATTTCTCGAAAAAAATTTAGTATCAGTCATTTTGGCCGTCGTGGTAGTTTTAGTGTCAAAACTCGATAGGTACTTTATGGGGGCACGTATTCCTTTTGGTGTAATTTGACTTTGTACGAAGACTTTGCTATTTTATCACAACTTTATTTGCAAAGTTTGAATTATTTATCCTTTTGGAAATAAGAAATTATCTTCACCTCTTTTGTGTTTATTGCAATGATTGTTATTAATTGATCCTACTTTGTAAATAAGTATTCATATTGGTCCGACTTGCTGGTATGTGTACCCATAGAATATGCCGAGTATTAATGGATAAATTAGCACGTTGATTGATAATTTTGTGTTAATTTCAAAGGCGATCTAAAAGGAGATGGAAACGTGGAATTGTTTGACTGATAAATATATATGCCAGTAATTATGACAGTGATTTGTGTAATTTATTTCTCGTTTCAAAGTATGTGGATTTCTGTTTTCAGTTACACACTGAATTCCTTGCAATGAGACAGCTATAAACTCTGTTAAAAAATTACGTCCTTTATCATTTTTATAATATAAATTCTCCAAGTTATCACCAAAGTGATGATAAGTTCAATTTTTCAAACTTTCGACTTACACAACTTTCATAATCATCGGCACGCATATATTTAATAAATAAGGGAGTAGAAATAAATCAATGGGAGAAAAGAAAAATGAGGTTCCATTTCATCCGATGGATGTATTATATATTCGAAGTTCCGGTATTGGTAATCTTTAATGGCATCGAGGACCAATTTCCAATAATGGTATGGCAGTCAATGTGTAAAGGTTAAAAAGGAATACTTTGGATGAATTAGTTTTTAGAATACATTCTAACGATATTTATCAAAATTCATATTTGAAACTTCAGTTTTTACTGTAACATTTCAATAACAATTTGGAATACAATTTTTCATTATAATGAATAATAGACTCGTAGTCGTTTTTCTATTAAAAGAACCAAGATTTATTTTTTACTTTTTCATTATAATAATTCAATAATTCAGTTAAACATGTCCGAAAATATAATCCTCTTATGTTTCTCCTACACCATTCATTGGAACAAGAATTTAGTGAAATCTGAAACTTTTGCAATTCGAAATCATATAGAAAATTTTTACAAATTACAAAATGTAACGTATTAACAGTAGCTACGTTTCTCCAGTTCTTGGTAAAAAAAAAGTAATGGAACTTGTTCATTTACACACATGCAACCCGTATTCTCCTATTAATTGTTAATTATTTAATTTCCTCCAGTGTGCAGACCAGGAAGAAGTGCAAAAAGAATTACGGAAAGAAATTCAGCAGACTCTAATCAGCATGCCGCGTAATAAACGTGCTACGGGAATCTGCAAACATGCACAAAAACACGAGACTTTTATTTCTACGAAACTTGCGGTATACCTTCGCCATTTTTTCTTAAGGTTTCCTCAAACTTTCTGGCTGAACTCAAACTTCAACTGTTTCCTCTCGAAGCCGTGGAACGATCGGTTCGCATACTCGTCCACTAACGCAGCAAAATCTGCTTTCCCGTCTCGTTTACAGTTTCTTGTTCAATCGTCGATCGTCGAATTGACTTTAACGGCAACGAAAAGTCTCTGACGATCCGCGCGGAGTGTTTCGACGAACTCCAGTTCGCTTTCAAACGAAGGGTAGCCTTAATTCCACGACAACAAATGACAGTGCCGGGACGAAGATCGATGGGACAATGGCAGTGCTGCGATTATTACTGACAGTAATTGCTGCTTTGGGTATTGAAAGGATATTTATTATTTTATATGTTTCACCTAACGTCTAGTCGATGATTGGAGGATTATAGAGTGACTTCTATAGGGTTCGGAATTAATTTGAAATTTCTTTTGAAGATTTCACGTTTCATAGAGGCTTTTGATATCGACAGTCAGTAATTATTAAACTTGTCGATGATTCGAGGATTAGAGAACAGAGTTTGGAGATTTGAAATTAATTGAGCCTTGATTGGAGTATTTTTTCAGATTGCGAGTTTTATAGACTTTTGTAGTATGAGCTGTCGGTACTTATTAAACTTATCGCCGATTGTGGGATTATAGAATATAGTTTGCACGGTTCCTATTAATTAACACTCATTGGAAATTGTTTTTAAGGGAATCAACAGTGTGTTTAATATCATAGGAATTATATAGAATAAAAAAATCGATTTAAACAGATAAAAACAACTTTTTGACCCTTCAGCATACAGAACTGTACCAGGTAATTTAAGTAACTACAATCCAGCTAATTTATGTTTATCCACAATTAAAAGTTTTTCCTGAGTTTCATATGAAATATCTTAGTCAGTTAAAAATGATTTCGTTAGGCTCACCTACTTTAGTTGCTTTTGCCATTTTATTTTAATTCTACATTAGATTTTGGTACATATATCTAACTATAATTCAGGCTTCTAAATCCACGTAATTTATGATTATTTGCAACGAAAAGATCTTGAATTTTACATGAAATAATGTAGTTAGTCCCACGCTAAATTAGTTGCTTTTGGGTTTTAATTTCAACTCCAGATTAGGTTTTCGTACATTCTAATTAGTGCGAGAGCCAGTTTTTCATTTATAAAAAATTAAGCTTGATTGAGGTTTAATATATTGTTTATCTTTTCACTGCACACACGATCCAATTACACGGCGATTGCGCGTACAATCCTGATTGACCTCGTCATCTAAATCACCCCAACGGATATACGCTATTCCCTTAATGCCGATGCGTTTGACGTTTCAGCCTCACCAAACTATTCCGGCACGAATCTTCCTACGCGAACAATCGTATTTTTTTCATTAAAAGTTGCTCGTACGAAAGGGACTCAAATTTCGAACGACGATGATCAATAAAATATGAAGCTTTTGCAACGCGAAATCCTGTGTCGTACATACGGAAATAATTCAGAAATAGAGGGCCTTTGAAAGAATTATGTAACTTCGAGGTTTTGTGAAATTTTAAAGATCGTTATTTTATGGATAAGGGAAAGTGCAATGCATCTCGTAAGTTATTTTACGTATAACGAGAATATTCAATAATACCGATGAATTTTAATATAACTGTTATCAAAGAATTTGCAAATTACTTTTTCATATTTTAATATCAAATTATTTTTGAAGTTAATCACATTTCGTCGATTGGCTGTCCAATTAAAGTAATTACTACCCTTGTTGATAATCAAGAATGAAGAAACTCCGACGATCCTCGAAATTTCAATTATGCATCGAATTATCGTTCGATTCGTATACAGTATTTTTTATGTACAAAAATGAAGAATCGACGGGGATCATCGATGCAAAAAATAGAACATTTTTGCTCGTAAAAATTGTATAAAACTCTCCAAGCAGCTGAAGATCTCAAATCTTCATTCCTAAATCGTGATCGATTCCAGATTTTGTACGATCTCTCTGCAATTGTCGTTGAATCGTATCTTTTATATAAAAAAAAATGTACTTTTGCATATAAAAAATGAATTCAACGAATAATGCAGATTTATATCCAGCAGAACGTCGATTTAACATTTTTCGTACGGCCCCGAACGACGTGCGGATATAATCGGAAATGATCGCCATTGATCCTCTGCTTTTATACGGGCAAATCTACGTATATATATACAGCTGCATCGTAAGAGAATGCAATGATAGCAGTGATTTCCAGGATTTCAGACTTTCAAAATGATCGATTTTATATTAATCCTGAGTCACTGTACTTCACGTCTCTCCGTGCGGCGTTCATCTTTCGCGTTTGTACAAGATGTTCGAAATTTATCTTTCTCAAAAAAAAGCTATGGCAATTTTGTAGCTATATCCTTTAAAACACTGCGAAAATATCGGTCGAAAGCGTGCTATAACCGTATCGTCAAAGACTACATTAAACTCGATGGTATGAAATTTTTTTTGAATTTTTTAACACAACACTTTTAGCCGGCTCCTCTGTAACATTTCGTTAACTTTATCCATAGGATAAGCTCTGGAAAGCTCCTCTGAATTGTTTATAAAGTGCTAGAGCAACGGGCGATCGATTGAATAGTTGCAGTTATTCCTGTAATTGGATTTCGTTGCCAAGATATGATTGCAATTAACTTCTGGCTAAATATTCCGACCAGGTGAAATCGACAAAACGCTCCCGTTCTTTTTTTCGTCGAGAAATTCGCGTCTGAATTTGACGTTACGCTCGTTCATTGGGTATTAAATAAAGTCCACGCGTTTGATAAAAACGTTTTTCCAATAACGTGTAATAACACAAAAATTGCAACACACACAGCGCTATTGTTGAGTTAATAAACACATCTGTTGTCTGACAATTATACGGGGGATTAATTGCGTTGAAATTTTGCTGCTTCGTGTGCCAACAATTTATAAAAAAAACATTATACTGCACAGGTTTTTAGTGGCCCTGATAATCCTGAAATAAACATTGAGCAATGACGAAATTAAAGTAGTATGCGTGAAAAAAATTCTAAGTTGACTGTAATTGTTTTTGGAAGCTAGCTTTACATTTTAATCGTAGCGGGAAGCTTTCGAATTTGGACTAAACACTAAATTGAACTATGAACTTATTCACATAGAAATTCTCTTTGGTAACATTTGTTGGATGAGATTACAGCTTATACACACATTGGTTAATAACATGGAAATGAAGCACTGTGGAACGTTTAATAACTGTATTACATTGAATTCTGCTTTATTCGATGGTTACACAAAGAGCCGAAAATTCAATTAGTTTGTCAAATTCATACGCCACCTTTTGCAGTATCATATAAAACATTTTTCAAATTGATTTCATTTTTCATACATCGTTACCGTATTTCTCAATAAAAGAAATAAAATGACCTAATATAACATAACATTGCCATGGTTTAATTTAATCTATCTGTGACACAAATCAGAGAGTCAGTTGTCCAGACTGTACCGCTGATACTATTACAAAAACGTTTTTGTTAATTCATACATACAGTACTTCAATCAGTTCTATTATATTTATACATTAGCAACAGTGCCAAAATTGTCCTCAATTTTTCTCTCTCGAAGCAACAATCACATTTCCATTTTATTATGACTTTCTCAAGTAACCCATTACAAAGAACTTCCCCCTACTTTGCGTCACAAAATGTAAAAGAAAAGTTCACTTTGTTAATTCTCTCATCCAAGTTGTTTTTGCTATCGGCTTTGTTCCGATTTTGCAAAACAACACAGCGAAGAGAAACAAGAAAATACGTAGTTTTATTCGTTGCATTATTCCATGGTGCATCCATGATTATCAGGGTCGTATCGATCGACGACGATTGCTCGTCGATTCAAAGAGTAGTCGCGTCACGCGACTGTCAACCCGGTGCAAGTGCATAGATGCAAGTGCATAGATGAATACGGTATAAGGCCAAGTTTAATCCGCGATGTTTACTTCTTGCAACGTAAAGGTGCGTACAGACTGACGATATATCGCCGGAAATATTGCCTCCTCGCTCTGAGTGTAGTCGGAACGATGATAAATTACTATTCAACCAACGGGCTATGGTGGTTATGGGGATAGACCCTCGGAGAGTCGATAGACACGTGTTAGAAACTTGTGATTGTCTTTGTAGAATAATTTCGCGTGATATGAATATTAGAAATTTAGAATATTCAAGATATATAAAAGTGTAAATTCTTGGAGCAGGGATCATAATAATCGAAGCTGAAAGTATAAAGTTGAAGCGAAATTGTAGCAATGGCGAGGAAAGTCTTGAACTTTTGCTGCTATAGTACGAATATCTTCTCTGATACTTTTGAAAAGTTATTTGCATATCTGTAGATCTGCCCATCTACTATAATTTGGTAATTTCGAAATTATGTAAAAAAATTCAGTCTTCATCAAAATAATCACAGTAATAGTTAACAGTATATAGCAGCAAAAATAAGAATAATTTACTCCTCAACTATTTAATTTTCCTATACTCTATCCAGATCGATTTTCAGTATTAGTATTACCGTAAAATCTCTTATTTGCAGTTAAAGTCCCCAAAAACAAAGTCCACTATTTCCAGCGACATGCCGTGTTCTGTACAAGCCTTAAATAAATCAAAGGAAACATCTCCGCTCGGAATACGAGGACGGTCGACCTAACAAGTGCGTCAATCGCAATGGAATTATTCGTATATCGCCAAAAACCGATCGGTCGTTATTCGATCTCAGCGTAGAACTACCGTTCGCGCGAAAACATAATTTCACCAAGGGAACACGATCTCGGCGTGAAAAGTTCCTCCTGGAGAAATAGCTTCCCGATGGAAACGGATCGTCGGCACGGCCAACGCGAAGGATTATGCCGTGAAACTACTTCCATAAATTATGCGATTTATCTCGGAGCTCCGGGATTCTTTTTTCGAATAACGATGAGCAAAGCCAGGACGAATAACCAAAGAGTCATGCTGGTTCTGCGGCTCCTTACGTTCTCCACGGAACGGAGAGGAAAATCAATTTGCCGGCTTCAATATTGGACCGACCTAATATTTTCTTGACCATCGGGAAAAATCGAATTTCCCTTTTATCGCAGCCTCGCACGACGAGTCACGGACAATTATTAGATTTTTCTTCGTCGTTCGTTATACCGAGTGCCGTTAAAGGCAACGTCGTTTTGATTAAACGGAGGAAGATCGAGGCTCCTTTTGTCGACTGATCGCGATATTGCCGAGTTTTTATTGCGAGAATTCTTACTCGAAGATTGTTCTTTAATTTGTCAAAGAATGTAGAATGATTCTGGTAACACGCTAATGCTTTCTTGAAGTAAATTTTGAGAGACATTTAATTGTAATAAGTACTTTATAATCAAATAATATAAATATATTTATATAAAATATTTGTATCAATTGATATTTATATAAATATAAAATATTATATATATTTATATAAAATAACATTATTTTATAATTCAAACTGACAAACATAATTATCTGAAAAAGAGAAAGAGAATTTTTCGAGTATTTTTGAGACTGATGCAACTTATTTTCATACCCATAGTAATATCAGATAGTTTTTCATGCCGATTCGGTTCTTCCATTGCCCTACGAATAAAAGATCGTGGAAAATCGACCCTGCAAGATATTTAATTAAAAAATAATAGCATCCCTTTCCAGTTTCCAGAATCACTCTGTCTACTTTATCGCGTCTTCTAAAATCACCAATCATCGAACATCTCCCACTTTTATCCTCACAAACGTCAGAGAAATCTCTTCAAACTTCTATTCCGCAAGATCAACGATTCGATCACATCCTTACGTCGATTCTCTCAACGATCGCCATTCATTCGTCCCCACGATCCATTCCGAACAATCACAGCGTCTCGATGTCACACCGAACCAAAAATCCAAAACACAGAAAGCAAACTCCTCCTTTTCGCGAGTCGGCGAACCGAGTCTCGCGAATATCGGCACGCGAGTTTATATAAACTCTGTCCGGTCAAAGGGAATTAACAACAATTGGCCTTTTTACATAATGCCCAGCGCGGTCTTCCAGAACAGCGGGACGTTCTCCAGAAATAGGCAAAACTCGTTTGCAGCCGTAGAATCGTCGGTGCCCGCGAAGAAATGTCAACAAGGAGGGGAAGCAGCGTCTTTCGCAGCGCGAATCTTTAAGGCTGAAACACGAAACCTCTCGGCTGACGGCAATTAGAGGTGCTAATTGAAAGTAGGACGGGATGGAATGAGGATTTATTGTGCTTACTCTTCTTCTAAACGCTAATGACGCCCGCGACGAGAGAAGACGTCGACGACAATAATGACGAGGAGGACGAGGAAGACCGTGAAGAGACAACGGATGGGATTGCAGAAAATCACCATGGCGAAGAAGGACGAACGAGAGGGTGGAGAGAAAAACTTGTGGCAGGGTCAAACGAGTCGCCTCTGGCGAAATAGAATTTTTAATTTTCTCCTAAAGGGAGATGAAAGCGGATCGCGACCGATCGAGATCGACACAACCAAACGATCCGGTTTCTCGTAATTTTTTAATTGTGGCTGCGCGTGAAACAGATGTGGATTTATCCGAGGAAACTATACGACATGGAAGGATATCGCGAAATACTTTATAACGTTGCTTTTGGAGAATCGTGGGGTTCATATAAATTATGATCGACTCAAAGAGCTCAAAGTTTTTCTCGTCCCTCTAACTTCCTATTCTCGACGTTTAAAAGCACGGATGACTGAACACGCTATCACGATTTCTTTACGTATTCCTTGTCCTCTGTGGTCGGAGGTAAAAAAATCACCTCTTCGATCTGCTTGTTAGAACGTAGACTCCGTTTCAGTTCAGTTTTTATGAATCTGCTGGGAATTTTCCTTTCAACTTTGTATAACTACGATCAACGTGTTCAATTTTCGATTCTTTGCAACAATTGAAACGTAGAGAATAGGCACAGGAAGCTGGAGAATAGAAGTTTTGCATTTTTGAAAAACGCGTTTTAACATTAATAGCACGAAGAAAGAACATTTGCTATGTTTATATTGTCCGTTGATGAATTGAAGATCTATGAAGGGAAGACAATTTTTCCTGCAACCTTCATTTAATTGATGAGCCATAGAAGTGAATATTTCATTAGCAAATGATTAAATCCGTTCGAGTGAAATTCGCAAACACCGTTCGAAGAGAGCGTGATCAGACGCTCGAAAGTAAATTCAGCGAACTTGTTCTTCCCCGGCATAGGAATAAACGAATTTACCAACTCTTTAATTGGCAAAATAAATTTTTCATTAATTACACTCTTGCACCATTTACGAAAATTCACTCGTCGGCTGTCTCTCCCGTCGCGATTTTTATTTATATCGCGATGCCGTTTAACGTTCCGCGGTTGTGACTGAATCCGTGAATTAAATTAAACATTTCCCGACCGTTTGTTCCCAATGTCAAGCTTCCATTTGTTTTCGCATAAGTACTCCTTGCTTTTTTACCTGTCTCCTATCTGCAATTTCACATTGCTCGTAATTTGCGTTACTGTGTTCAGAGTCGAGTTATGTAATTTATGCGCGCCCTCGTTTTTCGCATGGGTTCTTACGTTTCTCTCTATTTATATTTTAAATTGAATTATTTATTTTAGAAACCTAAATTAGGATTATAATCACGATATAATTAATGGGCAATGCTCATAGAGGGTATCTGCGAGAAATGAAGTAGCGAATGTATAAATAAGGGATGAATCTAAGCAGAACGAAAATTTCGGACCAGAAGGATATTTTCGAAGGTAAAATCTAAAACGCTCTACCTGATCCTAGCTATTTTATCCTTCGTTAAAGTTAATGCGTTCAGAGCTTTTCAATATTATCACTGACAATGCCCGACTTGTTAATTACTCATCTGTAGTCAAGGCAACTTAAAATTGAATAGAAGAAGTGCATCATCAGCGTGATCCATTAACAGTGATTATGGATCAATCAGCGTGATCAATTAATACCAAGTCGCCGATTAATCCAACAAATATAGAAAAAAGTTCAATTAATTGAATCGCTTGTATTCTACAAAATAAATGTAGAAACTTTCAAAACAAACAACAATAAATATTTCTAGAATATTTACAAAAAATTCACAAGTCATTTTAACCATCTTGATAGATGTACTGTTAAACGAAGTAATTAATTGCGGAATTAGGACAAACAAACATTAACCATCGTACATTTGTCACGCAATATTTAATTATCCTCTATCGTCTTACTATTTCGTTCCGTTTATTAAATATATTTAATTAATAATTCACCATAAACAATAACCCCGGTCCAGCCGAGAATAATCCTACATTATTAATCTTTTCATTCGTACATTATCAACGTTCGTTCTTCCTTTCTCTGCGTGCCCGCTAATGGGGGTAAATTAATATATAAATTATATTCCGGGAGCTTAAATCCTCCCCTTTGCGGTGCCGTAGAGGTCTATGGCGAATGAAAATACATAGGGAGGAAGGGAAGGAAGAGAAAATCTGTAATAGGCTTTAAACGTACGAGGAGTCCGACGGAGTAAAATGGAATTTTTAATTTCACTCCGGGGCATAAACGCGTTAGACCAACGAATCGACGTGGCCGATCGGAATGGGAGAGTATTTAAACAGATTTTATCGCGGCGGGGATAAAGACGGGTTTAGTATGCAAATTGCTACGGACTCTGGACGTAATTATTTTTATATTTACCCTTAAAAACTGTTATCTGCTCGGTGCTTTGTTCGCGATAAGAATTATTGTAATTAAAGTGAATTACGGACGACGTGAAAAAATGCACGATGCACCGTTACAGCGTAATTGAATCGAGAAGTCGAAGAATAGTCCAAACGTGTAAAAAGATTGTTTTAATACGTGACTGTATGGGTAGCTTTAATTTTAGGGCATTGATTTTATGGTACCGTTTTAATTGAAATACTATCCGATGATATCTAATGACCACATTTAATGATTATGTATAATGACGACTAATCCAATATAATTAAAGATACTATATAGATTCATTAAAAGAATAAAAATGAAGGAAGTTAAAGACTTGATCCATTTAATTGCTCGTAATCTGTCAGATGGGCATAGAAAATTATAAAAGAGACAGCGTACGAAATTTCAGGAACAATTTCATTTACAGAAAATACAGAGCAAGTCATTCTGGCCATCGTGGTAGACCTAGTGTTAATTAATTTAAACACGATTGAATTAAATGCCCATCTCTGCTTATCTGTGGTAAATTGTAATTTTTTCGAATTTTAATTCTTAAAATTTAATTTTAATCATTTAAATTTGAATATTTTACTGCATATGCATATGGTTCAGGATTGGCTTGCCGAAACGAAATTTTACCTTTTCTTCTTTACCTCAAACGTCCATGGTTTCTACTATATTGCTTTAACTTTAATACATTTTGCTGTATTTGACTTCTGCGATATTGCATTTTTCTATCTGCTTTAGAATAAAATTGGTAATATAAGAATTTTTTAACACTAAACCCAGCAAGCCGAGCAAAATGACTTGTTCACAATTTTTTCTAAAAATTCCCTAAATTGATAGGGGAGCCAGGCAGTAAATATTCCACTACTATCTTGCAAAACCTAAATTACTTAATTGACCATCTTTTTCACGTCTTCATTTCTCTGTTTCTAAAGTGCTTATCCAGTATATCTAAATATAATTGATAACCGGTAGTTCTAGTATTAAAAATCGTATAGTTGCGCGCTGAAAACGGAAAATTTTCAGGACTGTTTAAAATCGTGGTAACATATACGAAAATTTTCCCCCGAGCAAATATTTTCCGAAACATTGGCAGTCGTCGTGGCGTGTGGCCGTGAAATTTTATTGCCTTCACTTCGATACGCTCGATCCGTCCAGCAAACAACGCGCGATCTTGCACATTCGCAAAAATATGTACCTATTCGAATTTTCACAGAACATTTGCCACTCTCGTTGCATACTTACCGGCGAACAGTTATCGAGAACTTACCGTTTCCTTTTCGTCGCCCGGAACTCGTTGAAATTCGCTCCTAAATCTGCGATCGCCTTTGCGATAATTTCCCTATTGGCAATTTCGCGCGCTCCAAATTCACCGTTGATCTGCACACGCGAATTATACGATAATATTCTCAAACATAAATTATTTAATGTAATATTGAAAACTGCAAGTTTGAAGGATTTAAATCGAACGAATATTTTGATATGGTTATTAAGAAATTTCACGAACAGCACGAGCAGTTGAAGCAGCCGTTTAACGAGGTTCGTTCTTCAAAGACGAGCAAAACCGAACTCCTCGACGAGGAGTAGCTCGATGTCGACAGATGACACGCGATCGATTCGGTTCAGAATAGAAATCGATGAGTACCGTCGTATACCGATGCAATTAGGGTACTCTGAGAATTGCAGAATAAACTGGCCGACCTCTTCGAAGACTCTGTTGCTTGGACGACTTATGTAATACCGTATAACACGAACGAATAATATTTTACATACGGATCACCTAGTAGTGTAAAGAAATTCAAATTTTCCACCTTCAAAATTACAACGCTCGAAAATTGCGATTAGACGAGGTAGAACTTTTCACAAATGCTGACACGAATGGAACGTTTGTGAAATACTGACAAAGTGTTTTCAGCTTTCCACGATTTATGTGAGCGTTTCATCGGTGGGGTATTAAGTTAAATGTATTTTGAAAATGTCCGCGGGCCAGAGGTTTCACATTCGTGGTTTAAGTAGTTTGGAACGGTTCAGGTACACGTACGTTATCGTAGAGGTAATAATCTTAATGAGGTGTACACCTATTTTTATGCATTTACGAAATATTAATTGATTCATGACTACTGTTATTTCTCAAATGCACATTATCAATTTTTCAATGAGTTATAATAATAATTTCACTTATAGTAATTGTAGTGCAAACATTTCATTGACTGCTATGTACCTTTATATTTAATTATTGTAGGAAAAAAGGAAATTCTGGTATTCTATTTCAATTACAGAAATTGTGATAGAAAGAAAACTTCTGATGATAAATATTTTTACAACAATGCTAATATTCTTTAAGAATGAAATAGGAGAGGATATGAGTTCATGAATAATTGCATTATGCTTATGTTGCGATGCGTGTAAATTAATATAGAAAGCATCGAAGTGTTTTGTTTTTTGATGAAGAAGATCTGAAAAACAAAGGTGGATAGAGCAATTATAACGGTGACCATGGAGAATTTCGTGCCTCCTCTTTTTCGACGATTTATTTCCGATTACTGTTGAATCTTACAAAAGAACATATAATACATATTACAGCTTGACAATGAATTCATAAGTAGTTCATTAAATCTTAACTTATCAATAGAGCACTTATTTACGTGGCTTAAATAATAGTTACACGAAAACTCGTATTCTTCTCGAAAGGATGGCATATTTTTTTGCGTAACACGAGAAACCGAGGATTCGCGCGAAAATCGGCGCCGAGCGAATGACAATCGCTTTGGGCGCCCAATGAAAAATTCATCCTCGAAGTATCGCGAAATAATCGCACGCGTTTTTCACCAGCGACTTAATTAAAATCGGCGATTAAAACGGCTTAAAATCGAAAATGACTACGAAACGATCGACGGCGCGCGACTAAATAATACAACAGTTTCGCTGCTCGGCTTACCTCTTAAGTCAGACTTGAGAATTCTATTCGCATCATGCTTACACGCTTTGTAATTTTCGAGTTGAACAATTATTATTGGTAAGTGCGATCAGGCGGACCATGAATCATTGTATGAGGTTTTTTTTTTTCCTAACGACTAACACCGAACATTCCTTTATCTTTGGTACCTAAGAGCTTAATATTTGTGGGATCTTGACTGGATTCGAGTGAGAGTTGTACTTAAAAGCTACATTACATTCTATGTTCGAGAATCGTTGAAAAATTTCGAGGCTCTCTCTCTCTTTCTTTCTATCTTTCTTTCTTTCTCTCTTTATCTTTCTAAACATCTGTATTGAGACATTTGAATGGCTTTACGCGCGAGAATTTATGGAGATTTCGTACAAGGGTGCCTAAAACCCGTTAAAAAGCCGGGTAAAGTCGAGCGTGACTCCGTGTTACGTTTACGTCCTCCAATTGTACGCGTTTTAACAGCCGAACGAATAACGTGGCGTACGCTTTTACCCCGATAGAATCTTTACTATTTTTATTTCTTCCTTTCTCTCCCTATCTCTCTATCTATTTTTCTTTTTCTCTTCCACTTTCTCCCTTTTTATTTATATACGCGTATGTCTCGGCATGAAAACAGACGTCGTTCCACAAAATGCCATCGTGCAAGACGTATGGATGACAATGAAGAACAATGAAGTCGACAGCGATAATGACGACGACGACAAAGACGACGACGAACGATGAGAATTATTACACACCCTAAACTATTACGGTGGCATGGCATATTATTTACGATAGTTGTGTTTAATAGGTAGAGGAGATACAAAAGTTCTGCACGAGCGATTGCGCTTAAGTTTACGTAGGAATAATTAACTGTTAGATTATCGAAATCCCCTATAGTTTACTTTATAGCGATTAAGTTACGTTTACAATTCATCTAAGTCACGATCTTACGTGCATTCGACTTATAAACCCCCATCGTCTCCAGCTACGCCATTTTGCAGTCCGACCATTCATATACTATATCACGATACTATGTTAACGCATATACTATGACAAACAATTTCAACATTATCGATAATTCATCTTTATCGCGCTTATTACTTCTGCTTTTTTTTTTTTTCGTTTTCTTTTTCGCTCCATCTTTTTCTTTTATTTATCGCGGGGCGTAGGCGTCACTCCACGTTATCGTCCCGTCGCGATTCGTCCGTTTAACTTTCCGGGGACACGCAAATCCTCGCTTCGATCGCGATTTCACGCGGCAGAACTTCGTCCCGAGCGACGCGAGGGGGGAAAAAAGAGAAACGACGTTAAGTGACCGAGAAACATTCGTCAGTCTCTCTAATTACCATCCTTGATCCTTCGTTACGCACCTTTACGTTTAAATCGATCGAATATCTAAGAACACAAACGGGAACGTAAATACTTCATTTACATATTTAAATTTGTATCTCTCTTTCTCTCTCCCTCTTCATTCTATCATCATCTTCTTTTTGATCATGAACCACCCGCTTCATTAACGATACGATCAAGTACAAAGAGAAGGATTACTACTTAACGGTATAATCGCTGACAGGTATCTCGACTTATCGTCGAACTTACGGAATCGTCGTCGCTAGCGACGTTGGACGAAGGTTTTGCAGTTGGTAGGACGATCAGTTGTACCAACGTCGACGTAATTCCCTAGTGGAGGGTCGGTACAGAATCTGCTGCTTTGTTCTCATAAATAATAAGTTAAATCCTACGGGGATGGCACTGAAGGGTCAAGCGAAAGTACTTAACGAAAAAAGAATGGTACTCAGTGTTTATAATACAATAATAATGACACGACACTCCGCGTTATCGAGTCCTCCGTCGGGAATACGTTCGTCCTTCGAATTCGACGTATTTCCGGCGTTGGTATCGACACGATTTTCTTTCACTGTTTATCCTCTTCCTCTTTCTTTCTCTCTTTCTTATCTATATACTTATAAACGTTCTCTCGCCACGGATGGGTCGAGACCGTGACTCTTCGCGGTTTTTTTTTTACTCTGGATTGTCTGACGTTTAATTAGCGGCGTTAATTAAGACGCGTGCGTTTCCTCGCTCGTTCGCTGGCACGCGCGCGTTTCTTCGACGAACGATAGCCCGACAGAGACGAAAGGACGAAGGAAACACCGAGGGACAAAGACGAGAGACTTGCGAGTCTTATGTGATCTTTGGATTCGAAGGACGCTTGGGGATTCGTCTTCCTCGTTGTCCGCGTTCATTTGCTTCTGGCGCAAAACGATACATGGTTGCGTGAAATCTTAGAAGCGACTTGCAATCACGGGAAAGAATGACGGGAGACGTTTCTGTTTTGAGAATTGAGATCATTCCGGGCCACGATGCATGCGTGCGAAAGGATTGCGTTGTGTTTAATACGATTACGGAATGGCGCGAATAAATTGGGACGATTATATAAATCTTTCAAACTGAAAACAAATTGTTTTGTCCGTGTAACCTGTTGATTTCAAGTATATTTAATTGATTTCAGTTCTATTAACCCTCATACACCGCTCCGGGAGTAATTTCCTAATTCATTTTTAACACTATTCCTACCGACACTTCACGTATACATTTTCCTACCGCAACCGGTGAATTTGTCAAATGGTAATTTTTTCCCAGAAAATGAACAGTAAAAAAAGAAGTGAATATTGAAAAATGTATTATAATGTGAATATATTATACGTATATTTGAGGAAAAGTCGTGAAGTTTAAAGGCGATTCAATTACGTTGTATATAGGAAATTCTAATCGAAATTTTAAAAACGGTCACTTGACCGGTCGTGGTAGGAATAGTGTTAAAATGTTCTGACTTGATTTTGCTACGGTGAAACATAGTATAATAGATTGCAAATAACATTAATTGAAGCGAGGATCTTTCGTTTAATTATTTTTCAAGAGCGTATAAGGGTTAAAGGTATCTACAATTTTTTCATGGAAATTTAAAATTAAACAGGAGAATGTTAGACTTCCAGTATGAAATGTATTTTGCACTTGTGTATTTTCAAATTGTTTCGCTCGTTTAAATTGTTTCAAATCGCTTAAGACTCCCCATTTATTGGTACTGCTTGATTGCAGAAACCGGAGCCAATATTGCACAGAATAATCTCCAAATTTGAAGTAAAATTGTATCCCAGCGAATCAAGAGCGAAGCAATGTGCCTCATACGAAGTACACGATTTGAATTATTACGTACACTATGCAAATCACGTAGGGTTTCAAAATGATTTGATAATCCTGTTCATTCGTCCCGTATGGAATTATGAATTTTAAGAACACATTCTGGGCGTAAACGAGGTTAATTGTACGATATTCCATTCATATTGTAATAATGTTCCGAAACAATGTTGTACTTTAATTGGCAGGCGATAATGGCGTTATATTAACAACGTAACACAATAGATACTATTACGCTGTTATAATAAGCATCAGTAATATATGAATTCAACCACTTCATCAATATCCACCAAGTAGAATTTCAAATAGCGTGGGAACAAAAGGAATCTTCAAATTTTCATTCTTCAGTGAAACTTAATCGTGAAACGATGCAATTTTCTTTTAGAATAAGCCCCATGGGGTCCCTTAATGTCGTACATAATACCAAAGAGTCCCGTCGTCAAATTAAATTGAAAAAACGCTCCTTCATACGTAACACGTATCGTCCTTTACTTTATGAAGTTACTCGCCCGAAGATTTCGTGTTCCGGAGTCGCCTTGGTACTGGATTCGAGAGAATTCCGAAACTTCATCCACTAAAAATCGATCTAAAAGACGATCGACTCGGCATCCCGGTAAAACTGATGCGTCTGCAAAGGGAATTCCCAAAGCTTCAGTTTGATAGTCTCCCGTGCTTCTTTCCCGATCCTCTAATCCGTCGTTTTTTCGACGGAAAAAAAAGAACCAACACTACTCGCAAGAACGAGACCGATATGCGTCGAGAATCTGCTTGAGCGTGACGCGGTCGAAAAAGTTACGAATAAAATCACCGACGATCAAAAGACGTCCATTTCTGATGCTTGAGAAACTTATTCTTTCGTACGGTTTAAGGAAAAACGGGGATTTCGATGGGACACCTTTCGCTTGTTGCGTTTTACGTCGGATACACGTTGCTCTGAGATGTATTTCATGATTCTTGTTACGCAGGTAATTGAAGTTAGTGGAGGAGAGTTTCCTTATTTTTCCTCATCCCTTGGCGTTAAGGGTGTCACATACAATTTCCGTAGGAAGAGCGCGATGTTTCTCAGGAAGCGTTTCTCCTTGATAAGCCTTCTTAATGACTCTTAAACCCTTGCTCTACAATAACCAGTGAGACTCGTGGCATAGAAATTGGAATAATAAGATTTCAATTTTTCGAAACATTGTCTAGTTGCAAAAATGGGCGATACGCACTGCCGTACAATTTTTATATTATCAGTTTTATTTCAAAATCTTTGATATCGAAGCAATTACTGGCAATTTTTTGTTTCTGTGAATTTATGCTTAAATATGGAATACACTGGGAGAAATAAAATCGTAGGGCAAGGGATTAAGATAAGTGGTGAGAATCGTGCCTTGAATTTAACCTTTTTGCTACTCAGGGCAGCTGTGGACGACTAATTGAAACTGACCGTTTGATTACTAAAGTATTATTTTAGACGGTATCTATGCGATGTTTTAGATTTATTCGATGCTTCTCTGTAGATAAGTCTTAAATAGTTTTTCACCATCTTCTGATAAAACAATGGAATCTCTTTTGCTTCTTACATTTAAAAGAAATATTCGAAATACCGTAAATTATGATTTCAACAATTATTAAGTCTTATAATCCGCATATACTCATCCATGCACTTGTCGGTTAACACTAGATCTACGGGCGCTAAATCTGGTATATTTAAACATATTAAATAAGTACTTTGAAAAAAGATGGATCAAGCGGTAAAAAATACGATCAGTTAAGTAATTTCTATGTTATAAGACACACGTGGAATATTTGTTGCAGTGCTTCTCTATCAATTTGAGAAAAATTATTAAAAAAGTAGGAATCCGTCAATTTGACGGCGGCCGTAGATCTAGTGTTAAACTGATTGCAGCAAAGAGTCAATGCAAGCAGGACAATAAAAAGATTGGCAGTATTCTTTGAAAATGTCCGAAAAAGTGTAAAAAACGTCGCCGTATAAAACGAACGGGGAAAAAGATTCATCAAAAATTCACGTCCGATCGAAGATGTAAATATCGTTAATAAAAATCACTTCCGGCAAAAACCTGCTGTATAAATGTGCATCGGCAACGATTCGATGCGTGGACACGTACATGTACGTTTAAAAAGAAACGAAACACGTTCGCGGATTGTTTAAAATGCAAGCGCGCACAAATATTCGGCTTAGATCGCGCTCGAATAGAAATCTCTTCGACGCCATCGCGTCCCGCCGATCCCGATTTACATCGAGCGACGTTAACTGCAATTCTAAATGTCCCCGTGCGAGCAATCGCAACTGCAATCTTCACGTTTCCTCTTTCGTGCGAGAGAGCAGGGCCGCGCTATCAGGAAATATCGACGGGCATTTTTTTCCCCCGTTTCGCTTCTCTTTGCCGATCGCGACTTTAAGTTTCCGCGATCGTCGACGAGGCGATCGTGGATCATTCGGCGCGAGGACTGACCCACGGGGGATGAAGTTTCGCAAGAGTTTCTCCCACGAAACGGAGAACAACGCTACGTGGCTGTTTGTCGTCGAATCTCGCGGTAATTTACAAGGTTCCTAAGCGAAAACTCACCTTGCGTCTCGGCTCACTCGAAATCGCATCCCTCTGCGAATCAACGAACACCGGTGTCCTCGAGATGTCCTCGACTTTGAAAATGTTTGTGCATGCAAAACGATCTACAGGCAAGGTCCTCTCGAGACTCGATCGATCGTACGATCAATAATCTTCGAAGGAACGACGACGAATCGGCAATCAGTTTCACGTCGATTCGTCAAAGAGACGAATTTAAGGGAGATTGACGGAAAGTCGTGGAATCGTTCGGCACGTATTGAAATTTCCACGTTGGAAATTCGAACACTCGCACGTGAAAATAGCGACAGGATTATGTATGATTATGCATGCGATTTCGGGACACCGAGGAGCATCAGTCTCGAGGAATTATCGTCGTTTTCGACCACGAGCCGCTCTTCTCTCTCTCCTCTTCTGTCGATTGTCCGGTTGTTTGGGGCCGCTTCTACGTGAAGAGCATGGACAAGAAGAGGACCAGGGAATATACCAGGAGGGAGATATCGTGGTGCATGGAATTGGGCGCGGATGAATTCCAGATGGAACCTGAGGAGCCGACCGGGGCGTAATCATGGCGACTTGAGGGCTGCTCGGATGCCATTACATCCTCTCTCGAAGGCTCCGGGCATGGAAGCTCCTCAGCTTTCAGATCGAAGAGGTTCTTCACGTAGCATATCTTACCGTCCACCATCTGCACCTGCAACGACAATTCGCGAGGACGTGGATCGTTAATTATTCCATGAGATACCTTTTTATCGTCATTTTAGATCATGGTACTGGGGCCAATGAATATTTCATCTTCCATGGAAGATGAACGTAAATCCGTATAACCGTAAGTATTAAGGGGACCGAAAAGTTATGTCGTTTCTCCAGATACTTTTCTTACAGATCAATTGATTTTTATCGACCCGGCAGTGAAAATTTGCACACTAGATGACAAAAGGTTGTTGATAACGAGGGTGATTACATCATTCATTAAAAATAAAACCTTGTTACAAATTTAAGTGTTTGAATTTAATGTAAAAAAACGACATTACTCTCCGGTCCCCCTAATATAATAAAAATTCCTAATAAAAATTCGGAATTAAACACCGTCAGTTTATTTCCATTCTAGGATGCAACTTTTTGCACAACGAAGAAAGGAGAGCAAGAAAAACATGGGTGGTTACCTCGAAGGGGGATGAAATCAAAGTGAAATTGACGTCGACGGATATCGAAGGACAACAAAATGCAAACGGGAAAACTCGTATGTCTTACCTTAGGCTGATAATCGGAATTCGAGGAGGTATCCTCGTATCCGTCCTCGGTCTCGTAGTCGTCGCTCAAATAAGCATCGTCGTCCTCGGCATTGCCTTCTCTCAAGTTCCCAACGAAATACTCTGTAACAATACACCGCCGTAGAGTCGGATGAAAAACGAGCAACATACTCGGAAACTCGGGAGTTTTCGCTCTCCCCTTTGTCTCGTTAAAACGCTCCGTTGTTGTCGGAGGTACTTAAAAACCTACGGACTCTTTAGAGACGAGACTCTTCTCGCCGAACAACGAGAGAGGATCGAGTGTCGTGGAATTCGAAGTGGCGATTGATAAAGTGCTTAAAAATAAGAAAATAAATAAAGGAAAAAAGAACAAACGCCAACACCTTTAACGGGACTTTTTTACATAATACAACGGACAATCCGAGGGTCTCTCTCCCCTTTCGTTGAATCTCGACACAATGAACGAATAACGGGAAAGCGAAGCCACCGGGAGGAGTTTCTTTCCGGTGCGATTATCGCGGGATGTTTCACGCTTTTAAAAGGAAAATCCGTGAGAACGTCTTTTCAGGGAGAATCCTCCGAAGGATAAAGTTCGCCGCCGCTAAAACCACCGAGGGCCTCAACGATCGAGGGCTAGAAAATCTCATAATAATGTCCAAGAAAGTTTATTCCGCAGGATGATGCAAAAGGGACAACGGGAAACGTACGGTATCTCCTGAAGTATAACCGGAAGTTACCTGAATTTCGTGCAATCTCTAGCTCCGCGTTCCATTCATGGTCCTCGTTGTTGATCTTGAGTGTCGCGTTATTGCTCTCCAGGAAACAAGTCAGCTCTTCCAGTGCGTCCCTCAGTTTCGTGTTCTTCGTCTCGTTTCTCAGGCCCCAGATCCATGCCAGTTTGCAGTCGCAGATCAGTTTGTTGCCTGAAACGAGAACGGGTCAAGACTTCGTTAGGCGAACTTCTGGATTTTCTAATTAATTCATATATTCTTCGCGTCGAGGAAGATTCTCAATTATCGCGATGAGCATCGTGGGGAAATAATTTAGAGAATGTATTTGCTTCTCGTTGGAATATTATTGTAGAGGTGATACGACTTTTCAATTGGGTCATGCAAATGTTCCTGCGTCAGGGATTTGTAGTTTATTTAGGGGAGATGCGAAGTTTGTTCGGTGGGATGTTGCTTTTTATGGGGGAATCCAATAAGAAATAGTAATCGGTGATATATGCATCGGCGACACCGTGGAAAGTTCCCGACGGATTACTACGTCGACGCGACAAGTGGCATCTGATTTATTGCGAGTTTCTATTGTCTCGGTTGTAAAGGATACGTGATATATCGTTTGCACGTGTATCCGATAGTGCAGTTTTTGGGTACGTGCTTCGTTGTGGAAATATGTTCTTTCGAATTTTTAAGACATTGTAACCCTTTGCGACTAGAACTACCAAGGCATTCAAAATGAATGGTTCCGCATTCTTTTATATAAATTCTTCAAGATTATAGGAGATCCGTAGAGTGAATATTCTACGTTTATGTTATGAAACATAAATTACTGAATTAATAATATGATTTCCCTGCCCTATGATTTCTTTTGTGACCGTCTCCGCAATAGTTGAAAATTAAATTGCTAAAATCAAAATATGTCAGTGATTCCTGATATATCTTAGAATTTAAAGCGATATTAATAACATATGAATAATATTATCGTGTCGTATTCCACTGATATTTTCAATTTCATAATTTTTGAGAAGCTTCAAAATTTGCTGTTTCTTCAACCGCATCACGACTGTCACTCGTCGTTGGACTGCAAAGGGTTAATCATCTTGTCCGCCTGTTGATTCCTCTTTTTCTAAAGTATTTATTCAATATATTTAAATATAATAGATTTAACGTCGATAGTTCTAGTATTAAAGCGGAGTTCTGTGAACCTATGTTTTTATTTTCCGACGTAAGATTTTGAAGTTTATTATAACTTGCAGCATAGCGAGAACACTAATAGTAATTTTGTTGAGAAACAAAGAAATTTCTTTTGGAAGCATTTTACATTGAGCGAAGTTTATGAGAAAAAGGATGACTTTTAATAAAATACATCCAAATGAAATTTATCTCTTAATTAAGATATTTTGTATCGATACTTCCGGATGTGCTACCGTGTAATTTTCAGGCACGAGAGAGGATTCGGATCGCAGAGGATTTCTGCTTTTACTGTGCTTTAATATTACAATAAAAGAATCGATAAACATCGAAGTTTAGGACACTTTAAGCCGCTACGTCGGATGGCAATAATTAGAAGAATAAAATCTGAAACTTCCACGGCACTGAGAATACGAGGAGAATTATAGACGATGGCATAAAAGATTTTTATTGTCGTCGCAGTCGAAGGAAAAACTTTTCCTTCCCACTTATTTTTTTCTGCGGAATTCTGCAAAATTTACTACCCGATAAAAGTGCCAGGTATAAGTTCCCGGTTGTGTTACTAAATCAACTTTTAATTGAACGTTTCTACGCCATCGAAGATTCCGTTCAATGCGTTCGATGAGGTATCAATTTTTAATCACCAGCTTCGTACAAAATATATTATAGCCGTTCCGAAACTTCCGATAAAGTTTCAATTCTTTTTCCTCTCTCTCTCTCTTCTGGTCCTCTTCATGCATTATTCATCCGCGAAAGGACGCGAAATTCTTGGGCGTCAAAAACTCAGCGAATATCAAGCTATTCAAATGTGAGAGAAAAATTCTACAAAAATTCCACTGTCCAGTTGTACAATGTAGCAAAAAATGGTCGGTAAAAGATTTGCAAGATGTGCCAGGAGCAAAAGTGCCCACGGAGTTTAACACTAGATCTACCGGCGTGAAATCTCTCATATTTCAAAATATTAAATAAGTACTTTGAAAAAGGAGGAATCAAGAGGCGGAAAAGATAATCGATTCGGTGATTTATGTTTTTTAAGATGGTCGTAGGATATTTATTCTAAGACTCTTCTATAAACTTGGAGAATTTTTGGAAAAAATTGTGTATCAGTCATTTTGACTGGTACGGTAGTTCTAGTGTTAAATAGTCCGATAAAGAAGTTTAAAAAATGAATTAATATGAAACAATTTTAAGCCGCCTCTGCCTTAGGGAGATAGCGATTTTCATGTCAATTAACTTTATCTCTCGACAACGTCCATTAAGTTCAGGTGTGCGGTCATGCCAACAAAAAGATTCGCGGAAAAAAGCACAAGAGCCAGATGCACGGTTCAAGAGCGATTCAATTTACGAGGCATAATCTGGCGTCGTCGAAATCAAAGTGGTACTCGAGGCAGATAATCGTGTTTGAATGCAGTCTTGGAGGCTCCTAAAAAAGCTGCCATTTCTAAATCCGTCACTGTACGACAAAGTTACACTTACAAGCTTGTTAGCGCATTCAAAGGTACATTAATCAACCACCAACTTCAATCAGTATCTACTTTCTAGCTTTTTAAATAATGATTTTGCAAAAACCTCTCTGTGATGAAGATTTGAAATCCTGCTCATTAATTGAGATTGTAGAACTATTTCCATATCGATCACACCCCCACAATATCCCTGTCCACTTCCTTCGCACTAGGTCTTTGCAATTTCCTCCGCATTTGTATCCTCCACAATTTCAAAATCACTGGAACTTTAAACGAACCATGTATCATGTAAATTCATCCGAAACTTTACAAGGAAAATTTCGTGAAATCACAGGTCCTCTCGGCAATCTCAAGTTTAAAATATTAAATCCTTTCGAAGTCAAAACCAGCACGTCCCATAACGTGGCAGCAACGTAGTCCAAAGGCCTTTGGAGCTGAACGTTGTGTAATTCCATGCCGGATCCTTCCGTTCGGGAATCCAGTCCGCGAAAAGTTTGGGGTATCTGCGATTGAATAATTCAGCGCCGGCCAGGCCATCGTAGGAAACTGGATCGGCGGCGTGCCTCGGCGTGAGCATTTTAATTAATTGTTTAATAATATATTCCGGCTGTCGGGCCATTGCGGTGCCTTATAACCCCTCCGCTCTGACTCCTCCGCGTCTCTTCTCCCTCACGAAGCGTTCGCCGGACGACCGTTCTCCGGAATTCCGTCCCCGGAGACCCTCAGAAATTCATGCGATTGCGGTGTGTCGTTGCACACGCTACATCTACGCCGACCGGGAACCGCAGGGTTACTACAGCACCTCCCCTTTCTATCCTGGAGAACGTTGGTACGTGAATTTCTTCGACTTTTCTTTCGCTTGCGGTTTCTTTCCTTTTGCGAAGCTGGGATGCTGCGAAATCCGTGGCTACGCGAGGAATTTTCAGGATGGGTCCTTTCGAGGGTGGGGATTAATGGATTGTGGGGTAGATACGTAGATGATTGTATGTTGAAGAGGAGATTGGATTATAAAAGGATGTTTTTTCATTTGGACTGGTGTGGATAGGAGAATTGTGGTACGGTATAAAGAGACAATCAACTGTAATGAAATGATATTCAACTATCCCCCGATTACGACGGAATTTTATTTGCACGATTTCGCTATTACACGGTTTTTAAAATAAGGGATTTTTAAACAAATTTGCTTTTAGTTATTTCTATTTAACCTTCTGAGGACTAACGACGCATATATGTGGTCTGAGAAAAAATTGAATTATAGTTTATCGCTGCTTGTACACACAGTCAGAGTTGAAAAATTGTAATATAACCGTTGGAATACGATTAAACAAATAGCAATTTATAATAAACATTATAATATACATTAACAGCCTAATTTGCTGATAAAAAGGTGGTTTTGGACCGCAAAATAAATGGTTACCTCTCAATATTCAAAAATGTCGCCGTCCGCAAAGGTTTCAACGTTGAAATGGATGGCTGAATTATACACATTTTAGTTTGTTTTAGTTTTACGCAGTTTTACGTATCAAAATTCACGATTTCGATTTACACGGGTGCGGTATAATGAGTATTATAGTAGAGCAGATATGGTAATATTTTTAGTGTCCATTTTTCCACTTGATGTTATTGCAATTGCGGTATTTTAATTTGCGATTCCAGTCCTTTTTCAGCCACTTTTTCGGAGGCTTCTTCATTTTGGGCCTATTGTTTTAACTATCTTTTATCCTATTTTGTCAAAATAGGAAGCTACTCCGTCTCCTGTGTTAAAAATACTTCAAAATATTTCTTCGACACCTTCTAACGAATAGAGAAATCACCGGAATTATCACTGTGCACGAAATTTCCCTTGTCCACTATTTCCCCACTCGCGAAGTTTCGCCGACTTGTTCCGTCTGCTGCAAAAATCGCTGCGATACGTTTTTCCTTCGATTTCCTGTCAATATTTTCTTTAACGTCATTTCTCCGTGACATTTGCTATTTTCGTTTCGAATTTCATCGCGGAACTGATAGCGTTCTTGCCGTCTCGCATTTTCGTAATTGAACGCTTCTGCCGAACGTTTTGTGAATTACATTCAGCCTTGCAACCCAGAAACAGGGTGTATTATTCCTCGAAGAACGTTAATGAGCCTAATAAGTCCAACGGATGTGCGGTAAAACTCTTCCATTTCGGCAACATTCGCATAGCCGTTTAATAAAGCGTGTAATATAAGCGTTTGCATTTTTACGAGGCCGTCTCTCCGCGCTATGCTTTTTCATTTGAATTCAGAAAAAAAAATAAATCTCGCGAATTTAACATGCGCTGACACTCGCTCGCAAACCTCGTTATCCTAAAATTGCGTGCGCGTACGAACAAAACGTATAAATCCTCGTAGTCGATGTACCGTGTCATATTTATCAGCGTAATTTGCGCTTGACCAAATGAGTATCGCTTGGAAAAATCATCCATCGTAAAATGTCACTTTAGGCATTTGCGGCTTATCATTTATGACGTGGTTGAAAAACCGTTAGAAAATTCGTGAAACTTATGACAATTAACGGCAAGTTTAACTCATTGGCCTATAATAACGAGTGGCACTCGTGATGCGGTAGGTGGACTAGGAAAGTTTGAAAATTCCCGAAATTGATGAACTTGAAAATATCAGCGGAACACAACACAGTAAAATTATTTCTATGTTATTAATATTGCGTTTAATTGTAAGATATATCAGGAATCACTGATTAATCTTCATTTTAGTAATTTAATTCTGAATTATTGCACGCACAGTCGCAAAAGTAATCGTAGTGCAAGGGGTTAACATTACATCTATTTATCAATTCTGACGTTCAAAATTTTCTCTTTACATATTGAAAACTGATTCTTAGAAAATTGAAAGACCATCTATCGTAAAGTGCCACTTCAACCGTTTGTAGTATGTGATCTATGATGTGTTTGAAAATCCCTTAGAAAATTCATGAAACTTGTAACAATTAACAAGTTTAACATTATATCTGTTTGCCAATTCTAGCGTTCAAGATTTTCACTTTAACACAAATCGCCGAATCGATCAAGTTTTCCACCTCTTAATTCCCCTTTTTTCAAAATACTTATTTAATATTTTTAAATATGACAGATTTAACGCCGGTAGTTCTAGTGTTAATTATCAAAATTCGATCTCTCATTTTTCTGATTTTCCAACAATTTCCACAAAATTTCTCCATAAAACAGCACTTGTGATCCAACGTTCCTCCAACTTTGTATTTCCTCGTAAAAGATCGTCCTTTCCTGCGGCATCTAAACGTTCGCCATTCGATGACACCGAGCAAACTCTCATGGGACCGATCATTCGAGGACCTCGAACGCAGATAGCGAGCACACATGAGGTACTTTTGTCCTGTATCTAATTTCCCGGGGAAATGCAACCCCTTTTCTCCAGCAGTTCAATTAAACTACAACACACCTAAACTATCCTCGGCTTTTACCTACATACAGGTACTTTTAAAGTAAAACCTACATCTGCGCGGTGTATCGCTAATAAACGGTCGATGTATGTCGATGAAATCGTTCCAAGAACGAACCCGGAAAAGAGCGTCGTTCGATTTTTCTCTTTTGTCCGTTGCATCGAACCATTATAAACAGTTATTTCGCTTCGATTCAAATGAGAAACGCGAAACGGTGGACAACACCTGCGCGATGCGAATGTAATGGATCCGAGTGTGGCGATTGTTAACGTGGACAATAGCGCTTAGCAATTATTTTAAAGCGGTCCTCGAGACAATGAGAGGACTATATAGCAAGTTGCTCCATATTCCGGAGCTTGGAAGCTCATAATGGCTCATAATAACGGCAGAAACGGTGACCAAAGATGAATCAAGACAAGCGCGCTGCCCTGTCCGGTGCAAATTTATTTATTGTCCCGCCATTATTCCACGGATAAGCTCAAATATTTGCCCGATGGAGACTTCGAAGTTTATCCCGGGATTGCGCGATGTTTGTATACCGTTGTTCGAACGAATGAATATCTAATTGCCCTTGCTCGTGTAATTTACGCGTGAGCGAAAATTTTCGTTGTTTTCACGGCCTCGATGCAAGTTTACTGTTAAGACTTTGCGATTTGAACGAGCTTTTCAACCTGTATTACGGATTTAATAAAATTAATTTAATTAGTTTCTTGACAATGAGAGGTTTTTGCAAAATTAATCCAACTTTACCGGGAGAGAATTGAAAAAGTAATTTGTGTTATGCAAAATGTAAAACCTGAGGTACTCGGATTTAAAATATAAATGAGGTGAAGTTGTAATGGCATAAAGGAAAGTGAAATTAAAAATGGAGGAAGTATTCGGTGGATTTTGGGGGGTCATTGGATCGAGAAATTGCACAAGGGGAAATACCTCTGTGTGCGAAAAAGGAATACGGAGTCATTCGACGTCGGAATTATTAATGATGACTTCGTGTTTCATCGGCATAACGATCCGACACTCGACCCGGTTGAATTATTCAAGCCAATTAAAGCAAAAAGGAAATCTATTCCTAATGACTCTGTCCCGTTTATTGCGAAACTCTCAAAGAATTATGGTAACACGAGTCAAGCCAACCAGCATGAGGGACATCCGACCACTTTACTCGACGATGCGTTATTTAAACAATCATGACAAAAATCTCCAAGTTTCAAATTATTTTTAGGGAAAAGGCAGGTGTCAACGAGATTTAAAATATTCATTCGTTCGTTAATGAAAATTTAATCTATTATCGAAGAGAACACGGCGGAAGTTTTATTGAGTAACTTTATTAAAACGGAGCGATGCAATGTTAGAAATTATTTCGACGTAGCAAATTTTCTACAATGCATTTCAGAACAACGTTCAGTCGTTCGGAATTAAATCTTAATTATTAATTTTCAACGGATCATTAATCGCGAATAATTCACAGGCCCTCGTGCAACACCGTCGAATGGAATTGCAGTTAGGGAAACCGCGAACATTTCCGTGCATTCAGAGGTAAATCATTAGGACGGAAAGATGATAATCAGTCGCGTTACCGAAGTCGCTTCTTTCTTCCGTCGATGCGAAGAGCAGAGTAGACGCGGGCTTTAATATAAATGAAGTACTCGTCGTTGGTGTATGTACCCGGAGAAAATGAGATACACAAGAAACATTTCGAGTTGCACGGCATCTGCTTACTTCATTTTCCGGCTTCAATGAGCACCCTCTGTCTACGTATTTTCTCAATTTCGCAATGAATCAGGGCGAGTAGCTTGCAAACGAGGAGAAGCCGCCCCCGTGCCCTCCTTTGCTTTCTGTTTCCCTCTCTTTCTTCGCCGTATTATTTCGTTATTCTTTTACCGACTTGTTTTCCCCGTAAAGGAGCCTTTCAATTTTCAGGACGAGATATCCCCGAGGACTCGTGGAACGTAACTCTCGCGGGCTCGAGGATGAGAGAACGGCTGTAAAGGATCGTAATCCTGACGGTGAGATTCGATCCGATGGATACGAGATCCATTGATCAGTGATGGGTGATGTCGTTAAATTTTCGATAAGATTGTTGTGTATTACGTAATGTGGGTATGGAGAAAATTTTATTGTAGGGTGTACAATGTTACGGGATTGTTGGTATTGCGAGGAGAGAGTTGAAAGGTGGGAATTTGAGAGTTGATAGTTGAGAGTTTGAAAGTAGAACTTGAGAGTTGAGATATGAAAGTTTTGAGAATTGAGAGCTGCAGAGTTTGGGAGTTAGAGAGAGCTTTTGAGAGTTGATAGTTGAGAGTTCGAAAGTAGAACTTGAGAGCTGAGATATGAAAGTTTTGAGAATTTGAGAATTGAGAGCTACAGAGTTTGGGAGTTAGAGAGAGATTTTAAGAGTTGATAGTTGAAAGTTTGAAAGTAGAACTTGAGAGTTGAGATATGAAAGTTTTGAGAATTTGAGAATTGAGAGCTACAGAGTTTGGGAGTGAGAGAGAGATTTTGAGTGCTGATAGTTGAGAGTTTGAAACTAGAACTTGAGAGTTGAAATATGAAAGTTTTGAGAATTTGAGAATTGAGAGCTACAGAGTTTGGGAGTGAGAGAGAGATTTTGAGAGTTGATAGTTGAGAGTTTGAAAGTAGAACTTGAGAGCTGAGATATGAAAGTTTTGAGAATTTGAGAATTGAGAGCTACAGAGTTTGGGAGTGAGAGAGAGATTTTGAGAGTTTGACGATTTGAGAGTCTGAGAGTACAAGAGTTGACAATCTGAAAGACTGAACATTCGATATTTTCAGTTTACGGTCAACCTGTTTGAAAAGCAATACTATGATATTCTGTATTTCATTTCTATGATTATTTCGCCTAGGACGTAGTGTTTTGCAAGCCTTCAGCTCCATATTGACACATCATTTTTGTCCTTGCATTTTTTTTAAATTTAATTAAACCGTGGAGCTCTTTTATATCAAACTTTTGATTTATATACCATGAAAGAATTCCTGATTCCAATGGAGCTTTTGGAAGAGGAAGTTCTATCGAATTAATTTGACCGATGGAATTTTGTAAATTCTATCCTACGATGCTTCAATGATAAGGGGTATTACAAAATTAATTTCAATTAATCATTGTTTTAAATTGGGAGAATAAATCGGAATGCAGCTCTGGAATGCACAATTATTCGTAGAATCATAAAAAAATATATTCGCAATTTTAAAAATCTTCCGTAAAATACATATACTTTTGTCAAATTTTTGTAGCACTATTATGTGCAAATTAACCCTTTCGATACTGGCGGTGACTGTTTTTTGACCCTCGTCAAAATTTCACACGAAAAATTAATTATATCATATTTTGTATTTGGATATTTTTTAAATACCATGAGTTTTTATTTTTCATATGCCTTGCATCGAATATATGCATTGCAACTTTAATAAAAAATTAATTATGAAAATTACCTCACTAGCCATTAAAAGGTATTCGTTTGCGCTGGGATTGTTTTCTATCGTGTTAGCACTCTCGCGGAAAAGCACTTCGTAGCGAACCGGTTAAATTGAAAGATTTGAAACAGTGTATAAGAAGATAATTGATCATTTGAATTTTGCTACAAACACTCTGGCGATTTGATTGAGAAGAATTGGCTGATAAAACCTGCGAAACATTCGTGCAAATTATTGCAATTCTACAGAACGTGATCGTGTTAAAAGATTCATCACTGATCGATGACACTGGTGGGAGATTGAATCTCATAATTTTTCATGGAAACATGCAGGGTAATTGCGAATTATCGCGGGAAATTGTCTTCCATCTGTAAAACGAATATTCTGCACTTGTGTGGTATTGATACCACGTTGTATTTGAACTCGGAATTACTCGTACAGTTTGGAAAGTAATGAGCAATAAATAGAGTCAAAATGATCGCAGAAACGTGAAACGTCGAAGGAAGTTACGACGCTCATTAATTTCATTGTTCTCTGCAAAGTCTCTAATTTTCTCTTCAAATATCGAATAAATGAAAAGAATCTAAATATCGAATAAATAAAATCGAACAAGACGTATAACAGAATAGTATTCTGCTCAAGATTATTCTGAGAACACCCTTCGTCTGTAGAAAAATATAAGAAAAATAGTTATACATTCAACGATAATATTAACTCATCTCAAATCTCTCAGATTCGTCTTTTACAGGATTTTTAAAGAGGTAATGGGACCTGTTTTCAATTGCAATGGCTATACCTGAAACGAGAAGGCCCTTCCGTTTTGAAGGATCAAAGGGGAAGACAAGGTGCACTGCCGCATTTTCTACCTCGACCCGTCCGTTTCCTTTATCTTCGTCACCTTTTCGTCTCAAGTGCGGACATTGAAAATCGTCAATTTATCGTGGGAAAAGAGTTATTCGTCAAACGCGAATCCAAAGTTAGGTCAATATATTTTCCTTATGACGATGTAGATACCTAAGGGCTATGGCGACTATGAAGTTATAATTCGGATTCTCAATTTATTGTACTAAGATCAAATCTCTTCGCTTCTGTGAAAGTTTAGCTATATTGTTAATCAATTTATCATAGTCTCATAGGTTCGAAATCCACTTAAAACTGATTTTAGCCGAAATCACTATAGTAATTAACACTATTCCTACCACGGCCAGTCAAATAACCGTTTTTAAAATTTCGATTAGAATTTCCTATATACAACGTAATTGAATCGCCTTTAAACTTCACGACTTTTCCTCAAATATACGTATAATACATTCACATTATAATACATTTTTCAATATTCACTTCTTTCTTTACTGTTCATTTTCTGGGAAAAAATTATCATTTGACAAATTCATCGGTTGCGGTAGGAAAAGGTGTACGTGAAGTGTCGGTAGGAATAGTGTTAATCATCCAAGTCCTTCTAAAATCAGAATCTCCACGTACTTCACGTGATAATTATTTTTATATCTTTCATTTTTAGAATTACCAAAATGTAAGCACAATATCGATAGCACTAGAAGATAGTTTGATTATTCGTTTAATTTAACTCAACGAGATTGAGTAATTACAAACAAGACGTAAAGTAAAGACGTGTAACGTCCCCGACGGCAACCGGAAGTCCCCGGAAGTACGCTCGCTTCTGAAACATACTAGAGTACAGATAGGATTCCCTGTACTTCGTCTGTAAGTTTAAGGTCTTACGTCTCAAGAGACGGTAGGTATAAGACGCGGGACGTTGCCTGGGAAAAGGGGAGAAACTTAAAGGTGACCCGTACGGGGTGGCGCAAGGTTTACAAGGGGAGGCTCTACGTCTATGGACTCCGGAATTTCAATGACCTTTCCCCAGGCAGCTTCATGGTTCAAATAGGTACACAGGCAGCCGAAGGTTTACTCGAATAGGCCTTTGTTTTTGAGACGGTTTACTTCTCGAGGAAAGAACCGGAGAATTTAGAGATTCGAGCAAAAGGGCAGAAGATTTACAAGGGAAGGCTGTAACTATGGACCTTGGAATTTCGAGGATCTTTTCACCGGCGATTCTACGGTTGAAATAATTAAAGGAGTGTCTGAGTGGAATGGACCTTTGTTTTTGAGGCATTTAACGTCGGTCTTACCTGTAACAACTTTGCAATAATTACTTACTACAATGGATCTTAATGAGGGGTAAACAAGGACACCTTGTAATTCGATGTTTCTAAGTTTTGTTATGAATTTTTGTCGAGGAGAGTATGAGTACGGAGTTCAAGGCTGAGACTTCGAATTAGTGGATTCCAGTCAACACTTTATTACCTCTTGTGTTTTTTATAAATTTATAAATTAATATAGTATCCTCGTTGATCTGGAATCTACTTAAAACTTTAGATCGCAGGCAAAATGACCATAAATGTTGAAGTAAAAAAATATAAAAGGAGAAAGAACAAGGTGAATACTTCATGGATATATTCTCCCTCCAAATTGCAGTTACATTATAATACCTTAAGCCTCTCGGTACCACAGAAAGATATATAACACAAAGAAAATTTAATAGCTACTGATGAGACAAATGTTTATAGAAAATGCATGCGATATCCCACATATTAGTATTTTATACCACTTTTTCGAAAAATTCCCCAAATTGCTAGGGGCGCTATGTGGTAAATATCCCACTTCTGTCTCATAAAGCCGAAAGTACTTAATTGATCATCCTTTTCACCTCTTGATTCCATTCTCTCCAAAGTACTTCAGTATATTTCACACTAGAAATGCCAAGGCAGTCAAAATGACTGGTTCCTATTTTTTTCTAAAAATTTTCTATATTCGTAGAGGAACAATATAGTCGATTTCCCACGTTTATGTTACAAACCATAAATCGATCATATTTTTCACCTCTTGATTCCATTTTTTCCAAAATGCTTCTTATATATATTAAAATACAACAGGTTTATTGCCGGGTAGTTCTAGTGTTAAATATAGCAGACACAACGACCGTAGTTTTAGCGTTAACGCGAAGTAAACAGCGTTACAAGCGGTCAATTTTCACTCCACCACCTTCCATCGATTTCCCGCGTAGTTCAACGTAAACGTACCATTCAAATTCCTATCATTATTCTTCGATGCCACACTTCGGAAAATTGTTCCGCATCATGCGCTATAAATTCGCCGAGAACTGCTCTCCGGTGACCCAAATCGCTCTATTTCAGAAATCCACCATTCCCGCTGCCTCACCCGTAGCATCTACGACTACAAACCGTTTTCAATCAGCGATATCGTTCAAAGCAAAGAGTTTCCCGGCGAGAAGGACGAAGGATCAAAAAGAAAGACACGGGAAACGGCTAGCATTTCCCTCTACCGATGCTGCAAATGTTTTCTCAGGCTGCATCGAGGCGTTTTATCCGACGTTTGGATAGAGAGCACGTACGTATGTACGTACAGGGTGATCCGAAATTCGTGGTACGAGCTGAATTCGACTGATTTTCTTAGGTAAAAGGCGAGTTTAACTGGCTGAGTAAAATTTTATCGAGTGGTTGAGCTCTTGAGATCATTTATTTTGACATTTTTATTCGGAGCGAATAAAGCTAACGTTACGGTGTAATTGTAATTTGTCAACAATTTTTATTCTGGACTTAAGTGTGTATCAGTCCATGTATTTATTGCTTTCAAACACAGAATTTTCAACGGTAGAAACAAACACAGAATTAATTTGATTAAGCTGATAAAAAAAGAAAAGCAATTTGGAGAACAGAGTTAACGGATGCAGTTTAATTTGTGCCAAGCTCCTCAGTTTTTTATTCTTGGTTCCGTGAATATTCTATCCCATTTAGTGGAGATATTAAAAACGTTTTAAAAATACTACTCATAATTAAAGAAATCACTCCCGCATTTTCAGTGATCTCCAAAAACTGAAGAATCTATCTCAGCACTGACAGACCTACTGTTAATAATCACATTATCAAAGGAGTCTATTATAAGGGAGTCACCCCCAATTAGTCTCTCAACTTCTAACTCTACAAAATCGCCCCTAAATTATTAATCGATATATAGCCTCGATGCTTTGGAATCGTCATAAAACAGTGGGTCCTACGTAAAATGACCACAGCAACCAAAGCAAAACAAAAATACCAAAGAAGAATATTACCAAGACTTTAACACTAGAACTACCAGCGTTAAATCCATTGTATTTTGTTATATTAAATAAGTATTTTGAAAAGAGAGGAATAAGGAGGCGGAAAAGATGATCGACTCGGTGATTTGTGTTTTTTGAGATGGACATAGAATTTTTATTCTATGACTCTCGTGTAAACTGGGATAATTTTTTGAAAAAACCTGGTACCAGTCATTTTGACTGGTTTGGTCGTTCTAGTGTTAAGCATTAAAAATATCCACAATTCCGTGTCACCCAGTAAGTGTATATACCTATTCACCACCTACATACGCAGTGCCATGTACGGCATCGAGAATCGATCGTCAATTGTATCGAGATGAAAGCGAGCAGGATAGTCCTCGGGCCCCGAAGGAAGAAGGACTCTCGTAGGTGAAACATATGTGCTGGATGCCGTTTGCGATGGCACCCGCTGAAAGATTTCTGATATTCTCCCGGGGCGCGAGATTGCCGCGCCGTCGTTTGTCGTATCCGAACTGCGCCGTTACAGTGACGTATGGCGGAAGTTTGACGGGAACGGCGAAGACCTCGTCGACGGTCCCGCGGAATTATAGCTACCCTATATTTACCTTTGATTTCGCCTCGTAACTCGCGGCCCGACGAAAACCACCTCCAGTGAGGAAATACGACCGGCGGAAGATAGTTTCTCGCTGGATGATTTAACGGAGAGGCATAAAAGGCCTTGTGTTGAGAGGGTGAGAGGGAGGATTTTACACGGGATTTCAATGAATGCTGAACGAGCATGGATTTTTGTTGGGCGTGAAACTGCATTGAATTATAATCCTTTGTTAGTGCACACGTAGGAGGTGAAACATAGTTTATGATTAATTTGTGATATTGGATTTTGAAGAGGATTTTGGGATTCGTGGTATCGTTGGATGTGAATGCGTAATAATTATTCGGCTTAGTTGATAGAAAGTGCGCCGTAAGCCTCTTTATGGCGGAAGAATTCGTGCATTTTGAGAAGGTTGATCCACTGTGTTTAGAAACGTGAAGTAAAGATGTTAGAAGAATGAAATGGAGGAGGAAAAACTTTGCTGGATTTAATCGCTAGTAATGTACAAGAGAGACGTAGAAAATTGTGAAAGAAATAGAAAATATTCTATATAATAATAATAATATAATAATAAATTCAGGAATATTTACAAGAAATTCAAAACAAGTCGTTTTAGTCACTTTGGTAGGTCCAGTGTTAATTAAAAGTTGCGTTTTAGAATTTTTAGGGAAGAGCCAACTATTTTCTTTTAATTCAGGAAGATTTAACGCAACGAGTATTTTGAAGGTGCAACATGAATTTTGAGTGCAGGCGAAATGGACGCATTAAAGGATGCGTTAAATTTTGACTACGAGCGGCTAAGTTAGCGAAAAATCATTTGGAAATGCCGTTAATGAAATATTATAGCTCTCGACGGAAAATAAAAATGGTTATTTGATTTACGTGCCCGTTTCGTCCGTGTTTCCGAACGTTTTGTTAATTGATACGAAACGGAGAAGCATACCGAACGCGCGTTTCGATGGAATTTCCGATATTCGATGTTTATATTTCTGTATCAAAGTGTACGATAATGACATTACGCCAGTCGCTGAAATTGCGACGAGATCAACGATAATCCGACTGTGCTTTGATTAAAATATTCAAAAATTCACGAAACTGTTGGCGCAAATTTAGAGTCGCGCTGATTCCTTGATTGCATTTTCAGCTTTCATTGCATTTCCACTGCGAGCTTTCCCGTCGAATCTCCGCAGATCGCGTTTCGAAATTTTTTGTCCGGTTCACATTCGCCGACAGACTTCGCTTTAAAATTCAAAGACGCAAAAATAAAAGCGGGCATATTTAAATTTCGTTAATTGAAATTCCTTTATCAAACTCGACCACATTCACGATGCAACAAATCTTTTTAAATATAAAACCGGCTACCTAGAAAGTTTTATTATGCAAACATAATTACTTTGGCGTAAAAATACTTCTAAGTTATTTTTCAACCATGATAATGTAATTAAATAAACAGGTAACCGTAGCGATTACAGAATTACCGGCTCAAATTCCCAATTAGTGAGCTAGCATTGCAATCCTCATTATCCGTACGACAATTTGTCTTCAATTATAACAAAATATATTATGGCCCCCATTAATCGTTACCGATTTGAAACTGTAGCTCCTTCACAGAAGAATTCTCATACTCAAAGCCAAAATATGAAAGAAGAAAGAATTCAAACATAAATGATAAAGTATGCGTTTGACACTAGAACTACCGGCGTTAAATCTATCATATTTCAAAATATTAAATAAGTACTTTGAAAAAGGAGGAATCAAGAGGCGGAAAAGATTCTTGATTCGGTGATTTATATATTTTAAGATGGACATAGAATATTTATTCTAAGACTCTTCTATAAACTTGGAGAATTTATGGAAAGAATTGTGCACCAGTCATTTTGACTGGTTTGGTTGTTCTAGTGTTAAAAAAGATTTTACCGGTAGAAGAATGCCTAAATTTTGAAGTGCCCGCAAAGATGTAACACTGAAATGAATGATAAGTTAACTTGTAGGGTTCTCTACTAATAATTTAATTTTCTTTTATTTTCAAAGAACTGACCGCTCAATGATCATATGATTTATAAAAAAATCACCGAACTGAAAATCCGAGATTGCCCGATTGCACGAAATAATTTCTCTTCATCGTGCAACGTTCTCCACTTCTTGCACCGGTGTCCCGAAAGCGACACTATCGCGAGAGTTAAGTAATGCGAGTTCTTGCCAACCGACGTCCGGCACACCGAGAATAATTATCACTTTATGCATCAGGAATGCCGGACAGCTTCCAAACTCCTGTTCCGATTTCTTGCACGATGCATCGCCAGATTTTACCGGGACATTTAAACCTGACAATCGTAGACGTTCATCCTATCGTCGCCGTGAAATACGTCGACGTTTTCCCTCGTTGCAAAATAATTGTTTGCTCGGTGCCAATCATTCGGATGATACGTAAAGTTCTGCTCCTCGACAAATATTTCTCGGGCGATGAAATTTTTACCAGTTCGACTGAAAATATTATCGTACACGATTCAATTTAGAACGAGACAAATACCGGCGGAGAACGATATTCAAATAACAGACTTTTTCCATTGTTTTCCATAGTTTAAATGCATTTTTCCCCTGCTATTCCGTTACGATTACGAACGCAGTTCACAGTTACATCGTTTTCGTGCTGTAAAATCACGCTGAAAACAATACCGCGAAACGTTGATTTTACTTTCGAAATTAAAACAGGCGCGTCATCGTTTTCGCGGCAATTACATTTTTGCAATTTTAATTTTGCGACAATAATTTCGCCATCTCTGCCGGTGGCGTGAAACAGTGAGGCAACACTGTCCGCAAATAATCTGTTGAAATTCGTCGCAAATGAATCGCTCAAAGAAATTGCAAAATTTTATTAACACTGTGCCGTCCGTATTGGTGCCATGCGAAAAATATCGGCCGGTGGCTCTACAATCCAAAAAATCTTGTAGTTATCTACATACGTGCATCTTCGTAATTTCAAAAAAATGAAATTTCAACGTTTTATTCTCCTGAAGCTTCGTATCTTAGAGCCTGAATGTCACGGGGACGGTGTCCACAAAATTTGCAAAATATTCGCAGGCCATGAGAATGCCCCGCGCGTGCGCACGATCGATGAAATTACAGTACACGTAATAGCGTTGCGAAATAGAAGAAAACTCGGAGGACAGACAGGTAGAGCAGCGAAGAAAAGAGAGAGAGAAAGAAAAAAAGGTGAACAGAGTCGAGAGAGAGAGAGAGAGAGAGAGAGAGAAAACGAGCAGGAACGCGGCGATATCTCGATCGAAGAAATAAGTAGACGCCGACATTTCGTATGCATTATGGCCAGCCAGGTATTCTTTACCTCCCCCGTTCGCCGATAAAAATCCACACCGATTCGCGGGTCTGCTTGGCGCCGATACTCTCTATTTCCCACGAGAAGAGGCTCTCGCTTTCCCGGCACGATTATTATTATTATCATACCAACTCTCTCGTCCTCCGCTGTGAAAATTTGCGGAAACACCGAGGAGATAGAGAAACCGCACACACCTATCGATTCTATGCTTCTCTTTACCTTACGCCGACGTTTTCTTGCTCCTTTTGACCCTTCCGTCGGCGGAGAAGACATCGGGGCTCGTTCGTCCGTATATCGAAATACAGAGAGCAAGATGAAAAGGACAAGTGAAAGAAAGAGTAAAGGAGAGAAGTGGAGAAGCGATAAGATAGGAAGGAGCAGAAAGAGAAATAACCAGCAGGCAAAAGAGTCTTCCCGAAAGAGGTCAAAGGCGAGGGACCCGCAGAAGGTGAAGATCGAAGAAACCCTTTCGCAAGTTCCACCAACTCCTTCCTCCATTCGCCGTCGTAGTGGCTTCCCTTTTATCCCTATTCGCCTCTTGACTTAGGAATTTTCATCTACGCGCCTTCGAGTACGTCCTGTACGATTCTCCACGACAGATCGTTAACCGGAGCCTTTCTTTATTGGACCTCTTCCTATCTCATTCTCTCGGATTATTCACGTAACGCGGACGCGCATTCGTTTTACCCGGTTTCGTTTGCCGATGAGAAACGATTTAGAATCAATGGACCGTCAGGAGAAGGAGGATCGAGAGTTCCCTTTTATCCGTGAACCTCTCCGAAGTCCATGGAGCAAAGTAGGGACCACCTAAGCAGGAAAATTCGCGCGACTTAGGAAACTCTTGGCCCCTTTTGCCTTGAGATACTTGAATCGAGTTTCCAACGCTTTCCTGTTATTGAATGGAGAAGCTGTGACCTTCCTTTTCCCCCCTCTCACTGAAATTCCGTGTACGCTGTTATGGTTCTTTGATAATGGCCGGCTGACTTCAATTTCGGATGGATTTTGACGATCGAAGGGGCAAGCGCGATGAGACTTTTGCGATGGGTTTTGTAGCTGAGTTTCAGGAGTGGCTGAAGTTCGATGGAAACATTGTAATCCTTTTTTTTTGGTGATCGTACGATCGTTGAAGAAATTTTATGACTTTCAAGATGACTTTAGTTTTTTGTCGCTTTTGAGAATTTTTATAAATATAGAACATTGGTAAATGTTAGTATTTGAACTGGTATAATAGAGAGTTTTTTTAATATATTTTTAAAGTATCGCAGAGAATTATTCCTGGCATTAATGCTATTTTTCGAAGATAATTTCAGTTTTATGTACTTTTTTTCAAATGCGGTAATTCGATCGCGAGTAGAAATTTGATTCGTCTATTCAAGAGCATTCGCGTGCACGAATTTCGAAATTTTCGAGCGCTCACAAAATGTTCGCGAGATATCCGACCTCTTTTCAATCCAATTGCAATTTGGCCGGGAGTCAGGCATTGATAATTGCTTTGTTAAAATCGATTATTAGAGGTAGTGATGGAAAAAGAAATAATCGCTCCGCGAGAAAAGAATTATTTCCCCTCGGATAACCGTTATCATCCCCATGTATGTACACCGATATGGCTGAATTTCGCGCACGTGAAACGACGGTTATCAGCGTCCCATCACCCTTCATTGTCACCGATACAACGTGAAAACGATTGCCGGTAATAATTTCATTATTAACCAACGTTTATTGAGCACCCGCGGATCCCATTTTTGCGAAATAATCAGGACGTTCCATAACGAGCGTTAATCGTGCCAACTTTGACAAAACGTTCATTAATTTTAATATTAAAGTCTACCCCGTGCACGGTCGATTATCCTGCACGTTTATTCGTCGGCCGTTTCTGCCCGTTCTTTTATTTCTTTCGGCGGATATCCTCTTCCAACCGGTGTTTATGGTTATTGGCTATCAAAGAGATACGATATTTCCTGTTTTCATTGACCGTTACTCCCCATTCTTTTGTCTCGCGATTCGTCGAATAATGAGCGTCGGTTTTGAACGTTCATAAATTCCCTTATGCCGAATTTTCGTCCAGCTTATTGGCAGATAATTTTATGGATATTTCACGAATACCTCCAGCCTGAATTATTGCTCCGTTGACTGTCGTAAATCAATCTCCATTGTCTCTTTTATGCCTGTACCAATGTACACTATTTTTCCCTATATTCTCGTGAATTATTCATTAAGTCGGGACATTAATACTCTTACACGTTTTACTTTTAATTACGATATACCTTGCCACTTTTACTATAAATTTGAATCCATAAATCAGCACTGAATAAGAATGAGCAATAATTTGAAGGAAAAAATATTCTTCCTATCATTCTAAATTCTAATATTAAATAAATATAAAAATTGTCGCTGCTCTCTTTAGACTGTCATGATCCAAAGTAAAAATTGACTGAATCTTATATATAGATCATATTAGCCATTATTTTTGAAAATAGTATAAGTCTACCTTTGAAAGTAAATTAATTTATGTTAATTTTAGCCAAATATAGCGTCTTCCTTCCCTATTTTAAATTACAATATAAGTAGAGGAAAATGTTATGTTTCCGTCACAAAAAGTTCAACTTATCACTGGATGTAAACATTCTTAGAAACATTTAAATATCAAAGTATGCAAATACAGATACTTATACCACTTTCTAATACAACGCCTCATATTTTATCCAAGATATTAGATAGAAAATTCAAAATAAAAATATTTATAATAAAAATCCGTAGCTCAAATCATACCAAGTTCATTTCATCCCCAACGAACGGGCGACGCGTCGCCATGTATTTATTTATTTTTCAGCCATGAATATAAATGTAACGCTTAGAACGAGTTAAAACGTGCTGAATATACGCCAATCACGTCGAGAGCACGCGAATATTCATATCGCGCGTTCTATATCAATATATATAATCTTCAACGCATTTTACATTTTCGACGGTTCATTTACTCCATCCGAATCAGAACGGCCGCCCATCGAAACGTTCGTCGCTTCGACGAGCGAGAAAAGAAGCGTTATTAAGCGCAACGTATCATGGATGACACGTTCGTTCTACTTCGAATTTGCGAATTAATTTCCCTCACTTTTTTTCCCACGGCGAAAGGTGCCTCCGTGTCACGGAGGATTATCGTTTCTTCTCGCGTCATCGCGATTCGCCTTGGAGGCACGTAAAATCGTGGAAATTCCGGGATCTCTGGATTCGCGAATTGGACGCACATCACCGGCAACAAGATCGAATGTGACGTGCCATTTTGAGGTTGCGGTGAAACCGATTTTATCCTCGTTTTAATGGCGTTGAAATTAATGCGTTAATTGGCGCACGAGGCGGGATTAAAATTGAAAAGTTTGAAGGGTAATTTTGACGTCGGGCTTAAACGATTATTGGTTCTTTTTGTTATTAATTTCTTCATTATATACGGCCGTGGTTGTGGCTTTATTTTGTATTATTTTCTGAGTACTAGAATTTATAGATGACGTAGGAGATTTCAAAATATTTATTATACGATCTCTAGATCTAATTTGTTAGCTTGAAATTATTGGTATGGAATCTCGGCGAAATTGGGTCATTTAATTCATCGAATTAATTAAAAACTTCCTCGTTGCTCGGAGAAAATCTCATGGTGAAAATACCTTCGCTGCCGACGTTCTAAATATATTACATCGCTATATTTTAACTGTACGACAGTTTCTGTGTTGTTCGGGTCGTTCAACCGGTATTGAGGATCGTTCGATGCAATACATCGTTGCCTTTGTTACTTAAATTCTTTGCATTTCAACAATAACGCAATAAAAGCGTAATATCTTTTTAATAGCTCTTTACGAATTTATCCCTCATACTTTCTGTATTAGAATATAATGCACCGCAACGTAATACCTCGTTAACAAATATCAATACAACAATCCTCTTTCTTCCGTCCACCGTCAATTATTCGAGGAACTTTCCCAAACCTCAGAAAATCTCCGCTTCCAGCTATCCCTCAAACAATTCCCCCCTTCGCCGAAAGGACTTGCAAAACCCACGACCGCGCAATTCCCTCGCAAAACCGATCCGTTCGTCAAATTCGCGTCGATACGTCCGACTAATTCTGACGAGACGCCGCTAATTCTCCAATTAATCTCCGTTCCTATGTACCTCTGGTTCACGGTTAAAAGAAAAAAGAAGAGAGAAAAATGAGAGAGAATGAGAGGGAAAGAAAGAAAAAGAAGGGTGGAATTTACGCGGCGTTGCAACTTTCAATTCGTTATCGTCCCTCGTTTTGTTTCCCGATGAATGGGTCCTGGGATGCACGCGTGTATTTATCGCGGACACGAGCCCGATAATGGAGAAACGGGGATGATGGTGGGGGTTGGTGGACAGGGAAAAAACGGAAAGAGAGGGTAGAGAGAGAGAGGAGAGAGTGGACGATCCCAGGCTTCGTAAATAGTGGCATACGCGCGGTGCAGGATTTGGCGTAGGATTCAATCGAGGATTCTGCAGTGTTTTGCAACTTTCCACGCGTTCGCATTTCCTGTTGCGTATCCCCGTTTTTTCTCCTCTCTCCTTTCCCCTTGGAAATCGCGTTTCCTCACTGTCCTGCCGTTGATCTCGGCAGCGGTATAACTGCAATCGAGCCCGACGTTCGGAACTTTGCTGAAAGGCCGATGTGAATTTTCCAAGTTTTAAGGACGCGGGTGAAAGAGTGGATACAGAGCCATGGTACTAAGTGGTGGATTGTTTTCTCTCTATTCTCTCTCCCTTTTCGATCGATCTCTTTCCCTTTTACTCTGTTTATCTACCTCTGTTTCACTGTTTCTGTGTCTTTTTACTCTGTCCCTTTTTCCCGTGTTCCTCGCCAGCCATTTCTGTCCCTCTTCATCTACCTACGATCCCTTCACCTCCTACATTGCTCCTGCAATTTAGAGAAGCGATGCAAAATTCGCAAACAAATTCACACCGGACATCACCGATCCCCGATTTTTCAACTTCTGTCCCGTATTGTTTCCCGTTGACACGAAAACCCTACGTAGAAATTTCGCAAACGAGCCATCGGATACGGTTCGGCGAAACTTTTTAACAACGTTGCTGCTGTTAGCGGATGTGGAAAGCCGAAAGGCTCTTTTCGGTGTTCTCGCTACCCCGACACGAAATACGAAACACGTCTGTCGAGACGAACTTTCGACTGTCAAGAGGCACTCCCTCGACGTATATATACGGGCAATTGTTACTCCTCCTCTTTGCAAAGCCGTGGTACGATTGCTCCTCGGTAACTTCATTCATATTGAAGGAAACGTTCTATTATATATCTCGATAATTCTATCGGACAGATCCAAATGTAATTCTGCACTCGGTGAGAATCCATTCTGCCATTAAAATCCAAAATCTAATTAAAATCGCAGAATAATTCCACTGAATTTTTGCAATATTCATCGCAGAGTAAAGAGACTTTGCACGGGCGTCGATGAGAATCTGTTCAGAGAATTATTCGCGGTTGAATCCGATTTTTAATTTTGAATTTTAATAACATTATAAAATACACTATCGGGAATACGTGATTAGCGATGCACGTGAAATGCGATAACAACTGGAAATTCCATCGGTCATTTCGCTCTTTTTGGAAAATTCTACGTACGATAATACCGCAAACAAGTAAACACAAATACAGTTGCACCGTGTAGCCGTAAATTGTGGCAAATAAAGCCCGTTTCGCGGTTAACTTCCTTTTCGTTTTATTCACCAAAAAAAAGCCCGAATATCTTCGTTACTTCGATATAGGCGCGTACAATAAACGCGGCAGTCAATTTGACGATAATCAATATGATAATCGTAAACGCGATGTTGGTACGCGCAATCATAAAACTCCTAACAATGCAAATTACTGTCGCCAAACTCCCGCGCTGTCCACGAATGGCGCAAACAATTTTATCATTCTGCAATGTGTCATGAATTTTAATACTGGGGGCGGTTTTTCGTCGAGCCAAAAATATCGCTCGGTAACCGCACACTCCGTGTCTCATTACTTATAAAAGGACGAAAAAGAAATGAGAAAACGAAAGCACCGCGTTTATCGCAAATTTATTCGTTCGTGGTCGCGCACGTTCTTTCTGGCCAATGTTTTCTTTTTGTCCGATGCTCCGCTTTTAACTGTTACGTTCATTTTTCATTGGAGCTGTGCAACGTTAGATGTGTTTCGAATCAGAGGCAATAATGTATTGCAAAAAGATGGGATGTTGGCTGGAGTCACTTAGAGGGATAGGAAGAGTCAACGGTTCCCCTTTTCACTTCTAATTTTTTCTTTTTGTATGTTTTGGATTGGATTATCCACTATTTCTGCAAAATAGTCCCAACATATAGTAAATTCACTGTGGGGAATTAGAAATAAGGCCACCGAGCCGACACAGGGGCAAGAGAGACCTCTCATTTGCAATTAATTTCGATGAGACTCATTCACTCTGTTCATCTTGCAGTCTGATTTAAATATGACCCACACATTTGCCGAATCGATTAAATTCATTAACCCATTCACTGCCAGGAAAACTAAGCAAACATTACCTTTGCTTGTTAAAATTTGAGAAGATGACAGCAAATTTTTAGAACATTGATTTTATTAATCAAAAATATAATCTCGACATTTGTAATGATACGAAGAACATTTCTGTTCCAAAATTTCTATACACGCTTGGCCATTATTGTTAACTTATTAATTCAAACTTATAGTGCAGCTACGAGATATCTCGTAGTTGGCAGTCAATGGGTTAATGACAAAGCAATATTTTTAATTTTCCACAGGTGTGCACTCGCAAAATTCTAAATTCTCCTGGAGTAGTTGACAGCTCACAGTAAAAATGGCTCGGAGTGCAAAGGGTTTAAATTGAACGCATACAGAATCCCCGAGCAACCTGATTCCCGTGCATCGTTTTACCCCCACGATTTCCGACAGACATACACGCGCGTCTTATCCACCCCCTGTCACGGTTTATCGTAAGATCCATCGAAGAAAGACAATATCCCGTCAATGGCGTATCGGCAATATATATCCGTGTGAAAAATTGAATACGTGCCGCGTGTCTGAATACGAAAGCATCGCGCGGCTGATAGCGAGCTTGAGTTCTCTTTGATCGCGGCATCGCTATTCTCAGATCGAATCGCTTTCCGATCGGCGATATCGGCGAGGAGAAGAACGCATATACTAGCATCATTTTCTCTGCAAATTTTCCTGAGTGTTTCTCGCACAGGGCGCGGTTTTTTCCGCGCTGGCGGAAAACCTCGTACGCGATGCCGATGGAACGACGAAATAATTCAACGATCGGCGAGCCTCGTTCGTCGAGGAGATAACGGAAATGGTTATTGGAGGGAAGAAAAAACACGATGTAGATATCGATTATTAATCAACCGGGTTGCATCTGTTTCGAGGCTGTTAGCTCGATGCGTGGGCGAAAAACGTCGATTTTCCTCGTACACGAAGGTACCATCGTTTGGAGATTTATCTCGATTCTCTGACGCGAAGATTATCGGTGATGGGTTGTTTTTTTGTATCGTGGAAATTTCTCGGAGAAATAATGTGCGTATTAACGATGTTTACGATTTAAATGGAACAGGAGTAGCTTTAAATCTTTGCTCGATGCAAGTTGCAGTTGTACGACTTTTTCCCTCTGACTTTCAGACTTCCCGTCATTTTTCTGTGAAACTGTTAATAATATTCTGTACGAATACCGGTTGCCATCGAACGTGTCGAATTTTATTGTTCCCTTCGTAATATCATTAAATTGCCATTGACATAATCATCCGTCCAACCTTTTTTCCACACAAAGTACACGTACCTTTGAAGAAACAAAGCGTAAAGTAAAAGTTCGATCGACGGAGAAAAAAGGGCGGACTTGCTTTTACAAGAGAAATTAACAGTTTTTATAAAAGCTCACCTCCTCTCGCAAGAGCTACGTTAAGCCGTTTCTCCGAACAACGGCCGTGTATTTTTTAAGAATCACCATCGCGACCGTATTTCCTCCCATCCCGAAGAGTGCGGCCGTGGAAAACAAGAAGCGAAATAACAGCGGACAAATTTAATCTACTCCCGGCGTCCCACGGGGGATGCATTTTAATTAGCCGAATGCATTCTCAAACTTATGTTTCGCTGGACTTTTCGGGAAATACGATGAGATATTGCGGCCCATAGCGGCTAGTAAACTTTCCATGGAATTAATAATTGCCTTTTGATGAATTGCACACATTATACGTCCCCGTTAGGTGGGTAAGAGTTCAGTCTCATGACCGGCTCACGCCGCGAGGACGGATTAATCTTGGGGGTAACGAGGATTTAACGGTGGAGAAACTTCCGCAAGTTCGGCAGAGCCTTCTTGGCAGTGGAGCAACTTCCGGCGTAGTCACGTGCATTCGTGCTCCTGGGTCGGGACCTTCTGCGATTGTTTAATTCGAAAAAATTGCCCTTCGTTTAGCGGTGGTCGAGTTGCGATGCGAAGTTGTAGACACGGCTGAATGCGAGAAGACTTTACACGGGAATGGACTAAGTAGGGAGGGTTTAACTTTGACCGAGGGAGAATTCATGGGAAATCGAATTGCAGTTGAAAGCTCATCGAAAGTGACAAACGCATAGCGTTGAAACGACGGGAGGTAAGAGAGACCTGATTTATTCCGATTTTTTTGACGTTTCCGCGACGTTTGATCGGCAGGAGTAATGGCTGCAGGAATTTAAGTTTTTTCGTGGATTGTAGTAATGAGTGGCTTTGTGAGAAATGCGCGTGAAGTACTGAAGTATTGAAGAGGAGAGGATGTACCTACATTTTTTAGAAAGATATTTCTGCTTTAATAATTAAACGCACCATTTTTTTTAATCCTTTATCACCCCAACTTTTTGTGGCACCTGAAAATCAGTTGTACGATAGCATATTGGCGAGTTTTAAAAACGGTACATTAAATTTATCATTTTGTAAGAAGTATGATGAGCTTAATCCCTCTTCATCGCTCTCAGCAACAAGAATTCATAACACTAAAACTACCGGCGTTAAATCTGTTATATTTAAATGTATTAAATAAGTACTTTGAAAAAAGGGGGAATTCAGAGGTGGAAAATATGATCGATTCGGTAATTTATGTTTTGTGAGATGGACGTAGAATATCTGTTCTATGACTCTCCTATAATCTTGGGGAATTTTTCGAAAAAATTGTGTACCAGTTATTTTGACTGGTTTGGTAGTTCTAGTGTTAATATCACGATAAACCCTCGACGACTACAACTACCCCATACGATCGAAAATTCTCGGCCTCGCATCCCATGGGAAGTGTTCTTCCACGAAAGTACTAAATACTAGAAGGGGACAGATAGTAGGAGAACTAACCGCAACGATACAAAGCCGGTAGATGGTGAAATTCGCAAATAATCGCGGTCTGCTTCTGTCACAGGGCGGTTAGAATCGCCTCAGGCAGACACTGGCAACCCTTGCATCTTCTCTTTCCGTTCTTCGCAAATAAATAGATCTTCTGTAGACGAACAACTACTCCGTAAGAGAAATGGAAGGATCGTCGGTGTTTGTTCTACGTGTACAAGGGGTGTCTCGCGTTTGCCTCTGACATTTACCGCCGAACGATGTCCTCTTAACGTCGATTCTCTTTCTGGAAGTGTTAAACATTTCGCGCACATTTTTCACGTGGAAATTTGGAACATTCGTGGAGTCTATGATGTCTTATTTTGACAACATGATCGATCATTGGCAGGATTTAATTGTATTTCAATGTTGCATTAATATTGTACTTATGTTTTAATATTTCTTAACACTTTGTTGACCGGTAATTTTACACGGAAATTATGTCATGTCACCGGCTATTATTTTGTACTTGAATGTGGAAGTAAAGTAAAACATTCTAAGTAAACTCCAATAGATTTTATTTATATTATACAACAAGAAAAGTATTTTCTTTATTATAAAGCGGACGCGACTAAACATGATGCGCAAAGTTTTTGCAATATTCTATATCGCTCTGGGTTTCATAAATTGAAATAGATAATGCAAGTGCAATGACGAGTTAACTCGTCACCGGTCAACAATGTGTTAAGTACTTCCGCAAAATATGAGGATGACTTGTTCTTCGATGTAAATGAGATTATTGGGTGTCTGAGTTTTTAATTCTATATTATAATAGTCCGTGAATTTGCATTTTTTTCTGATATTTAACCCGTCGCCCTATAATAACGAGTGACACTCGTGATCGGGTAAATGGATAGGAAATTTCCAAGCTTCGTAAAACCTATCAAATTGAAAATATGAATGAGTCGAGACACGATAAAATTAATTCTATACCATTAATGTTACATTAAATTATACGATATATCAAGAATTACTGATCAATTTTTATTTCAGCAATTTAATTCTGAATTATTGCAGAGGCCGTCACAAAAGTAATCGTAACGCAAGGTGTTAATATTTAATTTTATATCTGGCTTTAGTTAATGTTTCAGAATTGATGGGAAGAAATTTCATCGAAAATTTGATTATTTTATTCTGGTACTTAGTATTGGAGGATTTCGTTAAAAGTCAGAGACTCTTTTGGTAAAGTGATTGTACTCTGTTTTCCAAGGATACTCGTAATTAGTAAGGTCTATACGAACTGTCTCAGAGCCAGGATAAATTTGTATACGAGGCAATCTAAACGTAGCTCGAGACCCGAGGGTGTTTAAGTTCCCCTCAAAGTCACTACGTTGATTTCTCACCCCTTAAGATCTCTTTTTAAGATCCTCTTTTCGCACAGAAAATTACTCCTTCGAGTTACTTTTTTACACATAACCTACAGTTTACCACGACACTTCAATTTATCACTACAATCGCATAATTCCTTATCTCTCTTCGACTATCTCCACTGACATTTCGAATAAAAAATTCAATATTTCCAGCAATTCCATGGGAAAGAAATCGCGCGAAATATCATAAGAATACCAAGATGTACTCGCGTTTTACCGGGAGACAAATGATTATCCGAAGAAACGAGGAATTATTCTTCGCCGGCATCTTTTCTCTTTCAGCTATTCGACCCGACGACCTCCCGGTTGACGGAAACCATGGCTGGTGGGGTTCGATTTACGTCAGGACCGAAATAATACAGCTGCAACAGTTGCAACAATGGGAAGTTGGTGCAGCAAGAAGCCTGTCCCGTTAAGTTATAGTCCGAGTGACAAAGTCGACGTGGAAAGCTCCGCGGAGAGTCTGCGAGAATACGGACACGACGCCATACGTCCTGGCCAATAACGCATTATCCTCGCTCTTCTATGCATTTTCAATTTCATCCGACGTATCTATAAATTCGACGTCTTCCGGATTGGCTTTTCTTGCTGGCGAACATCCGGCAGCTTTTGCAGTTTGTGATCTTTTCATCTGGCCTCGTTAAGTTCTCGGGGAATTACTTAACAGTACACTTGATATTTGTGCATTTTGGGAATTACTTGCAATTTTCTATATGTTTAGTGGCGATAAGATAAATTTTGTGGAATATAAATGTGAGAGGTCGAGAAGGGAGGAGAATATAAAGTCTATGAGAAAATTAACCCTTAACGCTCCAAGTGTGCCTTTCAAGCACCGCTTGAAATATAAATATAAATATTTATAAATATAAATTAATATAAATATTGTAATTAAAATTATATTACTCCTGAGACGAATAGAGTGTTTTGAATGACTTTAATATTATTTTTTACACGTCGTTGTAGCATTTAAAATCTGACACTTAAAAACTTGCAAGTCGAAGTACGATGAGAATAAGTTGGAGTTGCCGGTCGAAATTCACAATTAAAAGTCGGAGCGTTAAGGGTTACTGAGGTAATAAAAATAGCAGAAATAAATTTAATAAGGTAAGTTAAAAATCGATTAAAGATTATCACTTTAGACACGTTAGGGAGAATTACTAGATAAATAAATTCTTATGTATCTTAGAAAATCATTGCAATCCAACAAGGAGCGGCGTCGCAATTACTAATGAAACGAGTGCCCTTTTGTATCTTTCCGGCATTCCAAGCTTCTACTCGAACGAAAGATCGCGCTTGAAAATTCGTGCAATGCAATCTTCAAACAAGCTGGAACAAAGGACTGCCTCCAGAGGAAGGATACTAGATGGCCGTGCTAAATATCCCATTTATTTTTCAAGCCCGTGCACACAAAACTCACCGATAAACGTCGCGGAATCGCGTGGCGTACCGTGGAAAATCTACTTTCGAAGAAAGTGGAATCTCAAAGATTATAAATCGGAAGGAGAGATGGCGAGATAACGTAAATCCCGGACGTAGCTTACATAGTCGGACATCGTACCGCCGGTGGACGAAATTTACTGCAGATTACCTGCAACGGGGGTTGCGAGCTTTTTTCGAAACGAGGGCCATCTCCGTTCCTTCTGCGAAACACGAGAACGCAGAGTTGCCGGAGGAAGAACGCACCCCCTGTTTGTCCGTGTCTCTCTATCACCAAGGCAGAGAAACGTGTGCACACAGTGAAAGCCGCGTATATGTGTTCGCAAACACGGAAACGAGAAACGCACAGAGATAGGTGGGTATTAATACACGTATAACGTGACGAATCTCGAAGCAGGAAGGGGTGTTGCCGGCAGAGGAGCAGACTACCACGCCTCCGTCCCTAAAATTTCATCCCCTGAATGATTAAAACCTAATATAGGGACACGCCTACCCGGGGGGTTCTGAACACCCTCGGTGATGCCGATGCCTCCTCCCTTTCCATCATTGTCTCCTCTCACCCCTTTGCGTCTGCTCACCCCCGTTCCTCTCTCCCTCGATATTCACTTTCTCTCGTTCTCCTAGTATTTCTCACTTACTCGTCCCCCTTTTTAAACGCGTTCTCTCACTTTCCACCCTCGTATATTTCTTTCCACCCTCCTCTCTCTTCCACGGCGTGATTCTATCTCCACCTTTTTTCAACGTTTTCCCGTTCATCGTTTTACCGAGATTTTTTTCACCGTTTCCCTCTCTATGCTTCTCTCCAACGCGTCCCAGGAGGGTTGAAAACACCCTCGCAGAAATCCTCGGCTGAATTTTCACGGTCACTGGCTCCAATTTCGCCCGGCGGTTTTGGCCCCTTCGAGACCACGAAGGGCGAACGAGGAAAAAGGGCAGAGGGAAAGGGGATGGAAGGTTGAACGTGTGGACGAGCAAGATGCCTTTATTATAGGATGGACCGAGGGACCTGCGAGAGCAACAGTCCCGGTGATACGTACAATTATATGACGGTACAATTAAAAAGCTCCCAGAGTGTTTTCCTCCGTGATTATGCAGTAATTACAGCAGGTCCGTGCTTTGCTTTCGTAAAATCGATACATTTAATGAGACGTGCCGACAAATTGCTCGAGCGCCCGCGACAAAAACAATTCACCGAAATTAACGGCAGTCTGCCAGTTAAGTATGATCAAATCTGTAATTATTTATCCGTCTCGAATTATGCCTCTGTTTGCCATATTTAATTTACGTCAGAGTCGACGGCGGAAATAAAAAAAAAATAACAGAGGAAAAGCGGCGCCGCCAGCAGCCGGCCAAAATTAACCCCCTCGTCTCGCGATCCAATTTATTTCACCGATATCTCATCGGTTAGGTGAAATTAATTTGGAAAACTTGAATATGCGCAATATCCATTTTTATTTCAAGACAACCGCAACGACGATTGATTATGCTCCAATTAAATGCACAACATTTTTACCTAACTTTAACCCTAAGTTAATTTCCTACCCTATCCCCTAATTGGGGGTGTCATCGCGGTGGATTCTTCATTCTTATTTACTGCTACGGATTACTATGAAAGTAATGCAAAAAATTACAGAGAAAGGAATAATCCAAAACGCGGAACAGAAAAATGCATAGCTTAACCCATTTGCATCACACAGAAAAGTGAAAAATTCGTTCTTATCACCAAAATTTTGTTTGATTGTATTTAAATGAAAATGTTTGTAAATGTTAAAAATAAAAGCAATATTACATAAATAAAGAATTTTTATTTCATAATAGATTCATAATTATGAGAGGAATAAAATCTAATTATTTTGCACAACATGATAATGTTTGAAATGGTCAAGACATAATGCCACATGGCAGTTATCACATTGATAAAATGTGAATACACCACCAACAGATGTAAATTTATGAAATTTAAGTTTATCATTTTTTTCCTCCCATTCAAAAATCACTCTCACTCTGATTACTATCACTACTATCAGAAGAAATCGCCATAGAACGTCTACGTTTTCTAAATCTAATTACCTCTTCACTGCTGTCGGAAATAATGTATAACCATCCATTTTTTTTTTATTTTTCTAAGTTATTTTACCCTGAAACTATTCGCGATCACCCCTTTTCATTGATTGAGAGCCAAATACGCATGGGTATAATATACGTTCTGGTAATAAATGCCCAAGTGGAATGAGCGCATATATGCGCGGTCTGGTGATAGTGGCCAGGCAAAATGCGCGCATATATGCGCTTATGATGCAAATGGGTTAAAAGAGCAACCGAGAAGGAACGTTTTAAAGGGGCAAGGCAGTTTTCAACGTTCATTTTTTTTTTTCGGGACGCGTGTCGCCGCCGGCCGGTTCTTGCGATAATTAATCGGCATCATTAGGCTAATGAGTCGAGGAACGGCATGTGCAAGGGCAGCCACGCGATTCGTGAATCAAGGAAAAACCGGGCACGTAAGATTCGCGAAACTTCTCGACCGTGAACTAATGGCGTTCCACGAGGTCGTCGGACGACGTAAATGCTCCTCGACGCGATACGCGACCCGAGGACGTGCTTGGAGTTTTTTTCCCCGGAACTCCTGAGGAAAATTGGGTCTTCAATTATTCAACGCGATGCACCAGACGAACGTTGAATCCTTCGAAGGATCCAACGGAGGGTCCTTTGTGACGGAAGGAGAGGAGCGGGAAAATGGCTTGCACGTTTCTGTCGATGTGCCTTGAGTTCGCTGTTTTTCTCATTTCTTTATTCGTTTCCCGTCCATTCGCTGTCTTGGGTTTTTTCTTAGTTTTAGTAGTTGGAGGAAAGCATCGTTGCATTCGTCGCGCGTCGTTGAAGAGTGATGTTTTTTTGAGTGAGATGGTGTGAAGGAGTCTTTGGAGGGGAAGATGAAGGTGAAAATAGAGAATGTTGGTAAATAAGAGATTAAGATAATTTAGACGTTGATGAGGGGGAAAGGTAAAAATTGCAATTTAGATATTTTAAAATATCTAAGCTAGAATTAATAAAAAATACGTGATACTGCTAACTCTGAAAATAATAATATCGTTATAATTTAAAAAGAAATATAATGAAATGGGAAAAATTTCATTAAAAATGCCGAATAATAAAGCAGCCAGGAGAATATATCGTTAAGAGACAGACATATTATCGCTATTCGTAATGAAGAATTGTTAAATGTGTCGAACTTAAGATCGCAAGTGTTGAAATATATCTAATTCCTTCAGTTACGCATCCAATTTTCACGATTCTGCAAATATCTACACTCCTTTCCCACCGATTGAAATTTCAAACATCCGTGGTCGGATTTTCCCTCATTAATTAGACCGTACCCCGAGAAAAATCGCAAAGTCAAAAAGTAGAGCGTACGTAATCGATCATCCGCTCCCGATTCAGCTTCTCCTTTCGGTAACTTCGGAGGCGTTACGCTTTAACGATAACGACAGAACTCGTTAAATATAAATCCGCGAAAAAGCAAACACTGTCGTCTTTTCCTGTCCCTTGATTTCGCACGAATAATCAGAATTCGTGAAATATTTGTTGTCGCGAAAAAGAGGAGCGCAATGGAACGCGAGGTTTCTTTGATGCATCGCGATCTTTCGCATCTCTTTGTAATTCGACACTTACAATTTCTCCTATAATTGCATATTGTCGTCGATATAAACATAGTTGAGATATTTGCACTCAGTTTCGCGCATTGTAACAAGTTAATAAATCTGTTGCGAAAATAGGTTTCCGAATTGGTCGGACGTAGCTGTAAGAAGTTAATGTTAGAATTTTAACGAAAATTGACATTATCCCCGTAAAGACTAATTAACGTATTTTTCAATTTGTCAACTTCTCAAACTGCCACGCGTTAAACCGGAAGACAAATTTTTAACGCACATCAGTTTATTTCATTGTTACCTACGATCGTATCTTCGTTCATTCAACCTGTTCATTATTACAGCAAAACCAATCGATCGAAATTTCCTTTTGCCCCATTGATACAACGAACAATCGCCGGCGATATTTTCACAGCTACAACACTTTACAAAATTTCCGTCATCCACGGTGATATTTGTCCTTCCGAATGCTCGCATGATGCGAAAATAATTTTACGTTAAATTCCACGCTTCACTGTGAGAGGAAAAAAGAGGCGAGGACCCCGAAAAAAATGGCGCAAATTTGCGGCGGGCTCGGATTGGAAAACGTAATTTAAATTCATGAAATTGTTCGCCCTGCCGTGCACGGAAAGAGCATACATTCTTTTTTTTTTCTTTTTCGTTACACCGACGTAAAAGCAGCGTCACGTCGGTGCTTTCTTCTTTCTCGTTCGTCGCCTTTCATTAAGATTCGTTAACGCCGATTCCATTGTGTTTCGCTCACGAATCGAAAGCCTCTCCAGTCGCGAATTGAAATTAGAATAACTCGTCGGACGATATCTCTCCTTCGACGTGACAAATTGGAAGAATAACGGTCGAGACGACGGGGGAAATATTAAAATCCCGGTCGGAAGATAATACGATTCCGTTTCGAGCGACGGGCCAATAAACCGTCGCGAAAAAATTCGGCAGGTTTGACGCTATCCGCGGACCGAGACGTGCAATTTGAATTCGCGAAATTGCTGGCCGCGTGACGAACGAGAACGGACTGGCATTCGCATTTCCGCTGACATTCTACGTTTAGAATTTCATTCGGATTCATGCCACAGTTCCTGGCAACCTTTTTCCACACCTTTCTTCCCGAAGAACGCGCCGACGTGATTACGTTGATTATCTCGTCACGACAGGGTGATTTTCGTCCGATGAGTTCATCCGGCAGCACATATTTTAGCAAGCTCCGTTTCAACCCTCGGTTTAACCCTTTCCTTCTACACCGCCAAGCCCCCCACAGATTTCCATGCGAAAAGGAATATTATTTTTCGCGTAATCGCATTCTTGCTACGTGATTGTAACGATGGAGAGAATTAGCCGGAAAATGGAAAAATTATCGTTGCTGGAAAATTCAATACGATTTCTGCGAGTTTCGGGTGAAAGGTAATTTTTAGTTATTGTGCCAAACGGGAATGGAAATGAATGGTGCACCGTGAAAAAAATGTTTTAAATTCGATGTCAAAAGGATTGCTCGTATTTTTTCGTATCGACTGTAATTATTTTATTAACACGAATTCGGCATGGAAATTTATTTTCTGCGTTACGTGTAGGAAATTCGTACGAATGTGCGGCACACGGTAAGTGTTTCTTTTCGTGTGACTTTTATCGAAATAAATTCACTGTAAACATTTGTTGCACTCTGCGTGCAATGAGCTAAGAATTCACTGGTAAGCTGTGTAATTGCTAATTGTTTCTTGTCGTGCAGTTTTGTTAATAGAAATACGCAAACAGGATCGTTTACCATTGATGCGCCATATAACAATCGTGCGTTCGAAATTTTCTGCAATTTTTACTCTTCATAGATTTTTCCGCTGGAACTTTCCACTGGAAATCTATTCACAAATATTTTTCCTCGGTTTCTCAATTAATTATCTAAAGTCTCTAATTCCTTTCTGTATCTGATGTTGTCGATGTGTATTTGCTAAATTTTTCTTTTCCCTCGAATTACAGCTCCGAGCATAAACTTGGCACAGAGTGATACGTACAATCTCGTAATGCTTTGATCGCACGAGCCTTTGAGCAAAGCGTCCGACAATCCTTCGCGAAAATTCGATTTGGCTCGATAGCTTAGCACCGGCAAGAACTAATTGGAAACAAATGACTTCTATCAGATTGAACGTTCTCGATGTGAAGATTCTCACGTCGAGAATTCGAGGTTCGTTGCGGTAATGAAAATGGAGAGATTAAGAGGGTAAAGGATTTAGGAGATAAAGGATTAAGATAAAATTGATTAAATAAATTTTCTCAATCTTGTTATAAGGCATAAAAGTACTTGATATGAAATACATTCCCTTGATCTCGATTAACTTTATTATCACCGATTAATGTCTCCAAAACGCGAGTAAATAAATTTGAATAATAAAAATCTAAATATCGTAATCGGTAAATTTGAAATGATGAAATAATTGTTCTTACAGAAATCATTTTAAATACATGTTCATTTTAGATACTCAACGAATGTTGCACGAATTTCTGCTCAATAATGAATGCAAATGCGACGGTTTTATGTTATGAATTGAATAAAATGGCACTATTTTTAGCGAATGAACTTCAACGTAAATACTATTATTATCGCTGTATCGGTTATTTGAGTGTTATTTTTCCTTAAATAGCTGATTCAAATATAGTTGATTGAAAGTTATTTGGTTTCATTCATTTGAATTTATTCATCGCTTTAATATCGCAGAATACCTGTCGATATCTTTCTCGATTCAGCGTCTTACGCCTCAAATTGGTATAAAATGGTAAAGTTCACTAGTTTATATAGTATGTACGATTTTAGAGACTCTTCAGTTCCGTTTCCAGATCGTAATTCTGTATTTGCACAAATTCCATGGATATCTATGTCTTCCATCGAATCCCATCGGATAGGATTTCGTTTAAAAATACGAAGGTAAGATTACGAAATTTAAGACATTGAAAATCATGCTGAACTTTTAGGTTCTATTTTTGCGAATGGTTATTGATGCCATTTCCACTCTTTCGACATCTTCTACATCTAATTGTATCACTCGGTTCGACCGATTTATGTCAAATCATCCGATTCAATTTACCATTTACCGTTATAGAGACACACGAAAGAAATAACACGATTTAAAGGAGAAACGTGTCGACAACTTTGACGAGTATTATCGCCGGGAAATTTATATAAGTTAATTATTCATGGTGGCAACGCTTTTCAAATAGTCTTTCGCAAAAGCCCCGAATTCCGTAGGATCGCATAAAGAATTCCGTAGAAAATGTAAAAACTAAGGAAATTCACTGTGCTTGTAAGGGTAGAACAATATGTGATTTTAATTTAAGAACAAATTTCAAGCCGCTCTGCTATGTAGCCGAAAGAGTTTCGTGCGAGTCAAATTAAATTGGGAAGCTCTGCCTTAAGACACTGAATTCCATTGCAAATCTCCGCTCAAAGAGACGCAGTCTCAAGAACGTTATTAAAAATCGAATTAAAATAACTACCGCCTTTAAACGTCTAATTTCCAACAATATACAGATGCAATTTATACTTCAATTTTCACAGAAACTTCATCGTTATAAATAAAGAGAAATTACGTCCACATCGATGAAGCCAATCGAACTTTAAACATCGAGAAAGTATCATTCTCGTGTGTTTGAGAAAATTGACGACTCGAAGACGTCGAGACAATAGAAATTACGAAGACAAACGGAAAGAAGGATGTAGATATCGCATCGGATCGCAGGTGACAATTACCATCTTTATTCAAACGCGGCAATCGTCGCTCTTTGAAGTTGAAAACGCACAGCCCTGGAATTCGACACGGCACTCGGCCCGTTTAACTTTCCAACTAGGCACCGGAAACTTGGTAATATCGTCCTCCGCATTTTATTTCCAGCCCACCTTTTGCCCGACTTTCCCTTCCTACTTTTCTCTGTTTCTTTTCTCCCTCGCAACTACTCTGTTCCCTAAGTTTTGCAAATGTCATTGGCTCTTACAACTTCGCTTCGACGTCGTGCCACTTCGATGCAGAAGCCGCGATAATTTTCAGTCCGACCGAGAACTCCGGACTGTAGAGCTTTTCCTTCTGATCTTTCGCGATGCGGAGAAACTTGCGATCGGTGAATGTAACATAATTCGGAAGAGGGGACTTCGGTCTTCTTTGCGATTTTTCGCGCTCGGGAATTTCGTCGTGGTTGGTTAAGATACGGAATGTTTGTAGGTATTGGCATTTTTTTCTTCTTATTTTCCGTGGAATTAATATCAAGTTTGAAAGTTGAAAACTTCGACTTCGCGAAGTTCAAGAAACTGGGGGAGAGATGTTGCTAAAGAAACAGGTTTCGAGTGGGACAAGTTGCATTGTTAAAATTCTACGCGGGAGGCAGACGTACGTTATTTTATTTTTTATAGTAACAATAATGCCTTGTATTTTAACATAAATTTTCCTGTGGTTTGACTTAATACTAACCGTGCCATGCGCGGTCAAATGACTGGTTCGACGGACTGAAGATTTGTAATTTTTTGAATTATTAAATAAAAGCCGTTTTCTGCATTCTTTTTAATATTTATTTGATAATCTCTTGTTTATCTTTCGGGAAAATATTATCGTTACTTTATAATCAGTCAAATTATTGACCTCGGTAACAACAGATTCACCTAACGTGTCGGTGCGGTCAGTATTAAAATAAAACAGTAATCTGCAATTAGATGTACTATTACAGAAGTACTATTACTGTAAAAATAATAATTTTACTGTGAAAAAACAAGTGTGAAATACCGATAGTTGCAATCAGTGAAGTAGAAATTCGCGTTTGCAGGTGTTTTCTATAAATAATTCACAGAATATTTATTGCACAAGCAACGTGCAGAATTTCTTCGCTGAATTATTTGAAAACGTGCAAGTGTTGTGCTCTATTATTCATATACATTATTATACACTTAACTAAGGAATTATGTGTCCGCGAAGAGTGAAAACTTTCATGATGGCGAACACCCTTGCCCCTTTCTTGTAAATCGTTCCATGCGAATGACGCAATGCGATTTCTCGTTTCGCTTTCTTTTATCTCGATATATTATTTTCTTTTTTATACTCATTTAATTCCCGCCACTCTCCACATGTATTATTCATAATTTAATATATCCCCACACGTCGCGAATTTATCAGATGTCGGAAGTTGTTATTTCGTGAATTATGGCACTGTTATAAAATTCAAAATACGAACGAGTTGCTGCCAATCTGCGCGTAAATAGCGTTTATTTTCCGCCCGAAGCGATCAAGTTCAAAGGGATGTATTTTTGTAAAATCCGACGGAATTAAAATTTCTTTCAATCCCCCTGACATTTGAACAGCGTCAGACTTCATGCGCGGGAAACCCGATCTATTTAGTTTGAATTTTCTTTTGGGTAAACAAACTCGCGGTTAAATCACGAGTATATTCGTTGGACAAATATATCGTTGGATGGATCACCAGGTGAATTTTTAATAAGCCCACGTTTTCCAGCGGTTTTCAGGATCACCGGGCATAACGTAGGAGTATTGAAAACGCGAAAAACTTCCAATTTGAATCCACCCGGGCTTTCCGTTGATTTTACCGCAGCAGAGGAATCGAACGTTTGCCAAATTAAATGCAAACACAATAATACTCGATGTATACTGCATCGAAACAATTAATTTTCTTCGATGTCGACGTTTTCTTCCCATTTTTTTTTATTTCCGCCTACGGGTGCTCTAGCTAGGAGTCACATTACAATTATTATTCGTCGACGGTTATTTCTTTCCGAGGTCGTTATTAGTATCGACGTATTTCCGCCTTTAATTTGCGAATACCGAGACAATAAACGACAATAACATGTGCCACCCACCTTCGCTGTTTATTTCGCATAGTTCATTCCAGTGGCAAGGTTCCGAATAAAATTTAAAAAAAAACAATGAGAACTCTGTGCGCCGTTATTATGTACTGTTGTCGGCAGAAGTTAAAGAGGGTGAGTTTTCTGAAAAATTATTGCTCTATAACGTTGACTTTTACTTTATTTTTACTTTGAGTCTACATTGAGATTAAATAGCCGTTGTTTTTAGACTCTTTTTACGATCGCTTGTACACTCGAGTTCTATTTGCGACAAGTACATCGTCATTTCGGTCTTAACTTTGAAATTACTGCAGTAAAAAGATCAAAACGATTTTCTGTATCTTAAAAAAATGATTTAAACTTATAGCAATGTGGCCTGTAAAAATCCCAGTGGCTTGCAATACAGCTTGAAAATGATGTATTTTCTTAAATTGTTTAAATAAATATTTACCGAAATATGTCTATTTAATATCAGTAATGTAATGTCAAAGGAGCACGTGCCTCGTGAAGAACAAACACGAGAAAAATGAAAAATGGCAGGTCGTTCGTGCCAACGCAACTGCATATCGGAATATCGAAGAAAAAATTAATTTCCTCGCGGATAAAAATTCAATAATAAATTATACAATAGTAAATTACAATTTACTCAATTGTAAATTACACCATGGGGACATAATCTTTCTGAGTGGCAATCGTCCTAAACTTCCGGCCGCCACTGTAGCTCGTTACTCGACTTCTCTGCGAACTCTCTCGAGAAGCTCGGTAACAATTTATTCGTTTTTTTCCTACGGACGTCGTATCGTGAGAAGAAGCCAGCGACTGCAAAATTTGCGGATATTTTTTGCACTATTGTGTTATTAGAGCACTATCACGGAGGGAAAAAAATCGATTACTTAACGAACCGCAATGAAGTTTGGACGCGAGCAACACGCTTTCGCCGTGAAAACAAAACGAACACCGGCGGGGGTGAAATAGAGGAAGAAAGGGAAACAGAGAGAAAGAGAGAGAGGAAAGGACAGAGAGAGAGAGGAAAACGGCAAACAATTTGCTTTCCTCCAATCAGCATACGGTTAACGAAAACGAGTCACCGCGATATCCATCGGCGGGCAATCGAGGAACCGATACCCGCCGCTTTTTCCGTTCTCCAAACGTAAAACGATTCACAGGACACACGTACGCCTATCCTCGAAATCAGTGTTGATTAAAATTAGTCCTCCAAACAACTGTTTCGAATGGTGTAACACCTCGCGCTTTCCTCCTCCGCTTTCGTTTATTTTTCCCCCGGCAAATTGGCCGAAATGACTTCAGCATTTTAGTCGAGGGGTGAAATTTGCGGTAAATCGTATCCAAACTGTATTTTTTTTCTTCGTTTCATCTATCAATGTTTAAATACACGATAATTGTATTACATCTGCCAGAAGATTTCCAGGAGTAATTTCTCCCTTCGGATGTTAACGCGAAACATTGAAACGCAAACCCCGCCCGGGATTATTATTCGAAATTGCTGACAATTTCCAATATTTGAGGACAATAACAACAACAACGATAATTACTATGATTGTAATATTACTCTCTACAATTAGCCAAACAAGTCAATTACTATTTTTAACGTAATCCAACACCCAAACCGTTCGTTATATCTTTTTTAAAACACCCGCGTTTCATCCCCAAACAGCCGCAGCCTCGGTAAGCCAGTTATCCTCTCTCCCCCGAATTTTTCGCACTTGTTATTAATAATAACAACGCAGAGGATAGTTTCCAGCCTCGTTCGATTAATGAGCTCGTCGTTGATATAATTATCCTCGTGAATGAGAACAGGGACAAGGGGTGAAGAGAGACACGCCGCGATAATGGATTAACTAACAGCAATAATCGAGCGTCGACCGAACGGTCTTCACGCATCGATCCGTTTCCTATTAACCGAGAGCACGCAGTTCCGCGAAGCCGACGTATATAGTCGACACCATTGCCACCTCCGTCGTCGCCATCGTCAGCACCACCCCCGTTGAAAGGCGAAGGGAGAGCAGCCACGTCGACGTCGTCGTTGGCGTTGACGGTGGTATACCCTACAGTGTCAGCCGTTTGAATGGCGGAAGAGGGAGGCCGACGGAAGGAGCGCAGAAGGAATTATTAGCAATCGGGGTGAATTTAGCTCGGCAGGGAACGTCTACCACCGCGAATGGAATTTATTCCTAGTCAGGGCAATCGGCGCCTTCGCTGATAAATGTTTGCCGAGAGGTGCGACGTTAGGTCCCACCACGAAATTGCGTTTTCACGGAAGCCGTGGAAGGAAGATAGGGTGGAGGGTGGAAGGGAATCGGGAGACGAAGCAACCCGATCGAAGTCACTGCAGTTATCTCGGTGGAAAGAACCGGCCGAAATTTATCCACTTCTCTTTTCACCTACCCCCTCGGTACCTGTTAGTCTACCTCTTTCCAGCTTCTTCCTTCTTTCGTCCTTCCCTTTGGCTCTCTCTTTCCGACCGCTTCGAGGATTCAGGGCGACGAATCTACCTCGGTGAACAGTGTCACTCGTCTAATACGTTATTCACCCCCTTCGCCTAAAAGTCGAGTCTCTGAAAGGTAAACCCGGTTACTGAGCGCAATCCCCTTGTGTTTTATTTCGTGCTGCTTCTCCCCTTCTTTTTTCTCATCTCCCTTTCTTCCTCCCCAGTTTCCTCCTTTTTCCGCTTCGGCATTACCCGACTTATCCAGTTCGCATGTACTCGCGACGTGCCTCGTCGTAGACGCACGACCTGAGACGAGCACACGCCGTTGAAATAAAAGAGAAATTTATGGGGGTTCCCGTATTCGCGGAATTCGTATCGCGGAAGTATTAAAGAGCACCCCCGGGAAAGATGGATCTTTATGGATTTTTCAGCAGCGAGATTCCAGCCCGATATCCACGGCCTGTCGTGACATCCTACGAATCATCATTATTCGTCTTCTCTCCCCAATTTTTTTTTCTTCCCCCTCGACGCTTCGGACATCCTCGAATAAGCACCGGCGAAAAATCCACGACTTTTTCTATCGGTACGCCGTTAGAATTTTAATCGGGGCACAGGTGAAATACGGTGAAAGTTAAGCCGAGCTCAGCTTCGCGAAATATATGGTCCCCCTTTCGAGTTTACCTTCGAAGCCAGCGCAAAAACACCCAAAACGCTTCGGACAACGTGAAATCGAACGAGCACGGGGATAGGGTGAGATAGAAACGGGGAGGCCGTGAGAGCGGCAAAAAGAATGATAAGAGACGAAGAGAGAGATATCAGTTCTATCCGTAAAAATTGATTTCATCGACATCCGTCAAACGTAGTCCACGAAGCCTGTCGGTGGGCGAAAACTCGACAATCAAAGCGGCCAGATACACAATCGCTCTGGCGCTGCTGCTGCTGCTGCTGCCCTTTTTTTCGCTATCGAATACGCCGTTTCCTCGTTGCCGTATGCAACAGAGGGTGGAGATTCCGCTACGTCGGCAGGGGAGGAAGTGGCTGAGCTGCGTTTCGAGCCGGAATACGGCTTTGTTTATAGAAGACCGAGTCATCGAACTCGACCAATTTCGCGGTACAAAGGGGAGAAACCGCCCCGAATCGGCTGACGAGGGCTGCAACGGTGGTAGCGGCCTCTCTCGCAACTGCAAGCTGACTCTGGGATAGGGCCGGATACCAGAGGATCTTCTGCCCTACGGCCATTTCCACGGGATCTCCGTTCGCCGGTCTGATTTGCATTTTCGGAGGTTATCTCCTTGAGACGTACTTGCCACGACAAGAATCCCTACCGCGAGCCGGAAGACGACGTTCCTCCGATAGCTAATACCAAACTTCCTGCATCGAACCGACAACTTACCAAGTTTGCACGGTGGTCGAACAACCACCCCGTTTCCTTCTATTCGGTTCTCTCTCTCTCTTCCTCCCCCTCTCTCTCTCTCTCAGCCGTGTTTCGTGCTTTTTTATTTGACTTTTTCTTCTTACGTCTTCTCCTTGTTCATGCTCACTGGCGTGTTTTAAGCTCGGCTTTGAATTTCCCGGGGTTGACGAGCCTCGCTAAAGGGCTACCCGGTTTCCGGGCTGTTGCTTTTTTACGAGGAGGACTTTAGCTCTGTCCCGGCGATTGCTTTCTATCGGATTTGTACTGTTTCGGGGACGATGGAAAGGGTTTAATTGGAAATGTTTTGCATGATCCAAGTGTACACACAGTGCAATTTTCTTTAAGGATAAGCAAACTTCAACCCCTTACGACCGAAGTCATTTTATACGCTGGGATCATTCCAGTCGGAATTAATTTTCATTGAATTCGAATACTGGCGAACACTAATAATATTATGCAAGATTACATTGAAACAAAGTCCTTCTTCTCAATCTTCTTATATAGAGGTCAAACAACTTAACGAGCACTCACACTTTACTCCTCCTATTATCTCCAATCAAACACAAAACCATATAACTCCCTAAAAGTATTACCCAAATCGTCGATCCAACCCGCAAAATCCACGCGTTTCATCGAACAAAAACGTTATCCCGATGGTCGCCGATAATGAACTCCTCTGTCGTAGCCCTGGCACTTTGGAGCTTACGTTCCATTTACGCTGAAAACGATGCCTTTAGTCGCAAAGTTACGCGCCCCATCGATGCCCCGAGGTTCGCATACGGTTGTAATGCACTGTTGCATTTCTCCAGATCGTTTCCGCGTTTCGCTCGAAGCGTCTCGAGAGGAGAACACCCAGGCTTCTTGATATTCAAAGACTCGACACGCTGTAGCAAGCCAACGGAGACATTTAATTTCAACGTCGATATCGCCGTTTCGATATCGGAGACACGGATCAAAGGTACGTGCGATCGATCCGCCTTCGGAGACGAACAGATCGTTTAATTGATTCGAGATTTGTGCTTACTCTTTTGAGATTTCACGGCTACGTTGTTACGTATTCTGCTCGACACGCGCCGACGTTGTTTAATCAACGCGTCAAGATGCTTTGAAGGAGAACTATCTTCCGAGGGGCTGAGCGGGAATTAATGGTCGAAAGTTTAGGTAAGCGAGCCTGTTACAACGGTGGACGGGAACGAGGTTTTATTTTGGTCGTACGGCGAGGAAAATGGATAGGCGAGATTCTGGGGCGTATCGGGGGTATTTAAATAACGAATTATTTATTCGGTACGGTGATCAGGCAGAAGTTTCGTGTCTTGGATGTAAAGTGGTCTTGTTCGATGGGAGAATAATTGCGTTGGGGATGAGAATACGATGGGTGGAATTAAATATCGGCTGATTTTCTTTTTAGGACAATTGCCTGCTGTTGAAGGACTCGTTAATTTCAGGTCGAACTCTATTTGGCTTCTCGACAGATCTGGGTTAATAATATTGAGCTATAGATGAGCTCGCTAAATCCTTATCTACTTCTCGACGGAGTTTAATGAACTTATTAAATAAATAGTCAAGGATTGGAAGATATGACACTTCGTAAATTTTTAATGTCATTAAACTTAAAAATATCGCGTTAACGTCCCTAGCATCTTTTCTGACACTTTGCCTATTTTCTATTAAAAGACAAGAATTTCTGTACTTTCCCTTTATAATAAATTTACTGAAAGTAACATATATTCACTGTGTTCAACTTGTCTCCATTTAAGTGAAATTAAATCACAAATTAGGTAAGGAAAAATAACTCCAAGAACGGATAAAGGTTAAAAAAGAAACGATACTGTAATATCCGCGGTTACTAATTCGCGGAATTTCCACTCTTCTCGTAATTAACATAAACCTCGCCTATAACATAATTGAGGACGTAAGGTGCAAATCATCTAAAACGTAATGTATTATATCTTTATTTGTCTGTGGTCGGGACCGAACTGATTCATTCGACTACGTCGCCAAAGCATGGCAACGTCTACCGAATTCGCAGTAAGCAACGGTGCGAAAGTTTTACGTCGCAGCGAAACCGTCGACACACATTTATTTGCTGCCCTTGATCAGCTGACGCATTCGGCTACGCAGAATGTCGGCTCTATGCTTACAATACCAAGAGTTCTCCACGAAGGTTGATCGTAGCCGTGTCTTTTCTTGAACGACCGACAGAAAAATGTGACGAATCCAAGGCGACGGAAATTAGAATACCGTAAAAGGAAATTCCCGAAACGTTTTCAGAAAGAAACAAAGTACCAACGCCCAGCCACGTCTGCGTATTTAAAAGCAATGTCAGCAACGGCAACGGAAATGTGTTTACTAATTCTTCGACCATTACTCTCGTCGAAACTGCAGCGCTGAGAGAGCACCGGGAAAGAATGATTCGAAGAATGCACGAGATATCGAAGAAGAAGGTTCGACGGCTGTCGGTTTATTTTCTCGAGCAACGGTAACCGCTTTTTCCCGGAATATACGTACATTACTGTGGCGCATCCCCGGCGTTTTTACCAGTCACGCTGCGCCATAACTTATTGTTAGAGGGTGCACACTCCTTCCATTGTACTCACTTCGCGATATCGGCACAGAAGAACCTCTTCTTATCCCTCTCTCTCTCTCTTTCTTCTACACGCAATGAATTTTCCGCATAAACCATCATTCTTTTTCTCTCGATCCGCCATCGCACCTGATCCTCCGAAGCGGAAGAGGAAGGGGTGAAAACTGAATTTTTTCGCTGTCCATCTTGCTAGCCGACGCGCAATTATGTAAAGTGCCTTCGTTATGGTGCTTCTGAATTATTTCTGGCTTCGCTTTTAGAGATCAGCCGGCTTTACCTTGTCGTTGTACTCTTGTTCTTTAGCGAGAGACTTAGCAGCATCCTCTTGTTGAGGAGGAACTGCCATTCTGCCATTTTCTTCGTATTTTTCAGATTTAACTGTTATGATTCGCGACACTGTTATATCACTTTACGAAAATTTATATAATTATTAATATATCAAATAACTTTTGATGAAATTTACAACTGTGAAAGGTGTCCAGCGTGTATACGGTCGCCGTCTTTACGGAAACTTTACGAAATGTAAAAGTCGCAGGCATTTAATACACAGAGTGTAAAACCTTAATTATATGCGACCGACACTTCACGAGCAGTCGAGAAAAACCAATTTTTATGTCTTCGCACGCTAAGGTGTTAATTAATGATTCAGGAAAACTTTTTCAAACGTAACGCACCATTTGAATCTGATTCAACTAGTGGAGAGTTCGAGTCTTTAATTTCATACCCGCCATGACACTCCTCCGTTTCCTTTTTTTTCCTGAAGAAAGACCAGACTGGACGAAGATCGTGGAACCGCGAACAGGAATATATAAAGAATGCAAAGAAACAATGAAATAAACTTTTCTATTCGGTCCTTAAGTTATTCCAGGCTCAAAGGGGTTGAACGCAACGCGCGTTCCATAGCCGCCGAAAGGGCTTCGCTAAAGTTGTATATTGTGCGGGTAAACTGGAATATACTGGAATCTCGCCTACGGCTTTTTCTTTACCATTGCAAACGAGTGCCTGTAATTCAAGCTTGGTTTATTTTCAACCAAACTAATGAATGAGTTTCGCGAATCCATAGCGTTTTTCTTTCGGTGAATGTCTTCGATCACGAGGACGGAATGCGTTTTCTTGGTCGCGTGTTCCGAGAGTATGTTTATATACGTCGTCCTGCCAGTTTCCAAAGCGATAAGGCAACATGGAATTATTCCAGGTGAGACAGAAGTTCGAATAACCCTCGGGTAATATATATCATGTTTTTAGCTTTAATTACTACGAATTTCAATTAACATTTATCATTTGCAGTGCCGTTCATTTGGCTTCATTTCGTAGATATTACGCACGGACATTCGATTGGAATGTTTTGACATATCTGAATGGCATTCCCTTTGATCATTGATATTCGTAATGTGACTTATGAATTCGTTGGATTTTCATATCATGTCGGGTTTTAATAAGGCATTGATGCTGCAAAATTTTTCATTTGCATTATGAGAAAGAAGAGAAAAGAGGAGGGTAATTTTTTCAAAATACAGTAAAACCTCGATAAATGTATAGATTTCAGATGCTCTTATCGGGTACCGATGTCGAGTCTGTGTTTACATTAGGGATTGAGCCGAGCGCGAACTTAGAAAAAAACGGACAGCAGAAGAGACAGAGAGAGAGCAAACAAAGTGAGGTGCTCAAAAGTATCGGCGAGGCATTGCTAATGCAACAATAAACTTGTTTATTTAGTAATTTTTCTAAATGTAACTTTTCCGAATACATTTTTGGGATTCTTCTGATTAAAATGATACCAAACACGATGCAGTTTGAATTATGTAAATAGTAAATCAATTTATTAAATATTAAGTAAATATAATTTAAACTGTATCGTGTTTGGTATCATTTTAATCAGAAAAATCTCGCAAATACGTTGGCAAAGGTTTCAAAAAAAATCGAAAATGAAAACAGCCGACCCTCCAATTAGTATTGGCTCACCGATACATTCGGGTGGTACCATGTTATGTGGAGGGGATAGTCATGATGCACATATCGAGGGAAACTTCTGATGCCTTTATCGAGGTTTTACTGTATTTGTTCTATTTGGCGGTACAATAATTCAGGATGTGTTCGTAGAATCTGGGCGAATAATTAACACTAGAACTACCAAACCAGTCAAAATGACTGGTACACAATTTTTTCCAAAAATTCTCCAAGTTTGTAGGAGAGTCATAGAATAGATATTCTACGTCCATCTTATAAAACATAAATTACCGAATCGATCATATTTTCCACCTCTTAATTCCCCTTTATTCAAAATACTTATTTAATATTTATAAATATGATAGATTTAACGCCGGTAGTTCTAGTGTTAATACGTGGAGCAAGGATAGTTTCACGTATACAAGGTGATACGTTTGCGACTTATTTCATTAATTAATTTGAATTTCAATTCTCTGAAAAAAAAGCCTGCGATATTTGGCGATGCAGCGTTCGTATTTGATTCCGTACGCGGAATACTTTCCGATATCATTCGATAAATAACTTTTCACGGATTTTCAGCGAAATGAAACAGCACTGGTATCTATCGGATCGAGAGATTTTGATGTATTTTTTTGGTAGGAAAAAGCAAGTGCTTTAGATAGTAATCTGTTTATTTTCTCGAAATGCGCCTGGGATCTAAATGTCTAACGGAAACATCGCAACCGGCAAACACGATGCAACATTTTTTTTTAGCGTGGGAAAAAATGGACAAAATGAAAACAGAACAGAGAGGAAGAGGGAGAATCGCGAGGGGAATGGGAGGAGTGACGTGAAAAAAGAGAGAACTCTGATGGGGAATATTTGATGGCTCTTTTCGATGCCCGATAGTATTCGTTAAATTAAAACCCATGACGCGTGCATATTAGAGGGAAGATATTACAAATACATTGACAATACAAACGAAGCTATACGTCACTTTAATAATCCGCAAATATTACTTTTTTCACGTGAACGATATGTATTTTTCGTATAGAAATTTTTCAATCTGTAAAACTTTCCATCGATGGATTTCTTTAACATTTTCATGTAATTTTAGATTCCTCAAAATATCCAACAACGAGGAACTGTAATTGATAATATAATTTTCTAGAAATTAATGGTCAAATAATGGTGCAGAACGATTTAAACAATTTTATACGCTAAAATTGTAACGAGTTTGGAGCGATAATTCCTCTTCCTGCCTTTAATGATTTCATCCGAGGATATTAGATTTATTTTATACGAACTTAAGCGTCACGGGGAGATTTTCCAAGTGTATAGAAATGGAAGCCACTTACGAAGGAATTCAATTACTGAGGTTCAAAAACACCGAAGCGCGAAGAGATACCCTGAAATAGATTGAATCGCATTGAATTACAAAAGAAACGACGTTTGCGCTATCAACATTTATCCTCGGAACAATAATTTCTGTTCAAAGAGAGCACCTTTTCATTCAATGGAATTGCTTCTCTTGATCGTCATATCTACTCAGATAATCGCAAGTATAGTAATTCAAATTAAGAGATTCGAATCTCTTCATTCGAGATGGCTCACTTTAATCGATTCAATTTTCTTATCGATTAACCGGAAATCTTTATCTACTAGCATTACGTCATTTTTTAGAAAAACATCTTTTACCACCGGCCAATTATACTAAAAAAGCTGAACAATCAAAGGATTTCAAAAAGTGGCTTTAAATCCTCTCGAAGTTAATTTCCACAGAATAATATTCATTGAACCCACCGTGTTCTACGTGTCCATTTTCCTTCAAATCGCTATATCTTGCATCAAACATTTTCTATCCTCATAACAATATTAATTAAAATTTCCAAAAATACCAAACTTTCCACTAAACCGAACCCCTTTTCAATCACCTTTCAATCAACCCGAATAATTCCAATGAAAAGCGTTATTGCCTTTACTCAAACGCTGTTAATTCCCCGATCATTTGGAGTTTCTAAACAAGCGCGTTTCCCCCCTAACTCAAATTCCATCGGAAGAACTCGATAACTCGAGACTTAAGACGAAGAACCACCAATGTTTCCAGGCAATCCGATTGCCGCTTTGAACTTCCCTTATTACACGAATTACGTAGCCGAACGGCGGCGATACCTCGCGCTTTTTCCCCGCAGCATCTTGAAGAGGGGAGGCGAAAGAGGAAACCGGAAGAAGGGTGGGCGCACCCCTTCTTTGTGCTAGACGGCAACAAATCGACGGGCCGGAGTTCTTAAACCGCAGGCACTGTGCAAACGAAAAAGCGCCTTTAGACACACAAAGTTATTCTCTTTGACCCCGAGGGGGTGAGAGGGTGGTTACGGGGGTGGTAGTGGCGAGTTGAACGAAGCCGCGTTACGACAGAAGTGTACGGGTTACCGGAACCGCCGTTGCCCGACGACGTCGTGTTTTTCCTCTACTTCCGTCGCCGCTGGCATTCACCCTATATTTCTGGCGTCACGCGTACTTATAATTCGTCTCTCTCTCTCTCTTATTCCGTTATCATAATCAGCCTCGTTAGCTAACAAAGTTCTGTGAATTATTTAATCGTGCTTCTTTGTCACTCGGATTTACCGCCCCAGGTATTAATCTTGAATTAACGCGGGGATAGAAGTTTGTAGAGGTTAGAGTTTGACTTTTCTTTCGTTTTCTTTTTTCCTTCCCTTTGAATATCAAACCAGAAATTGAACCAAGTTCGATGTACGGTTAGAAGTTGGAGGAAGTTCGATATCCAACTATCGTTTTATTAGATTCGAGTAATAGTCGTTCAAAGCCAAGTCTTATGAGATGTCCTTGCGAGGTATTTGATGGAGCTGGAATGAAATTACAGCTCATTGTCGTCCTACTGGAATTCCGATACAGGGTTCGAATGTAGGAGTAGTTCGGAGTTAATAAACAGCGAGTATTCCTGGAGTAGTATTCGATCTTGGAATGTTAATACGTTGCCATATTTTATATCGAGGGGGGATAGAAAATTTGTTGTTCAAAATAGTTCTATTACTCTCCTGATCACTTTCAGAAGAATTGAAAATTTTCTCCTACAATTTCATTTTGTTAATACAATATTACAGCTAGTATACTTTAAAGTCCTCCTGCAGATTTCAAACCTATTTTACCATCGCTCAATTTGCAGGACTTTCCATTTAATAACAGGAAAAATGAAAAATGAAATCAAACTGTTAACATTTTAATCGTATAATTAGAGCTTCCCCTTCGTATCGTTTTGCACTGTCGAAGAAACAATTTCAGAGATGATATAGCACGTATTTAAAATTTGATATATTGACAAGTTAATAAATCCACCAAGAATCTTCTCACTTCATCCTTCTTCTTATTGTCTTCCTTCCTCGACACTCGGCACGAAAATCCGAAATTTCCATCAAGACCCAACGAAGCTTCGAAGAAGCGAAAATAATCCAACGAGGACTACCACTTTCCGTACCTGTATCCGAAAAGCACGCGAGCTTCCGGTTCTCGAAAACTTTCCCGTCGCTCGCAAGTATCTCTCTCCAGTCACGTGATTGGCTTCGATTTCTTCATATTTTCTCCCTTCCGTTCTTCTTTGAGTATTCCTTTTCTTTTAACCCCCTCCATCGTTCTTCCTACACGGCCAACGAGGGCTGGTTGTCGCTTCGGCTAATTTGCTGTTTTGCAAATGGATTCCTAGAAATCCCTCGTACCCCTTCTCCCTTTCGTCGTTCGTCCGCAAAGGTGGACTTTATCACGGCGATTTCGCCACCCTCTACACTTTCTTCTTTATCTCGACCGATTCGTTTCCTTTCCTTTCCTCGACGCACGTCGACGCGATCGATGCGCAACTTGCACATTCTTACGTCCTCCTCGGCAAGGCCTGTTTTATGCTAATGACAGTAAAATATCGTGCTCTGACCACCGGCACAACGTGCAACGTAAAAACGCCGCAACGACGAGTAACACGCAGAGACCTGAGATAGGTAGGTGCGCGCGGAAGTGCAGGTGATTCTTAAAATCGTCGGCTGCTTTTATCCGTGGATCTGCGACGATGCTTCTGCTGATACTTTTTTGTTGCCTTGAGAATTTTTCGTCCTTTGGGTTTTTCAGGTTCAACTGCTGTGGTCATTTTGGTTAGAAGTCATTTTGTTGAAGAGCAATTTTACGTAGGACTTTTAGATGGATTTCGGACCACTGAGGCTGACATGTTAATAGTAATTCAGGAAAATTTTTCCAGAGATGAAGGAAATTCGAATTTTGGTTCAGATTCATTAATTGGAAGCTCGAACCGTTAACTCCATGGCTATCGCAGTTTCCTTGTAATTTGCTTACAGTTAATTATATAATCTTTAAATATATTTTCAAGCACTATTTTAGTAGCAATGAAAATAATATTAGCCTCTAATTCAATTGTTCTTTTAATATCATTTGGCAGGAGGTAAACGTTGCAAAATAATCAAAGTTGACGATACGAGAAATGGACACGTGGATTGATAGGGCACGTTTAAGTATCTTAAGACAAATTGACGGACCGTTTTTTAAATACCGTTCGGCAAAAACGTCGAATAAATGGTAATTTATATATTCTACGTGCCGAAAGCGAATAATTCATCAATTTCAATAATTCATTAATACCGGGATATGCGCAAAGTTTTATTTCCGTTTTTCGCGACGTATAATCGGAAAGTCAACGTGTCAAATTTCTTAAAAAAAAAGCAAAATGATTTAAGTGAAATTCTCAAACGGCAAAAAGACTGTGACATTTCATAACCAAAATTTCGATTCCATCGGATTTCATCAAATCAATCCCTCCCGGGAAAAATTACTCAAACGACGTTCTGCGGGAAATCCGGATCTTCCTTCACCAAGGTTTAAATGCCCGGCCTTAAATTCCAGGGAGCAGATCCTTCGAGGGAATTTAAATCCCCGGGGCGATAAAGGTTAAAGTAATTTATCTGTGTATCGCGTAAGAATTGCTTACAAAATAGTATCGGAAAAGGGATACTAGATTCTCGCGGGGGTTCGCCTTGTATCAGGTAAAATAGACTGGCGATCGATGCATCTTTTCTGAAAGTGTCAGGTGGAAGTGCCGCAGTTGGTCCTTGCCTTCTCTTTGCGTCTCATCCTTTCTTCCAGGGTCCGCCGACCTCCTTTGCGCATTTCCTCGACGGCGCAGCCGACTTGCAATTTCCGCCTTAAGTTCCAGTAAGCTCTATTCGTTTTTCCTCCTTGCTTTCCATAATTTACGATCCTTTCTATATAAAAGTCGCCCATTGACAGCCGTGAAATGAAGAGGATGAAATATTCCTCCGTGGACCGCCACCCCTGAGTATGATGGGGTGGATGACGGTTCTCGTTGAGGTTTTGCAACTTTGTACCCTAATCACGACGACAATGTAATTCAAGGCGATTCGCGAGACCAAAGGACGGTACACGATACGGTATTCGGTCGACGTACGTACTGTAAATGGAATATAAAATAATAAACCACCGGCGTCGTCTGTAGAAACGATTTTTCAAACGTACCGAGCACAAACGTTACACTCGCCGACGTAATAGTTTTACCTCTGTGTTGCGCTGCTTCGTGGAGAAGGACGTGACCGAATTTCGTCGTACACACTCGTAAAAATGATCCCGTCGGGTTTTCGAACGAACACTCGACCGCGAAATTGTATCGTTAATACTTTTCTTTAGTCTGCCATGTAAGGCTCATTAATTGCAGCGCGAAGAATTCAGAGGGAGGAATTTCCTTTCTCAAATTCCTATGTAATACGAATAAGCGTTGAATGATTTTGGAGAAATTTCTTCAAAGTAAAATTGTAGGTCATTGCAAGGTCGAAAATTCTTCTAACGTTTGAAAAAAATTAATTTCCATCATCTAAGGAACCTGAGTATAAATGAAATTTGCCAAAGGGTTAAACACTGAGAATAACAGTACACGTTAGAAAGTCAGTATCGACAAACCCCTTACAAGTTCGAAGACCACCCCTCCGTTTCAGCATCGCATTTTCGAACGAACGCTCAACGAGGAAATTGTATTGTTAATATTTTTCTTTAATCTGCTATGTAAATCTCATTAATTGCAGCGCGAAGAATTCAGAGGGAGGAATTTCCTTTTTCAAATTCCTATGTAATACGAATAAGCTTTGAGTGTTTTTGGAGGAATTTTGGCAAAGTAAACGATCCATGAACATTTTGACGATGTACAACTTAAAATTGTAGGTCATTGCGAGGTCGAAAATTCTTCTAACGTTTGAAAAAAATTAATTCCCATCATCTAAGGCACCTGAGTATAAATGAAATTCGCCAAAGGGTTAAACACGAAGAATAACAGTACACGTTAGAAAATCAGTATCGACAAACCCCTTACAAGTTCGAAGACCAGCCCTCCATTTCAGTATCGCATGGCGCACGACCTTAAAGCATTACGAACAATGGAGACATCGAATGATAAGTGCTCGGCATTGCCGTCGTTATTTCAATCGCGCCGTCGACTCGTTTAAAGGACAGTACTAGGGAAACGTAAGGGCGAGAAGGGCTAACAGTGAACCGGACATTCACGGCACTTGGCGTAACTTAACGCCAGCTAAGCCGTTTTACGGTCAATATTCTTTCACTCTCAATGTATCCGTGTTCTGCTCGTTACACGCCATTATCCGCGAAAGTACGGTGCTTTGACGAAAACGACCGTAACTCCTCGAATCGTGACGCTTATTTCACCGTCGACGAAGAAGCCGCATTTATACGCCCAACCTGTCGCGATTTCATTCTCGCAATTTTTCGGGCGAGGTACCGGCGATCGATTTCCCACGTAACACCTCTTTTTTTTTTTCTTTCCCGTCGGCGAAACCGGTTTTACTTGGAAAATCGTAAAAATACGAACGCCGGAATACGGCGACGGAGGAATACGAATTTCGCGGAGGGTCGGTTGGCTGTAAAAATGTTATTAATTTTGGAATCGAAAGTAGGACCGACGTCGGGGGCGAGGCTGACTTTTCTATGCGTCCAACGAATCTTTTTGATGTGCATACCTTTGAGCGGAGATTTCTTATCGTACCACGGAGATGACTTAACGTATATTCGATATGCCTCTGCAATTTCTGCGAACTTTTATGAGAAACGTCTAACGTATGATTTCACGGTCAGATGTCGAAGAGATTTAAAAAATACTAATGCTATATCTACGGTGGTTGAATCTGTTACACTTAAATGCATTAAATAAGGACTTTGAAAAAATAGGGATGAAGCGACAGAGATGATCAATTAAATATTGTAATTTGTGTATTTTAAGACATATGCGAAATATCTACTGCGATGTTACTCTATAAATTCGAGAATTTTTTAGAAAAAAAAGTGGGAACTTGTCAATTTGACGGGCCGTAGATCTGGTGTAAAAAAAATATAGAATACCTCTTCAGCGAAAAATTTGACTAAAACATCTACCACTCTTTGCAAATGTTATTCATGAATAGGCTGCGGATTTTTATGTATTTATGGTACATTTTACAGTGCTAAAACACACAAAAAGCATGTAATATAACAAAAATATTTGAACTACCCAAGATACGACATTCATTGTAAAATTTAGCGAGTGAAGGAGTTCTCTGCTTGGATCCTTCTTTATTAGGAGCGTTTAGGAAACTTAAAATTTGCATAAACATTCGCAGTGTAGTCATGAATATCTACAATTTACTACTACATCTACAGAAGTCATCCAATTGACGGATTTCCACTTGTCTATAAACATTTCTCAAGTCTATAGAGAAACACTACAGTACATACTTCACGTGTATCCTATAATACACAAATGACTTGCCTGCTCGTCTCCTTTGCCGCCTGATTCCTCTTTTTTCAAAGTATTTACTTAATATATTTAATTATAACGGATTGAACGCCCGTAGTTCTAGTGTTAACAAACTGTAATTCCACTCTTCTTTGCTTTACCATTAACGTATTTGCAAAGGACCATTTGCATTTCCCATTCGTCACGCAAGTTTAAGAAGTCAAAAAAAGATGTCGAGTTTGAACATGCTTTAAACGAATGCTCGGACAAACTGCATTTTCCATATTTTAAACGAGAGCGTTGGGGGTGAATTTAAGTACGATCACCCGAAAGCATTATCTCCAGCGTCGGAGCCACTCGTTTACCGGTGAAACAATGACTTTAGGTACATTGTCATGCTGAAAATATAGTCGCCGGCCGGCCATTCGATGTCTTGCCACTCCGTTTTATGCTAATGGCAAGCAAAGTACGGTGCATTAACCGAGTGACCATCGCTCGAGGAATCGTGGCCGGGGCTTACACTTATTCGTATGTAAATGCAGACGCGAGAGAAAGGGAGAAATATAGACGGAGGGGTGTCCTTAATGATATTTACTCGTGCGGTTAATTGGCACGATCTTTAAACACATAACGAATTATTTCTGGAAATTAATTGCGTCTTTCCTCTTCCTACCGTTCTTTCGAGTTTAACGAATAATATTCCACGGTATTATTCTCTTTCCTCGCTGAAATATATATTTTTTTTCCACGTTTTGTTTTCTTCTTTACCGTGCTCTTTTTGCGGGAGTACAAAAGACGATTCGCTTTCCGACAGGGAAAGCAGAAACGGCGAAGGATACGGATGTAAGAGAAGAGGAAAGAAAATTGACGAATATTTTGTCACGGCGCTGGAGTGCTCGGTTTTCGAGACGCTCCGAGTGAAATGTTGCATCAAAGAGGAGCGAAAAGACATTGCGAAAAGTCGTCGGATATAAGCTGATAATGTTGTATCGTACGTTTCGAATAATGCTGTAATTTTCGTGTGAATCGAAGCGATTCCGATATACGTGGCGTATTCGACGGTTTATTATAATCGAAATTATTCGATGGCCGTTCCCTTTTTATTGGTTTATTTTACGAGCGCGTAAGTCCGTCGGTATATTATAGATCGAACAGAATGATCGCCGATTCATATTAATATCCTGAATTCAAAGCTGGCAATTTTAATTTCGTGCCCGCTATCACGTTATTTTCGTACCTTCCGGCGAAAGAAGTAATATTAATATCAATATCGACAGCGTAATATCTGTAAAATTAATTATTTTAAGAACGGATGGGAATCCGATGAGAATGTGCGCAAAAATTATGCGAAACTCCAATCATGATATTCGTACATTAGTAATGGGAATAATTCAATACAAAGCTCCACGGATTCACGTTTTCCTCGATGCTTGATGAATAGATTTTTACGCTTATTGAAAACTTTGCTGGTTTTTTCATCCCTCGGAAAATACGCGTAGCCAGCACTACAAAAATAATGTAAAATTTTTTCTTTTGAAATCCCGAAAGAATTTCAAATAATAATTACAACTCACGCATTACGATATTATTTTTATATAAAATTCCCTTAATAATTACCGTTGGCAGGTTACGCAAAAAGACAATCAAATTCATCAACCTACTTTAAGACATAATTTTGCGCCTCTTAAGTCCATTAAACGCAGACAAGTGTTCCTCGCTTATTTTATTGCGCCCCAAACTTTCCAACACAGTTGTATTAAAACGAAAATCTCCACAAAGTTGCTCGTTGCCAACGGAAGGATTAATATCTAAAACCAGCGATACTCGAATCTCGCATTATTTACATCGACGCTCTCCTGGCAAGTTGCATTATCCTTGCAAAAGCGGAACGCGATTAAATCGAGAGCATCGTCAGTGAATCTGAATTTTCGCGCGCCATTCCCTCCGCTGACAATCTGTCTAATTGTATCGCCCTCGGTGGTCCGGTTTTACCCTTGTTCGCCGGGGATCAACGGCATTCGTTAATTAATTAATTCCCGCGTAGCCGGATGGTTTTTCCTTGTCGACGGTGTGCAACATGGAGGAGAAGCACATGCGCATCGAACGAACCGTCGAAGTTTCTACTTTTATGCAAGAAAATTTCGAACCTCTCGGTTTTCACTGCTATGGGCATTTAGCGTGGGACTTACTGTCTAAATGGGCGCCGAACCACTGAGGCTATGATGCATCAAATAATTTGGGAAAAATGTCCGAAAGAGTTCCTCAAAGAGTTAACTGATATAATTAATTCACCTAGAACTCACTGCACTGGACTTTAGATGGATTCAGAATCACCGTGGCTGACACACGTCTCACGTAGAATAAATTTCAGAGCGGCGAACAATTTGAACTTGCGCCCTCTCTGATTTCGAGTCAGTCGATGATTTTGATGGCTCACTGATTATGGACAGTCAAACCCTCCAATTTATGGGAGAGAGAGAGGGCGTGAAGTCTGAGAATGTTTACTTGTGCTTTACATTTGATTATTTTAATTATATTGTAGATTATTGTACCATTACAATCGGACAATTATTAATTAGTAAATTTTGAAGTGACCAACCCAATGAATGAAAATGGCACATAAGTACCCGTAAAAGAAAATCGCAGAGCGAGGAATTGAACGCACCCCATTACCGAAAACGGCCATAAATACCAAAAGATAATTACCACCCAGAAACCGGGCAAATTCGACGACCGTTTGCAAGCTTACGGCGCAATGTAATTTTCCCCATTACATTTATACGGCGGAAAAGTTCCACCAAATTTGCACGGCGGCAAGTCAAACTGCGTAGTTTCGAACTAAATTGTCGCATTAATCGCGGCTGAAATTTAAGCAAACAGACAGATTTGATTGCGGTTAAAATTGAAGCAGTACCAAGAGAGCATGGGGAAGCGATACCCATCGTAGAGGGTAGATTTGCATAAGGGTAGGAAGGAGAGAAGGGATGGCGGAGGCTGTTGCTGATTCTTCGGCTGGAAGCCGCGTCGACACTGACAAAACGTCTCGGTTGGCTCGCGAAAGTCCGAACTTTTCTCTCCGCTCTGTTCGCGTATCGGTTACGTGAAAATGATCGATGACAAAAGTACAAAGGCCACCGGGGCTGAGAGGTTACGATAATTTATGTGTTTGTCCTGTGTCGTCGACCGCACTATTCGTTTTCGCGTATCGTGGCGCGTCGTTGGAAATGATAAAGCCTCTTTTCTTCGGCTTTGCCCGAGATACACCCCGAGGCTTCGGAAGAACTCGAAGATTTTTCGAGTTCGAGAGTGCGGCTTGGAAAAAAAGGAAGGACACTGTTGAAAGATAAAACGCGATGGAATGTTTTTTTAGTTTCTGCGAGAGAAGATATTAAAAATATGAATTCTCCGTCAGGTAATCGGAGTAAAGAGACGTTGGATGGTTGATGAGGATTTAATGAATTTTTTAATATCCCATCCAAGACATCGCAGGAGGTATCACACGAACAACATTAATTATTAAATGCAAAATTACGCGCTTCATCGTCGGATGATTTTAATTTATAACAAGCGGGCGAGTGACGTTTATTGCAAAGGGAAAGTAACTGTTTACATTATTGCTTATTTACAGCGTTATTAATTTGAAACGACGGAATTGAAAGTTCTAAGGAACCCCATGGTGTACTTGAATTTTTTGCGAAATGAATGAGCATTGTAAATAGGTAGTACTCTATTAATTGACTCTTTTACAGATGGTAATATAAAATATGCGAAAAACGAAATATCATATCGCACTCGTTTTTTGCAAATTTCCCGGCATCGTGCGGGCTAATAAAAAATATTTTATTGAAAACACTGGAGCTTGCAAATGAGAAATATAAATAAAATTCGTGGCTACCTTTTACGGGGGCCAATTACAACGAGAACTTTTAAACGCGTTGGAAATACAAGTGACCCAGCCGATAACACGGATTGTTTGGGTTCACGAAGATATCTTGTAATACGAGACTCGGTTATGCGAAACTCCTGTAAACGAGGGGTTGCGAGCGAAAATTTTCAAATACACCCTTCGCCGAGGGAGTAAAAGTAAACTGTGGATAAAGGGGGATAAAATTAATTTCATACGATTCCCTTTAATCGCGTTTGTTCCATGAAAATATATTTCGTCGAATTTCTTTTATTATGAAATTATACCTGTAATTTTCACCTTTCAACAACATACGATAATTGTGCTGGTAATTTTGAAAGAAAAATCTTCAATTTTAAACAATTTTAAAGATATTATTTTTCGTGCATGTTTAGAAAATCTCATTGAATAAATCCTGGAAAAATGGAAAGGTAGAACCACCTGAGAAATAAAAAAGAAGATATATATAATAAATAATATATGTTAAGATCAACACACAAATTACGCAGACGTGACATTCCCGGGTATTAAAGTGTTAATTTCGGTCTTTTACATTATCTTCGACCACCATATTCTGAGAAAGCGTAGAACGAAACCAGGAATGTCGTCGAACTTCCTTTGATACGTCTCGAATTTACAGAAACGTCTCTGCGTCCCGCAAAAATGCACCGGGGGTGAGTCGTTTCGATTCGAACCTCTTTTCGCGAACGTACGATCTAACCTGTCGAGAAAGGTCGGAGAGATCTATCGGAAAAGGGAGAAGGCAAAATTCTGGATAAAAAGGGGTAGAGAAAATCGTGACAACTACGAAAATCTTGTTACCGGTCAACGAACCCACCCGTTAAAGCGTTCACCGTTCCGTTTGGAGAACAGTTTACCGTGCAATATTCCGACTAATTTTATTCGATATCCCGCGCGCTTTTTATTTATCCAGAATTACAAAATCCCTGTTTATAAATATTTAAATTTACGAATCGTAAATCGAGAAATACATGATAAAATCAACGAACCGATGCGATGCCGATGTTCGCGAGCGCGTTAATCAGATCCATAAAGGATGCGCGTTTCGTTTGAGCTGGAATTATTGATAAAAAAATCATTCCCCGCGCTGGAACGTCGCTGAAAACGAAGCCGGGATCTGGAAGAAATTTGATGCCCTCGCTCTCCCGGTAATAGTATCCGGGGCGTGCATATGCAAAAGAAGGGGGAGAATGAGAAAAACACAGAGGGAGAACAGAAGTATGATATTTCATATATTTGTCAATTTAATAAAGTGCTTTTAATGGATTACAACGAGGAGGAGAAGAGGACACCCTGGCGTCGAGTGTAATCGGCATGAATCATCTCGGCAAACTTCTCCATGAGGAAAGTGAGAGATAGGTCGATTGCCCTGGGAGCAGTCGTTCCTTCGCAGAAACGTAATGTACTCATTTTCTCTCTCATATTCTCCTCTCTCTTTCACTTTCCTCACGAGTCACTCTTTCCCACAATGTCTTACTCTTTACGAGTTACTCTCTCCTGCAATGTCTTTCCCAGCATCTCTCTCTTTACCAGTCTCTCTCTCTCTCTCTCTTTCTTTCAGTGTCTTCCAGCCACTCTATCTCTATCAGTCCTCCCTCAACTCCTCTCAGCCGGACAAAGAGGAGAAGGAGGGCTTCGCATGGAATTTCTACGATGCCGCGACGCGCGGAATTTCCGTCAGGCTTTTACGCCCGAAAGCCTGACGCGTTTTGACGCGTTTCATTAAAATTACATACGTCCTGGGATCACAGCGAAAGGCGTCGCGCAAACGCCAGCACGAAAACAAAGCAGAAAATACAAGCGGGAGTGAACGGGTGCGAGAATAGGGGTTTGCCCGTGAATTAAAGTTTCATGCCGGGCCGTTAGCTCCGCCCGCCAAATTTCCTTTTTATCGGGAGGAATTGCGCATGCTTTTGCAACCAGTTCGTCCCCGATTATGCAATGTTGCAGATTGCACCGGTGAATTTCTAACGCGTGCGTCGACTCGTGAAATTTTTGTGCCCCAGCGAAGGCAGTTGGTACACTCCGAGTCCATTTCCGTAAACGCTGACTCTCGCTTCCGGATTGAGGATAATTCGCGGCAAATGTACAGCGTTGAATATTTACTAAAAGCCAACGCAAAACCACCTGACTGCTAGAGAGTCGTGTAGCAAAGGACACGGGCATTTATTATTGAACAAATTAACCCTATGCTACGTTGAAAAAAAGTCCAAGTTGCATTTCCTCGAGAACGAATCGCCGCGAGAAAGGATAAAGGGGAAAAATAACGCGAGAACATTTCTGAATTCCACCGCATCCGCGGGAACCAATATTCTGATAAATTCCAGGCGGTTTCGTTAGAATTTATTGAATCGATAAAACCGATAATATCGGTCCTCCGAGAAGCGGCAATCTCGAGAGCCTCATAACGCCATGCTACGAACAAACGTCGATGATTTAAGCCCTGGCAAAGAAGTAATCCGACGTAGATTAGAAAATAAACGTACTCGAAGGTACCATCGAAACGCAACCTTTTTGGGACTTTCCTCGTGAAATTCCAGCCAGCGGGAACGCATAGCTTTTTCTCTTTTTCCACCACCACCCCACGAATAACCTCCCTTTGACCGTTCTCTCTCAATGTCATCGACGTAGGGCAGAGATTTTCAAAGGGGAAAAGACCGAACCGCGGGGAAGTTCAGGGTTGGTCCCCCATGGAGCAGAAGTCGGCAGCGCGAGGAATGAAAAAGGAAGGACAGAGGGAAAAAGGAATTCGCTACAGTCCTCTCGTTATTAGCGGGCCGCTGTGTACCTTCGTGGTGGGGAGTCGAAATATAATTAAAGGTTCGCCGGTGCCCGGCCTAAGGGATGTTTTGCTTCCATTATACCGTGGTGTAGCCCTTGTTCCAGGGGGTGTATGGACTCCGCAAGGGTGGCCCTCGAAACTCGCGGGCACTCTACAATTACGCTACCCTCACCGGCTATAAATTTCGATGCATACATATTCAAACTATAGGTCCATATAACGTACCAACGTCTCCTGTCTTTCCCTTTCGCCCCTTACCGTTTTCTCGGCACCACCCCTTGTGTCTTGCCGGTTTGTCGGACTCTACTTAACATCAAGTTCCTCTCCGCTTCTTCCTTTCCGCTCGTCTCTTTCACCGTATTCGCAGCCGTTCTCCCCGTTCAACCCCTAGGTTTCTCCCTTTATGAAATAATCATAGAATTATTAGCCTCCGGGTCTTCCGTCGATGCGTGTATTCCTTCTAGCATCGCCCGCGAAATCCCGTGGCTTTCGAGGCGGCACCGGGAGGGTGGCTCGATTTATACCTTCCTCGTTCTTGCCCTCCATGCGGATGCGTACGAGCGAGACTTAAAAGGCCGCGCCTCTCCTCTCTCCTCTCTCTTTTCTCCTCGCTTTCAGGCAAATTACTTTTGGAGTACCTCGTGGCGGCGTAATACCGTGTCAAAAATAATTCAAGCCAGAACCACCAGCGGGGAGGGAGGAAGTGTTCGCGCCCAGGTAACCGAGAGGACGTTTTCCGCCGACTCACCCGCGTTAATTACTTAAAATTAATTTCATTCTTGCGCCACGCACTCCCTGCTTTTTATCGTTCACTGCCCGCGTGTTAACTTCAACCTGCCGGTAGTTACGTTTTACGACGATTATTTTTACCATTTCTGCGTTTGAGCGCCGACACGCTTTTTCGCGGATGCTTTTGCACCTTTCCGTGCCGACTCTTTGGGAGAAAGGTGGAAAGCAATTCGGTGGAGAACGCGGAACGAAAGATTGCGGTATTAAAGAGGGGGTTGGTTTTTATTTGCAACTGTACCTTCAGCAGTCTACGTAATGTGGGAATACAGCTGTCGTTTTATAGAGCGTTTAGAATGATAGAATCGATCGAATCATTCAAACCAAGTCACTTATTTAATACACTTGCAAAAAATTCCTAAACTATAACTATGACCCACTGCTACGAGATTCGTGGCGATATTCCTGTTTCCATTGTGGCCTCTGCCTCGTTATTGTCCTTAAATTATATTCGGATGTGTTCCCAACTACCGACGACTCGATCTACATATCACTTGTAAACAATTCGAAACTAAAACATCAACTCCCTATTCGCGAGCGCAAAACTCCATCTCCCTTGCTACCGTAACCGTTGCACAAATGAACGCGTTTGTTTTTCATCCGCTTTTCAGCAAGCAATTTGCCAGACTTCTTGCAACGCGCGCACAAATTCATCGTTTCCACCTCTAACACGCGACCCATTTTTCCCTCGTCAAATTTACACCCTATGCAACAATTACCGGATTTAAAACACACGAAACATACGTCTCTCAACGCATCTTTTTTTCACTTTCTCTATCGCGATCGGAGCTGCAACAACGAATGCATCAAACATTATGTTAGCATGGTCGATCGTGTAATTAATCTCACGGTAAAAATGCCTCGACATTAACGTGTCCTTTCATTCCAATGCATTACGTTTCTTACCGTTATGCGAAGAAAGGTGCGATACATCGAGTTAATTGCTGGTAATTAACTCCGTTCCGACGCAGTGGGTCACTCCTTTTCGTTGTAGCTCGATACTCCAATAAACCCTCCCCTCTTTTCTTCTCCTCTTTGTCGCGTAGAACTACAGTGTTATAATAACAACCTTGCCAGAGTGGCCATTAGAATTTTTTAGGTCATCGAGGCTCGCGTGCCCTCGGTACGCGAATCGAGGCTGTTATGCAAAAGGACGAAGAATATCGGAAAAGAGTAATTGCGTGCGTGCATTAGATATTTTTACGTCTTACGGGCATTGTTCGAGGGAACAAAGGTTGTATGCGCGATGTGTATGTGTGTTTTTTTTTCCCTCGACAGCTGAAAAATTCCCCGGGAAAATGACCGTGCTGTAGTAAGAGTCATCCGGCATCCAGATAAAAATCCCTCGTTGCTATTCATTTTCTCGTGCGCCTTTCATTATGAATGATTTTAATGTTAAAAAAAGGAGGACCTTTGAGAGACGCGGTGTTGTTCGTTGAAGATGGCCGAGAGACGCATTTTTCTTTAGCTACGGATATTTATTGTTTTACTTGGAAACACTGTGCGTGACTTTCTAAATGCTGGAGGATTATTGTTTCATTATATATCGTTAGTATTAAAGATAGGTATGTGATTAGAGTTTGAGGTTAACCCTTTTGCTACTGATGGGATATATATGTCCCAAGCAAAAAATGTTACAAAAAATATGACTTTTTAAATTTTCAGCAAAATTTTGTTTCATACTGAGAGAAATTAACTGAGTAAAAAGAAGATATTTTTGATGTAGAATTAATTTCTACGCAAGCCATATTTTTTAAATTCTGTCGGGACGTATATTACCCAATAGTACTTTATCAGTGATCATTTTCAAAACAAAGTCGTAGCAAAAGGGTTAAATGATTACTCGAAGTGATTAGCATTTATTTTCTTTGACGTCGTTTTGAAAGAAATCCTTGTTGAATGACATATCATTTACGAGGTATTTTCGAAAGAATTGTGTTTATGTAGAAAAACAAAAACCGAAAGGATCAACGAAGCTACGGGTTTAAACTCTGCTTGTTATTTCTCAATGTTATTCCAACGGTTTTCGAAATCCCCAACCTTCTTTTTCAATTATATCGTCACAAGAAGGAGGCAAAGAACGTTACACAATACAGTTCATCGAATAAAAACATCCCGAAACTCCCATAAAAATTTTCCTCGCCTCCAAACGAGCGTTCATTCGCCAGCGTCCCGCAGACGGAAAAGGAATCGCATAAATCAGAAACGATTCCATCGTAACACCGCGAAAATGTTGGAAACAGTGAATGTCTCGTGAAACGAGGGAGAAAAAAAAAAGGGTGAAAACCATAGGAAGGGTTGAAAATTGATCCAACGGAACTTGGGATCACGGGACATTCCGGTCGTTCGAGTAGCAGAGTCAACAAACCGACACGCGGAAAGTACACTGCTTTTCTTCCCATACGTTGAAACGACCAATGGTCCCGCTATACATGTCCAAACAAAACATGCCCGTGTTTACTCGCCTAATGACGCTCAACCCCTCCCTTGCAGTCCCCTTGCATCCCTCGATGCTCGGCGCACCGGGCACCCTCCTCTTTTCCACCCTGTGGTGCATCGTGCACCTCCGTCGAGAAAAAGGCGACGGCACGTATGCTCGTCGCGAACGGAATTGCGAGAAACGATGCTACATGGGGCGCGAGATAAATGCTCGAAAACGAGCTTTGAACGGGGGATGTTCATGGCAGTCGATAAAGGAATAAAAGAAATTCGTCTATGGGGAGGAATACGGGCGTGTGTGTATGTTTATAAGCGGGAAAAGAGGGGTAGAGTGAGAGCAGAGAGGGAGAAAGGCAGAGAGAAAGACGCAGAGAAAGAGAGAGTGTGCGTTCAGACAGCAGTGTCTCTAAAAGTCGGCTGACCCTTCCTAATCCCAACGGGAGATCATTATATCGAGTGCCGATGTGATTTATACTCGTTAATGAACCTTTCCATATGCCGCGAACGGACGACCGAGATTCGAGACGCGGAAAACAGGGGTTGAATTCCGGTTTGTTTGATTGGGTTCTTCGCTCGACTCTTTGCTGGACAGGTTGCCCTTTTTTTTGGATTGTTGCAGAACTTGTTTCGAGGGCCCCTTTAATTGGGCGTTGTTGGAGAATGAATGACTGTACGTACCGGTGGACGGGAGAATAATACTGTTTGATAGGGTTGGAATTTCGCAGCGTACTTTATTTTTTTATAGTGATAGGTTTAGAAGTATGGTTGGATTATTGAGAATTTTTCTCTACCTTCGGCAGATATAACGGTTTTTCTTTCAGGATTTGCCTGTAACGAACATTACAATAGCTTATAATAGCTACGGTATTATAAAACGTACCTTACTTACGGACGTGTGAAAGACGCAGGCCTCGTATTACACAATACATTTTCGAAAATCTATTTAAATTATACCTGCCCGGCTCCATCCCAATAATCAATTCCAGTTGCTATTACCTGCTCCAGCAGGTAAATCGAATCCATCCTCCGTCAAGAAACAAAATCAATTTCCCTCCCTTATCAAATCTTTCACTCAACATTATATCAACTAATATAATTTCCGCTGTGACTCAAATGGATTAAAACACTTCCCACCCAAAAACCTGTCCACTAAATACATCGCACGATGAATGAAAGCACAAAGAATGTCCACCGTCTCTGCGAAAGAGATACCCGACCCTTCAAAAGCGAGACTCCTGACCCCTCAACATCGCGGGGGGTCATTATATCAAGTACCAAGTTGATTTACGCGCATTAATAAACGTTTACGCGTAGCTACCAGCAGCCTACTTGTGTTTCCACGCTTCCCGCCCCATGGCGCAAAGGGGCGAACGAAACGAAAGACGGGGGGGTTGTTGTTGCACCGCCATGAGATTCGAAGGGTTGCTCGAGTAGCAGCGACGTTACCGGCTCGCAAAGACGAATGGAACGATCAAATTGAATTCCAGCCAGGCACCTATCGCACTTTCCGCGAGGACCTCTTTGGTTTCCACTCGATGAGATTTCAAGACTCACCTGCACGTTGATACCCCATAGCGGATAAGGACGATCCTCTAAATCGTGCTATTGGAGAGTGCTGAAATCCGAATCGTCGAATACGAGACGACACCCTGCAGATTTGACGTTGTTGCTGATTTTTATTCGTTCGAATTCGTAGCTTTTTCTGTACATCGGAAAGCCGGGTTTACACCAGTCGTCGATGGTTTTTATTTTTCTATATCAATCGCTCGCTTTTTGTTTCTGTGAAAAATGCTTCGGTTGGTATTTCGAACTTTTCCGCGCGAGAGAAAGAATTTTCTATTTTTCCCGCGATTCCGTTGATGTTTCTTTCGACGACTTTATCGAAGTTCGTTCCTTTACGCCGATAACTCTACGTTTGCGTTTTAGTGCCACGCTCACCATGGAATTTGTATGTAGAGCAGTTAAGATTAAATTGATCAAACATTTCTAGAAAAACGGCAACGGTTCGGCGGTGTTTGTTTAGTTGCAAATTTTATAGATTCTATTCACTCGATATTTAGCCCCGTGTAAACCTGAGTTACGACTCCGTTCGGCATTCTCTCCATTCTGCCCATACACCCGCGCACGTATGTGCATTTTTTCCCTATTTCTACTTTATGGTTGTCGTCCGGAAAATTTACGGTAGTACGTAAAATGTAAATAAACGACAGATAAACCGTCTACTTTTATCGTTTATTTGCCTATACGAGGGATGAATTTCGGGCCAAGTTATTAGCAACTTTACGGATATTTATACGGCCACTTATCGTCAAAACGATACATATCACGAGCCATAAGAAGCTGAATAATTATCAAGCCGTACAGCTTACACGCAATCTCGCATCGTTCTCTAACGATCTACAGTGGAAAAAAGAAAATGAAACACCGATATAATTTGTTTCCCTCACTTTCTCCCACTCCATGTAACTTCATTGAGCGCCATTTATTTCGTGCACACAGGGATTAAATTTTATAACGCTTTCAGGTCCGTGTAAACGTTAAATTCAATCACCCTATTCCACGGTAAATTCTGCACCGTCGATGGTGCATACGAAACAGCCAGGAGGATACGCACGTCGCGGAAAGGTTGAGAAGTAGTTGGAAAAGAAAGGGACGAAACGCGCGGCAATCTCCGTGAACGCTTCAAACGGTCAAATAAAATCTACGCGAGCTATTTGCGGATTTTCCTGGCGTACCTGAGACTTCCTTGCTCGACTCTTTCGCCTACTCTTCTAATCGAATTCGATTCGCATGAGTACGACACGTCGGTTTTGCTTCTTCGCGTCGGATAACAATGTAGAATTGGATAAGTTCGCCGGAAGCGCGAAAGAGACCGGAAGACGTTGGTGTAAATGTAGTTACTGGCAATGGTAACTGTGGCATGGTAACTGTGGCATGGTAAGAGAAATGGTTTTAACACTAGAAACAATCAAACCGGTCAAAATGACTGGTACACAATTCTTTCCAAAAATTCTCCAAGTTTATAGACGAGTCTTAGAAGAAATATTCCATGTCCATCTTAAAAAACATAAATCACCGAATCGAGAATCTTTTCCGCCTCGAGATTCCTCCTTTTCAAAGTACTTATTTAATATTTTGAAATATGATAGATTTAACGCCGGTAGTTGTAGTGTTAATGCCATGGTAATTACGGACCTGAGATTAACAGTAGTTTTTCAATGTTCATCGGTGTCATCGTTTCACGGAGTAGTTACTGTTTTACGGAGGTTGTGAAGCAGAGAGGCCGTGATATCACGTGGGAAAATTTCTCTCGGCGAAATGAAACGTGGACTTGCTATTCGGGAGATGAGGGATTCATCTGCATTGCCATCATGAGCTGCATGCACTTCGACATTATATCTGCGCTTAGCTAGATTTCAAGGCACACGATGTATGATTAATGTGTTTTCTTATTTAATTCTACCCTGAAATTTTATTAATTATTCTTAATACAGGATGGCTAAAGGTGAAATTTTGTATATTGAGATCATACTCCAGAATAGTGTTCTCCACTTTAACACTAGATCTGTGGACGTTAAATCTGTTACGCTTAAAACGTTGAACGCCACGGTATCTTCCGGGTTTTATCATTTCTACTAAAGTGAAAGTTTTTCTATCAAAATCACATCTTTACAAAGCAGAAATTTTAAAGACACAAATAGAAATATAGTCAGCAGAACATTAACTTTTAAATATGTAATTATTTAAATACTTAATGTATTAGAAAATTCATAAATATTACAATTTAAAAGACATATTTAATTTCATTGAATTCAATAGCGCCGGTCACCGGTGACCTCCATGGCATTCAACGTGTTAAATATGTTAAATAAGTAATTTGAAAATCGGAGGATCAAGCGACGAAGAAAATGATCAGTTATGCAAGTTGTGTGTTATATTTCAGATGTTTATGCATTTATTACTTAACACTACTGAAATACAGAAAAACCATGCACAATTTGCATAAACATCCGCAGTGCAATTATAAGATATACGTAAAATATCTGTCGTGCCTTCTCTATAAATTGAAGAAATGTTTAAAAAAAAGTGGAAACCCGTTAATTTTACGATTTCCGTAAACGTAGCGTTAAATCGTATATATTCATGGCTAATTTGTGCAAAGAATAGTACAGGTTTTAGGCGAGCTTCTTGCTTCCGTAGATTTAATGTTAGATTTGACATTACCGACATTTAAGGTCGCTCGGAAGGTTGGCAATATTCCGATGCAGGTACATATTAACATTAGAAAGTTCTCCTACGAAGTGAACCTGCTCGTCTTACGATTTACGAGTCGTCTTCTCGGACGTTTCACTGTATCCACCGTGTCGAATAAAGATTTGCGACGAATGAAACGTCAACATTGCTTTCGTGCATTAGCCTCCGCGAGTCATAGCTTTTTACGATCGGCTTTTACGGAAACGCGAACCAATTCACTGATTAAGGGGGGAAAGTTTTACGGGGCAAATGATTTCCTCGAGTTTTACATTCGGTGATACTAAGTAATGGTTAATGTAATTGAGTTCGAGCTGTTGTCGATAATTGTACGCCTTGAAACAGCTTGTAGGAAGAAAATAAAACAGCAATTCATTTCCAAAAATGCTAGTATTATAGGGTCCTATTCAAGTTTAATCTTAGACGAGCAATCAAAGAATATCGATGCTCGTCTTCGAATAAACGGAACAGATGCCCTTAGAATTAATTAACAATACCGTAGCCTAGAAACTTAACTGAACGCGTGTAATTAAAAACAAATGATTAACTTTATTAAATATATATAGAAATACAATACTCTAAACAATACTAAAATAACTCTAACGCTCTAAATCTCCACTCTGTATATCTCCACTCAACTCGACTCTATGAACTCAACTCAACAACTGTTTCTTCCCAAAAATCCTCGCTCGCATCCACCCTCGATCCTCTTTCTCACAGCATGCATTCTTCGTCTTTCTCACAGCATGCGTTCTCTGTTGCACTCACTCATTTTCTCTTTCTCTACAGACTAAACATTCATGCTAGCCCTGACATCCGTCGCCTTCCAAATCACGTACTCTAAACAGCCACTCTCGCCTATATACAAACCATTCACACTCACTAATTCCAAAATTAATACTATTTGAGCGTAGGAAAAATTCCGTTCCTACAGTATATGTAACAATACTTGAGTGTAATAATTTATAACGTATATAGCCGACTGGGCAGGAAATAAAATCTTTAAGCGATAATTTGGAAAGTTATGATGTAATTTCTGCGCGAAAGCACTCATGTAACATTTGGCTTAGTCTCTTGTATTAAAATTTAATTCAGGGCTCGATTTTCTTACGATTCAACTTCGCATTCCAATGCATCGATATAAAATAGGTTACTAATTCACATATTACTAATTGAGATTATTAAATCACACATTAGTTTACGATGAAAATATAAAAATACCGAGTTTCATAAAACAGGAGTGGAATATTTACTGAATGGCTCCTCCATCAATTTGGGAAATTTTTAGAAAAAACTGAGAGCGGGTCATTCTGACCGCCGTAATAGTTTTAATGTAAAGGTGAATTTCAAAACATTAAAAAGACGTAGCCTCGCAGAATTAAAAACACAGAGGCCTGGTACAGGTAACACTCGTAGCTTCCACTGAAAAGGTTAATATTTAAACAAAGTAATTAATTCATCTCCGAAATTCTCCCATACCTTCTAACAAATCCGCGTAATCACAAACCCTATCCAATATTGCATTCAATTCTTATAATTCTCCACGAGAAGCTACATATTTCCTCATTTCCACCAACATCTAGCGAAACCTCCAACAAAGCCTATTCTCAGTCGACGTACCCCAGCTAACAATTCATTAAAATTCTCGATAACCGAACGACTAAAAGCCGTTCGAAATTCTGTTCGCACGTTAATACAGATCAGCTCAGAAATCGAGGTCGGGTGACAATGGAATCGCAGTCGTGGATTCCTTGGGTGGAGACGGTTCCAGCTGGAATTCGTACGTTGGCCAAGAATGTCGGTCTAACAAGAGCTCCGCCCGTTGAACCGATGTTTCTTTTTCTCTCGTGCACCGGAAGCCAAATAAATCTACGATAAATCACGCGTGCACCACTACTGCCGGAAGTAGCGTCGCGCCGAGACCATCCCGGCGAAACTGAATAAAATCTCTTACGCTTCCGAGGAAACCGTTTCTTGCGACGACGACTTCCGTCCCCGACGCCTCGACCGAGTCGATAAGACCTGGTCAGCGATTTATCTTTATTCCCCGTTAAATCGTGTACCTCGTAAAGGTCCTCCGGGGTCGGATAAATGGAATAGAACGAAACGAGACATTTGCTCTTTTCGGGGATCCTTGGCTTCGATTACTAATGGCTGGTCTCCGCGGACGTCGAATTTGTGGGATTGTTTCGCGCGAGGTTGGGCAATGTCGGGAGGTCGAGTCAAGGTCTGTAGAGTTGTCGATTTGTAGACGATATGGATAAAGGACAGGTGGAAAAATAATTTTGGTTTTTGGTTTCTGAGAGATATTACTGAGAGACATCATTAACACCAGAAGAACCGACTATTAACACAGTGTATATAGAGATAATTAATTAAAATGTTACAAGGAAGGGAATAACGGGGAAAGTTATTGAACGATAGAATTGCTTATATTTAGCAAAATAGGCATGGAAAAATGAAAACGTCCTAACTTTTCAAAGAAATTTAAAATCAGGCATTTTGACTGGCTTGGTAGATCTAGTATTAATGAAATTCACGATTTCCGTGTCGTTCTCGCGTTTAATCGACGAGTGATAAAAAATGTATTTGTGAATATTGTGGATGATAAACAAGTGGGAAAATAATTTTTGTGTTTGGCTTTGCAGAGATATCGCAATTGGTAACAACATTCACGAACAAACTTAAGCGTAACTTAAAGATACACGGCACAGATATTTTGAAAATGAAGTTGCTCCTGATAGCGGTGAGCAAACAATGGACTCACTGGTCCATAGTATGCTAAGGAATCATCTGAATCTCTTATCAAGCCCTGACGAACTATAATATTCAAAATTTGATACACAATTCGCAGTAAACTATTTGCAATTTTTCTACAAATTCTGGAGAACTGTCATATTAAAATTTTACTTATGCTTCTAAGAATGTGCAAATTTCGAATAGACATGTAAAGAATACTTTGAACCATTAGTAAATAAATTCTGCAAATAATTCACCCCACAAGAAAATTATAAGTATCTCCACTAGTATCCAATACATTATAAAAACAGCCACCAAATGCTCCATATTTTCCCAATGTTTTTTATCGCCACTTCGTGCGACGGCTCTTAACCTAATGTATTCTATAATAACCGCCCTTAAGCGGAAGCCATAACACAGATAATGCAGCGGCTTATAAAACAAACATATTTTCTCACCCCCTAAAGCTCCCGGATCGGTGATCCCTCCAACGAGGCTGCAGATAACTTCAACGAACTTCCAAATGAATCACAAGTTGCAAGTATCACCAACGTACGATAACCATCCCCTGATATCCCATCCCCCATAAGTCTCACGCTGAAATATTCACTGTATTGCAACGTGCACGTAATATCACACTTTCAACACGATCGCGTGGCACGCAACGATTCTATCGGAACGAGAAGCAAAACGAGCACAGAGGTTCGTTGAGATTGGGTCAAAGACCGAAAAGGACAACATTCCCGTTCCGCGGCCGGAGAGTGACTAAGCTCGGTGTCTGTGTACATTTCGACACCGTCTTGGAGCTGTCAAGGACTTCGGTCCTCGCTGTGCGAATTTTCTGTTATTATGACCTACACTACCGGCCATAAGTATTAGGACACCTACTTCGGATGGAATAAATGTGAACATAAATCTATGCACATTTTTCTATGATTTTAACTAATTTTGTTTTATTTAGTATTATATATTTCCAGGGAAACATACATTACGTGCTATAACAGGTTTATAATGCAAAAAATAAAATAACATGTTTTGTTTTCATCGATATAACCACGTCTTTTCTTCATGACGACTTTCACGAGTTTTGGCATTCTGACGTTAATTTTTTAAGGGTATCTGTTGAAACTCCATTCCGAAAAGTTTTTTTTAACATTTTTATGAATATTTGTATACATTTACAGAGAATCTGATACGAGAAGCCCTCGCAGCAGAACCTGAAAGTTTCTCGGTAAAAATGTAATACAGACTGTTATTAAAAAACCAGTAATAAATTTATAACTTAAACAAGGATGTCGTAAATACTTGTAGTTGAGAATATGTTTCAATCAAAACCCGAAAATAGGAACAGTGAAAATGTTCACCCCACAATCAGCACTAGAGCCTCGATAATCCCTACGTTTTAAGTTTAAAATGTAAAGATTGTGAGATGGACTCATTTTACTAAATTTGATTATTTAAATGTTACTCTATTTTTGAATACCGTAAGTCGATGAGAAAGAAGAATTTCTTGATATAATGTACGATAAAATTATTCCAGCCACGCTGCACGGTGAGTCGATTTTTGTTTAAAATGTCAGAAGTTTTTCATCGTGATAGGTGGCAATTAACGTCATCAAACCAGAAGAAGAATTCGATACTTTCTTTTAAAAGTGCCGAAATTAAATTCATTCCCTCGGTTTCCATCGATGCACGATACAGAAGAATTTTATTTCGAAGGTGAATCGAGAGGGCGGAAAGGACGAGATGCGACGAAGCACGGGATTGCGATGGTTTTACGGAAAATACATATATCGAGCCATGGTTTTCACTATCGACGTTAAAAATCGTCGCCGAGCGAAGCGAAGTAATTTCTCTCAACGATCACCCGCGTCGTTCGCTCCACCCTTCGACAGGTTACAACGTCGATTTATATATTTTTTACCGAGGCCTGTAGACCGTGTAACCGATAGATTAAAAAATTCGACATTTTCGTCGACTCTGCCAGTCGATCTCGATGAAATGTTTCAATGCTGACGTATAGAAAAATGTCTATATAATTTTTCCCCACTTTAAGATAACATCTGCACTTGCATTTCTACTTGCTGTTTCAATCCATTTACATCTGCCAATTATATCAAATATTATAAAGAGTCTCTTCAATAAAATCGAACAAAGCAAAAGTTGATTCGATGATGACCAGAAAAGGAAGATCGTATCGCAGAATTTCATTAATTCACTTCCATTTAACACTAGAACGACCGAACCAGTCAAAATGACTGGTACACAATTTTTTCCAAAACTTCTCCAAGTTCATGTAAAAGTCATAGAATAAATATTTTACGTCCATATCAAAAAACATAAAACACCGAATGGATCATCTTTTCCGCCTCTTGGATTTCTCTTTTTTCAAAGTTCTTACTTAATATATCGAAATATCATGGATTTATCGCCGGTAGTTTTAGTGTTAAGGAAACGTCAAACTTTTAATCTATCGCAGGCCATTGAATTTTTAACAAATATGAGGGGGACCGGAAAGTAATGTCGTTTCACCAGATATTTTGCTCAAAAACCAATTGTTATTTATCGATCCGGCATTGAAAATTTGCACCCTGGATGACAAAAGGTTCTTGCTAACGAGGGTGATTACATCATTCAGTAAAAATAAAAACTTCTTACAAATTTATTTGTTTGAATGTAATTTAAAAAACGACATTAGTTTCCGGTCCCCCTAATAAATAAAACATTTCCCAGCAATGCCACTAATCCGAATTTCCATCAGCATTCCCACTCTTCCCGTTTATAATCGATTTATCGTTACAACGGCCATTTCGCGAAACAGGGGGCAAGCGGGGGAAACGCAACCGTTCCCATCCACCGGGTAGCCGCCTAACCCGAAATGAGCTTACCGAGGCTTCGCGTAATCAAACAAACGCAAAGCACGCGCCATCGAGCGATCCTCGATGAGCCCTTCGATAAATTCACGTAGCCTTTCTCACCGTACGTTATATACGTCCATGAATCCCCGGTGTTTACAAGTACAGGCCTCGCGAGCCATTGCCATAAGTATATCTGCGGTTGGTCCGGACGATCGGGAGTCAAGAAACGATCCCCCTCTCCCGGCTAGGGACGACCCTAACTTTCCCACCGTTGGAGAAGGCAACGTTTTGGCAATTAACTGGACCGTTCTCCAACCCCCAATGTATCTCTATCTCTCTCCCTCACCCCTTGGAATCCCTGACCACCCCGTTCTCGACGTATCACTTTCCAACCCTCGCGGCGGAACGGCTATTTACACAAGAATAACGCGCTTTATGGGATTACGTCAAAACATCGCCCGGTGGAATCGTTGTCCCGATAAAGAGCGGATAACAATGAACGAAAATAGAGAAGAAAACAGACAGCCGTTCGGAGGGGAGGTGGCGAGGGTAGACGAAGGATAGACGAACGTAATAAAAAAAAGAAGCGGAGGAGACACGGAGGGGAGAAGCGGAACGAAAGGGTGGAAACGCAGGACCTCGACGTACGACCCCTTGGCGAATGCAAAATCAACGAACTATTGTGTTCACGAGGGATCGCACGTTCTTCCGTGTATACCGGCTGCACGCGAGGGCCCCAGGGCTGCTTCGAGTATCCTGCCTCTCTCGGAGTGTGCCACCATTTCGACGTACTAATTGGAACACGGATCTCCGAGAGTGGTAATTGAAGGAAGCGATTTAAGGATACCTTGTAATCCAGCGCGTGACACCTCCAGTGCCGAGTTTCCACGGGTCGTTTTGTCACGGGTGGATTTTGGAGTATGCTGGCGATTTTCGGTTTGGTATGGTTTGGGGAAGGATGTTGACGATCGAAACAGTTTTTTACGGTTTGTCAGGTTAAAATGATGTGTTTAATCTGAAATGTATGCATTGATGTAGAGACTTTCTAATGAGAGACTTTGAAAAGGCGTTGCGGTGGGATTGAAGTTAACCCCTTGCCTTAGTACTTCATTTTGAAGTTTTCGACGTAAACGTTGTCATTTAATTTTGTATTGAAATGGATCGATTTAAAATGATTAGGTTATTACCACATCTATTAGTTTACCATGGAAAGATAAAAGAAACGAATTTTATTAAAGAGAATTGTAAGATATAGGATGAATGCAGCATGTCAAACTTAAAGGCACTGAATACTGATGCGGGCGAAATTCGTCTTTTCCACTTAAGGTGTTAACCCTTTGCCCTACGATTTTTTTTCTGACAGAATTAATTGCTGAAATAAAAAATTATCAATGATTTCTGCTGTAGCGTATAATTTAACGCAATATTACTAGTACAGAAATAATTTGCTCGTCTTATGGCCGACTAATATTTTAAAATTAATCGTCTTTGGATAACATCAAAATTTTCTATTCTGTTCATCGCGTCACGAGTGTCACACGTTATTGTAGGACAAGGGTTTAAAGGCTGTAATATAAATTCTCATAAGTTCTGAGGAATTTTTTCTAAATGATCGTTTGACATATTATTGTTTGGGATATTTGGAACTCTCCCAAAATTGTAGGTCCTAGGCGAAATAATCACAGCAGGTAAAGACGAGAAATATAAAATAAAATAAAAAGTTCTTTACGGACAGATAGTTCAAATGCCATCGACAAAGCCTTTAGTCAGATTCCAATAGCCAAGAAGAATCGAAACTTTGTAATTACCTCTCCGACGTGGGAAGAACCGCGCGAAAACCCTTCGAATAACTAACATTCAATTACGGGACGCGATTCGTCCTAGTACGATTTTCGAAAGGCACGACCCGCGGGTAAATTGCAAATGACATAGACCTCTGGGCTTTTCAATTTTCACGTAGCGCGTGTCGTACGGTATGATGGATGTTTTCGAAACGAATCGACTGGTGCATCATTTGCATCCCCGGCGCGTCTAGGAGCAAACGATAGCTGATCGCGACAGCTCGAAATCCAAAACGAACGTACTCGCGTATCAATTGTTTCGCTACCCGCTTTGATTTCTGACCGTAAAACTATGCGCGCCATGCGCCGGCTAAATATTCGTTAATAAATACTGCACTCGATGAACACCACCGATGATTCCCGCCGAATGCGCTTTTTCACCGTCGCATTATTCGTGCCTCCACGAACCGACGGAATTGCACAGAAGAAGAAGGCCCGCGAACGTATTAATAAATTCGCGCATCGTTCGACCTATTAATTTCGCGATCGCGTTTCCGAAGGTAACGCTTACGAAGCTCTGGCACACGTGACCCTCGTAAAAACTCAGTGGCCTGTAATATCGCCGACATGATAATTCTCTCCTACGTCTCTTGAAAATTCCTCGCAAGTTCCGATACACGAACGAGCAGCGGGGAAAGACGATAAGGATGCCAAGTGAACAAGAGAGGTAGAGAGAGAGAGAAGGCGGGAGATAGGAGACGGTAAGAAAGGGATGAAAGAGAGACGATAAGAGAGAAAAAAAAGGATACTCATCGAAATTCAAGCAACCTCGCATTCGAGTATCGCCAGGGTGGATCGATATTCCCTTGGTAATGTCAGCTATCCTACGGTTCCATAGGGTAACGTTGGGGGTGCCACCCAATTTTTCTACGAGACTGAGCAGCGACTGGAGCGTCAAACCAGAGGCTGAATCGTGCCGCGAATAAATTAAGCGCCGGTTTTAAAGCGATTAGGAAGGTCAGATTCTAATCCGGGAAAACGAGTGGGTCGAAACCGGCAGATGCGTTTCCTACCCCTCTACGGTTCCACCCTTCCCTCTCTTCCTTCTCGAGCCATACATCCTTAGTCCCTACCTTTCCAGCGCACCTTTCAGTCTTGTAACTTTCTCTCTGTTTCTCTCTCACTCTCCTCACCCGTCATTGTTACCCTCCTCTCGTAGAAATCCGAATGTGCACCGGGTGACGATCCTAATGAGGTTACCCACGCCGAGGTCGCCCCAGATACGTGGCCCGGCAAAGTGGATAAAAGTGGCTTCCGTAGAATACCAAACGCGAAACGCTTTCGAATGTGGCCGTTGGAAGGGAAAGGGGTGAGGGAGAAAGGGTAAAAAAGCTTGAAACGAAATAAAAACAAGAGGCGTGAGCGCGCAAGTCTGGGCGACACGCTCGTTCAACCCCCCTCTCGAATCGGTCGCTCGTATGAGAAATGTCCATTTCCGGTCGAGTTGATCTGCTCGATTTGTGTTAAAATATAAAAAATATATATATAACGGTAAAAAGGACAGAGACAAAAGAAAGACGGAAAGACGAATACCCATTGTTTCACGAACGGGTTGCCGCGGTCGTGTATCGATGTCAATCGAATCGTCGCTATAAATTCTATCTCTTTAAAATTCAACGGGCATACCGGAAAACTATTATCCACGTTCGCCGGATTTTAAAACGGACTTAACCGCCCGTCACTGTTTCGGGTTTCAATTAAATGTTTCGAGGCGTTAAGAGCGAATTATTTCATCCGTCACGAATGACTTTTTTTTTTAGGGGGAAAATACATGGGGGATATATTGAGGACGATCGGTCGTTTTCAATTGGTTCATCCAACACACGTTGGAGTGTTTTTTCAGTGGCTCAAATTGGCCGCAGTGCAATCGAATCACGTGTAACGGACAACAAACGAAATCTAATGCGTTCGTTGGGGAAAATGTGTTGGATTAAAAGCGAACGGTTGATTAGGCAGAAATTTATGCAAGGTATTGTTAGGAAGTTATTTTACTAAATAATTCCAAGGTTGCACGAAACACGGTGGCGCTTTGGGCTCTTCTTCTGTCTTCGCTTTAAATCTATATCTGTGAGCGTTGTATCCGTTATACTCGATACTAAACCTACCAAGCCAGTCAAAATGGCCGGTTTTCAATTTTGCCTAAAAATTACCTAAATTGATAGGGGAGCTATGAAGTAAATACACCCAATTCTGTTTTTACACGGTCTTTCTTTTACACGATTTTGAATAAACACGGTCTAGAAAAAAAAATTGATTCCGTTTTTACACGATTTCATCCGATTTAGCACGATTAAAAAATCTAAAATATTCTTAAAATAGATTTGTTAATAAAATTTTAACTATTTTTTACAGGGTTGAAGGATATGGAATTAATCCCCTTTTTTCTATGTATGTATTTCATGTCTTTTTTTACACGGTTTTGTTTGGAACATATCTACGGTGTAAAAACAGAATTAGGTGTATTCCACTTCTACCTTATAAAACCTAAATTATTTAATTAATCACCTTTTTCACCTCTTGATTTCTCTTTTTCCAAAATAAACATTCAGTATATTTAATTTTTAGTTGATATAACATTGGTAGGTTTAGTGTTAAAAACATAAAGTAAGTACTTTGAAGAAAAGGGATGAAGCTGCTAAGAAGATGATCAGTAAAGTAATTTGCATATTACAAGATATACGGCAAATAGCTACTGTATTGCTTCTCTACAATTTTGGGAAATATTTATAAAAAAGTAGGAATGAATCATTTTGACGGCTTTCGTAGGTATAGTGTTAAATGCGACAATTGCTTCCCCCAGAGACGCCGATTTAGCAAAATTCCGCGGAAAAGCGACAATTTGTAGAAAAGCAATCCTGCGAAGCCTTAACGATGACAGTAACTTCGATTGCACTTCGTGCAGCGCTGTTTTATTATTCGTTTGGGGGAAAGAAATGGCAGAAAAACAAGCGCAGAATATCACTTATTTCCAAGTTATTAAATTGATTCATCAAACGTATATTTTTAAAAACACTCCCGGAGAATATTTTTCATTTCACCATCGTCATGGTGAAAAGTGTTTTTTTATTTTTCCAGAAAGAACATGTAGTTGAAAAAAAGGGGAAATAAAATACAAGGAAAAAAACAACATTGTAATATTGGGATGCGAATTTAATGCTCGATGCGGGCACGGAATTATGAAGTGCGGAAATTAAGAAAAACCGTCGCCCGAAAAGCCGATTTCATCGAAATTAGGCGACGGTAGAAGTAAAAGCAATGAGAGTTAATTCGCGGAGAGATTCTAACAGATTTCAGCCATTTATTACAAAATGGCGTACAGCAAGGAAGTGAAAAAGAAAAAATGATTTTGGAGAATACAATTATTTATGATGAAACGTTATCCCGTGAGTTTACCTGCGACGGTTTATGAGATGGTCGATTTCCATTTATTAAAATACTATTCTCGCTATTTTACGTTGCTCGTGTGACGGTGCATCGAGATTTATGGCTATTGGGATACACCTATATTGGGATGCACCAATTGCACCGGTGCGCCGATGTATTATCCAATATTATCCAACTTCCCTCTTCGACGACTTTCCTCGAGATCACAGAGAATAACGATCTCGATGTCGGTTTTAATGTAGAGAGAAATTTTCATCCGGCTCAACGTTTAATACCAGATTTATTTCATGGGAACACATGGCAGTAATAATAAAGAACTCATTTCCAAACGAGAATCGAATAATAATTATTGTTTCAATATATCCTCGATGAGTTTTAAACCTTAATTGTAATAATTGCTATAAATTTTCTCGACGTCCTTATTATTTATTATTTTGTGTTGTTTTACATTTCGACCCGAATTTGAATTCCATATCTCTACATATCGTTACGAATTTCCCAAATGCAAATCTGGAATTCGGACACCTTAGTTGAAAGTCCGAAACAATTCCGTTCCTACCACAACCCCTTATTGCTTTGTCGTGTCACGTAATATCGGATGATTTTGATTGGTTATTATTATCGTCCGCACGAAGAAATAGATTCACTTAGCGCCGAACAATCCTTTATACGAAACACGATCGAATCGCTTGAAATTCAGATCTCGATCGTACGGATACATTTTTCGTGGTATCATCGACACCCGGAATTTCGCCGGAAGATCTTAACCCCTTCCCCTACGATTTGTTTTGTGACTGCCTATGCAATAATTCGGAAGCTAATTGTTAAAGTTAAAATTGACCAGTGACTCTTGATATATCGTATAATTTAATGTAATATTAATATTACAGGAATAATATTATCGCGTTGCGTCTCATTAATACTTTCAATTTGATAGGTTTTACAAAGCTTGAAAATTCCCTGTCCCATTTACCTCGTCGTGAGTGACACTCGTTATTGTAGGGCAAGGGGTTAATGAAAATATATGAATCTCTTTGCGTTTTATTTCTTTTTTCTTCATCTTCCTTCTCTCCTTCGTTTTCCAGCATTCGATACTGAACAGTTCGAGCGAATACCTCCTCACAATTATAATTAATGCCTTTTCCGGTACCCAAATACGTAACTCTTCGTCGCTTCACCCGTTGAAACAAATACAATCGTAAATCCATTTCAGCCGTCAAAGGAGAGGTAGCGAAATGCTTTTAAATAATCCACCCTTCGCAAACTTTCAGAATTTTGACTGCCTCAGAACCACGTTCGTACATTTACATCCGCGGATTTCTATCCCGCAGAAATGTCAGTTCGACAGGAACGAAAGAACAAGCGCCAAGAAACTTCCCACCGAAATAATTCCAAATAATCCAAACAATAATTTCCCGCGTCCATTTCCCACCGCTTGCAAACACCCTATCCATAAAATAACGAAAATCAAATCGTCCAAAGCGACGATACAATAATCCATTCCCAAAACCACCCTAACGAAACCCCCTCTCGATCTCCTCGCAAAAAATCGGATAATCGTCGAAACCGCAACAAAAGGGACACAGAGGGTAAAAAAGGCATGTATCCCCAACCGATATTTTCCGCGCGCTCGGCCAAAACCGGCTTGGACGAATTCGCGCAAAAACGAAACCAGCCACCCCGTATATTCCTTTCTGCAAACCTGGCAGAACGGTCGACCGGCGTCGTCTCCGTATGACGTAATCCGTTCCATTTATTAAAAGGCGATCCCCATTGTTTTACGCGACCGGTACAATGCGTCTCGATGCGAGCCACATGGCGTCGTCGATCGGCTCTCTACCGTGCACGCGTACCTTTATCGTACATATGTACCTCCACGTATGTACTTCTCTGTACGTGGAAAGGCATATGCACGTACACCGGGGATCTCGTGGGAAATATCTCTCATTCTCTGTTTCCGTTAACGCTCGCGCGGGGGGGTTGCAGGCGACGGTAGGGGTGGCAACGTCGATTCGCAGATAACTCCGCACCCCCGTAAACCAGGATCGGCCCAGAATTCCTGGATTTTTCAAATGTGCTTTGACGAAAAACAATGCCTTGGAAGGGTAAAACAGGGAGAGCTACGAGAAAAGGACGAACCGGATGGAAAGAATTGGAGCGAAATTGATACAGTCTGAGCCTCCGGATGGACGTTCTCGTAAATCCGTCCGGTTGCCGTGAAGATTAATAATTGAAAACAAAGGGATGAAGGTGAGAGATTGAAAAATTGGAAGAAATTGTATTCCGTGGTGAATGCTGAGTTGGCGGCGAAGAAGGGGGGATGGGGTAGTTTAATTTCGGGGTTGGCTGTAGCTCTTTTTAAAATAGGACAAGTTGGTAGGAAAATTGTGAAGATGGTTTAGAAACAAGAGGAGGCAGAATTCATTTAATTATTCAAGGATAATATATTCCGTGCACGTGGGAAGTCAGCGGGTTGTTCACGGTTAACGTCAACAGACGGACCTGTAACGGATTTCTATCATGTATTAAAAAAAAATAAATAAAAAGTTACCTCTGCTCTACAGGTGGTTTTTTCACCTGATCGTTCATCCGCCGTGAGCTTAAGTAACTCCTGACCAACTACATAATTAGGTTTAGATTACAGCAAAGATCGGATTATTCCGAAGTTAGTCGGAGACAAAAATACACGACGAGACGTCCGGTATTCGTGTCTCGTTGCGAAGTTACGGGAAAGTTGCGTCGTTATAATGCATCTCGGAGAGTGCGGCAAGTTTTTGGAAGGTAACTGCCGCGTTAACGTAAGTCGCGCGCGATAAACGTGCATACGACGAACGAAGCACGGAAATCCTCCCTCTTGCACGGTATATACGTATACTTCATTGAACGTAAAAACAAGGGCGCTCGCGTTCGCGACTGGCGGGATAAAACAAAGAGAAAAATGATCGTTTCATCGTGGCGAGGGAGAGCGTATCTCTGAATGGATTTCTTTTATGAATCCTTTAAGCGACTCGTTTATATTCGTTGCATTCAAAAGCCGTATTTACGAAAACGCCGGCGAAACCCGACAACGGGTCGGTTATACGGTTGATCTTTGAAAATGGATAACCCTGTTTTTACAGCGACACCGCTATTATAACTTTCCCGCTGACTGAGAGCATTAACAATTCAAACGAATGGATTAACCCCCCGCGGAAAACGGTCGTTAACGTTGGAGAGAAGGAAAGTGTTGTCGTGTGTCCCTTTGCGGATCGGCGGGTTTTCCTTGATATTGCGTAATTTGGTTTGTTAATAAGAAAGAAAAGGCGAGCTGTATGCGGGTTACTGCAATGGCTGTGTGAAAGGGTTGGATTTTCAAACGGTTTCTTTCTGCAAAATGCAAACGTTTACTCTACTGGAATATTTCCCTTTTTATATTGTTGCAAGTTAAAATGCGAGGTGTGGAACAATTCTTAATTTTTTTTTAACGATCTATCAACACACTCTTATCGAAGTAAAACACAAGGGTCACTTAAATACACGATAGAAGTCACAAAACAAGTATTAAAATTGATTGACCAAGAGCAAGAAGTAAAAGGAGGAAAAGCAAAAGCAAGCTTGGATCTAGATATCATGGTGCGAAAAATTGAAGTTTTCGGCGATCTAAAGGTTGCTTAAAATTGGAATTAGTCGAGGTTGCAATTATAAGAATTAAAGTCGAAAATACTGAACAATGATGCAACGGTACGAGATAAGTCTTTCAACATCGTAGCACAGTAATCTCGGATTTGGATTCCTACGTCGTCAGCTCCGCGAAATTTCTGCCACGTGATATGCATATCGTATCCTTCGTGGTTCGAATCCACATAAAACCGGAGGTCGTCGGTGATATGACATAGTGGTTGGAGTCGGACATATAAAAAGAAACAAACACCGTGGTGGCCTTCGTAAAAGCGAGCGGTATATGTTCTCCCTTCCACGGTGAAGTTACGAAATATCGTTCATGGGGACGAAGAATTCTGTGCCAACGAGGAATTGCAACGACGTTCGTGAAATTCTCGTGAAATCGCAAAACTTGGTGGGACGCGAGTTCCCCTCGTAGTCGTTATCGAAGTATTCGATAGGCCCGGTGGTGATTTCGCTTAAAGAGGCGCCATATACTTTGGCTCCTTTGTGCAAAACTTTCGGCTCCAGGGTCTGAAAGTTTTAGCAGCGTTTACAGAACATCCTGGAACGAAGGGTGGAATTTTTTTTGTTTCTCCTATCGTCGTACCCCGGAAAAACCTCTCTGTCGGGGAATAAAGAACCGGGAATTAATTAGTGCACGTGCACCGAGATACGTCTCTTTCAAGTATCAAGCATTTAATGCACAGCGCTGCACAAGTAGCATTCGTTTGTTCGTTCCTTTCAAGCGTTAAATGCAATAAGCTTAGAATCAATTTTTTCTACATGAACAAAAAAATTCACCGTGCACCCTTGTCTCACCTTGAGCGACTTTGCATTTTTTATAATAACTCGTCGGTTCAACCGAAACAATCGTGGTTCAAAGTGGCTTATAAAATAAAATTACACATTCGCAAACGCTCAACTTTCCTCCGTCTCTCTCACTCTTTGTTTCTTTTTCATCGCCAACGGTGCTCCGCTTTCCCATCGACTGCGATTTGTATTTTTCTGATATCACAGATACCCGTAATTCCATTCGGCCACGTCGTTATTGCAAGTCGTTAACTTAAATAACGAGCATTTTCGTTTTATAAGCCGAGACAGCAGCGGCCATAACGAAGCGGCCTCGGTTCTGCAACGAGAGCCGGCCGAGCGGATTCTCGAAAACAGCGCTTTAGCGTCGCGGCCGGTGAAAATTTTTACGAGACACCTCGGATACATAAATCTTCGCGAAATGGATGTAAAGTTATTTCTCGTGTTCGATTTTCCGGTCAGCGGCGATGCAATTGCGTTTTTTGCCATATGCGTCCCGTTGCTCGGAAGGGGGTTGGTTTTGGTGATAGGTACAGTTAAATTTTGTCAGAACGGTGCGGCCCGTTTTCTGCCTTTTTATCGGCGCATGCATCGGTCTACGTCTCCCTCGTATTTTCCCCATTGTTGCGAACCAACGACATAAACGCCATCAGGCCGTTATACGTCCGCAATGTCAGACGCGAACCTGTTCGACCTGTTGGCGAGTTTCCGGTGGGGATTTTTACATTTTCCAGCTTGCGCCTCGCGCGCGTTTCCAGCGCCTAGATTTTTCATACCGCTCGAGCACGGGACCTCGATTTTTTTTGCATAAGAATCAAAAGGATTTCAATTTGCATGAAAAAGAATCTCCACCACTCAAACCAGTTTTACGCGCGCTCGTAAAAAAAAAGGAGACGGAGGAGGCGCGGGAGGAAGAAGAACTAACCGCATGTTCTTGAGAGCATAAAATTACGTAAAATTTCGTATGTCCCGGAAGTTGTCGCGGGATTCTTTGCTACTGCCTGACCGCACGTGTTTTTGTAAATATTAATGCGAGTTTCTGCGCCATTCCGACCTTTTCATATTGCCATTTTCGTGTATCTGGGGCTAGATAATTATGTATAAATCAGCGAAAGCTTCCGCCGCAACGATAAATTATTGCTGAGAATCGAAATCTCTGGAAATTTCACGCGCTCTACGAGGCAGAGCAGGATTATCGAGTAAGCTTCAAGAATTTGTAAAATCATGGTTAATAGTGAAACGTTATTCACAATCGATCCTAATAACGTTACGTCCATCATAAACATTCACCCGTCAATTATCGATACCCAATATTTATATCAATTATCATTACCAATTAACATCCAGCTCGAATTACCGATGTAACTGTCAGTTTCGCTTTTTCATTTCGATTATCCATTAACGACGTGTACTATCACTTTATCAATTAACCAAAAACATTTTCCCCTTTCACAGTAAGTATCATAAAGAAGAAAAAAAAACGAAAGATTGACAAAATGTTGGAGTGCAAAGTCTGAAAGGTGCATCGACGTCGATCGGTTCGCTTTTCCAATAAATCAAGAAGCATGGCGAATACCCTTGCCTTCCGAGTCTGCCGTCTTATGCAAATTTCACGTTAAGACACTCTGCAAACAACGCGACGGTGGCTACGGTCTCGTTAAATTTATTTTCATTCTGTCCAGTCGAGCGTTAATTAAGCTCTGAAAGCACGGCAAATATAGCGGCAGCGGGATCGTTCGGCCCGCAGGAGGCAGTCCCGCTTGTACTCCCGTTAGAGAATACGAGGGTGAGAATGAAAGGAAAGGAGTTTATTAGGGGTGCTGTATTTATCTCCGCACCCAAATCTCTTCCATCGAATCGGCGGGTCCTGAAGCAGCAACAGGACTTCGACGACGCAATGATAATCGTGGTGGTTTGGGCTAATTAGAATGAGGTGGAAGTAGTGATTCTTGGATGATGTTTTGGAATTACGTTGTGCAGTTATACCGTGGAGAAGTGGTGACATGAAAGGGGCAGGTTTCCGATGAAACGCAATAGTGTTGCCAGAATTCTAAACACATTTCACGTTCAAGTTACTTGATTATCTTTATATAGCTATATTTTTAATTATCCTTTTTACAGCAATATTAGAGTTTAGATGTTTGATGTAAATTTCAGCGCTGTGTCATTCATGACAGGGTAGAAACTTTTCGATTTTTTACATGTAAAAGCATACTTTACTTCGATTTTTTCAATTATTTTAAGGGACAAAGTTATATACTCAGGGTCAAAGAGTCATGCCATTAACGCTGGAACACCAGCGTTAAATCTGTTATATTTAAATATATTAAATATGTACTTCGAGAAAAGGTAATCAAGTGGCAAAGAGGATAATCGGTTAAGTAATTTATGTTTTATAAGATAGCCGTGGAATATCTATTATATGCCTTCCCTATAAGTTTGGTGAATTTTTTTAAAAATTAGGAACCGGTCATTTTGACTGATTTGGTAATTCTACTAATACTAGTGTTAAAAATTCTTAGAAAACCTTTCATTTCTCTCATTAAATTCCATTTTTATGTCTAATCATAAATCCAGCACTTTGTCCTGCAAATTTCCGAGCAGCCTTTATTAGATTTTCAATTAGATCTATTCCCTATTACCTCTTATCACTCCGCAAAGGATGTAAAAATGTACGATTCGTTGTAGAACTTTGAAAAACCGTCCAAGTTTGCGTACGTTCCTCTCGTCATTCGTATCGCGCGAAGACCCAGGACGCGTTTCACGGGATCTTCCTCATCCAGAAATAATATCCAGCAAATAAAACCCGGAAGCTTTTCCATCCCCGTTTCTTTTCTCCACGAGAGCGACAAATCTCTCTTCGACACTTCGAATACGTAACCAGGGCTTGCATACCTGGCGCAGATAAATCATTCACCGATTCCGCACCCCCTCTGGAAACTCGAGTTGAACCGTGGGGTTGGTTTGTTCCGAAACGACCAATAATTCGCGCCCCCATTTATACCGGCAAAACGACTTCGGTTCGTCGAGATCCGTAGCTTCATTTATTTAAGATTCGAGTGGATCCTGGTGAAATTGACGCTGACACCGACGTCCTCGCCGAAGAACGAAAAGGACTATGCGCTCGAGGAGAGTGCTCTGAAAGATTTACAACGTCGAGTTCGGGGACTCGAAAATGCTTCGGAACGTGCTGAATTATCGCGATTGACCGACTTCGATGGCTCTCGCGAGGTTTGCGTAAAAATAAAACATCCCCATGCGAGCATGCGACCGACGTGCAAAATAAACTGCGCGGTAAGCTGCCCGCGTTTCGTTACTGTTTGCTTGCCAACTTCCCGGAAGTCCAGCGGCTATATTTTTTTTTATAGTTTGCAAGTACGGGAACCGTTGGAAATCGAGGGACGGACGTTTCGTTCGCACCCCTTTGGACTAGAACGCTCAACTTTTTCGATGGGGATGGTTACGGTTATGGCGGTAACTCTCGCGTGAATATCTGAAATCTCTCGGTCGTATCGAAAGAATTAGCGTTCTGTAAGAGCGGTTTTGAATTACTTGCGATTCTATAAAATGCAGAGGGCAATTTCTTATCAATAAGTTGGAAAAATGAAGTTGAGATATAGCAGAAAAGCTTGGTAATTAAAGAAAGATCTGTATTCTTAGTCTTTAAATACCTCCCCATAGAAAAGTCCTTTTTTCTCGATTAAAAGGAAACTCTCGATGTCTTAGTGCACCGAGTATCGCTCAAAGAATAATTTCCCTATCGACTACCTCAAGGTAGTAAGCTACCTTCCATCTCCTCGCGCACAAATCACGCGATAATGTCTCGGAATACCGTTCGTTTTTGTTCCCTCGTTTCCATCGTCGTCGCTTCGTTTCAATAAAGCGCCTTGTCGCGGAGAAGCAATCAGGGTAGAACGAAAGGACAGAGCCACTCGAGGTTCACCGTCATTTCCATCGTCGAACGCCATGCGACCCTTTTCTCGTCCCATTCTTTCGTCAAATGCATTACCCGTACGACACCATGCACTCCCCATACACGAATGCACCATCGAACGTGCACGGATACGTGTCCTATGCGGAGAAACAAGAGGCAAAGCATAGTTCTTCGACGAGGCAGGCATAGAATAATATTCTGAAATAAAAGGCCGAGGGGTAAAAATGTCTGCGCGTCGAAACGCCTCTCTTTCCCGGCGGCGTTTTCACCGCTGCAAGGTAAATCGTCCGACGTCGAGATTCTCATTGTGTTCGATCGTAAATCATCGGACGAATCGAGGCAAGGATCGTGCGGAATGAACGCGATCGAACGACCACAGTGGCCAAAAGAATGGCCGATAAAATGGTAACCGGGATGCGTGCGAAACCGACGTCGTTCGAGGATACTTTGCATGTTCGATTGCTCGACAAAAATGACGACTGATCGGTGCAGACGTTTTGCCTCCCTCTCGGGATTAATTGCCGGTTGGTGCGCGGCCGTTTGGTAACGGGGAGCCGCTACGACGAGGATTTATGGTGCGGATTTTTTGCTCGTTCCGAAGTTTCACGGATTTTTATCGCGTCTTCTGCTACCGTTGTAATCGTCGCCGTTGCATACGAATGGACGAAATTTGTGGAATTGTTTAACTCGGCAATTTATCGCCTGATGTAATTGGTATTTTTGGAGTTATCGTGATCCGTTGCAAATAAGGCGGCGAAAATACGGCTCGTGCAGAACGATCAAGTGTTTCATGAACTATTGAAACTAATTTAGTTTCAGTTACAGATTTTATTTATATGCTTCGATTTAGTTACAGAGCGATTATTTTACAATTTGCTATAACGAAAGATCGTGGCAAGAGAAATCGAATGGTATCTAGATATTTGAAATCTGATAAAAAATGAGCTGGATATGAGTCTACAGAGACGCCGTCCTTGAGGCACTTTCAGGATGAATATTTCCGACGATATTGTTAGCAGAGCGGCATTTCTTTTGTGCAAAACATTCAAAAATGATTGCCAGAAAACCATCTTTCGCCTGTAGAAAAGAAGAATCTGAATGAAATTATCAAATTGCTCGAAGCGGATGAACCATTCGGCGAAGCATCTCTTAATTGAACGTCGTTCGGAACAAACCGTAATTGTTCGACGGCGCAAACGTAGGAATCGATCGGGTACCAGTGAATCACTTCTGTTCATTATTCGGTCCACTTGCTTCCGCTGATTTTTATTCATTAACGGTGCCCCCCTCGTTGGAGATATTGCAACGGCGATTATCGAGCGAAATGGGTTTCATTGTAAAAGAATCCTTCCGCGTGTTCGGCCACGGTCAAACGCAAACAAACCGGCCGATTCGGGGAAATATCTTAATATTGAGCTCGATAACACGCTTTCGAGCTTTCCATTCGATGCAAATCCAATCAACGAGACCACAAAAAGGATACCATTCGACCGACTAATCGGTGCATTCGACTCGCATTCCCTCGTTCGTCGCATTTCCATGAAACTTCGCCGATCGGCTCGGCGATCCGACGAGTAATCTCCATTATGAATTGGTCCGTCGTCCAAAAACGTTAATTATTCCTACGATTAATCCAATTTCATTGTAAAAAGTATCCAGCTGGACAATGACTCGAGAGTAAAACGAAAATCACAAGGGCAATGCTTCGTGTCAATTATCATTGTCGTTCGACTTAACGTCAATGTAGAAACGACAGCAAGAAAACCACCCTCACCCATCGTCCTTCGGATTGTCACAGGGTTAAAGTAGTTTTATATATTTCCTCTCATACCCACTTCCATTGCCCACCTCCCCATTAACTTGATTTATGACACTCGTAGCGATTCCACACTTCACGGTAATGGGAGGTAGAGAAAAAAAAAGTAAATCGGCAGGTGAAGGGTCGAATCGTCGAAGAGATTCAGAAGGAGGGAAGAAGAGAAGGAAACGATTCGCAAGAGGCGGCTTTTAAAGACGGAAGACAATTAAGGAGACAGTGTTTGGGCTCAGAAGGGAGAACGGGGCCTCGGGTGATGTTCCATAGTATCCGTTGCCGACGGTGGTAAAAGCACCAATATTTTAGGCTGCCCCGCCTATAATGACTCACCCTGTACATACATACATATCGCTCGGTACGTTAAGCATACGCTTAAGCGCCCAGCGAAAAGTCCCCGGGGGCAAAAGAGCACTTTCCCGGCGCGCTGCGAATTAAGTGCTGCCGATCCTCTAAAGTAACTGCTTAACTGAAGCACTGCTCTTCCAGGAGGAGCACTTTCGCACTGTGTTTTCAAGTAGCTGCCTACGCGTTTACTTGCTTTTTCTCAGTTTCTCTCTTATTTTTACTTTCCTTCGGTGTGACATAAGGATTCTTGGGTCGGACATTCCGTTAGGAATTAGCGTAAACAGGTTTCAAGTTTTTCTCATGCCTTTGTGTAATAATATTCTGCAGTCGATGGCTTCGCTCATCGAAACATGGTTTTTAGCATATTCTATTAACCCTTTCGATACTACCGGTGGCTATAGTCACCCGTCGAAATTTCAATCGAAGAATTAATTACTAGTTCATATTTTGTAATTGGAGATTTTTTAAATACCATAAGTTTTTAGTTTCCATATATTATATGCATTACAACTTCAATAAAGAAGTAATTATTTATATTACGCCACTAGCCATTAAAAGTTATTCGTCCGCGCCGGGGATGCTTCGTACCGTGTTAGCAGACTCGCGGAAAAGTACTTCGTAGCGAAAGGGTTAAAGTATTGTAAGCTAAAGTACTGTATAGCAGTGGTATACATTATTTTTTAAATCATTTTCTGCTATTCTAGCTGTAACACCTATGATGGTACACCTTATGGGGAATGCTAGCGTATGGTATTAAATAGTAAACTACGCTTAAAACACCGATCTCTCAGTTTCGGACACGTAGGTAGAATTTACGAGCAACAGCAGCAGCTTGCACGCCGAAGAAGAGGAAGAAAAAATGAACGAGTGGAAAGAAACGATGCACGGCGGCGAACCGCGAGGATTAATTGCTAATTATTTTGCCAGGAGCAGCAAGCTCCTCGACGATATGGCCCACTCCGACGCGCAAGACACGGGATGATTAATATGCGGCCTCGGTCGGAGCGATCGCAATAACTCGCAATTAGACGATGTATTTACGAAAATTTAAGAAACACCTTCTCCAAACTCGATCGTCGAACTACGATCAAATTCGTATCGTACTAAGCACCGGTCACTTTCACAACGAAACAGGAATTTTCGTGTACCTTCTCCATACAGGAAGGATTAAATTTCAAAAATTCCATGCTACGGAGGATCGTCCGAGTGTAATTTCACTTTATGGAAATCGGAAAATCGAGCCTGATCCAGGTAGAACGGAGAAACTCCATTCGATCCTTTGAAATTTACGCTTATTCGACGTACCTCAATTACATTCGCTTTTACGTTGAACTGTACACCGCTCGATCGGTATTTGACGATAGTGGAAAAAGATCCCGAAAGGGAAGAAAAAGAGAGTGAGTGGGTGAGAGAGAGAGAGAGGGAGACAGAGAAATTTGCAGACCCGATCGAGAGCACTTTTCATTCGGACGAATCGGCCTTTGAGACTTCGAATATTACCTTTGACCGTACATCTGGAAGCGAGCTTACTTCGCGGCCAAGGCAAACGATCGAAATCCCTCGATGAGCTTCGTTTTTGATAAGGGAAAATAAAACGGAGTTTGTCCCTGTATTCGATTACACCGAGACGAACGAGAGACGGGGCAACGTGAAACGATGAATGGAGAACTTACCGGCACGAAGTTGGAAGAAAATCAATTACCTAGATCGTACGGCCACTACAATCTCTTTACTTTACAAAGGCGCCGATCATTTTTCAGAGACGGTTTTTCCATGGTTGTTTTAACTTTGCACTTTTTCAGATATAACGTTACGCGTCGATAAGATCCTTTCTGTAAATCAGTTGGAAATTTATCGCTCGATATAATGTCGACGTAAGGAGAGATCAAGTGAAAATATTGCGCGTAAATAAATATTTTTACATATATTCTTTCAAGTAAAAGATTTATCTTTTTGGATCCCTAATAAAACTGATACAATCTGAGACAGAAGAAATTTGAATTACTTAAAAAGGGGAAGAGAATTTTTTCTTTACAAAAAAATTTCGAAAATATGAGAGAAGGAAGCATATCTTATTTAAATGTTAGAGAGCATTCCGTAATTCCAATTTTCTACCATAAATATATCCTTTTCTTCGCATTTTACATAATCATTGCAAGACGAAGAAATCTCTACAAAACATAGTAATTTGAAAGAACAATATAAACATTAAAAAATTAACTACTGAAAATGTACCCGCAAGATTCGGTCATTATTTCAGCGAGTAAAACATGAAAGAAATAATTATTACTTTTCAGCGAGCCTGCAGCAATACCCCTCTAAATGATCGTTCCAAGAAGCCCAAGAATACGTTGCAGAATTTACAGAATTAAATGTTACTCGAGGCAAGTTTCGTAATTGCATTCCTCGCTCGGGACAAAAGCCAGCGTCCCGGATGGCACGTTTTCGCCGGAGGACCACGGAATTTCGAGCGTCGAGAAAAATGATGGACTCGTCCTGACGCCATTCTTTACTGCGTTCAATCACACTTCGCGCGTGCGGTCGCAATAAAATTCTACTTTACGTTCGATAGGAATCAAAAGCGTTTCACGCCCGAATTCCAAGTTCGATTGTACGATTCGTTCGGTACGGTTCAAGGTGACCCATACCGATGATATTACGTATGTCGCGCCAGAAAACGAGCATTGAATGCCCTTGCATCTCTTTCCATCGTGAAATCCTTTATAAAGATACCATTCTCTATTTCTTATTCTTCCTCGCCCATGCATACGTTGAAAACTAGCATACGTTGAAATTACTCGAGCATCGCGAGTCTAACCCATAAAGGGAGAAATATTAAATTACCCAGAGGGTCGGTTGAAGCCGTCTGTCACCGGGGAAGGTTAATTTCATCTCTCTCCCCTCATTTTTCCATTTTACAAAATTCCACGGCGAGTAACCAACGGTATCCTTCGGCTTACGGAAAGAAATAGAAATTTCATTCCTGCCGGCGGCAACCGACGACTCGTCCGTGCTAATGTCGTTTCAACTTCAACGGAAGTCCTCGGTCGATCGAAACGGGAGCTCCTTGAAGAGGAGATCGTCGCTGGAGAATCGAGAGCCGAGGTCGTCGAGGTAGGAGGAATGTAGAAATACCGGGAAGTTCGAAAAATATTGCTTTAGGGGCTATTTATTCTATCCTGATTCGATTCTCGAACACGGTCGGTTATCAGTGAGCTTCGGCTCGATCGTGATCGTTCATTTCCTCCTCGTTTCCACCGGTCACGGTGGCAAGCTTTGGGGTCTATCGGCAGCGAGCGTAACTCATTTTAGCCCCTCGTGAAATAAACCTGGAAGATCGTTCCTCTCTCCATTTATTTCTCTCCCTTTCTCTCATTCTCTCTCTCTCTTCTCCACTTTCGCAGTTTGAATACCGGAATTATCTTAACTTCACGCGGTTAATGGCAGAGACAGATATATCGGATTAAGCAAGACATTATCCGCCTCTACGCAAGACTTCGCTCTGCGTAATGCAACTTTGTTTCACGGCTAAAAGTACTGTCCGATCGTATCGTAACTGTTATTAGCCATTACTACTATCGTCGGATCATTGTCGTAAGTTATACGACAGACGAAAGGAGCAGGGAGGGATATTAATTCTCCTGCGATTCTGCTACTCGTGAAATGTCCCCGGGATTAGCGAAATTCGTGTCCAAGGACGGCCCGCTGGAGGATAAGTGTCGAGAAATAGAATCGGCCTTTTATTCTCCTCAAGATGCCATTGGTATCCTTTTGCGTGATTTTATTGAATAAACTGAAAAACTTGAAAACCGCAAAGGTTGATCTATTAACGTCGGATCTATCCAACGGTAACGATATTTCTCGCGAAGCTTCTTCGCGAGTCTTCCCATTTGTCCCCAACTTTCCTCATTTTTTCCTTCGCTCTGTAACAAAGTGCCGTTTTCACAATGGATCGCGTGCGCTTTGAAACGCTCTTCTGTCCCGCCACACTCTGATAAAAGTACAGCTATTATTGAAAATATTTGTGGCTTCCGTTTCTTTCTCACGGTGGAGTTACAAATAACGTCATCTTTTCGACGTTTCCCTTGGACGTACAAACGATTTGTATAACATAGTACGAAGGTAATTCAAACTCTGGATATACATCGTGCCTCGTAGAACGACAAAACGGTTTGAGATTTCAAAGTTTGAATGATAGTTCCCTAAAACTATTCCAATTTCATCTTACCCCGCGATGCTTTTCTCCGCTTACGCCCATTTTTCTGTAAAATACCAAGCGCTCCTTGCAAACGTCATTTGAATTCGGCAAAAAAGACAAGCTTTTTCTCCCTTATCGTAGCTCGTTCGATCAAAACTATTCCATTACACGGAATCCGTCAGCCGCGTAATATTAGCACGCCGGGGAATTCATTTTATTTGCGCAAAACATTCTAAACTGTCGGCAATTTATGGCAGTGCCATTAGCACGGAGATGTTATCACCGGTCCTGCGGTTATACAGGGGACACGCGGTGCACGAGGAACGCGAACCGTCAACTATAGCTTCAGCAGCGAAGGGGTCGAACCGCCATCACCCTCGTCCTCATCGTCGTCACGTTTTGCCACATTCTTTCCAACGATTTTCCTCAACGAGCTACAAATTAACCCCGCTCCTTGGAAAATCGTCAGCAAGATCTTACGTGTTCCCGGTACTTGCCTCTAACACCAACAAATCTATCCGTTTCGCGATATAACAACCGGCCACGCCATGTAACAGAGCGTAAAACTGCAGCTCGTTAATGCTCCCTGTCCTCTTGGCATTTCTTCATTGCTTTTCTACTCTATCGCCCTTTTCCCTCTCTTCCCATATACTGCGGCCTTTCACTTTCTCCTGCTATTTGAGTCTACACCCTTTCTTCGGCCTTTCTCTCCTTCGTTCTTCTCTCCTTCCGTTTCCCACCTTCACTCTTCTGATCTCCTTTCGCACCTTCTGCTTCCTCACCTTCTCCCTTCTCTTCTTCTGCCCACAATTCCCTGCCTCTCTCTTTCGTTTTCCTCCCTTCTGTCTTTCTATCCTCTCTCATTCTTTTTCCCTACCTTCTCTCTTTCACCGTCTCCCTTCTCCCCTGTCACCTTCACCCCTTTCACTTTCTCACCTTCTTCCTTCACCGTTCTCCCTTCACACCCTGCGTCCTCTTTCACTTTCCTCCCTTCCTCTCTTTGTTTCCTTCTCCTTTTTCCTCACTCCCTTCTGTTTCTCTCCCTCTGCCGTTCTTTCTTCCCCAACCCCTCAGTTCGGCGTCGGCCGTCGACGTTTCACCCCCGATGCGCACTCGTCTCTCGAGTGCTCACGCACGGCACGCATTCGCGTGCGTGCGACTCTTAACCGCAGAGTGTGGTACGTGTTAGCCGAGCAGCGGCGTGTAACCGTCCCTGACTTGTCTCGTGCATCCGACGAGGGAGGGAAACATTGCCTAACAAGACGTCTCGTAAACCCGCACGTGACACCCCTTCCGTCCTTCCACCCTTTCCAAAATCAAGCGAGGCCACCGCACGCTGCACGACTCCGAGGTGTCTCGAGAGCGACCAAACGAATATCGGGAGAAATTTATTGTTGGTGCACGTTGGCCGACGAGTGCGAAACCTTTGATCCCTCGACCGATTCCACTTGCTCGCACCCTTCGTTTCGCGTGCAAGCAAGATTCTTTCATAGATGATGGGTTTGAATTCTCGCGGAAGGACATTACGTTATTTTGTGGAATTGATGGAGAGATCATTCAACTTATCTTTTCTTATTTTTTTTTTTAATTTTTGAAAGGTATCTTCTTTGCGTTTAAGTGATGCTAGGTAGGATGGATGTATTTTTTTTTGCTAGGGGATTGAGTTATTATGTAAACTGAACTGGAGGAATTGCTGATACAGTTACACATGAAGCACCCAGTAGAATTAATATTCCTGGGATACGCGCCATATCAATTGTTATAAATAATGGAACAGAGACATTCTACGGTCGGAAGACCCGCCCAAGAGTAGGAAGAATTCCTAGCGTATCAGTCGCACCTCATTCGCACTTTCCTCGTCACTAAAGTCACGAATCTCTCGATTATTGTTTCCCAGACTGAGAGTCACGTGCTGAGAATGTACATAAAGGGGGATATGCGTCTAAGGCGAATTGCAACCGCTCCTTCGAACATACGACATTTGTTACGACAATACGTTATGCGCCTGGGTTACACGAGTTTCGCATAATGGAGGATTATGGTAAGAGCCGCGAACCTGAGATGAACGCTACAACTTGCCCGTAACTTGCGTGCAATATACTCCTATCAAGTCGCGTTACCTGGTTTATGCGAATTGGATATTAGCGGTTATGTGATTTATGGAGCAATTGGTAAGGAAAATTAATATGCTGTACCGGTGGTCAATTAAGTGATATCGCTATGCCACTGTATTCCCTCGTAGATCGTCCTAAGGACATAGTTGCAATTTCGATATTATCCTCTGCCTTCGTCAATTTTGAACACTAGAAATATCGGCTTTATATCTATTAAATTTAACACTGCCCGTACGATAAACGATCAAATGACCGGTTCAAGGAAACGAAAATATGTCATTTTTCGTATTATTAACACGTTGAACGCCACCGGTATTTCGTTAGCCTCGTCATTCTTACTGAAGTGAAGCTTTATCTAATCAAATTACATTTTTACAAAGCAGAAATCTTAAAGACATAAATAGATAAATAGTCGGCAGGACTTTACCTTATTAAGGCCAATTAAAAAAGAAATTGAAACGGGAGATTTCTATGTCTCAATCTTCCCCTTTTTAATTACACTGGTCAACACGATTTTTTGCCCAAAGAATATTTATGTCGATTCTTGTAGATTTTGTCAGGTTAAACACGAGTACAAAATCCGTTTGTATTCATCAGACTTCATTTTTTAGAAAATCAGTTTTGAAACAAAATGCAAATTTTCAAATTTCAGAATTTTTTGTATTTTAACCGTAACAATTATTTAAATTTTTCCGCATAAAATTATTCTAAAAACTCTTCCAAATATAACGATGCATATTACTTTAATATTACAAACATTTAAACACGTTTGAACAATGCTCGAAGAGAAAACGACACCCAAAATTCCCCAAAAATTTGTGGATATTTTCCTATTAATAATAAAAACAAAACGCCCGAGAGGAATTCTACCAGCAGGAGACGATAGAGCAGATATTGTTCTTGAGGAAAACATAATTGAAAGTTGCAACACAAGTTTTGTTTTCGTCTGAGAAAGTAAAATAGCTCCGCAATATGCAAGGTACTGCCAGTGATTCTTAACGCAAACGTTTCACCCGCGCTACTATTATGGCATGTAGCTTACTTTACAAGCACATTTATTGTTTATGAGTTATTTTATGACAATAATGCTACATTAAACAAACAAGCATATTTGTAAAATGTCATCATATAAAGAAGTAATATTGTTCAATTGCATTTTCCATTTCCAGATTATAAGACTTATTAAATACAATAGTGCTTGGAAGTTTCAATCATGGTTTTCTCAAGAAAAATATCTGCTCTATCGCCTCTTGCTATTAGTATTTCTCCTGGACGTTTAATTTTTAAGATAAATAGGGAAATACCCACAAAAACCGGGGCATTTTGGGTGTCGTTTTCGATTTGAACATTCTTTAAACATGTTTAAATGTTTCTAACATTAAAGTAATACGCATCGTTATATTCGGGAGGGCTTACAGAATCATTCTATATAAAAAAATTGTAATAACTCTTATGGTTAAAACAAAATAAATTCTGAAATTTGAAAATGTGAATTTTTTTTAAACTGTTTTTCTCAAAAAATGGAGTTTCACGGAGACAAACTTGTTTCAGATTTGTGTGCAGCGCCACAAAATCTATAAAAATCAGCATAAATATTCTTTGGGCAAAAGAAGGTTAATTTTATAGACCAGCATTATCACTCATCCGATTGAAGTAAGATTCGCATTACATCCGCTTACGTGTACACTATAAATGGAATAAAATTACATAGAGATACTTAAAAGCTGGTGTAATTTCAATTCCATCCCTTATTTCTCTCAGTCTCTCTAGTCGACGCTTGTGCAAGGGTAAATTAAGGGCGCCGCTTTTAAGAGGAGTCGGTAATAAAGTAAAGGTGAGATTGGATGCAATCTTGGCGCGAACGTGTTTCCCGAGCGAAGAAAACGAATGGACAGAAATATATACAGATATATGAGCGCGATGACTTTGACGTAACGTTCAATTTTTTATCCTCTGACACGTTCTTTAGAGATCAACTCCTCTCCTTTTTCTACAGACACTTTCACGGGCTCGGCTTAAAATGCCGTTCCGCGTAGCACGCGGGACACCATGGGAAACGTGCTCGAAATTGACTGTTAAAAAATGCATACACCGTAAAGGAAACGTCGACCACTCGAATTTAATTACACGCCTAAATAAGAGCGCGACGACGAAACTGTAAGTGCGTTATAATTTACAGCGGGACTCTGAAGGACAGGATAAAAAATGCAGTCTTTAATATACTTCTGAATTTAAATTCCTCGATGTACTTTCAAGCTCGTGGAAAAAGTAAGTATTTCACGCATCGCGTCGACTCTTTCCGCGCCCGTAAAGAGCGAAAAAAAACGTCACTCGGTGGAAGCACTAAATTTTCTTCTTTTTTTTTTCGCACTTGCTCCGGTTTTTTGGCTCTTCGTGTGAAAATCAACGCGATTAACACGGCTACTCGTCTGCGAACATTACGCGGGTACTATTATGGCAGTGGGAGGATACGTTATCAGCATTTTTCATCCAAGATCGGGTGAAACGGAAATAAAACAAGTTGTAAAAGAGAGATCAAAGCGTAACAACAGCTTTGAGGAAACCGTAAATCAAAGACGTCCATTTTCACTGCCGTTTCGTGCTGAATGGCCTATAAAGTGTACTTAAGACTTTCGAGTTTTTCGCGAAACCAATCCCATTGGCTCGCGGAAAAGTTAAGAAACATCATGGTATAATATGGCAGAATGGAACGGTGAAATCGAACGATAAATAAGGAGAGAACCTGACGGGTTCGGAAGCTGCTAAAAATTTCAAATCGCGGTCTGTTCTATCGCAAAGTAGATTTTAAACAGACCGAGTGATAGTTACATTATATCGACGTTATGTTCTAATTACGTTGCAACATTGAAAAAATTCAATACTGGCAGACGAACTATTTTTGACCAATGTAATTCATTTCAAGAATATCTCTGAGCTCTCTGCCTTCCAAATGGTCGAAGGCCGAATGGCAAAGAAATAAAAAAATAAGCCGCCCTCTTCCAGAGTGAAACAGTAAAGAGAATAAAACTTTTACGATGCAAGTTCAGATTCAACCTCTGAAAATTCCCCGCGTAATATTCACAATGCAGATCCGCAAAATCTACTATAAATCGTGGTTGGTAAGTTAAGAGATCAAACCACTGGCAGATAGAATTTGAGTTGAAACACACAGAAGAGATAAATGCCTAATTTACACGTTAAACCGACCCAATGTTCCGGAACAAATATTGAAACCATCAATTTTACCAAAAATATGATCGGACGTACAGGTATCGTTGCAAGTACGACCAAACAGGTGTCACAAATCGCCGGAAACACGAGCATCGTAACGGGAGAGCAAGTAAAACGTAGCTGCTTGTATGTACATTTTATTAATCACCAAGTTAAGCGTGGCATCTGGTCGAGAGGGTATTCTGATATATCGCGTATCGCAGGAACGATGAGGCAATAAATTTTCGGCAATTACTCTTGCAACAACGTCGGCGCACGTTGCATCCTCTCCCTCTCTCGTCTATCCCGACTATTTCTCTTTTTCTCTCCCTTTCTCCTCTCATCTCCTTCACCATCTCTCTTTCTGTAAGCCACGAAAACCAAGGAAGTTCCTTCCGGGCATTCTTCGGTTTCGAAGCTTAAAACTCATCCTTTTCGGCGATCCAAAGGATCTCCTTCTGATTTAGTTTTCCATTGCACTTTCAAAGAGCACCAACGATCCTCTTCGCGATTTATGAGCGGAAGACACGAGAAATCTATAATGGATCAATAAAATGTCTCGTACACGACGCAATCCTTCTACGAAGACACGGGGTGGATGCCCACGAGGTTCTCGAACCCAATGGAAGGGAAGAAGAGGGACCTCGGATGAGAGAAGAAAGAGAGGATGGCTTCAAGAATGGGGAAGGAAGAAAGGGGTGCTTCGAAGATGCGTTTTATTTAGCAAGTGTCGACGTGCGTGGAGTATGTCGATGAATAGACTGATGAAAGTGCGATAAGTTTTCTCTGAACAGAGTTAAACGTTTGAATTTTTCAAAGTCGAAAAATCTCGTAGATATATCTACTTGTTCGTTTGGGAGGAGTTAGGATAAAATGAGAATTTTGATAAAAATACTTTGAGATATTTGATGAAATACTCTTTACATTCAGAAATAGAGGAATGCTTAACCCCTTGCCCTACGATTTCTCTTGTGACTGCCACCGCAATAATTCAGAATTTAATTGCTAAAACAAAAATTGATCAGTGATTCTCGATTTATCTTATAATTTAACGTAATATTAATATTACAGGAATAATATTATCACGTTGCATCTCATTGATATATTCAATTTGATAGGTTTTTAAAAACTTGAAAATTTCCTATCCCATTTACCTCATCACGAGTGTCACTTGTTATTGTAGGGCAAGGGGTTAAGAATTCCGTGTCGTGGGTATCTGGAACGGTAAACGAAATGGCTCCAGATGCGACGAACAGGAAACAGGAACGTTGTAAGTGAGCGTGTGGGTTTCGTACAAAGTGCATCGCATTGCTGACAATTCGTTGTGCTGTCGCTTTACACCGCGGAATTCGAAGAATCATTTTCTCGATCGTTGGTACTAACGCACGATAACGAAATAACATTCAACGACATACATTAGCACGTTTCGTGTCGGGTGAATTCGGGAAAATCTTTTCGATGGAGAAGCTTGGAGTAAAGTGCAAAATCGATATCCACTTCTTTCTTTGGCTTCTCGTGTACCAAGACGAAGAAGGACTTTTCTTGCACTACCCTTCAATTGTGCCGGTGATTACGAGAGTGATCTAATGATAAATCAAAAACTTGAACAATTGATCTTATCTGGCAAAAATACTGCTGTTGAAGCACCCAGCAGAATTAATGTTACTAAGTTACAAGACATGCCAATTGTTTTAAATGCGAAAGCAAAAGAATCTTCGGTCTGATGTCCTGGAATACAAACGTTTAAGTCGTCAGCTCGAAATAAGAATTATATATTTTTCGAAATAGCTTTAATCCCCGCAATGAGCGGGAGATCACCGGTACCGCGTCAGACTTGTAACATTACTTTACAGCAATGTAAAAACTCGCATTATTTAACACTAGAACTACCAGCGTTAAATCTGTTATATTTAACACTAGAACTACCGGCGTTAAATCTATCATATTTAAAAATATGAAATAAGTGTCTTGAAAAAAGGGGAATTCAGAGGTGGAAAAGATGATCGATTCGGTAATTTATGTTTTATAAGATGGACGTAGAATATCTATTTTAGAACTCTCCTATAATCTTGGAGAATTTTTGGAAAAAATTCTGTACCAGTCATTTTGACTGGTTTGATAGTTCTAGTGTTAAATATATTAAATAAGTATTTTGAAAAAAGGGGAATTCAAAGGTGGAAAAGATGATCGATTCGGTAATTTATGTTTTACAAGATGGACGCAGAATATATATTCTATGACTGTTCTACAAACTTGGAGAATTTTCGGAAAAAATTGTGTACCAGTCATTTTGACTGGTTTGGCTGTTCTAGTGTTAACACATTTGATACCAACCACACCCCAGAGAATTCCCAATCAACCAGTGCCAAAAAGAAAACTCCCAAGTGTCACCAAACGAAGAATAAACACCTTATCGTTATGCCACCCTCGTAATTTCCAACACACCTTCCTAAAGACATCACCTGCAACATCTTACGTTCCTCCGACACTGAATAAAAAGGAAACTTCCCATCGATGAAGGAACGAAGAGTATCGACGCACGAGTGGCCGCCTAATGCGCGGATTACTCAATGGATTATAAATAGATGTCACGCAGCGGAAGCGGCGTGGGGTAAACGATTAAGGCTCATCAGTTTTTCTTCCCGCGACGATAATGTAACGGTCGTTCTTGCGGTGCGAGCATTATACACCGTGAGATGTAAATCTACCGGCACACAGAGGCAACGTTGAATTATTTGCCGGAGGAAAATTCGCGCCACCTGCTACGCTCTGCATTGGTCATTTGCCAATGTGGATGCTCGAAGCGGGAGGCGGAAGTTGTTGCGCCTGTTCTATGCTAAGTCCGATCGCCCATTCAACGGCTCCGGGAAAAATCCTTTTATCCGCTTTACGGTGGCTCTTACGAGACGCGGAGAGCAACGATTTTCATGGATTTCCCCGCGTCGACGGAGCAAAGAAAACTCCGCGAAACTTTACCCTCGTAACGGAACAAATCTGACTGTCAAATTGTTACTTTACTGTATCGAAGGCCGGACACTTTAAAGGATACAAGGTATTAATCATGCTTTCTTGTGCTTGGGCGCATCATTGTTGGAAGGCTTTTCTTTCAATTGGAAAATCAGTTTGTAGGAACGGAATTTCTTACACTCGTAAATAGTATTAATTTTTAGAACTAGTTAGCGTGGATGGCTTGTATATAAGCGAGAGTAGATGTTTGGAGTACGTGATTTGGAAGGCGACGGATGCCAGGGCTAGCATGAATGTTTAGTCTATGGATAAGGAGAAAATGAGAGAGTGCAACAGAGAATGCATGGTGTGAGAAAGAGTATCGAGGGTGGATGCAAGCGTGAATTTTGGAAAAGTGCAGTTGAGAATATGCAGTTGAGTTGAGAGTTCAGAGAGCGAAAGACAGCGTAAGTGGCGAGAGCTTTAGTGAGAGATTCAGAGATAGAGTAATTTTAGAGTTATTAAGAGTTTTGTGTTTATATATATATATATATATTTAATAAAGTTGATCACTTATTGTTAAATTATACGTGTTCAGTTAAATTTCTAGGCTACGATATTGTTAATTAATTCAAGGCAATCTATTCGGTTTCTTCTAAGACGAGTACCGATATTCTTTGGCAGCTCGTCCGGGAATAAATTAGGGCAGGACCCTATAATTTGTATGCTTAGTTACAGGTAGCCGTTTTGATTCTATCTGAGAAAAATATTTTTGGAGTGCCGGAGAGACTGAGGAAAGTTGCATTCTGTTTTTGAATCTTTGTGTAGCTATACTGCCGAAATAAATTGAATTATATTTGATTTGATTTTCAGTCACCTCGTTCGTTGCATTTAAGTCGTTTTTAATTTGACCGCTCGAACGATATCCAAGTCGACCTCTGTCCTACAGATTCATTACATTGTCTACCGCTATTAAATTATCATTAGATTCATTAGATCATCTAATCTTACAAGCAACGCTGATAAAACTTTAAAATGTCATTCTGCAATGAACCGTCGGTCCGTTTTACCAGCCAGAACGTCTTCTCATGACGCTGGTGGATTTTGATGAAATTTTGATAAGCCGCGGTATCCGCACGATTTTTGACGTTTACGGGTCGGAACGTACGCGCGGAATCGATAAATCGTTAATGAGTAAAGTTCATCGTTTCGCGGATTAATGGCCACACATTTTTCAACGGGCTCGCTCGGTGCTTCCCGTTCTCCAACATGGCTACTCTCACACTCGCTCCTCGTACGAGTGGATTATAAATCACCGAATAACGAACCTATATTCTCCGCGTCAAGCTTTTTTTTTTATTCCTCGCACAACTTTTCCGCGCTTTTTATACGGCGGCCGTTAGAACAATCCGGGATTCGTATATTTGGCGGGAAAATCGAAATCATAATTAAATGCAATAACCAACGAACCGTCCGACGCGCGGATCTGATTATTTTTCATCGACAAATTTCACCGTACGATTAGCCAGGAAATTCCTTTATGACGCGTCGGGATATCCAAGCTTTTATATAACGCGGACATTCGCGTTTGCCACCTGTGGCGCGCATACTCAAATTCGTATTTCCTATAATCGGATGCCTAGCACATCCGGGGTCGAAGTTTTCTCTTCGTTCGAGTAAATACAGTTTCTAACTTCGCGCACTGCCCGAAACCGCAGAGCGGGAAACTATGCGCGAAAGTTTCCGCCGATCGAAAAGCGAGCCGGCGTTTCGCGTATTGCTAAAACTGTCGGGAATTCGTATTGGCATTTCCGAATTATCAAATTAGCATTGCATCCGATGGAGTTTTAATCGAGTCACTCGCCAGTCCCGCGCGAATGGACGCGTTTGTCGAAAGAAAATCGCTTGTTTCGTCGATCGAAGGCAAACGAGACAACGGTAGAGAAGATTTGCGTAACAATTCGCTAATGCGGGCGAACGAACGAGATAAAACCTCGGGGTTTCGCGGATTCACGGGCTTTTAAACGAACGGACGAGTGTTCCTTCAACTTGAAATTCCGAATGAATGTTGGGAGTGAGAGGTTTCCTCTTTTCCCCGGATCGTTCGGTTAATTATCCACTTTTGTGTATCTACGGCGAATACTTTCGGAGGTAGGATGAACCTGTACGAAATTTTCTATAGATATTTTCATTCTGGCTCGTCGGAAGAGACGACGATTTCCAACGTAAAATCTACGAATGAAATTATGAACATCCGAAATGACCTTTAATCGAGCATTTTATAAATTTTCTTTCCTCTGCGACTACAGAATCACTATAATAATCCTGACATCCTATTCATTAATCAAATTTCAACAGTAAGAACGAAATAGATTTTAAATTCACACGTATCGGTTGTTATATTGAAAATAAATGAATCAGTTAATATTTAAGCTTCACTTCCATTTTATCATACCCTCCCCTCCCGATACTTCGAACGAAGCATTTGATTTTCAGATTTCAACAATCCGGATTTGCAGCTGTTAGAATTTTTTTAACCGAGCAGCGTACAAACAGAGCGAAGATCCGTGCTTCGAGAGAATAATTGTCAGAGAATTCCCGGCAAATTAACATTCCCTTTCTACGTGAAAAATAAAGCTCTCCCGTCGAAAGCTAAGCGTACAATCGTCCGGCTACATTTTGCGCTATCAATTATACATTTCACGGCCGACGTTTCTCCGAAGTAACGAGATTATTCCTTTCACGTCGATGTTTCAGCAATCCCCGCGGGCGAGGGGATGAGAAAATGTAGAAAGAGACAGAGACACGGAATAAAAAAAAAATCGCGTTAAATAGCATTTTCAGGAAGCGAGTCGCACTTTACCGTTAGATCGCGAACATAAACGAATTACTGCTACGTCTCCTACGATATTCCAGGCGGGACAAAAGGCTTCCGATTCTTCTTCCCCTCGGTCAATTAATTGCATTCGGACGCTCTTCCTTTCACAGTCCGATCCTTTCCGACGATAACATTGTTCTTCCACGATGAAAATCCTTCGGAGTTGTTTTAACATTTTCGCGCAGAAAGGGAATTCCGTGGACGAAATAAATATAAGCTACAGAGGAAAGAGAGACTCTCGAGGAATCGATGGTAGCTCGTCGTTATTGGACTCTCTTTCACGGATGTCTGACCGATAGTGGATATCCTTTCGCGGCGAAGTGTCTGTGTCTTTCTCCTTCCGTCATTTTCTCCTTCCTGTTCTTTCCTCTTTTTCCTCTTCAAACGAGCATCGTGCTAATACGATCGACTGTTTGGCGGTGGTTAGTGTGAGCGAAGGAATTGATAAATTGATGGTTATAAGTACGAGTGGGCAGGCGATGGAATGTAGGAGAGAGAGGAAAACCTAGTTATATGTAGAGTACAACGTGTTGGAGACAGGGATCCTCAAATTCCAACGATGCTTCCAGTTATGACTGATATCGAATTACTGATATTTTCTGTATTACAGACTTTATTTCTTACCGGTTGCAGAACTCGGAGTATCGATCATGATGAATTAAGAATGGTCTTGGTACTTATTTCAGAATCTTCAACAAGTATGGATGAAGTTCTTTCTGAAGAATTGATCACTCCGATGCTTTAATATTTTATGCCAGGCATTACTTTATAGTGTGAAATTAGATTTCAGAGCGTGATGAAACTTTAAGCAGTAATAAATACATATTATTCATCATAGAATAAAAGAATGACATTTATAATACGATTAAAAATTGAAAAGACTTCGATATGAAACTAAGGAGTCAACGACCGTAGCGGTGACAAAGTACACTAGCTATTTCTTATCTAACGCGACAAGAAAATCCCCGTTACGTGTCCCAGTTTCACATCGAACCCTGAACAGCGATGCAATTAGAGCCACATTTACCGATACAACTATCTCCGAATTATCAAAATCAGATCCCAGGTATTAGGATCGTGCACACGGCGGAACGGCGGGGTTCACTGGCCAGCGTTTCCAATCCTCGCCGATCGTATCGAAATTATTACCATTATCGTTAACGCCACCGCCATTATCACGATATTACGTTGAATAATATTACAGGCGAAAATTACGACCATTATCTCCAGCAGCGTTATTCCATTTAGCAACGATCTCGAAAATCCAACGGCCAACGAACCATCTCGAGAGTCTTTCCGGCGAAACTCCGCGGAGCGTTGCGTGTCGCGTCACTTTTCTTATTAAGCTCCCGCGCGCGGCCGCCCGTCCGGAGAGCCTTTCCAGCAGCTTTCAAAATTTTCTTGCCGCTTGAAATTGTCGGTACGGTCTGGCGCGAGAAGTTGATCAACTTTTTGACGAGCCACCCCCACCTCCTAGCCCGACCTCGCACCGATAGAACAGGGAAGCGGAGACGCCCCTCTCGTGCCGATTCCATTAGCCCCGACGTCGACTCGCGCCACCGTACAAGCCGGACCGAGGCAACGCTCGACCTAACAACTTTTACAGAGTACCAACAATCGTTTCGTCGGAGCGTCCCGACGCGCCCCGTCGCGTCCCGGCGCCTGCCGTTGTTACTCTTGATTGTCGGAACCGGCCGACCGGCAACCGACGGAGTTTCGAGAACTTCGAGGAACGCCGACGAGACGAGGGTGACGTACACAGTGCTTCTCAAAGGAGACGCGCCGAGGTTGCAAAGGGTTTTCGAGATCTGAGAGGACATCGATCGGTGGTTTTAGGAGCCACTGGAAATCGTGGGTCTCTTGGAGAGACGATGGGAAATTGAGACTGATATGCGAGACGGAAGGATGGATGGGTGGATGTTCAAAATTGTGGATATTTGATGGAATGGGAGGATTTGACGTTAGGTATGGATAATAAATATGTTATGGTTAAATAAATTAATCTTTTGCGGTCGAATGCCGTCGTGGAAGTGATATTCATACTTCTATTAGGTTGGTAGAAAATTAATGTCGGTTTTCGAACTTTATCTTTGAATACACATGTTGAGAATGGGAATAATATTTTTTAATCGAAATAAGTTCCATTAAAAGTTACACATTTTTCCCAAAGAGAAACAAGTTTTTTAATATATTTTTTTTGTTAAATGATATAAGAAGACAAACAGATTAAAATGAACGGCTATCTTAAAATTAAGCGCCGAAGTTTGAAAACTCGAAAACCGACATTCATTTCTTACCAACCTAATATTTAGGTCGAATGTGGACGTTAACCCTTTGCAATCCTGTGTAGAGCTATAGTCGGCATAGCTTTTCATTTCAATTAATTTTCGAACGATTTGGTATCGACTCTTTCCAATTTCATAATGGTTTTGTAGTATCACCTAAATATCCGCCAGTACCCATAGTTATTACTAGCATTAAAGGAAAATGAATAACCAACGATAGAAAATATTGTGAAATGAATTCCATTTAGGTAATTACATAATTGACAAAATAATTCGGACCGCAAAAGGTCAAAGTGATAAAAAGTAGTTTCGTAATCTGAAAACATCGGTCCATATATTTATGGAGTACTATAACTGAGAAAGAAAATTCGAGAAGTTGAAAAGACAGTGGAAAAGTACGGTTTTAAAAGTTTCCGACCGCAAAGAGTGAAGTAAATAATTTGGAAGAAGAGGAATCCGAGTCAACGAAGATGTCAACAGTTAGGTAATTCATGTATCATTAAATACACGTGGAATATCTACTGTGGAGCTACGCTATAAATTAAAATTTGTTTTTTTTTTAATAAAAAAAATTAGGAAACTGTAATTTGACCCGTTCCTAGTGTTAAACAGGTAGTAACAGTGGTAGTTCTAGTTAAAATTGAAATATCAGTGGAGAAAAAGAGGAAAGAGGGACCTGGTGTATAGATGATGATTTTGAATGCTCCAAACTCATTTTGAAGGATTGGAGTTCGTATAAATGAGGCTTTCCGTTTGATATTGATGTCAATGAATTTCTCCCAGCTGCTGGCACCGGGGTGAAATTAATTCGCGAGGATTCTGTGCCGCTGTGTAATCGTTCCGATTTATTTAGTTACTTTGTGACGGTAACTGTGGAAAGGGGATACGTGAGTGTTATATGTATAAATTATCGGATTCTAAAGTCGAAACTGAGCAGAGAGAAAATTAGTTCGGATTGAAAGTTGCGTCGAGTATAATTCGACGTAGCGTCGGGGGTTGAAATGGAGGTTGCGAGTTTTGAAGTTTCATAACTGAAGGAAATACATTGCAGGCGTTTGTTTGATATTTTACTTTTTGAAAGGCGCTTCAATTGCGATCGTGACGGCGCATAAAATTATAATAATACTGGGAAAAGTTATAACTGTAAGAAACTTTGGATAAAAATGAGGAATTTTCTTTTAAAGAGAAAGTAGGATGGCAAATATCGAACTATGGATTTATAGAGCTAGCATAAGGGATGACGTTTTTCGACGTACAAGCAGAGATAAATTTGAAAGTAATAGGAGATTACCAGGTCGAAGAGGGAAAGGGCTGAGAGAATACCGCAAACTTAGGGGTTCGTTCATCCCTTAAGCGGCCGTTAAATTGGCACGCATCGCCTTTAACGAGCGAAATTAAAGATTTCATGGCACGATAACACCGTCTGATCCCTCACTTGAGAGCAATTACCAGCCTTATAAATTCACAGAGAGGATTTAAGATATTCGCAGGAATATATTTTGCGACCATGATTACCGTCGTACAAAAATATTCTTCCCCATACGAGACAATTAATCATCGAATTTAATATCAGCATCGGAAAAGTTCGCCACATTTCGCTGCCGTTATTACTTAAAAATATATCATCACGTGAAATCTTCACGATAATTCACATCCAAATATAAAGATGTCAGTTTTTGGTAAAAAGCAAGCTATATAAAAATACCCGCCAAAAATAGTGTTAAAAGCTTTTAAACGTCGCACGAAAAGGTCACTTCGAAAACAACACCCGGACAACAGAGATTCGCAATTCGATCGAACATGCATAACACGACAAAAGCTCGACTCACCGTTCAGGTAGAAATGACTATTGTTGCTGTAGAGATTGGTGACGATGGGCTTGATGTTATCGAAGGTCATAGTCTTGAGCACGTTGTCCCTGAGGTCCAAGAACGAAATACCAGGTGCACCAGCCAAGAAGTCCGGCTGCAAGCTGACGAGCTTATTCTCGCTGAGTCGAAGTTTCCTCAAGTTCCTCATGCCGTCGAGAGCTTTCTCCGAGATATAGGATATCTTGTTCTGGTCGAGCTCGAGTTCCCTCAATGCCGGAGTCTCGACGAAGGTCCGCTCGCCGATCATCGAGATCAGATTGTTGCGAAGATCTAATCTCACGAGATTCCTCAAGCCGTGGAAAGTGTCGCGAGTAAGGACTTTGATTTGATTGTCGTAGAGCTCGAGCTCTTGAAGGTAGGTCAAGTGCTTGAACGCCTTGTCATGGAGGATGCTGATGTTGTTGCGGTTTAGGTACAAGATCCTCAGGACTGGAAGGTTCACGAAGGTGTCCCTGCGAGAGGAAACGGAGAGGTGTGTGTATTATATTCTACGTTTCGATGTGAATGTTCCGTAGCGGAATGGAGAACGGAAAGTCGGACGAAGCGAGTTACATGAGAGACACTGAGGAAGGTTCATCGAAGAAATTCCGGAGGGAGGAAGCGGCGAGTGAGCTTTATGACCGTGTTAATGGCACCTAGGAAGTTCAATGTACTTGTACGTCCAAATTGAAACGCTACTGGTATTGCTTCGGAATTTGAATACCTCGGTCGATACGATAATTCAATAGAGACGAAGTGTCTTCTTTTACGTATAATTCATAATAAATTGATTATATTCAAAGTATCCGAATGGAGAAGAATGTAAATAATTATTGGACATTTAATATTTCACGCTGTCGATCTTTCATGCTTATCGAGGAATCGGACGATTTAACTCTATCGAGAATTTTTCAAAAATGAAGTACACTACCGTGCATAAGTATTTGGACACTCAATACGATCTTATTAAACTGTTTATATCTTTATTATATTTCGAGATTTTTAGATATAATTAATAGCAATAAATGTTACTACAGTATGGAAGATCCAGGATATTGTAATAATATTTGCATTAAATGATTAAAAATTATTAAACATTGCGTTCATCTATATGACCGCCTCTTTGGGCGATAACAGCAGCCACTACTCGCGGCTGTCTGGCAATAAGTTTTTTCATTGTTTCTTCCTGAATTTCATACCAGAATTTCATTCCTCAGTTTATAAGCACTAAAAGGCAATGACTTCAGGTGTCTCCATAAGATCAATTTTTGACCGATTTCAGTTGTTGTTTTTTCATTTATAATAAATGATGTCAAATATTAAGTTCATCGATATTTTTAAACCCTATATGGTTATCTGAGACAAGATCGGAAGCCAAAACTATGTTAGCGCATTTTACTTAAAGAATATTTCACGCATTTCTAACAATGAGGAAGTGTCCAAATACTTATGCACGGTAGTGTACATACAAATTACAGTAATAAACGCTAAAGAAACTATTTACCGAGAGAACGTCGCCATTCTCGTATCTATTGTAAATGCCTAAATTTATTATTAATACCTACACTCCGAGCAATCCATTTGTAACGGCACAACCGATCAACTTTTTCTCAACATTGCGTGCTCCTCTCTGTATCAGCTAAATCATTTCTACAGTTGCATTCCGCTTATTGCATCGACGAATCTACTCGTATATTCTCTCTGGCAATCGTAATAGCGTTCGTTCGCCGATGAAAACGAAAGATCGACATCGATTATTCGAGGTCCACCTGCACGCTCGGTTTTATCGTCTCGTTGGATTTGCTTATTTCACCGGGAATTCTGCCGAGGCGTTTTCGCCATCAAACTGGACTGAGAGAATGGCGAGCAAAAACGCTCCAAGCTTCCTCCGTGACCGGCATTGTCTGCGCGTTTCTATTGCGTGACTCTGCGACTGCATATCGAACGTCAGCGATCTTGCAGTTTATTTATAGCATCGCGGTGGCCGGCACAATGCAGAGATTACGTTTTGTGCAATCGAAATCATACAATCGCGTACGACACCATCCAGGTATCGCGATAAGGACCTTTTAAAGAAGGAACATGCCACCTCGCACGTACTAATTACGCTTAAGTCGATAATGCATCTCATAAACTCTTTACGAAGGTAAAGGGGTTGAAAGGGGTGAGCGGGAATTTTATGAATGTTCGTTTCTCCTTTACAACCTTTTACTGAAAATGATAAGCGGTGCGATATCTTTTTTCTTGCAAAATGGAATAAATATGGAGGTTTATGTAATATGCGATGGCGAGCGAGGAGATCGTGTTTTTCTGATTTATGTATGAGAATTTTATGCGATTTGAAGAAATTGATCAGAAAATTTTTGTGAGAGCGTAGATGGGCTGTAGTATTATCTCAGTCGGCTATAAATTTCACGTCGTAACTTGATAAGGTGGTACTATCCGAGAGAGAGTCGCAAAATCGTGGAAAACCCACCCCGAAAGTCTAGGATTTTACCGTAAAACAATATTTTAAGGAACAACATTTACATACTTTATAATTGTATTCCATTAACATGCTCTGATATGTGATGCATCAAATATTAATATTTGCCGGTATGTTTACGCCATGTATGTATACATAATTATTTTAACATAAAATTAATTGCATCAATAACGATATTAATTAGAAATACACGCCCGGTAATGCAAAACTCCGCGGAAATAATTTAGGTTGCGATGCGCACACATCGTCAGACACCAACGAGAGAAAGAACGGTTAGTAACGTTAATTATCCGCAGTGATAATTTTCACATCCTGGTAAAATGAAACTTTTCAGTTAACGGAAAAGTGAACAATGCACAAGCAGCGCGTAAATGCCGTAGAATAATAAAAACGAGTCGAGAAAGTGAGATCGTTAGAGGGACGTCCGTAAATTCGCGCCGTTCTCTGCTCATTTAGCGTATCTTAATATTTCGGCGTTATGTTTGGCCGTTTATTTGATCATCGACGAAACTCCCGGGGGGTTACGAACAATTTCCAGCCTGATATGACTATCCTGCAAATTTCCTGGGCATCTTGAACTCGCGAAATTCCTCGGCAATTTATCTTGGAGTATTCCTCGTAAAACCTACCCTTCGCAACGTCCTCAGGCTCGCTGAGACATTTTCAGCTAACTCGCGCAGAGTCTAAGTTGGCAATAGGATGTAATTGAACGAGTCATTCGGAATTACAAGGGTTTCTGGAAGAGAGTTCCTTATCGCTTTAAGAATATCAAAGGGGAATCCAGTGCTGGGTGCATAGGCGTAGTAAAGTCGAGGGATAGACCGTCCTTCTCGTTTTACGTCTCTCAGAAGCTTTCGTTGACGTTACTTTCAACGAGTAATTCCGTACTCTTTAACGATCATCGAGTTACGTCGCGATAATTCCAAGTTGAAAGAGTTCCTCCTCTTTTTTTTTATCGTCGCGACGTCCTCGTGCGATAGTTATCGATGGATTAGTTTAGTTTTGAACTATCATCGATTAAAGTCTTGTGAGTTTAACGAACGAAAGGATACTTAATGAGTTTTCTGATAGGATGCGCGACTGGATTTGTTGAATAAAGTAACATCCGACGATACAGTATTATCACCTTTTTTTGTTGGGAATGAATAAGTAAGAATGCGAAAAATACACATTGAATGTTACGAAAAATTACGAAGCAAACGAGGTCGTTTTCTCGACTCGTATTTACCATTCGACGGCATTTATGTGCATTGTGCACTTTTCCGTTAACTGAAAAGTTTCGCTCTGCAATGAAGTGAAAATTATCACTGCGGATAATTAAGGTTATTAAAACTGTTACTCCTCTCGATGGTGTCTGGCGATGTTTGCGAATCGTAGCCTCAATTATTTCCGCGGAGTGTGTAAATTTTTAATGTAATTTCATAAAACGTACCGCGATAAATGTTTAAATATAAGTCTGCTTAAATCGGAGACAAATTTTCATTGTCGCTGAAGAATGATTTTTATTTCATATGCACGATATTCATATTTTACTACTTGTAGAATATGCAACGATCTCCCCTCATTAAGATTTAGGTATCCTCCTTTTTAGAAGTAAGATTAAAAATGATATACCATGTGATAATAACGTATGAATGGACAAAATGAGTTTTGACAGTGAAAGATTTGAATAAAAGAATAAAGAATTCAAGAATATTACATTTTCTCAGTAATTACGTCTTATTATCTTTTTCTTTTCTAATGTAACTCTTGAAATACGATCTTCGATCGTGAAGCAAGGGGACATCAAAATATAATTCATCATACCTGTTAATCTCGGAGATACGATTCTCATCGAGGTTGATAACAGAGAGATTCTTCATGTTGTCGAAGGCATGCATTCTCAGCACGACGATATTGTTCCTGCTGAGGTTAATTTCCGATATGCTCGTCAAATTCCAGAAAGCATACTCCATAAGCTCGTCGATCTTTGCGTATTGAAAAGTGATTTTCTGAAGATTCTTCAGCAGTCGCAAGACCTGCGTCGGCACGTAGTCCAGGCTATTGGTGGTTTTCACTCTGAACGTCAATTTCTGCAGATAAATCTGCGACGAGAAATAATTCCATGTTGGGTCGTAGAGCTCAAACGAGCTGAGCACCAGACAGTTGGCATCGGTAGCGTTTTTGATGCCGTTGTTGTCGCAGTAGCAATAAATCGGGGCTTGTTGTCCCTCGATGTCGCAAATGTTCACCTCCTTCGTCTCCTTCGCGACCTTCTTCTTCCCGCGTGACCTCGTGGACGCTGCCACGCTCGTGGAGAACAGCAAGGTCAACAGGAATAGTTGGAGAACGAAAGGGGTCCTCGATAATTGCCTCATGATGGTCCTGTAATAATTAAATTTTCTGGTCAGAATAAAATTCGAAGAACTTGCATGACTGAATTTAAATTTGTGTAAAATTAATTTGTTCCTATTTTTATAACTGCAAAGTACTGAGGTTACTTTGGATTCAACAAATATCAGTGAGACCAAGCTCGATTGTTCGAAATTACAGAAAGGAATATTGCTCTAAAGTTTTAAAATTACTCTAAAATTACATGATAATGCAAATTTATCAAATATTCAAAATGTTTCAAAGACCAAGTAGCATAAAACACATTGTAATAAATCATCCGATATCCTCGCACCGCCGTAGCTTCATCGTCAAGCAAAGCGTCCAATCATCGTGCGAATAAAAATGAAATCAAAACGCAGAATCGATATCCCCGCTGCCTACGATAAACCTGTTATTATAACTGGATCTTCAGGTGCAAGGCTATCCGAATATACAGACGCTCCTGCAGCCTTATCGAACTTTACAAGCGACTCGTCGTCTGCAACCCCCGGAGTGCCTTTACACCATCTTCCTCCTTGGATCGTTTCTTTGTGTACTCGAAGAACGGCGACAGAGTGGATCAAACTATGCTTCATCGGCGCAGAAAAATCTTTCCGCGAGAGGATAAAAGAGGGTGGACGAGAGCGAGCAGGGGGAGGAAAAAAGAGAGCGGAGCCTCCGCACGAAGGGGCTGTAAAGGCCGTGAAAAAGGTAAACGAAAGGCGGAAGGCGCGACGAAGGTAACTCGCACGCGTTCTATCCCAACCCTCTCGTCGATATACATAGAAGTGCAGTATCGTATATACACGCTTACAAAAATTCCTCCATAGAGGTGGAGGAAGTAACGCCGGTGTAATATACATATACCATAGCGCGAGCACGTAACTCGCGTGCGAGATGCCGTGCTTTTCACCTGGCTCACTTTTTTCCGCAAAACGAAGACAGCCCGAAAAGGGACACCGTCGTGGGCGGAGGCTCGCGGACTCTCTCTTTGAAAAATTATCCGCCCAAGTGGAAGGTTGCATAATACCGGCGACACGAGAGCCACCGACGGCACCCTCTCGTTTATCTTTATTTTTCGAGTCGCCTCGAGCCCGAGACGAGGCGCTCGGCCGCTTCCTCGTTCGGCCGTGAATCTCGCGTGGATCTCAAGTGCATCTCGCGTGCAACTCGCGTGCAACTCGCGTGTCCTGGCACCTTCGAGGACCGGCACGCGTTTTACGAGAATCGAGGGGGGAAAAAATTCGTGCACGCCACCGGTTTCTTCCGCGCTTTCCTCTCCGATTAACGGAGTACCGGCTGGACTCGTTTTTTGACGACCTCATGAAATTCGTCTGCTCGAATTTATTGGCTGAATTCGCGCTCGAGTTGTTACGACGAGGTCGCTTGTTGCCGGTGGTTCCTCTTTTACGATCAAAGGGAATGACTCCTTGCGGCTGCACTTTTTATAATTGAAAACCGCCGGATGCTCGCGACTCGTTGCTTGCTGGATACCAACGTATATGCATTACGGATAGTCGGACTTCGCGATAGTCGAGAAAAAAGACGCGCGTGGGACGCCGGGCGTCGCGCGGAACGTTAAAGGGATTCGTCGACGAGATACGGTTTTTTCGCGAACCGTCTCGCCGCGTATTTGCATGCGAGCAGGGTGCATGAAAGTTCGTAAACCGAAGAGCATGGCTTTTAAAAACGGTCGACTCCCTTCATTATTGCGACTGTTGATTTTTTCATTATTTCGAGGCTATGGATTACTTCTATACTGTAGCTCAAAATAAATTAGATGAGATATTCTGGCTGTATAACTTAACTGTATAACTTAACAATTTATAACTTAACAATTGTAACTGTATAACTTAACAATTTAAGTTATACAGTTAAGTTATAAGAACTTAACAATTCGCGCTGCAAAACAATTCAATGTGACTTCAGCTGTTAAATAAAGTACCACGGTAAAAATCCCCTGCACGACATGAATTTCATTAAATTGTGATCTAAATTGTATTTCATTTATTTTTAGGTAAACCATGCAAAAATTATTAGCTGTTTTGTAAAGTGTCCTTTTTAGAATTTGACATAGAGCACCTTGGGAAAATCTGGATTCCGCGACTGCACCGAGAATTGAAAAAGCTTACGAACCACTGATCTAATAAATTAATTGTCTAACTGTAGAATTATTAGGTGTTTTTTAAAGTGTACTTTTAAGAATTTCACAGAGCGCCTTGGCAAAATCTGCATTCCGCGACTACACCGAGAATTGAAAAAGTTTACGAACCACTGACCCAATAAATTAATTATCTAACTGAAATCCCTAAAAACTATTCTTCCCGGATAAATTCAGCAACGGCTCAGAAAAATTCAAATTTATTCATCTTCAACTTTTACTCAATTTTAACAATTTGTATTCCAACGCGTGCACAAACGTAATCCTCGATACTTCCGGCGAGGTTCTTTCCAGCCGGAGTTCTTCCTGGCGGAAAACTTAATCATTTACCACGGATTTCATTTCTCCCCGGTCTCCTTATTACTACAGAATCCGCATTAAACTCTGATCTCAAAGGGCAACGCTCGTAACTCGTCTCTTAAAACCGAGTTCCATTTTCTCGCGGTGCCGTCGGTCGTCCTGTCGGGACGTTGCTCGACGCGCGGAATGATTTATTCAAAACGAGCATCAAAAGAACTCCGCAACATCTCCGATGGCTGTTGTGTACGTTTGTCGGTATTGAAAGACCGAGGCGATTAAACTCTGCTCGTTGCAGAATTTCTGCCGCTTTCCTTCGCGCTTCCGTATCGATGTTCGCGATCGGAATTTCGAGAGTCTTTTGTGAGGCCGTAACAATAGAATAAGGCATTCTCGGGACACCTTGAAAACACTGTCGCATTATTATTTCTCCAGTCTGTTGGAGATAAATCTCTCCTTCCGCCGTGATCATGAATTTTAAAGTGCAATAAGTCGTCGCATTTGAAGCGTACATTAAGTGGCGCCACGTCGACTGAGATTTATCGGTCTTGTTAGAATTCTCGCTGGTTTTTATGTACTGTTATTATTATCAATGATATCATTGTTGCAGTTGGTCCATTGCCTTGGTAATGAATTATGAAATAAGTTAAACCATCTATACCAGGCCATTGTGATTTTAAAGTTGCATTCTGTTAAACCATTTTTTGAATTGTAGTTATTATAGATACTTCTTAAAAATCAGAAACCCATTTTGTAATTAAACGCTTAGAAATGAAGTTAATTTTTTTATTTAAAACTCCATTTTTAACAGTAGCCACTGTGCTATCATTTAACTAGCCTTTAGACACAGCAAACAAATCCGACTACAGAGGGTTAATTCTTCGGTAATCTGTACTTTTCCTTTTCTTTTCTATAATTTCTTCAAATATATAAATAATATGTGTATAATTATTCTCACAGATATGAATTGGAAGCTCGGGCGCAGAAATTATGCGGATTTCGAAAATACCGAAGTTCAGGATTCGACCTTCTTGCATCGCAAATTCGCAATACACTTCAAGAACACGGTGTGCTAACTGAGAGTACCTTCGCCCTCATGTTTCGATGTTTTTACCTATTTTACCCATGCGGGGCGGATTAACTAGCCCTCCCAACAATTACAGATGTAATCCACAAATAATCCCTCGTATTTTGTATTTCCTCTTCTCCCGACATCGCGACATTTCGAGGGTATGTTTGAAACACGGAAACGAAACGGGAAAACGAGGAAACGTCGATTCTCGTTTACACTGTGAATGACAACGGATGTGTGTTCACGTGCAAACAATAATCCAGAACAGTAGATTCGAACCACAACGCAGGCTGATTCGAGGCAAGAGAACGGTTCATGCGGAATGGCACACCGGGTAGATAAGGCACTTCGTTCTGCATCCTGTTGCAAATATGGCATTCAATGGAGACGTATCGTGCTCTCCTCGCGCGTCCACGTACGTGATCGATCGACAATTCATTTCGGGTAAAAAATGGCCGGCGAAAAGAACGAGATAAAGTTCGAGATGGTAATTCAAGAATTATGAAACTATTGGAAAATGTTTCACTCGCGGATAAATTACACTGAGCGGAAATGAACATATTAATTGAAATGTCAATTCTGTGTAATATCTTCGTTAGATACATTGTAAACAAATTTCAATTGAAGTATTTGCAGCTTCTTCATTATGTTAAAATTGTTTTAATTCTGTCTGACAGAAAGTAGATAAGATTAGGAAATCTGTTTAGTTAAATATAATTTGATGCCTGCAGATATGATGGATATAAAGGTGAAGGCGCGTATTTGGAGTTAGTGTTTTTTTAATATTCAGGTCATATTCAGTGTTAAAAAACGTTGAGAAACCTTACACAGAAATACCTACAAACGTTTCGACACCTCGATAAATATTCCACGCGCAAGTCTCGATATTTGCGCACGATTCGTCCAACTATCGGTCATCCTACCCTAGCGTTAGGTTCGCTTAAACTTGCTCCAGCAATTTGTAACAAAGGACCAAGAAATAACGATATTCGCCAGATCCATGACAATCCGTCTCACAGAACCTGGCAATAGCCAGAGCACAGATCCGCGGCAATCATCCACTTCCGACGCGTACGAACGACCAACAAGCCCTCGTTCGAATACGCACCCACCATAACCTTGCGCAATTCCGCAACATTTTTCCAGAACACTGTACGACGAATACCCAAGTAGTTTTACGGATAATGGTTGTTTTTGTACTTTATATCCGCCGATGCAAGTTCGCGAAAGTTTCGAAACGATCGTCGATTTCCGGAGGACAGTGAAGAAGACCAAAGTCGACAGGAACCAGCCGCAGATTCGGTCGATTAGAAAGAGCACGGTAAGCACGCCGGATGCCCAATGGAAGTTGCTTTCGCCGTGAACGGCACTCGAGCAAGAAACAAAACCAACGATTTATCGCTACCATTCTCGCGGTAAGACAGAGGAGAGAGAAAGAGAACAGGGGAGAGACAGATAGAGAAAGGAGAGACAATTCCAAGGCGACTGCAGACAGTAGGCGGAGTAACTCTCGAGAATTTCGAGTTCTCGAGGGCGGAGGTCCTTGCCGAGAAGCTCGGTGAAATTCGTCTTCCGATTACTGCCGTTTTACGGGACAACGATGGAGATATCCGATTCGACGGTATGCGTTACACGTTCCGCGTAATATTTCGCGGGGCGAACGATAAGGATTGTTCGAAAAGTATTTTTATCCTCGAAGGAGCGAACGTCGTGAAGTGGGACTTTGATTCGCGATACGCTTTCGGGGAGATCGATGAAGGTTGAATCGTGTAGAGGCGTTATAAAATGGATATTTCTTTTTGTGTTATTGGTAGATGCGAATTATCTTGAGTCTTTGAGCGATCAACACTTTAATTGCCCCACGTCCACGCAGTTGACACTAGAACTACCGGCGTTAAATCTATCATATTTGAAAATATTAAATAAGTATTTTGAAAAAAGGGGAATTAAGAGGTGTAAAACTTGACCGATTCGGCAATTTATGTTTTATAAGATGGACGTAGAATATCTATTCTATGACTCTCATATAAATTTGGAGAATTTTTGGAAAAAATTGTGTACCAGTCATTTTGACTGGTATGGTAAATCTAGTGTTAAACTTCGCCGGGGCCCGGCATTACTTTCAAAGAATTAAATCAAACAAAGTTTATATAAATTCATGAAGTAATTGAATATGTACGAACACACGCATTCATAATAAAAATAAGCAATAAAAATAAACACAATAACGATTAAGTACCACTACCACTAACAGTTGTTCCGGCTATCACACACACGCTGTGTGTTATTAATTTGTCTAAATGTAACTTTTCCGAATGTATTTTTGAGATTCTTCGGATTAAAATGACACCAAACACGATATAGTTTGAATTATGTAAATAGTAAATAAATTTATTAAATATTAAGTAAATATAATTCAAACTATATCGTGTTTGGTATCATTTTAATCAGAAAAATCTCACAAATACGTTAGCAGAGGTTTAAAAAAAACGAAAATGAAAACGGCCGACCCCCCAATTAGTATTGCCTCATTAATACATTCGGGTGGTATTTATCGAGGTTTTACTGTATTCCTGATTGGCATGCTCAGCCGGAAAGGGTTCCAAATTGAGACCTCTGATGACGAAATACCTTTTTTTCACAGTAGAAAGGCTGCTATACTCGTACTCTCCACTGATACTTTTTGCTAGACGCATAAATAACTCAATAACGAAAGATTTACATAGAAAGATACGATTCTTCAATCATGTTGTCTTATTACGATTTTACTGCAGCCTCAGCGAACGAGGAATAGAGTCAATAGGAAATATACAGTTGCAAACGTAATCGTAGATCCCTTCTTCCAAAATTAGCACCTTCGGCGACTAACATTCGAAGAAACTAAAGAAGCAACGTCCACAAAGGTTACGCCGAACGTAAATCTGGAGTACGAAATACCTAGTTGGTATCATATAAAGTGCAAGTCCGAGAAGCTACCGGAAGCTGAAAGAAATTCGTCTTCCGTTCGGTGGCGCTTTACGAGGGTACCTGAGTGGAAATCCTCGGCGGAAAAGGAGCTTCGTAGAATATTCGCGATGGTGCATTCTCTCTAGAAAGCCGACTCTTCTACCCACGTTAGATCGAAGGTTCGATGTCACCCGAGGTCGAGTAAAATACTCTGTGCGTTCACTATGGATACGATTCTCGCGAAGGAACAAAAATTCTCAAGGAAGGCATTATGGTAGGCGAACAAAATCATCTAAAATATAGTGAAAGTGAAACCAGACGACGAATTACTTTTTAACCCATTCACTGCCAGGAAAACTAAGCAAATATTACCTATGCTTGTTAAAATAGAAAATGACAGAAAGTTTTTAGAACATTGGTTTCATTAATCAAAAATATAATCTCATTTGTAATGATACGAAGAACATTTTTGTTCCAAAATTTCTATACACGCTCAGCCATTATTGTTAAGTTATTAATTCAATCTTATAGTGCAGCTACGAGATATCTCGCAGTTGGCAGTCAATGGGTTAACACGTTGAATGCCACCGGTATTTTGCTAGTTTCATCATTTTTACTGAAGTAAAAATTTTCTATTAAAATTATATCTTTACAAGGCAGAAAGGTTAACACGTTGAATGCCATGGGGTCACCGGTGATTGGGCCTATCGGATTCAATGAAATTTTTGATGACTTTTAAATTGTAATACTCACGAACTTCCTAATAAATTTAGTATCTAAATATTGGTGTTAAAAAGATAATATACATATTTGCATTTTTAACGTTTTCCGCTTCGAAAAGTCGTGATTTTAATAGAAAAAGTTGCATTATAGTAGACATGACGATACTAAGATAATACGGATGGTATTTAACGTGTTAAAGACACAAATAGATATACAGTCAGTTGAAGTTTATCGTTATAATGCCAATATTTAAATATTGAATGTATTAACAAATCCGTAAATATTACAATTTAAAAGTTCTATGAAACTTCGTTGAATTTAATAGCGCTGGTCACCAGTAACCCCATGGCGTTCGACGTGGTAATTTTATCAGGTACCAGTATCATCCGATCAATTTGCAAGAATATCCACTTATCACCCATTCCTAAACGGCTCTTTCGATTTCATCGCTCAAGCTTCACGTGAGGTATAATTTGTCAGCGGAAACACCCCCCAACAACCCGAGGAATCGTTCTCGATAGTTTTCCCCTCCGTTAATCCGACTGTTAAAACCGTGACGGGAGCAAAGGGAAAAGAAAACTCAGCGGTCCGCGCAACCGAGAGACATTACGAAGGCAATATTTCCCTGTTGGCGAATATCCCGGAATATCTCACCGATAAATCGATATTATTCGCGCCGCGACGTAAAGTGGTTATCGCTCGATGAATATGTAAGAGGTAGGAGCGATGAAAGGGAAACCGAGAGACGAGGAACGATTGCGAGAGGGTCGCCGCAGAAGAGGAGGAGGAGGAGGAACAGGAAGAGGAAAGAGAGAAGGACCAAGGCGGAAAGGTAAACGCGTAGTGGCACGCCGATAGAAAGGAGGCCTCGTCAGTCGGCCGTCCTGGCGAAACTTTTAAATGAAATTCCTTCAAAATAACCCGAATGCGTTCGCCCGTTCTACGTCTGTGTACCAACCCGACCTTACCGTCGTGCTGCGGAATCTCCGATGCATAGATGCGCTTATACTGGGTGATTTAAATTTCGCATGGTTTGGCTGACTTCGTTTTTCAACTATGCGGCGGGTTGCTGAGTACGGGGGAGTGTAATTCAGCGTTTAAGCGAGAATGATTATAAGAATGTGAGAAAGAGAGAATATCTTTCTTTGGTCTTGTTAATACTGGAACTAGTAAGCGAATCAAAATGACCGGTTCACAATTTTTTTTTTAAATTCTGCAGGTTTATAGGAGAGACATACAGTAGATATTCCATGTCCATCTTATAAAATAGATATTACTTAAGCGATCAGCGAAGTATTTATTTAATATATTGAAATATAATAGATTTTGCGCCGGTAGTTCTGGTGTTAATAATTAGGTGTCGAAAGATTGTACAAGTATGATGGATATGGAGTTAAAGAATCGAATTCTCAATTAGCGAGTGCGAGATAATAAGTCAATACATTATGGCGTCGGTGGTTTGGAACCCGTGTAGGATCTAAATTAGAAAAAGAGAGAAAGAAACAGAGAAAAATAAGATTCATTTCGGTAGTGCTTCCACAAAGAGGATAACCTAGTGTCTCTCTCAAACAACTAATAATTATTTCGTTCATACCTCAAAATGTCTAAAGAATAGGACGACAATAATATTTCTATTCTCAAAAATTTAATTATTTTAACGTTCAATATATCCATCTACTATCAATCTGAATAAAATGTCCCACGTCCTATCACATTTCCCCGACAATGTACCATTCAAGATTTAAAATCAATTATGCCAGGAACGAAGCAACGCCGGAAAACCTTCCATCGAACAATTTTGACTGGCGTCTCCGGAATCGACCCCGTCCTCTTTTCCACAAAATTTCACTCCACCCTGTATACCCTAGAAGCGTCCAACCAGGGTGGATTCCATCGAGTGGAGGGCAGAGTTCCGCGAGGAACGCGTTTACCTCGCTGCGGTACCTTGAAACGACGAAACGGTGTCTGTGAAATGTTAAAGCAAGACAGCTCCGATCTAGATACCGGCTGCAGAGAGTACATTTCCTATATTCCACGGTCTTTTTTGTCGTAGCACGTGCCGCTTCGATAGTTTCCCGATACCCCCTTATCTATGCTCATGAAGAGTACCTCTGTGTCTGCTAAATTCGCTTCTCCTCGCAGAGTCTTCTGTGCGAGATTCGCGGAGAACCGGTGTTTCTACTTTGCGACGTTTGTCGGAGGAAAATGTGGAGTATTTGTGTAAATGTTAGTTAAAACACGTACAGCATGGAATAATCGTTAAATTGAGAGAAATTTGATATATAGGTTGACAGAATTAGAGGTATTTATTATTTCTGCAATGGAAATGATTGCTTCGAGAATAATTGAAAGTGGAAAATTTCAGTGATTTGCTTGACGGAATTCTAATTCTAATAAATGGTGTTAGAGAGGTGTTAGTCGTAGTGCGAAAATGGAAGAATCTCTTAAGATTCTAATTAACACGTTCCGTGCTACGTGTACAATAAATGGTACATGTAAAACTTAACCTTTAGGGCTACGTGAAAATGCAAAGTTAATGCGTAGAAAATTCGCGTATCCGCTCGTTTTTAAACTTTGGCAGTTATTTGCTACCATTAAAAAATACGAAGTATTATAGCTACCCACAACTGTATACTCGGAAAATACTTCTCTATTTTTTGAGACCAAGAAGAACTGTCTACCGTTTCTAATTTTCAGGTAATACCAGCTTCTTTGCCGAAATCCATCATTTTTACAAAAACTAGTGTTTTTCAAAAACACAGGGTGATAGAGAAATTTCGTTGGTGTATTCGTGTTCAGGACGATGAACACTGTAAAAATCACTCTGTGGCTATTGGAAAACAGAAAAAAGTTTTAACCGTTTGCAGTCCTATGTCGAGTATAGCTCGACCTAGCTTTTCACTTAAGTTTATTTTCTAACGAGTTAATATCGACTTTTCAAGTTCATAATAATTTTGTAATATCACCTAAATATCCGTCAGTTCCTATAGTTATTGCTATCATTAAAAAAATGAATACCCAACGACAGAAAATGTGCAATTAATTTCATTTAGTTCGCTACAAACTTGACAAAATAATTCGGACCGCAAAGGGTTAAAGTTGTTGAACAGTGTAATATTACCGCATAACGAGGCAACTACCAGCTCCATCAATCGTAAAATGTACATCGGTGCAACGTAAAACAACTGATAATTTCAATTTTTCCTACTTCTAACGCAGACCCCTTTCATTATTACCGTCAGAAATATTTACACGAGAGCGTTACATCTAACCTCTGAAACTCAATATACCGCAAACACAAGATCGTCTTCCCCGACAACCTCCATGATCGATCTCCTCAATTAAAAGAGTCCAAGAGAATGCAATCACGCTGGTTTCACGTAACTCAACCCGACAACGAGCAAGCCGTGCTAAGAGATCGATGAAGGCGCGTAAATAGAAAACGTCGATCGCTGCTTCTCCAAGAAAACCACCGCGTTTAACCGAGCCAACAGGCACGCGTTCATTTCTCTAGTAAAATCGGCGCAAGTCGGAGGAAAATCAACAAGGAAGGCGACTTCTAGGCGTTCGCCAAGTATCTCAGCAAGGATCATCGTCCCGGTCGAGTCATCTCCAATAAGTCTCCTTAATTAGAACCTTATCGTAATAGGAGCCAGACGCGGCTCGACTGGCGCAGGCTACCGGGTGTTCTAGAAACGCGACCTCCGCAAAGGATCTTACAATTAGTCATATGAGCCATAATCCGGCCGCTTAAGTTATTACCCGAGGCGGCTTTAAGCCGGCGCGATAAACGAATTGCCGGCGACGTAAACCCTCTCGTGGAATCTAGCAAGAAACGCCGGTTTTTTAACGATCGTTTGGAGCAGACTGCTCGAGCAGAGGTGGAGCGAGTAAGTGGATGTTCATAAATGCGATTTTCCTATCGAGGGGCGAGTAGTTTCTTGTGACACTATTATTATTATCACTTTGCTGCCGACAACTTTTAAGTCTATACTTTTCCAGGGTTCTTTTAATTTCTCGAATTTTCTTTCTCGATTATAGAACCCCATAATTATACAAACTGATGATTTCAGGGAACGAAATTATTTCTCGTCACTCTAGAGTCGATATTCGACAAAGTACATAGAAGGATGAATGTCACGTGTATGGGGACATTCGACCGCAACGTGGTAATTTAATTGTATGATGAAGCTTTTAACCCCTTGCCCTACGAGTTCTTTTGTAACTGCCTCCGCAATAATTGAGAATTAAATTGCTAAAATAAAAATATGGCAGTGATTCCTGATATATCTTAAAATTTAAAGCAATATTAACAACATAGAGGTAATATTATCGGGTCGTGTTCAACTGATATTTTCAATTTGACAATTTTTGAGAAGCTTCAAAATTTCCTGTTACTGCAACCGCATCACGACTGTCACTCGTTGTTATAGGGCAAGGGGTCAAGATAGAATAGAAAATACAAATGGTTTGTATAGGTTGAACATTGGCAAAGTTCAAGACTCGAAGGTCTTCTACCTTCTTCGAGACTGCAACAAACAAAAGCAATCATTTTACTCGGATCTACCTCACTTTTTGCAGAATATCTCGTAAAGAGGACGTCGATCCAAGAAGAAAGCCGAACTACGGTTGATCGCGAATGTGCGATTGACCTGGCGAAACAGCGAGACTTCCTCGCGAGGTGAGAAAACTTTCCGCGTCCAACGTCCACATAGAGTCCCGCACCGCGTGACGGTCAGCGAGGAACCGCGGGAAATCAAAAAACTTTTCCGCGCGGTTCGTCCCGCGCGTGGTATCACTCTCGTACCGGATCCCCGATATCGTTTCCCTTTATCTCTCGAGTTAGTGGAAAAGTTTCGTGGTAACGGAACGAAGAGCCGCGCGATCCTCCGAGACGTTTTCTCTCGTGCAGAGAGAGAGAGAGAGAGCCGGTAAACCCCGACCGTCTAGCAGTTTCCTCGGGTGCACCGGTTTCTTGCCGGATTCCGGGACATCCGGTGCATCCGAGCGAGAAGAAGGCTCAACCACGAGAGAAGCCGGGAGCGAGAAAAACGCGTAATCCGCCGTTAATTATAGATATCCAAGTTGAAACGCGGAAGCGCACTTTGCATCCTCGGAAGCCGCGCGTGCGTTTCGAGTGGCTCCGCTCGAGATATAAAGACGTTCCGTCGTTATATAAGAGGCTGATAACCAGGGCGAGATCTTCGACGATGTAAATACCGATGGCACTCGTCCGACGGAATCGTCGTGAATTGTACGTACGGCTTGAAAAAGTTTTTATTTCGAGAGTGAAACGAATAGCCAAGTGCCGGAAGTTTCCTCCTGCCATTTGGTATCGCTAACAGGCGCTTTTAAATGGTGCACTTGGGAGGGCCGGAAAAATGGAGATTAAAGGGGAGCCGGGAATATTCGAGGTTCCTTTTTAATTATAATACTGGTCCCGTGTCGCACCTACCAAGTTGGCAGGACGTTTCGTATATCCTACCGGCGGAAACCTTTATCTTTTAGTTTTTACTTGGCCAAACACTGTGCACCAACGGTCTCTCTTTCTCTCTGATACTAGCTTCCTGCTAACGCAACGAATTTACCTGTGCTTAAAAATTAAAGGAACAACGGCACATACGGAAGCAATTTTCTGTTAACAATACGCACGTTAAAGCGTAAGATAGCGCATAAATAATTCGGGTATCGCGTTTTGATGTTACGCGGCGATGTTTGCAACGAAAAACCCCGAGCAGACGAGGCTACCGAGAGCGGCGCGCAACGATGGGAAAATACTCCGTCTGGCTCCGACCCTTTGCGAGAGTTCCCCAGTATTTTGCGAAACCAGAAAACCCTGACGCGAATTGGAGTATTTCGCTTGTTTCCCCGAAAGAACATCGCCGTCTTGTATTTACACGTGCTAGTATATTCCAGCTAGTTCCTTTGCATTTCCAGGACTCCGCATCAGCCGGATTATACTTCTGCCAGTTTCCCCAACGATACGGACTCATTTCGAGACTTTTTTATACCGTACTTTTTTTTTTAATACCATCACCTAAACGATATTTTTCATTTCTTTTTTATCTGTCGTTTAAAAAAACAGGCACAGAGGAAAAAAAAGAAGATAGGAACGTTCTAATAACCGGCAAGGTAACAAAATGGAGCAATTTTCTATACGCGCATTTGCGGTGGAAGAGAATAATATCTACTTTCGCGATATTTTGCAACGCGAATGTTCCACGTGTTGCGACGTCCCTGGGTAATATTGAAATTCCGAATTCGCATCGATCTTCCGACATCGCCGTTATCGCAATCGTTCGTCGACTTTTACATGCAAAGTGGATATCGAGCGAACGATAAAACGATCAGGTCTACGTTTATGGCACGGGGAATATTAGAGATTTTCACCGAAAAGTCGAGAGAAAGCCGGGATCGTGGAAGGTGAATAATCCAGCGTTAATCATGGTCACTTTAAGCAAGGACAGTATGCACACGTGCATCGGATTCTGAGGCGGCGGAGAAATGCGCTTTGAAAATACGGCCAGAGAGGCAGGAAGTTGAACGGCGATGGGTAATAGTTGAACTAGTTCGGAGGCTAAGAATTCATCGAAGTTTGCATTTTATGAAATCCGCGGGAAAGTTTGCGGTTGGGAAAAAATTGTTTCTCTAGGGGCTTCCGTTTTTCCTTCCTTCTTTCGCGGACTTTCCCGTCAAAGTAACGGACTGTCTCATCGACGAGTCGATAGTAATTGTTATTAAAACTTTCCGCCGGTACGATGAAACAACATTGCGAAAGGAGAAGAAGGAACGGTCCATTGGCTGGAGTTACATGTTTTTCGAAAAATTCGTGCAAACAGACCGGGACGAATTGGATGCAATTAAACAGGCTTGCAGCGGGTAAATAAGAATTTGCATCGTCGGAAAGTAAGGAAATTGCCGAGTTCGTTCTACCAGCAGCCGTAGAATTATTTTGCCCGTGCACTCGGAGAAACAACAGGGTTTTATGCGATGAGCGTAACTTTTGAATACACCGCCACCCCCGCGTGTTCTCTGTGCGTCCCATGCAACGCGAGTTAATGCAGTATCGAAATACGTACGCGTAATGTTTCACAATTCGTGCAAGCAACTTTTGCAAAGTACGCAGCTGAAAAAATGACTGAATGTAAAGCAACAATATAGCGTCGGCAACTAGGTTCAAAAAAACTCCAGTTCTTGATCGAAATATGTAGCAAGAAGTTGCACGATGAAAATGGACTCGTTCCCCGGCCTTTTTTGTAATTGTAATCTTACAGAACGCTTTGGAACATTGTGGAGAACTTCAAAAAAACTTTGAAAATTAGAAACTGTGTCTTATTTCATATTGCACCAATGTAGGTTACAATACGGTAATACTACAGAAATGATAAAAAATTTAACCGCCCAACCGAGCTGCTAATTGACCTATTACACGGAACTCAGCGCACAGACTAAAATAAAAGTTTAAATATTTTGAAACAGACAGAAAGTTAACAAGACCACCGTCATAATTACTGTCACATATACCTCGCAAAAATAGAGAAGTCTCGCGGTGAGATGTACGGGGTAAGGGGAGAGTGTCGCTCACACCGCCTATCCCCACCATGTCGGTCTTGAAAACCTGAGATCGACGAATCAAAATCGAAAACAAAACGCTCCTTTCGTCGTTCCCATGACGACGCAACGAATTCACGGCTCTTTCGACCAATCACGCGCTAGAATCGAAAATAACGTCTGAACGAGGGATGTCTCTATCCGTCTGACGAATCAGAACAAACCACAGGCCAGAGGACTTCTCTATTTTTGCGAGGTATATGCACATTTTGCATTTGGGAACCGCGCACCGCGTAACATTTTTACTAATTCTGTACATCAGAACGTATGTCTCTTACAAACCACGATTAAAATTTTGGTGTGCTTTCTATGTGCATAGCTATTTAAATATGCAGCTTCCAAATTTCAATTTACACCCCCAGATTTAAAGCAAGTCATTGCACTCGGATCAGCGTCTCGCATAAATGCAACGTCAGCAACGAATGAATCAAATCCGCAATAAGAGATGCGTCCTTCCAAACATCGCTACGATTTTAAGATGCAAAGATTTACATTATTTTCGGCGTAATCTCATTTCCGGGCACGCTGGTCCGCTGTATTTTAGACAACGCAATCCGTTAATAAGCGCTCGCCAAGGGAACAGAGAAACGCGTAGGCGCACGGAAAGTGAATAATCCTACGGTAATTAGAGGCGTCTGACTTAAAGCCGACACGGAATATACGGGAGCATTGGGTTTTGATGTTCCCGCAAAATGCCTGGGATAGCCAACACGGATGGATGTTAACATATAATATCGCCATTACGGGGTAAACCGCGCGCAAATACCGAGCGGAACGGTTAATTCGGACGGATTTGCAAGGTTTTACGAATGGCCGGAAGTAACGCCGTCGGAATCGAGATATCGCCAATTTTTCATCGAGTAATTCGCTTTTACGTACAAATGCAAAGATCAATAAGGATCTTAATGTATCAGAAGCGTTTCTAATAAGGAAATGTTAATCATTTACTAATACATTGACGACTACCACAAAGTTGAAAATATTTGTACAACAAAGTACTTTGTCAATTCTGATTGATCCTAAGAGAGAAAGTTTGTTGCAAAAATTGCAAATATCTTCACAAAGCACTGCATGAATGAAGTCTCCAACAAATTTTATTCATATTTCAGAAACTTCTAACAGTAAAAAAGTTCACGGCCGTGTTATCACGTTCTTTAAGCGCAGGGAAATTTGCACGCGAAACATGGCAGATACGGTAGTAAAGACAAGACATTCCTCGGGTTAAACAGTCCGCAGAAACGCGCGGCGAGAGATTAATACAATTACCAGCTATTTTCGGGCAAGACTGGCGTGCCATTTTGTAACCGTGCTCCCGTATGCCCAGTTCGCGAATTAACTACCATTTCGGCGATACTGCTAATTCGCCCGAACTCGAGCGTGCCCGAAGACTAAGCGCACGTAATCCTTCGTGCTCTAATAATACCCGGTGTTTCGTAATAATTGGAATTATTTTACCTCGTCTTATCCGCATATATGACATTCGCGATTCAGCGCATCGGATATCCACGGCGAATGTCTCGGAAAGAAGAAGATAAGATTCCGGCAGACGCATTTACGATAGAAATGCTGCCGAGACTGCTTTATCCCTCGCTAAAAGGGAATTCGACATATCCTCTCGTTACTTGGCGAAATCGCGGAAATACGGATAACGCAAACGGCGCTCGTTTTATTCCACGTGTTTGCATCGGAAGGGATTCTGTCATTTTATATTTACATTTCGCGATCCATTATTCGCGCGAAGTTCGAGCACATCCGGCGGCCTAGGGAAATTGCAACGGGAGAAGACGCGACATGGCGGTTCCAACTTCGAAATTGCAACAGCCAGCAACGACGGAGGAACGTTTTAAACGAATTTCCGCAAGATCGATATTTTCACGCTGAATACGGGAGATCGGTTCTCTTTTGTGGTTTTATAGAAGCGAGAAACGCTTCCGACGTCGGTGGCTGCTGGGAGAATGGACGGGTCGAGAGTGGCGATTCTAGACCGGAAGTAGAAGCCGAGGGACTTTGCGTTCGCCGGATAGCCGAGTTTGTCATCTTGGTTATTTGAGGTCATCGTGAATTAGACGCTCTTTTGATTCCGTTAATCCATGAAAATTGTTGAATCATGGAAACACCATAAGATCGTGATTATTAGCCGTTTCCTGTGTGCTTGATAATTATAAAAAACGGTACAAAGTTGAAAAAAAATGCCGAAAGGAAGATTCAACGTGATAAGTAAGTTAAAAACTTTTAAAAATTTTCAATTCATTTACAGCAGCATACAAAATTGTATCCTTTATATATTCGCACTTTAAAAGAAGTAGTTTTAATCTCCGAATGTCCAAGTCGCCAAACAACGTAAATCAAAAAGAATCGCGGAAATTTCCATCGTATTTTCGCCGATCGCAATTTCCTCGTGGTCAAACAATACGAAGAGAAGTTTCTCGTTCCTCTTTCGCGGTCGCATTTACTAGAAACGTTTCCAATGAACTATATACAATAGAATGGATAGGAAAACGCGCATCGACGTTTCCATGTGTTGGTGATAATTGTAAAAAATGTGCAGGGCATTCGGCGTCGAGTGCACGTGCATCGGAATAATACTTCAGACAGAAAATACGGTTGGACATTTTATATTTATATCCTGTTTTACCGTTCCTACTCCGGCGGGTGCATAGGTTGCATCGATAAAGCATACATTCGCGGCAGAGTTCTACGTCTCGAGAAGTGATTTCGCCGTGTTAGAAAATGCCAATGACGAAAAGAACAAGAAATATACACCGATGTTAACGGTAGAACTGGAGGATGTCAGTGCACTGTTCTACATTTTTATCTCGAGACAATTTTGAATGAAACATTTGGATTATGGTAAGTATGGAGATTCAGATTCTCAAGTAGTGGGTACCATTTCGATTCGTTGTCTTATTCTTTTATTAATTATAAGATATAAAATTATAAGAATATAAATATTCTTATATTAATTTTTCTCTTATTACTCTGCAGTGTTAGAAAGTGCCAATGATGGAAAGAGCAAGATATTTAAACGGTTGTTAATAGTATAACTAGAGGATATCAGTGTAGCGATCTACATTTTTATTTGGGGACAATTTTAAATTAAACATGTGGATTATGGTAATTATAGTTTCATTAGAACATGAAGGTTCAGATTTTCAATTACTGGGTAGGAGTCCAATTTTTTGTGATTTCTAGGAGATTTTTCTTAAATAATTACTTAATATCATAGCCTTCGTGATACGCGATCGAGCTGAAATTGACCCAGGTTGATCCTAGGAGAAATTACCGTACAAATTGAAGCCTAACAATATAAAAATCGCGAGGGGAACTTTTAGGACTTTTAGGACTCTGAAAAAAGTTTGGAGATCCCTTAATTCTGGCTGTCTTCGCCAATAGATCAAGTGTTAATTGAAACCTGGAATATCTTGTTTTGCAATATTTAATATTTAGTTTTGCATATAACTATTGTTGCTCTTAATGCATACTAAAGGGAAATTTGCCCGTCAATAAAGTATTGATAATAATAATATCCAAGACAGATGTTAACACTAGAACTACCGGCGTTAAATTTATCATATTTCAAAATATTAAATAAGTACTTTGAAAAAGGAGGAATCAAGAGGCGGAAAAGATAATCGATTCGATGATTTATGCTTTTTAAGATGGACATAGAATATTTATTCTAAGACTCTTCTATAAACTTGGACAATTTCTGGAAAAAATTGCGTGATTTTGACTGGTTTGATAGTTCTAGTGTTAATTGCTGTTCCACGATGTCGGATATGAAGGAAAACAGACTAATCTCGATTAACGTTGCGCGATACAGTGCAGCAAAGACGAAACATGAGTGGCAATTTATATTCTCTTTTTCCGGAAAATTCAGTGGAATTGGTACCTCGTGAAATTATGCAACCGTGAAACTTGTAGATTATTTCACTCGTAGCGTAAAAAAGTAGCCGTCGGGTTTGCATCTTGTAATACCTTGTTTACATTGCCCCGCAGAAAAGTACGAGACGATGTCGGAAGAGAAAGATATATTGCAATGCCACGAAAGAAATACAGGGAGTGTTCTAACAATACAAAAATGAAACAAGAATCTCTGTGAAATGAATTTAACGATATGTCATAACTGCCGAGTTAATTTATAGCTTCCGCGACGACCCTATTACATTATTAAAATTGCGACACGTTGGTAATTGCATCGGATGTTTCTTTTATTCCTGAGATTGACTTTTCGAGCAGATTTCAGATACGCCGCGTATACGAGGACATATATCTATATATACGTACGTATGTATGTATCAAACCGTGGAGTTCTTGCTGGGGCACGAGGCAAACTATCACGTCTTACCGCGTAAATTGTACCACCTTTGCATCTCATTTACATGCATTCCGAGTATTAGTTTCATTGCAAAAACTAACAAACTGCGGCCACCTCGTTCAGGTGTAGAAGACACATTGAAATTGCCAGGTCTGCATTACAGTCGGCATTAGTTTACTACTTTCGTATCACCATTTTAATGCAGGTAACAAATAAGTCTTCCTGAAATCCGACCTCTTTCCACGTAAAATCATGTTTCAGTTTGTTTTATTCGTAGAAATACAATGTCCGCGGTAATTGTTATTGTTCGGTGGAAAAAACGAGGAATTGCTCGAATTTATAAAATGTAATTTACAACAATTTTATTATACAAGCTGACAATTAAGCTTTCCGTTGAAACGATGGATGTTATGCGATCCAATTACATTGGTTGCAAAACTGACGGAGTATATTTGAAAAATTCGTAGTATTCTTCTGTCAATCCGGTAACAGAGTATAAAATGTAATATAAAAAATACCGTATGCTTTCCAAAGAGTGCTTGATTTTTCGGCATTCTACGACGATAACTTGACTCTATGTAAATTCGAGGGCGGGAAGAAACCGATATTTCAATTTATGGTTACTTTTCGCTGAATCCTTCTCCCTGCAGATGCAAGATATTGCAGGCAAAAGTATGGATCCTCGACATTCATGGAATGTACGAAATGCTGAACAACCCATTCCGTGTTTATCTGTCCGTAAATCAAAATCTCGTAAATCGTTTGACGATCGACGGATTCGAGCGCCGCTAAAAAATTCAAACTCGCCTCTTCCGTTTCACGGATACGGATGATCTTATATCATCCCATGTTTTTCCTCGCATTGCTTTATTAACTTACCACTCGATAAACAAATTGTACGAAAGAAGAGTTCTAAAAATAAAAATGTTACGCTAAATAACGTATATCTTCCTTTTCCCATTCAATTTACAATTTCTCGAGTACTTATTCTTTAAAAATACCTAACTAAATATAATTCCTAACTAAATAAAATACCTTACAAAATATAATTCCTGACTAAATAAAATACCTTACAAAATATAATTCCACAAAATTCCTCATTCTATAACACTCCAAGTAAAATCGCTCATCATTCTTCGTCAAATCGACACAAATAAACAAGAATACCAATCTTCACTGAAATACAAGTGAACGTTAAAATGACCAAGGGAACAGTCAATGCGTTAATGGCCCAGGACAATCATTATAAGCTGCGGCATTCCCCGTGTACTAATGAAATCCGCAATTATTCCTTGATCCAACAATGGCCCAAAAAGCCACGGCACTCCGATTTCCCCGAAAACGCTGTCGAAATCCTACCGTTAATTAACTATCACGAAGGAGATTCATAAACGCGTTATGTACACCAGCATTGCTCAAGTAACACTATATTCAAATGCGCACTCGTACGTCTAGTTACTAATAAGCGCAAGGCGAAGCAAACTGCGAAAAGTGACGGCACGTAGACGAGACAGTATTGCATAGACCGTTGTTATTTTGCGGCGATATCGATTATCGCACTCTCGTAATTATGCATGCCGAGAATTCGCCAAACGAACGCTCCCGACACACATCCCTCTTCGTCCCTCGCGAACGAGTCTGATTAGAGTTTTCGCGCTCTCCGTGATTATGAATATACCAACATAAATTCCAGCGATACGATTCTATGGAGGGAGGTACTCGGGAAACGTCTAATTATACGCACTGCCTTATCGTATGTTTTGTACATCGCGCGAGAGCTAATTGTGATTAATGTTTGCATAATTTCGTTAATAAAATGCACGGTCGCGTTTAAGCGCTGGAGTTGAAAAGCGTTGAATCTGTGACATCGAAAGACCGCGGAATATTGCTTTCGTGGGATTGTTTTGAATTTTGGGAGATTTTCGAAGTTTTTGGGAAGATTTTCGGAGCATGGGAAGAACGCTGGTGATTGAAGATTGTCGTAAGGATTTGAAAAAGTAATAAAATTTGAAAAGAGCAGGAAGTTGATAAGACTACACTGTTGCAAGAGATATCAAGGAAAAATATTCTCAGAGTATTGAAAAGTATTTTGCTTTTTTTTCCTTTTCGTATGTTTCAGCAGTAATTGCTGCGGTGATTTCGCCTACACCCACTGTTTTAGGTGGCTTCCGAAGCACCGATAAAAAATATTCTAACTTCTAGTGCTTCTATAAAATTTCATCTCCTAACGTTTTGTATAAAAAAGGAGCTACCATTGTAAATGATATTTTAAATGTAACCGTTTTAATAATACCGGATGAAACCCTATAAATATTGTTCCAATAAAGAAATTTCATTAGCGTACCGTATAAATCCAATGTAAGATTTTTCAGTGTTTCTTCAGCATCAGTATCAATCACCGCAATGATCAGTTAATGAACCGTGATACAATGTAACTTATCGCGCTATCTACAGCTTCTGTTTACAAGAATCGTCAGCTACAAGAGGTATCGTGTCGCAAGATAATATCGTATTGCAATATTTCCAGTAAGGAGATTACCTTAACAGTGGAGATATGTGCAAATATAATCTCGCTCTCGTATTATTTCCATAATGGCACAGCAAGATTATCTTTGCTAATGCTAAAGCGTACAATACCTAACTGATGTAACCGCTTATGAAATGGCCCCGAAGATTTGCATATTACTTCAGCATGGAGATTATAACTCATAACTTCAATACAGAGATAAGCCTGCACTTATACGGAAAATTGCACCGCTCTTGGAAAACAAAAGCAACGCCTTGATATCCAACGTAAACGTCAAACTATCTCGGCAATTGCACCACCTTCTATCGCCGTTACACGAAAAATCTTCGAGCTTTTGCAGCACCGTTTAACATGCCTACTAACGAGATCTTCATTGAAATTCATTTGATCCGCTATCTCGTAATTTATTATTATTTATTCTCGTAACATTTTTCAAGCCTAACAAAAATGTAATAAGTAATTTCAGCATCCTATTTTACGCTTGAAAGTCAGAAGAGAAAAAGCAGCTTGAAGCTGTGGTGATTACGATAAAGGTTCGGACACCCAATTAGAGAAGTTTAACACTGAATCAACAAAGACGGTAAAAATGACCGATACCCAGTTTTTTGTAAAAATTCACAAAATTCGTAGGAGAGCCATACAGAAAATATTCCACGTCTATTTTATAAAACAGTTGACTGCTAAATAACAATTATAGCGTTAAATCGCCTCTGAAAGATTTTCCTTGAGCGAAATGTATATCATACCGTAGTCAGTTTTAAAATTCACCTAAATCCTTAAATCCTAATCAAAATTACGTCAGTTAAAGCCGAAAAATATCAAAGCAAGAAGGAAACGCTAAGCAGCTTAAAAACATCAGGTGTTTAACCCTTTACGTACGGACACTTTTTTGAAAATTGACAAATAAGCACTTCGTTGGCGATCAAAAACCATATTTTATCAGAAAGTCATGCTGTTAATGTATAGACGCTGTAAATTACTATTTGCGTAATCATATTGCAACGGTTATATTTCAATTTTTTAACTCCAACCGCGTATACTTTCATTGATAAAGTATAGCCAGAATGTTTCTCAGTCCACATATATGCGTCTGTAGTGGTCGAAGGGTTAAAATTCAACCCCCGACATTTTCGACATCCTAAATTTTTCAATTTACTTTCAATACCTGTTGTCATTTGTTTTTACTAAAAATTTAATCATTCAATGATTCAAAACAAATTTTGATTCACCATAAGACGTTGCCATAAGGAACGTAGAACATCTACACAGCATAACCGCATCGCGGATTCAATTTCTGCGGGAGAAGACATTTTAATCATAATTTCCATCCAATCCACGAATGCTTCGCGTCGTTATTTACAAGTGCGCACAGTTGAGACCATTAGAGCGGGAGCATAGATGTAAAATGTAACATGAAACATGGAATATGCATCGGAGTACTCGCAATATCGAAGGGTGTATACAGCCGTTGCTTAATCGTCGCTACAAAGTGGCGATTTCAATCGAGAGAAGGTTCACTGATGCTGCGCTGCTCTTAATTGGTCCTGATCGATCCGACCCTCGTACTAATTAGTAACGACGAGTCGTTAACGAGGTTCCCATCGTTGACTAGGACCGCGAACAGCTACCGACCGATATAAGGGAGGTTGAAATGTGGCTTTTGCAAGAGATTAGCGTACGGCAAAAAGAGAATCCCAGCCCTTGGCATGAAATCCCATTCGACGTTTCTCACTCATCCGAATCTTTCGCTGATCGTCAGAGTCGGGCCGATCGTTTCTTTTAATCACTCAGCATAAATCCTTCGCGACTTAAAATTTAATATTACAACTCCGTTTCCCATCGATAAATGTAATTTCCCTTGTGTAAATTTGAAGATGTTAAGCGTATAGCTGTGGGAATTGAACAAACTCGAAATATGAGAATATAAATCAGTCGATGTGTCGAGAGAATTGCGATGGAAATAAAATAACGGTGTTATCTAATTAAAAGTAGAAATATTAGAGGAATATTCTCGTCAAATACGAAGTCATTGGATCGGACGTAATTTAGATCGTCGATCTACCCGATAAAATATAACCCGGGCCATCGAACGAGTACATGTAATAAACGAGCGTTATCAAGATCAAAGCGTATTAATCGACGTCACGATTTATCGTATCGAGTTACCGATATAATTTCACGAGGAAGAGGAGAAAGCTGGATAAGCTACCAAAGTGTACCCGAACTGATCGTTAGATAGCCGTTGATATAATTTTTCTTATGAAATGTATCTTAGCTTGGCAATTAGTGTACGTAACTTTTGTACCTCGATGTAATACATAAATTAGCGTATTAATATAATTTCCGATTTAAACTCACGATTAAGCCGCGGACACGCGACAAGTTAAACGGCAAATTTATTTTCACACGGTCGCGACCGTGTCATCGTGATTCCTTAAACGCAAATTTAATATTAGATGTACCGATGTTAAATGTGTTATATGTTAATATAAATAATTGTCTTGGAAATAGCGAAATTAAGAGATACAACGTTGATCAGTTTAGCAATTACTGTTTTCTAAAATAGATTTGGAAAATCGACTGTATCGCATCTTTATAAATATTAGAATCTTTTTTAAAATAAAGAACCAGTTATTTCGACTGCTGTGGTAGCTCTGGTGTTAAAAATTGCAATATCTTTTAATATACTTTTTTAATAATTCGTACATCGTAATACTGAGATAAAGTTATATTTGTAATTAGTTTTCCTCTTGTTAGCTTCCAGGTGAAAATACATTTTACTTTCCTGCTATTATTCTCATGCTGTTTGACACCCGAAACCGTAAAAATAACACGCCGGAGATCGAGTTTGATTAGTTCGCTCGTATAACACAATTACGAATCATCGCGATTGTCCCGAATTTTGTTGTTCCGTTTCGAAGAAATCTAATCGGCTGCTACAATTACCGAAGCGTTTCGAGATGAAAAATTGAGATGTCAACTTGCACCTAATTAAGGAAGATAATAAATTCATTATTCTACAGAAGTAGCATCGTTTAATCCAACGAGATAATAATTATCCTACAAACCACGTAATAATAGGAAAGTGCTTGCGATGGCACTGGATGACTGCTGGATAACATACGAAAATTTTAGGCAACTTTAATCAATTTTCAGACAGAATCCGGTAGAGCTCCGGTTAGTTTTCGATCGCAGGTAGTTTCCGGATAGTTTCCGAGTAGCTTCCGGATAGCATTAGAAAGTTTTCGGTTAGTTATTGATAGTTTTCGGTAGCTTCGAATACTTCTTCCTCCCCGGTCCAGTTTTTCCCACTTCCCGTTTGCTTTCGACCGGCTTGATTAATTCCGGATAGTCTTCGACAGGTTTTCTAGCAGTTATCGGGTCGTTTCCGGCAGATTCGGCAAATTTTAATTAAAACTACCCGAGCGATAAAGCACGCACCGGGGCGATATTGCAAAGAGCGCAGGAAATAACCCTCCGATTTCTTTCGTTCTCCACGAGCCATTGCCATGCGTGCACTGTTCCAGAAAGAAAAAAAGAGAAAGAAAAACAGAACTAGTTTTCAGGTCAAGCCGACGGTAATCGGGTCGTCTCGGTGCTATAATTCATTTAATTAATCTTACTGCCACGAATTCCAAAGAAGTCGCAATTATTTCGCACGAATTCTAAGCGGCACACGCTTGGAAATTTCGATCTCGCATTTTCTTCCTTTTTTTTCTTACCCTCTCTGGGAAATTACGATGCGGTTCCACGAAGAAACCTCCAAACGACCCGCGTTTATTTTCTCCTTTGCCGGAAGCAAACGGAACGTGTAATAAGAAGCTTTTCTCCTACGAGCTTACGGACTCACGCGTCGTACATCTTTTCAGGCTGTCCGGCGAGGTTACGGGAACTCGACGATCTCCGGGATCGCTGGGACTTCGACGACGACATTACGTAAAATTACGCCCTTCCTCGGGCACTCGCGGTGCACCGCAATCGAGAAGAATAACATCCGAATTATTCGAGTTTCGAATATTCAGGGATCCCTTATGTATATTCATGTCAACTGACACGTACAGCCGTGTTTCGAGATGAATAATACTCGGTCATCTCGCGGACCGCCGCCGGTGTGGCGCGTGATATTTGCAATTATTCAAACTGATTCTATCGTTTAAAGAGCGCCGACGTAGGTACGTTTAAATTTGAATATTCCACGTGACATGTTCTATTAGTCCGATGGTATATATACTTGATATTTCTCTCTTCCTCTCTCTCTATATATATACACACACCTGTATCCCAACTCTCCTCCTCTCACTCCTCCTTTGACCAGAGATGAACGCTAAGAAAGTCATAAAACTTGCAGACGGAGAGCCTGGAAAATTTAATTAATCCCTGCCGCACGGGTCGCGAGTTGTACGAGAAAGCTCTGTGAGACAGCAACGAAGAGACGTGGAAGAGAGCACCAAGAGAACAGCTCTCTTTCGACCGATAAAAACCTCGCCTCTCGTGGACCATGGACTACCAAGAGAACACGCGTCGCCCGCAGTCCGAGCACGTAACGTCCTCTCGATTTTCGTTCGATATTTATAGAGGACACTCCTGTCGATCGTGGAAAAAATCAGGAAATGCAAATTCCCCTGCAGTTGTCCGGCCGAACGCTTCAAGAGAGTGCACCACGGCGAGACCAACGACGTCGACCTACGAAATACCGGTGATCTCTATTAGAGTCACGCCTGGAAATAAACGTGACTCGTGCGAGAAACCATGAAACAGCGCTCGATTTCGCGGGCAGCAGTTTCCCGCGGACGTTCGTCAGCCCCGGCGATAATTGCTGTCAAGTAAAAGGGGCGCAATGTTAAACTATATCTCGTCGAAACAACCGCAATTAAGGTCGAGCACCCATGCGTCAAGTCGCCCCGATGGCCCCGGACGGAGGCTTAATGGCTCGCATTACCTAGGTTACACGATCGTGTAAAACATCCCGGACCGAGGCTACCTTCTGACCCAGATCACTATCAATCTACCGTTTTTTTTTCTCCTCTTCTCTCCGCTATTTCGCTTCTGCGAGAAAGTTAGTTTTTCCATGACACTTTGATGGCTGAAAGAGGAGGAGGATGAGCGCCAAACTCCGGTTCGATTCTCTGCAAGTGGTCGAGGAGGATGGTCAAACTTTTGAAATAAATAACCTCGAGATTGACTGGTATACGCATAACGAATGCATACGTTAGTGAGTTATAACTGCACGTTGGAAATTGAAAAATATCAAGGAAGGAAGAAAGATTCTCTTAGGAATTGCATTTGCACGGTGATTTCTCGTTTTGTGTGTTTTCCCTTAATAATTCGAGGGATTTATACGGAGATACGTCGTCGAGTCACGAACACCGTGTTCCTCGAGTTTATTAAATATTAATGCGATGCTTTTTATAAAGTACAAATTATCCTACCTTATTATTCGTTACGTTTTGTAATCCGAGATTAAGAATGCGTGTCCCATCGCAGTGAATTTCGGCCACGTCAAATGGCACGTTCGATGTTAAACGTAATTTCTCCGAGTTCCGTTGCGGAGTGAAATAAACTCGAAAATTTACGGTATACGCAGAGAATGCGGGATCACGTTGGCGGTGCTGTAACGCGGCTCGAGCGGATAAAAAGTGGAGAATGTGCATTACACGCGACAATGTCTCCGTCGCGAATGAAATGAGTCATCGTTTTTCCCAGCTAAAGAGAGCCCCGGCGACGACGGGATTATGAAATTGGAAAGTTCGCCTTAGATTTTTCAAGAGAATAATACCTCTGTTATTTCCCGATCTTCCGGCGAATCTCCCACGGGAGACTCGTTCGATCGATTCTCCTCGTGGATTCGAGATAATCGAAGTTTCGTACGATTATAGCTCGCTGAAGGAAAGCACCGGGATCGAAATGAGATAAGGCTACGATAAGAGAGAGAAAAGAAGACAAAAAGAAAAAGCGAGTATATTGTCGAAACAATTTAGTTTCGCCGTTGGAATTAAAGAGGATGTGAAATATTATCGTTCGACAGATCTCGAACGATGCTATAAATACGATTTCACGTTTGCCAGGTCGGCGCGAAGTGAATGCTTTCGTGGGAACTATTCTGGCGATCGTTTGCAAAATCTTTCGGCATTCTATATTTTCGGCATCGTCGCTCATACCGGAGGAATGCGCGAATGAGTTTAGCGAACTGGTTTTAATTCGTACAAAGTTTCCCCCATATCCCCTTCTCTCTTTCACTTTTTCCTCTGTCGTTTCTACCGCTTACAATTAGTCCTTCCCCATTTTCGCCTATTTCTCTCCCCCATCTTTCTTTTCTCCCTTTATTCAATTATCCGGTTCAACTCGTAGGGTTTGCCTTCGAACCACTCTCGTCTCTTTCCCTTCCAAAAGCTTCATGTGCGTACGAAATTTCCACGAGCCTTTCGTAAAAAGTGTACGAGTAATTAAAACGACGGGGAATCTTAAATCAACGAGAATGTGGCGGTTTATTTGCCTCGTTTGCTTACTTCCGCGCTCTATTTCGTACCCTCCTATCTTCTTGTCCCTTTTTTCGCCTCTGCCTTTGTCTAGCAGCGCCACGGTGCACGACACATTTTCTTTGGGATTTCTCGTTTCTTGTTTCAACAAGCAAGCAACATTTCCGCATTTGGAGCTACTTTTCTCTATTATTTACCAGCATTCGCTTAAGCCCGTACTTCCGGTTTTTCGGTCGCTCTTAATACAAAGCCGAGAGTCCTCGTTCCGTCTCCACCCCCGGCTCTTTCTCTTCGACGTTTATGACATCCTTCTCCCTATTCTACGCCATGCGAGCGAAAAGATAAAAAGACAAACCCGAAATATTCTCCTTCGATACCGAAGCTTCGTTTTTATCGTCCGTGGTTTCGACGCATCTACATAGTTCACCGGCGATCACTTCGAAACTTTCGCACGAAGAGAGGGGAAGGAGTAAAAAGTGATGTCTCGTGGAAAATCCAAAGGCAATACGACGCGATTATGAGCGTAATCCAAGAACGATGTTTCGACCTCGCGGCTCTCAGCTATTCCTTTTCCTCTCCTTTTCCTCCCATTTTTACTTTCCTCTTCCACCGACAGGAAGGAGAGGCGAACTTTTGCCCGAACTGTAAACGTGTGAACGCCCTCTCGGAGCAGTTGTGATTCTTGGAGCGTTCACCCACTCTCGTTATTTATTTCTTTCCGTTTTCTGGGTCTGCACTCGTTGGCCCCCGCGCGTTTCGCCTTTGTGGTAAATTATTGTCGTCCTTCTGCTTCTTCCGTGCAGCTCCCGTTCTTCCGCTTCTCCGAGACAAAGACGGCGCACCCCAAGTGTACGTGGGCTACGTCGTCGTCGACGTTGGCATCGTCGTCGTCGTGGTGCCTCCTATAAAGAGACCAAGGAGGAAGCCGCAATTCGCGTTGATACAAATTTCAGAAGGATCCACTTCTCTCGCCTATGAATTCTCATGTCATTCTCCATTCTGCCTTCGTTATTCATTATTCTCGTTTCTTCGCCGCTGTATCCTCGAGCGAGCAGACAAACGGAATCGCGTTAAGTAAGCACAAAATTTCAACCGAATGCCCGTATAAACGGAATTGTTATGTATCCACTGCGAGACGCATAAATATTTCCCGGCATCTTTTCAAATTCCCCGGGGGTGGATAGGGTAGGACGAGATTATTCCTGTCTTTGAAGTGGAATTAATAACCAGGGAAGTAATTAATACGGGTGGAAATTTCAAAATGGAATGCCCTGTAACTGATTGGAAAATATTACGAGTTATAAATTCACGATTATCTCGTATCTACCGGAGTAAATATTCCGAGAAATATCCTCTCGTTTGCCTTAACAAATGCGTCCGTTGAAACGTCGCATTCGCAGTTTCATTTCGCCAATTACGTTTCACGAGCTGTTTTGATCGCTCCGACGACGAATATCATTGATTACGCCTAAACACCGATTTGTTCTTGCGTATTTCGACTTTAGCTACTATCATTTTATCTGTAATACACACTTATAAATAAATTTTCAACTGTCTACGGTATCATATATTAAATAATAAATTAGAAAAAAACGGTTTAAAGAATATCAAATATTAACCGCTGAATTAAATATGCAATTCTTCAAGTGAAACAACTATAACTCCATCATCGCTTCGACAGCACAACTATCGGCGTCATATCTATTATATTTAAATATACCGAATAAGTTCTTACTACAAAAAAGAGCAATCAAGAGGTTGAAAGAATAATCAATTATTTGTAAGAAAATTAACTTTTAGAAGATAGAAGTGGAATATTTAGAACATGGCTCCCCTATCAACGTGAGAAACTTATAGACAAAAATGGCAACCGGCCATTTTGATCACCTTGGTACAGTCAACCCTCCTATAGCGCGATTAATTCATACCGCGTTGTATGAAAACCGCGCTATAAGAAACTCAGAATTAGTACAAATCACAATATTCGTACCGCGTTATATGGAGACCAATAAACGAATACAAAGTAACGATCATGACAAGTACGTCCAGAAGTATATGCATTGTATATCCGAAGATGTACAAATAGTTCCATTGCAGTCTTATACAGATCTCTGATAATTAAAATTGGAAAATGGTGATGTACCTTTATCAAAAAGACAGAGATTCTACATTAATCTCAACCGTAAAAATTTAACGCGTGGATAAACTCACACTATGAAGAATCTTCTTAATCTGATTAAGTCGATGGAACGTTGTTGAAAGGGTAGCGCGCTGTAAGAGTACTGCGTTATAGGAGGGCTGTCGCAATTTTAGCTCCGCGTTATATGGAAACCGCGTTGTAAAAGTACCGCATTATAGGAGGGTTGACTGTAATTTTCTCGTTAAAAATCAATCCAATTCGAGGCCCATTTAAAAATTCCCCCCGCGCTCTCGACCGGTCATACATTACCGGAAGCGCGCTCTGAGGCTGAAGCCATTTTAATATTTCACCGGAAACCACCTCGAAATCTGGGCTAAGGGCAGGCTTAAGTCGGACCCGGGTCAAACGAGAAGTGGTTGGGGCTTAATGTAGAAGTTTTAAAACCGAGGGAACAAGAGGATGCGAGAAAAGCGAAGGAGACACTTCTTCGCTCCACTCGGGCGCCGAGTTCGCCGCAAGATAAATCTTGAGGAGATACAGCGAGACGCGATGCAAGAGCAAACGTCGGTCTACATTAAGGGAAAGACAAACGGGCCGGGATAGAGGAAAAGGGATCATTGCAGTCGATGGGGCCGATTCCCGTAGCGAACGATAGAGATACCCCGTCCTATAAACAAATACTCCTGGGCTACCGAGAGTTCAACTTTTTCAGCAAACTTTTTCTTCCCGCTTCGCTGAGAATTACGGCGTTCTTTCCGTGCTCAACGAACCGTGAAAGAGTGCCGATAAATCCGAGCACAGTTCCTTTTTCTTTTTTTTTTCCTTTAAGCACGAAAGAAGGAAAACGTGGCTAAAAATCTAGGGATTTTCGAGTCCCGTTGGTCGAAAAGACTCGATGGAAATGAAGTACAAAGAGCAATAGTTGCTGGGTTTATTTGCTTAAGATGGTAATAACGTAGGGATCGAGATAACACGAACTAGCTAAGCAAACACGCTTGAAAACCGGGGACTTTATTGCTTCGATCTTTCACGAAGGTCTTTGGCTTCGACGATTACATCCTCCTCCTTGAATCTGTCGAAGGAATATGTTATTTTATAGTGGCATTAACACTATCTATTAGAAATCGCTTGTTAGAGTTTTCATTTGACAATGATCATCAATTAATAGACGGCTTATTGTCTGTTACAAATGACAGTAAAATAAAATTGTTAAGTGTTAAAATTACAAATAGGTACATATATACACTCAAGCGCGATATCCAAAGGAATCAGCGGTGGATAAAGTATCAAGCTGGCATTAGCTGCAAAGAATTGTATTCTTCTACTCTTAGATTTTCGCTTCCGATTCGCTTACAAGAATTGTACACTTTGAAATTGAAACAGCGATACCGTTGGAAGACATGCGACAGTAATTTAAGTTCCTTTGTACAAATTTTAGAACGACTCTGGTAACGGTAGCTCTCCGTTTACTTTATCCGTGACTATCGCTACCTTGCTCTATCTGCAAACGCGTTACAATCCCACAGAAACATCTCCAAGCTCCGTGCAAGCATCGTTTCCCCTACGAACATCTGTTTGTACATCGTCCTCCACCAATAAAAAAGAAAATCTCTTCATGCGATTCCTATCCACGCTATATCGCGTCTCGAAATATTCTAGAAAATGCAATTCCCCTTTTACGTTCGTTTGTGCGACAGTAAGTTCGAGAATTGTTCTCGATTTCACACCTTTCATTATCTCTTCCGCATGACACAGATCCGAGATTAATGAGAAAGAATCGGGGGATCGTTAGTTAGAGCAACTTTCCTCTATCGGTGCATGTGGATACGAAGTTGAAGAAGAAAACAGAATCCGATAAACATAGGAAGAGAGAAAAGAGGTGGAGAGAGTCGCGGTCGTTCGAGGAAAAATTCACTCGGCAGGAAAACACGAATATCGAGAGGGAAAAGGAGCTCGGTTTCGATTTGTCAAAGTTTCTTCTCTCGGCGAAAAGAAGCCAGTTTGAAGAGGGACGGAAATGTCGGGAGAGGAGAGAAAGAAGGAAAAGGAGAGTGCAGGAACGAAAAACACGCTGGTTCCCGAAGGAAACGCATGCACACGCGATGGAATAAGGTGCGCCGTTTTGATTTGTCGACGTTCCCTCCTTTTTCCGGCCTCTTTTCTTCCGGCGATTCGCGCCTTCTTCTCGCCTCGCCATTAATTTCTCGAGCACGTTTCCCTCGGTCCTCCCTTTTTATATTTTGACCTCCTTCCTACGCGAACAACCGGCGCGGAAAGTTCGTGTCCCGCAAACGAGCTTCGAGCCAATACAGGGACCGAAGTTTGCCGCACAAACGTGCGGAACGATTTTCTCCTTTCTTACCTCTTCCCTTCTTCGTCGCTCCTCTCTTTTCGCGAATGCTCCTCTTTCGTTTGTACTATTAAGGCTACTTCATAAATACCGTCTCGTTTCTTCCGTGTACGTTCCACGATTACGAAGATTTCCGTGGAGGAATGGCCGGCGATTTTAAGCTTCGTGCATCGAGACACTCAAGTTTGTTGCCTGACGTTGGATTAGCTTCGTGAGGAAACATAGATAGTCGGATAATTCGTGACGATTCTATTAGTGATGTAAGAAAAGTTAAACATGTTTATTAAATACTTCGGTATTTGATAGGATTAAAGATTTCAACTAAACTGGCAAATTCATGGATTAATACCATGATATTTGTTTTATTCTGTCTTTCTTTCGAGTCCCAGAGAGGTATTTTAACACTAGATTTACGGAAGCCGTCAAATTGACGGGTTCCTACTTGTCTTATAAACATTTCTCAAATTTACAGAGACGCTGTACAGTAGATATTTCACGTGTATTTTATAATACAATAATGACTTAACGAATTACCACCTTTACCGCTTGATCCCTCTTTTTTCAAAGTCCTCATTTAATATATTGCAATTTATCAGATTTCACGCCCGTAAATCTAGTGTTAAAGTACTCGAAGAAATGCGAGGAGAAACTTGAATTTGGCTGATTTTGGCGCGTAAGTTTACAAAGGGGAGATACTTTCCCTACGATTTTCATTATGCCTAAAGTATTATGGGGCGTACCTCTTTCGCTTAAACCCTGAAATCTCACTGTTCGCAATAAATCGTGCCGAAAAAACAACATTCAACAACGTATACAAAAAAAAACAACGCACAAAAAATCAACAAGCGTAAAATGCATGTACAAACAATTTTATCCATTTATCCCCTGCGAAAAAATAAATTTTTGCCCCCTCACTGTAACATTATATATTAAAATCCCCTTGGTTGCGTTAATGGACGACAAATACCAATAATTAATTGCTTTTATTATCCACAAAATTATTGTGCCTATGCTATCGCTGAACTTTGTAAAATTATTCGATATTAATAATTCGTTATTAAATACGACGTTATTCCCGTATTATTTGACCGTGTAAAATCAATCCGCGTGGCATCCGCCGAGCCCTCCATCGTTATTTTACGAATCGACGTTAAAATCGCGCCTATCCGGTGCCATGACACTTTATTACTTAATCTTCGACGTCGTAAATCTTTCACGCTAGCGCCATCCGAAAGTTCGTGGGACGCATTTGTAGGAAATTCATTTGAAATTCATTTCGCGGCAAGGAGGCAGACCGAACTCCGCGAAGAAGTAACCCTCGGAAGTGCTCGAGTTTTAAAACTTCTCGCCGAGAACAGGCCGCATTTAATTACGTTGCGATTCATTCGCGGTCCTACCTGGAGAAATATTTGGATATTTTAGTATCCACGTGCCGACGGAAATTGCCTTCGATTCGTTGCAATTACGTTTTCCATCGATCCAAGTGCGACCTTAATACTTTGCAATTATATACGAAAATACCCCCGACGTAGCTTTCTATAGCAGTCAGTTTTTTAATAAATTGATTTCGACATTGGAATTTAACGAGAACTTTGTATTTTTCAGTGAATACACCTCGGTTTATATAGTAATAGATAATAGCCCATATAAACGAACAAGTGACGGTGAAGATTATTATGGAATTTATTTCACTTGAGCAACAAAAAATTGGAAAACATTCAGAACGCAAAAAGTTATTTGCAATCATTGTAAATAAATATTTGCATACTATTACGAGACTGATTCAACATATGCGGATAATGTGGAAAAATGTTAACGAGTATCTAAAAAAACAGGATGCTGTATGTCTCTCTTAATTCTTCTCTCAGACCGGGTCATCTATTAATATCGTTTGAGAATAGAATTTTGTATTTTATAAATGATACACGTCAAAAGGCGTACGCTTGATTAGCATCCGAAACGAACGGATTAGCGACTGTCATAACACGAAGAAAGTAATTTGAAACGTTTTAAACGTGGAAACTGAATCATCTACTTTCGGCGGTCCGATTTACACTTCCATAGATCAAACATTCGTGCATTCTTGTAAATCCATGATGTACGTACCCCGTAGCAAGAAGTAATCACAGATTACATTTCCATCGTTAAAGCCGTGCCTTCGGAAAATCAGGAATTACGAGAGTTTCCGCGATAGAACGCGAGTCTGGGAATTCGGTAGCAGAACGTTTCGACGATTTACGTGGATTAATATGGGCCGCTTCTCTAGGTGATAGCGAGCCATTCGTCCGTTACCAACGACGTGTACATCAACCGATCATTGGGATTTAATTGCATCTGCAGTGGTCTCCGATGGGATGTTCAGATCGAAGGTAATCGTGGCGGTGTGCCCGCAAGTTTATGTTTTCCTATGTATATGAATTGGTGCTCGTCAAATGGCGGTTCATAATATTTCTCTGTTTCTGTTAATTTCTCTCTCTCCCTGTTTCTATCACTTTCTCCCACTGTTGTCCTGTGCCTGTGTTTACCTTTTCCCTGTCTGGTCTCCTCTATTTCCGATCTGCTTTCTGTCCCATCTCCTCTCTGCCCGACCTTCTATCTGCTTGATCTTCTATCTATCTAGCATTCTCTCTCTAATCTTCTCTTTGTTCAACCTTCTGTCTGTTCAACCTTCTCTCTGTTTAACCTTCTCCCTGTCTAACCTTCTCTTTGTTTAATTTTCTCTCTATTTAACCTACTCTCTGTCCGATCTCATACCTGCGTAATCTTCACTCTATTTAACCTTCTCTATGACCGGTTCAACCTTCTCTCTGTTTAACCTTCTCCCTGTCTAAACTTCTCTCTATCTAACCTTCTCTCTGCCCGGTCTCATATAGTGAGGGACCAGAAACAAAGCACGTGAGGGGTAACTTGCTCTGATTCGCCCGACGGATAGGGCCATCCCTCTCCCCCACGCATTTTCGACTTTGACGCGCTATTGGCCGAGAGACCCGCACATTCGTTGCATCGTCACGTGAACGACGAAAGGAGTGTTTTATTTTCGGTTGTCATTCGTCGATCTCAGGTTTCCAAGACCGACATTGCGGGGATAGGCGTTGCGAGAGCAATTTCCCCTTCCGTCACAAGTGACCTGTTTCTGGTCCCTCACTATACCTGCCTAATCTTCACTCTATTTAAACTTCTCTCTGACCGGTCTCATATCTGTCCAATCTTCTCTCTATTTAACCTTCTCTCTGCCCGGTCTCCTGTCTGTCTATCCCTCTCTCTGTCCGGGCCCCTCTCTGTCTATCTCTCCTCTCTCTTTACGCCCTCTTCCCGTCATGTCTGCCTTGGAAATGATATTTCCAATTAAACGAAACACATCGACAAGCGTTCTACCACGAAAGTATACAGACAAATCAAGTACACGTATTACGAATCATCTGACAGTCCCCTAGGGCTTCGCGTCACAGGTGTCATGTTAATTCGGTTGACCGATCGGTGGTTAAACGACTGGTATATAATCGTATCATGTAATTGTTCCGGTTGATTAGCAGCGCTCAGTGCCAAGAGTTTATCCGATTTTGGTCGATCGTGCCGGAATGTTTCGGCAAGTTATAAAATTCCATACGCAGTTCTGAGGTAATCCTCGTACATGCCGGGCGTACGTTCGGTCAGCCGCATTAACGTTTGCGGAGGCAAATTATCGAATTACCGAAAACACGTATATTCTATTATTTTCGGCGAACGCGAGAGAACGGACCGATGGAGATAATGCGATTAAAGATTTAATAGTGAGAATTTTGGAACATAATTGCGCTAAACAAATTGGGTTACCGCGGGACGCCCCATTCGGGGGTGGAATGCGATTTTAATGTGCCGCGGAAACTTTCCACTGGCAATCCCCGAGTACATAAATAACGTTACAAAGGGATTTTAAATTCCGTCTAAGAAGCGAATTGGACTCCGACCAATTCTCCCGAGATCCTGGCGTGACACAATGCCGAGTAAAACTTTAATGGTACCGGGGTCAAAAATAATTCACACAGTTCCTAGAAACTCTTTTCCGTCCAGCCACTTTACACCTCGTCTTATCAGGTGATGCGTATTAAACCCTTCCTTCAGAGTCTTCTTATGCGAAGGTTTTGACCAATGGTATAGTTTTATTTGTCGAAAGACATATTCTATACTATCGATAAACATTTTGGCATTATCTGTTCTGATCTTTTCATTCGCAATATTCAATGTTAAGTAGATGCAACATTACGAAGAGAATTAATCGGTAGAAGCTGCAAGTATAGTGAGGGACCACAAACAAGGCACTTGGGATGGAAGGGGAGATTGCTCTCGCACCGCCTATCCCCGCAATGTCGGTCCTGGAAACCTGAGATCGACGAATGACAACCGAAAAATACAATCCTTTCGTCGTTCACATGACGACGCAACGAATGTGCGGGTCTCTCGGCCAATAGCGCGTCAAAGTCGAAAATGCGTGAGGGAGAGGGATGTCCCTATCCGTCGGGCGAATCAGAGCAAATTACCCCTCAAGTCCTTGTTTCTGGTCCCTCACTATACCACGGTAAATGAAAGGCAACGCCCAGATATAGATATCGAGCATGCCAGTAACTTTGAAGTAAATCTAAACCTATCAAGAGAAGTAATCAATAGATGCTGTATCACCAAAAATGAAAGACAACGCCCAGTTGCACAAATGGAACATGCCAGTGATACGATGTCAATAAATAAGAGTAAATCGAAGGCAAAGAACCGACAATAGAATCCATCACTGTAAAGTGTCCCAGTATCCAAGACACTTTTCCATAAACAAAGTAAAACTACACAAAAAGAGCATATAAACGACTCATTATACAACCCGAACCTTAAAATCCATCGGCAAAAACATATTAACACTCAACGACAAACTCCCAACTATATCACATCCATCCGAAACGAACTATCGCAGAACAACCCTGCTCAGATCGGCAAGTTTTCATAATCTGGGGTTGAGGCTGCAGTTCCACGCGGCAGTCATCTCGAAGCCGCCAGGAAACGCGCACGATGTCTGAATCGTACGTCACAGCCTGGAAATACGCATATCAGGAAACGTAAACTTGATTCCCGGTAATGCTTCCGGCGCTTCGAGTTAACCCCGAAGCCGCTGCTGGCAAACATACGTCGGCAATACTCGTACCGTATGGATACGCGTCCATGTACGTCTGCATACGTATATCGATGCGCATACGTAGATGCATGCAGATATCGTGCACGAGGCGGCTAGATCGCGGTTAGTTTCGCGGCTGTTTACGATACGTCGCTCAGAATATATATTTGATATAGGAGGGTAGAAATGTGTGTACTCGCGGCATCGCAAGGGGGATGGGGGGTAGTTCGCTATAGCAATAGATAGAGCGAGCAGTTTCGTTAGAACGATGGCGAGGGCAGAACCCTGATATTTACTAGCCGAGGCTCGAATTTAACGAGTGATTTCCTTTCGCTTTGCTCGATCGAACTTAAATTCCGACCCGAATTCGACAACCGCATTAACCTGTTAACCAGGGGACTAACTTTTCTTCAACTCGTTTCAAACTGGAGACTTTTTTCTTCGCAGTGAGAAGTACTATTATCACATCTAAAGTACCACGCTAGGATTTAATAGATAAGAATGACGTAAAACGTAATGCGTTCAAAATACTACGTCTAAAAATTGCCATCACGAAAAGAGTCTTTATGCGCATTTGAGCTGTCTTCCTGGTATGACGAAATTTTTCGTCATATCCCGTTAACAGGTTAAGATACCGCGGACTTTCGAAAAGATGAGACGTCATTTTTCAGTCGACGGAAAATTAACGGCGCAACTGCGGAGGATCGATGAACTGAAATGCTGCAATGTAGCTTTCTCTCCCCCTTTTTTTGTTAAGTGTTCTTTCATTTGGAAAAATTTTAAACTTTCGTTTGGAAAGAATAATTTTTGTAATTATTGATCGTGATAACTTTTAGGAGGAGTCGAAGTTTGGCGATAACTGATGGAAAAAATGTTCACGGTATCTTCAATTTAAGGCTTTAATCCACTTTATAGTTCCAGCATTCTATAGGTGAACGCTCATAAAATACAATTCGATATAAAACGGCGAAGAGTTTTACGTATCTAATCTCGCGATATAAATCTCATTTGCTGCAATTGCATGGAAGTATTATGAGAGCGCATTCGTCAGTATTTTCATTCGTTTAATCATCGACACATAAATGAATTAGTCCGTAATGGATGTTTAACTGTCACGGTTATCGGCAATTGTCAATAAATTTATCGCCAGCAGTGTTAGATGGAGCGGTGGCCGTTTCCAACGTAATTACAAATCATCGTAGTAGATGTATAGATCGGCGGTAACGGCTATTCGATGTGAGAAATGATCAATTATTTTGTCTGACAGGACAGCCGACCATCTCCATTTATCGGAGGAACAACGACCGAACGATAAACTAATGCACAAAACTACCGTTGCAAAATTAAGCGATCACAACGTCCACAATACACTCTTCTTCCGTGATGAATTAAAAATTTTCTCATTCTCCCTTTTAACACTTTCTCTTGAACACATCAATTTCCACGTTCAATTTAAAAGTGATGTCAATTTTTAATGCATCATCCAAGTGCAGCTCGCTCCATTAAAATATTGCGCTGATTCCAAGTGAAAACTTAGTTTCGATTGAATATTTTAACGAATCAATCCTTTTTAACATCCTGCATAACGCAAAGTATCGGAATAAAATAATAATTCCGCTAAACTTTGCATCGTCCCAAAAAGAATAATTTCATTACCATCAAAAATTAATCCAATATCACATCGTATCTGCCGATATACCAATTAACCTCTTGACCTACAATCTCATTTGTGATTGCATACGAAATAACTCCGAGTTAAATTGCTTAAATAATAAGTTATCTATGATCTCTGATATACCGCATAATTTAACGCGATCAGAATAGAAATAATTTGATCGTCTTGTGTCCCAATGATATTTTCAATTAGATAGTTTCTGGTGAACTTCGAAGAAGAAAGAAAAATAGTTCCCTAATTATTTATTATCTCCAAGAACAAGAATTCCCCATTTCATTTACTCCGTCACGAGTGTCACCCGTTATTGTAGGGCACGGGGTTAATAAAATTCGGGTTCTCGGTAAAGTTAGAGGACGCGAATGAAGTTGCTCGCAGCGGATCGTTCAATAACGTATCTTATTGAGGAGAGCACTCGTGCGTTATCATCCATTAAATGCTAGCGAAGGAACGATTCCGGGAGCTGGGATGATGGGCCACGCATACCTTGCACTCTTGAACTTTACGAGGAGATAATTCATAATTGACTTGCCTCAATAATAGGCTGAGCTCTCTGCGAATGGTTCGCCAAACGGCGAAATCGATTCGGAGCGGCACGGCCGTAAAGCATCCTTCTACGACGAATGAGAGATTACTTTTATGAATTACGACATCGAGCTCCCGAGCGTCATTAATATCCTGAATTATGGTGCTCGTAATGATCGGGAATCTCGTGAACATCTAACATTATAATTCATTCGCTCTTACTACTTATATTCGACGAGGGAAATGATTTGCTATCGCGACAGAGTTTTCATGAAATAACTCCAACTTTCTCGCCATCCGACGAGACTTCAGTTCTCTTTAACCATTTACCTTGCAATATTGAGCCGCAGTGACGATGCAGAAAATGTTATAATAGAAATTACATATACAGGCGACCCTCGATTTTCGCACATTTTTAAAAATTCAACTTTTTAAGACTTTGCGGTCGGATGTCCTCTCTGAGAGGAAAATGTGAGTTGAGCGGGCTACTGCCCCTTCTCGGGAGACATCAGACTATAATGTTGTTCCAATCAAGAAGACAAAACAGTTTCAGTCTTGCATTAGACAGAGACAGTATGTTGTAGAAATCTTTATCAAGAAAAGAAAAAAAAGGAGGTAGTCAACTAACTCTTGACAAGTTTAGAAAGAAAACACCCGAAAGCATTTAAACACGCCTCTTTAACTTCATTATGTGTACATATTGATAAAAAAATATTTTAAGACACAGTTTTTGGTGCATGTTTTTTACATCCCTCAACTTTCGAAGATTCAACATTCGCACATACTTTCAGGAGCCAATTGTGTGCGAAAGTCGAAGGCCCACTGTACAGTCCCTGGTCATCGAATTAGGACCACGCACAAAAATTTCACTTTTATGGTTATAATGTTATATCATATATGGAAAATTGTCTTTGGTCATTCAAATTATTACTAAATACGTTGAGAACAAACTATACATAGCTATAGATTTGTTACTGTTGTGATAATAATAGAATTGTGTGGACAATTCTCCCGTCTTGAATGCCATAGAAAATGTTTGGAACCTACTCAAAAGACTTGTTTACAACTCTCCAAGCACCACATTATCTGAGTTGAAAACAAAGATTACAGATATTTGGGAAAATAACGAAGATATGAAGCATATGATAAAGCAATGTATACAAAGCATGCCGGAAAGGATACAAGCTGTCATCAAGGCAAAGGGTGGAAATACGAGATATTAACATGCGTTCATAGTGTTATGTACAGTAGTAGTGTATTGTGTTATTAGTTAATAAACTATATCATTACAATTTGAACAGGCCTTTTAATTTCACGGAAAACATGAAAAATGCTGAAAATTTGGGGTGGTCCTAATTCGATGGCCAGACGAATATTATCCCAACGAGAAAACAAAGACTTCACATTGATTCACGATGTACTTGCATGAAAAATAACTAATCCCACGCCTCAGTTTCTACAAACATGCCCCAGTCAATAATATATTAACACAGAGGGTAGTTTCTCATCCCAATCAGACGTTAATTCCTCTATCCTTCTCATACACACATAACACCTAACTCAGCCGCCAGAATGAACGTTTCTTGCCCACCCCCTTTCGACTACCACGCGTTCAAAATTCACCCTGTAACTTTCCATTCGATAAGACCTTTGCAAATTATGCGCTCGTTATTGCACCACCATAATAACGTCCATTAGGCATTGTTTCGTACTCTAGGTACAGGCGTTACACAAACTGACCTCGGGGGCTCGTTGGTGAATGCGCTTACCGAACGTTGATCACAAATAGGGTGGCGGAATTATATAGGCAGTAGGACGCACGTATCCTCGAGATAGGAGAGAAGGGTTAGCCGTGCCAAATACGTGCCCGAATCGATCCTTTATCTCTGGTAAGTCGAGGGACGGCGGCCTGGCTTCTCTAGGTGGGTCAGGGAAGAGTTAAAAGCCAAAGGCGAGGTCCGATGAAACCGATGGCTCGATCGTACGATGGCTGTACCAGTTCTCCTCGGTAGTATATGCGAAATCAAGCGAGAGCGGGTAGTAAACTCCCTTTTCGAGAGAATTTCCGCGTTTACCCGGGCTTCCCAGTCGCTCGGCCGACGTGAGAAACGTCGCACAATTTAATCGGAAGTCTCGATACGTGAGCTGAATCATTTTCGTCGGGTAAATTCTGTCGATTTCGTAGTCGAATAAATAATTTCATTGGCGGATACGTCGCGCATGCAGGAGAGGAGGGAAACGCGGAAGCGAGCGAGGTGGCATCGCCTCGTCGCGGCAATTTAATCGCGTGTTAAATTTTTGTGAAATCGTGCCAATGGTAAACGTGTTTACAAAATCCCCGTAGGAACGCGGGAAAATGGCTTTACAGGTTGCGACGCGTACGTAAAGGGTCGTCGACCATAAAATGGTTTTACGGGGTGGAAGTGAACAATGATGCGGGGCATTCTCTTTTTTTTTCAAATAGTTGCAGGATCGCTCGACGCGATGGAGGCTGTAACGAAGTTTCCCTTTAATTCGGCAAACTCGATTTCGCGAGGAAATATTCCGAAAGTGTTTCTCTGTACCGATCGGGCAACCGTTCCTCCGTTATACGGCGAAGCTTTTAATATTTTAGAGAGTAAAGGCTTGAAGGGGTCGTACGGTATTTTCTATGCGCGAACGCGTGTAAATCCCGTGTGAGGCTGTAAACTCGTCAAAGCAGACCTTCGGTTTTGTAACTGTTTAAACGTTTAAAGCCTTTAATACTTCAAGTATTTCACTCTGTCGCGTGACTCTAATTTCACGCCATGCTTTCAAGGAATTATCCAGCTGCTTTTTAAAGTACTAATCACTGTAACACGCTAAGTTTCTCATCTATCCGCCTTCCTCGAAGCCATTCACTTTAATCTTGAATTAAGCACTCGTTCAATCCGTTTACATTTCTTCGAATACCTTCCGTACAACATTTCTCCCGCTACAATTATTTCCTCTCTTCGTTTCTGTTGCCCTTCTCCTCCGCATACGGTAAATTCCAACAAAAGAGAAGAAACACGCGCAAATTTTAGCATCGCAGCGACGAAAGCATCCTCAAGTGACTTTCGATCGCAGAGCACATCGTGGTTGTCTGTTATAGAGTAAGTTACGTATCTCGATTTGATCTGGCGTTTAACGCAGCGCCAGAAGCAGATAAGCCATTTTGGAACAAATTAATCAACCCTATCGTAGAGGCACCGTCGACCGAGCTGACTCTAACGCAACTTTACATCAGATTAAGGCAACTCGCCGAGTTGCAAAACTGTCGAGTAAAAGTGGAGTATCATTAACAATAGCACCATTTCGCCTGTATCACTGTCAGAACTAGCGAACATACTTTAACCGCCGGATACTAAGCGCGGTCCGATGTGAGTCGCGCGAAAGCCCGGATATTTAGACGTTTAGTGCACCGAGAGCAGAGTCGAGAAGCCATTTTCGAAGGAATTAATGAACACCTCTTCCTCTATCATTCTCTCTCCCTCTCGTCGTTTTCTATCCCGCTCTCTCTTTCACTCCCATCGTGCACTGTAAAGCCGCATGCCATCCTATACATTCACGTACAAACGGAGTTAGCTTTAATATAACTTCCTGACAGGTCGCAGTTCCGACAAAGACCGGCACGCGTCGTCACGAAAATTTTACACCAAGATAGGGCAACAAGGTCGACCGGGATCCCTTATGGTCGGCGAATACCTACTCTGATAACCTTCGTTCGTGCTAACCGCACCGATCATTCCACCATCGCTGCATGTGCATCTGTGCTTTCGCTGTATGTGCATCTGTGCTTTCGTTGTACGTGCATTTACGCTTTCGTTATGAACGCAGGACGAACGTGGACACTTATATGCATGAGTTCGTGTGGAGCGTTAAGGGAAAACGTGTTCTAAAGTAGAGAGCGTATGATGTTGGTTAGGTTAAATAAGAAATGCATCGACGAGGTAAAAGGGACTTTTAAAGTTTCCTATAAAAAATTCATTTTTTTAAGCTAAAATCTACACCTGCCGATGTTATATTTATTATATTCAATTTACTGTATACGTATATTCGAAAAGAAATTTGAAAGTGAAAGGAAGGACGAATTAACTCTTTGAGGCACGGCAAGATTAAAAGTGTCCCATCTCTTTGATGCATGAAGATGCACGGTGGGACATTTTTGTCCCACCTCTAAAATTTATGTTATTATATAACTTTGTTAACACGTTGAATGCCATGGGGGTCAGCGGTGACCGGCGCTACTGAATTCAATGAAATTTCATATGACTTTTAAATTGTATTATTTGTGAATTTTCTAATACATTATGTATTTAAATGGTGGAGTTGAAAAGTTAAAGTCCTGCTGAGTATATATCTATTTATGTCTTCAAAATTTCTGCTTTGTAAAGATGTAATTTTAATAGAAAAACTTTCACTTCAAGAGAAATGAAGAAACTAGCGAAATACCAGTGGCGTTCAACGTGTTAATAAATATAAACCAACTTTATTCAATCAAAAAAGAAATTGTCTGTGCAACATGGGTCATTTTATTTTCTGAATTCCCGTGCCTCAAAGAGTTAAGTAATTTGGGTGTTAGGAGATTCAAGTGGAATATTTACTGCATGGCTCCCCTATCAGTTTGGGGAATTTTTAGAAAAAATTGGCAACCGTTCATTTTGACCGCCTTGGTGCCTTTAGTGTTGGCTGTGATACAATGTTGGAAACACCGGTGCCTTCTACAATTTTACTTCTGATCGGAAATACAATTATTGCATACTTAATTAGTACGTGTACGAATCAAACTGTACCTATTATAACGTTAAAATTAACGTTACTAATTGTAAGTTACGAGGTACGTCATTTTTCATAAATATTACAACAGATCCCACGCCTTGAAGTTGTCCAATACAATAGCGTTGTAAATCATCAACTTGGATTAAATTTTATACACTTTTCTAAATAGCGTTCATTCCTTCATAATGGGCAATAGAGCTTTACAAACGCACCGAAAGCGAAAAAAAATGGTTAAAAAAGTGAGACTAAAAAAATGCAAACTCGACTAAACATACTTTCCCGACCTACCTCGTGCACTGACCGTCGAATACGGCAAACACGGCGAGCTTTCCACGTTTGAAGCTCCTTTTCTTCTACATCGTGTACACGCTGTGTACTCAGAGCTTCGTCGAGTATCGCAAGCTCACGATTCGTTTCTACCGTTGAAACTGACAAAAGGGAAACAAAAACAGGCGGCGGGTAACGTGACTACTTGGAAAACCACTGTATAACTGCGGGGCTTCTTGAGATTATGCCTAGACATGATCCCATATAGATCGCCGGTCTAGTGTATGCAAATCCTTGTGGCAAACTGCTCGGCATTTGCATAAGCTTACAGATAAGGACGCGTTAGAAGTATGCCTTTCCTTCGGATTCGTTTCTACGCTGCCGTGGCGAGGTAAAAGGACGAAGGAATCGATCTCGTTCCACGCCGAGGACGGTTTACCCTCCCGTTGGATTTCTCCGTTGTTTTTTTTTTTTCACGGGGAACCAACGACAATGGGAGGGGAAAAAAAGGAACCAAGGTTCTCTTTATCGATAATGGCACACGGTAGGAGTGCCTTTAAGGAGAGCTCATTGATCGGAATGACAAAACAGGGTTGAGTTGAGAAATAAAGAATGGCAGAAGACGTAGCTCTACCTCCGGAGCTTGTATTGTAGATAACGTGAATTAAAAGTTTACAGAATGAGGATTTTGAAAAAAAAGTCAATGTCGAACTAGCGTTTAACGATGATTTCCCTTGGCGTTGCACTTTGGTTCTTTCTTATTTTTGCGATATGTAAATAATGCATTCATGAAACGTTCACTCGGAGGTCGATGAAGGGTGCGTACGTAGGACGTGTAGTAATCTGAAAATCGTCCTCTTTAAGCGAAGCAGTTTATTGTGCAAGGCTGCTCCGGGGGATGAAAGAAAAGAAAAGAGGGGATATAGAGTAGAAGAAGAACGATCGAAGAGAGGGTCGATCGAGCGAACGGTTGAAGCCACGGATCATCTCACCCCTTCGCGAACGAGTAAATCAGAATGGGAACGTTCGCGCGTAAATCTTTGGGGCTCGCATTTCAAAGAGTGCCATTATCATTAACGGCGCCTCTTTATTTCCGGGTACCCTTCCTTCGAAAGTGCACGCGCGTGTGCATAAATTCGAGGAATACGCGAGACATAAAAGGGCAATATCGGAAAGTGCGCGTTACTCGAAATATGAATTTTGATCATCCTACCTTCTTCCAAAGCTGTTCCTTCCTTTTTTCCCCCCTCTTCGATCATCGATTTTCATTTCTACACGGTTTTACCGATGCACCATTCAATTACGTGACATTTTATGAAGCTCTATAAAAAAAACAACAACAGCAACGAATACGAGTCCACTGTACATCGACGTTCTGAAAGGCTCGTGCAAACATTTGCAATTTTACGAATTCTCGAGAACCTACGGGAATTTATCGTTAAACAATAGTACACGATAAAATGTACGAGCCGAACAGCGTGTCCCTCAGGTCTGCCATCTTCGTGGAAAACACTTTTGACACTTCGTAAGCACGTTTATAGGATCTGGCGAACGTGTCTCGGAAAATTCCAGCTTGTATCACGTTTGTACGTCAGTATGGTACCCGTTGCTGTATCCTCGTGCAATGAGAGAGGCTAAACCTTCGACAAGAGTGGCGTTGATGGTTGATATACGACCGAAGAAGAGAAAACGCGTCTTTCTCTTTCTATCTTCTTCCTTTCCCTGTCTCTCTAAGACCATTGGTCGATGTACGTTTCAAGCTCGCGAAAAAGGACGAATAAATCGATTACGTGGTGCCGCTGCATGGTCTCCTTTTCCGGTTTACGAGGGATGTAAAAAAGGCGAGCTGTAAAAGTCTGCCCTCGGCTTTCCTTCTTCGCCCTACATTACCGAATATCTTATGGATGATAACGTGTATATTGGAAAATGCACCTACTTCCGGATGTCGCGTCATTTTTGTCATTATAGGATCGGCAGAAAAAAAAGGAGCAGAGAATCGACGGGGATCCCAGCACCGAGGAAATCGGGCTCGCGTTTTCGGAAAAAAAACTTCCGAGGGCGGAAATTGAACGCCCTGGCTTTCCGGCGGGTCGAAGTATCGTTGCGAATATTTCTTTCGCAGGTCGTATAACCAGCTCTGTCTTTTCGAGATGCCCGTTGAAACTTCAATTTCGGCTGTGCCGATACGTAACGAAAGATCTAGAACTCGCGATTAATCTAAATGTAAAACACTCAGACCTCGGTTTCGATATTCAGGGAACTCTGCTGGCAATGGAGAGAGAGAGAGAGATTCCTGTTTGTTGGAAATAGCGCATTCGAACTGAAATCCTATTGTCTTTTTAAAGAAATTTTTGTGTTTAATAATGTTACAATGGGGGAAAATATTTTAAATAATTCACGCCGATAAATGCTTTCTATTTGACGTTATATTCGAGTTGCAAACATTCTCTCTATCTTTATAAAAATTGCAGAAAATATCCAATCCCGCCTGGAATGCCTCGAAGCCTGTGGTCATGGAACCACAGATTTTTCCAGGTCCTCAAAAATTCCAGATATTCCTAGAATTTTGTGCAAACAGTTTGGGATTCTTAATATTTTTCCAGACCCCTTAAAACGCCAACTGAATTTAAATCCAAATGAAATATATTTTATAAAATGTAACAAACATTGAAATGCTAGTTTATAAGCCACCTAAAATTCTACAACACCAACTTCACTAAATATTACACAGATATATTCAATGACGCTCGTATTTCTATACTTTCATCGTTATTACTGAAGGGAAACTTTTGTTTTTCTACTAAAATCACAACATTATGGAGCAAAAACATTAAAGGTGGAACTAGTTATACATTCAGGAGTACTTTATTTTGTTATCTATCAAAATTTCAAGAAGTTAATACATTGGTAAATTCGTTAATATTGTTATTTAAAAGTTATAAGAAATTTCATTAAATTCAATGGTGTTATAAATTTGATTTAACAAGTTAGCAATAATGGCTCGGCGTGTACAGCATTTACTTTCCGCGTCAAAATGTTCTCCGTGTCGTTACAAACGCAAAGATTACATTTTCAATTTACTAACTTATAATTCTAAGAACATTCTATCTTCTCAAATTTTGACAAGCAACGTAATACTTCCTTCATTTTCCTCCCAGCAAAATGACTAATAACCCTATAGTGTTAATCTAAAAAGGAAGTAAATTTAAATGCAAGTACAATATTCTCCGTACGATTTAACAATGATGTATTTCGTGCTTTAAGACCCACCCAACACTCTAAATCTCCGAGTCGCCCAAATATTATATTAGCTTCGAAGAAAGTGCCATTAAGAAGCCAAAAGACGACGATCCACCGTGCGAGGCACTATCTCATCCAGCCTATTCTTCCAGAAGTCTTAGCGAGTAGTTAGATTCGAGGGAATAATCCGGTATCTTTACGCTTGCATGAGCCGTAGAAGGCCTCCCTCGGTCTGCTGATGCGAATTATCTTCCGCGCTCACGTGACGTCACTTCCTATGCGCGCGAGCGCGCTATTTATACACGTGACACGACGAGCCCGTCTCCCGTTCAGCCGTAAAACCCACTTTAACGTCGGCCCATTCAAACTACCGCGACGCCTTTAATCGGCGTCCGCATTTGCGCGAATGCTTGCTCGATTTCGTCCCCTGAGACACAGGCTGCTGTGCGCGAATCCGCGAAAGAAAGCTCGCGTTTCGATGAATTTTCGCGGAGTTCGTTCGTCGACTGCTTCGTTGCACGAATAAAGCTAGGCTTTTGCCACGCTCGCTTCTATTTTTTTTTGCGCTGGAGTTTCATTTAACGCGGCTCGTTATTATTCTGGGACGGACTGAAAAGCCTGGTGGTCTAGTTTCTCGAGAATCGATGGAGAACGCTTATTATAATTGAGTGGAATTGATGGATAGTTATTAATTGTGGATTTCTTTTTGGTATAGTAGAAAAACGAGGAGTGAGAAGTGTAGATGAAGAATTTGGAGAGATTAATTTGTCGGATAATGTGGAGAACAATATGGTGAGACAATTTTGCAAAAATGATGAGTGGTGGCACTGTTTGATAGATTCGATAGACAAAAGTCTAAATAGTTCGGAACATAGAGTCAAAGACTTACAACACTGTCGTAATTACTGGGGCACACGTCAATCTAAAATTCCTCAGCACAGATTGTACTCTCCGACTAACACGTCATTTAATCGCAACGCGAAAGCAATCGTGGGAAAAATCTACAAAGGTAATCGTAAAGCTTCACAAAGGCATCATCAACGCAACTGATCCCTTTTCCACGTAAGAACTCCAACGACGCGTGATTACGGTCGCAAGAGGGACGCAAATCGCAGAGATTTAAAAGCTTCCGCTGCGCGGATATGATACTTGAGAGACATATGGTACATATAAGGCACAAAACGAACGTCTCTCATTTCTATGCTAAGTCTACTCTCCTAACAGACTATACAATATCCCCGAGTTGGCACGGAGCGGATATAAAAACGGACGAGGATCATCCTTGCGTTAAACCAACGTCTCCAAACACACACTTTACGATTATCCGACCAAGTCGACAACGGAAGATGAAAGAATCTCCTTCACCCTCTATATCATCAAACTGCACATGACCCATTGGACTTCTCGGGTCAACATATTCAAATGATACCTCTTTGCCGATTAACATTCCGCCACTTTCATTCCAACCCCTCGAAACTACCCTCACATGTATTTCTTTGTCTTTATTATTCAACCAACACCATCGAGAATACACTTTCTTAGTCTCCTTATTTCCCTTGGCCTCTTTAACTCTTTGAGGACGACGGACGCATATACGCGGTCCGAGGAAAAATCTGATTACAATTTATTGGCTCCTGAATACACGGTTAGAGTTGAAAAAATGAAATATAACTATCGAAATATCATTACGTGAATAGTAATTTATAACTTGTATGTATTAACACCCTGAATTTCTGACAAAAAGGTGCTTTTTCATCGCCGAATAAATGATTACTTCTCAATAGTCAGAAAGTCTCCGCCCGCAAAGGGTTAAACTTCAACGCCGGCTCCTAAGGACGTTTTGTCTCCAGTCGACGATTTTAGGTGGCTTTCGGACCACCGATACACATATCACGTACGAAAATTCCCCTCTGAGGCCAAAGAAAGTTTTTTCTCTTTCCACCTGACAACGATCACGGTTGTTCTTTCTCTCTTTCATCCCTTATTTCCTCCCGAATACTCAGCCTCGGAATTACTCCAGCCTCTCGGCTAAAATTCCGCGCGACAGGTGAACATATACGTGCATAAGGCACACGTGCATTCACACGACACAAACAAACGTCCTGGTACACCTCGATGGCTTTTGTTTTCAGCGAGGACAGAATTACGAGGGTGGTCGGTCGCGTGGCTTGTTTTCGCTCGGCGGAGTATGACGACGAGAGTGGGTCGCGGCAGAAGGCGATGCATTTAATTTTCTGCATTTAATTTCCAACGTGGATACGTCGCAGGATGCAGCATGGATGCGTGAAGGAGAGCCAGGAAGGAAGAGGAAGGACGGTAAGGTAAACCAGACTCGAATGGAACATTCTACCCCGAAGAACGGGACGAGCTTTCGGATAGGGGTTTCCTCTTCGAGAAACTACGAATTTCGTGCCTACTGAAATTTCACGGGGATGAGAGAAATTATGGCTTTCTCGGAGGTTTGAAGAAGGTTGGAAGGAAACGCCGGATGTTGGCTTGTTCGGTCGTAGGAAGTACGACGGGAAATCTTGGCAATGTTTGAGCCTGAGGACACTTTCCTTTGGAAACTTGCTTTCTAAAATGATAGGGCTGGAAAATATTACGGGGAAGGTACCTTTCTTTGGAATTTACACGGGAAAAGCTGAATTCAAACTTCCTGTATTTTTGTCGTTAGCGATGTTATCCTTGTGATAGATTGATGCATTCGATAACTTCGATGATTCTGTCCATGCAATACTATTCAATTGCAAATGTAATTACAAAATTGCAAAGAAGAAAATACGGAGGCTACAAACATATTTGTAATAAGTATTTGATTGCGCTATAAATCGGAACGCTGGAGGGAGGAAGGTTGAAAGAGACAAAACGGGCGAATTAATTTTAGACGTGCAAAATCTCTTCGACTCTCAGGGGCAAGAGCTGCGTCAATTAAGAATAGAATCTGCGAATTGCAGCAGGTTGAATATACAGTTACAAAGGGGCAAATGGGTACGTACGAGGGAAACGTGGAAAACGAGGGAAGCGCGGAAGCCGAGGAGCGAACGAGAGGGAAAGTAATAAGAATGATAAAGTGCTCCAAGCAGAAAGTTCTCCTCGCGGAAACGCATTGTCCAAAGAGAGCACATTTAAATCACAATACGTAACCAACGACCACCGTCGGATACAACTTAGCGATGCTAATTAGAGATTAGACTCCTACAATTTGGTTCGAAAGTTAAACTCACCCAGATCCCGGATAACTTTCACCTTAATCTTTCGACGAATTTAAGCCCCTCGATTTTACGCGTTCGATTTAACCGGAAGATTAATGTCTTCGACGGTGCCAGGAAAAAAGGAGTACCTTAAAAGTCGACGATTTTCTTTTTTCACTCCAAGCTTTCCGTATCACGATGTACGTTAAATGGTGCTTGAAGAACACTTAAGAATATACAAATCCCTTGCAAATTTATCGCTTCTAAAGGGTAAATAAAAACACTTGCATTAAAAATCAACTGCTAGCACTCTTATCACCGAGAAACTTGATATTCACCACGAGTTCTTCTTTTCTTTTCACTACAAAGAACAGCTCCTTTGTCTTTTATCATTTCTAGTAGCATCAATCGCAATATTCGCATGTATGTTAACGTCTTTCCTCTCGGTGAGCTTTCGCTTTACCTGCCTTTCAATCGAGACCTAATGGCGCTCTTCGCAAGTTTCCATCTGACTGAAGATCTTTACAGTATCGTCAAAAGATTAATTAAACAGAACTGCAGAATCCACGAGGGACGAAGCGTCGCCTCAAAACATCTCGGTCATTTCTTTCGATTAATTTGCATTCCACTCTGTCGCGGTTGTTTTTATAAATGAAAGTGGACTGTGAAGGATAATTTCGCCAGCAAAAAATGTTATCTACTCTTAGGGCACAATAGGCGGGCCATGAAAGGTCTAATTGTTTGACGTTCATTTCTCATAATGTTATTAGAGGCATCAAAAAAAATGTCCATTACCAGAAATAGGTTACTGTTCATTAACATTAGAACTATCGATGATAGATTTGGTAAATTTAAAGATAGTAAATAAATATGTTTCAACCCAAAGAATAATAAGTGAAAGACAATTGCTGCATTGAATTCTCCATACTTTACAAGGCGCACGTAGGAAATCAAACAAGCCGTACTGATATAAATTGCAGTAATTTTTTTAGAAATTCTGAGACCACTAATTTTGACTACTATGGTGGTTCTAGCATTAACAGAAAAATACTCCAAATTCTTCGGCAATACTCTGCCGCATACAAATTCTCTCCCATAAAAAAGAGGAAGTGCACGAAACTAGCCGACGGAATACTTCCAAAGTGAGTCCTCGAAACCTCATATCCAGGACACCTTTATAAAAAAGTAGTGGCCCACATCGCTCGTACATCGTCGTTAAGAAGTTGAAGAGGAAGGAAGAAGGAAATCACACGCTCACACGGAAAGCTCACGATTTACGAACATTTTATCACGAGCTGCGCGAAATAGATGTACCTGTGCATACAACGTCGGAAGTGCGCGGGAAGGTTGTACCCGAGGAGGTATAGTAATTTAGTGACAAACGAGTTCTCTGGAGTATATAGCGCGTTCCTCGACGTCCTCGCTGCTAAATAGCTGGTTACGACTTTGTCGTATATCTTCCCTTCGTAACTATCACGGGGATAAACTCTCGTTCGGGCCTCAATTTGTGCTTTCGACTTTGCGCCGCCATAAATCCGGAAGTACGATCGCGTCGCGCCTCGAGCGAATTTCTCGTATCTTTTCTCGCCGGGTTTCGTGATTCCGGTTTCCAAAGCTGGCGGGATTCGAGAGCGGAAAGTCGGGGAGGATGATGAAACGTTTGAGTGTTTGTAGATTGGTTGAAGGAGTATAAACGACGTCTATGGGAGAAGTTTCTTTTATTTGTAGGAAACGTTGAAGAGTAAAACGGTATTATACCAAGCAAATGGAGAATAAAGTGTGCAATTGTCGAGTTATAAAGGTGTTCTTAAATACCGGTCGGAGCTATGAGGAAGAACGTAAAAATGGAGGGAACGACGGTGCTTGGCACTTTTCGCAAACGCTTTTACGGTTGCTTCTGTGCAATGTAATTTATTTTCTAAGATTCGGTATATACAGGTGCTTCGAGTTTGGGTAGTTTGCTGGAAATGATCTATGCTCGTTCGTCGATCGTCTACTTTCTATTGTTATTTTGTACATAAAGAATTATTTTCAGTCTACCTTGCTTCTCTGTTCGGTAATAACGAGCGACACTCGTAACGGAGAAAATAGAATAACGGAACTTCTAAAAATCTTCTAAAAACTCTCAAGTTCAAAAAAATCGGTGGACACGGTACCATCAAATTTAAAGTAAAATATTTACCTCTTTAACACTAGAACTACCGGCATTAAATCTATCATATTTCAAAATATTAAATAAGTACTTTGAAAAAGGAGGGACCAAGAGGCGGAAAAGCTTATCGATTCGATGATTTATCTTTTTTAAGATTGACACGGAATATTTATTCTAAGACTCTTCTATAAACTTGGAGAATTTTTGGAAAAAATTGTGTACCAGTCATTTTGACTGGTTTGGTAGTTCTAGTGTTAAAGGTCAATTTTAAATTCAGTAACTTAATGATTAGTTCGGCATATGCAGTTGCGAGAGAAATCGGCAAGGAATTAAACTGTAGTCCTACTTCAAATTACTCCAGAAGTTAGAGGACAAATATCAAATAAAAAGAACATAACATAATGGGGCAAATGTGAATTCTCATATTCAGTCGATACTCAAAAGATTAAATTTCTTTTTAAGTAAATTCTCGCAGTTAAATATGTATCTAATTTTCTTTCGAACCTAAAATTATTATATTTCCCGTAATGCATAACGTTGTCCTTCGAATACCGAGAGTGCATTATCGACCGAAACAACGGCTCGGTGTGATTTTGTAGTCTCATTAAACAGGCATTTCGCCGGCATAATAATTGTTAGCCGAGCATGTTGTCGTTAATGGCACGCGTTCGATTAATAACAAGGAACGAATGCCATCGATTTGTCGTTAAATACTAGTAATGACACGTATTGTCAATGACGCTGGATAAAACACTCCTGTTTTACCGTTTAACGTTTTCCGATAATTCTCGCCGAAACTTTAACGACGGAAGTACAAACGATTAACCACGCTTAAATCCCTCCTGACATATTCCACCAACTAGTTTCAATCGGTGTTTAATTGTTCCGCGTTAACAGTCACGCGACTTCCGGGGGACTTTTTTTTCATGAGGAATACCTCGGAAAACTTGACATGACGAAATGTAATTACTAATTATTGGGCAATTTCAATATGTCGATTTTTTTATCCGATTTCTTTGGAAATTCATTGAAATTACGATTGGATTTTTATTGAAATTCGACTGAATTTTAATAAGTTGACTGCCACGTGGACCATTCACAACTCAAACCGTATTTTGATATTTAATTATATCTAGATAAAAATTCGGGCATTGTAATCATTTGTCTGTCCTCATGCAATTAGAGGAGGCCCGAGAATTATTTAAAAAAAATTGGTAAAATTTCGCAATTACATATTCAAACACTTTTAATAAATCACAATCTCGATAGTTCGGAACAGACTTAAAAGTGTAGGTTCTTGACAAAATGACCAAAGCAGTCTCGATTGAAATAAAAAACGGTGACATTTTCTTTCCGTCCTAAAATACGATATTCTCATCCCTAGAAGGTAGGGGTGCGTAAGAGAAATCCGATTGGGCCCAGGAGGGAAAAATTACCGCGGTGAATTTCGTCACAGCGTATCCGTTCTCCAGCGTCGGCCTCGCAAGGAACGAGAAAAATAAATAATCCTAATTGCGAGGGAATGGTCCTGTCATGATGGAAAAGAAAGGAAAATAAAAGCGACGAAAAGCCCGGCCGGTCTGCGCCACCGAGACAATGGCCGTCTGCTGCCCTGTTCCTAGTTTCTTCCTCTTCCTTCCTTTTTTTTTTACCTCCAACGGTTTTTCACCCTTTCATCGGCAGCACCGCGATGATAATTTCACTAATTATTTATTCACGGTGCCGTACGCGAAGTAGCTTTTTTCGCCGGCTATATTACCCGCTCTGATATTTCATTGAATTTCCCGTGGGTAACGCGTACAAATCGCATTATTCCGATTTCGAGGGTATTGAAAAGCGTCTGCATCTATTCCCATTGCCAAGGATGCAATGCTTTAACGAATTCGTTGATATTAGATCAAAATTTATAATTTCGTTAAACCTTCTTCGATTCCCTGGGGAGCGATTTCGTCCACCGAACGATATCTTGTAAAACGATTAATTAAAATGAAATGATAAATTCCAATCACCTTTATTTCTCGCTGTGCGTTCTTCCCTTTTATCATCGGCGATAATTAAATTCAACGAGATTTTTAGCCGTTCTTATTTGTAGTTTACTCAACGAATATAGTCAATGGAAACGATTATTCCTTGGAACGAAGTCGCGGCTTATCGCGGGGATAATTCTTGAGCGATTACACGGCAAAACGCCATGACCCGTGACTCGGAACGCTTAATTAAGAGGAATTCAATTAAAAAAGAACAGGCGGTATCAAAAATTACCTCGAAATTTTAATTAAACCTTAGTGCAACCCACCCTCGCTATAAACTCCCGGATGATGCCGCGGATGGAGCGTCGTTTATTAACGAGATGAGATCTTAAATTCGTTCGAATTCCTGCCAACGTCCTCGTCTTCTTTCCCTTTCTGTCCTCATGCTTTGCCTCATGGTTCGCCTTATGGTTATCATGGTATTACGCACGTTTAACGCATTAATATATGCGGGCGTGTCACTGCCCTGAAAACCATTCTCCCCTGTCATGACACCGAAAGATACCGTGGAACCCCATGAATGTTTCTATTGCATCGAGGAGGGGCGTTTAAGTGTACGGTTAACCGTGATGACCTGTGGGGCAGAAGCCGGTGCATTTAATTTTGCGCGTTTCATTCTTGGTGTAAATGCGTCGGAGGATTAAGTGTTTATTGGGACGAGAAAGAAATGAAGAATCATGGGAAAAAGTGGAATTGAGTGATAGCACTAAAGATCTCTCAATATCAAAATTTCAATTTGATATCGTAGTCTCGCTGAGTTCAAAGTTACCTTAGATCCTAAAAAAAAATTACTATAGCAGTTAAAATTGAACAAAAAAAACAACAAAAAACCAAACTATACGCTATACACCGCGTATTTTTCAGCAGTAACGCAAGCTAGCATTTATAATTTGAAAAACACAGAACATAGCTAAGTTTCTTTTACGGGCAATTATAATCTTTGGTGGTAACTATCTGTATTACATGGTGCTTACAAAAAACTTGAAATTAGAAGTGTATAACATTTATTTTATGTAGAAAAAACAAAATGTACAGTGAATTCCGAACATCTTTACGTCAAGACTAATTGATATCAACAAAAAAAATAAGCAGAACGAGGGTCATGCGTTGCTAAGATAAAAGCAGAAAATTATTATCTCTCGCTTATCTCCCCATTCACTTGGCTAAGTGTTAATTCACTAAAAAATGACGTCAATCTATACAACTGAAGCTTCTCCCCCAAAAAAACACGATACTCTTCAAAATCAATTTTTCCCTCCGAGAAAAAACAAACTCTCCCTTGCGACAACCTTCTCCTCTTTCCTCCACCCATTCACCATATCCTTCGTCGCCTTTAACGTGTTAATGTATGCGGGCGTGTCACTGGCCCGAAAAACACTCGCCCCTTCCATGGTGTCAAAAGATACCGTGGAACCCCTCGAATGTTTCTATTACGCCGACCTTTCGAGGAGGGGGGGTTAAGTGTACGGTTAACCATAGTGACCTACGGCGTGGCATGGGTTTACCCTCATCGGTGACAGTTACAATGTCAGGAAAGGAAGGCAGGTTTCACGTTGTTGGACTGGCTGTGAAGTTTGCCGAGTTAACAGGGGAGAAATGCCATGGATAATGTTGCTATGGGTGCGCTGGTGTCTTTTGTAGGCACGTTATTATTCAGGGGTGAGCGCTCCTCGAGGAACTCGCGCCACGTGTGCATTAAGATAATTAATTGGGAATGAACGGATAATCGAATGTATGGAATGAAAACGAGAAACGACGGAATGGACGGATGGGTATCATTAATGACGAAGGAGGAAATGTAGGTCTCCGCGGTAGACGAGTAGAATTACAAATGGACATTATTTCCTAACGTTTTCAGTTAATTTTTCATTATTCTTAATGGCATAAAGTGGTCGTTGAAAAAGTTATTAATTACTCGGAAATGAAGGTTAATTTGCGATTGTGGGATTTAATAGTAGAAGACAATCCTTCAGCTGCGGTAATGTTCATATAGAACGTACGCGAGTGTAGATGAACTGAGAGAAAAATTGAATAATTGTAATTATCTAAAAATTCTCCAAATTAACCGCTTGCCGTACATTAACGAGTGACACTCCTGACGCTATAAATGGAATAAGAAATATTGAATTTTTCCCAAAAATATCAGTGGGTCAAGATACGATTAAATTATTTCTATATTATTAATATTGCGTGAAGTTATACGCTATATCAGAAATCAGGGATAAATTATTATTTCAGCAATTAATTCTGAGTTATTGCGCGTTCAGTCACAAAATAAATCGTACGGCAAAGGGGTTAATAGGGGTGCCATGCATTAAATATTTCTCCTCGATCTTCTAAAATCTAAATTACTTAATTACCCATCTATTTCACTTCTTGATTTCCCTACTTTCCAAAGTACTTATTTACTATATTTAAATATAATTGATATAACGTCGGTAGTTTTAGTGTAAAATATCTAAGTAAAAGCTTCAATTTCTTTCGAACATCTCCCACTTTTTCTCAGCGACATCGACGATAGCAAAGATCAAGGTAAAAGTTAACAACAAAGTTTCATCGACCCTTATCGTACACAGTGCGATCTTGAGAGTCGCGAAAGTGCAATGACCCTGTGACATTGCATCCCGTGAAGTTTCCACCGAAAAAAAGCACCGTAAAACTCCAGCGTTTGCCAAAATCCACCTGGCAGGAGTTAAATCGAGCGAAACGATCCACGGGGATTCAAAGAGCCGTGAACCGTGAACCACACCCAATGTCCTGGCACGAGTGCCGGTGTTTCAAAGTCGTCATGGCCAGAAGTTGTTTTTAATTAAACGCTGCTTGGCCGATGCAAAACCCGACCACCGTAGAGAAGAAGTTTCTTCCGTGTCTCCTCTCTTTCGCCCCTCGTCTCAATTAGATTTCTTGATAACGCGAACTCTACATGTCCTGCGGTGCACGCGTGGATTTTGAGTTTTAATTAAAACTGAAACGACCTTTTCTTTCGTTAGACATCGACTTATGCCGGGCGAGTGAACTCTAAGACTTTTAAATCCTGGTGAGAATTCTCGACAATTTTTTTCGATCGAGAAAAGTTGAATTGTCTCGAATACAGTCTGGCTTATTAATTAGAAACAATTTTACATAAGACAGCACATCAGGAAAATTATTGGGATGATATAAACTCGGAAGACATGCGTAATTCTGATTAAGCACTCTTGATTGATAAGTCTTTACAAAATTAACGAAATTAGGACTTCGATCTTGCGCAGAATATTGGAGGAAAAATACTGTCTGTCATCAGACTCTTATTATTGAATAATATATTATTATTATTTATAAGCCTGTCAGATTGTTTCTCATTCTTTTTCAAATACACGGTGAAATATCGAAATGAAAGCTCAAACCCATCGATAGAATCCTCTCGGTACGATCGCTTCCTCAAGTGCGGGTTAAAACGCGACGATATCGAGCGTGATTAATTAAAAGGGTTCGTTAAAACTGCCCCTTTTTATTATCCCTCCTGCGGCTGGAAGCATTCGCGCTTGAACCGCCTTCCATTAACTTCTTCGCCGTACTTTTACTTCGAGAATCGCGTTCCCAAAAGGATCAACCAAATCGGCTTACAACTTCCACGAAGTTATTGTTATACCGATTTGTAGGAACGGCGTACCGTCGCGACGGCACGTGCCGCGTACAAATAATTAATAGGCTCTTTAATGGTACCGCGATTAAGTCGTCATCGAGCTATGGGCTTCGAACGACGGCGCATCTGGGTATACAGGAGTGTAAGTGGGTACTTGCACTATCGATCGTGGTCTAGAAAAAATAGAAATTAATTTACCAAAGTAATTTAAGTCCACGGCAGGAGCTCCTTTTTTACGAGTTTTCGTCGTAAATAAATATCGGGCGAAGTTTATAACAGCAGGCTGAAAAAGGTATGGGTGTAAACTTAGAAGCCATTATAGTCGAATAGCGAAGACAGCCGGTAATTGCACGGTGGGGTATATAAACTTCGAACACCGGATGCGAGACTTTATTCTCTACCAACTAAATTTTCCAATTTCATTCCCATCGGGCAACGAAAATCTCCGACTGTATCAACATACCGAATCCTCCCGAATAACGTACTCGTTAACTGCATGGCTTGGTTGGTCTCATTAAGTTAATTGTATTATCTTCAACTATTCCGAGCACAGTTTGCTTCTTCCGCCGAGACAATTTCGTCGGCATCGTCTTTGTGCAGCTTTTGCAGAGAGCGAGGAAGCCTATGTCCTAACGCTTAACAATTTCGCAAGTTTCTTGTCCTGAAGGGACCTTGCGGAGGCAAGCTTACAGTTTACGTGGTGGCTTTGTTCCCACTTCGAGGCACTTACGACTTCGTAAAACCGTCGAATCCCATCGAAGAGTACCTTGGGAAACTCCATGGCTGGGCTCGATGATATACAAAGGGATCAATCTCGGGCAAACCCTCGCGCATCCTTTTCCGCGTATTTCCACGTTCTAATCGGCATTTGCGTCTCGTGTCTACGCTCCTGCCTGCCTCGACAATTAAGTCGGATTTACAGCCATTCGCGAGATTCATCTTTGTTGCTTAATCCGAGGGTAAACATGTGAATTTCCTCGGCTGCGCTAACTCCTAGCCGGGGATCACTCCCGGCGGTATTGTAAGTCGAGTTGGCGTGGAAAACCACGGACAGGTGAATGGAGCGAAAGTTTCGAGCTGCTGCGAGGGAAATCGAAATCTGACGGTGCAAATTTGAGAGATTTGAGGAGGTGAAAAATAACAGGGATGCGGGAAAAGCTTGTTTGACGATGCTCGGCTGGAGCGCGGTGTACCGTACAGGGAATGGAATATGGCTGCGCAATTGTGTCTTTTTTTCTCCTTTCGAGGAAAAAAGATTAAGAACATTCATCTTGAAATGTAGAGCTATCTTGGCGAAGGATATTTTGGAGTTAATAAAGTGGTTGGCAAGAAGACGATTTCACTGGACTGCTTTGCTAACGTAAAAGATTGCAGCTGATGACGTGACATTGGTATTGCGGTTAGAAAGGAATAAAGAAGAGAAGAAACTTGCATAGGCTAAATGTATAGACAACATTGCAAACAGAGTGAACAATGTAAATGACACCTTTAAGTACAGATGTACTGAAAATTGCCATGCAATACTTGCATATCTTTGCATATTTTTATGAACCGTTACTTATCCTTTTGCTATGTCGAATAGAAGTTCGCAAATGAGCAACACGAGTAACAATACGGTATAATCGAAGTAAGTGGTTCCACTTACTGATGCCTACTTCTTCTTCTCATTTACTAATTCCTAAGTACAAGTATTTCCGTATTTGTCGCACCGTTCCCATTTAACACTATATTTACGGAAGCCGTCAAATTGACGGGTTCCTACTTGTTTTATAAACATTTCTTCAATTTACAGAGAAGCGGGACAGTAGATATTTCACGTGTATTTTATAATACAATAATGACTTAACGAATTACCATCTTTGCCGTTTGATCCCGCTTTTCCCAAAGTCCTTATTTAATATATTGCAATGTAACAGATTTCACGCCCGTAAATCTAGTGTTAATGTTACACTCTTAACACTAGAACTGCCAAGGCAGTCAAAATGACTGCTACTTCCTAATTTTAAAAAAAAATTTTAGGCTTCTAACTCTGCTATTATACTACCATCTATGCCTTTCGTATTAAATACAAGAAATTGTATCGTTCAATTTTCTTTTCCTCGTTGTTCCTTTCAACATATTTATTTATCGTATTTAAATATACTGGATCACTTAGCGATAGTTCTAGTGTTAGGTGTTAGGTAATTCCTGAACACTCAGGACCATGAAACACATCACGTAGGAAAAATTTCCCAAAGGTGATGGGGATTTGAACTCGTGCCAGCTATTTCAGAGTTCAACTCCCTTTATCTCTGTCTCCACCACAACCGCCCACGTGTTACTTCGTTTATCCGTCCAATTTTGCTCCATTTTTATTATATAGTTCATCTATTCCGTGCCTTAATATCCTTACTATTATCCTGTTTTTTTTCAACAAATTATTCGCAACCGTGCGTGGATAATCAAATTAAAATTTGATCGGAATTGCACTCAATGAAACAAAGCGTCCTCGGCAGTTATAATTTGCAAAGGATGAAAAGACATCGATTTAACGCAGATTCGTAGGGTACGTATCGAAAAGTGATCCCATTCCTGTCATTTTATGAACGCTTCGGGGTGAAATCCGTTGCCGGAAATAAAATCCATCGTGGTCATTTCAACTGTACGATTCTCGACGCTCAAACGAAGTGCAAAAAAATTCGGGGATGATCACTGAAATGAAAAATTTGGTGTATGCGGAATATCGCGGAAGGTTGAACAGGCACGATCGAAATGGCGCTAGGGGAAAAAAGGGGCGAAGTGGAGAGAAAGGAGAGAAGGGGTAAAATAACTTGTCGTTTCGTTCGTAGAGAAGAAAATATCAAAGTTGGCAAGGTAATATAAAGTATTCATCTTGATTCGCAGTAATTCGTTCTGGGGTTTATTAAAGCCGCTATTATCATCGATCATATCGTAATTAAGAACCGTCCGGGCAGACTATTTTCCTGCAGACGATGGGAATTCACTGGAATCTTGAAAATTTCATCGTGGAACAGAGTAGAGGTATAATAAAAGCGATTGGGTGAAGGGAAAGAATATAATCGTGCCGATCTTCGTGACTGGCTAATTAGGTCATTGCCTGTGAAATAGATTATATTATAATTACACCGCACTTCCCTGACTGAAGTGTAAAAACCGTAATGAAGAAGCTAATAACATGGTTGTAACATACTTCTTTCTCGTACGTATGTAAAATGCACGACGCGAAAAGTTCTCCTTCGAAGTTAAAAGAAAATGAGGAACATTAAAATCTCGTCGTTCAAATAATTCGAAATTACTTAATCATCATTTCTGTATGTATGAAATTTCGACCGTCCGAATGGATTATTCATGAACTCCATTTCTCCCGATATTTATGAGAGATATTGAAATTTCGCGCAAGTATTACCCAGAGACGAGGGAATCCTTCGAAAGAGACGGAACGATGCGACGTATCGTATAATGCGACGTAGTCTAAAGAGAAAAGGGGGAGAAATTCTTCCGCAAGAGAGATACATCGAGATCGTAGTTTGCCATTCGAAAAGCTAACTGTCTTCCTTGTCAAAGACGAATTATTCATAAGCGCACCAATTACAATAATTGCATAAAGCTGGGCATTTCCATGAAGCATGATTAAGCAACTTACGAGGCGGATCGAGCAGAGTAAGACAGCGTCTCCGCGTTAACAGACTGTCTTGTGCTTGTCTCTTGAATAGAGTAGGATACGGTGTCCGGACGCATATACCGGGAAGGTTATGAATTTGTGCAAACAATATGAGAGAGAGAGAGAAACTCAAGACAAGATAGAAGGGACAGAAGCAGAGAAAGCAAGCCGAGCAAGTCAAAATGAGAGAGGAGAACGTTGCGAAACGTGTGTACCACGGCAAAGCATAGCAGACATAAGGGGTTACCAAATTAAACAAGGGCCTAAGGGCCGTTTCTAATTTACGCACTGGAGTAATTCAACCCCCTTTACCTATCTGGCTCGCCCTTTCAGTGCGTCTAAGCAAAAATTACCTTTTGCCTGTATAGAACCCTTGTCATGGATTTCCGCGGGAAAACCGCTCACGACAAAAGACCCACCCTCCAGCAGAATCGACTTTTCGCAGCTGGAATAATCAAATTGTTTACCCACAGATGATTATCGTTCTCCATTCGCATTATATCGATTTCTATATACGAGAAAATGGCTCAATCGTTCCAACAGCCCACAAACGACCCTCGGTGGAGTCACGAGGAAAGATGATAAAGTGAATTTCGGGATGGATAAATCCTGACGCGTCGGCTTACTCGGGGAAGGCAATGCACGCCGGCGCTTATCATCGTAAGATGAGGTATTATCAGGATTACGTCTAATTATTTGATGTTACAGATTGAAGAGGATGCGTCTCGTAAGCGAGGATCAACGTCGAATGTTTCCCTCTCGTTGCGATCCTCCGATAAATCGTGAATTAATTTCGTACACACAGTACGCACTGCGGTTGATGTTGATATCCGCATGTTTCTCTTTCAGCCTAATACGCTTTTGATTTATTTACCGGTTTATTTGAGACTCTTGTTCGTCAAACATTTATTCTAATATATTTATGTAACATCTTCCGCTTTCAGTAGGAGTCTCAAATAACAAGAAATTTGCACATTGTAAATATTTAAATTACTACTGCAACTTTCATGAAGTACTGTACGCCGATACCGGAAGAATTGTCCTGCTCGTATATCCACGCGCGCACATAAATCCTAAAATATAGACAGCATGCAGACGCTTACCAAAAATAGTCTCTCATAAAGGGGAAAAAAACGAGTACAAACGTCCTCGTCCACGCGGGAATACCGGAAACGTACAATTCCGTAACCAATTCGTAACGCGACGCTGACCCCAACGTAACGATCCACTTCGTCAGAAGTTAGCAGCGGTAAGAAGATTATTGCTCTCTGAATTACTGAAAGGCGATAAAGGAAACTGGGAACTCTGCCGCGGACATCTCTCGGGTATGAAATGCACAATTTCCGTTCTTCCGTTGCACGTAGCTTATCTTTCGGCTGCAGTAGCACGTGACTTTCGACATTAAGCGCAATCCGTGGCTGCACTTCCCCTGTAACCTCGCCGAGATAACGACTGCTACTAGAAACGCTGCGATATAAATTTATATTAGCGCCGCGTGTATGTTGTTCCCTTTTTTTTCTGTTTTCCTATCCGCACTCTCGCTCGCGTCTCGCTTCGAGTATTTCTTCCGTCCGTAACGTTTCGTGACTCGCCCTCGGAATTAACCTCGGGGCTTTTTTTTGGCCACCTTCGTCAGAGCGTTCCCTTTTGTGCACCGTAAACGAAGACGACGTGGACGACAATGACAATTGTTGGAAATTATGCGGAGAACCTTCCCGATTCGAAGGAGCTGCGGTGTCAGGAACTCTGTGAAAACCGCTTCCAAATGGTATCTCGTCGCGGTGAGAAACTTTCCGCTTCCAATCGGACGGAACCAGTTCGCGTCTTGTCTCGATAAATGTTCTGATTAAATTATAACCGTCTCCTGGGTACCACTATCGCTATCAAAGCATTGAACGGTATCTGCGATTTCGAGGAAATTCGCGAAGGTAAATGGAGGATGTTACGCGGACTTCTGCGGTTCTGTGTTGGTGTTCTTGATGTTCGTTGATGGTTGATGTATCGGGGAAAGCATACATTAATGGTGGTGTTAAAATTGCGAACGATTGGTATTCTTTGGGAAAAGTTTAGTGAGAATAATAGATGAACGAGGAAATAATGGACTTTCTAGGATTAATAACAATATATGTTTGATCCAGTCACGGTTCAGCGATCCGCGGGGATGTAAAAATAGAGAAATGAAGGAAGAGCAGTATGTACATACATGTGTGTCTGATGGAACGAAAAGTTTGTTCGGGTTTTAAGGAGAAATTCAAACTCGCGTTTTACGGAATAAAAATAAATTTTAATCAATGATATATCCTCCGCTTTTCAAACAATTTCGGAGAATGGCAAAACGTATCATCGATTGAATTTTATTTGTATTCCTACGTGAGCTTGAATTTCAGCACGGAAATGGAACAAGCTTTTCATTGAAAAAATTCTTTTGTTTGATGCAATTCAGAGAGTAACCACTAGTATTTTAACTCTACATTTTACACTGAGTACGTAATGTAGTTTCATCTTTAACATACAAATTTATATTCCATAATATACATAAAATAAAAATCTGAATTTCAATGCTTTGCGGTCGAATATTCCCACACACGTGACCTTCATGCTTGTATTTAGGTCAAATATAGACACAAAAGTGACAATAAATAATTTTATCATCCGAAATTACCTGTGCGTGTATAGGGTCTTTCAAATTGCGCGGTTTTTTAAAATCGTTAAAAAAACACACAATTTGTTTGAGTTATGTACAAAAAACAATATCTGCCAAATGACTACTTCCTGCATTTCCACAGATGTCCACTCTTTTGTTAAAATTTTCAATGACGCGTAGACATAATTGTGGTTCTATCTCACCAATGACACGAATAATATCATCCTTTAGGTCAGGAATCGATTGTGGATTGTTTTTATAGATTTGACTTTTCACGTAACCCCAAAGAAAATAATCCAAGAGTATCAAATCACATGATCTTGGTGGCCCATTGACATCACCATTTCTTGAAATAACTCGACCATTAAATTTTTCTTTCAATAATTTAATTGTTTCATTCGCAAAATGAGGTGTGGCCACAAAAATTCGGTTATCATCTCACGATATCGATTGCCATTCAAAGTTACAGCTTCACCAGCAGCATTTTCAAAGAAATACGGACCAATTACACCACCATACCATAATGCACACCAAACAGTTATTCGTTTTGCATATAAAGGTTTTTCATAAATTATTCGTGGATTTTCCTCCAATCCACAATCGATTCTGAACTAAAGGGTGGAATTATTCGTGTCATTGGTGAGATAGAACCACAATTATGCCTACACGTCATTGTCAATTTTAATAAAAGAGTAGACACCTGTGGAAATGCAGGAGGTGGTCATTTGGCAGATATTGTTTTTTTGTAAATAAATGGCAGAACTGATACTTTAGTCATCAATAAAAAGTATTTAGAAATCAAAGTAAATTGTGTTTTATTAAAGATTTAAAAAAGCCGCGCAATTTGAAAAGAACTATATTTATAGAGATCCATAACTAACAAATAAAATTCAAAAAGCTAAAAAAAACATTGGAAAAGTACCACCTTAAAAGTTCTCGACCACAAAGGGGTTAAATTATCGGAATGCCATGATTCTAGAAATCTTTCACACCCCTTAACACTCGTACAAAGTGAATATCAGCGAAAATACAATAATTGACAGTCTCATATTTGTAAAATAGCAGATAAACTGCAGTCAAAATAACAGGTAAATTTTCTAACAGTGTAAAACGGCCATGAGCCTCTTTTCAAAACACAGGTCGACGAACACTTCGCAGATTATCGCTCTGACATCACCGTGGCCATCATTGACATCAGCGTGTGAATGTAGGTTAACGGTCGAGTTAATTTCCTGACGCAGATAACCAGTGCAGATACGCCGCCGTATTTGTCCTCCACTTTGGTTATTGCGCGAGAAAATTCAAAATTGGACACGCGCGACTCTCGTAAATCCGCGCGCCAGCTTCTGTGGAATGGCCGATAGAAATGCCAAAGTGTTTCGCACTCGTCGAAATCTCTGCCGTGCAAAACATCGGTATTTGTTGCGAAGCAAATAAGTCGAGGGCGGCGAGAAAGAGAAAGAGCAGAGGAGAGAAAAAAACAGAGAGGAAAAAGGAGAAAGGGTAAAAACAAGGAAGGAGAATAAAAGGCAAAGAGGAAAAGGAGAGTGAGAGGTCTCGCGGCGGTACGTGAGAAAAGGTAGTCCCGTTTTCAACGGTGCTAAATTTGCAATTGCAAACTGTGACTGACAAGGAGGAAGGCGTCAGGTTGAAAAGCTGGCGTGTCGATGGCGAATCGAGATGATATCTTAATGCGTGACAAAAGAAGGAGGGCGAACCTGCTGGGAAAGGAGACGCGACAAAAGAGATTGTTATATTCCCGGCTCTCGTGTACGACGTTGCGTGCAGACCTCAATTTTTCCCTTTCTCTCTCCATCGTTTTTTTCTTAATTGACACGAGGAATTGCAAATGTTCGCTTTGTAACACCGTTACGCATTTCTTCCGCGTATTCCCTCCCCTTAGGAGTTTTTTGCTCGCGAAAGAATGGGTCGACAGGTCTATTTTCTTTTTTCACATTCAACCCTTTCGGCAGCATCCTTCGTCGTTTGCTTAGGTGACGCGTTGTAACTTAATTAAGTCGATACAACCCTCTACTTTGCCTATTACGGAAGACAAAGAATTTTCAATGAAAGGCGCGAACTACGAAGCACGATATGTTTCTCAGTGAAGGAAGTATCAGATGAAATTTGGAGATATTAGAATTGTAAAAATTCTGTGGGAAATGGCCGGGAATTCCGTGCTTGCGATTCAATTTACGGAAAGTAATTGTCAGAAATTCGCGAGATACTCGACTCTCCGTGACACACGGAGCACCCCATGGAAATTTCCCGGATAGTCGATTACTCCAGCGGTCCCCTCTGGTCTGTGCTCCCGTAGGACGCGCTCCATGTTAGTGGCATTAATTAGCATAACAATTACTCAATTAATTAACTTCGTGTATAGCAACTGACGATGAAACCGATCGACACTTACGAGTTCGTTGCAAATATCATGGAACGATGCTTCAATTTCGTTTCACTGATGGTATTGTTTAATTTTCCTAATTTTCGCTTTTCGATTATCCCCTGTGATCTTTGCAAACCCTTCGTTTACCAACGTAATTATCCTGCGATCAATGATCGAACGAATTTATCGTGTATTAATTTGGCGTATAATTAATTACCCGGTTGTTAAGAGGTTCGTTAATACTCGAACTTCCAACTAGAAGACGCGCCAGGTAATTGAAACATTTTGAATTAATTTTGTTTTCTTTCGTCTGTTTCTTTTTTTTAGATGTAACAAAGTTAGCGCACTCGATACGTCGAAGGATTTCGAGAACTCGCGGAAAAAGCGTTACGTTAAATTCGTGCAACGCAGCAAGTACTTACAAAACGAAAAAGAAGATCCCCGGATAAGTTGGATCCAGAAACCGCCGACCTCACGGATGACTTCCAATTTAACTGCAAATTAAAAACAGAAACTCGTTAAAAAAGCAGATTAAAACTTTCATAATGCACAGCTATACGATTACGTATTTTCTACCGAAAGTTTATGAATCGAAAAATTAGCAATTATAATCCGCTTATTAAAGAAGGCTCGAAGCATAATCCATGGTTTAAATGTATGTAGGTCGTGTATCTACAAGTACGCCCTTCCTCTGCCGATTTTCTACGAAACTCAAGCACGACGGCGATGTCGCCAAATTTTTGGATTAATCCGATCCCAAAGGATGGTCCAAGGGTTTCCTAGCAAAGGGGCAATTCGAGATTCTAACTATCTCCGCTCGTTTCGCAGCAAAGAGACGCTGATGTTTCATGGCAGATGCGCACAAGTAACGCGTTCGTCGACCCGCAATTCTTGTTGCACGACCAAGGTAATCCCGAGACAATAACGTCTCTATTCGCACTTCAGATTTAGCTCGAAATAAAACCACCCATTTCTGATTCATGGCCCGCGGCTATCGTGACTCTGTTACTCGCATTATGCGAAACCCCTGGGATGCTTGGAAAAAATGTATCTTTTTTTTTATAAATATTCATAATTACATCGTAGTTCTACGCGAATTATATTGTCGTATTTCGAGTGCATAAATGAAGAAGAAGATGTTTCTTTGTATAACTGTATACAGTAGACTCTCGTATGACGCGGTTAATGTGTACCGTGTTGTTGGAATTTGGATTATAGGACATCCTGCTGCACGGGATTTGTCTCGTATAACGCACATAATCTGAAGTAACATGTTTCAAATTATTATTGCTATATCAAATTCAATTTTCCATGTTTTAACAAACAGGACGGAGAAATATTTTATTCCATTAAATTTTCATGAAAAAAAAAACACCGATGAAATATAAAAAGCCGGTGATGATGCAGAAAATATGTAATGCTTAGTTAAAGTAGATCGGATTCTTAAATCAGGTAATTTCTGTGTTGTATTATTTGGCGCGATGCACTGAGAATCGCATTATATGAAAACAGTAGTCGCTATATCATTGTCGCTTTATAGAAATTCGCGTTATTCGAGATTCTACTGTGTACATTACACAGTAGTTTTATGTTAATTATATGACAGTTTGTAGTAACGAGGAACAAATAAATATAATTAGTGTATATTCTCTGTAAGAGCACTGTCTATCGCTTTGCACCGTGCGTCCAAAAGCTTTGAGCGAATATGATTAAATTTAAGCTCGTTAATGAAGAATAGCTTGCTAGTAACAGAAGTATTAATTAACATAGAAATGCGGGCATCGGTATTAAAACGCACAGTATTATTAAATGCGCAAATGTTTCAAATAAAAGTCATCTCCGTCGGTGCTCGCAGAATAACGAGTTAAAAATTCGTGTAAAAACATCGTTCGTAATTCTGTACCTTTGAAGATCTTATAATCGTAGAAATAGTATCAACGCTTTGATAAATTTCACGAATTAAAAGAAAAAAGCGTAAGTAAAATTCAACCACCTATTTAACATTTCCAACAAATATATCCTTTCATCTCGCGAACGAGCACAAATAGTAATAAAGGTCACGAGAAAAAACAAACAACATCTGCGGTACTCTCCATAAAGGAATATCGAGCTTTTACGGCAACTTCGTACGAGCAGTGCGTTCGTTCGACCATAATTCTCGCATGCGACCGTCCGAAGGTAGTCTACGGACAATAAGTATGTACGACAGGTGTCCTTTAGATGTGGAACGTGATCATCTGCCACGGAAATGTACGCCTCCCTCGAGGATTCAGAACCGATAACTCGTTTACGTATAACCCAGCGTACCTACGTACATATACGTATGTATAATACATCGACCACATAACCGGCGCGTTCTTAGCCCTTACGACGACAGCTTGCACCGTAAGATTGAACGGCTACTTTGGCTTTTATTGTCCACGGGAGAACGGAGAAATTCGTCCTACTCCGTGGTTCCATTGCGAATGCTCATGAAATTTATAAAAAGCCGAAGAGCTTCGCCTCGGTGATGTAATAGAAAGAAAAAAAAAAGACGATAGGAAGAATCGGAGCAAGAAAGGAAATAACGACGATCGTGGACAAGTTGGCCCGGTTCGAGTCCTTTCTTCTCGACACGAGTCGATATTAATCTACGACGTCTTTGTCGGGGGAGCAACTTTGTATCCTTCCAGGACTTCTGGTCGGAGTGTTTTTTTTACTTCGTCCTTCCAATTCGATGGTGCAGAAGTTAACACCTGGGTGGATATGGGAGATAAGGAGATAGAGGCTCGAACTCGCTATCAGTGGACTCGAGTTTTAATTCTTCTCCATCGTGTCTGTAAAATTTTTCTTACACCATAACCATACCTACCATGCGTAGTAGGTTAATATAACCATAACTTTATATTATAATAGTTATATAATAATAATATAATTATAATCACAGGTAGCTACCATAACCTTTGGGGCTCGGAACTCGCTTACAATTATAGGTCCTAGATGAAATGACCATGGCAATTGGCAAAAAGAAATGCCAAACACACATACTTAACACCTTAACATTTTAAGATCCAAATCGAATTTTTTCAAGAAGAAAAGGTATCATTTCTTTTATTTAGTTATAATACTATAAAATTAACGTTAATGAACCCTTTGCTGCATGTTTTTTGTAAAACAGGAAAGAAAATGGTGATTCCATTATATATCCACTGCGCCATAAGTCAAACATTTTATTTGTCGTTGTTTCATAGGATCATCACTGGTTATCACGGAACAAATTCTTTCAAGTATAAAATAGTAAAACCGCTAGGAACAAACGGGTTAAAGACGAGTCTCGCAAAAACGTAGAAATTTTATCTATCGCGTAGTCCTCGCACTATCGCGGATTTTTGTTTTTGGCGGAATTATTGACATCGCAAGGTCAAATGGAAAAGAAATTGCCAAAAATTTTATCCAATTTGCGGGACCGGTCCTTAACCGTTTGAGTCCCAAGGAGCGCGACAGCGCTCTTCTGATTTTGTGTCGAAAAGTCCCAGTACTCGGTTGAGACAAGCGCTATCGCGCTGCTCGTTTTTTTTCGACCGTGTTATTTTAAAAGCCTCTGGGACTCAAACGGTTAAGGTGTTAATATATAATTCGTCGAATTATCGTTGCACCTCTTCCTCCAACGCCTCCTCCAACTCCATCCGTGCAACGTTGCACGTGAACATTGTTTGACACCGGTGTAATGCACGATATAATGGGCGGTGTAATACTGAGTGTGAATTATACGTCGACAAAGGGCCACGCCGGAACATACGTACGCACATACGCAGGAATTCGAAATAGCGCGCGCATTTCGCATGATTTATAACGCACAGCGAGTAGGCGACTGTTAGAGCAGTTTGGTGTTAACCGACGGAATTGAACAGACAATATATATGGGAGAGAGAGGAAGTCTGGGCGAGATGACGAAGAGATAAACAAAGGAGTGGAAACTCGAAAGCGCGGACCCTGCGAAGGTAATAGGCTGGATTATGATTTATCGGATTAACCACTGGTGAGAGAATTAACACGTCACTCGGCAGGCGACAGTTTTGAGTTTGGATTAATGTACGTTTTTTGAGCTCTTTTTGGAAAATTTTTGAGAAATTTATTGCGAGGAGCTTAAAGAATAAAAGGGTATGTAGTTAGATGGCAGTCAGGATTGTACGATAGTCATAAAATCGGTTCAAGTGTAAGTGTTTTGGTTGACGGAAGAAAAATTGACGGAAATGTAATCTTGACAGTGAAATTGACAGAAGTTTATCAACTTTCTATTATCGTGTTGTTACTATAACACAAAATATACATCTTTGCAGATTCGACATCTTGTGGTCTCATAAATTAGACTTGGTAGCGCTTGGAGAACATTGCAGCTTGCTGCGATGCAGCAGAAGACTTCCGGAATTTGTAAGCATCTATCTTATTATGAAATATTATTCATTACGTTATTCTACAAAAATTTAAGTAAAATACACAAATTCTTTTTCGTTTTTCAGTCTTGTAATTAAAAATAGCTTCGTTCATTAAGAGTTAAAGAACGCTTATTTTATAGAATTATATCCTTCACGTAAAACGTTTCCAACTGGTTCCATTTATTGTAACAGATTCCTACGTTAATACGACAAAGGACACTCATTGTAGAATGAAATTCATAGAATGTGACAAAACGAGAGAGCCATTCCCATTCGTTTCGCAGCATTTTTGCAAGTTGATTCCGTTCACGACCCCGCACTCGCAAAATTGGACATCAATTAGCGGTAATGAAGCGGATTTCACAGTTTTCTCATAACTCCTATGTGAAGTTGCATTAAGCGAATTAAATGCCGAATTTTTGCAAGCGCCTTTGATACTCAAAATGGACGATGTTTCGCGTTGTTTAATCCTTGAAAATTTGCATCGGCTAACGATCTTCCTAGGTTAGAAAGAAACGACCCTCCTAAACACAAAGGGCTAGAAGCTTTATGAGGATAATAAGAAAAGAACGCAATAAGAACGTATCGTGTATGCATGAAAGGAAAAATGAAAAGCAACATGACAGGGAATATGCTTGAAATAATTCTACGATGAGAAACGCAACGAGAAATTCGCCGTGAAAGATGCAAAGAGGAAGGAAAGGGGACGAGTTGGACCGTCGAATCTCAAGAAGAAAGAGAAAGAAATAAACAAGTGCTTTTCTTACGAAGGTTAATAATTAATTTGCACGAACAAACTAGACGAAATACAGGTTGTAGATGCTTTCCACGCTATTATGCGGTTCTTAACTGGCGAGCGTTTATTCATGCATAGCTAGCCAGAGAAGTGCAAGGTAGGTTGTGCACCTACCTATTTAAATTTCGAAATTCTCCGCGTGTATGGCGAAGCAACGCTTTTGACGATTTACATAACGCAAACGATAGTTAACGACAAATGCACGCCTGAGAAATTCGCGGCGAGGAAACAGCAGCGAAAGACAAACATTTAAACGACGACGATGTCCTGTCTCTGTCTCTTTTTCTGTATCTCGTACAAAGTATACAAAGTGAAACTTCCTTTTCCGATGAAACTACACGAAACAATTCCTTCCGTCTTGGCCATTTGTGAAAAAAAAAAGAAATACGAAAGAACATCCGTAGAAAATAATCGGAGGATACCGTGCGATATTTCGCAGGATCGTTCCGGTGGATGGTATGAAATAGGAATATAGGAGAAGAATTGAAGGACATCGATGCGAAAGGTCGACATTGGATGGCAGATATCGACGTGGAATCGACGTTTCGGGGCATGAAATTGAACGGGTCTTTAAAATTTTAATATCGACTATCCCCTCGTGAGAGATTCGACCAACACACGCATATCGCATTACGAAGAAACATTTCGTATCGATCGACGGGAAAAAGTCTTTTCCTCCGAACTACGAATTTAACGGGTTTTCTCCGTCCGAGCTTTAAAAGCGGACAGATTAACCGATTACCAGGGAAAATCGATAATCGACTTTTCCACGATTTCGCTCCTGCCTTTCTCTTCGAACGTTATTCCCGGAGGAATTTTGAGTTTCCACTTTGGGAAATGATGCGACGCGCATTAATCGTAAATGGGATTATGTGTGCACTCGGTGCTTTAAAAGCAACGTAATTATTTTAACGTATGATCATCGAATTATTTGCGTATGGGGCAGTCGTTGAAGAAATTATTCATCGCCAGGTTTTTCACGGTAACCATAGAAACATCTACATTACTCGTTAGGACGAGGGAGAAAAAGAAAACAGGAAGGTTCGAGCGGCTGTTTGAACTTACGCAATCTTACGTTAAGCTATGCTCACATCGCTTTCTCGTGTAGTTAGCCTGTCGACTTCATTTCGACATTGAAATCTGACAATGTCAGTGCCTGTAGTTGCTAATACTGTCAGATAAAACATAAATAGACATAAACTAAATATATTTTGTATTGTGATATTGTGTATTCCTTGCAAACAATCGTGTTATTAATTAAACTTAAAATAATTTCAAGAAATTTCTTCGTGCCACAATTGAGATCTGAAAGGCAGAGAAATTAAATGTCTTGGCCAAGAACAAACTATGGAAACAATTAGGCACTAACGAACTTCATCTGGTTCAGATCCTTAACCGTGGATGTCGACTTGTAACTAAACTTGCTGCAATTCCATCTATAACCTACTCAATAATTCACCAAAACACCTCAGAAATATTATTTATACCAGTATTTCTCAAACGTTCCCTATCGCGAAGTAATTTTTAAGTTCTAAAATTTGTAAGGAACATTAGACTCAATTTGGATTTTCAATTACAATAAATGACAAGACAGCAATAACAAAAGAAATATTTTCAATTTATCGTTCTTCCCTATTCCCAGTTTTATCGCTTTATCCGGAACACTTGGCTGTTTACGGAACACCAGTGTTCCGCAGGACAGTTTGGATAACGCTACTTTATGACTTTCCTCAGAAATAAAAAAGCACGATGAAGCAATCGTATGCAAATTCGAAATCTTTCTCCTCGCAGGTTAACCCTTTGAGGACTAGCGACGCATATATGCGGCCTGAGAAAAAATTTAATTATAGTTTATAGTCGCTTGTATATACAGTTAAAGATAAAAAATAGAATTACAACCGTTGAAATATGATTAAACAAGTAGTAATTTATAGTGTATATGGATTAACAGTATAACTTGCTGATAAAAAGGTGCTTTTGGATCGCAAAATGAATGGCTATCTCTCAATATTGAAAAATGTCTCCGTCCGCAAAGGGTTAATAACAATTCCACGGTGATTCCAAATCGTCTATGAGATCGGTCGAGTAGAACCACAGTCACGGTGAAGATTGAACAACGAAACGACAGACTCGACGATTATTTTAGGATGACAACGATTCGGGAACCGCGTGCAACACTATGCACAGGAGGGCGTTAGGTCAGGCGTTAACGCATTCTCTCGTGGCATTTAGTGCAATTTAGTACTTTATAGCGATTCGTTCAGGGGGTACACGGTCTCACACGTGGCAATCGAACGCGACCACGCGGTTCCGGAATGAATGATCAAAGCGAAACGGCTCGCGGCTGCTGCGTTTATTTATCCCGCATTGTACACACTCGCGGTCTCTGCCATGCCGCGTGGGATTGGAACTGCTGGATTTACCGACCTCGGAGATAACTCTTTTCGGGGAAAATTTCGATAGGCCGCTTCGAACTGTTAGAGGTGACAAAAAAAAAAACACGTTCGAGGTAAACACTTTAAATTTTCTTTTCGACAGCCGCTTAACGCCCGTTATCGTGAGATACGGGGGAGTTCGCGAAGAGAAGGGGAGGTAAAAACGAGGGGATTTATACCCTTCGACGATGAGAGAAAAAGAGGGAAATTATCGGGGGAAAATGTTGTAGGTTAATGATCCGTATCGTTGAAACTGTTATCGCATTTTAGGCGGGAAAAACTCGATGGTCGGGGGTGTTTTTATTGATCAAAGGGACTGGTGTTTTGCTGTCGGCCGTAAGAAAGTAGCTGGAGAAATTATTGTATTTTTCTGCATGATTTTTTGTTTGTATTGCCGCAGTGTACTCGTGCTGGGTCCAAACAGGTGGTGCCATTTAATTTCGTCGGTTTTCACGAGGCAGAGTACACTACTTTCTTCCTTTTTGTTTACGAAGTTAAATGTAAGACGCTTTAAAGCTAGCTTAATATGTTGAATGCTTGTGTTTACATCTCTATTGGGGTCACGGTGTTCCTACTAAAATCACATCTTTATGGGGTGGAGACATTAACAATAGAACTGCCAAGGCAGTCAAAAGGACTGGTTCCTAATTTTTTACACAAATTTCCTACATTTTTAGGGAACCCATACAGTAGATATTTCACGTCTATCTTGAAAAATATAAATTACTGTATCGACAATCTCTTTCATCTCTTAACTCTTCTTTTTCCAAGGTACTCACTTAATATGTTTAAATATAATATATTTAACGTCGGTAATTCTAATGTTAAAGGTCAAATTAGCTTCATATTCGATACCATTTGACTTACTTGGTATCAGGATTTGAATATCGAGTATGCTAGAAAATCTGCGAATATTATTGCTTCAAAGTCGCGAGAAATTTCATCGAATAGGGCAGCGTTATTCGTCGGTGTCCTCTGCGAAAATCAACGCGTTAACGACAACAATGACAACGGTAGCCTGAGAATACTAAAATTCCCTAAGTCGATTCTTACTCGAGAAACTCTCGCCTAATTACCAATTCATCCCTTTCGTAAAACACTTTTAAAAAATGCATCGCAAAAAATACCAACAAATCATCAATTTTCCGAAAGAAAGTAATTCGAATATCTCCTAATATCCGAACCAAACACGAGGTAAACACTTCCAAGCCAGTCACTAGTCCTGCAAATAATTGTCCCAGCGAACAGAACGGCTTACGGCCGGGCAGCACGGAATCGCAACCGAAATTATTGTGCACTAATGAGTAGTGCGGTGCATAAGTAAGTACAAGGGAGGCGAACGGGTAGAATGGAAATTAGAAAGTACCAAGTTTATCGAAGTACAGGAATAATAGCGGGGTTGATTCGTGGCGAAATCCCCGAAGCACGACGAAGAGGACGCGAACAGTGGAACACGATAGACAAGGTCGAGAAACGGAGAAACGGCGTACAACCGTCGAAGAGGAGAGACCGGAAAAAGGGCGAGAGGATTATACGAAATGTCAAGTAAGCACGAAAAATACGCTACGAAGGTTACAAGGTTCTCATCGATCGATATTCAGGGCTCGGCCATTCGTCGTTGCATGAACGAGGGGATACAAAACAAAGGAGAAAGAGACAGAGCTTTAAGGGCCGTTATCAACGTCGCGTCGCGAAACCGTACGGCTGGATAAGGTCGCCGTACAGGTTTTCACGTTCCGCCGAGGCATCCATGCCCACGCCCTGACAGTAATGACATTAATTATGCAAGTAATTAACATTCGAGCAACCCCCGTAGCAGATATCATTTTACAGGGAGTCCCCTTCGCGCCATCAATCTAAACGTGTCAGCCGGTACGATGTCGTGGCGGTCGTAGCTCCTGCGGCAACCAGACTACTCCACAACGGAGCCTCAGAGAGTTCGACCTTCATCTACATTTACCCGATGTACTTACGTTACTACGTAATGCCCGCCACGTGCACGAGGAACGCTATCGCTAATGTACATCGGAGAATTTAATTCTTTCATCGAGCAGGGAGCCTACGAGCGGACCGAACCGATTTTCACCCTCGATCCTAGTTTGCATACCGCATGGAAGTAGATCTAAGGTAAACATACTCCCGGAAAATTCGAGACTCTTTTTAGCCGGCTGCACGGCGAGCGCATAAAATTAACATTAAATTATCACTTGGAGCTTTTCGTCGAAATTAATTTAGTCTCGTACTCGAGCGTTAAGAACGATCGGAGGACGGGGCAGGTCACCGTATTTTACATTTAGAGCATACCCTGGGATTTTATTAGCTGTTGGCGTTGTTCTGTATCTCGGCTTCAAGCAGTGACGTCATTGTGCTTGGAAGACGTTCAAGTAGATTCCGAAGGGTTGGGGTTTTATTAAACTTTATTTGGGGTGAGAGACGAATTCCTGCGTTCCAGGATCTTCTTGTGTTGCACTGTGACACTTATATTAAAATATAACACCTTCTACGTGTATAAAATGAATGATGTAACACGACGGAGAGGTGCGACTCGCGGAGGTTACTCAAAGACTGCGGGAAGGATAACGTCGCGTCGTTGACCGCAGAGCATTCGGGGTCCCTCGTTATGGCGGCGAGGAGGCCCGATCGTCCGGAATCCTTGAGCGACTGTTTATTTTGAAAAGCGTTGTCGGTTTTGCGACCTTAATTCTGCTGCTTATAACGCAAGTAACTGATAAAATTGATGCGTAGCTACAAAATCGTATTTCTAGAGTTTTGGAAATAAATATTCGTCATCGATATCTATCTATATTACAAGTTTTATATTCTTTTCATTATTAAGATGTATTCCAGCAAATCCATCGACTTGAAACTTTTACGTATAATGCTTAAATATCAGGGGATGGTCCTCAATTATTTCGTAGGGTGCCATTTCAAGGGTTGTGAGTGAAAATCACCCCCAAAATAGTAATTTTTTTCTACCCTTAACGGTGGAACTACCGGCGTTGAATCTATTATATTTAAATATATTAAATAAGTACATTGGAAAAATTAAACCAAGAGGTGAAAATTGTTATCAATACAGTAATTTATATTTTTTAAGATATATGTGGAATATCTACTGGATGGTTTCCCTATAAATATTACAAATTTTTATAAATAATGAGAAATCAGTTATTTCGACTGCCTTGCTAATTCTAGTGTTAATAAGAGTTTCAGTAGGAATTCTTTCATCTTTAAAATCTTGCGAATTCGAGGAAAAAAAAGGTAAAGCTAACCCCTTGCTGTACGTTTTCTTTTGTGACTGCAATAATTCCGTATGAAATTGTTAAAATAAAAATTGGACAGTGATTCTTAATATGTCGTAGAATTAAACGTAATATTAATATTATAGAAATAATTTTATCGTGACGCGTCTCACAGATATTTTCAATTTCACAGGCTTTGCAAAATTTGAAAATTTCATATTTGATTTACCACATCACGAGTGTCACTCGTTATTGTACGGCAAGGGGTTAAAAAACATTTTACCCCCGTATTACCGTCAAGCTGGGAGTAGCGATTTGAAACTTTGCAGAATAATGTTTTAGATGGAGGACATTGTTTGGCAACAAATAACAATTGGTCTTGTCGCGGTTAATTTAACGGTATCTGAATATCTAATGTCAAACGGCTGTGTTTTTTACCATTATTCATTTTTTTTCATTCAGATCAGCTTCACAATTACCGAGACATAAGATGTCAACTTGGCTTCACCCCATAGTCTCCAAAGCCTTAACTCTTTACGGTTAGGCGGGTTAAAAACTGTTCCACTTTTTGCTTAGCTTTTTATGCAATGGTAGAATATACTTGAATCCACTACGAAAAGTTGAAATTACTCTTTTAGGCACAGCGGTATGGAAAATTCCCCGCCTTTTCTTACATCCAATTTGCATGGTGGGATCTTTCTAAACCAACGTACAAATTTTGGAAGTTTTTGTAGGAAAGTAACATAAATTACCACATTCCGTTACTTTTGGATAAAGATAATCTGTCTGTGCAAGTAGGATTTGTTTCTTCCCTTGGAATCCTGTGCCTCAAACAGTTAACCCATTCACTGCCCGGAAAACTAAGCAAACATTACCTTTGCTTGTTAAAATTTGAGAAGATGACAGAAAGTTTTTACAACATTGGTTTCATTAATCGAAAATATAATCTCGACATTTGTAATGATATGAAGAATATTTTTGTTCAAAAATTTCTATACACGCTTGGCCATTATTGTTAATTTATTAATTCAAACTTATATTGCAGCTACGAGATATCTCGTAGTTGGCAGTCAATGGGTTAAACAAGCTACTTACGCAGAAGTCTTCCAGTACAAAATTCCCCGCGGAAATCAATCGGCCAAGTATCGCGATTTCTCCCTCTCTCCCAAATAGTCTTCGAAGGAAGATTATTACGTCATTGCGGGAAGTTTCGAATTCTCCGATAAGCACTAGAGCAACCAGCCAACGATTCGGCGTGTTCGCGTCGTAGTGGCACGTTTCGCGGTAACGCCTGCCCAACTAACTCGACGGCCAGGTGAATATTCATGAGACGATCTCGGCGGCTTAAAGCACAGTTCACATGGCATATTGTCGCCCGGCGTAGAAATGACAAGCAATTCTAATGCGCCCCCAACGACTCTGAAGGCAGTTCGATAGGATCGTCTTCGTAGTTGAGCAAGTTTCCGTTTAAACGGCAAATGTAATTCGGCCCGGCCGAACAAACTGTTACGACTGTCATTGAATCCAATTAAAGTGAAATTCGAAGTAAGGATTCACGAAGGAACCCGATGTATTTTCATCGAGACATAGCACGGCCGACGTTAACTCTTAAGTTGAATTTAAAGCAGATCATTGAAGCTTCTTTCGATACGTTGCGATAATATGGTAATTCACGGTGCTTCGGGAGGTGTGCACTTAGGAGTAGAAATCATTTAACCCTTTGCGCTCGGCTGTCCCCTCTCATGGGACATCGTAAATCTAACATGATACTCGGATGTCTCCTCTGATGGGACATCGAAGTTTATTAGTGATTACGGGATATCAAGTTATTCTAGCGCAACTTTTTAAGAAATGCATGTTTTTATAAAGTTTTCTGTTGTAATGACACAAGAAATCTAGAAATCTTTACTAAAAAGTAAATCTAGCATGATACTCGGATGTCTCCTCTGATGAGACGTCAAAGTTTATTAGTGATTACGGGATGTCAAGTTATTCTAGCGCAACATTTTGAGAAATGCATGTTTTTCTAAAGTTTTCTGTTGTAATGACACAAGAAATCAAATCAAAATATGATACAATTACGAAGGTATATAAAAAAATATATTAGCCGGTTTTACGTCAGAAGAGAAAGTGCGAAGACCGTTCGTCGAGAATGTTAAATTCGTCGGACAATAGACTAAATAAAAAGCTACATATTCCCAATGTAGGAGAAAGGAAACGAGACTGCAATTTTTGTTCTGGCAGAAAAAAGTCAGGTGGAAGACGTCAAACCACTTATTATTGCGAAAATTGCACAAACCACCCTCCCATGCATATTGGGAATTGCTTCAAAACGTATTATACCGTAGACAATTATAAGAAACAAAATTTTATTTTTTCCCCATAACGTATGTTCCTCAATGCCTACCAATTTACATAAATCAAAGATTATTATAACAGTTACTTGGTTCCAACGTTTTACTATATAATGTGACACAAGTCCTTCTAGGACTTTTTCGCGGCCGTCGAGTTGCTGGCAGCTGACGTCCGAGAAGGTGCCGAGTTCAAAGGGTTAATGGTAAGGTATATATCAGAGGTGCCCACCTCACATGAGGTCAATGAGAAAAGTGTTCCGTTTTTCATATATTATAAAGATCCACAGCATACAATCTCTATAAAAAAATATTAGCTACGTAGACAATTTAGCAAGATTCGGTGTAAAATGATCGAAAATAAAAAAAAAAGAAAATGGATTTAAACTTTCTATGGAAGCTGCACTTAACGTATGGTTTCATTTGCACACCCTTTGTAAATGCAGCAACAGAATACGTATTTTGTGTGTCAGAGTCGACGGAATGTCAATTTATACTGTCTTCATACGTGTATGCTATTTTAGTATTTATGAAGATACAGCGGTATCGCGAACGTCAAGTTTACGTCTCTATTAGGTGCTAGAATATGCTCTTGAGTGGAAGGTCTAAATAAATAGGATTCTAAGGACCTATCTGGCGAGTGGGAACCACACTGGACAGATCTTTAAGAATTCCAAAGACACTCAAGCAAACTGACAAAATTTATAGATGTAATAAATAATGTAAAGTACACCTGAGCCACATATTTAAAAACAGACTAAAAAAAATTATCGCTGGTTCGAAAACACACCTAAAATTGTTGGTCCCAAGCGAAATAACTCATCAAAAGTTTCTTAACATAAATCAGCGACCTAAAAAACGGTACCATTTCCACTCTACGCAACTAAAATCACGAAAAATCTCGATTCCATTCCCAGAGGAACTTCGAGGAATCCGAGTAAGCACGCGATCCTCCGGAGAACCGTACTCTGCCACTTTCTCGCCTTGCAAACCTGCATCGATAATTGTTCACCTACACGTGTCCGATATGCCTTTAAGTTAAAGCGAGCGCGTTACGACGATCCAAAGCTCGAGATTAGACCGCCCTCACCTCGATGAAGAACATTCCGCTCGGTCCTTTGTAGCCCCGAAGAAAAGCCAGAGGTAAAGAAATATTTCCCTGCTGGATAACGAGCCGGCAGACAGAGCATTGTCGTCCTCTACGCGGAAGAGACCGTGCACAAAGTGTAGACAACGCGGTATTCCACGTCGTGGATGGAAATACCGACGAGAAACGCCAAGGTAGACACAGCCAAGAGGAGTAAACCTTCCTGGCGGTAAGGTGAGCCAGATTGTACGGCTGTTTCCCATTGTCCGGCGCATACCGTTACAAAACTATCTTCGTCGTGTCTTCACGCTTTTCATCTCACGCGTGTTCGAACCACCGGAACAACCGAGCGAGACTAACCGAAGAAACTTGTTGCGATCGATCGTACCGGAAGGTGGGATACCGAAGGACTCTAGAAATCACTTGCAATTGTGACACGAAGCGACGCATAATAATAATAATACAATCGTAAGACTGAACTTATGTCTCGTGAAGTCCTTAGCTACAAAATGTCAAGAGGATTTTCACTTCAGAATTCGACCTGACTTTTCCACTTTAAAAAATCCTTCCCTCATAGTCGCGCTATCGTCGTTTTTCTCTTCGCACTTGAATTCTCTCGGTCGTTTCACGCCAACTTCAGAAATACCTCGAGATCTTGCCACAGGCATCCGTCACATTGCTGTTTTGCGGGTGAAATTTAGATTTCTAAGAAACTTAGTCACCTCGCGGTATGCATATCCATTTGTACAGAAATACTCGTGACTATAGAAAACATAGGTGGCACTCTCGAAGCTAACTGTAGCTCGACGATACCTTTGACGATACTTTCGATGTCATCAACGTCCGCCAACGTAGAACGGAACAGAGGTCGCAGTTCCTGTGAACGTCGTGATTAAAGTTTATCGACTATCAGACGAGGAGCTCGGAAAATTACAAGTAATTACGTCCTCGCATCGAGCTACTGTCCCCTGTACGGTCGGCGTGTGCGGAGAGAGGAGTTTGCAGGCAGTTTGACCAAATTTGAGGCCCATAAAGGTACCCCGTTAAATTGTTCGCCAGGCTCGGTATTGCGAGGTAACTCCATGAAAGTATTAGCCAAGCTTAGCTCCCAACTGTTGCGAAGATACGGCTGGTAATTTCTTTACGTGGAAATTTGCAAGTGCACCGATAAATTGCCGCTAATTACTTTAATTAGCAACTGGTACCAGCTACATTCCGTTATAGGGGCACGTTGGTCTGTTGCGTAAATGAAAATACAATTTTGCTTGATAGCCGTTCGATTCTCAAATAATTGCCGTTCCAGTTATAGAGGTTTGATTAATTATCCAAGATTCGATGGGGCGGTTAACGTTACAACGATTACGCGCAGCGAGTGCTTCGTGTGTAACGTTAGTTGTCGATCGATCATGCATTAAATAGTATAACTATTTCAATTTGTTTCGTAATGGTTCCTCTGCGTCAGGTATTTGTTTTTATTTGTAATTAGTGAGAGATAAAAAAAGTCTAAATATAGAGAGATACAGATAAATTCAGTGTTTAGAAATTGGCAAATTTATTTAGTGGTCCTTGCCTGCTTTTCCCCATTTTTCGCGGAGAAACACTTTTGTTCGTACGCTAGAAACTAAAAAAAAAGTCGGTAAAAAACTTTGGAAGATTGCACCAATTCAGCCTATCGGGAAACTCTCACCACTGAATTCCATTACACGGCGGTTTCCATATAGCGGATCATTAACACTAGGTTTACCGAAATTTCTTATATACCTATCTCTACTGACACGGGATAATAGGTGCACAACATAAAGAATTTCAAAATCAAAAGGCTTTGAAGAAAATGAATTTCGATATACACTCATTTTCTCGAATGGCAGAAAAAGATGTAAACGATTTCTATAATTTCCCTCACGAAGTTCGGAATAGGTCAAAATGACCCGCCCGATAATCCTAGCGTTAATAACCGTGATCATTATTTATTTTCAGTATTTAAAGAAACCCTCCATCCTTTATAACTTATCGTCTTTTACCAACCTCTGATCGTGTCGTGCCGTTTATCCGTGTATTACGTCACTTCTTTCCCCGATTATATTTTACAGAGTCGAAAATTCTAAGCAACCGGTTCTCGTGTAGCGACGCTATAACCGTATTTCGTTTACACACAGAGACTAGAATAATTTTACTTAAGTAGATTACATTCACCGTACTGCTTTTCCAAGAGTACGGTTAAACAGGAACACGAAGTTACGTTTCTCCGTATATCTTGTAAATTACACGCGCAATTAAATTATCCCCTGTAACACCTTTTGAATGTGTTGTTGATTGGTGAAATAGGTACATCGTTTTGACGGCATATGAAACGCAATTAAAACATTTGTGCAACGTACGGTTCACGGGTGGGACCGAGGAAACGGTGGAATTTCGCGTCAGTTTGGTAGGAATTGGTTTGATTTGAACGAGCTTGAGTTGTTGACTTTGGGAATTGATTTGGATGAGCTACTATGAAGCGCAAAGTTTTACGATATTGTTATAACGATATTTGTAGTAACTAAAAATAAATACATGATTTTTTTATAATATTGATATTTAACATTTTACGCTGTGCATTGGGAAATTTTAAACAAATATGGTTAAATTTGCACTGATCAACGGTGAGGCAATAGCTTGTAAAAGGGAGAAATATTATTTAACGTATAAATACTTGCTCTAATGTAGAAAAGCGAGGTGACATTACACGCGCGAATGATTAAAAAAGTAGTTACAACTCGATTGACGAATTTAGTAACGAAGTACGTATTTCAATTTTCTGTTTGTTTAACTTTTTTTCATTTCTTGTTTATATGGAAAAGCCGCAAGTATTCCAAATTACACGTCAGAAAATCCCGTGCATTCGACGCGCTTTTCTCTGTATTTCCACTCATCGATGACCATCATTCGCTACGTGTCAGACACAGAAGCAGAAAAATAGTTTTCGTCTCTTTCGATTCTCCTACGATCGAGTCTGCGGTTTAGCAATTTTTTCGCATACCACTCGATCTACTCGTTCTATTGCGAAATATACGAGTTCCTTCCTCTGTACCTCCAACCCTGCAATTCTTAAAAGAGATTCTTTTCTCTTATTGACGCTGCATATAATACAGTGCCAGTTCCGCGCAATTATCACAGCCATCCTCAATCTTTTTCACATTTTCTCATCTTTCACATTTGTTTTTCAGTATTTTTCGTCTTTCATTGCCATAATTGTCTCAACTACAACGCCATAGTATCAAGCAAGTTCCCAATCACCAATGCTACGACGTATTAGATAACAATAAAGGAAAATCCCACGGAGGTGACAGAAACTTGAACTCGACTCCAGCAACAGAGAATCCAAAGCCTTTATTCTTCCATCCTGTCACGTAACAATCGATAAAACATTTCTCCCTCTGAAATCCCCATCCTTTCTCTCTTCAACAATCTCCCTTACGTGCTAAAGTCGAAATCAAGCATCACCGTACCGCTGCTTAAATAACGATTCCGTCTTATCGTTCCTCCTCTTCCAGCAATTCTTCCCAAAGACATTCATTCGCGTTCTCTAAATGCGACGATACGAAACGTAGAAAATCGATGCGCATAACTGCACCGGTAGTTGGAATTTCGTGCCGTTCGTCGTGATTTCAGTCGTCGAATATTAATGCGGCTCGCAAACGGACTCATTGATCACTCCCGGCTGGGTAGCAGTAGGTACATGCTGGCCCGACGAGAGCAAACGGGATGCGAGTTTCGAGATTATTTCTAGGCATGATTTCAGGGCGTACGCGATTTGATCGAGAGCGATATCCCCGCGGGGCTGAAACTCTGCGAATTTATGTTCGATTTCGTATCGGAGCACGTACTGTGCAAAGATGAGAAGAAGTCTAGCAGGAGGGCACATGGGCCGAGTTACCATTAAAGATAATTAACACTAGAACTACCAAAACCAGTCAAAATGACTGGTACACAATTTTTTCCAAAAATTCTCCAAGTTTATAGGAGAGTCATAGAATAGATATTCTGCGTGAATCTTATAAAACATAAATTGCGGAATCGATCATCTTTTCCACCTCTTAATTCCTCTTTTTTCAAAATACTTATTTAATATTTTTAAATATGATAGATTTGACGCCGGTAGTTCTAGTGTTAAGTTTGGGTGAACAAGTAAATGGAGATTCCTACACGGCTATGGAAAAACGTAAATTTACGTGACCCGTCCGTTAAGTGTTAAGCAATGAGCATGAATGACATGGAGGATCCGCATTGTTTCAATTTTCTTCGGGTTTCACCGCTACGGTCACTTTGCATAGGACGTCCTTTTGTAGGTGACTTCAGAATCACCTAGGCTATGGCACATATTCCACAGCAAAAATTGCTCAAAAGAAACAGAGAATTTAAACTCACACCCACCAATTGGGAATCTGAACCTGTAACTCCATGCCCACCATAGCTCCAGACCCGTGGACTTCATCCTCCGTCACGAACCATCAATTAAACAAACCTGATCGAGTTGACGTTCACTGAAATTTTATTTGCATTATTCGACCACGAATTTTGCACGATTCCAATCTCCTCTATAAATTTCCATCGGCCGGACGTAACGCGCGCGTATCGACGACATCTGTTTACCGTTTCACCTTTATTTGAGTTGTAACAGGGGCCCGCAGCACCGAAGGGTGCATATTGAACGCAAGAGCGCACTAGAAAGTTTGAAAGGGTGCTTTTCGGAGAAGTGCGGTATTAATAAAATATCTCGGGCTTCTGTCATTGATACCAGTGCAATACGTGGGATGTAATGTCATTGAAATCTTGTTACAAGGAAGGAGCATGGGACGTAGGGTTATCGTGGACTTTAAAATCCATTTACGAGCTGATAATGCACTCTGGACGGGTAAGAAAGCTTGGATGTCTTTGGTATTTACGACGGTCGTTATTGCGCTGCAAGTTCTTACAACATTACGCTCACGTAAGAAGCTAGGGTAATACTTATAAGCGGCTGCAGTTTGGAAACACGGAAAGCCGGATTAGCTGTGCATTATATTGTAAGTAGTTTCAGCGGATTATGTAATATCGTGAAATTTGAATATTGATGTATATTGTTGGAATACTTATTGGCGAAAAAGATCTAAAAATTGCTGGTTTTTCAGGGTCTACTTTCAGAGTGTAGAGAAAAGTTTAAAATCTATTATCTACTATCCTTGTTAAGAAGATTCTCCGACTTATCGAGTTACCTAGAGCTCTTTCGAAGAAAGGACGATTTTGAAGTAAGGTTCCAAAGTATTTATGGCTACTTCCATCATCTGTAACGGTTCACGTAATACCGATTATCGATTGCTATCCATTGGAAAATCATCAAAGACATCAAAAGCAGCTGTTCGTGCCGATGTACGATTTGAATCGACTGTAAGCGCACCTTCGATGAAACTAGATTTCTTAGGTAACACAAGACAGCTCGAGCGCAATGAGGATCTTGGAAAATTCTACTACATCCTCTTTGTAACTTCATCTTCCCTACGAATTCGCGCCGAGAATATCGGTTTCGCGATCGAAGAATAATAGAAATCCATTTTACCAGGCAAAACGTGACAATCGCGAATCGTCGTACCGTCGAAGATGCCAGGTGGCCTCTTAAACTTTCCCGATAGCGATTTCCTTTCGGATGGAACTCGAGGAAGATTTAAAAAGAGATTCTCAAACATTCAAAGATCCCTTGTCCTTCGTGAAATATAAGCGAAAAAAGAAATCGAAGTATTCTCAAATTTTCAGGTAGTACAGAAAAACGTTTCCTTGTAACGATAAAATAGAAAATTGGCATTATACAATCAGAGTAAAAGTAATGAACGAAGAAAGTAAAAGCGAGGCGGAAGAGGAAATAATTAACAACGAGATGAAGAATCCTCGAGGGAAATTAGTTTCGAACGAGTGGAAAGATCTCCGAGAGTCGATATCTTTCAATATTTTTCCTCCCCCGTCGGCAGCGAATTGGCCGTCTCTCGTAGCCGGTAAAGCTTTGATCCGTATCGCAAGAAAACACGTCGGGTCCCAATTTAGTGCGGTGTATATCATGCGCGAGGATCATCGAAGGAAGCAGGAGATCGTTCCGCATGAAAACGCGCCCGCCGAAAGTGCAGCCCTCGCTTCCATCGCTGAAAACATCAAAGGACCTGCCACTCTTGTCGAAAGACAGAGAAAGAAAGATGGACAGAGCAGTGAGAGAATGGAGTGAGAGGGGAGAGACGAGAGGGAGAGAGAAAGGACGAGCAAGAGCGAGTTCATATAATTTGCTTTTCGCTTCGACGGATTTCAATAGTATCGGAAATCTAGGTATCCCCCTGCCCCGTGAACCCCCTCGGACCCTCTCGTTTCTCTCACTGACGTCTGCTGGCGGTAATGGCGTGGATCCACAAAGGCACGAAATTAGTTTCGAACGAGATTCGATTCTCCGCGAAACGACGGGGAAAAAGACGCGTGGAGAACCGAAGGGGAAGATCCGTCGACGGAAGCCGGCTTCTACCCTCTCTCCGGGCCCCGGATGTGCCCTGACATTTACCAAAACCGGCATCCAACCTGATCAGAAGCGATAGAACGAGAAGAACCGAGTTATTCCGAGTGACGTTGAAAAGAAGCAATTTTTATTCCGTACAGAAACAAAGGAATATGTTTTTCGAAAGAATTCATGCTTTTCTGGGGGCGATCTGGCGTGGTAGACCGACACTTGTTGGAATAATCAATTACCATATTTTAGAATACCGTATAAATCTCGAGATTATATTCACGTTGTAATTTAATCAATTACAAGTGAACTCGGTGGATTTCTACGTTTAATATTCTCGGGAATGCAACCATGTAGAGAGAATTTTTATTCCACTTTTCTCTTGTTTTTATTTCCACCCAGAATCGTCCATGGCTTCGTAATTTGCATTACACGATTCTTGCATTCGTCGCACAAAGTAATTATCTTTACTTGAAGCGGAATAAATCAATATTTGACGTCGCCTCAGGGGTGACTCTACGGGTATCGATGACCATCGACTACCGGACATCGTGATGTACGCCTTAAGGTCGATTTGGAAATTATGCAAGCAGTGGAACGGCGATGGCGAATCAGGAGGAGAACGTAACCTAATATTTATACAATTAAGCCAGTGGCTGCAAGTCAGAACGGGGTGCAGAAATTACGTTAGGCCAATCGGAGCGTGAAACCGTTAGCGGCTTAACCCTCCGTCAAAATGGCCCCCATTACCGGATCAAACATGGCGAACCGACGTCTGGCTAATTTTTGCGAAAATTGCGTGGAAGCCCGGCCCATCGTCGTTCCCTCTTTCCATTTCCAGCTTCTGCGACTTAGTCGAGGGTGGTTTTCGACGCCATTTTGACGACTGTTCGATCGAACTATCGTTATTCTCTCTTCCGGCTTTCATCGACGAGTTTAATCGTCGACGAGCTTTAACGAAAGTTATCGGGAGAACGAAGGCGCCCTCGTTGTCCCAAAATTCGAGAAATACACCGCAATTTGGCGAGAGAGTGTCGGTCATCGGTGACACCTGTTCCTGTGAGTAAATCATAGGACAGGTGTTGGACACTTGTGCCGCTTTTGCAAACGAAGGACGAGAAGGACAGAGAAGCGCACCGACGAAAGTGGTGGTTTTGAATAGAGCCGCAACTCCACCCACCTGTTCCATCGGTCAACAAACCTACCCCCTACTATCATCCGAGTCCTTTTGTACCTAATTTCCACGCAAATCAAATGCACCGCAAACTTCCTCCTTCTCGCCGTGAAATAGAATTGTTTTTATTTTCTTCAATTTCGCGGCTAACTGCGAGGACAATTACCAACTTACTTAATGCCTCGATGCCGAAAGTACCGACCGACGCAAGGTTTCGAAACTTTCGGCCACTTGCTTTAAACTGTCAAAACTTTCCTGTTTTAGCGACAAACTCGTCCCGTGCGCCGCCAGTGAGCGGCAAAAGCAACGTTACCAAGTTTCCGACTGTATACGAAGCAATAAATCCACCGTAACCGATAATCAAAACGATAATCTACCGAATCTTTGATCGCGAAGGGACACTTGCCACCATAATGCGTGACTTCTACGGGAACACCGAACTTCTCCACGAAATAACCGTAACAATAACCACTGCAGAGTTACGCGAGCAGAGAAATTAACAATTTACCACGTAAACTATGGTTCTATGGCTTCGATTTATCCTTTGAGGGTTGTTCGCACAGTTTCCAAGGGAAAACGGTTGCTGCAATTTCGAACTTTAAGCCTTCCAACCCCCTCCCACCCCAACCAGGGTGGCACTGGTCGATAAAGGAGGTCTGCAACGAGTCTGCAAATAGTCATTCACCTGCGTCCCTACTTTCCGTGCATCATTCGGTAGACTATTTTCTGCCGTGACTCTGCGGCTCCCGCGCCGTAAACAGACTCCTCCCGGGTTTTCTCATTTTCCACGCACTTTGCGTGCCCGCGGATCTTATTAATGGATTCCAGAGTGCGTACGAGTGTTTGCCTATCCGGCATAATTGCCTGCTCGACGATCCACCACGTAGATGGTGCGCGTCGAGGTCTTGTTATTCCTGGGGGCTTGGTAAACGAAAAATCTTTTTAAGCGGGAGATATTGGTAACAGGTAGAAATAAAGTTGCTCCTGCTTTCTCGCGTCATGTAGCACGGAATTACCCGCATAAAATATGAGAGAGCACGGTTTTTCTTGCGGATGAAACGTTTCCTACGACTCCTCCAAGATACTCTCCTGGGACGTTAAACGAGGGTGGATTCGGTTCGGTGATTAAATCTTTTAGGATTCTTGGGAGAGAGGAAAATATGAGAGGACGATTTATGCATGTATTTAGCGAGGAATTTTGTGCCGGAGGCTCGATGAAGAAGGGAATAAAGATCGTTTGCTTGTTTGCACGATCGAGACGTTTTGTCTTCGGAGGATAAAATGTTAAGTTTCTTAAGTAAAACTTGTCTCTAGGTAAAGTATTTGGTGCACAATTTTCGGTAATATTCTCACTGCTCGTTTGAACGAACGTAACGTCGTAACTGAAGTGTATTTCTACATTCTGCGCGAATGACAAAATTGAAGTTTACGACGGATTCTGTAATACGTTTAAACTTTCGTGTACCCTCTACTTCGTCAAATTCGTCATAGCATGTTAAACTAGAACTTCCAAACTTTTCCAACGGAGTAGACATTTCTCGAGAATCCGGGGGTGATAAAATTTCGATATTACTACTAGATATCACCGTCTTGACTTTGCCCCGTACGAACGCAAAGGTCGGCGGAAACGTTACGAAAGTCCCTCGGCTTCCTGAGAAACAGAATAATCCCCTCTACCCCTCGAAGATAAGGGAAGGATCCACTAAGACGGAAGAAACTCAAGTACCGTCCATACCGGCGATAACGAGGAGAATTTCCATTTCTCCCCCTGAACGAGTAGACATCGTCAACGCGTTTCGCTTGTTGTTTCAGCCTACATCTGGAGAACATCCAATTTTGGATCCCTCCAATATCAATTCACCCCTTTCCACGATTCTCTACCTCTTCTGCTGAGACGTACCATCTGGACCTCTCTAATAGCACTTTAAACACCAAACGATTGTTTGTTCGCTGACATTTATCTTTACTAATACGCCGGCGCACCGGGAAGATTTACACCATCCAAATTCATGCATTAGCATTCCATCAGCCTGATTAACGGACCTGCGCGATCGACGCTTTCCTCTCACTTTTATTCCCTATTTCCATCGGCTGCACTATTATCAAAATTAAACGTTTTTATTCTCCTCCAGTGTAGAGAAGAAAAAACATCGACCAAGCGAATTTCGAAGGATCCGGTAAAAAGTGTTCAAACAATTCAGAATCCTCGCTGTAAAATGGCTCGATGCGGCGAGCATGCGCGTCCGAGGAACAGGCGGGAAAATTTATTCATCGACACGCCAGCGTTAGAAGTTTGAAGAACCATAAACAGCTCTTCGGCATTCTGGCCTATGTTAGCCACGACGAAACTATGCCGCCAAAAATACCGGGCAAACTCTGCGGCCTTCGTTGCTTCTCCAAGACTTCATCACGCTCCACATCCGTCGAGAATTACTCGCGTGCCCTCCATTGTTCGCGCGCGAAGTTATTTCTGTATGCGCGAGAGACATACTTACTATGCAGAGATCGTAAGTTGCTGACCAATCAAATTAATTGTCATGCTTCGGGTACGGTGTTTATCGCGATCTATCTTGATTGAGTAAGACAATCGCATGTAGAGAATTAAGGGATTGAATTCACAATTAGCGTCTCCAGAACAAATCCCTGATACCAAAATTTATCAAAACTCACTTAAAACTCTAGGTTCTAGGGGAAATGATCGGCATTTGAACCCAAGAATGTCTAAAAAGAATTTTTAAATAATAATTCTTGCTTCTATAAACCGGGACCACCAGGGCGGATCTAATCTATGGTGGGTAAGGAGATAAAGGCTCGAACTCACAATCAGTGGGCCCGAGTTCAAATTCTCCGCCAATTCTGAGAAATTTGCAATTTTTTCTATGTGATGTGTGCCACAGCCTCGGTGGTTTAGAACCCATCTAAAATTATATATCCTAGGCGAAATAATCATAGGAATTATTAGAGCTATGATGGGTGAGGAGAAAAGGCTCGGACTCACACTCAGTGGGCCCGAGTTCAAATCCTCCGTTATCTCTAAGAAATTTTCAATTTTTTCTATGTGATATATATATTCTATGATATATATATTCTATATATATTCTATTCTATGTGATATATATATCACATAGAAAAAATTGAAAATTTCTTAGAGGTGACGAAGGATTTTGACCGTAGCCTCGGTGGTTCCGGAACCCACCTATAATTGGTAGGACCTAGACGATATGAACCACATAAAACAACAAGGCGGAGCTAGCCTACTCCTCTCCCCTATAACCATTTAGGTTGAACGATCTTCGACAGTTACCATCCCCGAATGATATTTTCTTAAAGACATTTCCTCGCCAAAAATACTGCGCACGAATCCACGGCTTCCTAATGATTGCACCAGCGCCACAGAGGATCTTCTTGCTCGGCTAAGTGTTTGTCCGGCTAAAGAACCACCGTCGCCGTCGTTCGGATATACCGAGGGCAACTGCTTACGGGCATAAATTCGCGTTGAAACGACCACGAGAGAAAATAATCCTACGAAGCTACCTCGGAGTTGCTCGGCTTTTTCGAGCCTCCTCCAGGTGTTTCCAGTTTGCCGCAGATGCACCAACATCCTCTGTTTATCCCTCGAACGGCAATGGGTATCCATCGTACGTTCATTCGGCGCGTTGAACCTTACGGAAGTTTAATCTCGCTTGGATTAACGCCGCGAAAAGATCTTCGTAGGGATCTCCGTGTGTATCGTTCACTTTGGAATCCTATTATTAGGTACTCTCTGTCCCGTTCCAGCCGTCCTGGATATACCCTCGATGCTTTATCGAGATTACGATCAGACGCTGCGATTCAAAATCCAATATCTTTATATAGAGGACGTTAAATCGAACCAATGACGCGTTATATCGCCAATGGAACGTTCGAGATAAATGGGATACGAAATATAAGTAATAACCAAGGTATAACAGAGATGCGCGGGGTTTATGTACTGTGTGCACGAGAAGATTGGTAGACAACGGAATGGGGGCGTGATTTGTTCCTGAAACGACACAGTGTATTAAAATTCAATGGTGTCGCCTCGTGACGGTTATATTTTCGCTGATGAAGCTGCCGGGTAATAAAATAAGGAACGAATTGTCCGTGTACTGAATTTGGTCGACTGTGAGCTTTCCTTGATATAGCTTCCTCCGATGAGCAACATGTTAACCAAGAATTTCTCTGTTGCAAAGAACTGAAAATACGTTGGAATTTCTATACGGATATGTTTTACTAATGCAATCCACCGGTTCTAGAAATACTGTTATGCCAAAATAGACCACTAGGGATAGAAGCTGCGAATTGTTAGCCGAAGACATCGCGCACGAGCACAGTACTCGGTTCTACCGTACATCAATTTTGTACGAATTATACAAGCGTTACAGGATGCAAATGAAGAACCATCGACGCGCAACTCCGGTTACGCTTCAATCCGTGTAATGACATCGATCCTAGCAATCATCGAATTCCTATGTATCCTCCGAGAGGTGAAAGTAATTAATAACCGAGACCAAGACGACGAGCCACGGCGAGAATGATAAATGAATCGTCACACGGACTTGTTTTGACGTTTCCGTATAAAAGTTGATATTTCTGTTTCATTCAAATGGTCACGTGTTAGCTGTTTCCGGCGGTTTGCATACAGACGAAAGTGTCGTATCAGCTAGGTGGCTATAACGCGAGGAAAATAGATCATCGATTACTATATCGACGATGTAGGATGGAATATCGGAATACCATTTACCGGCGAGATTCAAATTAGATATACGTGTGTGCGAGCACGATGCAAACGTTGAACAGTTCGCAACGTTTTGCATTGTACGGCGACTTTATTTGCCGTTGTGGTACTCGTAGAAACGGAACATTTTCCATCGTGCTGGAGAGTGAAAAAAAAGGAATGAGCAAGTCTCGACGGAAACGTCGTAGGGGCAAAAAAATGACTCTGGTAATACGAGATTGAAATAAAAGGGTATGCACTCCTGCGCGCATAATTACTGCAAAAACGGAAATGACTCTCCTATTGCCAGGTACTTACGACGAAGATCGATCACGACGAACATGGATGTAATCGGCTTTGTAATTCCTTCTTACTTAACGGCGAATTCATCAAGATTGCGCGGCAAGGTCAGTCGACTTTTGCACGAGCAGAAAGAACGAGGTAGAAAATTCAGTGCCCTCGATATAACGAGTATTGCATAACGATGCAGTCGTAACGACAAATGTGCCAGTTCGAGGTTGCATAGTGACGATAAGAAAAAGAAAAGAATAAAATTAGAAAATAAAAATAAGTTTCCATACGGAGCACTTGAGGGAAGAAATAAATTAAAAAAATAATTCTCAGCGTAGATCAGTGAATATTTGCATACTATACGAATAATTATTAATACATGATCACAGGCTACCAGACGGCCAAATTAATGCCTGGTTGCAAAAACATTGTAATTCACCTTCAGCGACAAAAATTCGGTTCATTAATCGAAGGTTATCCGTAAAGAATAAGATATTAAAGTAACGAAGCATCCTTTTGCGACGATAAAGCATCGTTAAACTTTCCTAATAACGTGAAGAAATTATTTCAAATAATGCCTGCTAGGGAGTTCGATTATTCGATATTAAATAACATTAACGTCTCCAATATCTCGGAGAAAAGGAGAACTCGAGCGTTCTCCAACAAGGACTTATTGTACGCGCGTCGTAATCATACCCTTATAAAATCCATGAAACGCGGTCTTAACTGCGGAAGTATGTAATTAACATATTTCCATGAGAACTTTAATTACCTCGCTTCTGGCGTCCCGCGGACAATAAGAACGGAATTCGAATGTACGTTCGTGCTTAACGAGTAATTAATTTCGTGATTAATCCGCCGACACTGGCAAGATAACTGTGAGGAAATTCACCGATTGCGATTAATTGCCGTCGTTGGTCTCCATGTTACCCCATTAATTCCAGCATCGAGGACAAAGAGAGAAAAACCGCGGATGAAAGAAAAAAAAAGGAAAAAAAACTGGAAAGAAGACCAGGCAGAGGAATCGGAAAGAAAGCTTTCCGAGTTCTTTTTATCGCCATCCACAGTGGATAATAGAGATTTGCCGCGATCCCTTCTGCGAGAATTCGCTCGTGTTTCGTCGAGCACGCGTCTAATCGTCACGCTGGGAAATTACAGCGAATTTCCCGGCCGGCCGTAATTTACGCCAGCGGAGTACACGACATTCCAACCCTTTATAGCGCGTACCATCCATTGAATGTCAAATGAGAAAGGGTCACTGACCCAGAAACCCTTCGAATTTCAGGCTCTTCCACTTCTTCTTATTCTTCTTCTTCGTCGTCGTCTTCGTCGCGCCATTTACCACGAGAACTCGTTCCACGCGAATATCCGATGAATGGTAAAACGTTGATTTTAACGACCCTATTTCTCGCGATAATTTGCGATCCGGATAACGTTCGGTGGTAACTCTGACAAATGATTCGATAGAATGCCGAAAAGCAAACGATATCGGGACGATGAATTATGCAAAACTGTATACTTTTCGAATCGATACGCTGGCAATGCTCATTTACTATTTGTTCGCCGCAAATGTGTTTCCGATAACGCGGAAATTAATAGAAATCGATACGGGGAAACACTTGGTGTTTGGATATTTCGTCACGGTTCATTACCTTGTTTAATTAAATTCATCGGGCCCGCTGTTACGTATTTATCACGTACGTTCACACGATTCGCGGCTTCTCTGTGCGTTTATTGGTTTATTCCCACGAGTTTTCCATCTTCCAAGCGAGCAGTAGTTTGAAGAAAGTCCGTCGACGGTTTCCTCGCAATGAAACGACTCGTCGGCCGACCACGCAATAAATCACCGACGCACAACGACTGTCACCGTAATTACGTCGCAGCTAATTACGAGCCGAGCACGAAGTAGCAACTCCTTTTGCATCCGTTATCCTCTCGAGGACTCTCTCCAAACCGACGATGAATCACCGTGGTAATGTAAACTTTTCGAATTGACGTTGCAGCGAGCGTCAATCAATTTCGAACGAAGAGGAACACCGGAGGAATGTGGAATATAAAAAGCACGTTTCGCATCGTAACTCGTATGCTTTGTGAAATCATTATTCCTCTACCCGATGAATGGGGACAGTTTAGTGTATATTTTCCGTCGGCGACTTTTAATTATTTCTGTACTGCACGCCTGTTGAATGTAGAACTATTTAATGGGAGAGATGCAGAAATAATTGGTGTGCTGAGAGGTACCGGCTTATTTTCAGGATATGCCCAGTTTCCGGTTTCTTACGAAATAAATTAGGAGAGAAAATTAGATAGAAAATTGGGTGTAATTGGAAGGTATGTTCGAAGAGTGTAGGGTTAAGATTGGTTTTCGGTTTTGCTTCACTTTTCTTTTGTAGAAGAGCTGGGAGAAGGATGCGAAGGAAGAAAGACTTCTTAAATTGGCTCGCAATGGAGAAATGCCTTCGAAGAAAACGCGATAGACGAAGAGACTTAGAGTCGTAATACTTCATATCTTCTGTGTTTCACTTTTTAATTATAAAGTTTCACTTATGGAACTTCCTTTATATGCAATAATTACTTCTTTCGAGAAATATCCTGACCTCGTAACGATTTGACAAAATATTTTACCCTATTGAATATGCAAATATTCTAATATTCCTAATTGCAACTCCGAATTTCCATTTCACAAACTTCAACGAAATACACGTCTAGGAGTATCTCTACGGTTTATTATTCCCTCGGTAATTAATTGCGGTTGCATCATTACAATATATTGGACTTCGTTGTGCCTCCTGAATATTCAATAAAACAAAAAGGACTCAATAAAACCAACAGAATTCCAATCTCGCGCGGCCATTTCATTTGACTAATTTAAAAATTTAATACCGAATTGGGAACTATTTTCACGTTACTCCTCGTTCACTTTTCTTTTTGTCAGATCTGAAAGTACCAACCGTCGACGGTGTCACGGGCAGAACTTTTAATTTTTGCCAGAAGCGCACTACCAGCCGAAGTTTTATTATTCCCCTCTGTTTAATTATAGCATATCCTACATGAAAACAGAACGGTCCCAAAGCTCCGGGGACGTTTCTTCCCCCTCGATTTTTACCTCCTCTTTTTCTTCTCTCCCCTTTACCTGATTCTACTTTGAAAAGATCCATCATCGATTCAGCTCGATGTTTTCGTCGGAAAGAAATCAGAGCAGCGGTCGCCGAATGCTTCGGAGATTTATAGGAATATTCGAAAAATCGCGCTTTCGTAAATTTCGACTTATCTCGCGCGCCAACGAATCCGCGGAAAAATTTCTATCCTCGCTGAAATTCATGCGCGCTTATGAAGGAACGTTCTCCACGCTTCGTCGACTCGAATTTTCTACTTTTCGTAAGTCCGACGTCGTAATATTTGAACAAAGTCTTCGGTGACGTAGAGAGGTTACGGAAAAGTTCAATGTGGCGCGGTTCGTAAGATAAAGATACGATTCTTCGCAACTTGGACATGTAACATCGCCCGTGAACTTTCCGAACGTTGAAAAAATGTCATTGGTAATTTTCTTAACGGTTGGAGGACGAATGCGATGGATCGTAAAGTAATTCTGGCAAGATTTCATTTTTTTCATCGTAATTGGGTTGAAATTAATTACAGCCGGCTGTAAAGAAATAAATTGTACGTTGTCGAGAATACATCTGCACAGTATTTTAGCAGAATGAATGGAAAATAAAAAAACTGATTTGACTGAGATAAATACAAATGTAAAAACGAATGTAAAAATAGACGATGCAATGCATTAATCCAGATAAATCTCAAATTATTCAGATGGAGGAAGCTTTAACACTATAACTACCAAGGTGGTCAGAATGACAAGTTCTCAATTTTTTCTAAAAATCCCCAAAATTGATAGGAGAGCCATGCAGTAAGCTTAATATTCCAGTTCCATCTTATAAAACGTAAATTACTTAATTGATGGAGGCAGCAGACAGACAAGACCTCCCTTAAATGGCGGCCTCCCTTGATATCTCCCTTAAAGTTGCAAACGGGCACGAACGAATTCCGGCTATCTTCTCAGATATGTGTAATAAATATCTATGCAAAATTTCATCAAAATCGAAGTGTATCAGTTATCGAACTTCCCTACCGGACAAACCGTGATTTAATCGACAACCCCACAAACATAAACTCCAAACTTTGCAATCTTCCGGACACACCACAATCGCCGTAGAAGGAAAAGCCGCGTCTTCAAAGCAAAATCCGCTCAAATAACGAGATAGAAATTTTATTTAACTTTCATCATTTTTACTCCGGAGAATCGCTCTCGAAGAATCTCACGGATTACGTACGAGAGTCGACGGCACAGAGGCCGATTTATGGCCGGGTAACTCCACTTTCGAGTGAAATTTCTCCACGAACCTGTACGTCTCGTTGCAGCAGTTGATCGAGAAAAGGGAAGTAGTTTTACCGTACCGCACGCTCAAATGAAAATACGTTCCCTCGCTCTAACGTCCGAGATATTCCACGATTTCCTTTTTCTCACTTCTCTCGCTTTCTTCCGTTCCTCTTTCTCTTTTTCCTCGAGTGCAACGCACGTCCCGGGAAAATTTTTGGAATTTTCGTGACCGTTGAGAATATACCGATACGGATACGTCGTAGAGCTGAAATCTTCAATTTTTGCGACACAGTTTTTTTAGAATATAAATTCGACGAACAGTTGAATGAGAATCGCGACCGCAAGGACGATGAAAAGTTCAACATAGGGCCATAATCCCCTGGAGGGGGAGCTGTATTTTATTCCCGCCGTTACAACGCATCGGTTATAACGATTTTTACGACGACAGTGCACACGAGAAGTAGCTATTTCGTTCGTAATCACCCAGAAGTCTGTTCTGATAATAAAAAAACCTGATAATTACGTAAAAGCGTGTTGATTCTCTTTAATTAAAAGAATTCACGATTTGCGATCAATATTACAAAATTTTGTGAAGTAGAATATTGAGTAGATTTTTAAGTCCTTCTGTGTGTTTTTTCTTATTATGAAGATTCATTTTTCAAGAGTTCAATTGGAATATTTAAGTGAGTACATCTTTTTTCCTGAACTACAATATCACGACGGGTACTTAACAGGTTGAATGCCAGTGGGGGTCACCGGTGACCGGCACTGTTGAATTCGGTGAAATTTCTTATGATTTTTAAATTGCAATATTCACGGATGTGCTAATATATTAAATATTAAAATACTTCTGTTAGAAAAGTGAAGTATTACTGAGTACATAACTATTTTTACTTTTAACATTTCTATTCTATAAAGATGTGATTTTTATAGAAACTGTTTCGGTTAACGCCTTATCCTACGACTTAAAATATTTATTTATTCATAAATATTGGTAGCATCGATCAATCAAATATAATCCCTCTTTATCCATTATCTCGTCCCAAATTGAAAAATGTTTCTGATCCTCTTCTGATTTTAGGATTACAGAAATTACAGAATTCTTCTGATTTCAAAAAAAAATAAAGGGACGTACGAATCAACCCAATATATTGAAGCTTCAAGAGGCAAACCTTAACGTCATAAATTTTCCTTTCGATTTATTTTGCTCTTCCACGCTTACACGCACACTGGAACGCCATTCTTAAATTTCCGGGAGCTTAAGAAGCTTTTGCCGTATTTGCCGTTTGCGGTTTCTTTCGAAAAATTCTTCGGTAACTACGGACATTTATTCGAGAAATGCGATGCTTAAAATCACGGAATAAGAGGTATGCTTTAGAGTTTCTCCGTATACGATAAACTGATATCACGTTAGATGGTATTATACCGTCAAATAAAATGCTCGTTAGTGTCTATATTCGCCTGCACAAAGACTATGAAATTCCGTTCGAATAATTCCCTAAATAATTATTCGACGATATGCAGAATATGCTCGAATAAATTCTCATTAATGTTATTATAATTACCGTGTAATTTAAGCGCAAAATTTACACTCGTTCTTTGACACTTTCGACACCTTTTCATTCTTGTTTCAAGCACCGTAAAGACTCCGGATTTCGCGGAGATATTTTTGCACGGTGACAAAGGTAACATCACGATTAATCGGTTATCGCAAAGAAAAACCTCGTTCTACAGCCTCACATATTTATATGCGCATAGATGCCGGTTTTTCCCTCGAAAATTTAATCGTCTCGGTGCTCGTACAAGAGATAAATTTTTAAGTAACGAAAACTACGGCAACGTCAATGTATAATCGTTGGAAAGATCGTTACACCGACGATGCCGCATAGAGACGCTTAGAATTACGTAATAAACCGTTGCATCGATTATTTGTTATCCGGGGAACGCCATACATATTTTACATTACACTCATCGAACGGATAAGTCGAGAGCTTTTTCCGAGACATCATTTTTCCCCAGCATCGTATCCCTTTACGTAGAGCTTTTTTTCCTCCCAAGCTGCCTACAATGAAAGTTATTTATCCGACGTTTTGGCGCGTTTTACAGTTTACGCGAATTTGGATCGTATAGATTTCCATTTACGATTTGTCGAATAGAAACGGCTCAGCATTCGCGAAACGTATCTACATAATACGACAGTCGCGATATCAAAACCAACGTATTACGTGGTACAAGTAATACAGAGCAGTAAAATATTCGTGTTTTTCGTCGAAACTGTAGGTACGTTGAATTATCGTTGGTTTTTCGATGGGATGAACAATTAATTGGAGAACAATCGTTATAACGAGATCCGCCGTTCAATCCCAAGAGAATATAAAGATCGTTCCGACTCAGTTCAAGTCCTTAATTTGCCATCGATGCGATAAATTGAATGCAACCGACAAAGATTTGAAAGCGACCGATATAATAATTTGCAGAAATTTTTTCAATACACTGATATAAATTGAGTTACTACATCGTCTTATTTTCCAATCTATCAGCAACAAATAAAGAGGAAATCGAATCCTCCACTGAAATCATCGCGCGGACGATTCGAGAAATCTGCCGAAATAATGAGAATATAAAGATCGTTCTGACTCAGTTCAAGTCCTTAATTTGCCATCGATGCGATAAATTAAATGCAACCGACGAAGATTTGAAAGCCATCGATATAATATTTGCAGAAATTTTCTCAATACACTGATTTATTACATCGTCCTATTTTCCAATCTACCAGCAACAAATAAAGAAGAAATCGAATCCTCCACTGAAATCATCGCGCGAACGATTCGAGAAATCTGTCGAAATAATGGATCGCAGCGCGACTTAGCAATGCAAATAACAAGAGTCTCCACAGTGGGCTTCTACCATTTTTTGTTCTTTCCTGCGTCAACGACGGAGGCTCCTTTTCTTCTTTCTTCATTGTACTTCCGTTTACGCGGGTCTCGAGCGAGTACCTACCGATTTACGCTTCGACGAATAGAATTGTCTGCCTGGCTGGCTGGTTTTCCACGGAACGACGTAATATTTCTAACAGGCAGTTCTTTCTTCTCCTCTCGCCCCCTTTCTTCCTATTTTTCTATCTCTTTCTTTCTATTCCTCTATCTCTTCCTTTCTTTCTTTCTCTTCCACGTCGCGGATAAAGAAGAGGAAATCTTGAACGCATTGGAACCGATATTAGGAACACAATGTAGCTTCGACTACCACGTAATATTCTCACGAAGCTTCGAAAGCTCTTGGTACGGAGAGATCGCTTTATAGTCCTTGCAAACATCGAATTTCCGTCAGGCTCGAAGGCAATTACGGCTTTACCTACGCGTATCAGAGGCTGCTGAACCTTTGACCTCGAAAATGGTACTCGCGTGAACGCAGCCCGTCGGCCATTGTCGCGATACTATTTAGTTTACCGCGGAGATCGTACGATATCGTACGCAAACGATTTAAGCGTCGCTTATATAATTAAGTAATTGCACACGGATCGTACACACTCGGGTCACGCGATAAAACGCGACAACACGTGGCGCAACATAGCCGATTTTTCTTTCGTTTGGATAACCTCTGACGAATCATTTTTTCCCCTTTTCTCCGTCAGCTTTTCTATGAAAGAGAAAATTCGCAATCTTTCGCCTTCGTGACTCGGTGAAGCGATGTAGGGTAATATTTTGATACATGTTTTATCGCTTTCGTAAGAACGATGGGGAAAAATGTGGAAACATTTTGTAGCCTGTGTTTGCGCAATTTAATAATGTTGAATGCTCGATGGTAATCCATTCGACGTTGACGATACTCGATGAGGATGCCGCGATGGTTGTCAAGCCGATGGAAGTCTCTGTTTCGCCGCTTTTATTTCCGATTCGATCACGGAAGCAGCCGATTGAAATAATATGAGAATCAATTCCGCCAGCTCACCGTTCCTATTGCCTCGAAGTCTACACAGAAAGAGAGCCGGTGCAGCTTTCCAAATTGAAAATCAATTTACCCCGGGTGACTTTATTTTTTCTCCGGTAACTGGAACGCGGGAACTACCGTTCTTTCCGTGTACGTCGCACAATTAATTGCTCCTGGCTCCGTTCTTCGCGTTTTAGTAAATACCTACTTTTAATGGAACGAACGTGACGGAATGCATAATGCATCAATGGAACTATGCCGTCGACGATGCGGGTCATTTTTAGAATGGAATCGGGTGAGCTGTATGAGAGCTTGTTCATAAATGAACGTTTGTTGTACTTGTCAATCTTCGCGAGAATTAAGATGACTTGAAATAAAAATTGCATATTTTCTGAATTAAATCTTTTTAATTTAACTGACGTGAACATTTCTCACAGGCGCTACAGAATGTATGAGCCATTTATTTTGAAAGTGATCTAAGACAATTTGTCTTTAAATTCAGATATTATACATTTTGCGATTCAATGAAATTACAAATATACGTATAGAATAACAATGTACCGTACTCCTTAACACAATGAAATTTCATATGGCATTTAAATTGCAATATTTACGAATTGTGTAATAGATTGAATATATGAATATTGGCGTTAAAAAGATAAAATTCTGCTGAATATATATCCATCTGTGTCTTTGAAGTTTCTACTTTATAAAGATGTGATTTTAAAAGAAAAAGTTTCACTTCTATAGAAATGATGAAACTAGCGAAATACCGGTGGCGTTCAACGTGTTAAGATGGAAAGATTTCGAGCCAATTAATTTACAGTTGGAGGCTTTAACAGATTCAGAATGCATTCTACAGGTTTCTGATATTCGAAGATTAATTCAACAAGCGTACTTTAAACCCGACGTCTCGAACAAACGAGTACCAATTTTGTTTTACTCTGAAATGCGACTCTAAACCGAAATACCTCGCTCCGGTAAACCGAACGGGTTTATACCACGCCTATTAATTTCCCCGTATCGTAAATACAGATGCGCTCATTAACCCTTGCACATAGCTTCGTTGACGATCATCCCCGTGCGTCTGTTTTCCTTTCGTCGAAACGTCAGCCAGTCGCTCGCGCGCAAATGACTATCTGTGTGTGCGACGAGCTGCGAGAGCTTTTGCCCGAAAAGTCCACTGGGAAAAAGGAAATAGTTTTCAGCGAGCATCAACGAGGCAAACGCGAGAGACTCAGCGAATAACTACGTACGATTTAACCCTTTTGCTGGCGAAATTGTCCGGTTGAAAAGATTTGTCATCATATGGGTGAGAATGGAGGTGTAAGTGGGAAAGGTTTCAGTGGCATTTTCAATTATGAAGATGGAATCAGTCTTTCGAAGAGACGATGTTTTGTAGATGATGTTTAATTGCGCAATTACTGCCTTTTTTTGGTCGAACGGTAAACAGAAACTGATTATAGGCACAGCTTAACACTAAAACTACCGACGTTACATCTAATATATTTAAATATACAAAATAAGTACTTTGAAGAAAGATAAATGAAGAAGTGAAAAGGATGATTGATTAAGTAATTTACATTTTATAAGATAAAAGTGGGAGACTTCATGTCTCCCGCATCAATTTGAGAAACTTTTAGTATGGTAGTTTTATTGTTAAAGTCAAAAAATCTTTTAAATTTTTCCGCAATGTTAATACCTTACGTATTCTATATTGTTCTCTAGTCCCCCCATCTTGAATTTGGCTCAATTATTTGGGCTCCCTATCATAATTATTATATTCGCTTGTTAGAGGGAGTGCAACATAAATTTTTTCGGTTCGCGGAGTATTGTATAGGTGTTCCGATGCCACTTACATGCCATAATTACGAACTTATGTCGCAAAAGCTCAATCTCTTAACTCTTGAAAAAAGGCGCGTACTATCTGATATTTTATTTACGTTTAAATTGTTTAACAACCTAATTGATTGTCCTGAATTACTTTCGTTGTTTAAACTCTATGTACCTAACAAACACCTCAGATGCCGTGACCTTTTTTTCATTGAGAATCATCGTACATTATATGGTAGATATAACGTTATCAATCGCCTATGTTTGAATTCGAACACTTATTGTAAGTCTGCGAATTTCTTTGACAATTGTTTACGTTCCTTTAGACATTCTATTGTATCCAATTGAACACATCAATAATTATTGTACCTTGAACCAAAGGGTATTTTTTACCCGTTAATAAATAAATAAATAAATAAATAAAAATAGGAGAAAAGAAATCGTCGAGGTTATTCTGAAAGAACGGAATTGCATAGAAATCATTGTGTCACAGGGAAGATAAATTAAACTCCCGGCAAAAATGATCAGTTCAATAATTAAGGTTTCGTAAGATGAAAGTGAATTATTTACGTTGTGGCTCTTCCATCAATTTGTGGAATTTTTCGAAAAAATTGACAACCGGCCATTTTGACAACCTTGGTAGTCGCAGTGTTGATAATCCAACGAAAAAATCAATCGAACTGTAACGAGGATAAAACTCCAGCTGAAAACCCTTTCGTCAAAAATCACTGAAACCGACGTACATGAACGAAACAGCGCAAGATTACGCGAACCACGAGCACGACATACGTGCGGCTCGTTCGACGGTGGAAACAGCGGGGAATAATCGTATTGAATACTTGAAAATTACGGGACAAAGCGAATCGAACGGTACACGGTTCGAGCGTTGGTAGTGGAGCCGCGAATCGGTTTCCGCATCTGTGAAACCGGGTGTATAAGCAGAAACCAGCAAATCGGTTCGATTGGAGATGCAGGAGAGTCCGCGGGAATGGATAGCGTGTGCTCGGCGAGGCAGAGGGTTAGCCGAGCATCCATTTAATTAGCGCATCTCGACACGCCATGCCGCGGCGGAGCAGTCGATGCGCCTCCTGCGCGGCCGGCTACTAAATTCGATTTCGGTGCTTTCGGTGCTTCGAAACAAGCCACGCGCATCCGGTAGATGCGCAATTTCGCGCAATCCCGTCCGGCAATTCATCAGGATTAATCCTGCGTTGATACTTCGGCGCCAGAGGCTGGCCATCGCGAGCGAGGGACGACGGTGCCGTCGACGTCGGCGTCGGCATACGGGCGCCGGGTTATTACGAGTAGACAACTACGACGACGACGACGAGGAGGAGGACGACGACGCCGCTTGTCTGGCATCGTACGTGGGCGCCGGGGATCTAACGGCGACCGGTGAGCCTCTCCTCGCACCCAAGGAGAAGCTTCCCCGGTGCGGACCCTGGAATCAATGTTTTTGCATAATTTAGCCGGTAATGCGCCTTCGCTCCTGTGCGTGGCTCTCCTCCACTGTTCTCCTTCCTCCGAGGTGGAGAAGAGACGCCGACGGCTACTCCTTTCAAAGATTGATCTACCCCCGTCTGCATTGCTAGACGCCCTCATCGGTTGCGCGTCTGACCCTAGTTTTCTTTGTCTTTGCAGTTTTTGCGTATTATGAATCTGCGAATTGGGTATTTACGACGGTGGCTGATATTGCGTTTTAATTTTATACCGATCACTGGAATCTATACTTTTTTACATAATTTAGAGCGTAATGAGGTACCGTTGTCTTGTTCGCTGCGGTGAGGGTATTTCCTCTCGCCACTACTCTAGAGAGAGGAGACGGATGCTTTTATCCGGCTTTCTCCACTCGAGACGTACTCGCGATCTCGCGTCCCTCTGTGTCTGATGAATTTCGGCACTAAAGGTTCACGCTTCGAATATCGCAGTAGCCTCGGCCCTCCAGTTACTCTGTTCGCTTAGGAATCTCAAAACTTGTGAATATTATTCGGGAAACCGAAATAAAAATTGGCAGTATGTAAAATACTTGTGTACATATGGCCGTAATATTCCTTTGAGAAGAATTCAATATTCACTGCAACTTTCCTCAATGGAAACTCCTTTATTAAATATTTTTCAGCGAATTTTCACCTGCTTCTGTTTACAATTTGACGTAATTAAGTTCCTTCACTTTGTTTCGAACTGCTCAATGAGGGATGCTGACAATATTCGAATTATTAATATCCAATGAATCCTGGTGATCGTAGAGACCTAATCCGTGGAGTGGATCGATGCTGAAGGTTTATTGCACCTGGTGCTTCCTACAATGCAGAGTAATAAAACATGTTGCGACCTGATCGCTAAACTTCCAATGTCACGGACCATCAACAGTGCTCAACATAAACTCGAAAAACTTAGTAGAACTTGAAAATCCCAAGAATTCGTGTTTATAAAGGCGTGGGTAAGATTCACCAATCAATCGCCAAACAAATTCATGAAGGATCCTGCCACCCATCTACATCACCAGCATTTCAGAAAACACCCCACGCAACAGTGGACAGGAGGGGGTCAATCAATCCTTATAAGTTTGAACACATTCATGTATCATTTGCGATAATAACACACGTCCTTACATCATCTGAGATAAAATGTTTTTCCATTGTTCATAAACATTGTCTAACTTCGCAAAATATAAGTCCATCCTCGAAAATCACAGACATACCTTGCTACCAAATTAAATAGATTATTCGAAATTCCACGTCTCATATACAGGGTGAGACAATAACTACGTCCACCTTGAATATTGCCGTTATTTGTAATAACAGGAAAAATTGTTATACACAAAAGTAACATCGGCCATCATATCGCGATAAAAAACATAGCATTCCAGTTAAAAAAAATAGAGATGACCTAGAAATCTTCTCTGGGCCTTCACTCACGCAAAAAATGTTTGTATCGCAATATGTCCCTCCCTGTACCGAGCAAGTTTTGTATATAACATTTTTTCATATAGTACAAATAACGGGAATATTCACACTCAACAGTTATTGCCCCGAATATGTCGTCGTGCAACAAATTTTCAAACGTGACAAAAAAAGTCAGGCTATAGAGGTATACGGTATCAATCACAATCAACAATGTTTCTTCCCCGTTTCACGAAAGGTCGTCGAAGCGTGACAAAAATTATCCATATTTCCCTTCTCTCTCGTAATTATGACCTCTCGAGGTGAAACACGGCGAGGGAGTATGGGTTAAATGAAAAGTTTATAGGTAGATGGGATCCGGTTCTGGTGGCTCGAACCGAGTATTAAGATTCATGAGTCTTTCCCCTTGCGCGCCACCCTGTCGACGAGCCAGCTGTCATCGCTTTCAACGCCGGAACGGGGCTCGGACGATCACGCAATCATGATCGGCAACAATTGCTCTTTTTTTCCCTTCCTCCACGTGTGCGATTCCCCCCCAATCCTGCCTCATTTTTTACCCGTGCACGAGCAGGTAATTTTGAGCGGTTTTACTCTACGCGTCCAATTTCGCAGTTTCGTTATTATTTCCGGCGTTATTAATGCACCAACTTCGTTAAAACGGGACGACGTTCTTACGACTGTTTTTCGATGTAGCTGACAGAGTCATTTTCCGAGAGGGAAAATGAACTTTGTAATTGTTAGATTCTACGCTATGCATTTCGTCTTTTTCAATTCCGCTTTTTTTTTTCTTTACACTTTGTACTTTTCTCCCTTTGCTCTTGCTCTCGGAACTCTCTCGCTGTGTTATCTGTCGGAAAAACTTTCCAAACGAACGTCACTTCAACCGTGAAAAATTACGAGAGTATTTTATTTTGTTCGTTCTACGTCTTGCGTTATAATCGATATCCAAATGTTATTATCGATGATGGAACGCTCTCGGGGTTGAAACGATTTCTCTGCCGTTTCTTAATTACTGTTTATTAACGTGCACGTCCGTTTCATGCTCTCCGCAAATGAAGTTTCGAGAGGCTTTTGTAAGTTGTGTAGAAAAAAACATCGGACACGGAGAGAAGCTTTTGACGACGAATTACGGTTGTTTTGGGAAGTAAAAAACAAACTCCCTCTTTCTCCGTGGTGATCACGCGACCGCAATCGGACGTGCTGTGTCTCTCGAACTTTTACATTTTTTACTCTCCGCGATCACCCTACATTTTCTCCATTTTTTTCCCCCCAGCAAAGAGAAAGTTTTTGAACTGGCGCCATTCCGACTGTGCGAAGTTTTCTCCGCGCGTTGCCTGTCTCTTTCTCGTTCTATCTTTCTCTTCCTAGCACTATCGTACCTCTTTTTCACCCTCGTTCTCTCTCTCGTTTCAGGCTTTTGTCTATGGACTTTTGGTCTGTCTCCGCGATAGCTTTCGATCGTACTTTCGCGATTTCTCGCCGTTATCTCCGAGCGGAAAAAAAGGGAGAAGTTTCTCCTCGTTACTCGCTTTTATTATTCTGGTATTTCTTGAACTTATCTCCGCTGTTTAATTTTCAATTTGTGCCCTCTAATTAGCCGGATTTCCTGGATTCCGCGTTTTTAAAGGGATTAACTTTCACAAAAACTTTGCAAGTATAAATTAAAATGAAATTTGTTTAGAAGTTCCTTTGTTCGCGCAATCTCCCCTTATCCTAACTACGAAGCTCGAAAGTTGCCACTTAATTACTCTCTCGATTCATGTTACCAGCGTAAATACTGCACTTCGGCATATATTAAAAGCACGGAGAATTTTCCACCCGCGAAACTTTCCATCCGTTTCGCAACGCGCCTCTTTTAGCTAACTTGCATCCATGTTCCTCAACGTCTATGAGTCAGAAGGCTCATTTATTTTCTTCCGTGTCAAACTCTTACAACAACCAGAAGACGATCCGCGAAAAATATAATGATGCAATAGATGCACCGTTATAATTGCAAGTGGCACAAGGCCCTTTATTAATAACATGTAACAGTTGTACCTTTTTGACCGGAATCATGAGGATATTTCATTCTATTTAATTTGCCATTTGAAATGTAAAAAAGACACCTTTCTCACTTTTCTCAAAAGTGGACTTATACCACTTTCAAAAATAACGGCTCAGATAAGACACTGGTGACGGGCTATGGTGAGTATGGATCTACATTCACCATAGCCCCTTGCTAATATTTCATTAATTCTTATGAAGTTAAAGGATCGCACTTCGAATTAATGGACTCAGTCACCTATAGAGCATTTTTTCTATCTAATAAGAAGTAACCTGGGTGGTTCTTCGTCCATTTAAAATAGTAGGATTTCGAAATAACGTTGGCGCACGATTTTCAAGCATCGCCGAGGCCTTGGCTGGAAAACGTTAAGAGGGATTTCTCCTCGAGCTGAGGGTGGTCGATGTTCACCCCCATAGTAATTTAGGCTGGATCCCATAAGCTCAGACGACGACGAGGCGCAACGAAAACGAAATTTACATGTGCAGTTTTCAATATTTTGTAAAATGGTAAAGAGATAAAAGACCTGACTGCAGATTCTTATCGTTGTAGTATTAAAATGCTTATTATTATTAATTATAACCCTACCTGTTATCTGCGCGATATTAATACCGTATCCAATAGTCATAAATTGTAGAAAAAAATATAAGGCGACAGTAGCTTAAGTTTCTCTATTAATTTCCTCATATTTTTACACTCTGAAATGTCGTTAATTGAAAGTATGGAAAATGTAGAAGGCGTGAAAATGCATGCATTCTACGAAGAATTATGTTTACAAAATAGCAATAATTTCTATTATCATAGCCGATTTTAATTATCAAAGATACCGAACCAATTCCCAATCCAAGAATTAAATTGCAATGTGAAAATAAAATAGTAATGTCCTTTGTTAATCTCTAAATCATCGTCTTAAAATACGGAACATCGCAATAAATAGCATTTACGCGCGCTGCAATCCCTAGAAGACAAAATGCACGGTGCGCTCCTTCCAAGGTATACGAGTGGATGGAAGATATCGATGACTAGCTTTCTCTCGACACGTTGTCGGTGAGTCAGGTTAATTAAACGTAATTACGATCCATTTTCCAGCGGACCGTCGGACGCTAACGAAAATTGGCTTCCTGGGGCGAGGCCAGGCTCCTCCGTCTTCGTTACTCTCGATACGTGTCAGTCGCCTCCATCCGGCACGTCCCGTTATTTTTACTTGACATTTTCCTCCCCCACAAAGGGGATGTATTTTTTTTAACAAGCACGACGTTCCATCGATCGTGTTGTTTCGGTCTTTGCCTCGCGATTTTTTACGTACGATGCTCTGTTTTCACAATATTGTGCTCTGGAGAACGGCTGATCTTCTGTCTACGTTTGGACTTTGGATAAACTTTGCCAAAGACAATACGATGTGGAGGTATTGTATTACCAAAAGTATATAATTTATAAGGTATTTAATTATCGCATTGTAAAATTTAGCATAGCATCTCCCTTCATTAAAATTTTCTTTAACATTAAAACTACCGGCGTTATATCTGTTATATTTTGAATATATCGAGTAAGTACTTTGGAAAAAGAGAAATCAAGAGGTGAAGAAGATGATCAGTTAAGCAATTTACATGTCTCCCTCATAAATTATGGAATTTTTTGACGAAATTAACAACCGGCCATTTTAATCGTCTTGGTACTTTTAGTGTTAACACTAAACATACTGGAACTTTATCTATGCGCATTCTTACCTTAATTAGTTATTTGATTAGCTATGGAATAGCGATAATACTTTTTCCAAAAGGAATGCAAACGATTATTTATATAATGCTCAAAACAGCCATTAATTAATAATACAAAATATTATACATATTTTCAGTCCACTGAGCCATTCATTTGGCCATGCATGGTACAGTTAGTGTTAGATCTTGCATTCGTTTAAGATGAAAATTTAATATAAAAATCAACTTCGAACTGGCAAAAGTTTTAAAGCACGCGCGTAAAACAAATTGAAGTAACTTTTAACAGAGCTCTGAACCAAGTCAGAGTATGCTCCAAAATATTAGCGAAGAGCCTATCTGGAACGTTCAATACATCCTATCGTCGATATTCCGTCCCCATTGAAAAACCAATCATCAATCCAGCCTATCGATATTTTGCGCACATTTTTTTGCACTTAGAACGACCACGAATAACCGACGGGTTTCTGCACAAAATATTGGTGGTCTGGATTGACGCCTGGTATGTCGATACAAACGGAGGACTGACAATATCGATATTGACAATATCTATCGAACGTCTGACGCGAACCCAATAAGAGTCTTCTCATCGGTCGTTTGTCTAGACGCTTCGGGTTGTTTTCCAGGAAGCAAGAATGGCAGGTTCGTTGTCATACGGAGTATAGACACGTTACCTTACGATAATGAAAAGTTCTGGAAAATCTTATAAACTTCGAATCTGTCCAGATCATGTAAATTGAAAAATGGCTATTATGAAGAAATTTAAAAGTTGCTGCCTGGAGTTTTATCTCATTTAGGTCTCTCAATTTCCGTCTTTAACTCTCATTATTAGAGTAATGAGAAAAAATTCGAAATTGCTGTCACGTGTAATTGCAACAGTATGAAAATTGCAAATCGTGCAAACCTCTGTAGCCAGCGTTTAACAATTAATTACACGACGACAGATTGGCAAATGTTTACAGCGAAACTTTAGATACAGGATTGAACTTGGTTCAAATGGAAATTACAAAGAAAGTTTGAGATTTTCAAGAATGAGATTGTAATATTTCGCAAAGTTAAAGTAGTAATTTTGCAAAGTAGAAGCACAGATGTCTTGCGGTATCTGAAAATCACATTACCTATAGGGAATTGAGATGACGGAGATGAGGCGAAACGCACTTTCGGCGTAGTTATTATTCCTAGCGCGAATTCTAGGCGTATTCTATGCGGGATGGGATGCTTATTTCATAAACAACGGAGAAAATATTTGATGGGACCGTACGGTAGTTAATTACCGTTTCAGAGATAACCACGATATCACGCGCCTAACGCAGTACACTCGACAATTTTCACGAAGCCCGACTAATCCACTTTATCCCGTCTCTGAATAACCTAGTCCGAAGTAATTAACTTGCCGTGGTGGTTGCAACGGATAAACAACATTGTCTACATCCGCGTGTCGGATCTCTATCGTCCATTGCCGTGTCATCGATGCGATCCTCTCGCATAATCGATATTTTTGACAAGCGATCTGCCATAACTTGCATACCAATTCCGATCGTTTCGTCGCGTGGCTACGTGAAAGCGTATCCGGTGTTTCCTCTTTAAATCGGGATTGAAATACCGATTACATTGCGCGTATTGCGGCAACAAACGGTGCAGGGTTCAGTCAGGATCAATTAATTCATTGGTCCTACTTGTACCGATTGACGAGCCGATGCACGGAGAACAATGGGGAGAGAAGAAAGAGAAGAGGGAGAGAGAGAGAAAGTGACAATGTCGATGTGGGTGTGTTATAGACGACGGGGTAAAGGTCTGGTTAAAAGCGAACATCCGGAAATTAACAGTGGGACCGCAGACGATTAATGAGCTACGTTCAGGGGTAACGTATGTGACTTTGAAGAAAGGGTTGAGGTGTGTAGAGCAAACTGATCGATCCGATCGTTGCACTATTGATTGTTGAGTTTCTAAATCTCTATCTCGGACAGTAATTATGACAGTGATCAACGAGTGGAATTTTCTGTAATGGAATAACTATCAAACTTTGTTAAACGGCTGAATTTGTTATCATTTCTGGAAAGCAATTTCATCGTACTTTTACATAAATTTTTCATTTCGAACTACTAACCCTATGATATACATATCTCACAGAAAAAAATTCACAGAGATGATGAGGATTTGAACTCTGGCCCACTGATTGCGAGTGCAAGCATTTACTTCATTACCCACCACAGCATCTAAATGTAAAACAGTGATAAGTTCAATATGTACAATTTTTAGCACATTTATCATCAATCTCGTATCTTCTTACGTTAATGCCTTTACTTCTTAGCCTTATTATTATTATAATGTTTTATTCATCATGTAACACCTCAGCTTTAACGTAAGGATATCAAGAAAGCTTTTAAGTTTACTGCAGTTTCCCAATATAATTCTTCCTCCAATTATAAAGGATTAAATCTCCTTCGAAGTTACTCGCAGCCGATCGCTCGCGGAGATTGGCGAATTAGCGGGATACTTTTTCTCGGGATAACGATCCGAGTTTTATTAGAGCCGGGTAATGATCCGGGATGATATTAAGATCACGCCGTAATACGACTAATTTCAGTGGTCATTAATTACTCGGACGCGGCCATCGTCGCGACGGTGAGCGCCGTGGAAAAGGTAGTCACGTCATTCTGGACGTTCATTCGCGAGCTTCATTTTTCAAGTGACTCTCGCGAATTATGGCACGAAATTGTAGGGAAGATCGCCGGAACTCTAAGCAAGATTGCGCAGCTCGAGCGATGTATAATTGCGTCGGGTACTCCTACGAGTTATTCCGCCATTTTGTTTTTTAAATTTGAGTGTTTCTATTTATTCGATGTATTCGTGTCTCTATGTACACCAAGTGTTTCGTTAGCGATGCATTCAATTATGGAGAAGCATTCTGCTTATTGTAAAGAGAGAATATTTCTATAGGGGTGAGTAGAACCGCTTCTTCTTCTAGTTAAATTCTTCGAATATGTTGCCTTCGACGAAGTGTCATCGTTTTTATGCTATGAGTCATTTTAATCATTAGACGGTCATATACAAATTCTATGGCAAAAAATATGTTGAAAATATAGAATAAATTTTTAAGTGAATAAAATTCCTTGATGCATATTAAGCACTATCTTTTACCTTGTTCTCTCCTTGTTCGATTTATCTAAAATAGTATAAAAATATTAATGCCGTTATTAACATGAACAGGAGCGGTCTAAAGTGATAATCGTTGGTCGAGTGTACGTATACCGAGATTTTCAAAGTCGATTTTTTCGAAACCAACGTCTCAAATGAAAAACTATTATTCTATATACATATGATTTGTCTTTTGACATAGAATCAGCATCTATTCCGTTGTACTGTTGGTTACATGACACCCTATATTTTCCAAAAAAAACACTATTTTAAAGCTAACCGTACATTGCGCGGTCAAATGGCCACTTCAACGGATTGAAAATTTGTAATTTTTTTTTTCTTAAATAAAGGTCGTTTCTGCGTTCTTTCCAATATTAAGTTAGCAATCTCTTGTACATCTTTCGGAAAAATATGGTTATTTTATAACCAGTCAAGTGATTAACACCTGTTAGAATAGATGCACGTAAAGTGCCCGACGGTTAGTGTCAAAAGTCTCATCGAACCTAAAGCTACAACGAAGTTTGCCTCGCAAAGCGAGAATTCGTTAATCCATTTCTTCCTACAATCTCAATTCCTTAAGATCAACGGAACATCTACATTTCTAAGGCGAATGAAAATTTCACGAAACGCATTACATAAGCCGATCGGGAGAAACGCGAACAAGTGAAACGGCAAGGCAGCGTTAAAGTTCGACAAGTTTACGATTTACGTGGATCCCAACAGTGAAACGGGAATCGTATCAAAGCTGTTTCTCGCGGTATCCAAAGTACAGTGGGAGTATCCTCTTAAACGCGAGAGAAACATCACAGATTCCGATCAGCTTTCCTACTTAAGATCCGAAACGAGCGCTCGTGCCGATTTGATTACGGATTCTGAAGCGATTCCCTTCCGTCTGCTGGCCGCTTCATCGAACCTAACTTCCTCGATCGATCACGACGATGCCCGGTTCGTAGAATAAACGTCACGTATAAACGAATTTCTAGGAGGAATACGAAATTTCAAAATTAATACTTAATACTCTTAGAAGCCCGATGAAACTCATAGCCAGATGAGATTACCGGTTCGCCGATTTTCGATTGAATTTCCCTTGCAATCTGTTTTCGGTCGAATCAGCGGATACCGATAAAAGATGAGGTTTAATGTTAACTCTTGCACTGGACGAATTTGGGTTACGTGTTCATGAGAGCCTCTTTCTAAAGTGTTTTTTGTGTGTGGCATTTCGATTGTTTTTATTAATGTTTCAAGTAAGAAAGTAGTGTGATCAGAAATAGATATCTACTTTTTCTTCAAAAAGAGACACTTTTTTTTTGGTAAAGAAATATTATGTGATATTATAGATAAATTTAAATAAGTAGACCCTAACAGTGGCCTTTTCTATGTATTTATTACAGACCAGGTGTTAACACTAACCGTACCATGTGCAATCACATGACCAGTTGAATGAAAATGTGTCATTTTTTGTATTATTAACTAAAGGTTGCTTCTGCGTTGTTTTCCATATTGAATTGGCAATCTTCTGCGGCAATATTATCCTGTTTTCACACCTGTTCAAATGATCAGCTGTGATAAGACTAGGTACGGTCAGCGTTAACCCCTTGCCATTTTTTTAATTGCGTGGACAATAATACAAAATTAAATTGCTGAAATAAGTTTCTATCCTATAGTTTAAAGTAATACATATTAATAGCACGTAAATAATTTGATCGTACCGTGTCCACTGATATTTTCAATTTGATACGTTTTGTAAAACTTCAAAATTTCCTGTTCCTAATTATTGCAGGGCAAGAGGTGAAAGTATAATCTGTGCTACTTTTATCCACAGAAAGTACGTGTTTTTATCGGGTTTAACCGATAATGGAACAGTTACACGTAGGTGAAAATCGGCAGTAGTCACATATTCCGGATAATAGCCGCGCACGAAATTATTAGCGGATCGGCATAATTCCAATTACTGAGGTAATGAAATTTCGAAGTACGAAGTATGATACACCGGCAATGGACGAGTGTAAGCACGGAAATTGCGGGATGACAGCGATGGAAAGGATTCCGCGATCTGCCGCTAGGAATTGCGTGTTCCAAGCTTCCAATATTTTTCCGAATTCCCGACCGTCAATTCGTGCAGCCAATTTGAGCAAGTTTACGGGTTTGTATTAACACGAATAACCGAAATGCCATGGTCAAGCGAATTCGCGAAAAATTTTTGAACGGCGGCAATTATTTCGAGAGGAGAATCTGTGGTTTTACCCCCGGAGTAATATCGCTTGATTGATAGAGCTCGCATGAGAGTCTGTAAAATGGTCTTTGACGAGAGGAACTTGATATTGGTGATTTGTAGTGACATGGCATTTTTTATAATTGACATCAATCTGGATTTTATTTTTGAAACGATTGTATATTGTAGGAAAACTTGGGAGAACTTCCGAAGCAAAGGGAGGCACGGTTTTTCATGGATCTTCAGAAGTAGTTTTGATGCAGCGGTTTTAATTGTGGGAGTAACAATCCCAGACACTCGCGGTTACTGAAGAAATCTGTTATTCGCAAGGTAAGAGAGATCCATTAGTCGATCTTCGATTTCCCCATGAAAATGCATCCTTTAATGTCTGTTGGAGGAACTTGTTAAAGTGCTCTTATCGTTGCTACTTCACTCTCGAGTCAAATTCCCTACATTTCGCGCAAGTTCGAGGTGTCTTTAACGATGATCTACAACGCTAATTACATCGCGCCCGATACATCAGTTATCACGTATGACGTCACATTTGTAATTAGTGGATGCAGATTCGCGTCCGAGATATTATTCGAGCAATCTCTGATACTTGAGTATCCAATAAACATTAATTACGGGCGTTGCTGATTGAACGTACGGCTCCAGACGAAGTGCGCAAATTACGCGAATTCGTTAAAAAACGAATTCAATTCTAACAATCTTAATGGGAACAATTGTTGTCGCAGATAATTTTCTGGCGTAGTAGTTTCAATTCTGGATTTAGATAGCTATTTTGTATATTCCACTAAAATATTACTTCGATATTTACCATTACTGTTCTTATCAACAAATTTCAATTAACAATTAATTGAACAAGAGATTACTGCCATGTTTTTAATACTAGATTTACGGATGTTCATTGTATACCTATTTTTACTGAAGTGAGCCAATTTGGCACATACAAGAAAATTGAAGTCTTTTGCAATGAAAATAGTTCCAAATCAATTTAAATGAAAGATTTATTATTAAGAAATTCATTGAAAACGTTTTGTCAAGAAAAGGATGTTGTAAAATTATATTATTTCACTAAAAATGCTCTGTTTACACGCGATGTATAAATCGAGAGGAATCAACATTTACATATATTTCATTGCGTAACCAGAAACCAACATATGTTTTTAAAAGTAATATATATTATATAGCAATATATATATAGTTATCAAATTTTTAATGAGTCAAATTAGCTCAGTCCGTAAATCTAGTGTTAAAAAATTCTCCTTTTAATTTCACTTTTCCAAGTATTCCCTCATGAATAAACGAACGTCCAAAATTCTCTAACTAAATTCCTAAACGATATGGTAATCTTTGTCCCCGCAATGATTAAGATACAGTTACTATGACTGACCATAACGAAGCTCATTTAATTACGAGTTCAATTATGAAATTCGATTGTAATGAAGAAAAATACTTGGCCCGAGTAATTGAGTTATTCGAGCGTGACAGGGACGTCATGAAGAACAAGCTCGTATTTTAATGGTTAATAGCCAGAAAAGGAATTATGGTTTCATTATCCTTCCAGTTCACTCGCGCCGCGTACGATAATCCTTTTGTTTGTCACGTACGCAACACGCGACAGCGGCGTTCCCCGTGCGCGCACGCGTGTGCGTCACGCATGCTAGGAAACCGATGTATCATCGCGTTGAATTAATTAGCACGAGCCAGGAATAATTCGTTGAAGCCAACGAAACCAGCCGCGGTTTTTCTTCGTCCTTCTCACGAGCGATATTTCACGGCAAAATATTACGTCAATATGAACCACCAGCATCCACCCTTTCTCCCTTTGGAGTTTATTTTGCCGTCTATTTGCCACCAACAAACTTCGACTTACGCGGTTTCCTACGTTTAATTCTGCATCGGACCAACTGCTGACCGTACACGGCTTTGTGTTTACGAATATTCGTGGAAAACTTCGTGGAAAGGTATAATACGGAACTGGGAAAGCTGCGATAATTCAATTTCTAACTGGACCGACACTTATCAACTTGCATTTCGCGGTTAATCGCATGTCGGTTTCTGCCTTGTCCAAGGTTCGAAGCGGTACGTTTGTGTTTGTTTGGCTCGTTTAACGCCTTCTAATTCATGTAATTAACGCGTCGACTGACACGTCCGGCCAACGGTGATCGACAATGTATTTTCACGTTAAATTATATTCCGGCAAAGGGTATTGCAATCTATAGTATTGAACCTTTGTCGAAGAAAATTAAGGCGGTCTTTTTGTAGAGAATTAGTTATATGCTGCGGCGAAATATTTTACAACGCCCCGTTTTCATCTTCTGTTTCCAATGAGAAAATTCTAATTAACATGGATTTTTGTATTTTTTGTTTCGGTTTCAGTCAGTATGGTCATTTTGCCTAGGTCCAATTGTTTCAGGTGGGTTCCGTATCACTGAGGTTATGATACATTAAATAAGAATTTTAAAAAAATGTGCCACAGGTGACGAGGAATTTGAACTTGCACTCACTATCTAATTAGAAGCATGATTGTTTAAAACTAAATCTACCAAGGCGGTCGAAATGACCGAATACCAATTTTTTTCTAAAAATTCCCAAAATTGATAGGGGATTCCACTTCTATCTCATAAAACCTAAATTACTTAAATGACCGTCCTTTTCACCCTTTGATTTCCCTTTTTCCAAAGTACTTCAGTAAATTTAAATGACATAACGCCGGTAGGTCTAGTGGTAAATCGTTACTCACCAAACATAGCTTCAACCCTCAAAAATGACTCTTAACGTTTCTATAACATATTAAGTTACTCAAATTTGAAACCTTGAGCTTTGCAAGCTTTGAAACCTCAGTTCTAATAAATTAACCACCATACAAGGAGATCCCGAGAACAACGTAAATCGTAAAGATTTTTACGGCAATCTGGAATAAAGCCCACAAATAAAATCCGATCGCTTCGTAAATGAACGTATCCGCGAATCGCAACTCGATTTTCCCGATTATGGTAATGCATTGAAATGCAACACTTCTGAATATATTTATATATTGAAATGTCCGTCGTCTCTTTTTCATAAAACACTCAGTCAAGAGGGGGATCCTGCGCTCGATGATAGAAACGATCGCCTTCTGAATTTTTCACGTCGTTTTAACGGCCGATCGATGGAATATCGACGACCTTTAAGTGCCCTTTCCGAATGCGAGTCTGGAGTACAAGCCCGCGCGTATTCGAGTACCGCTGGACGACCTTTAAGAGCTCTCTCCCAATTTTCAGCCACTCGTCCAACCAACGGGGGTTCGCATGTCACGAACGTAAAGAGAATGAAAAGAGAGTGAATCAAATATGTAGATACCGCAAAAAAATCGAACGATCCTCCCACGAGATTGCATAGCGAAAGAACGAAAGGCATTGCCACTTTATTGGATAGTTTAATAAAAATACTGACGAGGGGAGATACGTTTGATATTACTGCAAACACAGTAGTTTTGATATAATGGAAAAGTCAAGTGTGTAAGTAGAGCAAAATTACACAATTCTCTTACAAAGTTGCAAAATGAAAGAGAGGAAGACACTCTACATTATTGGGTAGTCTAATAGAAATACTAACGAGAGATACGGTTGGTATTATTGAAAGTATAGGGATTTTGATATAAAAAAAGTAAACTGTGTAGATGAAAATTTGGCAAGGCTTCTGCAACGTTTCAAAGTGGAAGAACGATAGGCATTGATTTATTGGGTAGTTTAATAAAAATACTTATGAGGGGAGATGCGTTTGATATTACTGCAAATACAGTAGTTTTGATATAAAGAAGAAGTCAAGTGTGTAAGTAAGAGAAAACTGCACAATTCAAAGTTGCAGTGTGAAAGGGCAGGAAACATTACTAATTTATTTGGTACTCTGGAAAAATACACACACGGTTAAATACATTTAGTATTGGCATAAACACAGCTGTTCTTATATAAAAAGAAGTCAAGTTTGTAGATAGAGCAAAACTTAGTCAATTGTTCTAGAAAATTGCAAAGTGAAGGAACGAAAAGCATTGCCACTTTGTCGGGTATTCTAGTAAAAGTACAAGCACAGAAATATGCGGTTGGTAGTACTGCAAATAAAATGGTTTTGACATAAAAGAAGTCAGATATGTAGATAGCGCATTTGGACGATTCTCCTACAATGTTGCATACCGAAAGAACGAAAGACATTGCCAATTTATTTGTAGGTGTAATAAACAAAGTAACGAGGAAAGGCACGCTTGGAATTACTGAAAACACAGTAATTCGCCATAAAGGAATAAAAGAGAAGAAAAAAGACGGGGAAAGGAGAGGTACGAATTGCAGGCTGAAACAAAGGGGCAATTTACAGGTGCCGTTATGCAAATTGAAAAGAAGTGGTACGCGATCGCCGGATATGCGATACTCTGCACAGAATTTTTGCGCCGGTTTAATACACTCTTACATGACGCATAATTATGCAGAGAGTATGTAAATATCGTATAAATGAGATGAGGGAATTTCAAGATAGATGATGATGGTATACTTAAATCCTATCAAACTCTTAGTAAAACCAAGAAAGGTAAATATTCCAACCAGTGTAAAAAAAGACGGTTTCATTTTCTATCGTAATCTGAGAAACAAACGGACGATGTTCAAAGTACCATATACGAACGGAATACGTCATTCTCGCCATACGTGTGACTTATTGTTAGAACGGCTATATCTATTTCGCGAGGGAAGTGATGGAAGTATGGAAACGACGTTGAAATGGAACATCGACGGGGTAAAGCCATGTTAAAAACTACTTCCTGAGAATTCACGATTTCCCGACGGAGAATAGAACGTACACTGAAAGCATCTTTGCCTTGAGCCAAACACTTATAACAATGGCTCCGACCATCGACCGGTATAAACATAAACCTATCGGTTCAATTTGCAAATCAGACGGAATTCGAGGGTAAAATTTGCAAGAATAATCACTCGTTGAGAGTAGAGAAATTACGCGGTAATCCACATCGAGGCCGAACGATTTAAGTCTCGATAAGAATGAACTTTTAACTCGTAAACTTTCGTGACTCGTATATCCCTACCGGGAATGATTGCACGGTCATGTAAATTACATTTTTCCGAAACAATTTACAACAAATTACGGGCGCAGATTTCACGCGCGGCGTTTTTTTCGCCGCGCACGAACTCGATTGTATGATCGATCGGCTACGAAATCATGGCTGCCAGGTAACAAGCCTTTTAAGCTCTTTCCCTGGGTTGCCGGATGATGTATATACGACAATAAATTTAGAGAGCGAGCGAAGAGAAACTTGCTCGCAAATATTGAAAAATGACTGGAGTACTAACATTTGAGATATTACTGGAGCAATGTGTAATACGTCATTAACAAATAAGGCGACCGGAAATTAGGAAAATAATTCTGTATTACATTGTCGAGCGTTAAATTGCTGAGTCAAAAATGTGTCAATTAAAATGAAACTAACGATATAAAACAGTTTGACGGTGTTGTACCGTACTGAATTTTGCAAGCTTTCAAACTTTCATGAAATATCGATCTTTAAAATTTCATTTCTCCAATAATTTGGGAAGAACGACACATATTGTATATATCAAGAACTGTCTTAAAGGTTCGACAGAGAACGATGTATTGAGATTACTTATAATTTAGATGTAAAAGATTTTGCTCGCGAAAGTCCGATTCATTTCCTGTCGACAATTCGATTAGTTAGACTGGGATGCCAATTCGGAGACTTCAGTGTGGTACGCTAAAAATAAATAAGTTTGTGATCTCGTTTGTAATCCGAGACGAGAAATGGTGGTCATTAGTCATTCTGATAATTTTCAACGATTAATTTCTCGATATTTTTATGGACTGATCATTTCCAATGTGGGTCGCCGTTTTTAGACAGACCTGGGAATCATTGACACCTCTATGAGACGGATTTGCATCCTTGAATAATTTTATGACATTATCATGGCTATTTAAAAACTAACATTATAGATTCACATGCAGATACTTTTGTATTTTTGACTTCTAGTGATAAGAATATTTAGAATCGTTAATCGTTTAAGACGTGATGCATAAATAAAATGTGAATAGGATATAAATTAGAGGCCACTATTAGAAAATCTGAGTCATTTATGCTTCCATGTTCATCATAGCACTTTAAAATATTATTTATTTCACTTGACGCGAATCTCACTTCAAAGCTTTACGAATAAAATGTTAATAACCTCAGTTTTTACCGTGTACTCCTTTAAACCTAAAGTTTTAAATGCGAATTACAAAAATGTTAATCAGTTAATGAAATTAATTTGATGAACCTTTTATCATGTATTGCCTATTGTTACCAAAAGGCAGTATGTAGTGGAGCAGACAAGAATTAACTATAATGAAAAACTATATCCAGTACAGTTGAACATATAATAGCAGATAATTAAATACTATGGTCTTCCTAAATTAATTTCGTCTATTACAGTTGATTCGTCTAAAATAATTTCAAATAAATTCCCAATTGAAAAAATTGCCCATAGCAGATGGAAATTCAAACTGAACGAATTCCTCGAATATTCAAACCTTTATCTTCGTTCAGATGGTATCCAACTTGCACGTTACTTAATTCGATCGAATCGCGAGAAAACACCGAAGGAAAGAAACGCCGAGCAAAATTCTCATTTCTTCCGCGAAATAATTACTTTCCTCTATTTTGCGGCAACGATACGGCAGAAACAATCTGGAGAAACGGAAATGGTTAGCTCCATGGGAGTCGCCTCTGCGTTTAGAATTCGACGGAAACGCCAAGAGGATGGCCCATTTCACGGGTTTTAAACACCCCGTCTGGAGGGAGAAAAAAGTTCGGAAGATCCGATTCCACCGTCGGCCCTTCCGTTGATTTCCTGGGCGGAGAAGCATTTCGTGCACGAATCCCAGCGCAATGTCCTCGATACTCTTACTACCCCCATCTTCTACCCGCTCTGGCTCTCTTATTTTCCTTCCCCCAGTGCGTTGTCCAATTTTCCCTCTCTCTTTCTCTCGCTCTCACTCTCTTTATTGCGAGGAAACCAGTTGACTCCGAATGATATCACGAAAATGACGTAAGCACGGAGAAGACGAAGGTTACATGGGGGTGCGCGCAACCCCCTTTGGGTAAAATCCTGGAGGGCACCGTGAACTCTTCAAAGGACGATTTGTCGACAGTCAACATGACAAAGACATTAGTCGGTACTGAGATTCTCCTCCCCTTTGCCGAAACCAGTGGCACCCTCTTTCCGCGGTCCATTAAGAAGAAAAAGGGGGGTGGATCCAATTGCATCGATGGAGACATAGAGGGGAATCGAACCGTCTCGCGAAATTTCTACCAAATGATCTCAAAGGATGTCAGTGTTAAGATAAGTTGATTTTTTTTACTGCGACCCCTCGCAGGGGGCAAGCACTACTTACCCCGTCTGTTTTCTGTACCGTGAATGAGGCTGAAGTTTATGGGGCATACGAGTAAAACGGGAATATTGACATGTGTCCTATTTAAGTTTTGTATGGGGATACTGAATGGAGAAAATATTTTCAGAAGGCTATTTATTGCTATAGGATTTTACGTTAATTTCTTAAATTGTGTCAATTTTTAAACGAATCTACATCCACGAATCTACGTCCACTCTTAAACGGAGGTTACGTTTATCGCAGATTGAAATACCAATTTTGTCCGACCTCTGTTGAATCCCCAAAAGAAATTAAAAACATTAAGCAATCCCCACTTCATCGACCAACAGTCCAAAAAACGTATTCCTCCACAAGCATTAACGAGAGTCGAGGTCAATTACTCAGTCCGTTAAGAGTTCATCCCCGATCGAACAGATCGTATGAAGCTTTACCGCCTCGAACGGAACGCTAACCGGGCAAAAGAAAGACCGGGGCAAAAAATAAATTAACCTTCTTTATCTCTCGCGGATATCAGTGCCCGATGAAATCCATTGTTTAGTAACGAATTCAACGGTATCCTCTGGCGAGCCGGCGGTTTTTTTTCCGTGCACACGGAACGTCTGCTTCCGATCCACCCTCTCGTTTTTAACGTCCCTCCGAGCGCGAGCTGATTCCTCTAGCCCGAGGCGAGGATTCCAAGAGTCTCCCTTTCGCTCCGGAACACGTTCTTCCTTTCTGCGTTACCGATCGTACACGCGTGCGAGTGTCAGCTGCGTGTACGGCAGCTCTAACAGTCGGGAAGAGGGTGGAGGAATTGACCCCCGCAGGTATATACATCGGGACCGTTCTCCGTTTCATGAACGATGAAGAGGAACGGCGGGGAGAGAGAGGAAACGTTGCACGGAGAACGATAGTGTGAAAGAGAGAAGGTTACGAGAGAACGACGATGGAGGAGAGAGAATGGTTACAGAGAGAACGACGATGGGAGAGAGAGAAAATATTGCAGGGAGAACGATAGGGTGAAAGAGAGAGATTGCAGAGAGAACGATGGTTAGACAGAGGAAGATTGTAGAGAGAACGATGGCGAGACAGTGAGAGGAAAATTGTAGAGAGAGAGAGAAAGATTGTGATGAGTGACAGGGAGAGAAAGAAAGTTGCGAGAGAACGACGGTGGGGGAGAGAATGGTTGCAGAGAGAATGACTGTGAGAGATAGAGAAAGATTGGAGAGAGAATGCCGATGAGAGAGAGATTGCAGAGAGAATGACTGTGAGAGATAGAGAAAGATTGGAGAGAGAATGCCGATGAGAGAGAGATTGCAGAGAGAATGACGATGAGAGAGAGAGAGAAGAGTATAGCACAGAGAACAATAGTGTAAGAGAGAAAGACCGGAGAGAGAACGACGGTGAGAGAGGATTACAGGGAGAAGGACGGTAAGATAGGAAGGTCGCAGAGAGAACAACAGCGAGAGAAACATTGCAGACAGAACGACGACAAAAGAGAGAGAGAGAGTAACATTGCGAGAAAATGACAATGAGAGAGAGAGGAAAATCGTAGAGAGAAGAACGGTGAAACGCTTTCGGATATTACACGGGCTATGTAAATATCGAAGCGCACGAATACTCGGATTAATTTAAAGCTTCTGCTCGCGAACAAAACGCAAAGTCTTCGGTCGCCGGAATGAGGGCAAATGCAGTCCGTCAGTGAGATTCGATCGGAACGTTGGATGCGCATTTGCGAAATTTGGCATGAAGAATTGCGGTGTGGAGCTCGGTGATAAGAGACGGGTATTCTCCACTCGATGGAACGAGGCCGCGTCGACTTCATGGGCGAAGGAGCAGAAGATTGGACGGGTTGTGCAGATTTTTGGAGGTTTTGAAGGTTCTCGGATACTTTAACAGTTTTATGCCGTGTTATGGGCGGGAAAATTCTACTGAGCTGAATTGAAAATGTTTTTTTTAATTATTTCATTGGAAAGACTCTCCTTTTTTAAATCATTACCATGGTAATCTTAGTTCTACCATAATTTTGCTTGTTGCAACAATAAGAGAGAATAGAGAGTGCAGAGACATTTCGGTAACCTACTTTTGAAAAATATCCTCATCCCTCCGAAAACCTTATTTTAGAATTCCATTTCCTCCAGCCACCAAGGAAATATCCTACTATATTTTGAATTCCCAAACAAACCAATATCAAAACATCACTTTGAAAGCATCTTACCCCGCCTGGAAAAAAGCCCCGAAAAAATCCACAACCTTCAGCCAACTTTTCTCCGCAACCCTTAAAACATCAACGTAAAAAAACTATGCAAAACCGTTGCAACCGCGCAAATTCCCTCCTGTTTACCGGTATTTGCAAACGCAGAATTTAAAAATACTGGAAATATATGGGATTAATATCCTCCAGCATTTCATTCGCAACGAAAACAGGCATGTGGAAGTAACGAACGTCGGGTGAATCGATTGTTTGTTTACCCGGACTGACGTCTCACGCGCGAAACGCGAAAAGTGCAACGTGCGCCGCGAACTTTTATCTACTCTTCTGCCACAACTTCACCCTTGGTAGCTATTTAAATTGCAGTGCACTTCGGGGATCTTTAAGCGGCCTTGGAAAGTATGCACACGGCGCATACATATCCCGTTGCGTTTGGCGGCTTTTAGCTTCGTCGTAATAATCTCATTCCACGTTGAAGTGTTTTCACCGGCCATTACCATATTACATTATTATTGAACCGGCACTATACATTTTTACTGTAACGGCGCAACCGACATCAGCTTCCTCTAACGTATCATTAATACGGCGGGTAATGCAATGGAAAATTGCTGGAAAGCATCGGCTACTATAGCGACCTGATTTTACGATGACCCTCACGAAATTGAGAGAGGATTGTACGGTGTTATTTGCAGGTACCATGGAGCGAAGGTATTTTTATGGACGTCGGTGTTGATAACGTCCGTCCGATTTCCCGTATAATGAATGAAATCCAAAACGAGATATTCATTGGCCTCTGAATGATTCTCTCATAATAAAATTGAATTTTGTGATGATGAGGTTGAAATTTAATTTGGTGAAAGCCGCCGCGGGAATTTACTTTAATTTTTTGCGCTTAATACGATACATTGATGTCAGATTTGTAAATTTATTTCAAACTATTGATATAGAAGAAGGTTTGAAGGATTAATATAAATAGTGGATGAATTTGTATGACAATTCAACAAATATTGCAGAAAATTTATGATTAGTCCAACTCATTAAATGTATTCGAGGAATTAACACCAAAATTACCAAAGCGGCTCCCAATTTTTCCAAAAAATTTCCCAAATTCATAGGAGAGCCATGCAGTAAATGTTCCAAGTCTATCTTATAAAACCTAAATTACTTAATTGGTCATCTTTTTCACCACTTTATTTCCCTTTTGGCAAAGTACTTATTTAGTACATCTAAATATAGTAGATACAACGCCGGTAGTTCTAGAGTTAAGTACCTATATAACACTATAATGGCCGATTATTTTTCAAATATTTATTTAATGACTTTTTCTAAGTGCACACAAAAAATCATTTCTGGTGAACCATGGAAAAAAGAGAGGTTCACTGGTAAAAATTGCTTATCCAGCTAACCAGATTGCAAAATATTAAATTCTCACGATTCAGAAATGCACGACAATTGCCGTTAAGTTTTCTAAACTAAGGGGAGAGGACTGAGAGCAAAGATGTCCTAGAAACTGGAAGATAATATCGCGGTTAATACAAGAAACAGAGGACGATGTCTCGAGGCTCAAAATGCAGAGAAAAGTTAGAGCAAAGGGTTAAACGTTGATAGAGAAGAGGAGGAATATTACACACTGCGAAGGTTGGATTGAAGTCGTATTACGAAGTAAAACGCGAAGTGTTACTCTCCCCATACACGACTATGAATATGGAAATTTAGTTTGGAAAGTTCTTCCAGAAATCTAATTCATTCTCCACGGACGAACGAACCCGCGTATCATCAAAGTTATTTCGCGAAATTTCATCTTTGAACTAGATGAAAGCGTTTCCGAGTGGAACTTTAAAACCGATTGCGTTCGAATGTACGCTTTCACGACGAACTCAAAGCAAGAACTCGTCTGAAGCATTTTGTATTTATACCCAAGGAACGAGCATTAATTAGTTGTAGCTTGTTCGTCTACCGTTACCGTCCGAGCTATTAACATCATTTTTTCTACGTTTATATAAAAACCAAACGTTTTCACTTTCTTATCTCCGTCATTCAATTTTTCGATACTGAGTTACATTTAACGTAATCCGCCGATATTTTCATCGTTCCTGCGACGAGGAGAATTTAAGTACGTTTCCTGAAATTCGATTTTCGAATTGATCGGTTCCTTTCAAATTGTACAACTCTTGTTAGATTTTTCGTTGATGTACAAACTCTGCAAAATGCATCGAAGCAGGCAACGTGTTAACGCGGATGAAAAATTGCGGAGTAAAGTATTGAAGTACACGCAAACGTAACACTGTCGGGGACGCGAAGAAATAAAAAGACAGATAAACGGATGGAGAATACAGTAATAGAGGGGATAAAAATCCCATTGAACCTCCCTGCAAACCTCAAAAAATATTTTTTCCTCCTGTTTGCAAACCTCGAAAACACCCTTCCATCCTCCTTGCAAACTTCAAATATACCTTTGCATTGGCTTTGCAAAGATCAAAAATCCTATTGGATCCTCCCTGCAAACCTCAAAAAATATTTTTTCATCCTCTTTGCAACCCTCAAAAACACCCTTCCATCCTGCTTGCAAGCCTCAAAAATATCTCTGTAACACCTTTGCAAATCTCGAAAATACAATTGCATCCCCTTTGCAGAGCTCAAAGATCCCAATGGACCCTCCCTGCAAACCTCAAAAAATATTTTTTCATCCTCTTTGCAAACCTCAAAAACACCCTTCCATCCTCCTTGCATACTTCAAATATACCTTTGCATTGGCTTTGCAAAGATCAAAAATCCTGTTGCATCCTCCCTGCAAACCTCAAAAAATATTTTTTCACCCTCAAAAACACCCTTCCATCCCCTTCCCCTCGAAACCTCCGCCTTGAAAGCTCATAAAAGCAAATAAAAGCTCGGCACCGCAAACGAACAGATTTCAAGACGAATCACGCGTTTCAATTCCCAGCTCCGTTTTCGCGCCACGATCTGTAGAATCGTTAATGTCGCGAAGGCAGCCCGGCAAGAGCGTGCCCCCGTCACGGACTCAATTTCGAGCGTGACCAGCCAGAGGAGCACGTTTCTTCGATGTATCTTTCTAACACGGTAACCGTTCATTTGATCAAAAGCGGATCCCCGATATCGCGGCTGGCACAGGGGATTTTTCCAACGAAATCTCGAACGGCACGACACCCCCGTTCTTCGAATGGTACCGTTGCACGTAATTGCAGCGTGGCGCGGCGTTCAATGACCGTTCGTTCCACTGAGAAAAGAAAGATCCGCAAGGTTGCAGAGAGAAACGCTTACCGAGAGAGATTCGAAGATGATGGGGCGGTCACCGGCGTTGGTCGGATATCCCGGTGCAACGGCAGGCCCGCAGGCTTTCTAACCCACACAAATAGGTTCAAACATCCGTAATCTTTCTGCTCTTTCTTCCCCTTTTCTGCTCTCCCTCCTTTTCTCTCTTTATTTTTTCGCTTTCTTCCTTCCTCCTTCTCTCTCTCTATCACTCCCTTTTGGTTTCTCCCTTTTGGCCTCTCTTTCGCCGCGCAGTTCCACGTCCACGGTCTTTCAACAGAAATTCCCAATAACCCCGAAGCGAGAGTTGGCGAGCTTCCTACGACTGATCGAAGCGTTTCGAGAGAAAAGTTTTTCAGAGAGCCAACGTGGAGGAGAGAAAAGCGAGAAAGAGAGAGAGCGAGAGTGGAATGGAAGAGGGAGAAGAGAGAGGACCGTATAGATCGCCGACGACCGATTCGCGAAGAGACAAACATTTCCAATCAACGAACCAGCCCAGAGAGAGGGAAGAGAGAGAAAGAGGATCGCGGAGAGAGCGGTTCACCGCAGGTTTTTCTAGGGTGCTCCGTACGAAAGAATCACAGACTACGGGGCCAAAATGGCGGGAGGTCAGAACTCGATTTTTCGCCAGTCGATTTTTATCGAGTTACAAAAGGAGAAATTAGCACGGGAGCGGGCGGTGCAGCGGAAAGCTTAGAAATTAGATTTCCTTAGACGCCAGATGTTTCGCTTGCCACTATTCTGCTTTTTCCTGATTGCGTCTGCTTTTCCTCCGCGTCGTCGGCCGGGAAACAATAACAAAAGCGAATCGATGAAAGGTGCTGGGGCGGGTTCAATTTTTCCTACATATGTGTATGCCCTCTCTTTCTCTCTCTTCTTCTCTTATTGTGTTTCTTTCTGGTAAGATTGTGGTGCAAATATTACTCGAGGTAAATATTCTACGGAGTTTTTGAAACTTTCGGATGCCAAGGAATAATCAAATTTTCCATTACATCGAGCGGAGTGTGTTTCGAACTTGAACTTCGTCTCTGACGTTCGATATCTACTTCATACTTGTTTTAACACTAGATTTATGGTCGTGAAATCTGATAGATTGCAATATATTAAATTTGGACGTTAGAAAAAGTCGGATAAAGTGCCAAAGATGATAATTCGTTAATTAATTATTGTATTACAAAATACACGTGAAATATCTACCGTGCAGCTTCTCTGTAAAGAGAAATGTTTATAAGACAAATAGGAACCCGTCGATTTCACGGCTTCCGTAAATCTAGTGTTAAATTTGTAGAGAAGCGTTGAAATATTTCGAAAAACTGAAAGATCCTTTTGTGGCATGTTAATTGTCAATCATGAAGGTCAACGAGTGTATTCGTCGAAGCGTTTGTAAGTGACAAATGAAAATTCACTCACCGAAATGCGGCTGTTTCTGCGAAGTCTAAGACTCGTCTTTCAATCTCGATCCAGCAATGACTTCCAGCGGTGTTAGTCGGTATTCTGGAAATAAGAAAAACAAAGAGTTCGTTTCAATAATTTATGAAGGAAGTTTGGCCGGAGAGAAGGAAAGGACTTCCACTTTTCCCCTTAGTTTTTATATCCGGATCGAACTTTCCGCCGTCCTCTAATTATCAACTAATATAGAAGTGCCGGTAAAAATAGACCGAGTTAAGGCTTATTATCTCCGACATCTTAAAACTTCCGGGACTCGAAGCGGGGTTGATTACGAGAAATATTAAAATATTTCATTACGAAGTAGCTGTTTATTCTTGAACGTTGTAGAGTTCGTGAAATTTTAGCTCTACACTTTAGGGAAATTGTTGAAGAACTACAAAAACAAAGTAACTCCTTGCATCACGATTCTGTTTATAATACCAAGTACGATGAGAAATTGATTTGACCAAGTAAAGATTTCGTTAAGTGTCTTCCGATGTACTGTAATTATCCTTTAAAATAACTTTGATAAAATAAGAATATTTTTTAGCGCTTTATTGTGCCAAGTATTTCAATTCAGTAGCTTTTTAAAGTTTAAACATTTTTTCCCGCCATTTATCAGCCTCAATATCGTGATGCACTATTTTCGTTTGAAGAAAATATTTCTTAAAAAGCATAATTTCATTTAAGAAACAACCCTATTTAACGCCAGAAATACCAGAAGGACCGCAGAAATTTAATTTGTTATTCGAAACAACGCTCAGAAACTATCCAATTATTATTCCGCGATATGAGAAGATCAACTTGCGTGGAATATTAAATTACGACTATGAATATTAATTAGGTCGTAAACCGGATCATTTATAATCGAGATGGCTTTTCGGGACCCGCCACTTCCGTTATAATCCGTTACAATTCGAACAAATACCTCGAAGCGAAATTTAATGAACATCTGCAATCAATGAAGGCGCTTCGAGTTTTCTAAAGAAATAATTTCGATGATATAACGCGAGGTGCTTCCGGGAAAACCATTTGTAATACAAGTACGTCTTTCAGAAATGTTCACCACGCGCTAATTTACTTGGAGCTAAATGGCAAGTTTCATAAACTTTTATTTTACTAAACTCCATCTTTGATTTTGTGATTGTTTTTTCTCCAATAGTAACAGATACGATACATGACAATGAGAATAAAATATAACGAGTATTATATAAGGTAAATAGATGGAGAATACCGGAATACTCAAACTCTTGACAACAGCGCAATCGACATACCAAAACCCCGCATCAAGCTATCAAACCACAACGCACTGTGCTGCATTCTCAATTAATAAACACTTCATTTTATGCACTCACATCACTCGTAAAACATCCCATTATCATTCTCATCTCTCTATACCCCTCGTCATTAAGCCTCCGCATACATCCGCACTTTCTAAATGACTTTAGAAATAGTTCAATTATCACTCTAAATTCGCCCCGCAAAGAGACGTAATGATTTATACAAATGATGGATAATAGACAAACTACGGCCGGCTTAAATTCGAAATTAAAATGTGTTTTTTTACCTTGATTGAGTTGTATAATAAATTATATTAGCTGGTCAACATTTTTCCTTTTTTATTGGCTCACCCCTAAAAAAATTTCTCCATCATTGCTTTACACCACTTCCCGGTCTTCCACCGCGGTGGACGTTAAATACCCATTGGCTGTACGAAAGTCGATTTAAGAGGGATCGAAAAATCGCCCGGTCTTACGTTATTGCGCGGTAATAATGTCGTGGAAAACGCTAGAGGCGACGTAATAAATCGGGAATCCACTTTGGTCTAAAAGCAAACGCTGTCCTCGGGGTGTCGATGTGTGCACATCCAATTTCCACGCGTGCATTCACGTGCAAGTTGCATCGGTGATGGTGCATCGGTGACGGACTTACGTGTGGATTCTTTCGAGTTACTTTCGATCGCACGTAGAGATGGTCGTTCGGCTTCAATGGCAAAAAGGTTGAGAACGCTAAACGGCTACCCGGTAAATAAGTTTTATCGGTAAATAATTTGATAGCGTCCCGAGTGTTTTTGTAGGTACTTTTTGACTTTCCTCTCTTCGTTTACACGAGAAGTTTTCTGTGTATTTGAGTTAGTTCTGTCAAGCAGGAGAAGATACGGGGTGGTTGACAACACGCGAATGAAAGTTGAGATTCTTGCGAGGAATGTGCAGGATGTTGGCTGTAGATACGTTTAAATCTGATCGAATAGATAATAGTAGGTTAGAGATAGGAAATTTGAACAAAAATTTCGAGGAGAGGGGCCTATGGCGTAAATAAAGTTAAAGATTGAGACGCCTAAATGGGAAACTTAAGTTAAAATCTCCATCACCGTTTGAAGACTTGCCCTAATTTATCATACAGCTATTTTAATTCGTCGAGAACACCCATCAAATGCAATTTTCTATTTAATTACGAGAAAATACGTCATACAGAAAAAGAAATTCAACTTTCTTCTTCTCACATAATCCAAATCCAGATTTTCTTCTGGTCACATGATAAATCGGAAACGTTGAGTTTACGCGACCTCGAAGACGGCTCGTCATCGTGGCACGAGTCTTTCTAATTTCTATTTCCGCTTCCCATGATGACGTCAGGATTTGTCACCCCTCGTCACCATAAAATTCGTTATATCCTGTTCGTCATTTGTCGGAATGACTTTTGTTCCCGGATAACGATCGCACGGAGGCTTTCCGGATATTTTCCCGTGGACTAGATAAAAATCGTTCCACTTATGTAAAATTGGATCGTTATCGGCACACGGTCCAGTCCGGAATTCATTTGTCACTCGACAAACTTCTGCTATCTTGTGTTCACGGCAAGGTCTTCCGGTATTTGATTGCTGGAAAATGCTCGTTATTATGCGATTTTTTTCTAATTCTACTGAGTATTCCTCGATTTAATTCCAGACGCTATTGTTTTCGTCGTTCGGTGTAATTTCTTGACTTTGCGCAGTAAATATGTTAAAGCAGATGTAATGAATGATGCAAGAAAAATCATCGATTTCTTATCTTGCGATAGGGCCGCAACAAATTAGAAGACTCACACTATCAAAAATTGTAAGAAAAATTAAATAAATCTAATGTTAACACTAGAGCTACGAGCGTTAAATCTATTATATATAATTATATTAAATGAATACATTGGAATCCAAACTGCAGACTCCAAGCAGAGGAATCCAAAGATACAAAAGATTACCAATACATTAATTTATATTTTATAAGATAAGCGTGGAATATCTACTATATGGTTTTCCTACAAAATTCTAAAATTCTTATAACAAATTAGGAACGTGTCATTTTGACTGCTTTGGTGTTTCTACTATTAACACTAAACCTACCATGGCGGTCAAATGACCGCTTCCTGTTTTTTTCTAAAAATTCCCCAAACTGATTGAGCAACCATTCAGTAAATATTTTAGGTCTACCGTATAAAACAAGAATTACTTAACCGATCATATTTTTTACCTCTTCAAATCTCTTTTGCCAAAGTACTTATTTCGTATATTTCAATATAACAGATATAAAGCCGGTAGGTTTAGTGTTAAGAATCTATATTCCCATAACATTCTATATTTCATTTTACATCTATATATCTATAATATTTTATAGAAAAACAATACTATACTCAATATAATCATTAAAAATAATTAACCACTCGCAAATTTAATATCTCTTAACAGAATCCACCCATCATCATCTGCAATTCTTACATTTTCAAAATTCTTCCAGAAAACCTTACAACCGCCAACAGCACACAGTCTTCGACATCTCCAATCCCACCGCCATTATACAATACAAAGTATTGTAATTCCAGCAATAACAACACCCTAGGACATTGCTAACATTCGAACCAAAATCCGCGTGATCCTTCCTCAACGTCGTGACCCCTGCAAGGGGTTAACGAGCAAGCTTTCGCGATACGCCTGATGATCACGGAGTATAGGTGCACAGCCGTGTCTTATTACGTAACAGCCGATATCGAATCGATTGGCGTCGTATCGGGTCTTAGCTCGTGGTAAAGGTTGGCCCAGCTTACCTCACAACCCCGTATCCCTAACAGTCCATTACGCGATCATGCGTGCACAGGATACGCGAGTAAACGACGAGGGAATTTCGGGGTGAACTCGTCACGCACGAATAAATAACAGATAGAAGGGAAAATGGGTGGGTACTAACGACGGATGTGCGTACGATTCGTTACCTCGGAAGAGATACGAATAATAGAGACGACTCGGGAACGAGAGAGGGTCATCGATTAATCTCTGACTTATGGCTGGGTCTGTCTCTTGGATCTGGTTTTCATCCTGTTCCTCTGCGAGCTGGGGTTAGATAGGGGTTAACTTGAAAGTTGCAGTCTCATAGGCTGCATAGCATCGAGTGCTATCGTGAATTTTCGTAGAGCCTGTAATTTTACGTGAGTTCTGAACCACCGAGGTGATAATGTGGAATGATTATAAGAGAAGTAGCGTTATAGTGATAAATATCTTTTTCATTTACATCGTAGAAATCGATACTCTTATATAATCGCATTAAAATCCAACCAAACAGCAAACGCTATAATTCATCGATCACGAAAACGCCGCCAAGTAGAAAGATTTGCGTTCGTTCTCTTTCCGTTCGTTATCCCGAAAAAGTGGATCAAAGCGAGGATTTTAATTAAATCCACCTTACAATAGGCGACGGCGTCGCTGCCTCATTAGTAGGTCGGAGCTCTAACGAAAAGGCATCGCCGCGAAAGTGTTGCCAAATTTCTGCTCGTTAATTGCAGAACGATTTCGCAAACTCCGTAGGTCACGGCACGTGCCAAAATTCTCTCGTTTCCCTTCCACCCGGCTTTTTTTTCTCCTCTCCTTTCCGATCTATTGATTCTGGCACTTAGCATCGCGACGCCCTTACGCGGACAGAAACGCCACGGAGCGGAGGCGTGTGGCCTCTGTAATAGCGCTCCTCCTCCTCCTCTCCGACTTTCCTCGGGTTCTTTCGGCTTCTCCTAACGGAGATGCAATTATACGCAGCCAGTAGATACTCGAGAATGCACTTGTACACCTATATATAGCCGGTGATACGCGTATGCTCCTCGTAGATGCAGGCACGTGCGTTCGTGCCCTCGTCGAGAGTCCTGTAATTATTCATCGAGCTACGATCGCGCCGAGATACTCGAGCATTAAAGGGGCACGATGGTAATAATAATTGTTCCCTCATCCTTTGCCGGTGCAACGATCTCAGTCTACGATAAATAAAGGCGAATTCGCTTCTCGCATAATTAATGAAACAATTTCGATCCGCTCGAGTAACGGTGTCGCGGATACATCCCCGGTTCCCTATGAACTTACTACTCCCTCGTCCTTTGAATCTCGAGCATCTAGGATATCGTTTACTTGCAAAAAAACAACGGAGATTCTTTCTCGACGTTATTTCACGAGCTTCCTGCCCCAACTCACTGATTCACGGTTAATTAATCTTCTCAGCCGTCTCGCCTCATCCACCAATTTCGATCGCACTGGGACTATTAAAACCGTACTGAACCATTTCCGCTAATAAAAACTTTTATTACAATCCGGCCGTGGTAAATGAATTTCTTTTTTTTATACGAACCGATCCTTTCGTTAATTGAGAATTGTGCCTGAATTCTCCGCGGCGGTGTGTAAACTTCCGGCGGAACGGCGAGACCGAAAACCATTGCGCCGGGGCAAAGTCCGTATAATTCATGGGATAAGAACAAACTGATTTTTTATTCGCTCGCCGGTGGTTAACTAACGAGGAGAGCGTAGAAACGGGCTGAGTCCTTGGCGGATCTCGAGATTCCCATGGGAGACTTAAGATTTTAACGTTGGGCCTGTTAAATTTACTTGACGCGCCTCGCGGATAAGGTCGGGTTATCGGGTTATCGAGTTATCGAGTTTAGCCGGGAATATAAGGCTTACAATGGGGTGGTTTCGAGGGTGGCTGCACGAAGGAAGCTTCCGGGGGAGTATTGCGGATGATTCACCCTTGGAAAAAGCAAGCGGCGAAAAGTCGTCGAAGAGGGGGCTGAAAAGGGCGGGCACGGGGACAAAGTTTTCGAGGATAATGTTTTTCAATCCGAGGTTATTGAATCATAGTCACTTTCTCGTGGATACTTTCTTACACCTTTTTTCCATCCTTTGCTGTGAAACTTTGCTTTAAAGTTTCGCGCAATGGATAGGATATTTGAAAATAACCCGCGAGAGACTATTATAAAGGAGTGTCTTTCTTTTTTAAAAAAAAAAGAAGATAATGAAGGATATATTAGGTTGTTGCATATGAAATGTCGGATTAGGTCTATACACAACATTTTACCCATATTTTGCAAATAGGTAGCCGTAAAATTAATAATTTTATAGTTGAAACAGGTCATTTGATCTATACGCTCAATATTGAGTATTTTTTGGGAGAATACGAATTTCTATAAAAAAATATACTTTTTTGTGGAACGTGAGTACTAGTGAAATACGAATAGTAATCGAGTAGACCATTGCATTATAAAAAAAAATCAATAATGTAGGTGATCTTAAAAAAGTCGCCTCCAATTTCATTCTTTCTAAAAACTCAGATTTTATTAGAAATCGTATAAAAGCCCTTGTGGATCTTTGGCAGAAGTGTATCGATGTGGATGGAAATTATTTTGATTTATAAACATTGATTTTGCAAAAACTGTGGCATTTTAATTTTGCCATATACAATCCGACATTTCACATGCACCGACCTAATAGAAAACTAAGAATTATGGTGGGATGTTCTTCGGTTGATCGATATCTAGTAGCTTCGTAAAACTAATCGGCGAAGACGTTCCTGCCGAAACACAAACACTCTTAGCCAGCTAATTAATTGAAAGGGTAACTGAACCTCTGGGTTCATCCCTTTCGCGGTGCTGGAAAGATTAAAAGATTAACAGACTACCACCCCCCGCATTATTCAAACTCAACTGACAACTTGCGTCCAGAATTCGTGCCGTTTCCTTCTCCTTGCTATGAGATAAGTATGAGCACGCCTTCTCCTTACAGTCTCCCTGATTTATCCTTCTGGTTTCGAGCGATAAATCATCTCAAAATCGGATTCATCGCGTCCCTCGTCAACGTCGAGGATGATCGTACAATTTTTGTACCTACTCGTCGCGTTAACCTGTTCCGCGGTCCCATACATCCATCTTTGCAGGACGTTATTTATTTTTCGAAAAAGTAGGACTTCCGGGAAATTATTAAAAATTGTCCCGATATTCGAGACGCGTCATATGGATCCACGTTGTTGGATGAATTCTTGCAGAATTTTCAGGGGAAGAATCGAAGGAAATATTTAATCCTCTGCACTCCGTTGCCGCCGCAGAGGCGACATTGTAATAGAGGCTGATAACTCCGTTGTTAGATAAATCCGGTGTGTTTTCATATTTATTTATATTGTAAAACATAATTGTAAAATACATACGCTTCCTTTTTAATGATAAAGCAAGATTTTCAATTTTCTACAGCTGTGTACTCTCACCGTGTAAATAATTCTGGAGTAGCTGGTAGCTCATAGTAAAAATTACTCGGAGTGCAAAGGGTTAAGCTAGAATCGTCTCAACTTATTTTCAGCAAGAAGACTGGAATCTTAGCATTTTCTACTAAATAATTGCAATGAACAGTGATAACTGCAATCTACATTAAACAAATGCCAGCACATTAAATTGCAAAACCTAACGATTATCGATTATTTATATAATGATAGCCTTTTAAATTCCCTCTGGAATCATACTCTCGCAATGCCTCGTCAATGTCCTCGTAAAAAATGACTAGAACGTGACGTTCCTTCTATCTCACACCTTTGCAACGCCTCCTCAATCTCGAATGTATCGCTCGATCATAAATGACTACGCAATGAACCAAGCCTACCGACTAAACACTTAAACTCCCACAAATGCAACACAATATTCTAGAATAATAACCAACACGAAGGTGAACGTGTCGATCAAACATTAGACATAATCGAATAACTGCATCACGTTTCCTCCCGCCTCTGATAAAAGATCGCCTTATCCTGATTCATTAATTGTCCACTCGAGTAAGGAACGATACTTCTCATTCTAAGCAACTTATCGGCCGGCTGAGCCGTCTGATCGTTCATGGTGCAATAAATCAACGTTTCCTCGTTTTAATATATCAAACGCACCTTCCCAGGCAGCCGCGATAGCAATCTCTATCCCTGAAAGTTATGATACCGGCGCGCAACTGAGTCATAAAGTTCGACCGAAAAATTTCAACGAAACGCAACGTAACGTACCACCCCCTCTCTCCGCCTTTCACCCTTCTCTCATCGCATGTAAAAAGGGGGCGTAGAAGAGTGCACAATGCGTAATAAAATCGACATTTGTTCGAGGACTTTATAAGTTCCAAGCGGAACGTAGAAAAGGTGATTCTACTTTGCATACTAAACTCTACCTCTTTGTTTCACCTTCCGTGAAAACCGGACGTGGAACGTTTTGACTTTATTTCGAAAGTCGGAACGTTTATATTACTCTGCATTTCGTTCGTCGAGTGCAGAACATTTATCGTCGGAGAAAAAAGCGTAAGCGGATGAAGACGAATGCCTGCAGAAGTAGCCTATAAACGTCCGCTATTTTAGATCAGAAGTTACGAGGTACGTGACACTCGTGAACACGTACCAACGCTTGTTTCGACATTCCGGTGCTTTTGTTTTGATGTGGAAGTAATTAATTGCTATCAGAGATACGGCTTACAATATTGCACTCTGGGTGTAATAAACAGTAAGATCTTGCGAGAAGAGTGAAATTGTTTTCAATTGATTGCACGCCAATAAGGACGCTCGACCTGTTTTGGGAATTTGGTTTAAAGTCAACTGTGGATAATTTTGACCGTTTCAAAACAGCTGTGATGGTGCAAAAAACAGGTTAAAATTTGCAACACTGTATAATAATTGTTACTTTGGGACACAACCTACTGTTAATGAAGTCTGTTCCTCCTGTTACAACAGCTACGCCAAAAAATTAACATTTTTACAATTTCCATTTCCCAAAGCCTCACAATTCCCTCAATATTTCTCAGCTACCAGTACACCAATTACATAAAAATATGAGATACCAAATAATAACCCACATTTGTTCTCACTACAAAATCAAAATTCCAAACACGCTTTAACCGCTCGTCTCAATCACTTCCCGCGCAATAACCCTCATCGTAAATAATCCTTTCCGATAACTCAACATTCACGCAGTATCGTCTCTTCCGAACGCGAAAAAAAAAGCAACCGAAAATTCAACCAAACGAGACACCCTCCCGGTGCTCCTCCCTTTCCCATCCATCGACATAACGGATGGCGCGAGGTCGGTGCGTAATAAAATCGAAATTTGCCCGCGTGCGGCACTCTGCGAACCGAAGGTACTCGGCGAACGGGGAGAAGGGGGATGAACGAAGAGAACAGGGGGTTCCCGTTGTCCGAAAGAGGAGGTGCAACGACGCAGGGTGCTACCGAACCAGTCTCGGCTTTGTCCGAGAGCAAGTCGCATGTCGACCGTGCCGTCTGCGACTATACTTCATAGCCCCGCGTCGCATGCAAGTTTAATCTTCTGGAAGTAACGCAAATGCAGTAGCCACATCGTACCGTGCTGGCCCGCGCCGGCTATCCCTGAATAATGCATTTATGTATGTGTCCGCGGATATGCGCCAGCGCGAATCCCTCGCGAGGATACGGTCACCACCTATTCGCCCCTATTTCGACCACCCTGCTGGGCTACTTGGAGGCTTCGATCACCGCCGATTAGGCACCGTTCGCTAGTGGCTCTCGTTTAACCTTCGGTTGACCTTCGATGAACGTTCATGTCGGAATAGATGCGGTGGTCTGTGGAGGACTGGAGAGCTTTTTGTTGTATTTTGCTTAGCGATGGAGAATACCAAAGTCGATGTGTTCAGAGTAAAAGGATAATTAGAGAAAGATCTCTTAACCAGTTAACTGTGGCGACCTCTTTTGAGAGCGCGCAATTATGTGTCGTTCCAGTTCCAGCCAGTGCATTGGGGGTGCATGGATCTATCTCAAATTATTTATACTTTTTATTTGGACGTTTTATTTCGTCTTGACCTCCAAATATTGTAAACATCTTGAAATTTGAAATAGCCAATGATAACTTGAAATATAATTTTCGTGCAAACTAGAATATATTCGTCAAATCACAGCTAACTGGTTGCAGATGTCGAAGATTTGATTTCTTTTTAAACTTCATGCTTTTATATTTCTCGAATATCACTGTATAGATTGATAACTATAAAATTCCAATTTACAACCGCAACCATTGAATTTATTTTTCAAATGGGATCATTCAAACTCGAGAGCACGAGTGAAAAGTCCGAACCTTTATCTCCGCGGCGGCCATAGCGGTTTTTTTCTTTTGCGCATCGGTGGTTGAAGCGCAGCCTTTGCACTTTGTTGCGAGCCGTCCGCCGTTTAGAAATCTATGAACGTTGCTTGCGAAGGATCCGCATGCGTTTTTATTTTGCTTCGATGGTAGCTTTTACACTCTACTATCAAACGCCCGCCGTTTAGAAGCGTAGGAAGAATTGCTTGCGGTGGATTGAAGAGCTTTTTTACCACCTCTGTGACAGCAATGTTGTCTCTGCGCGATGTCCCGAATGTACTGTCGTATAGAACTCTATGAAGAGTTACGCGCGAAGGATTGAAGAGCTTTTTTAACGCTCTGGTACCATTGTAATCTTCGTACTCTGCGTAGAGGGGCTTCAAAAATGTATGAAAAGTGTCGCGGAGCTTTCGTTTGTCAATGAAGAAAAGACGACATGGGAAAAAGCATTGACACGTGTCCGAGAGACGTGACTGATACTTACAAACGACAAAGTGAAGCGACGTAACACGAGAGGAGAACGAGATAAAAATGTTTGCAGTTTTTTCGATTGGCACTTGAAGTGCATTCGGTTAACATGCATTTAAAATCGACACGTTCATATCTAACCCAGACGAACCGAAAGGAATATATGTTTTTTACATATTAAATAACTATTAAATAATTATTAAATTAACAGGGCCGGTCACGAAAATTTCGGGCCACGGGAAAGAAAAACGTCAGTAACAATAAGTATATGTCCAGGTGGTCTCGTATGCCACTATGAGATACATTCCTAATTACTTTTAGAATGATTAATATGTAACATTTTATCTCTTTATGTATGTTAACCGTATTTGTAAAAAAATTATGAACAAAGTCTCTGATCGGACCTGCTTATTATCAAAGTAAAAGTGCAATCGATTGGAGAACGCGCAGCACTTGCTTCTAGGAATTTCGCGGTATCAAAAATCCATCGTGCACTTTCGTGGTATCTGATACGTATGTACATTTCTCTGGCGACTACGGCGGGCTTCTCGAAGAAGATTAGTTAATTTGTTCCCATTTTTCGCAATGGCAATTGTCTGGCTGGCAGCGCATGCAAGGATAGTGCAGACATTCTGTATATTCTGTACTTATATCTCTCATCAGCATGCATAGTGCGGAATGTAGGTCACTTCGGGGTTCAATGACCATTCGTTTAACATCCATCGCGATTTTAAGAGAGCGGTCTATCGTTTCTTTATGAGACACGAAAATACTCGGCGAAAGTACAATAGAAACAGAAATTGACGGTGCAAGTTGTTAGACCAACTTTTTTTCCCGCGCTTTTATATTTTCTACTTCGACTGCTATCGGTGCACGAAGGAGAACCTACAATTTTGGGTGGTTCTGAAATATCGACGGTATTATATGCAAATAGTTGGAAGAGATTTCGTGCAGGCGACAGAAAGAGGATTCACCATCGGGCCCAGTGGTTCAGAGACTGAAGCTTCAGCTTTGTGATGGTTCCAGCTCCGTTATTGTCGCAATTTTAATATATTCTACTTGCTATGGTAACGTCACAGAACCTATAGGATTCGAAGCCATGAAAAATATTCATAAATATGTTGGAACAACATTTTTCAAAGACATAGCAGAAGAATTAAAATCCGGGGCACTCATATGGTGGGCACGACTATTAATGCTACAATTGGGTTTTTAATTGTGAAAGATTTGCATATTAAAGGACGATATAACAATAGATATATAATATCGTCTCGAAAATTCCTTCTGCTCGGTATGTTTGTGTATATTTGCACCGATACACTGGAGAACCATGGTGATTATGCAGTTAACCCTATTTGTTACGTGTTAACCAATGGTCACCCGGTGAAACCAGGACAAATAAAAACGTATGTCTCATATCCCAATAGTTATCTATTAGCAATAGGTTAATTGATGTTAATTTTAAAGTATTATAATTAAATAAAATAAATGATACCATTTTTTTGCTGAAAAAATTTAATTTAATATGGGTCTTAAAGGATTAAAGGCTCGAACGTCCAAGACGTATCCTAAATTATTATTTAATGTATTATATCCTCTTCGATTCCAAACCCACAAAAAACTTGTAGAATTAGATGAAACGATCACAGCACTTGGAAACCAAAAAATACGCAGAGAAAAAGGCACATCGATACATAATCCATCCTAACTTCCCCGCGATATCGTCATACAAATGGAAGCCTAACTTCGATGAAAGAGAATACAGTAATTTCCCCATGGAGGGAGAAAATTATTATGAATGTCGCACGAAACGTTCGAAGAGATCGATTACAGTCCCGTAATAGCACGATTGTAATCGTCGTTTCATCAATGAGGAATAAGACGACGACGTAGCGTATCAATTGAAGGAGTATACCTATGAAAGCAATTGAGATACACGTTGCATACAAATACAAATCACCACGGGGGAGTCTCTCGGCTAATAAATCATGCATAATTCAGCCCCTCTTACTTACATAGTCTGCATTGCGCCGATACTTTTGAATAATGCAACCTGCGCCCGAATAGGGAGCGTTGCTATAGCATGCGCTTAAATACTCGGCACTTTGTACTTCTGACAGCGGACTCTGCAACCCCGGAGGGAATTGATTCGCCACGCTTTACGCCGATTTATTCCACTACGATATACTTTACACGCTCAACGAGGCTAACGAGAATTAAGACGCGAAGGAAGCGTGAGAACTGCGACACTCGGAAATCCACTGTCTTACCAGTGTCTAGCGCGACGATTAATTGCAGATATTTCGTTCCAAGTGTACTGTAACTTGGTTAAATGCTTCATCGGGTAACAAACGGTCGTGCCACCTGGACGTGGAGAGAGAAAGAGAGATGGTATACACGAAGAGGAAGAGAGAAGAAGCAGAATGAAGACAGAAACGGCACGGAGAGATTAATCTCTTCTCCAATGAAGCGTTATCCATGAACACAGGAAAAGTTTTCAAGAGGCACCCGGTAGAGATCAATTTCCTTGCGACGTACGCGTCTCATGCAAATGTCCGGAAAACTCTACGCTCAGCGGGATCCAAAGTTTATCCATATACTCGAAGAAATACGATTCGTTCTCGAAACGTTCGCGAAATATCGCATTTGGCGAAACACGTATCTCTCGTCATAGCTAAGAGATGTTACCATTTCGCGCCACGAAACCTGACGGCCCTCGTCGTTAGTTCTTTTTATGGGGAAAACAGAGAGAAAGAGTTTATTCGTGGTTACGGCTACGAGACCACTGGAATGGTGAGATTGCACGGCTTACAAGTGTACAAATTAAAGTTTCACGAAGGCAAGTTTCAAGATCGAGATAAACCCGGGGAGAAATTCCTCTTGGAACCATAGGAATGGAAGTTCGGGACGGACGTTCCGGATCTACGAAATTCGGTACTTCCGGTGGGGATCGATCGAGGAGAGCACGGGGCTATCTCTTCGACGGTCTGGAAGACCACTCCGCAGAATTACTGGTCCCGCTACATCAGATTATATACATCCGAATTCCGGAACTTATGCGCCGAAATTGAATTTATAAGACCGAACGATTTCGCAACTACGAGTTGCAAACTAATACGGCAAGTGCCGCAAATTTATGCACCGGGACGCGCTGACGGGATATTGACTTGGACAAAACTATACGGGAGACAGAAACGGTGGACGTTGCCAGCAATTGGACTTCCCTTTCCTTGCTCGAAAATTTCCTCAATGATTTCGCTATTGCTTTTATTCTTGATGAGATTTTATGACTAATAATTTTGTAATTTTATCGCATGATAATAAGATAAATATAAATTCAAATAGGCTTCTTACCCTGCCGAAATATCGTACAGTTCTTTAAAATTGAGATGTTTAAGCAATGCAAATCAACGTATTAAAATTCATCCATCCAATCTACATCATTATGAGCTTCGAACGAGCTACCGAAATAACTTGCGAAAGACGAGATTTCGGCGACGTTCGAATCTATATTTATCCGTATATTTGAGTTTGGCAATTCAAACTTTTAATACAGTATTTAAATAAATAAATGTCTATTACTTTTATTATGCAACTATAACTCTGTTAAAAAACACGCAATTTAAAACAGAAATTATTATTTTATGTCCTCTAATTACCGAGCTAACCCAGGAAATGCATTTTCAACCTTAAGGGGTATTTATACCCCCTAGCCCCTCAATATGGCCGAAGGCCAATAAAAAAGATGCGTATCCAATATTTTTTCGAAAACTAAATCTCACGCAAGTTTCAAGAATATCGGCGTATAACCGGTTCGAACTGTTGCCTTTACATCTGTATCATCATACGCACGCATCGAATTTTCAAATGCAATTTTCTCAAAAACTAAGATTTACATTCATTAATTTTATTTCGTATTATGTTCTCATTTTCTTCTAAGGAATCACCTCGAGCCCGCTTGTACGTGTTATTCGGCGGCATCCTGTATATGAATAACGTTTTTTCCGTACGATAACTTCGCAGTTCTCATTGTATAAATCCAATGCGAATATTCGCACATTCGCGTGCAATAGTAATTGCATGGCACGGATAAAATTATTACGTCACATCGAAATGGCATCGAGGGTGCAGGATGAAAATAATATCTGCGTTGATTACCTATCGCCTCTATCAGTACGTTATTACACGGTCCGGTTCCATTCGGGTTGCTCGGGTGACCGAGTGTACGTGTCCATTACAATAAATATTATCGCAAATAATTACGCGAAGCCATAACACGAGAGAGGAGTGAATAAACAAAGTAATAACGAACCCCAGCGACTAATTATCCGGTGATTTTGTTTCAATTAAATCGTCATCGGTAAATCAACGACTCATAACGTCGTTAAACGAACAATTAAATCCACCACTTAATTTACGCGTGACAATAAAACTACGGCGAATCGGGGCCGTTATTTCCCTGTCTTGTTAATCGAATTAATCATCGATTCATTTAACAAGCAATGAATTTACAGAGGTGCCATCGATGACTGTAAACGCAAAATCTGGGTTAAATAATGTATCTCTTTTTCTACAAATTGTCATCTCGAAGAATTTCTTTTGTCTTGGCTACGTATAAAATATGTAATTGTAAGTATCATCATTCCTTTGTTTGTAATTATAAATAGTTAATAAACACAAAATACTGCTTATATTTCGAGAAGCAGCAATTGCTGCCATACACTGCTTAATCTAAGCTAACTGGCCCATTGTTTAGTGGTGACCCTAATTGCAAAAATCTTTAACGTTTCAAGAAACAGATTTAAAAGAAACGAGACGAGATGAAAATTCAAATTGTGTTATCAATAGGCTCCCGTATGAACATTTATATTTTTACATTTTATACCAGATAAAATCCTTGTCGGCCCTAGCAGATTTTGTGCTAAATTATTGTTTAATACGTCCTCGGCGTGAGCAAAAAGTAACAAAAAGTATTAAATTCAAAATATCTGTCGGTTACGATACGACCAAATTATTTCTATGCTGTTAATATTGCGTTAAGGTATACGTTATATTAGAAATCAGGGATAGATTGTTATTTTGGTTATTTTAGCAATTAATTCTGACTTATTGCCGATCCAGTCATAAAAGAAATGGTACGGCAGGGGTTAATGATCACCATGTTAAGCAACCGGTCCCCAGGAAAACAGTGCCCGGTTAACCACTATACGTTTCATCGCCCCACAACACCTTCGACAACTCCAACCGCACGTGAAGCTACAAATTGTAATCTAAATAACAGTAGTAATTAAATGCAACATAGATACTATCAACGATGATTCAAAACCCAACCTACAACTATCGATCCTGGGTGAACTGACCATAGCAGTTAAAATCTAAACACAAAACAACAACGTTAAATTACACGCAACCGTGCTTTCATAAATCATCGTATCGATTTCTCTCTTCGAAAATCAATCGCTGGTAAAAATTCGTTCTGCTGCAGATACCCAATTGACGGTGGAATTTCGAGAAGGGACGAGGACTAAGCTTACAGAGCACTTTTGAGCCACTCCACGAAATTGGCCGGTCTGCCTCGTACGGGATTATTGAGCTCGTACACGTGTATTTTGCAGCGTATCATTCCGTGTTTCTGCATAATGACGACCCTCTCGAAAAGATTATTATGTATATTCGTGGAAATTGCATTCGGCCGTCGGAATTCCTTCGTTCGCCATGGAATTATTGAGTACGCAAAAGTGGCACGGATATGTATTTTTCATAGCTTTCCTCGCTCGGTCGCGATAATAAAACTCGATAGATAGATGGAGAGATGGACGGATGGATGGGTGGATAGATGGATGGATAGATGGATGGACGGTCAGAAAGAAGAGCGATATAGTAAGACAGCGGTTCTCGATAATAAAATGCGAATGCGGGTGTGCTGCTTTTCACACAAAAATTCTCTAACTCCTACGTGCCTCGCGAAAGTAAAGGTGCGAGGAGCGTAAGGAGAATGGGCGATACTACGTGACAAAAGTGAAAGATCCCGAGGACCCTGAGCAGCGACCGCGAGAATAAATTCTCGAAACGCGTAATATACATCAGACATGATATCCGAGACAGTTAAACGATTTACTCGGGCTTAGTTTTACGCTGCGGTGTTCCTCTCTGTCCTTTGAGAATTGCGATTCTAAATTCGGTAGGAGAAAAAGCGCAGCGTTTGCGAGACCCTCTCTCCCGTCAAACACTTACAAGGGAAGGACTTCAATTGTACGACTTCAATTTTAATGAGGTTTTGCAAGATAATAGCATTCAGGTTGCTCGGAATATATGTAAAATGTTAGTCATAGTTACATGGTACTTTCAAAGATATAAGAAATTGAAATCCATACCTCTCGGCATACTATTAACACATCTTAACACTAGATTTACGGGCGTGAAATCTTTTAAATTGCAATATATCAGATAAGGACTTTGAAAAAGGAGGGATCAAGCGGCAAAGATGGTAATTCGTTAAGTCATTATTGTATTATAAAATACACGTGAAATATTTACTGTGCAGCGTCCCTATAAATTTGAGAAATGTTTATAAGACAAGTAGGGACCCGTCAATTTGACGGCTTCCGTAAATCTAGTGTTAAGCGGGAAACGTCTAAACTCGTTTCGTGCATATTATTATTAAAGCGCGGGAGAAGACAAAACAAAGTGAATAAACGAATTTATTTTTTAAAAAGGAACTGAAGGTATATTAAAAAATAACCCATAGTGCAAAAGTTATGGCTGTTTTATGCAGAAGTAAGTTCGCACGCGAATTGCAGAAAATCGTCCGCTATATGGAAAGAATTTGACGAGAAAATACCAGCTTAAGATGTGTTAATATAACTTTGGTTGCAACAGCTATGGCAGCGAAGTAGCATTACCTTAAAGCCGGCAGATCGGAAGTTTGAATTGCTTCTATCTTTAAAACTACTAAATAACTACGGCTAATATTTTACATACATCATGAGGGACCTGTATACTATCATCTTACAAAAACTCATTAAAATTGAGTTCAGTTCAAGTCCTTCCCTTATCAGTGAGCCCCTTTCGAGTTTTTCAATTAATTATATTCGCCCGCCAAAATGTTATCTTCCCCCCGCTCTTAACACTATTCCTACCGACACTTCACGTATACCTTTTCCTACCGCAACCGGTGAATTTGTCAAATGATAATTTTTCCCCAGAAAATGATCAGTAAAAAAAGAAGTGAATATTGAAAAATGTATTATAATGTGAATGTATTATACGTATATTTGAGGAAAAGTCGTGAAGTTTAAAGGCGATTCAATTACGTTGTATATAGGAAATTCTAATCGAAATTTTAAAAACGGTCATTTGACCGGTCGAGGTAGGAATAGTGTTAAAAAACCTTGTCCATCATCGGTCTACAAGAAGAAACTGTCAAACTGTTAATCTCATCACTCGCTGTCCTGTTAAAAATTGAACAGATCCTATGGCAAATATGGCAAAAGGCAAGAACTGCAAGAGATATCAAGGAAAGCTGATAATTCGTGGAATTCACCGAGAAACGCTTTGCCGTCCCAAGACGACCAAAGACGAGCGAGAAGAAACGCCGTGTACTTCTCGCGTCCCTTTTCGTATTTGTACATCCATACGTCGCCGAAGAGCGATGCGGAAAGAACGAGAAATGGAATTGGAAATACGAGGAAACGGGAACTCGAGACCCTGCTATCTCGAGTGGTCGACAACTCTTTCGAACGTGCAACTCGAAAGAAAGGATTCTACGACGCTATTGCTATCGAGAATCAGATTCGGCTTATCTCGAGGAGAAGACGGGAAAGAACGCCGAGTACGTTAGATTCGAGTACACTCTTTTCGACGATCGTACCGGCGCTCTGCGCGAGATCGAAATTTAATTTTCCGGAGGAACACGGCACCCGTTTCCATTCTCGGTTTACACCCTGCAAATTTCTACGGCCTGCTCTTCGTTCGTGAACGCGACTACGTGGAATTCGCGGATCGGATAGACAACGTAATTACGGGGCGTGCTTGCGAAAATGGAATTTTCATAGTGCGATAAATTCTATCGAGATCTACGAGCCTCTTTATTAGTCCTTAAGCCAGATTTACCGTACCTTGAACCACGTAAGAGTATCGATATCTTTGCCAGGGGATCCCGAAACTCGACGCTGCCTTCTGCAACCGGGTAGAGCTCAATTAACCTTTCGGGTTTCGGGTTCTAGAGGTCGTTTCTACAGTAGATTTCTCTCGGTGAATAATGGCGAGATGCTTACTGTTTTCAAGAGATTACGATGTCTGGGTATTCGTTGATTGTTTAACACTAGAACTACCGGCGTTAAATCTATCATATTTCAAAATATTAAATAAGTACTTTGAAAAAGAAGGAATCAAGAGGCGGAAAAGATACTCGATTCGGTGATTTATGTTTTTTAAGATGGACATAGAATATTTATTCTGAGACTCTTCTATAAAGTTGGAGAATTTTTGGAAAGAATTGTGTACCAGTCATTTTGACTGGTTTGGTTGTTCTAGTGTTAACTATCGGTGCAATTATTTTTCTTTAACACTTTTAGCGCCGAAGGACGGTATATCGTCGCAACACTCAACAGATTTCTCATATAATATTAGCATTTTATTACAAAATAATTGAAGATACACAATTTATGCTTTATATTATATGCTCTATACCAAATTATGGGCTAATGATGATTCTTTTTATTTATAACTAGCTGTACTCTGCGCGCGCTGCTACGCCTACAAAAATCGAATTTGAAGAGAACTCGTTATAAGAATTTCGTGCTCACTTTTTTTATTGAAGTACTCTCGGATATACAATATTTTTTTTATTTTTTTACTAAATCAGAAACCTTCGCAGGCATGCGCACAACATCAAAGTTTCATCGCAATCGGATGATCGGTTTAGGAATGCATGAAGGACAATCAAACAATCATTCATTTTTTATATATAGACTACTGTTTATAATGAACAGTCGACTTTTTCATTCTCCTAGCAATGTCAGATAAATATTATTATTATGACTTTCAACGAATATTGAAATACATTTGTCATTGATTTAACGAATCGTCAAAACAAAACAAACGAATCATTGGAAATCCGCTTAAAATTGTATGATCCTGGCGACAACGGTGATCCAAGCCGAAAAGTACAAAACCATCAACGCAATCGGAAAATGTAAAACGTTCAAGAACGTCCGTAAAGTGACGAAACATCGCGAGGGATTACATCGAGAAGGATAAAAAGCCTCGAGGGATAACCAGTGAGAAAATACACATTCCAGGAGGACGATGCGTCCACTTTAAATCTATCAACGTTCCCGCGGCAACAAAAAGGGGCGAAAATCCAGGGACAAAGAAATATACGGGCACGCAGCACATAAATTTCGAGAACGAGCACTGCCAACGAGGTCAGACGTCTACGTAGAGCCGCGTTTCAGCGATAACGAAGCGACGTTAATGCCATTAGGCGTATTCCACGTTGGCTCTTCCTCCTCGGTGGTCCTCAAAAATCCCTAAAACGACGAGAGTCCTAGGTAATGTTATACGTACCACGGGACATCGTCGAAAGTACGCGGCTAGACTTCGTCGAAGGAGGAACTTGATAGGAGGAGAAGAAGAGGGAGAGAAGGAAAAGAAGAAGAAAAAAAAATGAAGGAGGGATAAAGAGATCCATTGGACCGCGAGGTGAAAAGCTGGAAGAAGAAACGGGGACACCGACCGGCCCGTAGAGGGCCGTATTCAAATTGAATCAACGAAGGAGCGCTTCCCTTAATTAGCACGAAATTGAATTAATGCGTCGATCGCGCTCGCATAGCATAGGAGAGAGGGACCTCAATGGCGCTCGAATTAAACATTCATTCGACCGAAATGGGACTTGTGTACCGAAGCACGTTCCGTCTAGCTCAATGAACCGGTAGAAAGAGAGATGGAAAAGTACGGGAAGGGCGAAGAGGTCTGGGAGAAATCAAAGAGAGAAAGAGAACTCGTAACTATGTTACCAAAGTCAAGTGCGCGCGAGCACTCGTGGTCCACTGGATGAAACCATTGTTGCGGCAACACAGATGTCGAGAAGAATTGGGGCCCATATGGTACGACTCTGTCACTCGATTCACTACAGAGTATCATCCTCGGCTATTGTACGAAACTGGAGACTACTTTCTGACCGTTATGGACCAGCGAGAGAAAGAGGAAGAAAAGGAGAAAAAACGAGATGGAGAGAGAAATCGAAAGAAACATCCCATTGGGGATGTCGTTGACGACGAAAGCTCTCTATCGACGTCACCTTTCTTATCGTTAGTTACCCCCTTACAGAAAATAAGATCATCCGAGCTAAAAGTCTCTTGCACATTCTCCTCTTCCCCATCGACGAGCATCCGGTCTCGAATATCGTTTCGATCCAGCTAAGAATCCGTGAATAGACTCGTTCATAAATCGCAAATATCGAGCTTCGCTATCGCCGATCAGATCGTCCTGGAAACGTCTCCGTGAGAGGAAACGTCTCGTTTCTAACTGCATCTATTCACTCGAGGACAATGAATGCAGTTTCTCCTTGGAGTCACTTCGACTCGAGGAACTTTCACGGAAGGACTTTACGTCGCGAGGGACAAAGGGGGAAGGATAATCGTCGGGAATGTCGTGAAATGCAAAAGGGAAACGTACCGTTGGGGTTGCACGACACCTAGGGGCTGTTTCTCGGGGGAAAAAGGGAAAAACGGAGGGAAAGGGTTAACTGCTTGGACCTTTGAGGAGTCGTGTATAATCCCGGGTGTGTAGGTTGGAAGAGAGAGCACCAATATGCCGGTATAAAAGTGTCCCGGGATTACGCTCGTGACAAAGGACTCCGAGGAGCCGATGAAACGATGCCGAGAAGACGAGAGAGAACGGAGGATTTCGTCGGAGAAGTTCGCTTCGAGGCTGATAACGATCTATGGAGGGAAGCGATGTTTTATCCGAAGGAAACAAGCTCGTTAATGAACTTAGCGGATCACCCAAGGACGAACCGTCGACGGACAATGCCGGTGATATCAAAGAGTAATGTAATTAGCACCAAACTGTAATACGGAAATTCTACCTTTAATTAGGCTTTCCACCGAGTTATAGAAGGAACGGTGGAAATTTTCAAAAACTTAAAAATCGCCTTGGAGAAGCAGTTCTTGAGTTGGCGCCATATTCAAGTCACGCGCTTTCTTTAATTCCTTGAGATTAACAATTTTATGGATAGCCATTTGCTACTTTTATATCGTGCTTTCTTGCGTCGATGTTTATTCGGGGCAAAACGTTCCGGAATATTTAAAAGAGGGATTGTCGTCTACGGAAAAAAAAGTCGGCGATGAAAATAATGTAGCGAAAGGAGGAAACATTCTACGTTCAATGTGAAATCCAGAAGCTTGGAAATTTCTCGAAATAACAGGTCACCGGGGCATTTCGCGTCTCTCATTTTCCACGAGCAGTTCCTCCGTCAGTCAACCGAGGCAATTTATGACAATGAATTGCTATACAACCATGCAAGACGAGCTTGAACGTGAAAAGGATATCCTCGTGGATATCCGTAGACGGGGCTTTTCACACAGGCAAATTTCCGAGCACGGGAAATTCAACTCTCCGATATGGGACGTTCTTGTCGAGCGGAAACTTTATGGTACTCGGACATGGAAACAGTGGTATGCATATACGTGTATATATGCCTATGTACATTTTGTTAATGCAACACGTTCGAAGATCTGTCCTGAACATTACCGATCAGTTACCGCACGGGACGGGTTCCTCTTTGTTGAAACGTTTCACTCGATGTAATATATCATCGATATCGTACACCGAAATGCCGCAATATTATTAACACATTAACTGCCCTGTGAAATCTGTGACATTTTCTTGTTAGGTATCGCATGGCAAACGAAGCCGAATATTAATTTAATTATAAAATATGGCTGACATAGGAAGTTGTAAAAAAGAAAAGTTCTTCGTTGAATCGAAGACCAGGAGATAGACTCAAGGACCGTTCTCAAGCGGCATATTGAATTTAACGGAGCAACATCTTCGAAGGAGAAAATGTTACCACGATAATACGGAACATCAGCTTCCAAGCAATCTACGGATGCTGCGTGTGCATCCAGTTCGATGTAATACGAATAATCGAATCAAGCAATCGAGTGAACGGGGAGTAAATTATGCAGACTGTGCAAGGATCATGATTGACCAATTTACTCCTGCATTATGCTCGAAGCGTATAAATTTCTACAACGTGTCCTTCGGTGCAGACGAATCGATCCTTGCAGCGGGATCGAAGGTTGCATCTTTGAGGGGAAATAGAAGAAATATGCGAGTGCATAGAGGTAGAAATGGTAAATGTTTCGTTACGATTGAACTATAAAATATTGCAAAAAAATCCGTTTTCTGAGATGACATTTAGAACGTTGCAAATAGATGAAAATGAGAATTAATCGATATCTGTTGCCTTTGGGAGAATAAAGAAGAACATTTATGCAGCAAACTGAAGATCGCGAAAGTGCAAAGGTAACAAGATAATTAAATGGAAAATATCAAAGGAGAAAACTATTTTCTCACAGAGGACATAAGACAATGCACCTGAATTGTTATAATTTTGTGTCTATGCAATTAAATTCCTTTTTAATGCAAGCTAAAAATTTGTGTTTTCGAAGAACAATAAAGAGCCTTTAATCCACGATCGCGAAGATATATAGAAATATCAAGAGAGAAAATATTTCTCCGCGTTCGAAGTGCGAAATACCCAAAGGATTCGTTCATCGCGAAGAAACACAGTGCGATGCAATTAAATTTTTATAATTTCATCCTCATAAAAGCAGATTGATCTTTATTCTTCTCCAGAAGCATACCTTTTCCGATCGCAGTTAAAAAACGTGCAGTTCCTAGTCCCAAAGAAACACAGAAACAATAAACATATTTCTGTGATCAAAACGCAAAATTCCCAAAAGATTTTCCAATCGCGAAAGAACCCAAGAAAATAGAAAAACAATCCATTTTAAAATTGCACATAGGAAATTGAAACCCAATATTGAAAAATCGTCCTCATAAAACGTGCATCCTTTAACGATCAAAGTGCAAAACACCCAAAAAATGCTCCAACCGCTAAAAAAGAACCCAAGAATCTTTGCGAAAATTTCCCCAACGCGACATTCAACACGAAGAAAATGACTTTTTATCGTGTTCCAAACTAGAACCTCGGCACAAAATAAAAAGACAATCCACTTTGCCATTGCACATAGAAAATTGAAACCCAATATTGAAAAATCGTCCTCATAAAGCGTGCATCCTTTAACGATCAAAGTGCAAAATACCCAAAGGATTCTCGATCGTCAGGGCGGAGAAATTCTTAATCCTTGCCGAAGACGAGATATACACCTGTCCGGAGGAAATTTTACGACCGCCAGGACGGCAATGGGAATGTAAATTTTCCCAAAGACAGACAAGATTTACGACGCGAAATATGTACACCATAAGCCGTGCATCTCTACCTACCTGCGCGTACTGACGCCGGCAAAAAGATACTTTCCGAAAATTCCACGTTAAAAGCAGGTGCACCGAGGTAGAGCCAGGTAAATCTTACGGCTGCTGACGCGGAAGCCTCCCATAACTAAACGGGGTCTTTTCTAAGGGGCCACCTTGGAAATCCTCGTCAGGTATGTACCTATATAACCCTCTATTGCGACTAGAAAGCCCATGAAACCCTACTCGGGACGATTTTATGCACAACCATGGAGTTTAGATCGAAACACTCCTCCGCCATTTCGTCCTCCCAATTTAAAAGTCTGAGAGGCTACGGAATGCGAGGAGGCACGCGATCAAAGCACGGCCTATGGACTCGAAATCGTGCCTGCTTATAACGTGCACGCTTTCCGAGAAGGCATTGCGTTTCGGGAATTTCGGCTTTCATAATCGGAAATCGTCGACGGGATTCTGATTAATGTGCGCGGTATATTTCGTTGAAATGGGAACTGTTTGAATATCTTAAGAGGGGTTGAAGGTGTTAAATGTTTGGAGAGAAATTGTTTACGAAGAAGGATACCGAGTGGTGCAAGTTATATACTTGCAGATTAAGTAGCAAAGTATATTTTAAGATCAGTACTTTTCTTAGATTGAATTTAAAAATTCTATTTTTAATTGAGATATTGATCTTTAGTCAACAATAGAAGTACCTACCGAAACAGTTGAAATGACGAGCTTCTAATTTTTTACATAAAGTAGGTATTTGTAGTATTTAATAAACTTAAATAAAATAGCTTTAACGCTAGTAGGTCTAATATTAAACGAAACGTGCAGAACAAACGGGATGAACAACCCTTGGATCTTCGCATCGATAAGGAAATTAGCAAACAAAGCCAACGATGCGAATAATAAGAAGGAAGATAATGAAACTTTTCTTTGCTCGACGTATCGTTGTTTATTCGAGTCTCGTTTGTGTAGAGATTACAAAAGTAGAAAGTTCCTACTGACGATGAATTATTTGCGGAAAATTCTTCCCTTTCTACGTCAATATCAACGTCCGCCGGCCTCAGCAACGAGTAATCGGTCAACTGGAAAAATTCAGGTAAGAAGTTCGCAGGTACGAGGATTAAGAGAACGGAAGAAGGCCATTGTTGATCTAACATCTATCTTAGATGGTCAGCGAGGAGGAAATTCTGGAATTTTGAAAAAGACGGAGCATCCCCCGGTGCTGATCGATGTGGATGGTAATAACAGAATCTCGTTTTACAGGTAGCAAATTGCGGGGATGATTTTAATGAGACAAGTAATACTTTTTTACCTCTTCTTTTATCGATATTTTTAAACTTTCTTCTTGTTTGGATGAAAGTAAGATTTTTAAAAATTATTAATTCCTTAGGTGGTAAATATAAGAGATGTATTTCGGAATGGCCTGATTTAGAAAGTAATTCTAACTTGAACGAGTCCCTAAACTATTCGTAACAACTTCGTCTGCATTTCATAAGGACTTATCAGTTGATGATTAAATGGTCCGATCTAAAATTATCACCGACGACATATTGCTAATACAAACATCAACTTCTCATGAACAGAAAATATACATAACTTATCTTCCCTTCGTAGAACCCGAAATTTCGCACCATGACCGCTGTATCTATCACTGGCAAATATTTAAAAGACCTTTCCTTCCTTCGTAGCAACAAATAAACCCAATATCAAATTCCATACGGAAACATTCTCAAAAACCGCTCTGAAAGTATCAAAATCGATGAAGCAACTTCGAACATTGACTGAGATGCTCATCACCGTTTAAAAATCTCCACGAACAACGATCTAACCAAAATCATGAACACCCGCGAACGAAGAGAGTCGAGTGCACAGATGAAAAATGAAAATACCGTGAAATAAGTCCAATTAATCCACGTCTAAAGGTAGTATCGACTATTATTAGGAGTTTCCCCCCGGCCATTTAGAGTCGTTGAGGTCCGATTTCCTCGGTGCTCTTTGCCAGCCACCCCCTTCGACCTTCTTGTCCTATGAATCACCGTTTAAAGCGTCGCGTGTGCGAGCGTCGAAATCATTTTTCACGTCGTCGGTTGATTGATACAAACGCGATCTAACCGTGGCGAAAACGCCAGTTCCAGAGAACGTGGCGTTCCGTTGAAGGGAACGAAACGGCGGAAAAAGGAACGCGAAGGGAAAAATAGCGAGAGGCAAGAGTGAAAGAGGGTGGCGGAGGGCACAGGGGTAGAAAGAGAAAAGAACGACGTGTCCGGCTGGTTTTTACGCCTCGTTCTTTTTGCACGAGGACCGGTAGACCGAGATCCCGACAATGAAAACGTCACAGATACAGAAGTCGCCGACAAGGCGGACCTAATTAAGAGAATGGACTCCGTTTTCTTCGATGCTAATCACCGTGAAACCCGAGGTAAATGTCGCGAATGTTCGTTAAACGTCTCCTTTTCTTAAGCTCTACGGAGGAATTCAAGCTTGGGGAATTTGCAAAAAGAATCATAGGGAAATCGCGTTTTTGATAGTTTTCAAAGGTGGTCCAGATGGTTGAGAATAGAATGAAAAGGAAGATTGTTCGTGGTTTCGCTTCTTTTGTCCGAGAAAGAAAGAGTTTTTTTTCAAAACGACACCGGCTACTTGGTTCTTCCGTGTGAAGAATTTAGAAGAGACAAAATTCTTTTCCGTCGTATTAGGACAGTGGTGTCCATTTTCTATGATGATAATCACCATGGAACCCACGTCAAAGTAAAATTTAAAAATGCTCGTAGAACATCCCCAGTCATTTTAATCTTTCTAAAGGATTTTTCAAAGTTTTGCAACTTTGGAGCCAGATTTGGGGTTATGTAAATTTGTAAAAAAAGAATTGTAGAAAGTCTCCATTTTTACTACATTTCAGTAGCGGTCCGTTCGCTTGAGAATACCTCGAAGACAAGGATTCTTTGCGGTTTCGTTTCTTTCGTAGGGAAAAGGAAAGGGTTTCCTTGGAAAGCGACACCGCGTATCCGTTTCACCAGGGTAAAACATCCACGAGAGACGGAATTCGTTTCTGTCGTATTAAGAAAAAAAGATGAACGAGAGTGGAATAGCCCGATACGCGGCAACCGCCGGGCAATTTGCAATTCGCTCGAGATATGCAAAAATCCCATTCGATCGGTGCCCCGGGAAAGTGGTGGATGATGTTGAAGATAGTTCTTACATAATTGTACGTCCGACATGATGGGCGGAGAATGGAAGAAAAATTCATAGAGAAAAGAAGAGGGGGAAGAAAGAGATAACAATACAATTTAACAGGGATTGCTAACGGAGTATAAAAGAGCCTGAAAGAAGTACGGCAGAAAAAAGAAGGGGAGGAGGAACTAAGATAAGAAAGCATATTAAAGAAAAACCTCCGTGATGGTATCCCGTCGTTTTTGTTATTCGAGGAAAGAAAAGTAAGCATCTTTCGAGACAATGAAAAGCAATTTTCTTTTATCCGAACTGTATTTCTTATTACTTCAATTACTCATTCCCCGTTTACTCCTACGACACCCGCGCATTTCTCAATTGTTCGCCATTGAAGGAGGAACGAAGCGCGACTCCGTTATTGACACACATAACTGTCCATGTAAGTTATTCAGAAGTGTCTTCGGCTTAATGAGGAGCAACGACGCGTATACTTACATCGTGGGTGGTGAACGAAGGCGAGCATATTTCCAGATCGTTACGCGAGATACCCGCAAGAAAATTACAGACGAAAGTTTGGAGAACAGCCGGAGGAAAAGTCGGAAGAGCCGATAATGAACTTACGGTCGGCCGTTACAAAAGTCTGATTTATCGAGCGCTTTGTTCGTCCGTAACGCAGCTACGTATACACGTATATACCCCGTCTGTATGGAAATTATCGGAATTGAAAATCACGACAGAGAGCAAATTGCACGCCATTAAATACCCGTCGCAATTCGCTGCTCGTCGTTCGCACAAAGCGCGAGAAATCGTCTCGCATTCCCTCTTCTCCACGTTTCCTCCTCGACACGGAGTCAAGTAAAAATTAACGAACGTAATAAACAACGGGCGATCCTGAAGTTTTACAGGCGTAGGAATATTTAAAATATCATTCCCTAGTCCTCCCGGTAATTAATGCTCGCCGAGGTACGTTCCCTCATAAATTCGCCGATTGACAACCGTTAAACCATTTCGGGATATTTGTCGATGGCGATTATTCCGTTTTATGGCGCCCGGCACTTTGCCATGGGATTAATTCGCCGTTGTATCCGTCAGTCATGAAAACAACAACCATGCGCAACGTGCGTCCCGTAACGAGCGTAGCCGGTTCAATGAATTTAGTCGGCCGTATTTGTCCCGAAACTCGGGCGACTAGATCGTCCATTTTACCCTGCAGGCAGGAGAGAGTCGTTCGTTCTTTCGGATGACTTCGTTCGGTCATCCACGGGGAAAAAAATAAAAATTGCGAGCCATTCAAAAATGCGCATACCCGGCCCAAATAAGCGGGCTCGTTTGCATTCGCAAACGACGGGAAACTGCCGTTTTCCGGCGGACTGTGACGTTTTTTTTTTTATGCCGCCACGATTCTCTCATTATTTCGCGATGATAACAACACGCATCGCGATTCGACACCTTCACTGTGACGATGGTTGCCGAATAACGAACGGCATTGTAATCTTTGCGACTTCAGCCAGATAGTATGATCATTTCGCCTAAGATCTATTGTTTTAGGTGAATTTCAAACCAGAGAAGCTACAATGTACATATTTACGGTGAATAGATTAACTAAGAATTTGTAAAAGCGACGATTGTGTTTGTATGCACAGGTTCGGCCGATATTGGAGCTCGCGAACAACTCAATGATTTCTTATTTTCCAAATGACACGCGTTGCTACCCTTCTGCCAATATAAGGGGTAGAAAACTTCATAAAATAATTCGTAACATACAATTTGTTAAATACAACTCGTAACACTACTCCCCTCTTTAACACTATTCCTACCACGACCGGTCAAATGACCGTTTTTAAAATTTCGATTAGAATTTCCTATATATAACGTAATTGAATCGCCTTTAAACTTCACGACTTTTCCTCAAATATACATATAATACATTCACATTATAATACATTTTTCAGTATTCACTCTTCTTTTTACTGTTCATTTTCTGGGAAAAAATTATCATTTGACAAATTCATCGGTTGCGGTAGGAAAAGGTATACGTGAAGTGTCGGTAGGAATAGTGTTAACTCTTTGAGGCACGGGAATTCAGAAAATAAAATGACCCATGTTGCACAGACAATTTTTTTTCATTGAATAAAGTTGGTTTATATTTATTAACAAAGTTATAAAATAATATAAATTTTCGAGGTGGGACACAAAGTGCCCCAACGTGCATCTTCATGCATCAAAAAGGTGGGACACTTTTAATCCCGCCGTGCCTCAAAGAGTTAAGGGAAATTGGCATGCATTTGTAATTAATAATCTTCGTTAGTTTCTCGTTCGTAACAATATCACATAGAAAAAGCTTCCCTCACAGGTGGAGTGCTGTGGAGGTGGCCATAGACCCTTAAACCCTTGCCCTACAATTCTCTCAGGAGTGCGTGCACATTATCTCAGACGTAATTGTTGGAATAAAAAATCACCGATTTCAGATACGGTATAACTTAGCGCAGAATTAATAGCATGGAAATAATCTCGTCGTTCCGTGGCCTACTGATATTGTCAATATTCTACTTTTTGAACAACTTCAAAACTTTATTTTCAATTTACCGCGTCACGAGTGTCACTCGTTATTTTAGGGTGAGAAGTTAACTGCATCGGTACTGTCACCTAGGAGCCACTGTTCTAGATTTTAGATGAGCTTAGAACCACTGAAGATATTATATATTAATTAATAATTGAAAAAAAAAGTCCAGAGATGATGGAGAAGGATTTAAACTGGAGACCGGTGATTGAGAGCCTCGGATCCCTTCCCTACCGGAGACCTCGCATTTAAATGTTAAATTATGTTTTACCAGAGACGTTGATATTCTAGAATTCTGTATTAAATTTCTTGCAAGCAGAATCGAGGCAAATTTGAAATTATCTGAACATCAAAACGGTAATTCCGCAGAATTCAATTTTACAATACCTCTTTCAGTCGGGTATATTTGATGAGGGGATGGTCGTGCCAGTCAATGTGTTGGAGACATTTTAGTTGGAAATTCAATGAAACATTTAATGAGAATTTTGTAACTATCATGTGATCGTTGAATGAGAAATGAATTGATTGAAACAGTGTAATTTATGCGCGCCAATTACGCGGTTGTTAATCGACAATGACTGATTATCCGCGATGGAGTTCGCTCACGTTTTTTGAGGAGTTTTCAAGCAAATCGGGATTTCGAGTAGCTCTGGTAATTATTCGAAGTCAGGTATTCTCGAGTGTTCGGAAAATCTTGAAAGACGTAATAGTCTTACTATGGACTTAATAGTCTTAATAAGACTCGGAAGCCTTGGAAGTTTCAAAGTGTTGCCGCTACTTAGAAAGCAAAGAGTACGAAAATCGTGTCCAGATTTTGAATTAAAATTAGCATTATTACGTGGATAATTCGGCGGTTTTAATTACTGCGAAAAATTGCAAGGAAGTTATATTAATAACAACCTTTTGTGTTTTTATCTTTACGATAAAAGTTGATAACGAAACGAAGTATAACAGAACTGGAATCAATAACGCGTTCGCATTCTCAATGATATCTTCACGAAAGGAAAGTCTTAATTTATTTTACAAAAATAAAAAATGTTAATTTTACAAAACTTTGAACAAATATAAGTACATACATGCGAGGTAACTGCAAGAAGTTAAAGCGTACAATCCTCCGATGATTCTTCCGTTTTTAAACACCGAACGGAAAGTTAAACAGTGAGATAAAGAAAAAAGTACAGCCATGTTTGAGACTTTTTGCACTCGTTCTTGCGGTCACCTTGGTCACACGAAGGGTTAAGATAACATTGTATATCCACGCTTTTACGTTTCCACCTCCTTTGATCTCTCTCTACACCACTGTAACACCAAAGTTACGACCAGTTTCCTCAACAGATAATAACCTACTAATTCATCTGCTATTCTTCGTAACTTATTTTTAGCCAAAATAGAAAATCCTCACTTCGAAGTACCACGTAATAAATTACAAATATAAAATCAATTGCGTAATCGCAATTTGTAAATGAAATAAAGACAACACTTTCCAACTTAATATTAATATAAAGCTCCTTAAAGTACGTGACGACAAAATGAAAAATCACCATGGTACATTACAAAAAAAAAAGAAACTTCTAGGTGAAATAAAAAACACGGGAGTCAAAGCCGAAACACGTAGTAAAAGAGAAAACAAAAAAAATCACTATACTCCGTTGGTCGGTGACGAAGTTAAATATTCCATCAATTACCCCAATGCTTCTGGCGGGAGGGTTATTAAACTTCAATTTGCAGTAACTCAAAGCAAAAGCAAGCGAAAAGGACACCTCCATTCCGTTTCACTTTTTACCTTATTCTCGTGCCAGTGAATTATTAAATACACACCCAGCTGGCCTCGAATGAAGCTGTAAATGTTTTTTATTTCCTCTTTTTTTTACCCCTTCGTCCTATCTCTCTCTCTCTCCTTCTCCCCCTTCTTTTTTCTCAACCAACGAAAAGTTTAACAGGCAAATCGTGTACTCCCATACGTACACGTGTGTACACGCGGATTCGCGTGGTGTTTTATACGTTACGTATAAAACATTGGGATAATACATTAAAATGAAAATGAATAAGTTGGCCGTATGAAAGCCGAATGGTTACAACGCCGAGTAACAATGCGGCGCGCATTCAACGGCAAACAGGCCGACAAAAATATAATGCATATTTCCAGCGGGAAAAAATATGCAGCTTTGGAACGGCAACAGATTACAAAGTTAATTGTCAAAAACAGGCGGGCGCGAGGCTGTGCGAATAATCCGTAACTTATAACAACAGATCCTGGGTATCGCTTCCACCCGGAAAATCCACTGGATTTTTCGCACAGCCGAGAATAAATTCGACTTTATCGGCGCTCTGTTATGGTGTATTAACCATTTAGTGTCCTGTGTTGAGGGTAGTTCGATATAGTTTCCCCCGTTGTACTTAATATTCTGTTACGTTAATATCCATTTCCGAAGCTGTTAATGACAATATGCTTTTTTTTAAAGTAAAGTAAAAGTGAAGGTTCGGCAACTGCGATAAAAACATTCAAGCGACAGGTTTCACACAAAGTTCCTCTCTTCTCGATGTGCAAGCATAGAAATATTCTACTCGGAGTTCATTTGATTACGCGCCGTAGGAGACCGTAGTAATCATGGTAAAAAGCCTCGCGAACTTTGCGCGCTTATTTGATCACATACCATTTCGAGATGTGCTGTACTCCGGCGGAATACATAATTAACAAAAAAAAAACAAAATGAGGAAATAGAAAAAAATATGAAGAGACAGAGGAAAAAGCGCAAGTGCCAGGGCAGCCTAAAGTGCCCTTCCAATCTGTCGACATTTCCTCCCGACTTTGGCCCGATTAGTGCATTATGCAGCTATGAGAAAAAGGCTAATGAGAGGAATTAATTAAGGTTCAACAGCACGACCTTCTGTTTCAGGCATTATCACTATCTCCTAAATCATAAGATACTTATCCTTCATAGTTTACGAGAGTCCTCCTATTATGTTTGAATGAGCTACCAAGAGGTAGGAGGTAGGAACTCTGTTACTGTTAATCCTTTTCAGCCCTGTGTTAGCCTGTACTCTACGTAGTTCAACCGTTGTAGCTAATTTTCTACCGATGTAATTTCAATTACGGGATTTCACAATGAGTTCGTATCTACGCCTAAATATTCTACGGTACTTATAAACTTATGTTTATAAACTACAGTAGCGAATTTCGCAAAATTTCCTTCACTTGTCCGTCGAAATATTAGAAATAAATGTAATTCGGGCAACAAAGTGAACTTTTTCTTCTGTATTTTCTGCTGTAATTTCTGTCTGCTAACTGCTACATTTTGCTGAGGACCCATTGTTTTAAGTGATTTCCGAATCACCCAAGTTACGATATGCTAACACTCACCGTATGCGCTCAAATGACCAGTTCAGTGAAATGAAAATATGTAATTCCTTATATTATTAACTAAAGGTTGATTTTTGCATTGTTTTCTATATTAAATTTGTAACCTCCTGCATTTCTTTTGGAAAAGTATAATCGTTATTTCATAACCAGTCCAATGATAGGCTACGGTTAGAATTGCTGTACATAAAGTGCCGATACAGTTAATGTTAAATAATAATTTACGAAGAAAACTCTCTAGGAACCGGTGTGGCGTTTGCCGTGTTAACCCCTTGACATACAAATTAAATGGAACTTGATGTGACCAAAAAATACTATTTAATTTCGCTCAAGTGAACAGTTACGTGAAAGCTGAGAAAGAGTACATTTTATTTTGAAATTTGAATTTTTATTAATCAGATTGCTGTTGACAAAGAACATTTAAATAACATTAAAAAATAATAATTTAATAATTCTGCACAGGAAACTGTACTCTAATTGTAAACTGCGCGGCGTCCGCCGAAAAAAGCGCTCGACGAGTCAGACTCGTCAAAGTCCACAGTGGCCCATGAAATAAATGACGAGTCAGACTCGTCATTTTATGTCAAGGGGTTAAGTATCATTCGAACCAACGAAAAAGAGAATTTTGGCGAAGCAAACGCAATCCCCGGTATCTCTTCGATAGCCTTGTTCTCGTAGACGGCACAGTATCTCGTTTTGGTAGACTCGAGCCAACGTTCATGATAAATATCGCCCTCGTTAAGGAACAACCTCTCCGACTGCAGAACGCACAAATAAACGTGCACACTCATGCACAGACAATTTTAACGTCGAGCACCGAATCGTTTTTAAAAATGGGCTTCCAGCGAACGGGGGGACTCGCTAAGACTTTCCGGCTTTTATTGGACGTATAACGACCCTGATCGCGATGTAATGGCACAGCGCATTTAAAGAGTCGACGCGATAAACTCTGCGCGCTTACACGTAGTGCATCGGCTCTGATGTACGCGGTTGCAACGGAAATTGTGCAACCAGATGGGAGGTATCGAAGAGTCGAGAATGCGAAATGACCCTTTTTTTTACGTGGCACGTTGGTTTCGAGAGAATCGGATTTGAAGATTGGTCGTGAAAGGTTGAAATTTGGCTCGATGGGTGTGAGGTTTGTTAGGGTTTTTAAAGGGTTTTCGGAGTTTAGACGGTGCTTTTTCGGTGAATTGTTAATTTTCTTTGTTGCAATATCGTTGCGGGGTAATGTTATTGTTGAAGTTTGATGAAGTAAATTTGTGTTAAGAAATTTATTAGTAAAGAATTAGGAAATTGGAAAATGGTGATTGGATCGATACTGTACTCTTTCAGGCACGGTTTGGGCGGTTCGTGGATGTTTATACTACTTAAAATCCTTCCAATTTCACTGATGAATGTTCAATAGCAATTTCGCATTATTTTGACTTTTTAAATAGAAGGGAATAAAGATTGAAAACCGCCAGAAAGAATCTTTGCAACTTACTTTCTTATAAGTGTCACTTAGGAAAATTGAAACTTCAACAAAATATGATTTTTCCAACATTTAGTTTCCGATCATTGTCAATGAAGCTCCAAGTAATAATCAAAATCAAACAATAAGAAAACACGATCCAGTCGACACAGATCGACTCAATAAAATATGACAATAAAGCGAAAAACAAGAGTAGTTTAAAGACGAAGGAACCCTCGAACGATCCCGGCTGGAAAACTACAAACGAGGATAATAAAACATCGCCTAACAATACGTCGCGTCGCATTGAAAGGATTTCCACGACACCCTAAAGTGGTAGTTGAAATCTCGTTAGGGTGCGAAAATGCGAGGCTGGAAAATGCGTCACCCGAAAAGCCACTCGTTCCGCCTTTTTCTCCTCCTTGTCTCCCATTAATTCCTCTCTTTCCTCTCTCTCTCTCCTACTTTCCACTTTCCCCTCATCCTTTCTCTGTATTTCTTCGCCTTGTCCGTCTTTTTTCCTCTCTTTCCGTCTACACTCCGTCTTCTATCCAACGCCTACGAAGAGGGAGACGAAACCTTGATGCGATTTGACGCGGCAGCACGAGAGAAACTCTTACAATAAAACGATGCTTCGGGAAGATCGCGAAAAAAGAAGGTATGTACACATAGAGAGCGAAAAATAAACGTGTGGGTGGCAAGGGTCGATGGAAAATCAACGGATAAACTGTAAGCGACGAAAAGAAACGTTCTACGTGAAAGAAGAAAAATAACAGCCGATAACGATACCCTTAGAACGTGTAATCGAATGGAAACACAAAGCGGCTGATTGGAAATTGAAAAATGACCTCTCCACGGTAATAACTACGTGAAAATCATCCGCGTCGACTTACCACATCGTTAAATACACCTCGGCCCTGCGAACGTGAAATTATTATCGCGCGATTTCCAGAGACATTTATTAGACTCCGATTACGAGCAAAAAATGGCACGCGGGGTTGTCGTCTAATTTCCGCGCGGATCTACAGGACGTTTCATTATTCGCGGCTCGGGTCGATTGTCTGCGGGGACATGGACAGTGGAACAAACGAGGATTAATCCGGCAGATTTGAATATAATTGATGAATGCGTTGGAAGGAAATGGAGGAAGGTAGAAGGTAAATTGACAGATTTAACGCTAGAACTACCGGCGTGGTCGAAATGGCAAGTTCCTACTTTTTTATAAAAAATCGTCTTTACAGAGGAGTCGTACAATGATATTCCACGTGTATATTATAATACATACATTACTTAACGGATCATCTTTTTTGCAACTTTATTATACTTCTTTCAAAGTACTTACTTCTGTGGATAATTTAAGTGGTACAAAACTTATTCAATATATTTAGATAAAACTGATTTAACGCCGGTAATTTTAGGGTTGATCGTTTAGAGTTTGCGAGATAGACGTAGTAAATTAAAGTGGTTGGTAAAACGGTGTTAGAAAACATAGGAGATTTTTTAAATTAATTAGTAGTAATATACATTGGTGGAGCTACAATTAGCAAATGAATTTGCAAAGGTTTGTTCGAATGGCTTTTTGCGGCTGAAATTGCAACGGTGTCATTCTAGTTGACGTTACCAGACTTGTTGGCATACTACCCACTGTTTGCTCAGAATAATCGACCTTTTTCTCCTATTTCAAATTCCTGCCGTGGAAAGGATCTCGATGCTCGAACTTTTATAACTTTTGACACGTGTAAAAGTTCCAAAAAGTTTGAAGGAAAATTTACGACCCCTATGAATTTTTAGATCTGCATCTGAATAATTATTCGCTGTAGAATACTATTTACAAAACCGTATCGATCCCTCTTCAAACTTATCTATGGATATAACAAAAGAACGCACGTTATGACAGTGATTTAAATAGTTCATTCTTCATTTCGAAATACACATGTATAGTTGCATTTCAAATCTTCCTGAACTTAAAATACAAAAGTAGATAATCTTGCTATTCTTTTTTTAAATTTGAGCGACTGATTTTCAATCGGATTATACGGGGTCATAGTGTATTTAGATTTTCAGTTTGGGATGTACGTTAAGTTCCGTCCAATTAAACAACTATGAAATCCACCACGTAATACAATTTGTTATCATTCCTACAAATTACTACCACCACACCGTGATATACATTAACCCTTTGCAGTCCTATGTCGAGCTACACTCGACATTGCTTTTCACTTCATTTTACTTTCTGATAATTTAATATCGACATTCCAATTTTATAACGATTTTGCAATATCATCTGAATATCCGTCAGTACCTATAGTTATTGCTACTATTAAAAAAAATTGAATAACCAACGATAGAAAATGTTGTGAAATTAATTTCATTTAACTCACTATAAAATTGACAAAATAATTCGGACCGCAAAGGGTAAATCGCAACACAAAATAAGTAATACATACAATTTCCCTAAATTTCTATCTTAGCAAATTTCGAAGATTTTGAATCTCTTTTAAAATTCGCAATAATTTTCCACCCTTCTGCCTTATACCGTAATATTCACCATCACATTACGAAAGAAAAACTGCAAAATATTAAGTGCACGATCTCAATGCATATTAAACCTTACCGCATGTATCTCCGTCGCTTTTCGATTCAACCCTCGCGAAATAATTACGCATGAATCATCCCGATACCGCGAAGCTGCAGCGCCGGAGGCGGTATAGTCCATACGGACTAAATATCTACGCGCAGAAACCACCGAGAAATTACCAACGCACGCGGTACAAATGCGTGCACTTTTTTAACGAATGCACGTCGAAGAGAGAAAAAAACGCGAAAGAAAAAACTCCGCGGCGCAACTCAGCGCGGTGCGCGTGTAATTGAATCGTTCGAAATCCGCGCGATTTGCATCGGGCCGTGACGAATGCTAAAGCTCCGTTCATAATCGCACGCGCATAAATCGTCGCTAGGCCGAGGAGGCTTAAAAGCGTTGTCTGCCACTGTCACATCGAAGACCCGTGTGAAAGCTCATGGGAAAGCAGAAAAAAAAGAGCGTGGTGATGGGGAATATTAATGTATCGGTGCATGAAAACAGCTAGTTGAACGGGTATACGGATGCGTTACAGATTTGCGCCGAGTATTTGCACTTTTGGGATGCAGTTTGTGATTTTTAAAGTAATTTCTCTTCGACCTTGTACCGATTTTGTTGAAACTTACGAGAGGGATGGTTTTCAAGCAAATATTTGGCTCCTTTGTTTTTATCGGCCATTGTTCATACTGCTGGGGTTAAAATACCCCTCAAAGTTGTGGGGTGAAAATGGATTTTGGGAATATCTCTGTAACTAAAGTACATGGAAAAGTTACTTTCTATAATTGTGTATTCTTTAAGCTGATTGTCGATCTTTTCGAGAAAAGTTTATTTTCACATTATTATTGGTTTACTTTTGGTTTAATGAATTATTCTGATAATTTATAAGAAATTGATGAAAAGCAGAGTTGCAGAATCTACTGTGTTCCGTCTGGTACTTATCCCTTTACCTTCGAATAACGAGTTGGAATATTAACGAAATATATGGAATGGGAAATTCTGAATTTTTCTAAAACCTCTCAAGCTTGAAGTACTAATGGGACACGACAAGATGAAATTATTTCCATGCCATAAATAACTGATACATTTTTATTCCAGCAATATATTTCTGAATTTTCGCGCAAGCAATATCAAACAATATCGATGAGAAAGGAATTAAGAATAGTGATTTGTATTTGTTCTTTAAAGCTAATAAACTTCATTATCACATTTTATCACCGAAAAATATCATTAATTGTCAGCAGTACATTGTCTATACAGAATTTAGAAAAACACTTTGAAATTGGCGCCACTGAAATTTGACTTGGTCTGTCTTCTTAAATCAATTTATATTAATTTACAATTGAGAAGAATTTTCATGGTTCGAGATATCGATGCAATGCCGCGCGTTTAAAACATCCTTGAATGTCTGAATTTGTTAATTTGTCGGAGAAATCGGGGCTAGATTATATTTATAATGAAATAAAATTAGTAACAACTAACTGCAATGAATATGCCGCGGGATATTACACCCTTCACTAGCAACGTGCACGCGCGCGTTGCATTAAGTATGCTTCACGCATTTCATAAAATTTAACTTACTTAATTTACGAGATGTTTAATTTGGCCGGGATGTTGGTAAAAAAAAAAGAAGAATTTTCGTAATGAGATAAAGCACGCTTCGTTAAACGAATTTCACTTCAAATACATTTAAATTCCACCCTGTCGCGGCTCTCGGGCTAAATACTGTGTATAACTATAAATTATCTTGATGCTCTGGGAAGAAAGTTTCGCGACGAAAATTGGCATTGTTGAACAGTTCGTTTTTTTGTTGTCGGTTCTGAAAAATTTATTTTTCAGTACACAGCACTTCTCATTTTGTTTGTCAAGTTTGAAGAGTTTACTTTTCGGTACTTAACACGTTTTTTGTTCTGTTTCCCCGGTGCAGAGATTCTCGTTAGAGCGGAAAGTTGATAAAAAATTTACGAGAATCTTCACGGCAAAATATGGAAAAATTGTGGAATATTTTTTTTCATCAAAACTCTCGCGGGGAAAATATTGAGTACGCGCACGGTTGGTCGAAACTTCAATTTACATTTAGCGTGTATTTTTACGGATTACTATATATTTTCCGTTTCGACGTGTGCACGCGGACACTGGCTCCCTATTAATTATTTTACCCGGCTTACGTATCAATCTACGTCGAGTTTTCGTAATGAGAAGGAGCTAATTGTAAGTGCGCACTGTTCCATTTTTCAAATTAATTTTTCCCAAAAACGAGACCTCGAATACACGAAAAAAGATGAAAATAATTCCAAAGCTTCTTATTATATTTAAAAAAAAAGCAAGCCAATTTTGACATCAAGATTATACATACCCATAGAATTAAATAATTCATTAACAAAAGAACCATCTCAAACTGAATCCGCAAACTTCCCCCACCAAATGCTATTCCCATAGGCCCGATTAATCGTGAACCGAGAAATATCATCGTTCCGTTAATTAAACGTCTGATTGCACGCGAACGACGGTGGAATGTAGCGTGTATTAAATAATAGGAAGCCGGCCTGATATTAGATGCATACGATGCGCGTCCCAGTGACAATGGTAGCTAGACTTACACCGAGACCAGCCGCAGCTTAATGAAAACGGTATTGTTGCGTTTCCCAAATAAATCGCGGGCTTGGTGGCCGCCGGTAGTGCTTTTGCTATGGCGTCGAAACGCGAATCAATTCGAATGGTAATTTAGTGGCGATGCTTGCACGGATTATATCGGTCGGGGGATAGCATTTCGGATTCCTCTCGAATGGACGCGATTATGCGCATATTCGCAGATCCGTGTCGCGTGTGAATATCATCGAGGAAAACACCGAGAGTATATTTCATCTAGTTTCCGTTAATTCTTTTTTCTCTTGCTCTCGCCAGCCCCCTCCCCCTACCTCATTCCCCCGTTTCGTCGCCACTGTTAATTTATTGCCTCTACCGCGAAAAGTTTCTCGTTGCGCAATATTAATAGTTCTTGGCTTTCCCCGTGACTACCCGTATAGTTAAACGGCATCGTTCTGTAACTCGAAGAAACTATGGCTCAAAGTTTTCGTCGCTAAAACAATTTGGCTGGTGTAAAGTAACGACTGGTTAAAGCTAAGCAGAGTTCACGGGTTAACGTCGTGTGTCGCGGCAATGCCGTAATATCTTTCACACCCCCGATCGTGCGATAACGTAATCGTTTATATTAATCCTTTTTAACGCGCTGCTGTGTACACGTAGGAGCGAAGTTAACGACGGATACGTGACTTTCACGACCGAACTAGTTGGCTGCGCTACGAATACGTGGAAATTCGTGACTTTGCCCGGTACTCGTATTATCGGATATACGATACTCTCGTAAGAAGAAAATTATTGTATATTTTCCCGCGCGAAGATTTATTGGACTAATTTTCACAACGGTTACGAGGGGATTAAGGGTTAACGGCTGAATGGCGAGTGTTTTTAAGCACGTTGCTGTTGGTATTATCGAAGACAAGGAATTGTTGGTTATTTCACATTTCAGAGACATATTACGCAGGATTTGTTTATACTTTTATATCGAACGACGGGACTGTCACTCTAATTTGTCAAGACACGCGGATTGCTAACAGAAATTTTACTATTGGGATGAAAACCTCATCGAGAATACGTTGATCCTTTATTACGTTAAAGAAGTTAGTATTAAGTGACGTCGTACGGGGCGCTATCGTCTAAAACAATGAATCACGTAACGCCGGGCATGATGTCCTCCGTAATTTCCAATATCTCGTGCAACTCATACAGTCTTATAGTAAACGATGATTTTGCTTTTGCGAATAGACGTGACAAAAGATGTTGTGTCAAGGTGTTATTACACCTCGCTAACGATGAGTAAGATCACGGAAAAGTCGATGAACTTGAACATCGCGACGCACACTTATCGTGGAATTCTTCGATTTGAGAGAAACGTTAATGCGAGAAAAACTGACAATGACTTACCCGATTCTCGATCGTAAAGTCCACACGAAGGGAGTCACAATCGGCACAACTCGATCTTATCAGCGTTGACGTCTTTGAGTTTCACGAAACGTGCTTCATAACCGCAAACCGAAAACGATGTGCGTTCGTTCGCATCTAAAATGCAACTTGAACGGTAGCCCGCGCTTTAGTGACTGTCGAAGGAGCAAGAGTGGGGACACTGTCCCCACGAGATGTCGATTGGATAAATGTCCACCAGGTGGCGGTATAGACCCAGCGGGCATTTTCAACGAACGACGAAAAGGTCGCACTCTACTATGGTGAAGCTCTAAGGATAATTATAAAAGAGAGAAACCAATTTTACCTTTCGTCGGCCACTGAATAAACATTCTTTAGGGTTATTTATAACTGCGTCACGAATTGAAAATAATATGTTTTTCATTTTCTATTTAACTTTGAATGTTCAACGACGTTGTATTTTCGCAGAAAAACAAGTATTGCGTATGAAAGAAAGTTTCATGTCATAACATGAAGATTAGCAAAATAAAACATATTTACCCTATAATTTTTCAAGTATTTTAACGAAATTTTCAATGTATTTTAGAGATAAATAACAATTAAACTTTACATCGCGGTATGACTGCTGTAATTCTAATTACAATTGTAATATGGTCACGTAAACGTATATGTACGTAGGTATGCAAATCCGCATAAACATGTATGTCGCGTACATTACAGATGGGGCTTTCTGCTTCAACCGAGATGCTTTAGATGGAAAGAAAACATGTAATTGCAAAATAAAATATTTGTTGAGAATTCACAACCATTCCGCTGTACAATACGCAAGGTAAACTTTCGTATATTTATATCCAAACAAACAAATATCTAAAATGAGCACATGATATGCATAGTAAAGAATTCAATTGCATATTTCAAATGCTTGCTTGTACATGAAGTAAAAAAATTCATTTACTCATTACACTGATTTGAATGCTTTTTATAAAAAAAACCGTAATATTTGGAAATGGTATAAGTCCCTTTCTTTCTATTATGAGATATTTGAGAGTTCGTACAATAGGTTTTACGCTATAACATGTAACAGTTGAACTGTTTTGGACGAAATCATGAGAACATTTCATTCTATTTACTTCGCTGTTTGAAATACAAAAAGAAGCAACCTATGTTTAGCTAAAGCTTAAACACACTTTTCTCAAAAACAGGCTTACAACATTTTTAAAAGTAGCTGCCCAAATGATGCCTAGAATTTTACTAGTCAGATAACGCTTCTCACCGTATAAAAATACAAATTACAATGTAAATTTGTTGATCGTATCCGATACATCTATTTGAAAGAAGCATAACATCGAAAAGCAAAGAAAGGCGTATTAAATTTCGCGGTAAATTAGTCTAATGGCAAAAGTTCACAGCAGATGGCGCATAAGTGAGCGATCGACGCGCCATTCCACTTGCTATCCGATCGTTCGTGTGGTAAGGGGCAGGGCGGGGTGTTGCTGACGTCACTTTCGGCAATGTCCGCCAACACTCGAGTGGCCCGATCTCGCCCGAACGGGTCAATGTCTGAGGAGGCTTCGAAAAATTCGTAGCTGGTGTGGTGTTCCCGTGCTCGGCGAGGAAGAAAAGTCGTCGTTGATCGTCGAGTATCGCGTGATTTTTTTCGCGTAAATCGAGCTCGCGCCCTTGTTCCTTTCCCGCCATTAGGTACGAGGCGTCGTTCGGTTGCACAGTGCTTTTTACGTTCGTCGAAAGCAGCGGTGGACAACGACGGCGACGACGATCTCCCCTCGAGCGACGTCGACACGGACGACAACGGAACAACGACGACGACGACGACGAAGACGTCCACGTCGGCGTCAACGCGGCCTTCGCCGTTTTACTTGTGTAGCTTAGAGACCATCGCAGCAAAATGTGCAGAATCCTGGCAAGTCGAGGAAGACGGGCCTGAGAAGTCGAGAAGCGCGAGAAAGAGTGACGAGCAGTGACGAGATTTGAAGTGTATCGAAAGAGATAGAGGAAGTAAGAAAGAGTGGAAGTGGAGGAGGTGAGGCGGTAGCGCTCTCCCCGCGCCCTCCGAACGTACGGGCGGTAGAGCGAGAGAAAGGAAAAGAGAAAGAGAGAGAGAGAGATATATAGGATAGTCAGCGACTACGCCGCTAGGCCGAAAAAGAGAAGATGAGTGGATAAAGAAAACCGAAAGCGCGAGTGGTTGGTGCGTGGAGAGTAACCAGCGGTGTAAAGACAGACGGTCGTCAGGGTTGCGTCGTGGAAATAAAAGTCCACGGCGTTGCCGCTCCCGTGGTAGCGACGGTGACGTTCGTAAGTCGGCAGCAACGAAGAAACCCGAGCCGACAGAAAGATCGTCGTGGAGTTGCGCTATATAGGAAGGCTACCAAGTGCGGCGGTGTGCCTCCACTGGCGAGAAGCGTACGAGCCGTTCCGAAAACGTCGACCCCCGCCTCCCCTCGCGGCAGAGCCCTCCTCAATTCCCTGCGCCATCCTCGGGTTATTAGGTAGTAGCACCGCGATTCTCGTTCCGCGATACTCCCTGACAGTGGGACATCGTACGAAAAATCGACGTCAAATCCCGTTGACTCGTGGCTCGCCACCATTGCCGGATGAAATATCGTGCCGGTGGACGGCGCTGAAGGAACGAAAGGAGAATCCTGCGGTTGTCGCGGGAAGGTGCTTGTGCGAACGGAGTGTGTCTGTGTAACCCGGTGCGCGCCACCTCGCCACGACCAACGTCGATCGTGAGAGAGTCGCTGGCATCGCTGCCACCGTCGTCAGCGCGAGCGAGCATACTCGAGAGTGTCGAGAGTGCGAAAATTTCGACGCCTCCTGCCTCCCCATATCCCTCTCCCTCTTTTTCGCTGGTGGTCGTCCCTCCACGGTTACCCGCGATAGTTTCCTCTTTCTCGATCTCGCGCGCGCTCTTCTCGCTCCCCGTTTTTCCCTCTCTCCCGTCCCTCCTGCTCCCTCTGGCCCTTCCGTTGACTCTTACTCTATCTCTTTCTTCTTCTCTTTCTCTCCCTCTGTCTTTCTTCTATCCGTCTCTCTCCTCGCGTCGTTCCCTCTCACTCTCTTTCTCTCCCTTCATCCGTCGATCGAGCGCGGCCGTGGCGTAATATAGAAGAACCGAACCGTGCGGACGTGCATGCGTGCGTGCGATGTGATTATCGTTCCGTGCTGTCATTGATGTCCGAGGTGGTGTCGACGACGACGAAGACGACGACGACGCGCTGCTCGGTTAGTTCACGTGAGCCGTTTGCGAGGAGGAGGAGGAGGAAGTGGCACGGCCGGCCGAGGCGGCGGCCAGCGGAAGCAGAGGCGGCGTACTCCGGACCTCGGTACCAGGTGGAGGCGGAGGAGCCGGTCGAGAAGGTATCAGGATGAGCGGCCGACCGAGGACCACCTCCTTCGCCGAGGGCAACAAGCTGCCCGCGAATCCGCCCCTGGGTGGCATGAAGATCAGCAGTGAGTACCGTAGGACGTGCCTTAACCTCTAGCACGGCTTTTGCTCCAACTCCTCGGGTTCTCTCGGGCTTCTCCCCTCCTCTCTCGGACGATTGCCTCTTCCCGCACCCTGCCTCTCTTCGTTCCTCTCTCTCTCTCTCTCTTTCTCCTCCCCACGAGTCTCCCTCCCGGAGTTCCCTTCCTCCTCGTCGCTCCTCTTTCCACGCTCTTTCTCTCGCCGCCTCGCTCGTTCGCCTGTCCGTCTCCGAATGCAGAGCCGTGCGTCTGCGTGCGAGTGCCTGGCTTACTCTTCGGAAGGCGATGGAGCGGCTGCCCGAGGAAGAGGGTAGGGGGGATTGTTCTTTTTACCCGATGCTGCTTAGATACACCTTCGTGATTCTTTATTTTGGCGGCTTCTGCTGAATTCGATGTTTACGTGATCACCAATTTCAGAAGTGTGCACGCTTCTTTCAATGATTATATCTTCACCGAAGTCGTCGAAACGCAACGTCGTTCGGTCGTATCGTCACTTTGCGAGTACGATTCGTCGTTTCATGAAAAGTTCTCGTTGCTAGTTTTCAAGGCAGGGCGGAATGGTGATTTATACACGGAGAAGTGACAGTTGATCGTGTTTTAAAGAAAATCTTGATTGGAAGGTGTCATGATAAACGTTGCATTCAGCTATACCGCGATATTATTAACAGTTTTGTGATTACGGTCCAAGTAGATTCCCCTTTCTTTGCATGCGTAACGTAGAGCACAATGTTGTAAGGTAAAGATTGACGTTAGATGCACAGGTCTAACCTAAATTCTGTTCCGGCATGTCGTACCGTTTGTATTGTTCGCATGCTTGTAAATTGTATTTTGTAAGTATCGTATAAGTTTCTTTGAAAGAGACATCAATAGAATCATCAAACCTTTTATTCATGACTTCTGCAACTACAGTGGTATACAAACTGTCAACGTCAATATGAACAAGGTGCTAGAATTATATTTTATAACATCTTGGAGGATCAGATTCAACTGGGGAGAGCAATCGAATCGTAGAATTGCTTTCCTTCATCCTTTTATGAATAGTACTAGACCATTGATAAGTTTGAATGAAACTCGAACCCCATTATTTCATATACCATAGAATATATTCTTTATGAACCGAGAGCCATTGATTGTTTCAATGTATTGCTAATAGAAATGGAGAACGAAATTGCAAAGGCATTCTTTAGGATATTACAAACTACGTACCACTTTTCTATAATGCAACGAGCATTTAATACAAATTTACTACATGTAGCCATGAAACTAACGATACAGAGGGTTTTTCACAAGATTGGTTCCACAGACGGCGTACCTAAATTGAAACATATCTTATTAACCATCCAGATGTATGGTAAAGCTGCCGTATATGGAAAGCCTTTACTGTTTACATTCTTATTATAGTTCTTATAAAACATTTATCAATTAAATTACATCTTCGCAAGCAATTTTACAGTTATATCGTTTGTAAGATTGCAATATTTCGCAAACCCACAGAATTGCATTGAAAAAAGTCTACGACCGACTCTATAGCATTATTCGTAGGTAAATGTATGTACAGGTCAAGTTTCTTTCTCCCTTGAACGTAAATATCAAATTTCTTGACTTCATTGTTAGTCGAGATCACGTTTTACCGCATTTAGCGTAATGGTTTCTCATGGACGAGAGTAATTCCGAAACCGTAAACGGTTGACCTTACTTTCGATATTTCATTAGCGCTTGTACGATCATGCATATAAAGACATTTCATCGAATATCATTCCTCCCATGAAATGCGTCATCCGTGAAAGTGCAATTTCTTTTGCTGATAATCCGAAGAGGTAGATATCGTCCACCTGAAATTTGGGACACGCCCTTTCGGACCCTCTGAAAATTTCAGGTATACCTTCGCTCCTCGAGACACAATAAAAGGATCTACGACGCCGAAGGGAAAAGAAACCCAGAGTTACTTCCTCGCGTTGCCAACTTCTACGGCATTTAGGAAATTCGTAAAAAAAAAGAGAAAAGAAAACAAAATCCCCTATACCATTGAAATCATCTGCCACACGGAATCTTTCTCTTTCGATACGCGTTTGTCTTTGTTTCCTTTAATGTTGAAAAATCGAAACTTACTTTTCATTTAAGGCGCATCCTCGTGAAATATTTTAACGATACTTTTATTCATTTATTTATCGACAGACAATCCCTTTAGTACAAATAATAATATAAAATGCATCATTAATACGAAAATCATAAACACTAGAAGTACCGAGGCAGTCAAAATGATTAATAAATTAATAAATTCTCCAAATTAATGGAGGAGTCATACCGCAGATATTTCATGCCTATTTTCTAAACTATAAATTACTGAATTGATCATCTCTTTCACCTCGTCATTCTTCTTTTTCCATAGTACTTATTTAATACATTTAATTATAATAGATTTATCGCTGGTAGATCTAATGGTACGTCGAGTAACAGTTATTAAAAACGTATGGAATGAAAGATTTTCTAAAAATAATTTTGAAAAAATCAATACTCCAACGTTTATTCCAACCCGAGTAATTAATCGTCGTAAACGAAGATGCATTGCTCATAATGTTATCGATTTGACGTAAAATATACCGCGATGGAATCAAACGCTCCATCATATCATCTCATTAGCTATCAAAGCTTCCTTAATTGCTCTTTTATGTAATTTCGCCGATCATTATTATACTCGCTAACGATACACGCTCAGAATTGTAATTCTGAAACGTGCGATCGATATATGATGGAGATGGTCTAAATAAAGAGACTGCGTTTAAGTTCTTGTCAATCGCCATTGCAGCATTGATGCTGAATGGCCATGCAGATGCCCTCAGGCGTCTTATATCCATTACATTTTTGGCGGGAGTTTAATTTACCTTCCCTGTGACACAACGAACGACACGCGTGCAAGATTCACGTAATGCAACGTGATCGTTCGATTTCTATGTAATTCCGTTCTTTCAGAGTAAACTAGACGATTTCTTCTTTCCTATTTCTTTCGCTTTAACAATAAATCTACCATACTAAAAATTTCTCAAATTGCCGCGGGGTACATGAAGTGAATATTCCGTTTCTATCTTGTAAAACCTAAGTTACTTAAACGATCGTCATTTTCACGTCTTGATTTCTCTTTCTGCAAAGTACTTATTCGGTATATTTAAATATAATAAATGTAACGCCGGTAGTTCTAGTGTTAAAAAGAAAGTGACTTATGCCACTTTCAATATGGGCGATTTCCAAACCATCAACGCTAAGATATACCGAATGATTACTTAAAAAAGAGTCCAAAGCGGCAAAGATTTGTACCGGGACTAATTTGAAGTCACTAATTAAAAGTCTGGGCCTTTAATCCACACCCACAACTCCGTGAATTTCACAATTGATCATTTTCTATAATATATAATTTATAATAATTACACATAAGGCTCTCATTAAACAGAATTAAGCTAAATCCTTTCGTTCTTGTCCGCAAATGTAACCAGGATCTCGTTATCTAATCAATCTACGTAATTGCATTAATGAATCAATGCATTGGAGAGACTAATCGTGATCGTACACCGCAAATGCTTTGTCGTTGCAGTATCGCATCGCGGATGTTTCATCGAAGGTTGCAAGAAATCTTCATCTCTCGTTGCACAATTCAACGGTGCTTGTAATTCGAATTAACGCCATAAGCAAGAATAAGTGAAACGACACAGTCCCGTGAATTTTGATAAGCATGAAATTCACCGTGAAATATTTAGCAGCGTTATGTAGGGTTTACGTCGGAACTTTAATATCGCGTTCTCCTTGCACGAGAGACGATACTCAAATTTTACAGTGTCGTACCAAAAGCTCGATGTCGTCCTACGGCGGATGGTTTGCCGTCGTTTCGACCTCGTCAATTATTACCGTGGCTTTCTCTCTTTCTCTAAAGATATAAATTCTGCGCGAATAAAACATTGCTCATACGTGCCAGGAAATATCGACCGTAGCCGAGCAGACGTTGTTTAACATTTCCATGCAAGAAGAGTCTCTTTGATCTCGCGGGTTTTTACTTGCCGGATATTTTGCTTCGCCGAGTTTTCATCTTCGGGTCGAGAATAATCCATTTTCAAGAGGCTCATTCCATCGTGATTATCTTGAGGACGAATAATTGGCGTTATACGTCGCAAAAATAGAGAAGTCTTGCGGTATGAAGTACGAGTAAGGGTCCCGGAAACCTGAGATTGACGAATGACAACCGAAAACAACACTCCTTTCGTTGTTCCCATGACGACGCAACGAATGTGCGGCTCTTTCGGCCAATAAAACGTTAGAATCGAAAATGACGTCAGAACGAGGGATGTCTCTATCCGCCAGGCCAATCAGAACAAACCAGAGGCTAGAGGACTTCGTTATTTTTGCGAGGTATACCTTACCTCCAGAATTGAATGCCATCCTAGAGATTTCACGCTGACGAGTACTAATTGTGAGCATTTAACGTTTCATGGGATTTCGTAACTTCTTTGATATTTGTGGAGTGTAGGGGACAAAAATTGAGTGTAATGGGGGTTTCATTTATCATATTTAAGGCAGAGCAGGTTACGATGGGCGTAGCTGTATGTCGACGGTTATGGTGGTACGGTGACACAGTCATGGAGTTTAGACAATGGGGCCTGCCGCCACAGACATTTTTCTCACGCGACGCGAACGGTATTCTTTTCTTCTTCTGCAATTTTTGGCAGGGTAATTGCCATGGTAACTTCGCCTAGGATCTGCGGTTTTATATGGGTTTCGAACCACCGAATGTTTAATATGTTAAATAACAGTTTCAAAAAAATCTTGCAGAGGTTGTAGTCATTTGATCTCGCAGCCGTTAATTGCGAGCTCAATACTTCGATTACATAGCCACCATAATCATCCGTGTACAAGATTATTTTCCATAAACTTTTAATAAGATTGTCCGCGATGCACCTGATAATTTGAAATTAAATACAAAACTTTGAGCAAGTTTTTTCATGCTTCATATTTTACATTTTTTAAAGCGGACAATTAAAAGTCATGAATATGTTTCAGTAAAATTAAATGCCAATGACGTATTCGTTTGCTGAAATGAAAAATAAAATAAAATAACTCATTGCATGCAATGGTGTATCGATTGGAGCGAGACTTTCTTGGAACCGTTAAAGCGCATTATCCAGGACATTATGGTGCATTATAGTCACCGTGATTCAGGGCCCATTTAAGACCGTACTTCTTTTCTGAAATGGTTATTTATATAATAAAATATTGTCTGAATTATTTTGCCTTCATTATTCAAGAGTTATTTCCACAACAGTATGACGGAACTTGTATGGAATAGTTTTACTCTAGATCAACAAGATGCATCGGCAGGGTCTATGGTGGCTGAAGAGATACATTACGCGAATCTTTAATGAGAATTCTGAATTGGAAAAGTACTCCAATCCATTAATAGATATTCCAATTTAATTTAATCGGTTTCAAATACTCGTTTTTTAAGCGGTAGAGAAATACTATTTACGGTATTGTAGTTTATAGTGGCTATGGCGTTAATGGCTCGGACTCGTAATTAGTGGAAATTTATGTTAAATTATTATTTAATATATCATGGCTTCAATGATTCGGAACCCACCTAAAACAGTAGGTATTAGGCGAAATTACCATAGCAGTTAAAGACACAAAAATATAAAACACAGGGGGAGGCTATGATGAGTAAGAAGGGAAATTACGTGAATCTTTAATAAGTATTCTGAATAGGAAGATTACTCCAATTCGCTATTAGGTATTGCAAGTTATTTCATTCGGTTACAAACAATCGATTTTTAAATGATAAAGAGGTACTATTTAAGTAGGCTGTAGTAGTTTAAGGTGGCTATAGAGTTTAAGGCTCGGACTCGTAATTAGTGGAAATTTATCTTAAATTTTTATTTAATATATCACAGCCTCAACAGTTCAGAATCCACCCAAAACAGTAGGTCCTATGCGAAATGACCGTAGCATTTCGAAAAGTATCGAACAAAGTTAAAGATGCATCGGTGCAATATCAGTTCGAAGCAGCAAATAAAGCATTATCTGAAAGCTTTCCATTATCTCATAGAAATCCAAAGTTCACAAATTACACATAAAACAGACCAATGTACATTCACAGTGATTCACAGCCAATCCATAATCACAACCCCTACGTAAACTGACCATCAAACAATTTATTTTAAAATCACGAATGCTGCGATGGCTCAGGAAACTCCGGTAATATAATTCATACGGTAGAACTTATTATTCCGCCGGTAGCTTCATTTGAAATACAATTCACTGATAAAATTTGCAAAATACAGTTTCCAACTCATAGGATCGCACCGCATTCGACGCATTTTAGAGAGGAAAAATGGCAGATTCGTGAAGAGAGAGAGAGAGAGAGAGAGAAGTAAAAAGTATAACAACGGACCCGCATCTCGCGACACGTCGAACAGACCCGATCCGTGGGTCGATTTAAAAATTTCATGCCTTCGGCGGGACTGCGGGCGGATCACACAGAATGATCGCATGACACATTCATGGGTAGGAGAGTACGGTCGCTTAGGAAACTAGGTCAATATCCTGCCGTCACGTTGACGCGCGTCGTCCGAATCGACGTACAAAAGCGAAATAAAATGAAAATTTCCAAGCTGAACCGCCAAGTAGGTGACACGTTACCGGCCTGTCATCGTCGATGTGCGCGCATTTAATGAAAATTTTAAATTAGCCTCGATCACCAGCACCACTTCTGCGATGTCATCGGGGCGTGCGTTGAAAATACCATCATTGACGGTGTATTAATCGACCACCTGTCTCCTAGGAATCATACTTTCGTAGAAAACCCATGAAGTTTTCGGAGGAAGGCATACATTTGGATTTCTATTCCCATTACGATCTCGATACTCTGCCCCGTATAGATCTCTCTATCGAAAGCAAAGTCCAAGAAGAGGGTCGAGGAAAGTCGTATGCTCGAAGGTTTATGAAAAGAAAAGAAGAAAAAAATCGTCCATCACTTTCTACTTACCTTTCCTCTTCTCCTACCTAATGACACGTTTGTGTCAAACCGTTAGCGGTTGTTTGCGTTGCAAAAAGGCCGATCGGATTACCGTCTCACGTGTTACGATCTGGGTCAATATGCCCCCATGATATTAAACTATTATTTGCGACGTCGCTACAAAATTCTCAGCCGTTAGTCCATCGTTGTACTTCCATCGATCGTTACGCTTCGTGGATTCCTCCGAGTCTTTCGGCTCCCTCGTTACAATTAATTCGCTGCCGAGACGAGAAGGCGATCGGAATAAATTAAACGGTTATGAAACGATCGCCGCGGATTTCACGTTTCGGCGGGTACAGGACAGAACATTAAATAACGATTAGCCGTGCCGCTGGGACACGATAATTTCGCGATAACGTTGCACGCAGCAAACGTTATTCGACAAGAATAACGGATCGCGGTGACCGATCGGATTTATAAATAATCGCGCGTGATGGCCGATGAAGTAATTACGTATCGATATCTCGCGGTTGCCAGGCAGAGCGGAGACAGCAACGGCGGTACCGTTCCTCTTCGCCAAGGATCGATTATCCTTACGGTGGGGTTGTTCTGACCCGAATTAAGTTCATCCCGAATAACTTTGAGCGCCATCGTTTCACGTTAACTTTTACCGTTCCTATGCTTTTGTTTATCGGCATAATGTTTATATCAGTTTCTCCAACACGACATTTATTTCATTACGTTAATTATTTCCCTTAGGACATACAGTTTAGATGGCTTATTAACACGTTGAACGCCGCCGGTATTTCGCTAGTTTCATCATTTCTACCGAGGGGAAACTTTTTCTATTAAAATCATATCTTTATAAAGTGGAAACTTCAAAGTCACAGATGGATATGTATTCGGCGGAACTTTATCTTTTTAACGTCAATATTTAAATATTGAATATATTACAAAATTCCTAAAAATTGCAATTTAAAAGTCATATAAATTTTCATTGAATTTAATAGCGCCGGTCACCGGTGACCCCCATGGCAGTCAACGTGTTAACCATCGAGGCTACGGCATGTTAAATAATACTTTAGAGAAAATTTCCGAAAAGTGATGGGAATTCGAACTTGGATGCACTGATTGACAGACTTCAACTTCATACCAAATGTCTCCTTTAATATTTATTTCTCTGGATAAAAAAGGAGATTATTTAACCCTCGGAATTAAAACGTTTAAACCGTAGATTTTCAAGATTCTTTCGTCATTTAGTTTCTTTTCTCAGACCATTATAATAACAGGAGAGGAGTCTCGTTTTATCTGCGAAATACGCTTAGCGGATTGTAAAATCGATTTGCAATCTGTTCCAAGAGATTCATATCTTCGGCGCGAAGATATACAGGTGCAAAAAAGGTTCTTAAATATTGTAATCGCAGATAGGTTATTTCATTGGGAGACTTCACCGCACGTTTTACTGTCCTTTGTTATTTTTTGCCGTCATTGTGTCACGAAAAAAGGGATATTACTGTTCGCGCAAAAGCGAGCTTAACAAATTGCGTGACATCTTTGTAATATCGTTAGAGCGATTTTTATCCGAATTTGAAATTTCAATTAATCGAGGAGCAACGAGGGATTGTCCTAAAACATGCATAAACCCCCTATTATCATGATTGTAATTCGTACACGCTCAGGCCAAGGATTCCCTTCCATTAAACCGTCTCGTTTCACTTTCTCGTGCGAGTTGCCGTCGTTGCGATAAAAACGTACGTCTGTACTTTATCAAGCGGAAAATTAGGGGACAAAAGTCAAAGAAACGCGATGGTACAACTTATTCGAGAAGTACCAAAATGTCTGGAATTTTAGGCTCGCCGTTTGTAATTTTTTATGCAAATTCTAGGTATAATTATGATACCAGCAGAGATGAAAGTTTAGACTTCTAATTGACGGCGTTTTTTTTTCGAAATTTCATTAGCTGAGACAATTTTTTCCGTTGGTAATATATATAAATGTTTGGATCACTACCATACAGTGAAAGTCAGATTTACAAAAGCAGTAATAATAACGAGGCTACAGTGACTGTAAAGAATTTCAAGCTTTCAAACAGTAAGTTCAAGTGATTTTGCAGTTACCTAAAGGTGTAGGTTCCAAAGAAAATAATCTCCATTCAATTGAAAAATACAACAAACTAATAATGTCCCGTACAATCATCGTCCGACGAATAGTTCTACACATTTTAAACCCTCGTAGTTAGTACGCATTTTTAGAACATGATTTGGATATCGAATATAGAGATTTGAAATGAAACGTCTTCTATTCTTACAACGTCCTCTCCGAAATTTCGGAAAGTAGCATCTCACGTTTTACTTTATAGACCGCGTAGTATCAATTCAGGAAAGAATTTAACGTATTTTTAACCTCGAAGAAGGAGGTAATAAAACGATGTCAGAGTTTTATGGCATCAACCGTCTAATAACGTTTTTCTCGTAAAACGTCTCCTCTTTATACTTTATATACTCCTCTTTAAATAGCTCCGCGAGTGTTGTAACGCGTCGTCTATGAAAACCGTATTTTTAAACTATCGTTACGGGAACACTCGTTGTAAAAGTATTCTCATTACACTCTTCTTTTTTTTCTTCTGCCTTCCTGAAGGGAATTAAATATCGCACTTTCTCGTACATCCATACATTACGTATCATGTGGCGCTGAAGAGAAGTCTCACGGGACTCAATGATTCGAAAAGATAAATAAAGTTCTTCAAAGAGAAAGGGCGTGGGTGCCAATTTTTCAAAAATATCCACATGCAGCTTTATAGATCTCACGAAACGGTGTAACTTTTATTTCAACCATTTTTTGATTACTTTTGTTGTTTACGACTTATAAGCACATATATAGAAAAGGGTGGTTCGGAGAAAGGGATTGATATCTCCATCAAAGTTGAAAACGGGCACAAAGGAATTCCAGCTATCTTCTTAGATAAGTCTAATAAATATTTATGCAAAGTTTCATAAAAATCCAAGTGTATCCGGTCCCGAACTCCTCTTGTTAAAAGTACTGGTTCACGTAAAGCGGACTCTCCCACCCCATCGAATCTACAATTGATGACTAAAATTCCTTATTTTCTGAATAAATAATTGTTTGCCAAAAAGTGTAACATGTACGTTAATTGTAGTTAATTCTGAAGGCACCGCGAGCAATCCGATAGATCGTAAAGAGATCGTTAGACAAAAAATCTTTAAAAACTTTGAGAACCACTGCTTCAGAACTTCTCCCGCGGGTCTTCTTCCAGCACTGTGGAATACCTACGATCGTATTTATCGGTACGACCTTACCGTATAAATATTCATCAGATAAATTACATATTATTAACGTTATCCTTATCACAGTCGACTTATCTTCACGAAATGTGAGTGTTTTATTTTGTACAATTTTCCGCGTCGCTTTACATACACATACGTTCGAATTTTTCGATGAACCTTCTCGGGCATTGATTTCCATCCTCTATTCGGAAATTGTTAACGAAAGCTCATCCGATGTTCACGTAATTCGGGACATTGTTTGCGCAATTATCTATGTAGATGCGCGCGTCGATTCGGAAAAGAGTCGGAAGCGTCGATTGGTAGCGGAATTTGTTCATCGATTTCCTTTGGGAACGGCAGAGCGAGCGGTTTCTCTTAGAGTCGTATAATCTCTTCGGCGATGCTTCGAAGCAGAAGCTTTTGGACTCCTACGTCATCATATTTTGCAGACTTTCTTTCAGCAATGTTTTTGGATGATGTTTCCGTCGCAGTTTTGATGATTTATTGCGGTAACGGTGGGAGATGCTTCGCGATAATGAAGATTTAGCTTCGGTTTCTCGCATAGGGAGTTAATATGCGCCGTGGGATTTTTTTTTTGTGAAGCGGGTTTCGTGGATTTTGTGGTTCGGAGTTTATCTGAATGGAGTATTAGGAGATATGATAATTAAATGGAGAATACGTGGGTAAAGAAGGTGAAAACTCGGTCTTCCGTGTAATGGGCTTGGTAAATGGAAAATTTAGATAAGGTTACGCTAATCGAGGCGAAAATATACAAAACAATTATAATACAGATAGAATTTTAATCGGCTACAGGGGGCGGGGGGCAAACTTAAAGTCTCAAAAATTTGTAAAATTTTTGTCGCTGCCGATACATAGCACAACCTCCTTAATTTTAGATTCCTAGAACTGAATTTCGAAAGGTGTAATTTTATCAGGAACAGTGACACATTCTGGAATTTTAAACTATTAAAACCAAATCTTTATTCCTACGTTATCCGAAAAGTATTCTATACCGTAATTCCGGCGATCAGGAATCTGTTTACAATTATATATCTACAACTACACAGAATTAAATGCAAAATATTAAACAACAGATGCAATATATTGCAAGCTGCATACCGTAAATGAAAGAGCTACGAATTGATATCGAATTTTTACAAAAAAAGAAAGGAAAGATACTCTTCCCCTGTCTCTCGATTTCTCTTCTTCCTCCGAGAAATTCCGGAATAACGGTACCCGCGCCGTGTTTTCCCGTAATTCGGTTGCAGTTTGCGTCGACGGTATCACGTTTGTTCGGCCATTCCGAGCATTTACTTCCATCTAAATGTTAATATCACGTCCCATTATACTTTACATTTTAGTCATTTTCATTTCCGAGCACGTAAATCGTCCATATCTTGCAGTAAGACTCGCATATCCTGTGCACATCTACCGGTGTCTAAAAAAAGTACACGCGGACTATGACTATAGTCCTTGTTAAAAATAGAAGTCAGTTTTCGCGTCTTGTACATACGTATATGCTTTCGTCAAATTACGTTACACCGACGAGAGAGAATCCGCATCGGATGCGCGTAGTAATTTCAATCTGGATTATCTTCAACATGAAGAATGAGAACGCACAACGGGCGAATTAAATCGCTGATTTTGCACGTAAACAACGTTGCTCGGCCGATACAACGAATCGGCGACGAAGCACGAGAAAAAGCTGTACGTATCAGTGACGGCTGATTTCAAACATTTTCCGTATTTAAGTCCTTGATACTCAGCATGAAAGAGTTCTTCAAAAGCGTGCAGAGTGTTCTCTACGCAGCATTTTTATCTCTAGCGATACGAGCGCTTGCTGAACGTTACATAATTAACTTTTACGTCCGATCGGAATTGTAACGATCGGGACGATCAACGAGGAATGAATGATTCGTGGAATATATCGCAGATAGTGGCCCGTTTGTGATAAAAAAAAAAAATTAATCGTCAATACCCGTGCACCCGAGAGTCTTCGCTAGTGATCCTTCGAATTTAAAACTCCCGCCACTGATAATCCAACGAGACGATGGAAGATCGTAAAATTTGCCGCGTTAAATAGAAAACCGTTGGTCCAGGATTCGAGGGATAATGAAGGAAAATGAAGCCGCGTATTTTCGGAAATTAATAATGCGAATTCTGGTAAGAGGCCAAGCCTAGGGCGGATTACGCCTTGTTTTTCTCGTCTCAAGGTCAGCTCCGATATTGCGCTAAGAGAACCGACGAGAGACACCTCGTTAACCCTCCGTCTCTTCTTCGTTCCTGTCCCTCTTGTCCATCGCCTCCGTCCAACGTCTCTCTGTCTGCCGTCTCTCTTTCTGGCACACTTTGTCACCGAGTTTTCCACGAATGTGGCTGCCCCCGAGGAACTCCTGGGAAAAGCTGCTCTCTTAGACATTGGGCCGAGGCTCGAGCCTGTCTCTGACCCCGGAAGAAACGGCGGCTCGAGGAAAAGGTAGACGGAGACAAAGCGTGGCCAAGAATGATAATGGGTGCCCGAGATAAAGAGCTGTTAGCCAGCTCGACACTTTTGGATCTGTGTTTGTGCTTCGTCGACGTCGGATACTCTTTTTTGGTTCACGCTTGGTGATGTCGATATGAGAAACGTTTCCGTGATGTTTCTTTCTAAATGTTTATCGTGGAATTAAGATGTTTTTTATATTACTTTTAAAATTTTTATTACTGCTGTTATTTTCATGGCCTGTGTAGTTTTAATTTGTAATAACTTAGAGATATAACACATATATTTACTTATTAGTGGTGGAATTTCCCTAGGTTGGATAAGTTTCATTATTTGGAAGGGAAGGTTCGTCTTTGTCATCGCAGTTGTATCATTGTTGTTATTTCTGTAAATCTTGTATCCGTGTTTATTTGCGCATTCTTGAATGATTTGGAATCATTGAGATTATGGTATACTTGTAGGGTGAGACAAATTTCCTGGGAATTGGGGCGGAAGTATTAAAATTGTGGTTTAATAATCGGATTGTTTAGTAATCGCAAGATCAGTCTCTGCTACCACCATAATTTCATAAAATAAACGTATCTTCTATTTTTAATGAAGTTTAAAGAAAGTACTTTAATGAAATCGGGGTTAATGTTTTCTTCTTTTATTTTTTTTCCTTCTTTTTTTCTTGTAAATGTTACACCGTAATTTTTTTCCCAATTTCCTGTTGACGGAAAAGGTAGTTTTTCTGGTTTGAATAAAATGCCTTTATTTGCACGGTACACATTAATGTTTGCGTTTCAGTGGTATTATCTGGAAATATTGATTACGGAACGCTCCGATGCACAGTTGCATAAACATTGTGTCCATCTCTTTCGTATCCTTCATTAATTCTATTTATTTACTTATTTATGTATTTGCTTATGGAGATTATGCTCGAATCGTAAAATTCGTGCGTTTTATTGTGCGGTTTATCAGCGCGGTAAAATCAGCTACGATACGATATTTCAAAAAGTCAGTTTTAATTCGCACCGCGCAAGCTTTCGTCGCTCGGTATGCAAATATTCATTATTTCTATAGCATACCAATTCTGAAATTCAATTATCTCCACGTAGAAACCCAACGGTATAACAAGATATCGCATTTTGAATTTAGTTGCAATCATCCATACGCGGAACATCGCGGAAATTCCATTATTTTAATGACATATATCTTTCCCACAAATTTGCCCCGCTTTGTTGTACAAACGACGCTTTGCGAATACGTCGTGCGTTTATCTGTACAAAAGGTGACAAGCCAACGGCAGAAATTAATGATTTTATTCAAATTAACGTGTTGCGCTTGTAAACGACGTCATTTCACCTTTTTAATATAGTCTCGAACGCCGTATGTTCTTAGAATCCTCGCTGTCTAACAAACTCTAAGCCTGACTTTAGGAAGTAACGGAAACTATAGTCGCAACTTCTGTTGGAAGCTCACTGCACGTGTATTTGGTCTTCTATTTCCGATGGCAGGTGCCGTGTTGCCGACCTTGACTGCAAGTCGGGCGAGGTTAAAGTTGAGCGAACTGTTCAACAGTGTATTCGCTCGAGAAGCCTTCCTTTTACGCAATTAATAATTGAAATGTTCGATCGACGTTGCTGACTGTTATAGAAACACGTTCGATGCATCGGTATTGCTTTTCTTTTCTTTTTCTCTCCATTCTCTTTGCTATTGATTCAATTGCTGAATGCAGTTTCTTGGGAAGAGTAGAGAATGTGCCTTAAAAGGTCCGATTAATTCCCTCGTGTCACGATTTTGCGCCTACGCTGGAATATCGTCGAATCGACTTTGCCATCGAATGTGGCGCCACTCTCCTGCGACAGATGGCGCCTCCAGTTTGATTAGCTGCGACACTCGGTTAGTAAAGCAGAACGGCGAACGCAATCGGGGCGTCATCCTCGACGTCCGCTAAAGCATGTTCGGGGAAGATAATCGATACCACGGAATTCTTGATTTTACATCTTATTACAATACTACGGAAACCTTTGATGTTTTAGAAATGACAGGCAGGAATCCGTTTATAGCTGAACACGATAACAGCTTGAAAAAGTATCTTGGTATAAAGTTATAGCACCATTGGGAATATTTGATAAAATATCTATGTATTTTTATCCACCTATCGCTCCCCACTGTCCTCCACTTTGTAAAAATGACTTCCATATTGCATTGTATCATCAATTTTTTTCAATTTTATCTTCATCCTCGAAAAGAACGCATTCAAGAGTGTTATGCCAGTGTACAGAGGTATTTTCGCGTTGTTCTTTGAGTTGCTCCTTCGCAAATTGTCTCTAAATGAAAACTTAGATTCTTTAAGATTTCTGTACTCCAAGATTTCTCGTACGTTCCTTTCGACTATCTTTCGGAATTCTTCCTATTTTAAGAAGACTACCGAGATTGTGACTTCCAGCCAGATGTCGAGCACGTGTCGCCAAAGATTATAAACAGTGTCGGAAAATAGAGTAATACGTTGGAAGAAGTCCCTGCGAGTTCCACAACGGCGACAGTGTTCGGTGGCTTCGTTGAAAACGTGCATTAAGTCGCATTGTCCGATGTGCCGTAAGGTTCGACGTTTTCTCTCGCCAAAGAATCTGACCGTGGCGGATTGTTCGAACATCTGGTCCACTGGTTTCATTGATCAGTCATCCAACGAGAAGGAATCAGCTGTTCGCTCTCTGTTTCCCAGTGCCTCACACTTCACGCTCATTCTGTTGCACGACTAAAGTGTCCTTGGCAAATATATCTCTATCCTTTCTCCATTCATACAGGCAATACCAATCGGTGGGAACTATTAACTACGATAATCTTCTATCCGCCAATGATTCTGAGTTAACCTCGTATCCGACCTCGCTCTTATCGATTTCTGTTAATTAGCAAACTCTTATCCGGTATAATCCGATTCTGCGCCTAATGATTCCATCTGTGATCTTCCGCTAATCCATCTTCCACGCATTAAGGAAATCACACGCAGGAAGTAACACGCAGAACATAAGTGCTATGGCACGGAACGAAGGAAAAGACGTTTGATAATTTTACAGTACGTTCTCAGAAAGTAACTCTAATAGATATTCAAAAATAAGGCATCTATCTCTGTTTATTTTACACAATAATGAAAACCCTGAAGTATAATATATTTCAGAAGCAAAATTGAACTACGGAATATCATATAGAACAGTAGTTCTCAACATTTCTTTAGGCTTTCTTGCCTGATGGTCTCCTTAAAATTTTTTAGATTATTCGCGGACCCTTTAGAAGTAACTACAATTAACACTACTGGCGCCAAAACACTTTTAACAAACAATTATTTATTTAATGACAAATCTTAGTCATCAAATGTAGACTCGATGGGACGAATGCATCTGCTTCGCCTAAACGAGCCAAAAATGTCAACTAAGTAACCCCTTCACGGTCCCCTAGAGCAGAGGTGGCCAACTTCGATATATATCGACTTTCGTCCTTATTAACCTTTTGCATTCGGAGCCATCCCGGATGTTACCTTCCAGCAACTCGGCGACATTTTACAATTTGCTGTATTGTACCATTTTAATGCAAAACTTCGGTGAAACTCGCATTTTTCCAAATTTTGTGTTGGAATAAGTTCAGCCCCAATAAAAAGTAACAAACTCGAATGTCCCCACAGAAGGATCACCCGAGTGCAAAGGGTTAAAAATGTAGCCCATCAAAATCTTCACCTTCAAAACGTTTAAATTAATGTCTTTGAGTACTAATAAGTAACAATGTGAAAAAGAGGGGGTTTGCGTGTTGAAATCTATCGGCTTTGACCGACCAAAAACCGCAAATTACTTGTTGGCCACCGCTGCTCGAGAGGATCGCGGACCAGTTCGAGAAACACTGGCATAGAGACATTTGAAGTTACTATCCAAACATTGAGCATTTATAATTACGAACTCTCCGGTTGGAGTGCCAAGAGTCAATATTGCCCTCGCACGAGCACTGTATGTCGGGAACTAGATTCCAAACTTCCACGAGGGAAAACGCTGACGACAAACCCTCTAGCCCGAGGGGGAAATGATTTCGAGCGGCGAAACTCTGCGCGAGCACGTGAGCACGTGCATACACGTGACATGGACGTTAGTCGTGTGTCAAGATCGTCGCTCGGCAATTTTTCGTCGTCTACGTGACGTATCGAACTGCACGAGGTGTCTGTCGTGCCTCCGATAATTCCTGGGAATCCTTACATGTGCGGTGTCCTGACATAATGGCAAGCTCACGGGGGTTAAAACTCACCTTTCCTCGGTGAAAAAGTAAGGTCGCCGGTTGGGAGAAAAGAACGGACGGCAAAAAAAAACGAAAGGGTCGAAGGGAAAAGAGGCGTATGCTTTCAACGCGGTTAGTAGGTATGCGTACCGCGCTATTGGGTAACCGGTCGATACTACACTCTTATTGGCCGAAGCAATTGGATTCCGGGATTCTCATCGACTTTTACCCTTCAAATGCAGATTCGATGCTGTGGAACGAGCCGGTGAAATTACTTTGACTCGGAAATTTAATGCGCTTTCAAGCTACTTGATATCGACCTTGTTAATAGTTGCGTTTAGTTGCCAGTTGAACACTACGAGATAGGGGATATTTTTTTTTGTTTAAAATTATGTGTGACACGTTGAATATTGTTCTTTGTTTTCAGTGACCATTTGTCTGTTCTTTAGGGTGGGAGTGGATTTTACTTTGCATTTGATCAGAGAACGAATATTTTCCAATTTTCTCACGAGTATTAAGATTATTGATATTATTGTTATTCGTGATAAAGTGGAAGTCGGTAAATCTTGGCCGCCGACGATGATAAATTGCGAAAAATACTTGTCGATAAAACGTTTAAAAACGTGCACGAAGTGTAGGGTGTCGGTTTCTGTTTGAGGTTAGGTTGCTCTTGCTAGATGTCGCTAATCGAAGTTTCGAGTATTTTACGTAATACTTGGAGACATCTATAGGGTATTCCTGTTGTTACTCTTCTACCGAGAGACCTGAATTCTCTAAAATATCATATAAAGGCGAGGTGTTCCTTCGGGTTACGTGATATCGACAGTATCATTAAAAGTACTCGAACCAACGTCCTCGTCTGAAGAAGTCTAGACGCTTATAACGCGCGTTCAATTCAGACAGGTCGAACTCAAACCACAGGACGGTCATTCTCGCTATATTCTCAAGAGATTAGTCACGAAATTCCCGAACTTTCTAACAGCTTCCATTGTCTAGTGGAAAATCGAACTCGACCTATAAATAATCCTCTCTCAATAAACATACCGTGCTGTAGAAATCCAAGCTTTTAAAGATTTATAAATTCAAAGTATTTTATAACAATACCACAATAATGAAAAGCTTCGTGCGTGATACTTTAACAGTAAAATTTACTTCGGAGACATTCATTAGGAACAAATACGTAATTAGCCACACCCAGAAAGACACGAAAGCAATTAGTAAAAACTATTACCAAAAACATTTAGTAATCATTGAAATTTACGTAAGAAATATCAGCGATAATTCATTGTATAACGCTCGTATGGATATTTACGTAAGTATTTTACATACGAGCACGCATAATTAACAGAATAAACGAACTATCTTCGAGCACTAATTCGGCGTCGTGTGGTCACGAAATGTGCAAAGTGAATGGCGTTCATTAGTTGTACGTGCTAACGTGTGACTCGCGGGTACCGCGTTATCGCAATTAACATATCCCATTGTCTACAGGCTGATCGTAGGGCGAGCTGCGCGATAGCGATCTCTGCTGTTGATCGTTGAAACTGAATGCTCGTCTCTCCTCTGCCTTTCGATCAATACAATCTCTCGCGCGTTGGTAATGTAGGGAGACGCACCTTACGATTTCAATACCATTCTTTCTTTTCCAGTTCCAACGACATTGATCGCTTCGAAGGCTCGAATTTTTCATTAGTTCTATAGTATTGAAAGTGCAATATAGGCATAATTTAAAAAGAAATTCCTAGGGAGATGACCATCTTTACCATTCTTATTCGAGAGTCAGCTTTTATCCGCATGGCATTCATAATTTCAATTTTTGTAATTGTTTGCTTTTATATTCTCGATTTTTACATCTACGGCGATAGCTCTGCGGATATACATTTTCAGATGGATCCGTAGCATCATTCATACTTGTTATTTTGACATTACTCGATATCCTCTCATGTTTACTTTGCAAAGTGCAGCGCTGTTGAAGAGAATGAATTTTTGGCCGAGTCAATGATTCCAAGTCTGCGCCGGATCACTTTTATTTGCAAGCATGACTAAACGTTGGCATTAAATGCAGCGAACAAAATTTGGAAATGTCTGATACGTCCTGTTTCATATAATTTTGCATTTCGCAACGCGTGACGCGTTCTATCAAATATAAAGTGTTCCAATCGGCGCAACGACATTCAACTACATTCTTTTAATATTTTTGTAAAAAAAAACTCAATGCTGTGTTGCTGATTCCAATTCGCGATACAAATATAGAACGAAGATTGTGCTAAAGGTTAGAAAATATTTGTTCTAAATGGTTATAAATAATCGATAGTCAAATATTTTGAAGTTAGGAAGTCCGAAAAAGAACGTAACTATAACTCGAGAACTCTTATGTAGTTTCTCAATTAACGATTTTTTTTCGAATGTGAGAAACGTCACGCTATTTCGTGGATAGCCCGTGTTATTTTTGCGTCTATAGCCGCAGGGAAAACAACTGGTTCGTTCTATTAATAGTTATGGCGTTATCGCCATTTTTGCCAGCCTTCTGCCGGACAGCAACGCAATCAAACGAATGAATAAATCATAGAGCGACGATTTTTTTGATTAATAAAATCCCATTTATTTTATGAACTTTCTTCTTCAAAATTCCAATTTTATCAAGAAGGTGAAATCAAAATTTCCGCTCGTCTTGCGATCCGAAAGAGAGTTTCTTTCTTGTATGAAAAATTCAAACCTTTTTCTCAGCACGTAACATCGTAACGCCAATAAGAGCTTCATCGTAGAAAAGAGAATCGCTCGATTGATGCATTAAAAATAAAGAACACTATCTCTATCTTTATCCTTGCATAAAGACCAGATCAATTGTGTCACCTACAACGAACGAGAATTGCATTATTAACAGTCTCGATACTTCGAACGGAAAGGAAGAGAAAAAAGGAGTACAATCCACTTTATAAATTCTCGTAAGTTCGAAAGTTTTCTTCTTCGCGGGAAATGAAATATCTTTTCCATTCTATCAAACGTCATCATCTTTCCGTCGGTGCATACTGCTCAACCGGTTGATAAGCAGTTTATCAGTTAAAAAAGCCACATTACCGCTTTCGCGTTTGCACAAAAAAGCCAGATAAATTGTGTCAACCGCAGAAAACTGCCCATGCATTTACCGGACATCGCGAGATACCTCCGACGATGCGGCGCAAATTTATTTATCAAACGATCCTAATCGTCGTCACGTCATTAAGTGACGCTGCAACGCTCAAAGTATCTTGCCTTCCTTCGTCCTACGTAAATACAATGTAAAACGATCGTATCGACTTTGCCTTTACACTCGTTGCTCATTGGCAATGGCAGTCTTCCGACATTTATATCTCTCGGTGTCTGAAAAAAGACATCCCGTTCGCTCCGTGACGAGGTTTCTGTTGGCCGGCGATCAAAAACATTTAAACGTCGCGACGTCACCTCTGACGTTTCCAGCCGAGGGAAACTATTAATTCTTCCGAATGGTGACGACACCGACCGAGGATATTCGCCCTCTGCCAATTCGCTGGCAAACTAGCGCACGACTGCGTTTTAATTATAAGCGCATGGCAGAAGTTCAAGAGTCCGAGGAAACGGTCGTCGATTCGACCCCCTTCGGTCCTCTTCGTTCCTCTTCGGCCACCTTCGATGATAGATAAGGGAAATTCTGATAACAACTGGTTTTATCGTCGGCTGAGAATGAAGAAAAGCGAAGTGGAAGGCGCGATACTTTGGTTGCGCAAGCAGTGTTTACGCGCGTTCGAGTAGTTTCTTTTTCTTTTTTAAACCAAAAATACTTTTACTCCGAATTCTTTTCTTTGCCATTGCGGCTAACTGACTATGTAAAAGGAACAGTACTTGAGATTTTCCGCATGCTAACCGGGCGGATCAACACGTGGAGATACCAATCGTCGGGTTACGGAATCTGAACTTTGATCCTGTGTGGTAAGATCGGCTTTATCTCGGCTACGTAAATGCTGAGAGAGGAAACACGCGAAAAAATCATTCTCGTACGATTCCATCGGTCTAGGTGGTGTCGCGATAATCATTGAAATGCTTCATGGGAGTCGATTAAAGCTTATCTACCTCTTCGTCGATAGGGATATCGAAGATGATCGGTCCGTCCTTCGAAAGTATTCGGAACTTGTATTATCGCTCGCGGATGGTGTTTTCTTACAGACTCGTCGTTCCTTCATGGTCGTTTCCGATACAACTTACTTTCCAAGAACACGCATGATCGACGATAGATATCCTTTGACGTCACTCGCATAAATATTCACGAGCCACCGAAAATTTGCGCGTTCGTGACTCGCGAAAGAAAGAGGAATCGCCATAAATTCCAGGGAGACTGTGACGAGAACGACGCACGACATCCACCGGATGATCAAAGAAAGAAAACTGTTCCTCCTTCGCCTTCTCTTCGAAGCTTTCCACGAAACATCGACAAATCTGAACGTTTCCTGCTATTTCGGGCGACTACTGATATTTCTTTATTTTTTTCAAAGCCTCGGCTCCGACGGTCCTTTGTCATGTCACAGAGAATTAATCATTTTCAAAGCTATGATACATCTTTTTAATTTCTGTAATTTTAATAGGAGAATATAGTCATTAACTCGTTTTCATCCGTACGCGAAATATTCCGCGGATGACGATCGTCCTAACACCAGACGCGGAATATTCCGCCCTGTACAATGTTAAACTGCTGCGCGCGGAAATGCACGGTACTGCGGGCCTTCTGCCGTATTTAGAGTTATGATGCAAATGGGTTAAGGTTCTACATCTAAACTAGCAAAATTTACGTTTCTCAATATCTTTCCTTAAGACTTGAATTACCAAGCTGGTCAAAATCAGTGGTTGCGAATTTTCTCCAAAATTCTCCAAGTTTATAGGAGAACCATCGAGTAGATATTTTACGTTCATCTCATAAAACACAAATTACCGAATCGATCATCCTTCCCGTCTCTTATTTCCCCGTTTTCCAAAGTACTTATTTAATGCATTGAAATACAACAGATTTAACGCCGGTAGTTCTAGTACGAAACATCTACGTTTGAGCAGAAAGTAATCAGTAGGTAAAGCCAAAAGAAAAAAATTTTCTACAAAGCGGAAACGTTCATTTACAAATAAAAAAGACATAATGTTCACACCTTCCAATTGCGCACAGTAGACCTCAGCTGTGATACTCGAGCATAGTTTTAATAATTCGTAATGAATCACGCTCAAAATCTCCCACCAAACCCATAAAAAAAAAGCATTTGTATTCGCTTCACCTATTATATTCTCTAATCAGCATAATCCAAAGAGCGCACTCGTTGCACTCTTTCCTCGGCGACCCTACAAATTTCAAAAGAGTTAAACGCATGAAAGAAAAGCAGGCAACGAGTTCTCTTGTTCCTCTCTGCTTGTCCTGCCGAATCGACTCCGATCTTGCTTTGTGCAGTTTCCAGAAGAGACGAACTCTCACCTCGTTCCCCGGAGCGGGAATGCTGCCAAATTGCTTTTTAGAAGGGGCGCGATACGCGTGCAACGAAAAGTTATTCTTTCAACGAGTACCGCAAAACCGACCGATGTCGAAAGCATCGTGAAAGTGCACTCGGGTTAATTGGCGGAACGGATTTTTTCGAAAATTTCGCGATCGTTTGATGATTCCGCGATCCGCCGAGTCAGACTTTGGAGAACATTCTTTGCGTCATAGAGCGCTTATTTGCCCGCATTATCGTTCCACATGACGAATGATCTTTACTTACATAGATACAACGAACCGCGAGCGTATCTCCCTCTCTCTTCCGCCCTTTCTTTCGTTGTTTTCTTGGAATTGAGATGAAGGAAAAAAGAGAAAGATCAACGTAGAGGATGATTGCGCGCAATTGCGGAGAACACTTCGGTTCTCATTCGCCGATGAAGAAGCGCAGCTTGCAGCCGGGGAATTTGATTTATCGGTTGCGTAATAAGATATCGCGAGGTTTGTCGAAATACGTCGAGATTCCTGGATGAGATGGTTTTCTCTCAATTTTTTGCCTCACCGAGTTGTTTGTCCGACTCCTCGTCGATTAATTCATACGAAGGAACTTGTTATCGTTATGTATTTCTTTTTTATTTGACAATAACAATGATATTGGAGAACTGGTTTGTAATTCCTCGGGAAGATACTTCAAGAATCGACTCTTTGCACTTCAGATGTATTTCCCAGGTAAAATGGAGTTAATATTAGCGTTATCTAGAGATTACTTGGCAAGAAACGAGGAGATGTCGTAATCCAGCCAAGCGGGTCAGTGTCTTGCGAATTATTCTACGATTCAACGCATATCATTTGCACATTTTAAAGTTCTACATTTAACATGCTCGTAAAATAGAAACGAGTCAGAGTTGTCAGTCGACCTCGGCGAAGTCGCGATTTGAAACGGTTGAACGATCAAGAAAGAGAGACACGTTAGATTAAAGTCATCGGAGTCACGTACGCGGAATATCAGGACGTCTCTTGGTTGCACCTTTACGTCAAGCCGACTTCCGTTGACGCGGTTTCCGTCCTACACATTCAAAAACATCCACGAATTTTAATGTCGAGTTTTTTCTGCTAGAATGTCGACTAGGTACTCTATTATCGACCGAATTCATGTTCGAATTTCTTGGGTTCAATATATATCAGGCTTCTGCAATGATATTTGCAGAATCATTGTGCAGACTTCTAGGAAACGAACAATGTTCCGTTGTTTCCTGTGCATCTGCCAATGGGCTACAAACCTGTCGGTCTTTGATCGAAAATTTATTTTTCTTGTCGATAAATGCATGAAATGTATCCTCGAAACATCTGGCTCGGTACGTTCTCCATTTGTAAGTTCTCCAAATTCACTCAGACAGAAGTAACGGTCGAAGGTAGACGGTGCTGTAATATTTTTTAGTCCAATTAGAGTATTTCTTTAATGATTCTTACGATACATCGGTAATGATACTCATGCCTTTGATCAACCATTTAACTCTAAAACAATCGAGGCATTCAAAATGATTGGTTCCTCATTTTTTTTACAAAAATTTTCCAATTTTACAGGGTAGCCATAGAGTGCATATTCTCCGTCCAGTTTGTAAAACATAAATCACTGAATTAAGCAGTTTTTCCACCTTTTCATTCCTTTTTATCTGAAATACTTATTGAATATATTGAATCATAATAGATTTAACGGCGGTAATTTTAGTGTTAAGAACTATCAAATTATATTTAACTTACTTCAACATGGTGCAAAAAAACTTTGAAATATCATTGTAACTTCAGTCCCAAAACTTAGATATACTTTACACTCAATTTTTTTTTAAAAACTCACTTTACTCCAAACCTGCTAGAAGAATAATTTACAAATATCCATCAGCGATTCAGAACCCACATAAAAACAGTAGTTCCCAGGCGAAGTGTCAAATGAAGTGTGAAATATCGAACAGCCAGAACTAAAGTACCGCTCTGATATAAAACAAAGAGTCCAACCAACTCCGATACGTATGAAACGTCTCTACTTACATCCGATCGAAAGTAAATGACCGACAAAACCGATCTCCGAATACGTAAAACCTATCTTCGCGGCGACTCTAACTATACAGAGTCCATAGAAATTTCCCGAATTCTTCGAATCGTCGATTCTATCTTCCTTATCGCACCTTTAAAGCCGCATTACCTTCGCCGGGACAAAATATCGTTCAACCAGCATGACAAACGAGCATCGTGAATTCCTGGAGAGGCATCTAACGCGTCATCCAAGTTTCTACGGTAATTTCGAGAAAGTTGGAGACCGGAAGAACGCCATCGTGCAGGAATAGGACGTGTGGTTGCGGCTGGCCGCACTTACTCCTGACCCTGAGAGACTTAGAGCCGAGTTATTGATTATACAGGAACACCGTAATTTCGCTTTACTCTTGCCCGTAACGCTCTATTATTAGATCACGTATCTCCCCGAGGTATACCGAAGGAACGGGCACCATTCGATAATGAGATTCAGCGGAAATCTCGAACTGCGATACGAAAACGTCAGGCGGGCCGATTTGTCACGTTGCCGACTATGAAGAACGGCGATCTCTACATCCGACGACCTTGAGATCCTTTCGAGACAAGACGCTTTTTCTGAAGCGTCACTTTTAACCCTTTGGCTACGGTTGAGATGGATATGGACTTGTGTCTTTATGTTTCTGCTAAGAGATGTTTGGTAGCGCTTTTTTTTCCTTTGTTATAGTGAGATATTGTTAATTGAGTTGTAGGCGAGCAAAGGTAAAAATATACGTTTTGTTTTTTGGTCGCAGAAACGTAGAAAGGATCTATGACCTGGATATTCTGTCACGTTTACAAATTGGACTGAAGATACTAGACTGATAACTGTTTACAATGATTCTTCGAGTATCAGATAAGCTATACTTGGGAGAAGTTTATTGCAAAGAAAGTTTGCGGGGTTTTGGGAGTGAAATTATAGCAGTCGATAAAGTTGAAAAGGTTATATGCGGAAAGAGAAGCTCTGTGTAGAAGTCACAAGGAGTTACAAAGGGGTTAATTGTATGGACTTGTAAATTGTGGACCCAAATTGGAGTCAGCATTTTTCCACGTCGAGCAAAATTCCTCCAATCTGATATCTATAGCGATCTAATCTATCCAGGTCGATACTTCAAAGAAGGAAAGAAAAACAAAGTAGCTACTTCTTCATTTTTAGCCGTAACGTTTCAGCGCGTAACAATAATTTCATCGAAACGTGCAACTCTCACGCCATCAAATGTAACCCAAATGAATCGCCTGATTAATTGTAATAATCGCTACGAAGAACGGTGATATCTCCGATAGGATATCAGTTCGGTAAAAAAAAATAAATGTGTCATGTCGAGAGACACTTCTTAGCATCGAACAGACGTTCTCCGTGATCGAACGAATACTTTCTCAGGGCGTGTATACTCGCCTTTCGCAGATAGAAGGTTAACGTCTCTGCAATTAATATTCATTCAGTTGCGCACGCGAAAGCGTGGGTATCTCTCGCGAAACAGAAAAAGTGTAGAATGTAGGATACTAAATAAATTGCATAATTACATCTACCTTCAATATGTCGGGTACTGAGGATTCATTGAAGCTTGCTGGTCTTCCGAAACTCAAGTACTCATTAACACTAGATCTACGGCCGCCGTCAAATTGACGGGTTCCGACTTTTATAAAAAATTTTCTCAAATTGATAGAGAAGCAGTACAGTAAATATTTCACGTGTATCTTGTAATACACAAATTACTTAACTGATCGTATTTTTTACCGCTTGATCCATCCTTTTTCAAAGTACTTATTTAATATATTTAAATATACCAGATTTAGCGCCCGTAGATCTAGTGTTAAGAACTGTGGCAGGTATCAAAGTGACGGACTTGTACTTAGTAGGACCGATTTTCAATCTCCGTCACGTGTGGAAAATTTGTTTAAAATTATTGTTCATTACATAACAGCCTAAGGTTATGAATTTATCTAAAAGTAAGACCCTAGGCGAAACAGATGTAACGACTAAATTTAAAAATAAGAAGTTCCATGTATTAAATTTCCTTTAACTTTAAATTAACCTGAACTTTTCCTTAGTCACCGTTTATCAAGTAGAGAACAACATTTCTACGTAAAGATATATCAGCCTCTTCGACTACCTTTTAATCATTTTCGAGAAGTTTAAGAAACGAAAAATTCAGGAACACCTCTCCGTAAGACAACGCTTTGGCTGAGTCCCTTTTTTACGTCAATAGCAGCGTACGCTAATTTTCAGCTGCGATTAATTATCCCGAATACTCCGTCGGAGGTACTTGTCCGACATTCTGCGGGGCTCTTTCTTGTTCCTTCGAGGAGAGACCTGGAAGTCAGCCAGCGCTGTAGCAACCTGCACCCGATGACGACATTATCCCGAATCTAGATTAGTGTGAACGAACTCACCGCCGCTGCACTGAAATTTCTAATTTTCCGCTACTTGGAACTTGTTTGCGACAAAAGGAGAGAAAAATCGGGTGAAATCCCCGATGCGGAATAACGCGAGGAGAATCTTGCGAAATTCGGGCCGGAAAGAAACTCGCTCTTGGTAGTTCATCGCGATTATTGAAAACAAGTTGAAACATTGGATACTTATTTTGCTTTTTTTTGCATTTTTCAGCTTTAATTACAATGTCATTTCGCCTAGGGCCCACTGTTTTAGGTGGGTTCCAAGTCACTGATGGGTATTTGTGAATTATTATTCTAGCATTTTCGGAGTGAAGTGAATTTCACTAAAAAAAATTTTAGCGTAAAGTATGTTTGAGTTTTTGGACTGAAGTTACAATGGCAATTTAAAGGTTTTTGCACCGTATTAAAGTAAGTTAAATGATAGGACATTGATAGATCTTAACACTAAAATTAGTGTCGTTGAATCGATCATATTTAGTTATATTAAATAAGTACTTTAGATAAAGAGGAATCAAAAGATGATTAATTCAGTAATTTATGTTTTATAAGATGGACGTACAATATCTACTATATGTCTCCCCTATAAACTTGGAGAATTTTTATGAAAAATGTGAAACCAGTCACTTTGACTTTTTTGTAGTTTTATTGTAAATAACTGCATTTTTACGGAAAGGTGCATTCGATTAAAATGAATTTATGGTATATCAAGTTTACGAGCGTAGAAGCTGAAGTTACATTAAAATTCGAAACTTTTTGCAATGTTCAAAAACGAGTCAGATAATAAAACATTAGTCACTTTCAACAGTAGCGCTCATAAAGTAAATTTGGCAAAAGAATTTCAATATACAAAGCAAATTTGCAAGTGCTAAAATTTTATTTACTCTCCACAGTTACAAGAGTCTGTATAATTATCTACGGAGAAGAAAATGTTAGATGCACGGTACGTTGCCTTGGAATCACGAAAGACTTACGGAAGGTTAAAATTAAACTCGCGAATATTTGAAGTACACTCCGGCTTTTTTTAATCAAAGACTTCGATTATGAGCGCGTTTCTGAGTAGAGTCGAAATTAACAGAGATAATGTCTCATTAAGAAAAACTCTGAGTAATTGCTGTTTGCCTTTGACAGCATCTGTTCTCGCATCGAGCATCTGTCGCGCTGATAAAACGAGTACCGTATTTACGATGGCAGTGATAAGAGAGATAAAAAAGAATTTCGGGAAGCGATAATTGCACGCTATCGGGCGTTAAATACTTTTTCACGACTAGGATCAAAAACGGGATCGTTTGTTTCGCAATAACTTCGAACTCTCGTGAAATTCTTGATCAAGGAGGAACACTTTTTGGACGGAATTCCATCGAGAATTATTTTTTGCGCGCCACTGGTATCACGGATTTGATTATTACAAACTTAAGCAAAATCTCAAGTTCTTCTTGATATTATAAAAATTAAATAAGAAATATAAAAGGATCTGTGCATCTGAGATTCTTCTTCACTATTACCATGACGCTTTCGTTACAATTTTTTCGATATTCTCAATTTTGATATATATATTAAAATTAAATTTCTGAAAATTAAAATTAATAATATATATAAAATTAAAATTAATTTTAGATAAATTCGTAATTGTAGAGGATATTTAGTTGCCTAGGATACCAAACAAATTTTATAGAACTGACTTTAAATCAAAGAATATAGTTTTCTTTCTCCAATTAATAAACCCACCTCTTAAATTCTGTCCGAATACCTCTCAAATATTATTTTCCGAGTGATACGTATTATCGCACGTATAGTCCAGAAATGACTCTAAAATCTTGAATTCGATTCCGCGATGGAACGATCATGGCAGCGTTTCTCGAGGCCGAAGATATAAAAATAATAACAAAAGAGCGCGCGCCATCGGCTGAGTATTTTCAAATCCGTGGAAAAAAAAGATAAACCGATAAAAGCCAACGTCGAGCGGTCTCTTGCGTCAGATCGTCTTTTACGTCCTCGCCGGTCGAAGTGTATCGGCACAACGAGAATAACCGTTCAATGTACGATCGGTCTATTTATATGGTCGATCAGCTGCACGAGCTCTTCATAACTCAATCGCGAGCTTCTACTGTCGACCAGTGTCTTCTTACTTTGCCTTTGCAGCTGTAATTACGCGAATATTTAATGAGAATTCTTAACTGGAAAATTACTCCGACGCGCTATTACATATTCTAACTTAATTGAAACGGTTTCGAACACTCGATTCTTAACACATTGTTGACCGGCAATTTTACGTAGAAGTTAACTCGCGTCACCGGCTACTTTTGCCGTAATCGAGCATGAAATTGGAATAATCTAAATAAACTTCAGTATACGTTATTTATACATAATGAATTTAAATGAAACTTTGTACATATCTGCTATATATTATAGTTTATACATATTATATGTTTTAGTAATTTTGTTGGTGTTCTGAAATTGAAATAGCTAATGCAAGTGCAAACACGAGTTATCTCGTGATCGGTCAGCAATGTGTTAAGAAGAAATATAATTTAGAAGAGCTATGATGAATAAAAAGGTAAAGGTTCAGATTCGCAATGAGTGGATTCGAGTTCAAATCCTCTTCCATCATGCCTGGGAAACTTGTTTTAAATTATTATTTAGTAAATCATAACCTTGGTGGTTCGAAACTTACGTAAAACCGTAGGTCATTGGGTGAAGTAACCATAGCAGTTCAAATCGCAAAAATATAAAAATAAAAAGAAGTACAATTTAGAGCATAATAGTTTATGATGAGTTCGGAGCTAAACGTCCAGACTCGGGCTAATCTCACCGACTCCAAAATCCCCCCACTTCTGGAAGATTTTTTAAAATTTGTAGTTAAGATACCATTGTCTCAGAATCCATCTAAAACTGCAACTTGTAGTCAACCGGATCATAGGGTTTCTCGTAAAAATAGAAAACAACAAGAAATACGATTCATTTCAAACCCGTAAATCACGATATAAACCTACGTAAAAATCGATCGATATCTCGAAATCCCTTCGCAACCGCGTCGTTTCTAGGAGCAACGAAGGAAAATTGATATTAATTGTACTGTAGCTGGAAGACTACTCGTGCCGGCAAACTTAAAAGGCTCGATGTCGAGTTCAATCCGACATTATCTTTACGCGGAACGCGGAGATTTCATTTGGCACGACTTTAAAGCAATATTAAGACCAACGAAGCACTGACCGCCGATCATCCATTGTTCATGCCATGAAAGTTCTCTCGTAGTCGATAAAAGAAGATTTCGCAGAATGAATCCGTCAACGGAATGATCAATACCGAACATTCTCCCGCTGCCGAGGGACTAATATTGATAAAACAAATTGATAAATTAGCCGACTGGCGACTGGCCGGATTATCTGCAGCCGTCTGCAAATACCGGCAAACTTTATCACCGAGATGTACACTATAACCAAACGCGTTACGCAATGTCGATAAACCTTTCTTTTCACCGTTGCAACTCCAATTCCCGTAGAATAATTCAAAGTACGTCGATACAGGATTATACCTTCTCTAATATCCTAGAATCTTATCTGTCTCTTGATAGCTTCGAACCATATCCCATAAAATGGGTACCTACAATCGTGCCGTTCATATCGGACCACCCATGCCGATAGGACTTGAAATTTACGATCCCACCATAGTCGTTTCACCTTATTTATGGCCCCACGCGTCGTTCGATCACGTAGGATCAGAAATCCGCAAAGTCCACCTATTCGCTTTTTCTATCGCACGAACCTAGAACTCAACCCTAGAACTGCCGGCGTTATTCTGTTATATTTAAATGTACCGAATAAGTACTTTGGAAAAATAGGAATGAAGAGGTGAAAAGGCTCAATGGATGGATTTAGGTTATATAAGATAAAACCTATGTTATGTTTATTATATTCATTTTACTCTATAAGTATATTGGGAAAAGAAATCTAGAAGTGAAAGGAAGGACGAATTAAGTAATTTCGGTTTTAGGAGATTGAAGTGGAATATTTACTGCATGTCTCCCCTATCAATTTGGATTATTTTTGGAACAAACAGGCAACCAGTCAATTACACCGCATTGGTAGCTTTAGTGTTAATCAATCAACAAACTCTGCCCATTTCATGGGAGCAAAAACGCGTTAATTGCCTCTACTTGGTGCCATTTTTCTAAATAAAATTCATCGTAAGAATGTGTACAATTATCAAGGTACTTTAAACTTCCAAGAAAACGATACCACGAACGTTCATCGGGGACCAACATCCGCAAAGAGTGTCAGCTTCGCGGTCATGTTTTTCCTCGCGTTCCTCGCCCTCAATTATCCACATTTTTCCAATCGAGCCGTACTCTCTGGATATTTAGTTACCGTTGCGAACGAAGATTTACCGTGCAACCTGCATCTCCGCGTCTTCTTCGAAAACGTCGTCGGTGGTTTTGACGGTGTTAGGGTTTTTGCGCGCCTCTCACGTGTGTTGGTGCGTTCGTGCGCGCTGTTATCTCCTTATAGCGGCTAAATATAGCAAGTACTCTAACCAACGTTCAAACACGAGCGATATTGATGCTGTCGCTTTGTACCGACTTCGTGGGCTCGTGAATGCCGAGTCGAATAACGAGGTTCGAGTTCTTTCAAAAATTCCCGCCAAACGTGCCCTCGCCTTGGGGCCGCTTTCAACGCAGCGTTCGTAGGGTCCCGTTGACGATGAATTAAGTTAAATATTTTTCGATACACGTAGATAGGTTTGCGTGGGAATTATCGATTTGTGGAAAGTATTGGTAGCATACTTTCATAGAAAGTAAAGGATGAAGCTTGGAGAACGAGTTTGACTTCGTGCGCGTTTCAGAGTGATTTATTAAGCTCGAATTTCAGTTTCGTAGAATCGAAATAATTCTTTTTGACGAATATGAAAGGAATTTTGAATGTGGTTGATTTATGATTTTCATGATAGTAGCATTATTTTACGAGTAGAGAAAAAATGGAAGTGTTACCATCCAGTGCTTCCAATGGCATTGAGAAAAAAGGGGAGATTTTAAAAAACACATTCTTGAATAGTTTTCAATCCCAAACTAAATAAATAATAAACCTATAATAAACCTAATAATAAAATAAATAAACCTATAAATAACAAATTCCTGACGTATTCGTATAATAATATTAAAACATAATAAAAATGCAGCCTCCTAATTCCGTTTAATCCTATGCGAATGGGTACTTTTTTAAATATTGAGGAATAATCGTTTATTTGGCAATCGACAGCCATCTTTTCATCAGAAAGCCAGAGTATTAATATATAAAAATGAAAATTACTATTTGCGTAATAGTATTTCAACAGTTGAATTTCAATTTTTCAACTCTAACCGTGTATAAATACGTCGATAAACTAAAATCCAATTTTTTCTCTGACCACATATATGTCCGTAGTACTCAAAGGGTTTTAATTCTGTTGTCAAAAAACGATAAAATGCAAAAGCAAATCTGATTTACTATCAGTTTTCAAACAAAAATTTAGGTGCGTTAAGTTAAAACGCTCCGAGTGCAGCGCACAAATGTGACAAGTATTCGCCACTTTGGAGAACGTCCTCCGACTTCTCGACGCAACAGTCATTTCGCTCCCTCTTTTGCCTTCTTCAACCAGGAATGTATCTATCGTGCAAACCGTCTCGGTTCGAAAATGGAGTAGGAGAACACCGTGATGCTGTTGACTGTGAATATGTCGGAACGTCTGGGAATTGCGTGCAGCCAGACACTGCATTCTGTCGGCATATTCTACCGTGAAGTTCTACTTCGCGGAATTGGTGCCGTCTACTTCATCCAAACACGCTTGACGACGCGCAATTTATTGCAATTACTGACACCACGAGCTAAGTACGAATAATATCCGTCGCAAATAACCCTCGCCTATCAAGGACCACCGTTCATTGTCGCCTCGGGCAGGCACCACCAGTCACGTTCCATTTTTTTTTCTTCTTCCCTCATCTCTCTCGTGATAATTAAATAGCCAACTAAATCGAGTCTTCGGGTCGATAATTAACCCTATCGCGGAGGAAAGTTTCGAGAGAGATGTAATTTATGGGGGCGATGCTATAGACTGAGAATGGAGTGAAGTACTGGGTAAACGGAGCTGTGTCGATGGTTGGTTTGGTTTTTTAATGTTTCTCGAATGATATTGTTGCGATAAAATTGCCTTCAAGTTTTAAGTAGTCTACGAACTATGAACACTATTTGAAATATATGACAGAGAAGGAACTTTGGAAGAATGGCAACGCAGGAATGCTAAGTTGGATCTAGCAATTAAGAATACAAAGTTCTATCTAGATAGGCAAAAAACTCTAATAGCGTGAGTGGTTGTACTCTACAAAATGTATTTCAGAGGCCAAATAGAGATTCGCAATAATTGTGCAATGGTTTCTTCAATTGCGTATCAATTCGAGCAAAAAGCAAGTGAAAATGAGCCGGAACAACAGCTATGAGACCTATATTTGCTAATAGTTTAGGTCTCCCACGCAAAGCACTTTTCAGTGACCAAGATATTAGGCTAGCTACAACGGTCCAACAATTTGGCAAGAAAGTACACGCGTTGTACGGAATTGCTCAGATATTAATGGACATCTGAATAAGACTAGCGAGTTCAGAGTTAACCTTTTCATTGTAAGATCTGCAAACATCCCGAAAGAGTAGGCGGTTGAACGCGAGGAGCCCCTATCTTTCATCAACCGCTTGAAATTTTCCCTCCAAAGACAAAGAGCGTGCGTTTGCGAGAAATTAGGTGAACATATTGAAAGACGGCTCTACGGTCGTCCAAAAGCACCCAGAAAAAATTCACGAGAGCACCCTTCAACCCTCGCAGTACAGAGGGTTTGACAATATCCGGGTCAGCTCGCAGGTATGAAATATTTACGGTAATAGTCACGAAACGAACAGTAGAACCGGGAGTTGCTAAAAAATTCAGCCCACCGGGACCACTCCTCGGCATTGTAATTATCCCCGGCCAATTGTTAAGCTCTCGATCCTAAATAATTATCACTTCAGAAACAATAGGACATTTTCGCTCCAGAACCTACACCTCTCTTGAATCTTTATCGTCAGCATTATATATTAGCATCAAGAGGACTAAAATTGTACGACCACCCCGATAATTCCCTTATTTGCATCCGTAAGCGGAATATTCCACGGATGATGATCGCCTTTTTTCCACCAGCCGCGGAATATTCCGCTCTGTACAATGTTAAACTGCTGCGCGCAGAAATGCACGGTACTGTGGGTCTTGCCGTATTTAGAGCTACGATGCAAACGGGTTAACGATACGGTTTGCGGAAGAAAATTGACGGGTTCCTCCTTTTTTTTATAAACATTTCTCAAATTTATAGAGAAGCAGTACAGTAGTCCATATGGAGCACAGACAGAAAGTATTCAGCACTCAAAGGGATACATCTATCAATATTTCGCAAGACTGATTAACAAAAAAGAGGAGGAAAAAACATCCAAAAATGAAGCAGCACGATTAACAAGTTCCGCGAGTTCGCGATGCGTCGTCCCTCTCCCTCTTCGGGCCAGTCTTTCCCCCTCCATCGAAGTCGATTCTTCCGCGGGTAATGGCGATTGGCGGCGCGTTCGGTTTAGTCGCGTGCCGAGACGCCGCGGAACAGGAACGTCTCATTCTCTCCCTCTTCGATCTTTCCTCATCCCTTCTCGATACCTGCGTGGAACACGAGACTCGTCTCGTTGGCATCTATCGAAAACAGTCGAAAGACAATACCTCGAAGAACCACGCGCACACGGTGTGCTTCGTCCGTCTATCCTCGCTCGCGTGATTTCGGAACGTAAGCATCGACGAGAATCGAAGCAGGTTCGCGTTTGTCCAACCTCGGAACTAGTTCGGTCACGCGACCATTACCATTTGCGATCCACGCGTGGAAGTCAACCTGTCGGGTGATTCGTTGATCGCGAACGAAGGAGATAAAGGGCGGTGAAACTCGACCAGCCGTTGAAAGGGCAACTCCGAAACGGGCCTCGGAGTCATCCGAGAGGAATCTCTTCCTATTGTACGACGACTTGGAAATAGAAACTTCCGAGGACTTGAGCACGTGGACGCGGACGATCCTGGGCCCTTGGGCTACCTAGCTACCTTTCGCGGCGACCTACTTACGAACGGAGGCTCCGATCCGGCTGACATACGAACAATGCTACATTGCTGATTCGTGTGATCTGACGGAACCTTGAATAATCTGGGGATTCTGGACTTCTAAGCAGGAAGAGAGAGGGAATTGCCAGTGATTCACGACACATGGAAGATCGGACGATCACAGTATCGGTGAACGGTGCTGTTCTGAACTCGCGTTTACTCGTGCCTGCGATCTAATTTTTTAAACCTTAGAGTAGTATTCTATTCAAACGTCGATCAGTTACATTCCTGTATTACTTCGGTGAACTGTCCTCTAGAAATACCAAAGATATAGCAACGAAATACCGTAGACACTTGGAAGGTCTCGGACAATGATCCGATCTTTGAAACAACAAGAACCGCGAGTGAGAACGATCGCAGAAACGCGAAGACGAAAAGTGTAGTGACATTGGAGCGTGGTATTAGTTGGTGCGTGGTAAAGAGAAAAACTTTTTATCGGACAATGGCGCCTTCAACCGCGTTGGATTGGTCGGAGCCCTGCCAGCAGTGGCGTTATCCGAAATTCTGCCCGTCCGGGCAGAAGCAAGAAAGGGCGAAGAGCGCGATGGAGCTGAGCAGCAAGGAGGCCAACACGGCTTACAAAAAGTTCTGCAAGTTCTTGCGACGGCTAGGCAACAGGAAACGTGAGTGTTCTCCGGAGAACGAGCGTCGAGGATAGCTGGAAGATAATGCGCGATTTAGGGCGATGATTTAATTGTAACGTGAGACCTATGCGACATTGCGCGAGAATAACACTGTAGCCGTTACGGAGAAGGAAATGTGGGGGGAAATTAGCGTAATGAATACCGTGGGAGGCATAGATGAGGAGAATTCGTAGAATTATCCTTTTTTTTATCAACCAGGAGCTGAAGCTTCAGGTGTGTTTCGAGCCATCGAGGTTGTCGTGTATTAACCCTTTGCAGTCCTCGAGTTAGACTCGACATAGCTTTTCACTTCATTTTATTTTCTGACGATTTAATGTCGACTTTCCAATTTCATAATTATTTTGTAATATCACCTAAATATCCGTCAGTATTTGTAATTATTGATATAATTTTTAAAAAAATGAATAACCAGTGATAGAAAATTTTGTGAAATTAATTTCATTTAGCTCACTACAAAATTGAGAAAATAAATCGGACCGCAAAGGGTTAAACAGTTCAAGTCCTTGCCCTACGAATTCTCTTTTCACAGTGCATGCTACACTTAAACCTAAACTTGCAGAAACAAAAAATAACCAGTGGTTTCTGGTATATGAAAAATTTTGAAGTAAAATTGATGATATAAAAGGAACTTTATGATACCGCGTGTCATTAACTTTTGCAGCCAGACAATTTTTAGAAAATCTCAAATTTTTTCTGTCAATCTTCACGCTCAGTCGTTATCGTGGGGCAAGAGATTAAGAGGAATTTGACAGAGGTGATGGGGATTTAAAATTGGGCCTGATAATTGGAAGTTTCACCTTTAAACTCCATGTCCACCATAACGAATCGAATCTGCAGAGTAAAGTCTGCAATAGAGAAATATTATCGTTTATTTTACACTTCGTCTTTAATTCGCACAGTCATTTCTCCTAGGAACTAAAGTTTTAGATGGAATTAAAACATTCGAGTTTGATATGCATTAAATAGTTTCGGAACAATTCGAAGGAAGTGACGGTGTTTAAATTAGGATTCACCAATAGGAAGAGTTCTGTTTCGATACAAACGGTAAATCGAGCAAAATACGGCCGACATTGAAAATGTCAATGAGCAAATCGGTAAGCGGTCGAAGTAGGTGAAGAAAAAGATGTTGGTAAACGCGGAATTAGAAACTGAGCGGTTCTCTGTCGACGGATAAATATTGTATTGCGTTAATATCCGATGATCGTCATTTGCAAGATTTGAGAATACTCGCTAAATGTGGAATTCCTCGGAACGACGCGAGGAAAAAGATTAGACACGAAAATTGCCTTGTAATTGTCTTATGGTATATAGTGAGTTGTATAAATATAGCAGGTAACTTGGAAATAGACGATTTCCAGTGCTTCGTTTATTAACGCTTTTCCGTTTGCTTTGTCGAGCAGGTAGTGAGCAAGATGTGAATTGTTACTTTTAACCTGGTAAAATGACAGAAAAATTAGTTTCTTCTTATCGTCATGTGTCCACCGGGTCTGTTGGAATGCTATCGAAGATTTTGGCCGGTTATCCGATGGAAATTAACACTAGAACTACCGGCGTTAAATCTATCATATTTCAAAATATTAAATAAGTACTTTGAAAAAGGAGGAATCAAGAGGCGGAAAAGATAATCAATTGGGTGATTTATGTTTTTTAAAATGGACATAGAATATTTATTCTAAGACTCTTCTATAAACTTTGAGAATTTTTGGAAGGAATTGTGTTACAGTCATTTTGACTGGTTTGGTAGTTCTAGTGTTAAAATACAGTTCTCGAATCTTTTAATACAGTTGAAAGCTTTTCGAAAGAGTTCTTTAGAAGTAGTAAAAAAATTCTGTGAAGAAAAGAGTACATGACCCAGTGACATTTAGCCCTTGTTAGTCACATTTATTTTTGTTATGCACATCTACCCACGCAAATTTATTTTCCATACATCCGTTATTCGTCGTCAGGCCTACGCGAAATAAAGAAACAAAAAGAGTGACTTGCAAAGAGTATCAAAGAAGGTAAACTTATATTCGATAATGCAACTGCGCTCAATGATCGTTGCGCTAATCAACTGAAAGAAAAACGCATGGAAAACGCTTGAAATAACTTCCAACGAGATACTCTTCACTCCAGATTTTAAATTTCACTTTAAAACCTTGGAACGAAAGGTCACGAACTTCCCTGCTCCGAGGCAAAATATTTAAAAAAAAAACGTCCTCCGGGTGTATAACCTACATTTGAAATTATTTTCCTAAAATTCAAACGTGTCTCTTTAAAACGAGCACAATTCTCATTCTCGGCTCCAAGTTCCTCGTCCGCATTGATCTTCACGGTCGCGCGCGAAGAACTCGCAAAAATCTTCCTCGTTCGATCCGCTAACGCCAACTGCAAACAGGTTTTGCAGACTATTTCGCGGCTGACGCGAATTGCGAATATAGAAGCACGTGTGATTAATACGATTAACGTATTGTCACCTGTCTCCAACGTCGATTTTTGCCGACTGTGGAACTAAATTTGAAGCGCGCGAAAAGGTCTCGTCTCTCGCCATTTTCACGATGGTATATGTGCACTGGTGATTATGCGAGTGCTCTAAGTGAAAATTGAAACTTGTCAATCATTTTCCACTTTACTAACGTCAATTTAAACACAGTGGAATTTATTTCTTTGCAAAAATGTTAACAAACCGAGCCAATCTAAAATTCCTTGTATAAAACTCAACTATGCGTCGTGGCACAACAGTCATTTTCAAATATATTTAAAAATGTAAATACGTTAGAACAAAAGAAATAGGGAAGGCAACAACTTGATCGATTTAATCGCTTTCAGTCTACAGGATTGGTTTAGAAAGTTGAAAAAGAAACAGCGTTAGAAATTTCAGGAATACTCGCAACAATTTCAACACAAGTCATTTTGACCATTTTGGTAGATCTGGTGTTAAATGCTCGACCTCCCAATTACCCAGGCTTAATTAAAGTAACAATTGATCACTTAACATATCACAACTTCGATGTTTCAAAACCTATCTAAATTAGTAAGTCCTAAACTAACCGACCTCCCCGATTAAACCCACAAAACATTAACCATTTGCGGTCCGAATTATTTCGCCAATTTTGCCCTGAGCTAAATGAAATTATTTTCACAACATTGTCTATCCTTGGTTATTCGCTTTCTTTCAACAATAGCAATAAGTATAGACATACCGACAGATGTTTAGGTGATACAACAAAATCATTACGAAATTTGAAAAGTCGATATTAACACTAGAACTACCGGCGTAAATCTGTGATATTTCGATATATTAAATAAGAACTTTAAAAAAAGAGGATTCCAAAAGGCGGAAAAGATGATCGATTCGGTGATTTATATTTTTTGAGATGGACGTAAAATATTTATTCTATGACTTTCATATGAACTTGGAGAATTTTTGGAGAAAATTGTGTACCAGTCATTTTGACTGGTTTGGTAGTTCTAGTGTTAAATCGCTAGAAAATTGACTTGAAACGAAGACCTATGTCGAGTATAGATCGACATAGGATTTCAAAGGGTTAGAAAAATGACTTTACATAGACCAATCTTATAATCACCGTCACACACAACGTAGCCATATCGTTTGTCCGTGAAATGTCACACGGCCAAAGAGCATCCTTTGTGAAAACGGAGAACCGCTCGGAAAAGGTCGTCGAGATCCTTCGATGCGCGCGTAACGCGGTAAAGGGAGCCGGTATAACGTGCATCCGGATCCTCGGCTTGCTGCACTTTTTTGTCGCACGCTGGATTTAGCAACGGCCACGCGAACCCGGCCAGATTCGAACGTGACTCCTACTACCAGACGGTGCTTTTGCCCGTGGATCCGGCTCTGACCCACTTTCCGGTTTTCCCCGACCCGCTCCTGTCTCTAAGGACCTCCTCGAGGCGAAACGGGGGAACGTTAACGAGTATCTCGCTCCGTTTGACAAAGCTGCTGCGACGGGGAAACTGCTGCACGGCGGAGGCACTTTTTCTCGTTCTTCTTTCGAGTCCTTAGAGCAGGGCGCACTTTTTGACCGTTGCATTTTAACACTACAACTATCAAACCAGTCAGAATGACTGGTACACAATTTTTTCCAAAAATTCTCCAAGTTTATAGAAGAGTCTTAGAATTTATATCCTACGACCATCTTAAAAAACATAAATCACCGAATCGATTATCTTTTCCGCCTCTTGATACCTCCTTTTTCAAAGTACTTATTTAATATTTTGAAATGTGATAGTTTTAACGGCGGTAGTTCTAGTGTTAACCAGTTAAGTGTGGCGATCTCTTTGCAAAGCGCGCACCAGTGTGTGTCGCGATAATCACTGCTTACGAGTTAGCTCTCAGGAAGTTATGAATCTAACTCAAATTATTTCTAATTTTTATTTGTTTGTTTCATTTCGTCTTGACCTCTAAACATTATATTAAAATTTTCGAATATAATTTAGTTTTCGCCAGAATTACAATTTAAATATCAAATTGTAACGAAATTTTATGCATGACGGATATAGCCGTCATGACACAAAATTCTGCCACATCTCTATGACGGATATAGTCGTCAAACACACTTAACTGGTTAACACGTTCGTCGCTCAGCGCGATTCGGTTGAGTTTCTCGCGGGGCCCAAATCCGACTGTCGCGTAGTGGAACGAAGCGACAATTTAGGTGGAAAAAGATAATAACTCGAGAACCATTAATTTTAGAGACAAATGTTATACGTGGTGTTTATAAAGAGCATGAGATTAAAAGTATATCATATTTTTTGTGCTCCGAGCAACTTTAACAGATTTTATGTAAAACTGTGTTTTATAATAGAGGGAAGAGTTTTCAATTAATTTTAACAACTTTAAGTGAAGACTGATTGATATAAAAAAAAAGTAAGCGGCTGAGGGCCAAGTATTGGTAGGGTAAAAGTGGCAGATCTCACAATTCGGTTGGTTAAGTGTTGAAGTGGAGGACGGTAGATGTTTTGAGGTTGGATGTCGTCGAATTAACGAAGGAATTTGTTGAAATTGAGTGTGAAATGTTTGTTGGAGAGGGGTTAAGACGGGTGGTGAGGAATATTTAGAGTTGGTGGATGGAGCTTTAGAGAAATTCAAAGTTATAAGACGTGATAGCAGATCACAACTAAGAGTTTAAAGATAATTAGAGAACTTTTGTGGGAATTTAACACTGAAACTACCAAGACCGGTCCCAATATTTTCTAGCAATTGCCAAAATTGATAGGAAAGTCATAAAGTAAATATTTCGCTTCTATCACATAAAACCTAAATTGCTTGTTGATCATCTGTTTCACCTTTTGATTTCCCTCTTTCCAAGGTGCACTTATTCAATTTATTTCAATATAATATATGTAACGCCGGTAGTTTCAGTGTTAACGATACTTTGTGTGATGCGTTAAGTCTTTGGCCTTTGCTAGGTGTACTTGAGATTAATCTCGGACATTTAAACATGGTAGATAATGGATGTGGTAAAAGAAAAAACGACCGTTCGATTTAAGCGTTTGTTAAGGTAGAAGTCAATTAGCACGGTCATGCTCGAATTCCTACGGCATCGGTCATAGTATATTACTTATTTATAGATAATATGAATCATAACGACAGTAGTCAGAGTTCCATCGAAATCGTACATTTTCAAGTAAACTGTACCAATTGAAGTACCGAAATAAAAATAAAAGTTATCCGTAGAAAACCAACGTCAACTTGAAAACTAATTATTTCTAACAATTTTCTACGCCATCGGTCGCGTCGTTGTTCGTCCTCGGCTTAAAAGGAATTAGCATTATCCTTTTTCCGTCGGTAATTATCAGCTTGCCGTAAGACACAAATCCATTCTGCTGAGTAATAACAAGTAATAACGAGCAATTATGATAATTACTAAGCCTGACCCAAATACGGAACGTTAGGTCACTCCTATTGAAACTTTATTACCTCTTCGTCCTGCCATTGATTATCTGTCGCCCGTTTCAAACATTTTCATCCGTCGACTTTGAAGTTCGTCGATTCATTCTCGAAATCCGAGACAGCGATTCGATGGAACTCTGTGCTGCATTCACGCGATATAACGAGAAGCTAGGAGGATTGAAATGAGGGAAAGTATCAAACTCCAAAAGGTACCAATAAGTAAGAAATTATTCCCAAACTAATTTTTCTAATCAAACGAATTTCAAAATAACTTAGTGTAATACACGTCTTTAACCTCCAAAGTTACTATATTTGAAATAAATTATACTTTGATCGAGAAAATTCCAAACGGAGAAGTCATTTATTTTGAATAATTCGGAATAATTGAACAGTTCTTTTGAAAACTCGGAGTTGTCATATGAAAATTCTCACGGGTATAAGAGAATTCGCCTGTTTTTCAAAATCTCCACGTTGAACGTGACAAAGGAGCTGTTAAAGGAAGAAAATATATGGCGCAAGGTCACTCGAACATTGTACGGTTCAATGAGAAAACCGGTCCGCGGAGGACTCATTATTCACCGTAACTTATCAAGGTTATCTCTCTTCAGTTGTATTCTGGCAGCTGGCAATAGAACCTCACGCACTTTGGAATAGCAAATCACGAATGTATTCGCATAAGTAGGCCTACGATTGAGACGGGCGTGCCGGATAAAATTGTATATTTAGCAATTACCGTCTTGCGTGGCCTCATAATGGAGAACGCTCTGTTTCGTTTGGTACCGCCGTTACACTCTTTCGATTCCGTGAAATCAAATTTCCCTGTAATTATTTCCCACTACAAAAAGAAAAACATCGAAGAAAACTACAAACAACTCACGCGATATTTATAACAATATTTAACAATATTCTTAGATTATCATTAATACCATAATTGTCAATAATATTAATTTAATTTCTCCCTTGTTCATCAAAAATTGCTGAATTCCGAAATATTCCACGATATTTCATTCGTGTCTGCAAAAGGACGATAATCGAATCGATAAAGTCGCAGAAAAAGGGAGAAAAAAAGATCATGCATTCTTATAAGCCACGCACATTCCTTAACATCGTCTCTTAACGACGCGTCGAGACGCTCGTCCGACGCGTAAGTAGGGGTCATAATTTTAAACAAAAGCGCGCGCTCTGTAGGATAAACAATTTCGTTACGACGTTAAGCCAGTTTTGCTCGAAACTTAGTAATAAAAGCAAACCAAGGATCGTGCTATTTCCGTTCTTCACGTGTGCAGACTCCTCCGAGCGGTATCGCAAAAATAGCAATGGCTATTTCAATTCTAGCCCCAAGGCATAACTTATATCTTCGGGTGTCTTGTCTTGCAAAAAAGATCCTTCCATCGGCGTCGTTACGCTGTATGCATCTTCTGTTCGTCTTACGAGGAATTCCTCGTCGAAGGAATCCTCCGTGTACTCTATTTTTCCTTTCAGAGATGTTTTTACCGGTAATACCGAATCGGTATTCATCCGCGAAATGCGGTTTTATTGAAATCGTTTATCCTGTTAAATCGACGTATCGATGCATGGAAAAGAAGTACAATTTGATGCAATGTTCATCGTAATTTTGCAAAATGCTCGATGACTTATTTACCCGGAACTTATTTGAATGTTTCACGTTCCAGGGATGTCGTGGGTACATTAGTCGATCTGAGTTCAAACTCGTATCAGATATTGGATATTTTTTCTTTTGTGATATCAAAAATTCAAATCTGTGGGTTTATGCGAGAAATTAAGTGCGAAAATTAGTATAATTTTAATGAATTTATAACTATATATGTATCGTACTTCTGAGGGTTTGGGATTTATTTAAGACTATAGGTTCTAAGAGAAATGACCGTAGTATTTGAAGCACAAAAATATGAAAACAATAACAGAAATAGCATTATGAAGGCGTCAAAGACAGTCGCGGATTTCGAAATAGCAAATTTCAGTTCGTTTCTCCTTCGTCATTTCTGAAAAATGTTATTTACATGAAACGTATATAGTAGTTCAGAAGTCAGCTAAAGCCCTAGGTTGTTTTCCTGATTTATGGCCATAGAACTTAGGTCGAATCGCTTTGAATATTATTTTAAACCAGAAGTTCAAAAAATCACACAAAATCTTGGAAATTCTGATACCACTTTAAATGCAATTTCGTTTCCACGTGTACGATAAAAAACAAGAATAATTAAATGCTTTCCTGTATACTCAACACAATTAAAAATTCACTTGCTCTTGCACACTCTCTATCCACAAAATCTAGCAACATTCGTAAGCAATAAAAACCGAGACTTCCAATTCTCACAATCTCTTTTAAATTCTTCAAGATATTCTGGTCTTCCTTTTACGAATTTCCAACTTTAACACTAAAACTACCACAGCGGTAAAAACGAGTAGCTCCCAATCTTCCTAAAAATTCCCCAAATTGATAAGAACAGCCATATAGTAAATATTCCACGCCCATCATATAAAAGAAACAAATTACTAAACTGATCATCCTTTTCACCTTTCGCTTCCTCTTATTCCAAAATACTTATTTACTATATTTAAATATAATAGATATAAAGCCATATATCTATTAAATATAATAGATATAGATGGATTTTAGTATTCCACAATCTTCAAAGCGATTCAGACCTGCATCGTTCAGTCTCTCTTAATTGAATTCCCGGTGAGCAAATTCTTCAAAACATCCCTTCAAATGAAAGTTTAACAAACAATTAAGTATAATCCCTGCTTTGCTCAACCCCGTATACAAGTATTATTAATATCAATGCTACTTTCTCCCCGTAGGAACCAGTATCGACAATATCAATGCTTTATTATAATGCCCGCTTTCTTTTCGCTCCCTCTTATTATCCCGTTACTTTCGCTGTACTGTAGCGTTATGGTTTTCGATTGTTTCTATGGGTGGTGCGATGTACAATGCAGGCAAGGATGGCAGTAAGGTGACGACCGTGGTGGCTACTCCTGGTGCTGGTCCAGATCTTCCCCAAGAAGTTGCCTACACGGATACTAAAGTCATTGGCAATGGCAGCTTCGGCGTTGTTTATCAGGCGAAACTCTGTGATTCGGGAGAAATGGTTGCCATCAAGAAGGTTCTTCAGGACAAGCGATTTAAGGTGGGTGGAGTTTCCGAAAATTCAATGGGATCCAAAGTGATCGACTGTCCTTGTCGAAGTTTCAATGACGAATGTGTTTTATCTGTTGCTTCAGGGATACTTGAATTCCCCGTTTTCTTATTTTTCTTTTAAAATTCAATTTTATCAATCGGAGCGAGCTCTGTTTGAGAATAGATAATAATTCTGCTTTATCATGAGCGTTGATGCGTGATAATGATAGATATCGCGAAGTAATTAATTGGAGATTTCAGTGAAACTTTAACGACGATGTTTTACGATCAGATATTGAAACTAGATATAATGAGAATAATTGAAATGCTAAAATTTTCAAATTTAAATGTGCCTTATAATATCATATTACTTTTGTTCCTAAAAAGCACATTACAAATATTAACATTTGTAGAATACGAATCTTTTCGTTAGCGTTTAAGTGTAATATGTGAGATTTTACTAACGCAATGTTTTCTTTGATTATTTCAGAACAGAGAATTACAAATAATGCGGCGCCTCGAGCACTGCAACATCGTGAAACTAAAATATTTCTTCTATTCTAGTGGTGATAAGGTAATTCACATTGATCTCTTTAACTTTCGCTTCGAGCGTCGGTCGGAATTTTCAAAGAACCTTAAGGCTTGCAGTTCGCAGTTAAAAGCAAAACAGTCTATGATAATATCGATCTCTGTTTTTAATTTTCTCACCGTCCCTCTTTATTGCAAATTCTGTGCAATCTTGATCGCGTTCGAACTTGATAACAGCCTTCGCGCCGAGTAACGAAACAAAAATTATTCTCACATTGAATATAACTTTAAGCAAATCCGAAGTAAACGTATTAGTTTAATGCATGCGACATCGTTGTGTTATTTTGTAGAACATCTTAAACGCAACTAATCCAGTTTTTCATGTGGACGTAAGTTGGAGCGTACCCAGTAGTTTGAGAATCCTTTTTCAATAAGATTTAGGCAGTTCCGCTTGCACATAGAGACCAAACGTCATAAGACACACTTCTACTCTTTGTAACATTGACCGACGTTTCATATAACATCAGAATAGAAACACAGAAAATCGAGAGAGAAAAAAGAATGGAAAAAAGAAACGAGAGAAAATAATCAAAGCATTCGTCATAACTCTGAATCTAGTTTCTAACGCAGCTTCGCTAGTTATAGAAAATGATCATTTTAATATCCAGTATTTCTTGTGGTTCAAAGGTACTAACTCGTAGATCGCCGAGAGATCATAATAACCATTTGTACTCGTAACAAATTATTCGACAAATTATTTACGACGGAAAAAAAAGTGTGCTCCTCGATGATGTGCCTTTGAGACGACACGCTTACGCGTTCATCTATGTGGGTCACGTTGTAACGGTTGTTTTACGAATTTCTTTTAGAAGGACGAGGTTTATCTCAATCTAGTCCTGGAATACATACCCGAAACTGTGTACAAAGTTGCCCGACATTATAGCAAAAGCAAGCAAACGATACCGATCAGTTTCATTAAGGTAAGCGTAACGACTTAAAATACTTCAAGCACATTGTTAATGCAACGAACGAGTATCTCCGTTTTTAACGAAGTTACGGAACCATATATTTCCTCCTGCTGTTCTTCTAACCGTTGAATTTTATCTTTTCCAGCTGTACATGTATCAACTGTTTCGTTCACTGGCGTACATCCATTCCCTGGGAATTTGTCACAGGGACATCAAGCCGCAGAATTTACTTTTGGATCCTGAAACTGGAGTTTTGAAACTCTGTGATTTCGGCTCGGCCAAACATTTGGTCAAAGGAGAACCCAACGTGTCTTACATTTGCAGTCGTTACTATCGTGCGCCTGAGCTCATTTTTGGTGCTATCGACTACACTACAAAGATCGGTGAGCTTGATTGATTTCGATTGTTCGATGATCTCGATTGACATGGTTATTGAAAAAACGAAATTATAATATTTGTTGCAGACGTATGGAGCGCTGGTTGCGTCCTTGCAGAACTTCTGCTTGGTCAACCGATATTCCCTGGCGATAGCGGTGTCGATCAGCTTGTCGAAATCATTAAAGTCCTTGGTACACCGACGCGCGATCAGATACGTGAAATGAACCCCAACTATACCGAATTCAAATTTCCACAGATTAAGTCGCATCCCTGGCAAAAGGTAGTGTAATCGTTTAACATTGAAAATCTCCACGTTAGAGACGTAACGTTAATCCATAATTTGTACGTGGCGCTAGGCTTCGTATAACGTACGTGTAATTCCATTCCGTCGTTCTGTAACCTTATTTCATTTCATACACACCGCATCACTTTTGTGACTAAGATCGAACGTGGGATGTTAAACGGTCAGAAAAGGATGGTGTGTAGGGTTTTTTCGTAGTCATTTAGACGAAAAGTGAAAATGTATGAATCGCAAAAATGGGTAAGCCTGATGTGTAATCTTCATATTCCTTCTGACTGCGGTTTCGCTATACCTATCGTTGTTATCATTCATCAACACATATCTACTCGTGGTTACAGTTTATGCTTCAACGAATGAGTGGTCTAAAGTGTTCCACGGAGCACCAAAAGATTAGAGTAAGTGGTCCCTGTTGAAACACGTTACTACTACATATGGCTGGCAAATATTCCTCTACTTTAGCCCATTGTACTAACCAATGTAACCAACTTTTCAGCATCTGAACGGTTATAGGATATGTGCAATTATCGTTAATCGATTCGTCAAACGGAGGATGACGAGCTATAAGAGACTTTTCGTTTCATCTTACGTCACATTCATCGTTCAGCGTGTTCCCTTTACGAATTTACGTAGTTTATTCACTTGCTCTCGCACAGTTATCGTCTAACGTTACTAACAACATTTTCGCCGGGATATGTTGTGATTACTCAAACTCCTGACAAATTACACTTACTCTAATGTTCTGGTGGTATCTGAAACATATGTTTCTCAGTGTCCGACACGTACGTGAAATATATACATATATTGATATCTATTCGTATAACGAGTTCGATAGATTGCTTGGAAACTGTGAAATCATTCAAGGTTAATATATATATATTTTTTTCTCTTCTTTTGTTCTTAAATTTGTTTATAGTTTACTTTCTGTTTTATGTTTGATGTGTATTTGTATGGTACGGCACATATTGCAATCATTAATTGTGCAATGTTCATACGGGATTTTTGTTCTCAGTATCGTTTTTCGTGTATAAACATAAAGAAATTGTATCTGGTATAATACTTCTACACATTTGTTTCCACATCACTGCCAGATTCGATGGACAGACTTCATTGCAGATCTTCCTTACTTCTTCTCTCAAAAAGATACTTTGAAGAACGTTGATATTTCACTAATAATTACGATATCTAATCAGCTGTTCTATAATCTCGAATAATATCGAAATAAAAGCACATTTTGTCCTCTTATCGCTTTCTCATAGGATTTCAAACGATCTGTGTTGTAATGAGACTCGCTAGTTCCTTCGTAGTCGAGAAAATGGACGTACGAGGCGGAGAGTAAAGGAGATAAAACGATGATGATTTCAGGTGTTCAGGGCACGTACACCACCCGAAGCAATGGAACTGGTTGCTCGACTGCTAGAATATACACCATCGTTACGGATGACACCGTTACAAGCATGCGCTCATTCGTTCTTCAACGAGTTGCGAGAACAGGGCACCCGATTACTGAACGGCCGAGAACTTCCGCCATTGTTCGATTTCACTGAGAACGAGCTGCGAATCCAGCCTGCCTTGAATTCGATCCTAATACCGAAATATATGCAGTCCTCGGAAAATCCTGGAGGACAGTCGGAAGCTACGAGTGCTACCGCGGGGGCTAGCGGTAACTCTAGTGATAATAACGTCAACACCAACACACCCTCCACTACACAGAATACAGACCCCAGCCAATCGAATATGGCTTAAGCTGCTTTATTTTTTAATGTTATAAACTGAGAATTCACGTTAGAACTAGCCTTGCGGTGGCAAAAAAAAAAAAGAACAACTGACCTTCTGAGGAGGATGTCCCCGTTGTAAATTGAACTCAATGCAATGGCGATACAGAGTGGTCTTTGAGCTTTGTTCGCTTAAATGTAAGAATCCCGTATTAATGGGTTAGTGGACACGACTCACGGTGGCGTGCAAACGCTTAATGCCACTTTATTGCCAAGTTGAATTCAGTGTATATATAGGAACTGGCCCGTAACCTCCTTAAACGATAATTGCTAAAACCGACTCTAGTTGAAAATGTGTAATCTAATGTCTAGTAGCGCGTTAACGTCGCTTGCGTCGTCATTTTATTAAAAAAGAAAAAAAAAACACTGCGCGATACCAGCTTGATGGGTGCCGATGAAAAATCAAAGAAGGATCACCACACTCTCGACTCGCAAGACGTTTCACTCGCCAAGACTGAAAACTTGCGTTTCCACCGTGCGTATTAAAGAATGATTAATTAATGGTCCGTGTTTCGTCCCGAGTGAAATAACCTGTAGGTGAAACATCTTGTAGAAATATTTTTTATTGTGTTCAGATTGTAACGAGAGATTGTCGTTATTATTGTCGATGAATTATTATTACCACGCAACAGAAACACGTAACAAATATTTCACGCAGAAAGAAAGGCGGAGAGAGAGAGAGAGAGAAAGAGAGATTGAAAGAAAGCTTCAGCTGATAACATACGAGCAGCCAAAAAAATGCGTGCACAATCGATTTATAGTGATCATGAATTTTGCAATGCGAGACATGCTGTATGCATCAGCACGATAAAAGAGAACTTTAAGGTTAATAAATCGACGGAAGTTTCTATTGCCGAGACATGACAGCGAGAAGACAGCCATATTCGTGCCTATCAGTCATGCCTCGACGATTCGAATCGCTACACCCCTCTATTATTACTATTATTACTAGTACTATTCTTACAACTGTTACGATTATTACATCTTTCGCAAACTTTTTCTAGACCCTACACGACCTGAAATCTAATTTTTCACCCTACGCGACGAACTTCTAAATCACTTAGTGGAGCGATTTAATTTTATGTAAAATATTAACATTTTGCAAATCATTTCGGCGAATTCACGCAAACTTTTCGGATACTTGCATTATCGAATCGCGTTACTCTTCGTTTTACAAAAAAAGAAAAAGAGACGAAGGTCCTCTTTTTGTGCATTACGCATACCGTATGTCCGAAGAACCAGTCATACGGGGCTACAGATTTTCGTATCGTCCGTATACGACCTGGCTTACGTATAAAACTGCGGATTTTTTCCCTTGGGAAATATGGATCTCATAGTAAAAAAATCTATACTAAAAAGAAAGAAAGGAAAATGTACGATTTTCTGTACATTGATATCGACGACCCTGTGCAGCTGGACCTTCGGGACATGTCGTGTGACAACCCACCATATACACCTACATATCATTGCGTCGCAAGAAATAGAAGGAAAGCTGCCGAGAAACAAAGTCTAACCAATTCAGTTCCTTTTTTAGGGAAAGGACGAACGTTTAAAACGATAGACGGTGAGGAAGGGCGGGAGAGAAAGGAGAGAGTGAGTGGATTTAGAAAGAAAGGAAGCAAGAGAGTGAGAGATCTTAGTATTCGTTTTAGAGTTTTATGAATGTTGATAATATAAATTAAGTTTCTAACGATTAACCATTTTAGTGATGTATTTCATTACTAGGATCTATCTAAATTATGAATTTCTTTTCCCTCCGGTGCCCCCGAGAGACACACACACACTGAAAGTTCTGATACTCAAATTATTGTTCTCACACTCTGGAAATGTGACGGCCGTTCTTTGTAAATTTCTTCTTTTTGTTTTCCTCGTTTTTTTTTTGTCTTTTTTTGTTTCTTTTAAACATCCAAACGAAACGAACATTTGTTGAGTTATCACCAACGATGGAACGTGACTGATGCACTTTCTCGACATATTCACGGCTTTTTTGCGTAAATGCATTATTTATTTTTAGAATGTTTCGTCATTGTCGAATAAGCTCGGATCGTTAGAACATCAGGCAAGCTGTTGACGAGGCTGAGAGAAGCTCGATGGCTATAGGTGTATAGTTTGACTTGTGATCAAAAACAAATTGTGTAGATTTAAATTATTTATGTATCCGTGCAAAAGATACAGCTGGCTTGATGTATCTTCGTCTTCTTCGATCGATTAAAGTGAACGGCAAACATCTACACATTAGGAAGCGATTGGTTGATTAATGCGGACGTTCTTATATTACATAGCGCTTCTTTCGAATTTCAGGCCGACCGAAACGCTAAATTCAGTGACAAAAAAGAAGAGGTCCCGAATCTAGCTGTGAAAAAAAAAACAACTAAATAAATAAATAAGCAAAGTTCAATTTAACATACGAAGTTTGAATCGCACGGCTTGAATATATAGATTGTTGGTTATTTATCGTAATAATAATAATAATAATTATTATTAATAAATAAATTCACCGATTTAGTTTGATTTAATCTCTCTCATCTCATCTTTATAAACGTTTATACCGTTTGATTTTGACGTTACAAATGGAGGCGTAGTGACTGTAACTGTAAATTCAAGGTGCTTGAAAACATTTCTAAGCAGATCGAGACACAAGACAGGCCAAATCTCTGTATAGTCGCAGTTAAGATATATAATGAGAAATAAGTTATATAGCCGCGAAGGTACGTCGTCCTATCTGGAATGAAATCCACGGTAACCGGCTTACCCGACTAATTGCCGATTACAGTGGATTAATTCCAATTTTCGATTTGTTTCTATTCTTCCAAAGCTTGGACGCTACACGACCACAAAACACATACCTACATATATAGTAAACTATGTGGGGAAGAGCCCGTGTAAAATACTGAAAGTCTATATATATAAATACTTATATATATGAGAAATTAATTTTAATAATAGTAATTAAATGATAAAGTCGCTGCTGTTGTAAAGAAAGGAAAGGTAAAAAAAAGTGATTAGAGACAAATTGACTCTTAAAAACACCACCACTCTTCGTTTGCCTGACATTCATTCACCGTTACCATTGCAAATCACCGATTCTCTTTTATCCTACATCATTCGCACTCTTTCGAAAGCATCTAGTAAATAAAATGTAATAATTGTGTAAAGAAAGATTAATAAACTAATTTAATATGTATATATATGCATATATGTACGCGAGTGTGTGCATATGTATATACGTGGAATTAAAAATAGTATTTACTCACGCTACACTAATTATGCGATAGTAGAGAAATTGCTTTTTATTAGTTTAGCCCACGGATAGTAACTCACGAGGATCACCGGGAAAAAAAAACAATCATGCGCCTCAAAGTTTGCAAAGAGAAGAAACGAAGGGAAAAAGAAGTACGTCACTAGAATTCATAATATATTTCTAATGGATCGTCGTCGCACGTTTTACGTCAAAGAACTTCCTTCAACGGAGAATGAAGAGGCAGAGAAACATCATGAAAGAACACTGCTTTCAGTCATCTTTAAAAGGAAACGAGAGAGAAAGATATATACAGATATAGTTTCTCAGCTACATACTTTCATTAAAAAAAAAAAAGATATACCGTCTTCGCCATCCAAGTGTCACTTGTGCCGGTTTTACGGCAATTACGTGGTACCAAAAGCACTATTTGGTACCACGAACTAAACCCAAGAATCGCTTCTTTCGCGATTGCACTTTAAAATAAAATTGTGACGAACGAAGAATCGCGACGAATGTGTAACCGATTCTTACGATCGTAATTATCTGCAAAACAGGAAAAGGAAACCTTCCCCCGAGTTACAATGTAATAAATTGTAATTTATTGTTAGAATAATTTTACTTTGTATTTCATTCGATTCTCAGATATTATTAAGCCGTAGCGAAACTTAGAACGAACGAGCGTATTAGGATATCGTTTGAAATACTTTTAGAATTTTTAGAGCGCCACTTAAGATTCAGATATACTTGTAATTTTCTTCCCGTTTATGGAATATATTACGATACTTACTGCGACATATCTTTTTTTTTAATTCTAAGGATCATCGATTTAATACGAAATTCCTCGATAAAGAATAAACTAAGCTCTCGTTAATTAACGATTTCTCTTACGTTCGTTAATTGTTCTACGCGTAAAATTCATATTTTTGTATCCATGCCGCGTGTCAAATTATTGCGTGAAATGGACAACAAGAATTTGAGCTAATAAAATTTCGTATTAAAAAACTAAAATTTGCATACATTAAACGGATCTTTTTCTTGTAATTATGTCACATCATTGCACTACGACCGGGTTTACATTCGTTGTAGTTAAAAGCACGCTGAAAATCTTCCGAAATATCGAATTGTAATCGAAATGCGATAACAGAACGAAAACATAAGATATCGTTGTGTTTATTAGAGAGTTATGATACTATCACGCAAGCTTGTTTCTGTACAAGTATTTTGACTTCTTCGCAAACGATATCTTACAAAGAAGTAAGGTTGTTTTTTAATAATCACCATTTTGGTGGAAATAATCTTTTTGCGAACTCTAATAGAAACCTTGCTAAACAACAATTTCACTCGCTCGTACAAACGGCTACCATTCGTTGACAGTGGCAAATTAATAACCTTTTTTCGATAAATATCGGACACATAATGTCGTACTTCTTTCCGTTTTAACGATGCAACACTACAACTAAATTTCTACGGTATTTCTCACTTTTATAGACGCATATCTGGCAACACCGTCGGAGCAAGATTTTTGAACGAAACATGGAATAATTGAGCCGTTTATTTTAAAAGTGGTATAAGTCACTTTCCATAATGAAAAATGGTGGCTTTTCAATGATTATACGTATCCAATATAACAAATGCGAATAAATGTTCTCAAAAATTTGCATCAATATTTTTAAACACGTTAAACCTTTGCAGGCAGAGACTTTTTTGAATGTCGAGGAATGATGATTTATTTTGTGATCAAAAGTCATGTTTTTATCACAAAGCCAGAGTGTTCGTGTATACAACTTATAAATTACTATTTGCCTAATCATATTTCCACGGTTCCATTTTAATTTTTCAAGTCTATCCATGTATGACCCGATAAACTATGATCAGATTTATTTTCCGATCACGTATATGCTTCTGTAGTACGTAAAGGGTTAAACGCAAACCCTAAATATCTCAATATAAAATGTATTGGACTTATGCCACTTTGACAATAAACTTCTCAATTGTGGCAACGTATCGAATTCTTTTTCATGACGAAGATTTACGTCGCGGAAAGGAGATCGAAAGCTGCAATTTTACGGAGCAAAGCAATGCCCTTCGTTTAATAATAAACGCTGTAGATGGTACACACATTGGCCCGACTTTGAAACGTATAAATAATAAGTTACGCTTCTAAACTAGGCGATGGAATTAAGGCTTAAGTGACTCGCACCATCATCTTGCAGCACCGTTAAGAAACATCTCAAGAAAAAGAGAAAGAAAGAGGGAGAGAGAGAGAGAGAGAGAGAAAAGAGAAGAAAGAAGAAACAGAACGTATCACTTTTATGCATTTAACCGTTCGATAATAAGCGCCTAAAGCGACATTCGGTTTTAAGAAGATACGCAAAGTGTCACAAAAGGAAAAGAAATAAGCCAAGAAATCGAGGTCTTCTTTTTGAAATTTTTTAACGATTTTAGAAACCGATGCAGTCGATAATTTATGACGATTTTTATAAAGCTTTTCACTTTTGCATCGCTAGCAATTCTGACCGTAAATATGTCTTGCTACATCACGCGTAAACATATTGTCCGTACAGAAGGTAAGATGAAGTTAATTGAACGTATCTCGAGGAGTAAAATTTTAAACGTCGAAGATGACCAACATTTTTATCTCCTCTGCAATTTTTCATAACACGTATGTACGTGCATATATAACTTATACTTCGTAACGAATGAAACCAATACGAAGAATAGTGGCGATAGGTGGGAAATATGGTCGGAGTAATTTTTTATGCACGGCGTAGAAACTAAAGGAAGGAATGGGCGTAGTCTTAATTCGGGAACTTAAATTTCCGGCATTATTCGTAATATTTTACGTGTACCACTCGAGTCACTATTCGATTAATGAGATGTAATTATTTCTGTGCGAAGCTTGTGTCTCATCGATTCGTATTCCTCATGCAGCTTTGAGCGAACGGTATTAATTAATTTAGAAGAAGAGTAGGACATCCTCTTCAGAAGAATTCTCCGCGGAGATATTTTTATCGAAACACAAATTCCTTTTCCATTCTTCATCGAAGATATTCGTCGAGTTTCTATCGGTGCAAAGATTCGATTGGATTCATGATCAAATCAGTTTTTGACGCAGAAAAGTTGTACTTTTTCGACAACGTCACCTCGCTGGTGGAATACGTCGATATTTTTCTTGAAATTCTCCAACAAATTTAATTACAATTTCGGTTAAAAGGCATTCGAATTACATGCTATGGTTTTCGACATCCGTTGCTCGATGTTCCTCGAGCAATATTGGAAGATTATTATTCAGTGATTTCAGAAAGAAAAAAAAGAAAGTATCGAAATCCTGAGAAAAGGAAACCGATAAACGAATTCCAAGCGACCCTCTTCTCCATATATCACTCTCTCTGTCAGAGATCTCTTTTTCTACGTTTGGAAGCGAAGAGAAATGACAGATAACCGAAACAAGAAAATGCACGCTGAGCGCAGAACGAGGCGAAGATGTCGCGAAAGAAGAAAGAAATGGATAAACAACAGCAGGTGACGGTTTGAGAAACTATAAAACCACGAGGATAACCGTTGCCCGCGTTAAAAAACAAAGGCGCAAAGGAGAATTACGATGATATAATGATAAATGTTTAAAAAAATAAATAAAATAAAATACTGCACCGTCTACGGAGTGAGTGTTTAATGTTATTCGTGAATGTACGATACTAGGAAAAATTGTTTAATATACATAGTGACACATAAAGAAAATATTTACTATGCAGTTAAAAAAAAAGATATAAAAAAAAAACGTACACACGGAAAAGAGTAGTGCTAGTTACTACCGTGATACACACGCCTATGAGAACAATGCGCTGAACTTGAAGGGTGAATCGGCGAGAAGAGAGAACGTATGAATGAGATTCGCGTGATTGTGTACACTAGGTGTGCTCGTGAGAAGAAATCGTTTAGAAAAACAATGCACTATCGCGTTGTCGACGGGAATTAGTTAAAGAAAATGAGAGAAAAGGGGAGAGAGAGAGAGCAAGAAAGAGAGGAAAGCATGAATGAGCGTACAAGAATGATAGAAAGAGAGAAAGAATTGTAGCATGTACATACATATATATGTATGTAATATAAAGATACAAAGCACATATATATGAATATGTATATGTATGTATAGGTAATTACATGACTGTATGCGATAAAAAGTAGCAGACTCTTATTACAATTGCTATGTTTACAATTACCACGATAATTATAATTAATGATGTTCTATAAATATAAATAATTATAAATACAATAATTACCGTTCGTTTCGCTACGTTTCCTCCTCGGATATTTTTAGTTTTACACGATCAGATTAGCCAATAACGATACTTGTAGAATATCAATGGATGTGTTTAAAGCGAGAATCGAAATCGCCTCCGTTATTGAGACTCTATATTATATATTATATATATATATATTTATATATATATTTATATATATATATATATATATATATACATATTACTACTATTATTATTATTATTATTATTATTGTACATTTTGTGGTTTATTTAACAATAAAACATTAACAATAACGTTGACAAAGATGCACTTCAGTTTGTAAGATAAAAAATGTGATGTCCGACCGCGACCGTTGATATATGAAACGAAAGAGACGAAAATGAGGATCTCAAGACTTATCACCGATTGACAGTAAGTACAAGAAAGCTAAACGAAACGCATTTATTTTGACATTATGCAAAGAACAAAGGTACAAATATTCCTTTACATTGTTTTCCCTTTTCGTGCAGCCGGACGAAAGTATTCAAATATCGCGTCACGAGACTGGAAAAGAGATTCATAGGAAGAGGAAGCGGAGGGAAGATTTTAAGTCAACCAAGAAGAACTTTTCTTATCATAGCTCCGCTGACAACTTCATCTCCAACCCGTGGTACGATGCATTTACTGCTACAGAGATACTGTAGCAGAGGTAAACGATATTTACCACAGAAATCGACGAATTTCACGTGTTCCACTCTGTTGTTGAAGAAGACACCTACGGCAGGAAATCAATGTTGCAGATGATACACGAGTATCGATACATCCTGAACATGTTTTCAATTTAATGATATTAGACTGAACTTTGGAAAAAAATAAACTGTCCGCTGACCTTTGCACTTTGGATTGACGCAACGGTGCCCGCTGTTTAGATACTCCACCAGGTTTCTCGGTATACTTTCTTCGCTGTATCCGATATCAATAGTTTTAATCACTCTCGCGGCAATTTCTAACAGAGATGGCGGATTGTGCGTCATATCGGAAACAAATCTGACTACGAGAGGATTGTCCCTTAGAGATAACTGAAAGAGAGGAAAAATGTAAAGGGCGTATTACGAAGACAGTATGAAAGCATGTTTCAAATATACGCGTATCGAAACGAACCTCTGTCAAACATTTCAAAGTAATAATCTCAGTTGGTAGGGTCCTCAGTCTGTTCTTGTGAAGCAGCAACGACTTAAGGTTCGTCAGATTCGCTATAGAACTGGGCAAACTTTCCAACATATTATCGCAAAGCACCAACGCTTGCAGAGACTTCAATTGTCCCAATGTCGATGGTACTTCCGTCAATCTGTTGCCGCCCATCGACAGCACTTGCAATCTAACAGACGTAAAGAACATTTGCAAGAAAAATTACAAAAAAAAATCATAACTCTTTGGAAGAAGCATAAACAAGCGCGACTTTGAAAACGATCGGTAATACCTTTGCAACTTCCAAACATCCTTTTTAATTTCGCTAATGTGATTACCACCAAGATAAAGATACTTGAGTTCGGTAAGTTCAAAGATCTGCTCGGGAAATTCCGCTAGCCTGTTCCCGCTGAGATTTAACTCACGCAGGGCCGGCATGTTGTCGAAGCTCTTCGGCAATGAATCGTTCGACAGATTATTGTGTTTAGCTATCAGACACGATAACGGACAATCTCCGAGGAAGTCTGGCAATCGATTCAGATTGCAGTTCGATATATCTAACGAATTTAGATTTGTAAATCGAACGATACTAGACGGTATGTTGGTCAGACGATTCTGATGAAGCAACAGGGTATCCACGTGCTGCGGACATTTCGCACCAACGAAATGTTCGTTCAGTACTTGGGCATCGAGCATCAAATAAGAGAGATCCAAAGTTTTCGTGTTCGAGTCTGAGTCGCTGGAGTCAGAAGTATAATTCTCCATGGCAAACTGAGAGAAAAATGAATTCGTTAATCGTCACGCTGACCCTCTAAATTAAAAATACTTCGGTAGAAGTGTATTTTCTATTTTTTATATTATAATCACGCGTCATTCGAAATTTATATATTTGTTTATTACTCTAATATCGAAGCTGTCGCATTTTCCTGCTAGAAATCTCAGTTTTCTAGTATCGCGATATACTTTATCATCGCGATATTACCAATCATTGTATATTTTAGTACAAGTAGTATTCGTGTTCGCAACATTTTATCTCCCACGTGTAATTGTCGACTACATATAAACATCAAAAGGAATCGTTTACAAGTCTTTCTACCAACAAATAAATAATTCAAGAGCAATTACTGATTCGGCTCACAATTTGTTGATATAGGAGCTAAAGAGATATCGTTCGCTATCACAACTGTGTAACACTACTGTGTCCCTCGTACAAGCTTAATCACTGAGCGAAATATTTTCACGTTTAATTAAATCTATCACGTTCGGGAGATTAGAAGTTCGAATTTACGAAAAAATTATTTACATTTCATCATTATTGAAGTAAATTAAAAGTGAACATATACTCCCGCAGAAGTTTATCAACCGATAAAATCGTGCACGAAGAATGTAATAAAACGTAGAACTTAATTCGAGTGATCCGTTTAAACCAACTTTACAGCTATGGTACAGTGTATTACAGTATTATCAAGAACGGATATTTAATTGCTGAAGCTCTGCATTTGTTATTGCAGCCTCCGCGACGGTTTTCACGAGAGAGCTCGATCGCTCTTGATAGACGAGCCGAGAGATAAGACAATCGATCGAAAGTCGTTTGAAAATTTAGCGTTGAGTCATTGCAATGTCGAGCGCACCGTACCGCCTATGCCTAGATAGTCGAATTTCAGGCGTGCGCTCGAAAGTTTCCTCGTCAATGGGTCGTCTCTTGTGTACCTGTGCGTAATTCTTGCTTTTCCACGTTAAAACGTTCCCTCGTTCCTTCCCCTTCTTCTTCGTCTCTCACGTTTCAGCGGGTGTCCCGTTCGCCGCGAAAGAGACAGAAGAAGCACACGGCACGCTCACTCGCGAATCACGAGGAAACTGGAACGCATGATACAGCCGAGATGCACGACCACTCGACTGGGGACTGAAAGATATCTGGTTTTATCAGTTCCCTTTATAAGTCGGTTCATCGGCGCTTGTCATCGCGGCTACCCGCTGAATCGGCCAACAGTGCCGTTGCAATGCGCGGGTGACTTGCATCGAGATGATCCAAGTGCAATGACTTCCATTTACAGATTCCATTACATGGCAGCATTACATCGTACACCGACGGATTACGGATTAACGTTATTGTCGGGGAATCATGAGATCCTTTGGATTACTTTGTTTCCCGTTGATAAGGTCAATTTAATATCGCGAACGTTCAAAGGGCGTGACTTTATGAGGATGCAATCTTACGGGATTGTATAATGTAATGAGTCGTATATTAGAAGAAGCTTCTCGTGGGTTATGTCAATGATAGATTGTGAATGATAAGGAGAGAACAATGTGTAGATGCAATTTTACAAATTTGTGTATGCATTAGGTAAAGCGAAAAGAAATGTTCTTCTTTATGTAGCTGTTGGGATTCATTATGAATTATTAAAACCTGGTCACTGTATCATAGCCCAGGTATGCTGTGTGCAATTAGAATGGATGAATATTATGCATCTTTTTTGTAAATAAATTTGTCCGCATTGTAAAAAAAAATACATTTCTTTTCGCTTTACCTATTATTTCTTTTGCGAAATCTATTATAATACTAAGCGCAATGTTCCGTTGATACTGTTTCGAGTATTTTAATTGTTTTAATCGGACGTGCATTGGAATGAAATGGATGTAATAAAATGGCGGAAAGGAGGAATTGCAAATGTTCTTAATATTGTGTCAATTATTTAGCGAAGTATACGGAAATCTTTTTCATCCTACATTTCTTATCATGAATTCATGATGCAGGGGACGTGCGACATCTGTTGGCTGACGTCGTTAACACCGAAACAGGAAGAGACACCTTTTGAAAGATCTTTTTCGGTGTTTGTTGTAAGCAGTTAAAGGGGTTATAAGGTTATGATGGTTTGAGGGTTATAAACATCTAAACAAAAGTGACTTTACCTAGGGGAAAGCACGGCAATTTACAAAATCGGTGACTTATTGACAGAAAGAAGTCTTGCTTTGTAATTTATTCATTATGATATTACGCAACTAATTTCACCATGAACAAGTAAACATATTGATGTTTACCGCATTTTCTTCCCTTGCAAATAATGTTAAAAGAAAACAGCCAAATTTATAGCAATGGTATTAAACAAGTTATTAAGACGGCATTTGAATTATGTACGTTCGATTGTTACGTACAAAGGCCAAGAAGGGCATACCAGAGTTCATTTATCTGCGGCTGCTAGCAACCACGCAGAAGTCTATAATAAAATAATCACCGCGAAAGATTGGTCAAAAGATTTCTGGGAAAACTTACATAAGACTCTGCAACAAGAAAATGTAAACGAAAAAATGATAAGTTCAACAATTATTCGGCTATGTTTGACAAGTAAAAACCTAGGTGCAGCAATATTATATATTAGGTTTTTAAGGGATAATAATTATGATGTCAATGTAGCTATTATGTTGAAACTCTTAGAATTGTATGTTAATAAAGAAACGTTAACAGAGTCAGAAAAAGCAGATATTCTACAAATATATGAAACTGTAACGCAACAATGTTCAAGTTGGAGCGAGGAAACACGTACAATTTTTGTACAAGCTCTATCTCTGACAGACAGATGGAAAGAATCATGCCAAATATTAGATAGCTTGACAAGATATAAAGCCATTGCAGCACATGCCAGCCTTATTAATGCAGCATTTAGTCATGACAGTCCAGATATAGGATGGAAATACTTAAAGAGATGTCCATCGTCATTGATAATACGTAAATCCCTCATACTCACAGGGTATTTGGAGTATTGTGAACAAAATAAGGAAAAGTTTAATGAGAATATGGAGAAGATGTTTCAATTTTTACGCGAGGAACATATTAACTTAGGAACGAATACAGTGGATGCATATATAAAAGCTTGCAATAAATTTGGTTGGCTTGCACAGTTGACGAAAATGACGAGGTAAATTATTTGTAAACAAGTTTCTATTTCAAATATAATATTATGTTCATATTTATTTGTTTTTTGTTTTTCTTACTTTATACAGAGGAAAATGCGAACAGTGCTCTAATCCATTGTTAAATTCAAATGTAACTGTAAAAGAGTTTGAGTTATTGCAGAATGCATTTAAGCAAAAAGCAGTTTTTGGTCATGATGTTTACCAAAAAACTACTCCAAAAGAATGGCAAAGATTTCAACAATTTTTGAATAAAAACAAACCTTTTGATATTGTAATTGATGGTCTAAACATGAACTATTATAAAAAAAGGGGAAGAGGCGAACCAGTATGTATTAGAATGTTTATATAATTTCATTTCAAATACATTGTAATATGTAACAATTCATAGATCATGATCTTACTTTACAAAAATTATTATGATAATTTTCTACTTTTACGTGAATTATGGGCATTTTTTTTGAAAATATTTTATTTCACAGCTAATAACAACTATTAGATATTTTGAACGACAAAATAAGGCAGTTCTCATTATTGCAAGACAGCATATGTTTAAAAGGTTGAATGAAATGCTTGCAAACCATTCTCCTTCTACATTTCTTGTAAATAATATGTGAGTAAGATACATTATTTTTGATGTGTGGCCTTTAGACGAATATTTAAGCATCTTTGAAACTTTCAGAACACAAGATGATATATTTACCTTATATGCAACTCTACAAAGTGGATATAAATGCGCATTCGTTTCATTAGATTTAATGCGTCAGCATAAATTTACGCTTGAAGATAATCATCTAAAACATATTTTTATAAGATGGCAGTTGTCTCGTCAGTATCGCGTGACTGATGATGGTACCGACATTATTATGATAAAACCACAACAGTTTGAAAGAGTCGCACAGAAGTCTGGCAATTGTTGGCACATACCACTTATCGATGGTGATTCAGTATCCTACGAATTCCCTAATCGTTGGACATGTTTTAACATGAAACCTGATGCAAATTTAATAAATCGTTGAGTACTATTACATAAAATATATATTAACATATTTTAAACAGCATTATTCTTTGTACACCCATTTAAAACATACATATTCTATATGTTATATAGAACAAATTTTTTCAGTGTAAAATTCATTTTGCAAATCCTTTTTTCAATTATGAGACCATAAAATCAAAGTAGCTGTATCATTTCTGGTGGTTAGGAAGTCGAGGAATTCATGATTCAGTAGATTTTCTCTTCAAACGGCAAGATTTAACAAATAATTATTTTTAATTCATAAAATAACATGCCATATGGTTCTTCTTCGAGAACTAACAGTTCCAAATCTTTGAATAAGCATCGTTTATACCTTTGTACCATTTGAATGTCACAGGCGTTATTACCAACGCGTTCAAAACTATGTTCCTCAATCTAACATTTCCTTCGCTACGTACAAGAAACGTTTCTTCCCCCGATATTACGTCCATGTTTATATCTTATATATGGTATAACGCCGGCGCTTGACCGAGTGTAATGCCTTCGCAGCTGCGCAGGTGTATACCCGACACTTTCTCATTAACATCTTACCCAAAAAGCCAGTCACGCCAACGAGTGAATCTGGCGCGGTCAGACTTTCTATCGATCTTCTTTCGTCTTTACGGTGATTACCTTCAATAAGGTAGTTTCGGATTTGTGATCACTTTACTGGCGTTAGATGTATCATTAAATTAGTGCATTAGAAGCCGATCATCAAACAAGACGATGCAATGGGCGAGGGTAGGAACGATCGTTCCGGCAAGAGGTAACTCTTCAGCGTTCACCCTTTAAATTGCTTCGGCGGGAAAAAGCGTTTTGCGGATTTCAATCGTGAAAAAGTAACAAATGATTTGAAATGTGATATGTTTCGATACTTTTGGAAATTCTCAATGATCTTGTTGACTTAAAGATAGTCAGATGAGGAAAGGAAAATGAAAATTTTTAATGGTTTGCTTTAAGAAGTTGTATGGATAAAATGGGGGGAGGGGCATTTGAGTTCTTTAAATCTCTGTTGAAGCACTTAATGAATAATGTCTCGTATGAATTACAATATACAATGATTATTACGTTTTTCAAATTTATTCGGCAATGAGAACGTAATAGATTTAACTGCCTGTTCGTTGATATAACTTCTTTCTTTTTTTTTCGATGGGTCGTTGCGTTTACGTTAAACGATTGACTAATCTGATTATTTTAATAGACAAAGAAATAAATGAACGAAATAAGCGTTAACTTTAACGCTAAAGCTGTCGAGACGATCGAAATGACCGATTCTCAATTTTTGCGGAAAATTCTCCGAATTGATAGTGGAGCTATGAAGTAACTATTACACTTCTGTCTAATAAAAGCTAAATTACTTAATTCATCATCTTTTCCCCTTCTTGACTTCTCTTTTTCCAAAGTATTTATTCAGTATATTTAAATATAATAGACATAACACCAGCACTTTTAGTTTAACCCTCTATGAGCCCTTGTGACTTTGTGGTAACATGAAACACATTTAAAGTTTCTATTTGTCAAAGTCAATTTTTAACTTTGCCAAATATTACAATTTAATTCTTAAAAATCATGAAAGACTCCACAATTAAATGTTTTTAAAATCAAGTTAAATTCATTATTTAAACTTTTAATTTTTATCTTTTTTAATGTGCTACCTTGCAGTGGATCTTTAGATGCGGTAAAAAATTCGGGCTAGTGGGTTAAACGAGCCTTACCGATTGCATACACTACAACTAACGGTTTAGTGTAAAGTGTACACTCGTGACAATGTAAAAATAGAATCTTACTGTTCATTATTTTTCTTAAATGTTCAAACTTTCATCGCGAAATAGACATAAGTATAGTGGATTCGTAAAGACAGAGAGTCCATGACCAAGTGTCCGACTTACGAGGATCTCAGAAATAGATCCAAAAGATAATTGCTTGTAACGATGACTCAAATGTATCTGCTAGTTGCTGCAAGAGCTCTATTCAAACTCCCCAAAGTGCTCACATAATTACATGGAAAAAACGAAGCCTGATATCCCATTAAATCTAATTGGAAACAAACGACGATCGATCGTCCATAGATTCGAATCGACGTTTAATTTCCCGCCCTGGCTAAAAGCGTTCCGCTGATTTCTTCCACTCATCGGCCAAACGAGCCTTAAGTGCTCTGGCGAGATTTTCGTTCGAGGTCTACGAATTTAACCACAACGAGTTTGCAGTAATCGTTACCGTTGCTACATGAATAAATAAAAATATGAATTCTGATAAATCACCCTGTCAAAATGTACTTACACTGAATAAGAATTTAGAAGACCTTTCGCAACGTATACCGATACATTATCGCGTATACCTACATTCCCGTGATATATCATAATGTAAATATATTCACCGCTTCGTGATAATTAAAACGGCACATTTAACCCTAGAATTACCGTCGTTAGATCTAACATACTTCAATATATTAAGTAAGTATATTTAAAGGATATCAACTGTCCTGCTTCTATATAAATTTCAAAAATTTGTGCAAAAAAAGATAGGAACCCCTCAGTTTCATCGCTTCGATAGTTCTAACGTTAACCCCTTGCCCTACGATTTCTTTTATATTCTAATAATTCATAATTACATTATTAAAATAAAAATTGGACTATGATTCTTCATATATCGTGTAATTTAACGTAATATCAATATTATAGAAATAATTTCATCGTGTTACGTCACATTGATATTCCCACTCTGAAAGGTTTAGCAAAACTTGCAAGGTGTTAAAGCACCCCCTTCAATAACATTAACTCTCATACTCTCCCCGAGTAAAATATCACTCAATCTCCACTTTCAGAAAGCGCAGAACGCCTGATTTTTTTAAATATATTATAATTTGATTTACTTTTACTAAAACATAGTATACCAGATTACAAATAGTACTAATCAAAGTGTAAAAGTAACGTGAGTAAAATATCACACGAGGACGTTTTGTGTGACTATTTTTGAGGGGCGTAAGAGGGTTAAGATAGATAGAGAAGGAAAACGAAAGGAATCGTGTTAAAATGACGTAAAGCAACACGATAAAAAAAGCCCAAGGATAAACATCTTCTCCCCAGGAAGAAACAGCCCTTAATTAGCTTCGAGTGTGTGGAACGCCTTTGGGGTCACGTGGCTTGCCTGTTTAAAGTAACTTCGCGTGCCACCGTGAAACCATGGCCACACTGAAATGCGTCCAGATTGAATCACGCGCACCAACAAAATTACTGACCAGTCCCAGTACTGTGGCCGCGTGTGCGTAAGTCAAGCGTGTTTCACCGGCGTATAGAAATCCGTTGTGGGCACGATGCGAAGACGAAAATCGGGGTCACCGGGTCGTGCTGGGTCCCCGGCATCGTTTTGCCTATCGTCACGAGCCACGGTACGATAATTCGGCGCACGAAAGGATCTCGAATAGAAAACTATTACGAGCCCTTGCGACTTCGCACGCTGCTATGACGTTTAAAGATTGAGAGTACGAAGTCATACGTGTTATGCTTTGTTATCACGCATATATTATCTGACTGGACTGGTTTGCTGTTAATTTTGTAGCTGTAAATTAGAAAAATTAAGAGGCTAGATCGTTTGATCCGTGGCATTGAGTTGTTACGTGGGTTTTATCAATCCTTTGAACTCTGTGAACTTATGTTTACGTCATACTGTAATCTTGGAGTTAAGTGCGCATTAAATGTCGCGCCAAAACAGCACTGTCTTGATTTACATCGGATAATATGAGCTTAGCATGGTGGCATTTAGATGTTTGTTTATTGCTCCCTTTTATGTGTGAAGTATGTTAACCACTTGTCTCAAAATAACTGGAATAGGAACAATAATTGAAATAGGAAATTTGGAAATTTTCCAAAGACTATCAAATTGAAAATATCAGTGGAACCCTACTTGATAAAATTGCTTTCCTGCTATTAATGCTGTGTCGCATTATGCAATGTGTCAGGAATGACTAATGAATTGTCATTACAGCAACTTAGTTCGGAATTATTACATACAATGTCAGAAAAGAAATCGCAGGGCAAGGGGTTAAAAAAATGTCTTTCCTATCTAGATTGTATTTGTGAGCGCTGTCTCATTACAGCGTGCACTTTTTAACACTACTACTATTGGCGTTATATCTATTATATTTAAATATACCGAATGGCTCTTCTATCAATTGTGGGAATTTTTAGAAAATATTGGGAACCGGTAATTTTCATCGCCTTGTTAGCTGTAGTGTTGAATAAGTCTTCTCGCTGACGAATAACTTCAAAACTATGTCTTACAAATGACATAATACAATTTCAAATGTAATAGTTCTTACTTCGCCAATGGAATAGAAAAAGAAAGTAAAGAAAAAAAAATTGGCAGCGGTGGGATTCGAACCCACGCCTCCGAAGAGACTGGTGCCTTAAACCAGCGCCTTAGACCGCTCGGCCACGCTACCCTGTGCAAACGGACTCTCACAAACGGGAGTTTACGGATTAACCAATCGTTCCCTCCCAAATATCATTTCAATTTTTTTTTTTCGCTAATGCAATCGAAAAAGATAGTAAAGAAAAAAAATTGGCAGCGGTGGGATTCGAACCCACGCCTCCGAAGAGACTGGTGCCTTAAACCAGCGCCTTAGACCGCTCGGCCACGCTACCCTGTGCTAACTGACTCTCACAACCGCAATTTAAAGACTAACCAACCTTTCTCTACATGTTCGCAATTATTGCACCTAAGCTGTGCGACATTTACGAACGACACGCGTAAAACTTTAGCGAGCAGTTCATACGTTGGTTTAGACGCAAAGCTAACAAGGGTAACAAATAGGAAACTGATAATCAAGATAAAAGTTCGGTCTGAAACGTTATCTTGACGTTTCGTGAAAAGTTTTGGAAGAATTCCAGATCTACTTCAATTACAGACAGAGTACTACGTCCGTAGTATCGCGGCCAATTTACCAGAACGCTACAATTTTCTGTCGATCAGGAAGAACTATTATTCAATGGCAATCAATTATCTACTTTGTGGGTCATGCGAAAAAGGCCATGATCGAACGATTAGCGAGGCTTTTCCTTGATTAAGTCCAGCCAAATCTGTTGTGTTCAATGCGTTCCTTATAATGCAGTCGATGACGTCAAAATCTTTCTATTTTGGAAGCTGAAATCTCCGTATCAGTAATCAATTTTTTTATCGTCCACGTTTCCTCGAAGCAATTGAACTCCGATACGAATGCGTATGCCAGATATGTTAAAAATGTAACGTTTCTACGAATCTAGAGCTAGTGTGGCGCACGATAATTTTGTTTACTTAGCGTTACTTTCTTAAACCCCACAAATAATTTGACTGATTCCCATGGGGTCTTTTCTGACCGGAATCGAGATTTGATTATTCCCAAATCGAGACAAATTGTACACACTGAATGCATATTATTCTCAATAAAGTTATTACAAAGAAAAAGTGAAAAAAATCTTTTCTTAATAGAAAATAGATGACGGGACAAAGGGACCTACGAACTTAAGTGTGTTTTATTTAAAAGATACGATGAAGGTTTAAACATTATCTGCCAAAAATTCTTTAAACGATTCCAAAGTATCTCAGCTATCAAGTATCAAATTTCTCTCTTTCTAAGAAACACCTCAACGTCTTACTCTCCGAAACGATGAAACAAGCTAACTTCTTCCCCGATCCACGGAAAACACGATAGAAAAAAACAATCCAGCTCGTGTGTCCCGCGTAACGATGCATCGGAAATACAAGCAGATATCTTTCCAAATCGGTACAAGCTCGATTTTCACGACCGCGGATGTTCTTTACGGAAGCCGAATCGTGACGAACCGTCGACGATGTCGCGGTGGACGATGATGGGCAACGTAATTCCTACAGCCGTTTCCGTGCACGTGAGTCGTTAGGCCGTAACAAAATTCTTTCTCGAGACTCCTCTCCGTAGATCGATGCGTCGCGTCTGGAAGTCCCGTTGTAACGGCATGTACGTAGAACTCCGTACCACCCTCTTCCTGTACGCTTCGCGCCCCTTCGCCGACTCTGCTACCCACCTTCATCCCTCGACAGCTTCACCCTTGTCGGGGAAAGATTTCAGTCGGTTCCGGGCATCCACCCGGGCCGGTCCTCTTTTTCCTGATACTCCGTGTCGGCTCTTTCGTTCATCCTGCGAATCTATCTTGAGATTATTCGAGAATCGCAGGTACTGCAGGTATTTGTTCTCTCATATTGCAGCGTGTAGGGAGGATTTTATTTTCTTCTTTTTGGTTCGTGTTTTGGATTTATAATAATTACTATGGTTCTCTTGCACAGGACCTATATGTTCATCCTATGAGTTTATTTTGAGATTATTCGAGAATCGCTGGTACTGCAGGTATTTGTTCTCTCATATTGCAGCGTGTAGGGTGAATATTCTGTTTTATTTTGGTTCACGTTTTGGATTTAAAATAATTATTATGGTTGATTTGCGTAGAGCCAATTTATAATCTTAGACAGGTTGATTTTGTTTAGTAAGAGATGAATGCAATTTTTTCGCGGATAGGATACTAAAATTCGCGAATACTGAAACGACAAATCGTGTCGAAAATTTGAAGTAGTGTTACGAAGGATTTCTTTCGAATGAAGGATTCGTATTCTCTGTATAATTCTGATAGATCTTATATCAATAGATCGCTGTTGAATCGGGGAATCTTATTCCCTCATATGATTTGCATGTGAAATTGTAAGATCTTGATCCGATCACTGTTATTACGTGAAAGTACGACTGACCCGGTTTCATGAATGAAATTCGCGAGTAAATAATGCTCGGAGTAGGTGGAGCTATATCAATTGCTTAAAAAGCCGATGATATCGTCGCTGTGAAGCAAAATCTGCTGTTTTATAATAGTGCGATAAAATTAGCTAATATTTCGCTGACACGTAAGACAAAAAAACAATCGATTCTCCTTTAAATGTAGATCTCCGTGAAAGTCGATTTCTACGGTTTCCTGTAATTTAACGGACAGCCGCCTGATAATTGGCGATCGAAGAAAACCTTGAAAGTACATTCACGTGCAACAAACCGACGATTATTCTCGTTTTATCGTTGTCAATATAAACCTGTAATTAGACACAGATCCTCGTACGGCATCGACAAATCCTCCTCGGATACCGAGCTAGCGCAGGGCAAGGCCAAAGGACGAAAAGGGAAAATCAAGGAGAGATGGCCCTTTTCGGAAAGATTGACCGTCGACGAGCTTTCTCGATATCGAAGGAGGCGCGTTCAAGGTCAACCGAAAGACAGCCTTGGACATTATCCTGAATCGAAGGACAAGGATTTTGTCTCGGAATATCGTCGGGCATTTCGAGCGAGCAGCGAAGATCTTCTCGAGGTTAGCGATCTTTTTTTTCTTTTTCTTTTTGTTTCATACTTTTTGGCTTAACTCTTCGAGTACTACGGACGCAAATATGTGGTCCGGGAAAAAATATGATCATAGTTTATCGACGCATGTATACACGGTTATAGTTGAAATATTGAAATGCAATGGTTGAAATTTGATTGCGCAAATCGTGATATATAATTTGTATACATTACATTAACACTCTGTCTGTCTGATAAAAAGGTGGCTCTGAATCGCCAAATAAATAATTATTCTTTAATATTCAGAAAAGTCTCCGTCTGCAAGGGTCGCTGCTATTGTCATTCCACCTAAGATCTAACTGTTTTAGGTGGTTCCTAACAACCAAGGCAAATGTAACTGATATCTAAACGTTGTAAAATACGCACGAACTTATGCACTGACCCGATATTAAATAATAAATTAGGAAAAATTTTCCAGAGGTGAGGGAGGAGGATTTGAATTCCGGCCTACTGATTGCGAGTTCGAGACTTTACCTGCTTACTCACAATAGCCTCTACCAAATTTTTTACGATTCCTAAGTGTCCCTTTAGACGTGGAATTTTAAAAAATTTATTTTGGAAATTATGTGAAAGATTATTCCGAAATATTGAATTCGTAGGAAAAGAATTGAAGAAACTTATTGTACAACCATAGGAAACTATCTACCCGGTGGAAAGTAAACAGACGGAAGATCCATTACAACCGGAGGATTCATCCGAGGAATTGGAGCCCTCTCACGAAGAGAACATCAAAGAGGACGAAAATATCGAGCTTCCAACTAGAAATCAAGAGCCGAATGCTTTCTCTGCTTCAGTCGATGGCGCCGAAACAATGGAAAGCAAAACCGAAAGTTCCAAATTCATCCTCCACCCCAAATTCTCCGGCAGACCATCTCTCATAAGACGGTAAAGAATCCTAATTACTTAAAATTCTCCAATTGAAAGCTCAGACAGTCGAGAATTATACACGATAACGCAATCTCATCTATCATTGATGAATCGCCGATCGTAAAGTTCTAAATCTTAAGTCAGAAAGTTTTAAGTCTCATTCTTCCATCGGACTGTAAAAAGGGTGGCTGAACACGCGATCGTAAATATCAGATTGAAATCGATTGTAGTTACCTTTACCATACCACGATATCTTTATCTGTCTCAAGACAATTATTATCAACGTTTGCTGACAGAGGTACCAGCATAAGACACAATGGCGAATTCTACACGGACACAGAAACGAATTCTGCCTACGTTCCTTACGAAGGACAACATAGAGCTGAACTCGCACGTAGACCTACTTCCTTGAAAATGGAAGGTGACTTGGACACTATGACCGAGAAATGCGAGAAATTCATAAAATGGCTCAACGTCAGCCGTCCCGAGCTGATGCGTGTCCCAACGAATTTAAAGCTCGAGGGTGATTTGGAAACATCGACGGAAAATCACGAGAAGTACGTCCCTTTCGTAGGTGCACGCAGACCAGAACTGTTGAGGCAGAGCACGAACTTGAAGTTGGAGGGTGAATCTAGTTTCCTCCCGGAATACACGGATGTGTTCGTAAGGCACGATATTAAGGGTGAGAGAATACTTGAAAGGTACATGTTTGTTTAGTATTTAACGTGTAACGGATAACTCTTCATCATAGAGCGACCGCAAGCAGTGAAACCTGAGACCCACTTAAAGACTGGAAAAGATCTTTTTCAAGCTACCGAAATTACCGAGAACGTTATCAATCCTCGTGCCAAGGAAATGCAGTTAATGGCTCAATTGAACAGAGACGTCGAAGAAGAGGAGAGAATAAGGAAAGTGAAGGAGGAGAAGGAAAGAAAAGAGGAGATGGAAATATTGGTTTCCAAGTTGGAGAACTTGAAAGGTCCAGCGTTGGAGATACCAGAATATAAAGACGCATACAAGGTGCATTTGCTCTTTCTCTGCGTACTTTCACTTCATTAACGAATCTATCCTTCTTGCTAGGACTTCCCGAGAGAACGGCCTAAGGTAATAAAACCCGAAGATGAGATCGGAAGAGCCGATGGCTCGAAGGTACCTTCGTCACCTACCCATTCTAAATTTTTAACCAAGATCGACCAAGATCCGGAATATAAATCAAAGTATCTGGATTATCAAAGAGATCGACCTGTTTATCGTAAACCACCATTAAATTTGAGACCGACGATGGTTTCATCAGGACGTAGCAGTGGAGGGTTCGGTAAACCGATTTATTATGAATCCAGGCGAAACGAGTACGAGCCTATCAGCGAAGTACGATCTCAATATATTCCTTACGGTCATGTACCAAGGGTAGAAACCTTCAAAATGCCAGCTAATTTACGATTGGAAGGAAATCTCGAGTTAGAGCCAGAGTATAAAACCGCTTATTGCACGAAACGCGAATACCAGGCATGCAACGAGCCGAGAATGCATCGTAGACGAGATCGTAGCCAAAGTGCTTCCAGACGAAGAGAGAATTACTGGGTGAACAATAATAACGACATGGAAGAATTTGGCCGAGGAAATGCTAATCAAGGGCAAGATGCTTTTCAAGTATTGAGTACAAGAATTCATGAAGATAGCGTCGTTGGAAAGCCACCAACAGGCAGCCGAAGGTTCGTTTAGGCGTACCGTTAATTATAATTTATCGTTTGTTTAACATTCGTAATACAAAATCTCCGTTTATACAAACGTTTCCCTAATTCAAGATACAAGGGAAGGAAAAATGATTAAAATAGTCGGCAATTATGATTGATTTAGGGGCTCGAGAGCTTCGCAAATACAGACTCAAAGACTGGCGCAATTGGATGGAATAGAAAGAAGTACAACAAAGGATCGTTCGCCTAGTCCAACTTATCGGCTTCATGTCTGCAACGTCGACGACGAGCCTCGTGGTTTCGTTCAACGCAGACGATCGCCATCGTTTCAGTCTTCCACCATAATTCGCAGCCCTTCCCCTAATCGAATAGATAAAGATGATGTCATTAGGCCATATTCTCCTAGTTTCGGCAGAAATGCCAAACAGCAATCGGACGGTCAATCGTTCGTTGTTTTAGATAATGCGATTCGCGATGCTAATAAAAATGAGAGTCGTAGGAGAAGAATGGATAAAAATTATAATATTGATAGTACACTTGTTGCATCCAGAGGAAGGCCAAGAACACCGACAAATTGGATGCCACCTTGGTATGACAGTACAAACACCATCTAAGGTATTTATCTCATAAGGAGATGAGATAAAGGTATTATCTCATTATCTATAATGAGATGAAAAAATTTAAGCCTCTGAATATACATACTGCCTAATAGTTTGTTTAGAGTACAAAATTTATATGTATTAATGGTGTCATTGTTATAACAAAGCTGTTTCTTCCAAATAAATATGAAGACAGGAAAATGAATTTTTTTGAAGGATTCTAGTTCTGAGAGAAAAGTATTCGTAATGAGAACTCGATGCAATGACATTTAATATCTCCAACGCACAATAGTTAAGATTTAAATGAAAATGTAACAAAGAAGATGCATGAAATGGAATTTATACAATTTATATTACCAGCTATATATGAATTCTCATTTAGGTACTGATTAGATACTCGTTTGTTCCTGCTAAAGTACATCAGAACATAAAGGAACGACGAACGAATTAATCTCTGCCAATAAAAACTTAGCATATGTAAATAATACTCAGGTATATGGTTACCCAATATAATATATGATATTTACAGTACGAAAAGTATTCTTTCTTATCTATAAAACCTAATAATTAACACAATTGAATTGTGTTATAATTGAATAACACAAAACATGAATGAAGATAACTGTATTATTCCTAATTTCACCACGGAAGTCATTGAAATTAGGAATGCAATTTAAATGTGTCTAATATTCTTTTGTTACAATTATTATTAATGTTTAACCTGCTTCCATATAATCACATTTTTCTATTAGATATAATCCATTAATTTTTTGACATCGGAAGTAATAAGCTAGGAATACCTATAACTGATAACCAATGTAGAGATAATGAATATACTCCAAGTTAATTAACTTATCTAACATTTATAAATATAGAAAGATAATACATTTTTTGGATGCCTTAAGTTTTAATTACTATTTATAGTAACAACGTTTTCTTTGTCATTGTTATTGTCATCATTCTGATATAAGATGGGAGAATTTACAGTCAGCCATAGTCAGATATAAAACTGCCATTGGTAATAAGTTCAAAAATATTTTTTTCATTACCTTTATAGCACTTCCGCAGCAGCTATTGTCCTACTTGTAAGAATTCGAAATACATAACACTAACCCATTTAATCTTGCAAATATACAGATTCAACACACAGCCAAAGTGAAGAAAATGATGTATGTATTTTTTAACGATATCGGTATCTCATCAATGCTATCAACTTTATAAGACCAGATATCTCAACACATAAACTCAATTATTATTATAATTGAGAACTTACTATCCGTATTATTAGCAGCATGCATCTTACATTCAATGTTTGTAACTAGAGATGGCGCGGAATGTTTACTCGTACATCACGAGTGATTCTATCACGTTCGATCTGAATCACGGTGATTTTCACAGTGATTTGTGATTTTTGTGATCGTTCCTTACACGTCACATAACCGGTACAATTTTGGTACAAAAAAAGTATTTCACTAGGCGGTCGAATTTCCAGTGGGAGTAGCAACACCAAAGTTACAAAAACGTTTCTTTTGGACGACTACTATGTACGCTATGTATGTATCTTTCGAGAGAGAAAATCATAATTTCAACTGGAGTTATGAATTATATATACTCTCATATATATCCAAGATTAAATGGGAGTAGCAAGAATAAAATTTTGAGAAGAAACCTTTCATTTTAATACTTGTAGGAGGCGGTAGTGTCATTGAATGTAGTATCGGCAAGAGACGGTAGAAGGCGGTAGTGTTACCGAATTTAGTGCCACCTATAAAAAATTTGAAATACAGCGTGCTCAACTTTCGCCTTTTGTTTGACTAAAAAAAAAGAGGAAGTTGTTAAAAGAGCCAGTAAAAGAATATAAATTATGAATGTAATACACCGACCGCGACTCCGTCAAAGTATTAAAAAAAATTGAGAATTGGAAGAATGAACAAAATATTATTCTTACTTCGAGAAATTTTAAAGTAACGCGGAGTACGGTCATGATTGTGTCCGAACCTTCGTGCCGGCAGACTACGGTTATGAAAACTTATCGCAACCGGCGAAAACGTCAGTCGCTTAGGAAAATCACAGTATTTTTTCAAATGATAAAAGAAAATGATTTTTATGGAGAATGTTAGAATTTTGCCTAATATTGCAGTAATGAATGGAAATGATCGTAAAATTGTTCATCCTGAATTGTGAAACTTGATAAAATAATTTGAAAGTTTGAGAATGGCGGGAAGACGTTTACAAACTTCTAGATTTTTTGGAATCTGCAGCCGATTAGCCCGTTATTGCTTTCAATGCGAGAAAAAAAAATAAAAGTTTTCGAGACATTGCGAGCAACAACGACCCGGGTCCCACTACGTAGTGGTTGCTGCGACTAGGGACCCACAAAATTGTTCAATTTTTTCTTAGTGTATTCATAAAATGAAATAAATAATTTTAATTACTATTATTTAAATTGTAAAAATCGGGAGCATAGTGTCCTCTATGGTCGTTCAAAGTACTGCTAAAAAATCGTCTCAATGGATAAAATCGCATGCGATATTATCGTTCAAAACATTTTAGATTTTCGCCGCGAGAGCGCTAGTGCTTCCTGTTTCTTTTTAGTCCGTGAGACATATCCGGTACGTTTCGTAGTGTCAGAATTTCTTAATTAAAGCTTAAAATACGCTATATTAATTAAAATAACAGATTAATAATACTTTTATATTGTTAAAAGTCTTATCGCTGTATCACGTAATTATTACTAGTTTGATATTTTCTACGATTTTGCCGATTCCAATGGATTACAAAGACCTGTAACTCATACGGCACTCGCCGTTGTATAACAACAGAAACGTGTATCATTTTAAAAAGTTCCGTTTGTGGTAACAACAGCTTTACGTTGTGAATTATTATTTAAGAACCGTGTTGAAGACATCATGATTCGAGAGTAAAATAAAATTTTCTTCCTTCTCCTGTATTATTTGAATATTGTAACATAACCTTCAGCGTTCTGTTGCAGTTTCTAACTCGAATAAGTTTAAAATTAAAGTAGTTATGAATCCTATCGTAATAATTACGTGCATTCGAATTTCCAGATGTGTAATATACTTTTTAAAGCGTAAAGTTTATCTGTGTATTGTTTGTAATGTTTTCTAGAAATGGCAGACGCACCTGCTGCACCGAAAGCTAAAACGAAAGTACCGAAAAAGCCGAAGGAAAAGGCTACCGAACCACCTCCACTTAAAAAAAGACCCTTCAAAAGGCACGGACGTCTTTATGCTAAGGCCATTTTCACCGGTTACAAACGCGGACTTCGTAATCAGCACGAACACACAGCACTCCTAAAAATTGAAGGAGCAAGATGCAAACGTGATTCGGACTATTACATTGGAAAACGATGCGTCTACGTGTATAAGGTAATGTTGTTTTAAATTAACGTTAGGTTTACTTATTAATTTTAAACAGTTCAATTAAATACTTATAAATAATAAAACCAGCTTATACATAAGTTTGAATAATATCAGATACACGTTACTGACAGCATATTGTTTGTACATTATTGTTTAACGAAATATTGAATTATCCTTGAAATATTTGTGTAATACAATCATTTGCTTTATTTTAGGCTAAGAACAGGACACCAGTTCCAGAAAAGAAAAGTAGGAAAACAAAAGTTAGGGCTATTTGGGGTAAAGTAACTCGGCCACACGGTACCAGTGGTTCAGTGCGCGCAAAGTTCAAGAGAAATCTACCTGCTAAGGCTATGGGCCATCGTATCAGGATTGTAAGTTCCGTTAATAAATTACATATCCGATTATCAACATTTATGTAGAAATATTAAACTTATATTTTTCTGTTTAACAGATGCTGTATCCCAGTCGGATATAATTTTGTTCTTGTATAATATAAGCAAATAAATACCAATTTGGTACTAAGCAAATGTACTTTTTTACTGTACACCCAACTTAATTTACCTATATTCTAATTCATGCATTCAAATATAATTATGTAGTTGAAAAAGGATGTTTATTAATAATATCGTAACATTTCCTTATAATAAATATTGAAAGATGTTTTTTTAAGTTGAAAGCATATGTTCAATTTTATAAATAACGATATACCAATTTCGTGAGTTACAAAGCTATACCATACCAATACATAACCTTAAATCTTACTTAAATCATGACACATCTTACGCTACTCGCAATATTTGTATCATACTTTATAAAATTCGTTTAATATGAAATCCGGAAAAAAATAACATTCTACAAAGCAAAGTGTCAATACATTTTTAATATCGATTAGATTCCTAGAAAGGAAGCCATTTTCTATCATCGCATAACTACATACATAGACGCACACACCTAAACTTTAGCTCGCCGATGAAATGCAGAAAGCATCGAGCTGTTGTCACGCTTGCAACTCGGATGGTGACTACGTTTCCGAAGAAAGATAGTAAATATATCACGAACCGCGCATTACGATTTGCAGGAGAAAAAAGATTTTTTCTCCTGCGTGGGGGGTCACAATGCCGTATTCGCCCTTTTAAACGGATCGTCGGAAATCTCGAACGAGGATGATGTTTTGCTGTTTGAGAAATTGTTTTGACGGCCTTGGCTTTGCCGCAACACAAACACCGAAGAGAGAACCGAATCCTATAGCTTTAGACACGTCTTATATGGGTAATTTTGACTTTTCCAATTGAAATAATGTTTAAGAACTTTCGAAAATTACAAATGTGTCCGCGTCATCGAATTGACATAAACTTAACGTCTTTCAACGTTCCTTGACTACGAGATCGTAAATGATCGTTTTTGTAAAATATATTGATGTAATTTATCTTCTTTTTTTACCTCTTCTGAATGAATTTTGTATGGAGCGTGAAAAATTGTTAAATTCGCGCAGGACATGAAGTTGTCATAGTAAAAAATGGTCTAAGAGTGTGCGGTCGCGGTGGTGCCTTAACGAATGCCCCTCTTGCCCAAAGTAAAAGTTATTTTGAAATTAAAATACAACAAAGTGGCATATGGGCGATTGGATTGGCTACACGATCTACGGATCTTAATACAGCCGTTGGAGGAAACGATGCTGAAAGTTGGGCTCTTAATTCCGATGGTATTATAAGACATAATCAACAAGAACTGCATAAAATTCAAAATCCTGTCCAAGAGGGTGATATCATAGTAAGTATTGTCAACAATGACAGTGAAATAGTTTGATAAAAAGTAAATTTATGTTTATCAGGGTGTGTCATACGATCACATAGAACTTAATTTTTATTTAAATGGAAAGTCAATGGATGCTCCTATAATTGGTATAAAAGGAACAATATATCCAGTACTTTATGGTATGTCACCTGTTAACAGTAAGACATAAATGCTTGTAGTATTACAAGATGCATTTGAAAAAAGCAATAATTTTTTACAGTGGATGACGGAGCTATCTTAGATTTAATTCTTGATAATTTCACTCACTCCCCACCTATGGGCTTTGAAAAGATAATGTTGGAGCAGTCGTTACTATAACAAACAGTTTGAATGAAATTACAGGGTCTACCTATTCTGAACTCAAGTTTTGAAATACTTTCTATCCATCCTCCATTTGCGCATATACAAAGTTAAAGATAACTCTAATTTAGACAGAAAGTTTTAAAGTTTAATATTATGAATAAGAAATATTTATGTGAATGTCATAATAATAAGATTATATTTATATTGCTACTTACTATATTTAATTAGCAATGAAAAATAAACATTTTAAGTAATATTCTACTGTATTCTTTTTTACCTGTGCAACTTAAATAGACTTAGCAAACTTTCAGATTAACTAAAAATCATCAGGTTTCATGCAATAAATTTAGAAAATTTTACAGCATTTCATTCTTACTGAAGGAACTTGTAGGCTATGATCCCCTATACGACATACTTAATCTATCATAAAATAACACCTCATTTTTTTTAAATAATTATTTAATATTTAAAATCAAGTAGTATAATTTTAAATATGTGTGTACAACTTACGTATATTATTTATATTTTTTTTATGTATATATATATATTTATATAATTTCATACATCTATTTAAGATTGTATGTTTATTGTATACATAATGATTTATTATTTCTTAATAAACTAATGGTATGGTATATACACTGGCTTACATAAGGTATCAATGGCTTTAGGCCTATTTGTCGTTTCATTAGGCTAATGTCATGGGTTTTCGTTGACAATAGTTTATTCAATTCAATTCGTACTAAAAACTTTACATTTGATATTAAAGCTAATTTTTTATCGATGCTAATGTACTGAAAATGTGCACATTTTTACAGTGCTGAAAATGACAATACTCAAGAAACCAATAACTTGTACATGCTTGTAAATGTTTACAAATGAATACAAGTATTCGTACGTCGTACATGATTACATAAACAGTCCTTCAATACACTTGATATGAAATAGCTGACAAACATAGCAGTTATCTGAACCTAAGAATTGATAAAATAGTAGATTATTCTCTTCCTCTATTATATTAGTTAATTTTTAAAATACAGCACACCCTGTGTGATTTAAGTTCGATCACTTTTGAATTACTCTAAAACCGCTAATTTATGACAAAGGCAGATACACGAAAATAGCAGAATATTGCTAGAAGTCTGTTTTAATTCATGAGTTGTTTAGAAGAACATTTGTGTTCCATTCGGATAAACATTGCTAATTATTGTATCTAAATATTAAGTAGAAAGATCTTGCAACAAATCTCCCTGCTCATTATGAGAAGTTTATTTAACAACATATAAAAAGTTCTTTGTAATTGCTTATGCTGCAAGCTTTCTGAATACTTGTAAAAACTTATTAAATCTTTGGTCCTTAATATTACTTTAAATGATCATTATCATTAACAATATTACATACTTATTATTACATACCTTTATAAATAGTTAATTAGACTGAAAAAATGTGCTTTTTATATTCAAGTAAGTCATTTATAATGGCAAACCTAATTGCTAAAGACAGATCATTTGCGTAAAATGCATCATCATTTTGAAGACATACAATTCATGGCACTCATTTTATAACATAACTTACATTATAAGTATTGTATTCATTCGAAAGACCAATAGCGTGTACAAGAGAGCCTTTGCATTCTATGTGTTAATGGCTTAACACTAACTACATACATGTAAGTTATATTACATTTATTTTGTGACTGGATGATATGAGATATTTATAATGGTAACTCATTGAGTCTTATTGCACTCGTAACTTTCATGTGTTAAATCACTAAAACTTTCTACATTATTGTATAGTTTTGAATAACAATAACTGTCGAGTGGTAAATTATATTAATTATCAATTTGGTATTTTAAATAGATGCACAATGTAACTAAAAGAATGGGAAGTGATCGTTATTTTTTTTTTAAATAAATATATGTCAATGAAGGACGACCTTTTCCAGCAGTTATATTGTTAAATATTGACTATCTAATATTAGACACGTTTATCCAATGTGTGATCATTCATTCTTTAACTTTAACAACACTCAACCACTTTACTAAAATTACCACTTAAACTATACAGATCGCTTTTATTAAACCTAATACCACTTTAACCATTTTGCTACACAGAGTTTTCTTGCAAATGCACTGTCATGGTGCAGGGTAATCCTAGCACGAGTGCACTTACTTCACCACAGGTGTAACATAACTTTTTCTCACCCGTTGGTAGCCAACAAGCATCACATGTTGGGTGACTATAATCGCCCTTAGTAGCAAAAAGGCTAAACCTAATATAACATTGCAAATAATTCTAGTAAAAATATATATTTTCAGGAATATTTACAAAATTAATCCATAATCTATTGATGTTTTCATTACCATTTTAAATTCTAGTGGATAGAAATTTGTATGCATGACAAATATTACATACATTACAATGTTATGTATCTGGTATGCTAATAATGGCCGCAAATTATAATATAATTTCTGATCTTCAATTCATTATTGAATCAAAAAGCATTTATCATTATTAAAATTTCCTTTATTATAAATATAAATGTAATAAAATATTTCGGTACAAAAATGATTTTTGTATCACCATTTCTTTTATTCTTTAAGAATATTGCTTAAAAATTTGATGCAATAAATATTCGAGGTATAAAATTTCAACAGCAGATACATGCTAAAATAATTAAATTGAAAATTATTTGCAACGTTATAATTTCATTCAGCAGTTTAAAATGTAATTTCCTCACTTCCAGTAATACATAAGCAATGTTGATACAGTAAGATATAAGTATTAAACAGAAGCAAATTTTCCTTTATCAAACATGAATTCTGTAAAAATTTAATCTACTTGACGTGTAATGGTTAAAATGTAAAATTAATGTATATTTATAAATTGTGTTTTGCTTCTTCTTACCGATCCTGCGTTATTCATGTTAACAATATGTATTAAAAAATATAACGGAAGCAATTATTTAATTTCTACAGAGAATTATATTTAAAATGTTGAGTATTACTCAACAAAGTACATATTCGTACTGTGCGTAAAAATACTGAAATGAACATGATTTTGAAATTTGCCACATTTATTTTACCAGTGAGTCTGCATTTAAAAAAAGTAAATGCACATACAGGTAATAATGCTCGTCAAAACAAATACTTTAACAATTATTCTTTAAGTAGGAACAAGTCTACTTGCAAACATTTTTCTTATCAAATAAAAACATCAACAAATTTTGAACTTATTTCCTAAAATTATAATCAAAGTTACAATGATATTACATGTATATGGAAGATCTTTTACTGAAAATTTATGAACATTTGAAGAATCATTAAAAATTCATACGTAACTATTTAAAAGCTATTTTCACACAAAGCCACTGAAAAGTTAGACCTGTTATTATAGGTCTTCTAAGCTGTCTTTGGTCTTATCTCATATAAATTTCTATCATACTTTTGGTAAGTTTCACAAAGATTTTGCATAAAATAATTTTATATAATACATCCTGTTTCAAGGGCAGTTCCCTGAGATACTCGGTTCCAAAGCAATATTTCTAGCTTGATCGTGAATGTAAAGCATTGATAAAATCTGTTATTAACATACTTACATATCACTCAATGTCCGTAGTATCCTCAATAACTGAATCCCAATTGAACTCTGTCACACTTTGCCTCGATGGTAATTCACCCAAATGTTGAAATCGTTGTATAAAATATGGATCACGATCTCTAAGCCGTTTAAATCTTTGAAACGCGAGATTCTTTGCAAAATCATAAAGTTCCAGATCCAGTTTGTTAAGTCTACGCACAGTTTCTAACTGGTCTGCTGTAAGAGTAGCCATTGTAGCAGCACTTAATGTTGCATTGTGCTGCTCAAAAGCCACAGCAAATCTCATTCCAAATGTTTCTTCAAAAGAATATTGCCCCACCTATTTAATTTGGTATTATTATTAAGGGACACAACAATCATATAAGCGGGCGCGCGCTACCGATTGACACGCACGCACGCACGCGCGCGCGCGACTGACACACACACACCCAATTACAAAAAATCATTTAATCTTAATCATTCGGTAAGAACAAGTTATATTTTTTAGAATTATAGAAACCCCATTTGAATATTAAATTAAGTATATACAAATGTTAACAATATAATATGCAACTTATTATGTACGATAGTTGAAGTTTTATTATGTAACAAGCAGAAGAGTAAAGCTTAGTGTACACAATTTTTTAAAGTATATGTTCACCATGAATGAATACATTAGTTCCCTAAGCGTGTTTATTGGATAGCAGGTCAAGGATAACAACTTTTCGATCTATTAGTTACATGTAGTAAAAAGTCAAGGCAGACAAAAACAACGGTTCACGAAACAAAACATTACGCCGATAAGATCTACGAAAGACTACGTTGCATGGAATCGAATCATGAATTTGTAATAAATGTAAATTAATAGAGAATAATATTTTTTGAACTAGTAACCTACTTCGTTTTTCAAAAGGAAATATTTTACGGAATCGGAATAAGTAATTCGTTGTTTCTAATGTTTCTAACCACGAAAGGAACATACTCTTGAACATACTCTTGCCTTGAGACCAAAAAATAGCAGAGTACGATAGCTTACACGTGTTTTATAAAACAAGCCGATAGCTTATACATGGTACGAGGGACATCTCGTAAATATTTACATTAAGACTTATTCTTGACAGATATACTACGCAAGTTATTCAAATATTGACATTGAAGAGAGAATAATCGTTACAGTAACTCCCTTAGTTTCCTAATTATTTCTTAGGAATTTCAACATTTACAATTTGTTTAATATCAATATGTAGTGTTATTAATTTTCGAATCTTCAAATTTGTTATAAGTGTTGAATTTTGCAAAATTTAATGTACATGTACAGGACATGCAAGCATGCAAATTTAATTACATCAATGAAAAATTAATTCTTACTTTTTGGTACTCAGTCAACATGAAGAAAGGCATGAATTGTAAATTGTGCTTAGCACTAGCCAACATGAGACGATCTCTCTCCAAGCTGCTCAGTGTGGAATTATAACAACCAACGATTGACAGATCAGCCAACATTCTGGTTTGGCGGTTGCTTGCCAAATTGTAAGGACACGCCATAAACTACACAAATTACAATTTTTTCTTCTTCAAACTATTTGAACATTTTTTATTGAGTTTTTATTCCTATTTCCTGACGATTTGTAAATCTTTATTTTTCATTTGGAGGATTTAATAGAAAAAAAATATATATATTTGATTTAATTATAAAGAGTTATTGCATTTTTGTATGGATAAAGCAACAGGTGGCTTCATAAGAAGAATTAGGTCTATTTAAAGAAGCAAGGGAGGAAAACTTGAGATAAGAGGAAATGCTTATCTTAACGTGTTTCTAGATAAATAAGCTCTTCAGATAAAATTGACATATTTAATACTGCATTCATGAATGTATTCAGTAGTATGAGTCTATGAATATACTATGATACAAAAATCTTTTCAAACCGTATTATTACATTTCTGTAAGAAATTTCTATTTAAAGATTATTGTTACCTGTTCCAAGGAGACTCCCTGCCAATTGGATCCAGGATAACACTGAGGTATGTTTGCTCGTGCTCCACCACACCAATGGCGGACACCTCTCCATGTTGCACCTCTTTGCACGTGTCTAAACTCAGATAGATATCGTGCAACAGGATCTCGTATTATAGTTATGTAAAAGTATCTACGTTTTATCCCTTCCCCTTCAATTTTATTTAATTCTGTGTCAACACAGCTAGTTAATTCAGTCCAGTCAGCATGTAATCCACACTTCCAACCGGTGGAATATCGTGAAAAGAGCCAATTTTCATTACGATTTGGACGGAAACAGAAGCAACGCTTACGCCTTCGCTGACAAGAACATGGTCTCTGCAAATCCAGATCTCTGACTAAATGCTTTCCGAACAAGGTTCCTCCTGCAACATAATAAAATGTAAAAGGTTATAAAGTTTATTAAATACATACACAACATTTTGACATAATTATTCTATAAAGACATAATATTTAACAGATATATCTAAAAATAGTGATTTTGTATTTACAAACATTTCATTAATGTTAATGATCTTACAAAAATGTATTAAATACATTTGGTGTTTTTTTTTCAATAATTTGACATTATTTTTAACGTTGCAGTAGTAAATATTAGACAATGAGTTTGTGGCAAGTAATGTATTAAGAAAGTTCTATATGATAAATATCACCTATTAATATGTATCTTGATAAAGGAAAGCTTATGTAAAGCATGTGCACAGAAATAAAAGACAGAGGATATGAATGCATAGCATACTAAACAACACAACATCCATGAATTGTTCTTTCTCTTTCTAAGATAGGGCCTGAAGCTTTCAGAATGCCTGATGAATAATGCAAGCATTCAGCTGTACAATGGTCAGAAGGGAAGTTGTATTGTTTTTATTGTACTATAGCATTGGTTGGCACTTGCCCAAAGAAATCTGAGTACAAAGTCAAACAAAAATATATATCTTCATATAGATGTTTCACCATCTGCATGCTGTTTGAACAGTCTGTATAGAGCAACAAGAGTCACATAATTTATGTCCTATGACTTGAACTTTTTATGATAACAGTATATCATGGAACTTCAAGTAACCATAGTATTATATAATTTGACAACAAAACAATGTAATACAATTAAATAATTTTTGATAACTCTCAAGAATTACATCTCATTTATAAATATCAACAACTACAAGCAAAAATTAAAGCTTATTCTAAAAGACCAATATAGTTAACTATCCAAAGGGGAAATGGCAAGTCTTCAACAGACTTATGCAATTAAGATTTTATATATAATCTGTAGAAAACTTTCAATACAAGAGCAATACTCTGTTGCACATAATCTAACAAATAATTCCAACACTTAAACAATACCAAATACAGCAAATAAACCTTACATACACAAAAAGAAAACTAAATACTGAGAATACAATTTGACAATCTAATATCTCACCAGTTTTCTGAATATGCAGAAAGACTATAACATCATGAGCATTAATATCAAATTGGAAGGTATCATTCGTAAATACATCATCGTAGCCGAGACTCCCTTGGATGCTCTGTAGTTTAAAAGCAGGATGCACTGAGAGCAAGCCATTTCTATCGAGCTCGACGGAGACGGAAGACAAACCGGAGCCGGGACCCGCGGATAGACCCTCGGAGAGTCTAACGGATTCCTTGATCTCACGATTCGTCAGGGCACATACATGATCGGGGCAAAAGTATCCGAGATACACGATGCCCGTGAGCGCGAGAAACAAACATATTCCTACAACGCTGCGAAATCGAGTCCTCCGTGCCCGTGATTCCATCGTCACGGATCTCTCGCATAAATCGTCCTGTACGAGGACGAAGAGTTCGCTAACGCCTTCTTCGCTTGACCGTCTGCCCATTATCGTGCCCCATGTTTTTTCACCACTGGACGTACTGCGAACCGCACGCCGACACGGCCTGATCAAAACTACGCTTCCACTGTACGTCGGCCATGACAGATATTCTCTATCCCCACCATGTTCTCTGTGCTCCTCACGGTACACCGCGATACGTACTCCTATGGGCATTGTTAGTTAAGTGTCTATTTGTAATAGTGCGTCTAAAAATGTAGTGAAAAGAACAATAGAAGATACTTTGACGTTCGAAATTCTGGGAGAATATGAATATGTAAGTTAAAAAACTTTAAATTAATGCCTTTTTTCTATTCATCTTTTTTGTAATAAAATTCTCACGCAACGGAGTCTGCGATAGCGCGAGATAATGTCCTGATTTCTATAATGATTTTGATATGCTAATTGTTAATCATTCTTACTTGAAGAGAGTAGGGCAAAATAAGTTCTGCTTGTGAAATATGTATGACTAATTTTATAAAATGTTTCGAATATGACTTTTAAGGGAATTCCGAGAAAGTGAAAATACTGAGTAATAACGTCTTTGTACATATTTTTCTAAAATTGAAAAACAGTAGTGTCAAATGTTTCTTAGTATTAGTAATGTTAAATGCGTACATTTAATTAGTAATGTAGGACATTTATGAGCATATTAGATTTGCCGCCTTTTTCGAACGTTCCGAAGGTAGCCGCTACATATCGGTTTCCTTGGCTATATGTGCAGTACTTCAGAGTATTGTGAATGTCAAAGTTGTATCACATTATAGGTTATATTATATTATCTTGAAATCATACAATTATATTTGTACAGATCGTTTTATTTATATTTTTCATCTGTGTACTTTATCATTACATAATCAAAGATATCGAATTGGTGTCAAGTAAGTAACTAACTATATGTTATAACAATATTCTATATAAGGTTATTTAAACTTTGAATGTATTTACAAACGTTTTATTCCGTGTTTTTTATTGACTATTATTTATGACACATAGTATTAATGTGATTACAATTTATAGAACCAATTAAAATTAGCAAAATTAATTTCAATTATGAATGAATATTTCGAAAATGAAGGTTAGGTAAATTTGTTCTTTTTCTTCATAATAACATAAATATATAGAAATACAATGTCATTGTATACCTTCTTTAATGTCCAGAATGACAACAATTAAATCGTTAGAAGAGAGAGTCGCTGACTTGGAGAAACAAGTGTACGGCCTTGGAAAGGCACCTAAAGTTAATGATGTTGCATTAGAAAGTTCTGTCATTGATAGTCTTTCACATGTCAATACATTGATTTCATCTGCATTGTCGGGAAGAGAGAAAGCAAATAATGCGATAAAAAGGTTACCGGAATTATATAATTACTTAGATCCAACATTGGAAGGCATGGACATACCTACAGAGGCAAAACTTCAATTATTAATCGCTGTACACAAAGATATAGATAAAAATTATGCGCTGTTACTTGAAATGCAGGAATTAATGCCTGTTTTGGACACTGAACATTTACTAAATGTTCCAGAGTTAACGAATAAGCTAAATGAGCTAAATTTTTTTTATCTGAAACTATACGAAAAATCTGAAGGATTGAATTCTGAAATAAATGAAATGTTCTCAAAATATAATGAACTTATAAACAGTATTTCTGTGGCATTACTTAACTTAGATGCTGCAGTAACAGCTGCTGAAATTGCAGCAAAGCCCAAGAAACAATGGGATTAAAAAATTAATTAGTAGTTTATGAATGATTTAAGAGGAGGAATTAAGACATCGGTTAACATTCATCATCAAAAGGAAAAACAAAAGAAGATAAAGTGATAATAGTTTATATATACATATATATAATGTTAATAACTTATATAATAAAAATTTTTTACAGTCAAAGTGAAAAAGTATTGGGTTGATTTTAAATATATTTCTTTATTGTTTTTATCTTAAAGTATAAAAATACTTACTAATTTCTCAGTGACTATGCATACATGAACATATTTCATTATTGTAATTCTATAACAATGAATTTTATTAAAATACTCATATATTATATACATTTATCCTATCTATTTCTTAACCCTATCCGTCGTTCCTTTCAGAAATCTTTATCAGGATTTCCGAGACAAATTGTCGATCGAATAAGCGGGAATATTTATGTATTGGTCTCTTATTTTTAATAGATTATTCCGTTGTTGGACTCTAAAATTATTAAACATTCAACAGCATGAAGGAAATTATACAGAATATTTTAATATTTCACGACTTCATTTTTCGACTGCAATTCAATTTTGTTTTTCATCTCTTATAAGCAGGTTCGTTCGTCCGTGCCCATAAAAATCGAAAAATTAAGAGACCCAATTCACTATACCTGTAAAAATCTCTTACCATATTAATCATATTAAACAATCACTTTATACAGTATTTACAAATTTCTTAATTGTAAATAAGTATCATCCAGCCAATTACGTGTATTACTACTTCCGTTTTCTCATCGCATTTACGTATTACCTTACCGATAGAAAATTTATTAAGAAATATTGCCGTAGCTGCCCATCAGTTAATAACGTCAGAAACAAAATGAAGAAGGGAGACAAATATCGTTTACACACGAAACACCAAATTATGGCCATTCAGAGCATTATTTGCCTTTAAATAGGAACATACCATTTGAAATATGAATCTGATGCAACGAATCGTGTACGCGGTTCATCAATGTTTCTCTTCGTTTTTATTCCTCGTGAATTCACAAAGGGACCAGTACTCAAGTTCGCGTGAAATTCGAATATTTCCGAACTTGGTGTCGGTATTTCCGATGAATTAGGATACGATTAATTTCAAATAATATTCATTTGAAAGCGTTTTAACTTTGCGTCTGTAAAGCAGGCACAGAATGTCGAAGCCAAGAAAGCGCCGGTTCCACGCTCGAATAAATTGATGGGTGACTTCTCGAGCATTTGTTGTGATGACTTAGCAGACCCTGAATTTCCCATCTAGCCGATCCTCCTTCGGATTCACTAACGCACATTAAAGGTGCTCCTTCGTCATTCTAAAAAAAATCATTAATGCAACCACTTATGTATTCTCACATTTCAAGAGCTCTCTCATACGTCAAATAATTTGTGCTGATGTATTCTTCATTGCGGAAGATGAATTCAAAGTACTGCACATTAATAAATCAACTTTGATCTAATGTACAAAGTTTATCACCTATCTTGATTATCTTAAAAAGTACAGTCGTAACACAAAATTTGAGAAAATGTTTCTTAACGCTAGATCTACGGAAATCATCGAATTGGCGGGATTAACTGATCATCATTTCCGCCACCTGATACCTTTTTTTCAAAGTTAATATATTTAACACTAGAACTACCGGCGTTAAATCTATTATATTTCAATATATTAAATAAGTACTTTGAGAAAAGAGGAATCAAGAGGCGGAAAAGATGATCAATTCTGTCATTTATGTTTTTTCAGTTGGACGTTGAATATTTCTCCTATGACTCTCCTGTAAACTTTGAGAATTTTTGGAAAAAATTGTGTACCAGTCATCTTGACTGGTTTGGTAGTCCTAGTGTTAAGTATAACAAATTTAACACAGGTAGATCTAGTGTTAAAAAAGTCGCACAGTTTTACGGGGACCAGGGTATAACACCATTATACTCTGTAACTTCTGTACGAAATATTCTTACGAATTTTTTGATGGAATGGAAGTTTTCAAGATTATGAAGTTGGATTTGTATCTACGATAGTGAAATGATGTTTAAAAAATCATAATCTTACATAACAAGGCCCTTTATCCGTGTCCGTGAATCCAGCGCATATATTGTCCTTCGTGGTAAATTCTGCATAATGACTCGTTGCATTACACTTCTCGGAATCGTTCGTTGGTACTGGCAAAAATTTGAGATATTGCTGCAGGTTCACTTCACCGTTTACCGGGAATCCCCAACCCACCGTCACGCAGATTGGCCTTGCCTGAAGATTGAAAATCGAACGTGAAATATCCCTTTGTTCGAAGTTTCATAGTGCAATGCTGATCACAATGGGAGAGACTCTATATAGATGTACCTGAATTGGATGCTTTGGAAGGCAGACAGCACTGACGTTTCTCGAGAATGTCAAAGGTTCCTCGAGTTCGATGAGAGCAATGTCATTGTTGTACAAAAACTGATTGTACTTTACTTGTGGATAAGGGATAATGTTTTTAACTGGATGTGCTGCCAATAAATTTTCACTGGTGAAAAGCTTCCAACCGCTGCTCTCCTTATTTCTACAATTTTTAACAAACATGTCCCTGTTAGAACCTTGAAGAGATCGTGCCGTTGATTAACAAGCAGGAGGGACTTTGTCATCGAATATTGTATCGTTAACTTTAACTTATTATTGGTTGGGTATTTAGAGTATTAAGAACGGCGTATTGGTTGACTTAAAATATTAAAGAAAGTTATTCCCAAAATGCTGTAATACTGATTTAAGGGGAAGGCATTAATACGTTCACTGCGGCGACCTTGTTTGAGGTCTTCCCTACTTGGCGAGAATTTAATTAAGAACACTCTCTCTCTCTCTCTCGCTCGCTCTCTTTCTGTCGAGTACAAATGAAAATATCATCTTCACATTTAACAAAATTGGTTGAGGTTTTTTTTCATTAATTTTTCCTCTGCACTTATCTCTAGATTAGATTTTTAGTCCTCAAGTGCTCTGTAACTTCCGAATGTTAGGCAAACCAGCTGGTTCAAAACATGTAACTATTTCTTACTGTGTGCGTCAACTGTATTCTTTGCAATAAAGATTATTATTATTATTTAACAAAATTTTAATGAAAAAGCAAGTTCCATGGCTCGACGACACCTTACGGGTCCTACATGTCCCGCGTCGCAGTGAACGTGTTGAAAATCGGTGGTTCAAATCGACCTAAAGCTGTACGTCCTAGATAAAATGACCACGAGAGTTTAAGTCAAAACGTGCAGCTATAATAACAAGAACACGTTAAAATAAACGAGAAAAATGATGAAATCTAAAGCATAACAATTATAGCTTCTAATAACGTCATGCAACATTGTTCATTGTACGTCTCAACGTAAATAAGCTTACTTGAAAAAGTTCCTACATCAAGAAAACAAAGTCAGATAAGTTTCACAAAAAGATTCAATCACCTATGAATGCAAGAATAACTCGCGAGTGCGTGCACAGGACCAAGGATGCTCGCAGTGCAAGCAGCACCGAGCTTTGATTCCTTCAGTAAGGCCACGCTGGTCCATTGTCCTTCAGTGGCTGGAGTACCGCCAACCAATCTTGCAGTTGGTCCTTCCCCGTAGTGCGAACCGCAAGAAAACTCCTGGCACCAGACTTGGACCACCTTATCGGAGATGCAGAATTCCACTTGTTCCAGATTTGTGACTAGGGGTGTATGATGATTTGGATTGGATTTCAGTCTTAGAATTTTCTGGCTCTTGTCCCATGGCGATAATTCCGTTGCATCCGAACCGAAGAATCCTAGGGCTCGACAGTAAGAGTCACTGAATTCCTCGCTCCATCCGTCGGAACAGACCAGACGATACTCTCCGTTAAATTGCCTGTGAAATGGCAAATATACGTAAAATTCCAGAGAAGTTCATCGGCTGAATAGTTCATAAATTTGTATCAAAATGATATGGCAAACCTACCGTATTTTCAACAGAGAATTTCTTTCATTCGATTCATGGGCACCGTTGTTCTCGATGTCGCTTTCATTTTGACCATCGGTTAGATTTCTGTCCGCTGTGACATTCGTAGCGAGACAGTTCCATTCGTCTGAATGATCCGGACAATGTTCAATGCCATCGCAAACCTGACCCTCCGGAACGCATCCTCCGGTTTGACATTTGAACTGATCCAGAGCACAGTCGCACAATTTCTCGTCCTCTCCGTTCGCGCATTCGGCCACCCCGTTGCAATGCCACGTCAAGGGGATGCACCATTTTTCTGTTGGGCATAGATACTCATTGTTGCCGCAACTTTCGGCGCAATTGTATTCGTCTTGATGATCTTCGCAGTCCGATCGTCCGTCGCATTGCCAGATTCCTGGGATGCATCTCCCTGATACGGAAAGAAAATGTGGAATAATGTCAACCGGCAAGATTAATGACGATAAAGTTCGATTATAACATTTTATATAAAGCCGCAGAACCATATAAAACTATGTGAGACATTCGATTTCTATCTGTGAGGAAGGCGGATATAACAAGAATAGAAAATTCAAGCGTTTTTCGGTAAACTAGCGCAACGGATTAACTTCATCGTTAACACGTTGAACACCACCGGTATTTTGCTAGTTTCATCGTTTCTTCAGAAGTGAGACTTTTTCTATTAAAATCACATCTTTACAAAGCAGAAACTTCAAAGACACAGATGGATATATATTCAGCAGAGTTTTATCTTTTTAACGCCTATATTTAAATATCGAATATATTACAAAATTCGTAAATATTGAAATTTGAAAGTCATATGAAATTGCATTGAATTCAATAACGCCGGTCACCGATGACCCCCATGGCAGTCAACGTGTTAATATTCTGCAATGAATTTTCAAGAAATCCACGACAATTAAATATGCCAAGTTGATAATCAGCTACATACACATTTAGAGAAGAATTTCAAACGAACTGAGCATAATTATCTTTCTACCGCAATTAGAAAAAAAGTAGTACACCTACATCGCTCTAGCCGTTCTAGAATCCCTCTTAACAGCTACTTATATTTACGTTTCCTTTCACTCGCTCGACCCGACAATTACAATTCTTATTTGCATCTACCGATCCGCCTCGCAATGAGCACGGTATTCCTGCAAACTCACCGTTGGGACATCTGAACTCGTCGAACTTGCACTTCCAGTCTTCGCAGTTCTTCTCGTCACTTCCATCGTCACAATCGATGACCTTGTTGCACACGAGGTCCCTCTTCAAGCATTGACCGCTGGCACACTGGAAATTTCCAGGGCATCCTTGTTCCTCGCACTGCAATTCGTCCGAACCATCCGAACAATCGTTCTCGGAGTCGCATTTAGCGGATAACTTGACGCAATATGCACCATCCCTCGATGTTCCGTTGATACATTGGAACTGGCCAGCGGTGCACTTGGAAAATACAACGTTTGGTGGCAGATGCAGAAGAGTTACGTCGATACGGCTCGTGCTTTCGACAGTCATATCCGGCAATTTAGTTTCCATCGTCGACGGGACGACAGTACCTGCCGTTTGCTCTTTCGCAACCTGATCTACATCTCTTCCCTCCATGATTGTTGCAACAGACGATTGAACCGGAGAGAACACGATACTCTGCGTGCCGGTTTCATTTATCTTTGCATTATCAACTTCGCTCGCCTGATTGCGTTCCTCGATCAACGTGCTTTCCGTCGAGGCACTGCTTGGTGTATTAGGTCGATGGAGATAATAATTCCGAAGGACCGTGAAGGGTTCGGTAACAGGTTCCGATTCTATTATCTCTTCGGAAACAGGAATGAAACTAGGATATTTCTTCGTGCCGTTTCCTCCTGCTGTACCGGTCTTATCTACAAAAGGACTCTCTTTATTTGCCATATTGGTAACCGTCGATTCCGATTGATTAGATCCACCGGTAATCTCGACAATTTTCAACTGCGGTATTGGAATATTTCCCTCGGTATCGGACGAAGGGAACCTTGGAACGTTTGAATTAACATCCGCAGCTGTTTGATTAACTACCATACTTTTCTCCGTGACAATGCTAGGGCTCTCTGTTAAGAACAAAGTACTCGGATCGGGGCTTTCCGTCAGTGTGTTTTCCTCCTCGTCTTCTTCCAGACTAAGTTCCTTCTCCTTTTTATATTTGTACTTATCCAGGACCTTCTTGTCCGTAGACTTCTTCTTCACCTCTGAACTCTTCTCCAAAGGTATCACCTTGAGTTCCTCGTCTGATAGTTCTCCTACATCTATATCAGTTAGCGTGTACTTTGGCGTTGTTGTAACAAATAAAGTTCTGTAATCGAACTCGATCGGCCTCGTATCATCTTCGAGGATCTCTGTAACAGGTCTAACATCCTCTGTCGAGAAGCTGTTGGAAGTTTGAAAGAAACTCCTCTCTGTTGTAATAATATTCTCGTTGGTAGAAATCGTCACGGTTGTTTCCAACTTGGAACTCTGAGTTACGTTTTCAATCGATGTTCGATTATCTCCTTGCATGTTCTCGTTGCTCACCGTCGATTGTACGGTGAGGTTTTCCAATGCGAGTGGTTCATTTGTAATTAAAATATTCCCTTCTGAGGAGGTTTCATCATCTATGCGATCTAATATACTGCTTATCGAAGTGACAGTTTTGTTATCCTGCGAATCAAGCATAGGAGATACCATCTCCATTTCCTCTTCGTTGTGAGTTGTATTTTCGAAATTTTGATGTTCTCCCGAACTTACTTCCGGTTTCATAGACGAAGTAGTTAACAATGCATCGCTCTCAGTACTTTGTAACTCGTCCGGCAAAATTGGAACCTGCGCAGTCGTTTTGGTTTCCATCGCTGTAACCTGAGTTGTTGAAGGTGTAACATCTTCCTTTCCGTTCTGCTGGCTTGCATTTAGTTGCTCCGTGTTGTTGTCCTTGCGATCGTTGTCTTCCATTATGGTAGTAATTTCGACTTTCTCGGTCGTCGACATTTCTTGCTGAATTTCCATAGGTAAGACCGGTATTTGAGTAGTTAATTTAGCATCTTCTGGATGCTTATCAGCAATAATTCCCATGGTGGTCGTCGTAACTTCAACATCCTCAGTGATGTTCTTCTCTGTAACGTTTTCACCGTCGGTAATGAAGGGCAAGTCCGTTGATTTCGGTAAGTTGTCGTCGTTACTCAAAGTAGAATCAACTCCCTGGACAACTACCTGCTCTGACTTTAATTTAACCTTTTCAGGAATCTCCTTTTCATTCTCATCGTTCCGATAACCTTTCTGCAGAGCGTCATCGGTTATATCGTTGTACTGATCCTCCACGGCGTTCTCTTCCTGTATTTCCGAAGCGATTGTCACGTTACGTTTAACTTCGTCCTCCGAGTGCTTTTCCTTTTCTTCCATCAATATCGTCGTAATTACATTAGATTCCGTCGATGTTTCAGGACGATCGTTTTGCGTTACTTCTTCCGAAGAATTCTTCTCCATGAGATTTTCATGCTTCACTGTTGTTTCCGTTACTTTGTACGATTCCTCCAAGGGCAATACCTTCAGTGATTTTTCATCCTCGTCGAAAGGAATATTCTCACTTTCACTCTCTTTCGACGATTCTGTTACAACACTCTCTGCATTTTCAGCTGGCTTTTCGTAGACGTCGTAATGGTGCAATCCATTTTGAACGTCAGATTTCGTTTCATTGATCACATCTGACGAATCTAACGGCGTCTTCTTTAATCCATCGACGACTTCATTTTTATCATCGTCAACGTTCACTTTATCATTCTCCATATCCTTCTTTTCAGTGCTCGTTGCAACACTACCTGCATCCGCGTCTAAATGAACGTCATTCAACAAGTCCTTCGACTCGGTTTCATTTCTACTTTGTTCCGTAATAGCTTCATTGTTTCCTGTTAACGTAATAACATCTTCGACGTGACTTTCAAAAGGATTCGGTGCGTCTTGCTCATCCTTGTCAAGCCTTGGTGCCTTTTTCGAGGTATCTTTCTCTTTCGATATACCCGGCAAGAAAGAAGACATATTTTCAACGTGCTTTTCATGCGATCTATCAGATTTCTCTGTCAAATGTTCAATTATATTTCCAGAGGATATCGCTGACTGAGTCGTAGGACGATCTTCGTCATTCTCAGCTCTAACAGAATTGTTGGTATCATTTGACACGATATTTTTATGCGGTTCCATTGTAGATTGTTGAGAAACAGTGTCAATTTTATCGGTAGAAGGTGAGTCGTCGATAGAACTCACACTTTTTTCGCCATCTGACTCTTCTGTCCGATTAATCGTCACAGATTCCACCGATCTCATTGTCGAGGATGCATCGTTAGATTGAATACTTTGTTCAGGGATAAGCTGAGGAATAATCGCGTGAGGCTCCTGCACTTGGGTAGTGTGTTCGGTCTTTGGTATAATCATGATGTATTCATCCTCCGTTTCGTTCTTCAGAGGTTCCAACAGCGGCTCCACATTGTGTCCAAAGTTCTTCGGCAACTTTGGGAAGACTGTCGTAGGCATATGTTCGATGACGTTCGTTTCGTTTGCGTCTTGCACGTTGGATGCGATTTCTAAGTTGGATTCATTCACGTGAATCTGATCGTTGACTGATGACAATTCGGTAGACTTTTCAATAGAAGAAATCGAATCGGTTGTTTCCTCGGACGATCTTCCTGCATCCTGCAGCTTGAATTCTTTGGCTGCTTCGTCATACATTTCAGTAACGTAATTCATTTCTGAAGTTGGGTTTATCATCGTGGTATTTTCTGTCGCAGTATCCGTAGAAATGTATGACGTTTCAGACGTAGAATTCGAAGTTGTTGCTTCAGGGATGCTACCTTCGGTACTCGATGATTGTTTCGTTACTGATATCGATTCAGAGCTTGAATCTATTTCTCCAGATTCCTCGCTGCTCAGGTTAGTCGAGGGATAGTCAGTAGTCTGTTCTTCCTGCGGGAGAGGCACAGTTGTTTCATCGGATTCCGAAGTATCATCCTCGCTGTGCTCCATTGAATTCATCGTTGTTGTCATTTTAGTTTCATCGTTAATATCTTTAGTCGTCGCATCTGTTGACTCTGTGTTCGGTTCAAATTTATCGGCGGAGGAACTCGAATTCATCGACTGTTCGCCATCGTGTATCAAAGGTATCACGGCTAAAGGTACTTCGGATTCTATTATTGCCTCGGTTGATTCTTCTCTATATGCCGATGTGTTGTCTTCCGGCATTATTGAAAGTGTAGTCGTCTCTGGATTTGTATTGGCGGAAGAATCTGACATAATTATGCCTACATTTTCATTTTGCGGCATTGAATGCATAGTTGAAGCTGTTGTGGATGATACCAGGGTGTTCAAGGATTCGAGCAACTCTGTAGAAGATGGTATTTCCGTAACTATGTTAGAATTCAATTTTGTGGTAATTAGTGATTCAGTAGAAGTATCCATTTTGCCGGGAATAATCGTTTCTTCAGAGGGAGAATATTCGTTCATATTGTGCCGCGCCTCGTTAAAGTGATCATGAGGAACTTCAGAAAGATTATGCTGAGATCTTGCATCACTAGGTGATTCTGGGCTGATCGTAGGCATAGTAAGCATTTCTTGTTCTGTAGAGATTTCTGGAAAGCCAGCAATTTCTGGTTTTACAGTGAAATTTGGCGGATCAGATAGTTCTGCATCGGCAGATACTTCTGAGTCTACTGGAGGTTTCATCGAAGCTGTCGGTTCGCTTGAAGGTTCTATTTCTATTGTTGGTTCTGGTTGAGCCGCCGGTTCTGGTTCAGCCGCCGGTTCTGGTTCAACTGAAGGTTCCGGTTTAGCCAAAGGCGGTTCAGCTGAAGGCTCAGGTTCAACTGGAGGTGCTGGTTCTGTCGAGGGTTCCGGTTCAGCCGAAGGCTCTGGTTCGGCCGAAGGCTCTGGTTCGGCCGAAGGCTCTGGTTCAGCCGAAGGCTCTGGTTCAGCCGAAGGCTCAGGTTCAGCCGAAGGTTCTGGTTCAGCCGCAGGCTCTGGTTCTGCCGAAGGTTCTGGTTCAGCCGCAGGCTCTGGTTCAGTCGAAGGTTCTGGTTCGGCCGAAGGTTCTGGTTCAGCCGAAGGCTCAGGTTCAACCGAAGGTTCTGGCTTAGCTGACGATTCCGGCTGAGCCGAGGGTTCCGGTTCAGCCGCGGGTTCTGGTTCAGCCGCGGGTTCCGGTTCAGCCGAAGGTTCCATTTCTGGTTTCGTTTCAGTAGTCGGTTCAGGCTTTACTTCATCAGTGGCACTTTCAGGGCTATCGTGACTGTCTATCGAATGACCCGCATGGTCGTGTATCCAGTGGGTAGAATCGAAGTCGTCTTTAATCGCATGAACATGTTCCGTAGTTATCACAGTTTCGGGCTTTGGTTCTGAGGAAGACTCTTGCGTAGATTTTGAATTCGATTCATCCTCGTTATCGGAGTCCGCTAAAGCAGGTTCCGTTCGTCCTGACTCCGTGCTGACATCCAAATGATCCCAATGATCCGGATGCCGTGGCTCGAATAAAATTCCCGGTCCTCTGCTTCTTCCTTGAACGAAATCGTGTACAGATTCCGTGTCCGTTTCCGGAACATCGTCGTCCATGTCCACGTTGCTTAAGTCGTTCTCATCGATGCAACTCCTACCATCTTTGTCTAATTTCTTCCCACTGACGCACGAACAGACGAACATACCTTCCGAATAATCGTATTTACAACTCTCCGAGCATCCGACACTACCAGCCTGACATTCGTCGGTGAGTTTGTTCACTTGCAGCCTGTTCAAGTGATACTGCCCTATTATGTTATCCTTCTTCCGTAACATATCCTCGATAGTCTTTTGGGTCTCTTCTGGTGTCGATTGGGAAGGATAATTTATCCTAAATCTCACCTCACCTTCTCTACTAATATTATATACTTTAACGATCGTTTCGCTGTTATCAGGTTGCAGCATATTTTTCAAATCCTCCTCTATCTCCGATGTCACCTGCCTATATACTCTCGACTTAACGTCATTGTAATCGTCCTTCCAACGGAAGTCGTCTATCTTCAGGACTCCGTCCAAAGCATTCGGGACACTTTGATAAATTGTTTCATCCGTCGTTGGCCATGGCGGGAAGGTCGAAGTTGCAGGAGGCGGACTTGACGGTGGATCTTTCACGTATTCCTGACTTCCCGCGGTTTGAATCTCACTGAACTGTCGTGAATTAGTTTGCTGCAGATTTTCCAGTGGCTCTGAAGCTTCTTGCGTTAATATTACACCAGCTGAAATAAAGAACGATAAATCTTCCACGTGTTATATTTTCAATGATTTTAACAAAGCTTTTAATTTCCAATTATATTGTCCGTTGAGAATACGCAAAATAATTGTTTTAAAGTTGAAATGGCAGGAAAAATAAGCTGAAATAATTCCAAAGTATCTTACTCGCAGCTAAAATAGCTATGATGATGGCGATTAATAGAACTAACAGACCGCATCCCCAACAAGCCATTCTTCTCCAGTACGAACTTCTGGATCGTTTGTCCTTCGTCACGTACAGTTTCTCGCCTCTGCAACACAACGTCAACGACGATTAAGAACGATCGTTCTCCATTAACTTTCTTAATAACGCCCTTATCCTGGACCCAAAAAAGCGTAATTTGTACAGCACTGTGCTCGTAAGTTCCTAGACCTTCTTCAGCGACCAGTCATGGGATTAGAAGCTCCCCTAGATGAACAGTCACCTCTCTAACTTGTCATGAGTGCCTAATTTTGTCAGCTAACGCTGCTCACGCATAGCCTGACGCTTAGTCTACCTCTTCATTCATTTAAAATGTCTATTGAACTCTGTTGAGTGATGATAAAAATGTGTTCTTCCCTTTCAAAAATACGAATATCCAACAACTCCAACAATCCTGTACCAACCACCGAAAAAATTTCAGAGCTCTACAGAAGAAAAACGGAATCCCGGATTCTAAGTGGTAACCATCAAAATTTATAGATAGAAAAACAAAAAAAAAATAAGGTGCTACGCTGGGTGCGTCAAAGGCTCCCTCTTCCAATCAGTGATCTCGATTTCAAATCCTCGTCATCTCTGACATATATTCTCCTAGATCATCACTTCACGTAGGATCATCTTCCGGAACCCTACAACTATCCTATGCGAAATGACATCATCGAATTCCGTATCGCATCATATTTTTGACCATCGAGCATAAGAATGCAATCGTGCTTGATTGTGCAGTAACTATGTGACGTTACGTATCATCAGCCATCAGATTCATTGTCGCATTTTAAATAAGACGAGCAGAATAAGCGGGTTAGTCCGCGCAATCGAGCATTCATCGATCAGCAGTATCCTTTCCCTGCTCCTCATCCTCGTAAGCATCCTTGAAGTACCTGAGGGCTGTCAGCCAGTGGGAATAGTCGACCAGTCCGGCGGCAGGGTCTCTCAGGCTGAGTCCCTCGCGGCCGACGCCGGGGCCCAAATCAAAACGCACTCCAGCCACGGTTGTTTCAACCTCGGCCTCGGGACCCCTGCTAGGTACCGTGACAACAGAAAACACCGTCTAACTCTCTACCAAGGTGGTCAAAGTGATTTTTCTTTGAGCGGCGGTGAAGCTGCCAGTACGTGGATCTATGGTGGATCTAACATTTTCCACACGGAGCACATATATCTGTATCTATGTATATTCCCATCAACGAAGGCTGTCTTTAAACCCTGTTGTAATGGGGGGTTGTTATTAACGGGGCGGTAATGGCGAACGTTGTAGATCGTCCTACGATTCTCACTAACGTGAATATTATCTTCTGGTAATTGAAAGCGTTGGGGTAACGGTGTACTATTAAGAAGATTGATCTCGTTTAATTAATACATCAGGTATTCCTGTTTAATTGGACAGAGACTGAAAGTACGAGGGTTTTTTTTCCCCAGTGGGATGCACTTTTTATGGAAATTGTATTCTGAAAATTGACGGTGATTTCAGTGTGGACGTCTTTATTGCTGGTTGCGATTTTCTAGAAGTTTTGCGTTAATTCTCTACGATATTTGCAGGAATGAGTCATTATTTATGAGTTATTGCTCAGGCTTGTAGTGAAATGTAGCTTGATTGCTTTCTGATTTTTGTCGTGATTATTAATTATCTTGTAATTGTATGTTAATGAATATTCCGTTGTACGTGCTCCGTGGGAAGGCTGTTTCATCTATCGTCGTGTGTACAGTACTTACTACCGAAATCGTTCTACGCTGTGATCTTTAATCAATTGACAATCAATCATTTTAAGGAGGTGTAAGATGTGCATAATCAACGATACGGGGATCAGGTGCTTCGAAAGTTGATGCTGTGTTTCGTATTGTCACGTTAGGCTGATGCGCGAATTTTCTCTACGTGATTTATTACATTTATAAAACTCCTATCATATTCCTCATTTTCCCCCACGGTTTTTCACTAGTTTTATACTAACATTATCCAGCAAGCAAGCGTAAAAACAATAGTACCGTACGATACTGTTATCCTGGACAGAGTTAATATTCCTTCGCGATTAATAACTCGTCAATTAGTCACGTCTTTCAGCAGTAAATTTAAAATTCTATTTCGTCAAAACGACGACACAACGAATGACGGTCATCCGTGTCTTCTTGCATTTTTACTACGAAATATTATGACACGTTCGTTTCGCAAGTTCTACCGGTGAACGTGTCTCGCAATAACTTAGGACCTCCTTCGTTTCGCCACTGTTCACGATACTTTTTTTCCTCCCAACCGATAGATCCGTTTTGCAATTTCTTTCACTAATACATCAAACGCAACACTGTTCTCAATTGCAAAGAGAACGGGAATTTCTGTCCCTTAAAAATCTCCCAACTTTCTCCTCCATCGATCCAAATAATTTCCTTACAATCATTTCCAATATAAACGATATCTACAAAGAACACGACATACACATCAGAATTTCAACCTGCCTCTCCATCGTGATGCTTTCAAACGTTCTCCATTCCGTCGTTACTCGTGCCAATTTCAAATTCATCTGATCCTCAATTATATAATAAATTTCTCATAATTCCTATAATAACAATTTCCCCTAAGTTCTAAACTTCGACAGTACAGACCCCCGTGATATATCACGCGAATTCTACTTCGATGTTAGATATACAAAGTACACGATTCTCTACGCTCGCCGGGCTGGTGAACAAGATACGCGAAAGAGAGTTAATAAGAGTTAGAAAAGACAGCCAGGAAGAAAACAGACGTAGGCAGAGATAGACTTTCCAAGTTGCCCGGACAACTCGCGTTACCTGATGTATTTCCGATGTTCGTTAACCGGTACAAAGTACTCCTCGTAAGGATCGGCCGGCACCTCGCATGCCTCTTGACCCTTCGTTTGTAGATTGTTGCCCGTGTAAGGTCTCATCGAGACCAGTTCCAAGTTTACGGCCTCGATCTGCTCCTTCTTCCCTGTGTCTATGGAAAACGGGAAATTCCTCAGTGACGTTATCAAGGTCGCTCGCGGAAGGTGCAACCGGTTTCGAGTTTTTCGGCCGACGCGGAAGAGAAACTTCGTTCTTCGAATAAATTAACCGTTAATCCTGTGCCGGTTGCCAAGTCATTTAATCGGACGTCCGGTTTCGGTACTCTATTCTCCTTTTTTATACTTTCCACCCTTTGTTCATTGTTCCTTCACCCTTTTATATTTCAACGAATTAAATTCACCTTTGCGGAGTGTAAGTTCTTCGTCGACCGATTGTCTTAATTTTGCCGGTGTTAATTTCTTTGATCTCGCTGTACGGCGACGGTGAATTGTTCTTTGGAATAATGGAATTTATGTTACCGTGAATTATGGGACAGAATATGGCGCGTGTTTTACGTTCACTATGGTGATTGTTTAGCGATATTTATGCGAAAGAGAATGTCCAATTTTTATTGGAATATCGTATAGCAATTTTCTTGAGTTGTTCGAATTAATTCCTGTAATTTATGTGACTGTTATGGATTGAAATGTAATATTAAAAGCTAAAGAGATTATGTTATCGAAGTCGCACGTAGAAAGCGCGCGCTATTTTGATTTTTCGATTTATTAGAGTCCCGGAGAAACTTCGCGAGTATGAAGAAATCAAAGTACATCATCAATATCTCGTTACGGTTTATTTAGATTATTTTAATACGGATAATATGTTTTATTGATCGTGCGGATTAATAGCAATTTTAGTTCTATGTTGATTCTATTGGAAATTTTTATAATATGATGACATAATTATGATTTTTACCGATCAAACAGGAGAAACATAATGCCTTTTACACTTCGGTTTATCGCACAGAAGAACGTCGTATACTTCCTGGGATTTCACCGACCTCGAACGACTTTTTCTCGGCGAACTGGTGGTGGTAGTAATTAACGATCGAAAGTTCGACTTGTCCCGATCATATCTCGTAAAATCGTACCGTGTAGATTTTGGCGAAGGTTATTATTTCGACAGGCCCGGCTTTACTTCGAGTTTTACGCGTATTCGAATAAACGGTCATTTCCTGATTTACATCATTTATGAGAGTTTCTTTTTCCACGTCGGCCGAATATTTTATCAACAATCTTTTTCCTTCAATGGCGAGGTATTAAGTCGATCGACAAATAATCGCGCTAAACCTTACAGTCAATATTCTTGCGATATTATTGTTATTTTTCTAGCGCTTTAAAAGACTCACATTAATGCAGTTATAAAGAGAAGAGAAGAAGTTAACGCAACTCATTCCGGCAATTTATTCGTGTCCATTATGAATCTCGAGACAGTGAGCCTGACAAGGTGTAATTATATTTTGCATCACATAAATTACACGGAAGGCTTTCGGTATACCACGCCGAGATAAGAGAAAGATTAAAGAGAAGACAAATTTTTGCAGCTAATATCGACGCATTGGCTTTCCGTCACAGACAATTTTCACTGCGTCATTGACAACCACGTTAAATTCTATGATCCGTGGCTCAATGGCTCGAAACTTTGAATCTATAGGTTCTAGACGAAATGATCACAACAATTAAAGCAAAAAAAAAACAGATTAAAGAAAGTAAATTCAGTTCTTCAAATTCTCGGCCTAGAAACCTCTCCTAATCACCGGTGTAATCTTCAAAACAATTTAAAGAAACCCTTCGAACATATTTTCAAAACTGCTATTACTTATTTTGAACGAATCAATAAACAAAGGTAGATGAATTAAACGCACCATTAATCTGCACGCTCGTCGCGCTATTGTTAAGGAAGCTGGCATCGTTGTTGTTGCCATTTCCATGAATTCCATTGAGCTTCGGCTCGCCAATGCTCTTCTCCGTGTTCTCCGCGGGTACCTCGATCCTCGTTTCAGTTTTGTACTGTGGCTCCGAGTTTGTCTTCGCTGGTTCCACGTAGTGCTGTGAAACGAACGAACGCTGGTGGCCATTTTCCATCGGTGTGCCCTCCGTGGCTGACTTGCAATCCTGGTCCAAGGTTAGTTGTTGCTGGTCACCATCGTGGGTCGCATCGTTGGTGCACTCCTCTTCGCTGGCGAACGCCGGATTGTCCGTGCCACCGGCCTCCGACATCTCTCGATTGCGTCCCCGAAAGCTGCTGGGCCCTCACCTGATGACGTCGATCCGCTATCGACTCTCATGCGTCTCGATTCTGAGATGAAAATGGGGTTCATGTTATTTTTTTTCTCTCTTTGAGGGGGAGAGTTGATGGTAGGAGTCTTATTTTGGTGTGAATAGTTGCATGGAGTTAAAACTTTCTGGGCATGTATTATATTGTGTATTAATTTATCGATTGCGCCACCAATTGCTGCTAGGGCCTCAATTTATGACTTTGATCCGCTATCGACTCTCATGCGTCTCGATTCTGAGATGAAAATGGGGTTCATGTTATTTTTTTCTCTTTTTAAGGGGGAGAGTTGATGGTAGGAGTCTTATTTTGGTGTGAATAGTTGCATGGAGTTAAAACTTTCTGGGCATGTATTATATTGTGTATTAATTTATCGACTGCGCCACCAATTGCTGCTAGGGCCTCAATTTATGACTTTGATCCGCTATCGACTCTCATGCGTCTCGATTCTGAGATGAAAATGTGGTCTATGTTATTTTTTTCTCTTTTTAAGGGGGAAAGTTGATGGTAGGAGTCTTATTTTGGTGTGAATAGTTGCTTGGAGTTAAAACTTTCTGTGTATGTATTATATTGTGTATTAATTTATCGATTGCGCCACCAATTGCTGCTAGGGCCTCAATTTATGACTTTGATCCGCTATCGACTCTCATGCGTCTCGATTCTGAGATGAAAATGTGGTCCATGTTATTTTTTTCTCTTTTTAAGGGGGAAAGTTCATAGTAGAAGTCTTATTGAGGTGTGGATAGTTACTTGGAGTTAGAAATTTCTGTGCATGTATTATATTGTGTATTAATTTATTGATTGCGCCACCAATTGCTGCTAGGGCCTCAATTTATGACTTTGATACGCTATCGATTCTCATGTGTCTCGATTCTGAGATGAAAATGTAGTCCATGTTATTTTTTTCTTTCTTTGAGGGGGAGAGTTGATAGTAGGAGTCTTATTTAGGTTGTGGATAGTTGCTTTTGGCTTCTGTACAATAGATTCAAGATTAACGTCTTCTGTCTTTTTTAAGAATTTTCTGTGCACGATATGGATATTGTAACCTCAGTAATTCGTACACTGTAGGTCTCGTGTGAAATTACTGTAGACTGAAATGATTGAACCTGAAAATTACAGTCCAAATCTCCACCTTTTCAAGAACAGGTTCGAATAAAGTTTCTCAGAAACTAGTATTTTGTTACGGACTGACCGAGTTTTTCCATGGTCAAGAATCACATAAGGTGCAATTTAACGCCAGTGAAATTGAATGTGAATCGTTCTGATTTTTCTGTAAACGCACTGATTGTCCTGTGTTCTGGAAATTCGATATATTATAAAAAAAAGAAGGAAGGTGTACCGCGGAAAAATATTCTTCTATATTTTCTCTTCTTTATCTTTCTACCTATTACATTTTGTGCATCCATAACTATCCGTCTAAGTAATGAATAATTAATATCTTAAGTTTCTAATCAGCTACCGTTACGGATGACCATAGAAATAAGATCGGGTGCTGTTGAATGCGTTACAACGCAAGTGCAATTTATCGGTACACCATCATATCAATTAACTGTCTTTGTGCCACGATATCCTAATTAATTGGGTTGGTTTCTTTTAGCGAAATCCGTACGTTAAGTCGACGATCAGTCGATAAGGATTTCTAAATACAAAGCGCGACTATCAGGTAACACGGTTGAAATATCAGAAGACTAATTATGTAATCATGGCATACTCCGAGAACGAATAGAAACAAAACTCCTCCAACTACGCAGAGTGCTTTTCTGAATTCACTTCCAACTCCAAAAGAAATCCGCATTCTCCCGTAAAGTAAATTCCAAGTTTTTGCAATTTCGCCCTCGCGAATTTCTACGCCCGATGAGTGCGATGCACCGAATCCTGTCCTTGAGAAAAGTGCAACTTTGAAATCGCTAACGTCACTCGAAGCCGATGACGTCAGTACTAAAGCGAGTTCGAATCTTCGCACGAGATGAGCGAGGCGGATGTGAGAACCGTGAGAGACATCCTCCTACGATTTCTTTCCTATGTTCTTGCTTGCAATTAATAAATATTAATGTTCCCCTAGAAATTTGCATTCTCGAAAACAATTTTTAAATGCTGCACGGCGTTTTGAAGTTGCTGGCATTTTTTTGCCAAATTTTTGCACCTTATTTACGAATAATGCAGACAAAGTATATATCGTTCCTTCCAATGTATTCTTATTTTGCAAAATTTTACAACAAAGATCAGAAAATATTTCAGGTAATACATAGTCCTTTATATTGATAAAGAATTTGATAAAGAAAGACGGATTAATAATAATTATTCAGGGTAATTGGAAATCTAATTTTCTGCTTGCAAAAAATAAATTTGGCTTGCAGAAGACCACGTAACAATAATGATAGAACTTCCACCAGAAAATCCTTGAAGTTTCCAACGCAACTCTTGATCCTGTACCTTGACCTTGAACATCGCCTCTAGAAATATCGATGATTCATTCGCAAAATACAAGAGAATACCGTGGATCTTCCAAAGCAAACGCCGACTTTCGGGGGGTGAATTAGGAAATTGAATCAACACGCCACAGAAATTCATGGAAATACCAGAGCATCTTTCTACGGTTCCCAGACGAAATTCGACGTTATTTCTATCTACTCCGCGCTAAGCGCTCTCTTCCTGCGCAGCTTCCACCACCCTTGTATCCTAACCAGGGCCTTCCAGCTATTTTTTTATTCTACTTTTAAGACGTCGAGCCAATAAACTTAGGATTCGAGACAAGGCAAGGAGCGAAATGCATTCTGGTTCTCAAGAGCCGCGACGGAAAGAAGAAACGGTCGCCTCTCTTCGTCAGAATCAATTCTTTTTACTCTCTCAATTCCCCAATCAAATTGATACTAAGAATTTACATTCCTGATCCCAAGTTAATTATCATTTCTCCAAAAAAAGATGCTTTACAAAAGTCATCCACAAAAACAATTGCCCAAACTTCTACGTTCTTCTAACGCATCATCAATAATTAACACGTTTAATGCCGTAAACATCACCGATAGCGGGCGCTCTAGAGTCCACTGAAATTTCTCCTCATTTTTATATTATACTATTCACGAATTTGTTAATACATTCACTATTGAGTTATTAGCATTGAACAAGAAAAATACCATTGAACAAATAACTACTTTACCTTCAACGTTTCTACCCTACAATGACGTGATTTTAACCCTTTGCACTGTAATTGCTTTCCTAGTTTGTTCTCGGACAACTCTGATTTAATTTTTGTGGTTCTGATATCACATATTAGCACTAGAACTACCGGCGTTAAATCTATCATATTTCAAAATATTAAATAAGTACTTTGAAAAAGGAGGAATCAAGAGGCGGAAAAGATTCTCGATTCGGTGATTTATGTTTTTTAAGATGGACATAGAATATTTATTCTAAGACTCTTCTACAAAACTGGAGAATTTTTGGAAAGAATTGTGCACCAGTCATTTTGACTGGTTTGGTTGTTCTAGTGTTAGGTATGAAATAATTTCTTGCAGTTATTTAAAGTTTAATGTTGTATTAACAAAACGATTGTTCAGGAAAAATCACGCCAGAGGGGACTTAAGAGTTTTAGCAAAAAATAGATCTGTCACGCCAGAGGTGACTTCATAGTGCAAAGCGTTAATAGAAAAAGATTCAACAGAAATGATCAGACTAGCAAAATACGAGTGGAACTTCACACGTCGACATCATAGTCATATGAAAAGGTACTTCTCCCCGTTCGTTCGAAGGGTATCAATAACCTTTGCGATCACAGTTGCATAAGAATTCGTAAAAAAGTGTCCGAACCAGTCGTCGAGTGAACGGCAGCGGTCGTAATTCCGTGAATTTAAAAGGTACCCTCGAAATCGAGAGTGAAACAAGACGTGAAAGAAGGGTTACAAGATCGGATATAACAGCGTCCGAACGATTCGTGCCGACGATATCCACTATCCTCGGTAATCCGGCTCCTCGTGACTTCCGAGACACCCTGTAGGGGTACGGTCAGACGGAGAAGCGTGTTTGCGCGTATACGTGTAAACGTTGCAGGCATATACTGCACCGAAAGCGGTTGACCCTGAGAGAGCCAGGCACAAAGGACTGATTCACCCCGGAGCCAAAGTGAAGTCCTCCGAGGAAGGAGCCCCGACGTTCACCCAGGTCGACTTTCCACAGGATCCCTTCTGCCGGAGTGACATAATCCTACGAGATGCTGCCACCTCGTTGTTTGCGGATTTAATTGCAATCATCGTTAAAACTCTTAACGTTGGATTAGGAAAAATCGAGAGGTTGGAAATGCTTTGATCTTGAAGTGGAGGATTAAGTCCTTGAGTAACTTGGGTTTGCATTTCGAAGTATGCGCGGAAGACTATGGAGTGAGTTTCAGCGTGAAGAGTCTGAATTCTGTGGCTTATTATTAATATATGGGAAATAGATGTATAAAGTTTGTAGCTAATTTTAGAGCTACTATTTTGTACCATGGAGTATGAGCAATTTAAAGGTTTACTTTGCAAATTAAAGACGGTACTGATAATTGAATTGATGATGTAGACGTAGTAAGTACTATTATTGAGAGATTGGAATTGTGATCTGATGAAAATTTTAATATCAGGATATAAATTCCCTAGATTAAAAGTTATTCGTTCTCAAACATCAGCGACTCCTTTTCACATGTGCTTCGTACTTTACCAAGCACTCTCACGATACAGAATTCCGAAGCATTCGACGAATCTCGCATATTTGAGTGAAAGTACCTACCATGCGTCTGCAAAAAGAAGTGCACTCGTAACCAGACCACTTACTTTTTTCCAATCGCACACGACGAAATGAAAATTCGCCCGTTCCCATGGAATTTCCCTCTCGAAACCATTCACTACGGTAAATCGGTAAGAATTCTCGCTAGGAACGACTAACAAGATTGAAGAAGTCTCTTAACCCTTCGTCAACGTCTCAAAAAAAAAGCTGTCAGAAAAAGTAATGGAACGTGACAAAATTAATTGGCTTAAAAGGCAGGGAATCGCGATGAGCGTAATTGTACGGCGAACAAGGCGAGATAATTGCATCAAAATGTACTCGGGAGGATGATAGGGATCTCCATGAGCGGAAGAAACTCAGCAGGAACGAATCCATATCGTCGAAGAAGCGTGTCGAAGGATGTCGACGATGCAAACGAGACCCACGTACTACGAACGATTATCCTCGGTCCAGAAATCACTTCGTGCTCGTCGTTAAAGGACATTCTTCAACGACATTGTCTATAATTCTCTAGGCTCGCCTTCTGATAACGTTGCGTCGCGCTCTACCGAGTCCGAAGACTTTCACCTTGATCGTAATCGCCAGGAAACCTTGCGCAACTATTCTCCATTATCTATGCATGCCGAGGGTTTGCTGGAAAACGAAATTTAATGTTCCGCGTTAGTAAAACCCAATGGCTAATTATCGTTTTTATTTCTACCGAAACGATTCTAGGCCGCTGGCGAACAGCGATATGCACAATTTCGAAGTGGAATATATTCGTTAAATTATTTCGCTAATTCGAAAGGCAAAGGTGTCGGCATCTGTATCTTACGCGAGTGAAATTGTTTGATCAATCTACTTTTTTGCATGTTTTACTTTCATCGTACGCATTCCTGCGGTCTTTCGACGATGAAAGTGTTAACGGGGAAATTTAACAAGTCAGGGAAAAAAAGGTACACCTTGCAGACGGAAGAGGAATTATGGTGATTCTCTTACTCGATGAAAGCTCAACATCCTTAACCCCTTGAACTACAATAACGAGTGACACTCGTGATGAGATTAGATAGATAGAAGAGTTAGATAGAATAGGAAATTTTAAAGCTCACCAAAAATTATCAAATTAATAATATCAGTGGAGCACAATACGATAAAACTATTTCTATGTTGTTAGTATTGCGTTAAATTGTAAGATATGTGAGGAATCACTGGAAATTTTTCATTTTAAAGGGGTTAAATTCTGATGCGACATCTCGCACTGAAGGAAATCGAGAAGATATTTGTACGTTTTGCATGCACTTTTCTGGGAAAAGGGACTAGCAAAAATGTGCATCATTTGCGTGCAGTTTCTTGGATACTTCTCATGAGAGACCTCGAAGAAACGTACACCAACAGTTATAGGTGAAAATTGGCCGATCAGGTGGAGTAATAATCCTGCGATGCACCGTCGGCGGAAATGAAGTTTTGAACGTCGCACGTTATTGCAACGGTTTGCAATTTTGAACGGGTTTATCTGGATGTTTCAACTCTCATTTTGTTTGCTATTCCTCTATTAAAGTTAATACGAGTTGAATTGGAAAAATACGTAAATTGTTAAGGTTTCTGATATAAGATTCTTATTGGATTCCTGGGCGGTACAAATATGGAAGACAGTCTGAAAAATAACTCTCGCTTAATCCCCGATAATGATTCTTGGCAGGAGAAAAGGAATGCTTGGAGAACAATTGTGAAAGTTAAAATACATTCGCGACATGGTTGTCTTCAAGGTATATTTACACGACAAGGTGTGGCAGGAATTAAAAATTGCTAAATAAATCCATCCGAGCAGATAAAATATATTTTTCCCATATAAATTCACCTTCTTTTAAAACTTCCACTATATACGTAACAATTTATAACATAAAACAAAAGTGGCACTTGGTGGCAGTTGAAATTGATGAAAGGGGTAGTTCCACCCGTTAAATCTCAAATACCACCAATAAAAAAACGCGTGTCCCTAAAATTTCCATTTCTCCAAAAATACACCAACCCTTCTGAACAAAAATCAACCAGAAACAATTCGCAGCTCTCCTTCGTCAGATAACAACGCTTACATCAAATTAAACTAATAAAGAACATCAGAAATCACATCTTCAAAGATCCCCGTTCCACGTCCTATACCGCCGTGATACTTTCGTCGTTAAGGTCCGTTCCTCGCGAGGAATCTGCGCAATCCGAGAAGGATATTATCTTACACGAATCCATACCAACGCTGGTATTATCAGACAAAGGCAGTGCCGTAGAAAGTGACCATTAGAGACGTCGTAGGGGTCCGAGAAGGTACAGGAAGGTATCCACCTTTTCCTGCGTCGCGAGCAAACCCGACCGCAATAAAGTTCCTGATCGCAGGCATTCTACGACCGTTTCGCACGCAATTACACTATCTGTCTTTTATGCCGTGCATACGTGAACACGGTGGATCCGCGTGAAGGTGGACTTTCAGAGGCAGTGCCTTTACTTGAGGACAGTTGTAACATTCAACCGTTTCCGAAGGTCCGACGTAGAGACGGGAAAACAAGTAGAACTGGTACCCGGTATAGTCTCGTATCACCTACGTGGATTCGATAGGACATGTGTGATTTCGAATTGTATTTAAAGATCTCTTTTGTGGATATATTTCTGCAGTCTCTCTTACCGCACGTTTTGAGATATTAACACTAGAACTACCAAACCAGTCAAAATGACTGGTACACAATTTTTTCCGAAAATTCTCCAAGTTTGTAGAAGAGTCTTGGAATAAATATTCTATGTCCATCTTAAAAAACATAAATCACCGAATCGATTATATTTTCCGCCTCTGGATCCCTCCTTTTTCAAAGGACTTATTTAATATTTTGAAATATGACTGATTTAACGCCGGTAGTTCTAGTGTTAACACTAGATTTACGGAAGCCGTCAAATTGACGGGTCCCTAATTGTCTTACAAACATTTCTCTTTATAGGGACGCTGCACAGTAGATATTTCACGTGTATTTTATAATACAATAATGACTTAACGAATTACCATTTTTGCCGCTTGATCCTTCCTTTTTCAAAGTCCTTATCTGACATATTGCAGTTCAAACGATTTCACGCCCGTAAATCTAGTGTTAACACTTTATCTACCGCTCATTCTTCTGAATATTATGCACGAGTGTATGTACTTGCAACGCTCTATAACATTAAAATTAAAATGTGGAGAAATACTCATTACTTATGTCGTTTTAATTTCAGTTGTTCCAGGAAGCGTAGCTTTATTTTATTATCATCTGTAATAGCAGATTAATAGACTGTCGGCCAATGAGTGCTGATAAACAGAAAGCCTATTAATAGGCTTCTGGTAGATGAAGTGTTAATTGCGAGGGTTGGTGTAAAGAGATTAGGTAAATATAGAGAACAGATGACATTCTATTGCAGTTGAAAAGAGAATAATGAAAATTCCATAATAAAATTTCATACGAGGCTTTGTAAAAGGTGGTTAAAAGTCAGTGGATCATTTTAAAATATAATAACTTATTTGCTATCATTTTTTTCATATGAAGAATAAAATTGTGATCATTTGAAAGACATGATCTATAAAACTAATTAAATACCAGTTTCAACAAATATATTTACATTGTTTGTAGAAGAATAAAATAAATAAATGTAAATTTTTAATAGATGAAAGGGTTATTCTATTTTGGACTGGTGCAGGGACTTTTGGGTCACCCTGTATTTGTGAAAGTGGACCGAATATTAGGCTATTACTCGAGAAAATAATTTTGAGCATTCTTAAATCAAGATACAGAACACCATTTAGTTTTATGGTTGCGTTGACACGATTTAATGTATTCGTGATAGAACTTTACGATCTATTGTCTTACCGTGTTCTTACATATCACTTTCAATTATAGAATTTTATAAATCAATGTTTCTTCCATTACGAATATTCGATGTCAACGCGTTTGGCACAGTTTACTTGAACAGCGAACGATGTCACCGTCGTTTCAAACTCGATATATGCGTGACTGAAGGAGAAGATCGGCATTTCTTCAATCGCAGTTGTTTTGACTTGTTGCACAATTACGAATTACGCCGTGAGCGATGAATGTTATTTGCAAATGCTATTTGTAAACGATACACTGTGTATCGAGATCCGTTCAAACGCGATATTTTATTCTACGGTTCCCATTCATTTTCTAAAGAAAAATCAGCCCCTTCTCGGTTCTATCGTGATCTAGTATTTCATTTCGTTTACCGAGTTTCATACTTATACTCGTGCAAGTCAGCAAATTTAAGTTCAGCCTAGTTTCAAACGAGTTAGTTGCTAAAAGTGGTTGAACTTTCTAGCGAGGAGCTATGGTGGTTAAAATTCAAAGCTGGGACTCCCCAACTAGTGAACAAATATAAAAATACTCCGGTCTTCATTGTTACCAGAATAACAATTGGTACTCGTGACGCAAGCAAAATGAAATAAAAAATGTTGAAGTCTTACAGAAACTGTAAAATTGAAGATATTGGTGGGGTACGATATGATATAATTATTTCGATGCTATTATTATTGTGATTATGCTAAATGACATTTCCGAAATCAGGAATATATTTAACACGTTCGCGGACGTGAATGCTATAACATTCATGTCATGCCAAATGTTAACGCCAATTATAATTCATTTAATTTTATATAACCTTAATTTTTTGTAATTATTATGCAGTTTGATACATTGAGTATTTTCATACTATTTTATTTTTTTTCTATGTAGTTAGAAGTGTAATACTTGACTGTCTATTTTTGCAGCTCACTGAAATTTTTACTGTCTGTAAACTTGTTGATTCTAAATTACCGTTTACGTAGTCACAAAAGAAATCGTAAGGCAAACAGTGTCGTAGAGAGATCCCCGAACAGGTGGAAAATCTCTAGAAATCTATCAGCACTCTTATCGTCTAATTACTAAACCCAAATACTCTCGATACAAACGACTACCTCCGACCATTGTCTGCTTAATTACAAGTGTAACCGTCCAATTTCATGCTCCTTGCGGACACAACCACCCCATTGTGCAAAGCCCCTCGGTAAAACTAAAGATTGTACCTTCGCGTAACAATGAGCCAGGATATTTTCGAGGTGGATCCGCAAAGCGTGTCAGCGAGTACACTTCTTTTAATTGTACGTATACCGGAAGATGATCATTGATTGTAGTCGCTAATCATCTACCAGCCGGGAGATAATTAATATCTCCGTTGTTGTGTGAAAAATCTCGCGATGTTCGTGCACGAGATTTCTCGATGCTCCGAAACAATCGACGGCTTTTCGTAATAACGTTATACACCTGATTTTACCTACATGGCGCACTGTTTCCTTGAAATTTTCGTAGCCGTTTCTACGTAACATTCGTTCGACATTGGAAATGTTACGTCGAGAGAAACTTTAACGTGGATAAATCGAAATGAATCCGCGTACGCATAAATTGCAGACACTTTAAAAGACAGATCGCCGTTCGACGCGTTTGCCGAGGATTGTGCAACGATGCTCTCTAGAATTTCCTAAATGTCAGAGGTTTACCGTAAAATCGATCTCTCCTCTTCGAAAACGACGTTACATATTTATCGTGAAATCTTTCCCAATTACATTTCACGAATTGCCTCGTTATCGGTGTACAGTTAGAAACGATTTCCACATTTTTTCGACCTCAGCCTTTGCCCTTGAATTAATACAAAAGAAAAATTCAGCGCACCTTTCGTAACGAGAATACCTCGTGATTAAACGTCCGTTGAGTCTTGTCAACTTTCACAATTGTTTGCAAAGCGTTCCGGTCGTTCTGATGAGGATCATTACCTCAAATTAAATACTACTTACGTTTCTTTTCTACTTCGAGACTCTAATTCTACCACTCAGTCGACCGCCATGAATCTGCATGCAATTACCTTTTTTGCCCTGTTCGCACTTGAAAATCCGTGCTCGAAACTTTGGCTCTAACTAAGTAAATGTCTTCTAATGGATATGCAGTTGCCTGCAAATGTTCTCTGTAGCCGGGCGTCCCGAATGACCTTTCTACCACACGAAGACATCCGACAGCAGAAAGAGAAAGAGGTGGTGGAGGAGGATGATGATGATGATGATGATGATGATGATGATAGTAGTGTTGGACTTTGCAAGGCGCATCCTCGCCAGTCGACAACCTATACTCTTGCTTCCATCGGGACTGTGTTACTCAAGATACTTTACTTTCTACATTCCTTACGAGACAATACATACACCCACGCAATATGCTCGTGTACCTGTCTGTACAATCAAAGAGAATTATCCGGGTTGCCTGTGTGCGAATGGCTCCGAATTATTCTCGAATTTGGATGTTTTTTTCTGTATAAACTTCTCGGTCTTGCTGAAAGTTCGCAGAGGAAGTTAAGAGTAACTGTTTCGCGCAGAGGTTCAATCTAAGGGGTTGAACCTACCCCTTAATATTCAATTTTCAGAATGTAAATAGTACGTGGGAAGTGATAGAAAAACTATTACCTCTTTGATAAGGAGAAAAATTAGCATTTTTACTGCACAAGTCAAGTTTCAGTAAAATTGGAATTTTTAATTTGGCAATTATTCACTTTGGGATTGAAAAAAATTGCAAATTAATTAGCGCTGTTCTGACGCTAATTAAGTAATTTTCGCGCTCAGGAGTAATTTTCAACATTTTACATAACATTTTATGATATTTTTGTAGGTTTATATTTCTATTCCGCATTCCTTTCCGTCATATTTTTATAATTAATATTTATTACTTTCATTCCGTTATAATTTCAAGAAATTAATCCATGTAGAGAAACGAAGTCGCATACCAGGCGCGAATTAAAAGCTCGCTGTGTAAAACATAAATTGGTATTACGTCGTAACGCGATCGACTCGATAAAGACGACATCTCTCAATTTTTTTTAGCATCGAGCGTCGTAAAATAAAAGAATTCCATGGGACAACTCTATCCTCGCCATGTTTTCACGAACGTTAACGAAGACCGTTTAAAAAGTTCACGATATAGTTTTAAAGTCAATATCAACTTTAAATGTCAGATATCGTTGCATGGTCAAGTCTATTAACGGATTCGTAGATGTCCGAGCTCGAATTTCCGGTTTTGCCGGATGAATTAGCATACGACAACACCAAGCGAGAAAATAAGCAAATCGATTTCATTCCGTCGAAATAGGTTCCTATCGCCCTTCTACTTTTACCGACGATCGTTTTTGACTTTATTGGCTGACTTTCGCCGACGATTATCCGCGATTCGACGTTGCAAAGTTACCCGAGTACATGTGCTTAACGAGTTTTATCATTAATTTACCGTGGTGTTACGGTTTTTCCTTTTGTAGAATACCACTTGCTCGTTAATTCGTTGCATTGTAAACTACCGTCCGTATCAGCGCCATTATCGTAAAACGACGGTAATTACATACCCGATTAACGATAAATCCTAGCTCATCGTGTTTGTCAAGAATGACACAGTAGCTGTTCATGATCCCGCATTAATTATCGGAGTAACGTGGAATATGTAGCTGTGAAATTTTTAAGAATGTTAATTCGCACTTAATTATGAAAAAGAAATTTAATATAAATATCACAGATAAATTCTTTTGTAATCTATCTTCAATTGCGATAACGCATAAAACAGATAGTTGCAAATTTTATTGTCGATTTAACAGTAAAAACTTGAAATACTATTTTAACACGTTAGATCACATGTGTATCAAATGTTAAAGAAACATTAGAAATAAAAATATTTATGTATTCAGTAATGATTTCTTTATTATTTATTAGTATCTCAATATTCAATAAATTAGCAAATTCGTGAAATTATTCTTTATAAGTTATAAACAATTTCATTGAATTTAGCAACGCCGATTACCGGTGACCTCCACGGAATTCAACGTGTAAAAGTGCAAGTTTGCATTGACCTGTTAAAGTTTAACGACACATTTTCCTTTTATTTATCCGACTCATTGAAAATGTTTTAATAACGTCGAAAGTATTTTAGAAAGAAGCGGCATTACATCAGGAAGATGTATCTCTCTAAGCTTAATTGTCAGCGACGTAACTTTCTCGCAGTACTTTGATGTTTCCCAGCAGAATGAAAAGCGAATGAAGAAAATAAGCGTTTCCTTGTACATAAAATGTGGGTTTACCGAGGCAAAAGCTTAACAAGTTGTTGCCACGACATGTAATGAACCCATCGTTGAAATCACCAGCTTGCTCGTCTACCAGGCATTAAAATCTCGTCCGTTGCCTCCAGGTTAATTGTCCCCGAGGAATGTACTCCTACTTGCGTCGATACAGATACAGCAGTAATTAACTTCTGAGAAAGTTCACCATAAAATATTTAACAAAGATATTCCCCTATAAAAATAATGTAGTTAATATTACAATTATTTTACCGCCCTTTCATTCGTGAGCATCTAACGTGGTAAGATGTCTTATGAAAGATATTTCATAGGATTTTTATGAAATTTTAGCATGGTATAGTTTTCGTGAAAATATTTGACACGTATTTTTTTTTATCGGCAATCGTCCACGTTAAAGGGGTGAGAACCACCCACAAACTTGGGGTTGCGAAACCTATTATCGAATATCTCGGAAACTATTAGAGATACGGAAATTTTATATGGAGGGAAAATTAACGCCTTTTGATGGCGAATCTTATGGAGTAAACTTGTTTTTACTAAATCCGTTTGTTTAAATATTATTTTAAAAAACACAATTTTTTCATCACTTTTTCAGTTAAATTTCAATCCATTTTCTTGAATATTTGTTTGTAAAAGCTATATAGTCAAACACAAAATACGGATAAATTAAAAATCTGATATTTGTGTTACAAAAAAAGTTATTGCGTTTTCAATTGTATCTTTTAACATATTATTTCAACAAACGGATTTAGTAAAAAAATGTTTGCGGGAGGTTCACTTGTTAGAACTTTCGAATAAATTGCAATTAACAGTCATCGAGACAGATCTTCCTGAAATTGAAACAAATTGGAACCGTTGAATACATATTATTCTCAATAAAGTTATTGCAACGATGAAGTACAAAAATCTTGTTTTCTTTAAAACTCTCGGTTAGAAAACTCTCTAAGGACTTTAGTGTAATTTTTGTTAAAGAATGAATGAAAGTGAAATTCCTACACCAGTGCATTTTCTATTTATAAATATCGGCGTTTTATCGTCGTTTAATATGAATTGCACGAGAGTTAAGCAAAAGCCGAGTGTCGCCAAATTAGCACAAATCGCGTGGGTAGATAATAAAGAGCGGAATGCTAAGAATATTTCTGGACGAAAGGCCAGTCTTTCAGACAAAGGACTAGTACATGCAACAAAAATTGACGCAATACCACCCACATTCCTTGTTTCGCTTACTAGCCGTAGTAAAGAATGCTTCAAATATGTGCACGAAAATGCATTTTATATCCAAGATTATTGCACGGTACATTATCGATACATTTTCGATACAGAAAAATGATTTCCATACGTTTCGTATGTGAATTCAAAATGGAACCTCGAAGAATATGAGGCTGCTATAAACAGTGGAAGATATTTTTCCAAAAATAGAAATATTCGTTATCAAGGAATCTGCAATCAAGTCTCTGATATATCTGCGATGCATATTAATATTTAACGATGCTTATGTAACTCTTCTGCAACGGAAACGCACAAACGAAGATATAAAAATAACGGTAGATTACCAACATCAAATGCAATTGCAATGAAATGCCAAGTAAAACGTACAAATTGCACTCTACTATGACCTTGAGTTTTTACTAATATCTCGGACGTACCTTCAGCCTTTTTTTTCGTTCGCTCGATACGGCACGTAACGTTAACAATTAGTCGTGATCTTAGTTGCAAAATTACATCGACGTTACATCGCAATGAATCATGCCTTATCCTTTGTAATTTCCAGAGTATATTAATGCAAAACGAGCCTCTTCCTTCGTTCTAAAAATACTCATGAAAACAGGAAACTTTTCATCGCACCGTGGATCCTTATGGTTGGCCTTTCAATTGTCGTAATGTCCCCGCGAGATGGAAATGCCTCTTGTTAGGTGCGAGTTTAAGCGCATAACTTCCAACGTGTTATCGCGAAGAGAACGATAACGGAAGCGATAAATTAGCGGAATACCCACGGCGGGACATAAATGCAACAGTGAAACAATGGGTGAACGAGAGAAGGCACTCGCCGTTGGGATAACGGATTCTAAAGTTCTTCTAATTGTTCCCTCGGTAGAATTTCTGTACGGTATATGGGATGTTGCTAGAAATTATAGGTTACTCGATGGTACCGGTGACTGTCAACGTAGATGTCTAAATGAATAATGGTTTGACATTAAAACTATCGATGATTAACTACGTGCAATTGTAGGGTATGTTTCATTTAATCGATAATCCGTAATTAGTAACTCAAACTTCTAATCCGTACTCTTTTATTTAAGATCTTTTTTAACTTCCTTTTTCTAATAACTTTATTATTAACCCTTTGCATTCCGTTGTCGCCGCAGCGGCGACATCATAATAGAAGCTGATAACTCCGTTGTCAGGTAAATTCTGTGTATTTTTATATCTTTTTATATTGTAAAACATAATTTTAAAATGTTTACACTTCTTTTTTAACCCCTTGCCGTACAATAACGAGTGACACTCGTGACGCGATAAGTGGAAAAGTCAATTTTGAAGTGTTCGAAAAATTATTAAATTAAAAATATCAGTGAGTCAGGATAAAATAAAATTAATTCTATGCTATTTAATATTGCGTTAAGTCATACGCTAGATCAGAAATCAGGGATAGACTGTTATTTCAGCAATTAACTCAGAGTTATTGCGCATTCAGTCACAAAAAAAATGGTACGGCAAGGGGTTAATGACGAAGCAAGATTTTCAATTTTACACAGATGTGTACATGCACCGTGTAAATAATCCTGGAGTAGCTGGTAGCTCATAGTAAAAATTACTCGGAGTGCAAAGGGTTAACTATTATTCCGAATAATATGCATTCATTATACAATTTGTCCCAATTTGGGTCGAATTAAATCTGCATTTTAGGGAAAAAACCCCAGGAATTGATGAAGGTTAACTCTTTGACACGGCAGGATTAAAGGCGTCCCACCTCTTTGATGCATGAAGATGCACAATGGGACATTTTTGTCTCACCTCTAAAATTTATATTATTATATAACTTTGTTAATAAATATAAACCAACTTTATTCAATCAAAAAAAATTGTCTGTGCAACATGTGTGACTTTATTTCCTGAATTCCCGTGCCTCAAAGAGTTAAACGAATTCGAAAAATGCTTAATAAAAGTTACTTTATATAACACTACAACTACCGGCGTTAAATCTATCATATTTCAAAATATTAAATAAGTACTTTGAAATGGAGGAATCAAGAGGCGGAAAAGATAATCGATTCGGTGATTTATGTTTTTTAAGATGAACATTGAATATTTATTCTAAGATTCTTCTATAAACTTTGAGAATTTTTGGAAAAAATTGTGTACCAGTCATTTTGACTGGTTTGGTAGTTCTAGTGTTAAGGGTCATTATATAGTGGAACTAAGTATTTTGCCAATAATTTTCTTGATCCAATTGTCAAAAATATTTGTACCCACCATTGGTTCGAAAAGAAAAGCGCTAAATTTATTTTCCCATTTGCAAAGAACATGTAGAAAATTTTGAAAGACATGCCGAATTTGTTATAACTTGTGCAAAAAATTGGAAATAATTCTCGTTGCCTGCCTTCATACCTCCACTGTTATAACAAGCACGTCCGCGTTCTTTAGACTTCTTAACGGAACAGCAATTCTCCCCGAGATAAAAGTCACCGATAGTTCTCTCCACAGTCGCTTGGCGCCTTTGTTAGGACTCATACGATGTTTGCGAAACTTCGGAATCGTGGATTTGCATACCCCGATACTTGTTTTCGTGCATCCGATAAAAAAGACATTGAATCATCGAACGACGTCATGCTCGATCTCCTCCAATTTTAACATTTCGATCTGACATTCCGCTACGTTGCCGTTACGTGCCAACAATGTGCAAGAATCGTAACTGCGGAGGCGCGTAATCGCTCGAGCGTATAAATATAACATCGGCACGTCGTCCGTTTAACATTAGAAAAATGCGAATTCCGGTCGATAGTGTATACATAAGAGAAACGTTATTGCCGGTGAAAAAATTCTACGCAACCTGCGTCGGCCTTGCGCTCACCGAGAGGCCACCTTTCTCGACTTGGTGATCATTAGTCAGGGTGTAATTTTATACGGCGACAAATAAAACAGTCAAAGTCTAGCTCTGATTATCCACCGAGATAAATGGAACCTTTTATTAACGTTCCTATGAAATTTCGACAAGGGGAAAAATCCTGTTATATATTTACGATTCCTGGTAATTAGATTTTCAGCTTGCGTGGAACGAATTATGTAAGTAGTGAGTATCGATGCGAGAAACTGCGGGAAAAGGATATTCAGGTGATATGGTTTGATTGATAACGTATTTCGATTTTCTTTAATCATAGGTAAAGAAATGTTGGGATAATTAGAGAAATTAGAGATTCATATATTAATCCATCGAGTAAAAGTGACGTACATAGCTCTCGTTCTAGGAGCTTTTCTCCCATTATATTTCAAAACTCACTACAATAAACTTCAGCATCTGTTAACAATTTTTCCTCGATACATTGATTTAGCAGAAATACAAATATTTGATCTTCCACCAAAAAGAAATACCAGTTACGTTCATCCAATGCTCCAAAATGAAACTCTACAGCAGGGGATTAATTACAAAAATTCCAAAAGCTAATAAAACACTCAATTATCGGCAAAAGTGACAATTAAATCGCCATATTGTTGGAGTAAGAGCTCTCATAGACGATGGCAGAAAATGAGATCCTGTGTTAATTCCATCGTGAAGTTATTCAAGGAACGTGCAATGTCCATGCCTGGAAAGTGTAGCAAAGCGATCGAGAGCGAACGAGAGTTAAGAATGCTCCGTAGTCGGCCGTTTTCTCTTGTTAATCAGAAATGGCCATAGGTGAGCATACAGCAAGTGACAAAAATAGACATAGACGTATTACCGTATACACATAGTCGTGTATATATACATGGGTAACTGCTTGCACCAAAGTATGTACATACCTGAAAGAAAAATCTTATTCCGAGCACGCGCCTCTCTCTTCGGGCGAGATCGTTCTGCCTTCTTGTAAATTTAAATCCGCAATTCGCGAGAGGAATTCTTCTCCATCTTTTTCCTGTTTGCCCATTTCCTTTTTTTTCGTTCATACGCCACTATAGAGTGTCATTCGAACGTGATACAATTTCTTAACGACTATACACGTTTTACTTGAGACCGATCTCCGATCAGCCGGAGTTTCCTGGCGATCGAAAGCGATTTCTTTCTTTCCTCGAGTTACCTGGGATCCATGGAGTTATCTACTTGCTCGGTCCGATCACTAACGTTCCTACGGAAATATGTTTCGTCCGATAATAATTGACGTCGATTAAATCGTTTTGAAATTAAGTTATTGCATCGTCCCGAAATTATCCTCGCGTTTTGTCCGCTCGAGACTTTCACTTTCGTCGATGTCGATACTGAGAGGTAATATGTCCGAGTCATTTTAAATTAATGGCATTTAATTGACGAGATATGTCGAGCGACGTTAGCTGCATGGTATTTTTTATCGTCGACTTTTTTTTTACCTCTTCAATAGACTTCATTAGACGCGAAAGAATATTTGGGAAAAAAGTGTTTAGAAATATATGGTCAAGTTTGTTTTATTTAAGTAGTCGGTAAGTATCGATTGTAAGATTTTAATCAAATGTAGAACAACCGCATATGGAGAGTGGCTTTGGTAGTCCACGAATTCCTTTCCCTTCGAAATGAAACTACAAGTCGGCATGGCGAAATGGTCAGGCATCAGCGAGTACATACATCCATCGAAAAAGTTCGCCTGTTTTATAGACGCACCAAAAATTTCAAGCTAAAAGGAATTCTTCGCAGATAATTCGCAAGAAAGGAAAGTTCCTTCTTCGAATGAACGCGGAATTATAAACAATCGCATTCGCTGAGAATTTATCTTAAAATTCTTTCTTTAACACTAGATTTACGGAAGCCGTCAAATTGACGGGTCCCTAATTGTCTTAGAAACATTTCTCAAATTTATCGGAACGCTGCACAGTAAATATTTCACGTATATTTTATAATACAATAATGACTTAACGAATTACCATTTTTGCCGCTTGATCCCTCCTTTTTCAAAGTCCTTATCTGATATATTGCAACTCAAAAGATTTCACGCCCGTAAATCTAGTGTTAAACAAACTTTCCGTTTATCTGCTTTTAGAATTTTTCACGTTTTTCGCTCGATTTTTTCATACCGAGTCTCATGGAATGTTTACGAACGTTTTTTTCACACGACGGATGTAGGTTTTTCCCGTTTCTTATTTATCGTCCTATTTGTTCATAAAATTGCGTGTAAATTAACGTAGTTTAAGGAATACGCCGATTGCGGGGACGATTTATGGAAAAACGTTTGCTTGCTTGTTAACAATAGCAAAAACGTAGTTTACATTTCTGAGAGAAGCGCAGATATGTTGCATCATTGTCCTAGATTTACATCATAATTATACATCATACACGCAATTATCCCCATTAATCTACTATTATACACTATTACACCTTCTATTAATAGTCCCTGTTAAAATTCCTATTGTTCCATTAACACCGATTCTTCTTCCATATCCCCACTTCTTCAAAATCTCATCAGAATCGTCCAGGAATTATTCAAACTGAAATAACCACTCAATATTACATTCGATGATTCTGAAGCTATGAGAAAAAGAAATCTCAAATTGGCAACAAATTACCCACAGATACGGCGATCATCCGGAAACCAAAACAGCCAACAATGATTGGCTGCGAAATCTTAACACTTTATCGACCGCTCATTCTTCTGAACATTATGCACGAGTGCATGCACCTACTTGTAAAGCTCTAAAATTAAAATTAAAATGTGAAGAAGTGCTCATTACGCTGTTTTAATTTCAGTTGTTCCAAGGCAGCGTAACTTTATTTTATTATCATCTGTAATAACAGATTAATAGGCTGTCGGCCAATGAGTACTGATAAACAAAAAGCCTATTAATAGGCTTCCGGTAGATGAACTGTTAACTTAAAACTTGACCCTTTGCACTCCGAGTAATTTTGACTATGAGCTACCAGCTGCTCCAGAACTATTAGGGGGACCGGAAAGTAATGTCGTTTCTCCAAACATTTTCCTCAGAAACCAATTGACTTTTATCGATCCGGAATTGAAAATTTGCACACTAAATGACAAAAGGTTATTGATAACGAGGGTGATTAAATGATTCATTAAAAATAAAAATTTGTTTCAAATTTATTTGCTTGAATATAATGTAAGAAAGAACGACATTACTTTCCGGTCCCCCTAATATTTGCACGGTGCGCGTTCACATCTGTAGAAAATTGAAAATCTTCCTATGTCATTAAAAAACAAGCGTACACAAATTAAAATTATATTTTTCAAATTTAAAGAAATATAAAAACATACCGGCTTTATTCGACAACGGAGTTATCAGCTCGTAGTACAATGTCGCCGCTACATCGACAATGGAGTGCAAACGATTAAAATCTCAAATTCTCTACAAAAATCTAACAGCCGCAGGAATCTTCTCCCACAAATCCCCTTCGATCCCATGAACATTCATCGAACGACGCGCACGACATTTTCAACGCACGATCGTCCACATTTTTGAAGGAGCATCCGCGAGCCTCCAAGGCAGAACCGGAGGACGTGGACCAAGCTGGATCGGTTTGATTAGAAAGTGGGACAGGCAGACTTGCAGTACCAGTAGCTCGTGGTACAAACCCCGGGGGCCTTGCCAACCCACACTCACGAAAGATCCCCCTTTGCTCTCCCCTAGAATCCACGTACGAACACCATGCCGTCCTCTGACGTGTGTGCAATCGTGTTTAAATATGCTCGTTCTGTACAATCACGTGTACGTGTGCCACGTAGACATGCCAAGCTCGAACACACGGTCAGCGCGATGTAGCGCTTTACAATACCATAAATATACCAGTGTAATATTCAAGCGAGAATATACATACAGTTCCCAAAGTCAGGAGAAGTCCTCTAGCCTCGTTCCTCTAACGTTCTGACGTACAGAATTAGTAAAAATGTTACGCGGTGGGCGGTTTCCAAATGCAAAATGACAGTGCATATACCTCGCAAAAATAGAGAAGTCCTCTGGCCCGTGGTTTGTTCTGATTCGCCAGACGGATAGAGACATACCTCGTTCTGACGTCATTTTCAATTCTAACGCGTGACTGACCGATAACGCTGCACATTCGTTGCGTCGTGCTGTGAACGACGAAAGAAGTGTCTTGTTTTCGGTTGTCATTAGTCGATTACAGATTTCCAGGACCGATATGGTGAGGATAACCGGTGCGAGCGACACTCTCCTCTTACCCCGTGCCTCATACCGTGCGCCTTCTTTGTCGTAGCCAAACGGTATTGAAGTTTCTGCATACGCGCAGCCTACTCTTTCAGGCTGACGTACATGAGAAGAACGGATACGGGTAAAAGTATGTATAGGTGAAAATGTGTAGCCATGGATATATACGTACATACGCGTGACTATGTGTGTTTGCTGTCACAGCTGCGTTTCTATTAATGATGATTAATAGGCGGAGAGTAGTGTCTCTTTCCGATGCACCCACATTTGTGTATCTGGTGCAATCTTGTTTTACATTTATATTCGAATAAAAGAACGCTTATGCGTAACACGGATAGATAAGGCTGAAATAATGATTGTATATTATATAGGATGATTGTGAAGGTATGCTTTTTGGATTATTGTAGCAGGATACCTTGGATTGCCGAGAAACCCGATGCAATTAATTCAAGTGAATTTTTTTTCTTAGTCTACCCAGAAACGACATACCGTGAACCTACAATCGATGAAGTTCAGAGCGCAAACGTGTTTGCAAGTATACCCTTATCGATATACGAGTGGGTGTTCATCAGATATACGAGCACAAACGAGAGAGTACCTACATGAACACCATGGAAAACTGCATCGGCGCGTGCAACTCAACGACCGCCGATCTGCGTTCGCGAACACGTGACGCGATGCACACGTACTCTTTCGGAATCTGCGGCGAAACGAACAAACGGTGCAGAAACGAGCGGCATTCCATGGTGAGCTGCATGATTTCGCCCGTTTCACGCGCCATCCGTTACGATTATTTCCGTATTCCCTCTTTTTATTCACGTGGAGGGGATGGGAACTAATGCGGCATCCTGTTGCACCAGGAAGATCGCCGTGGTTGACATAACTGTCGATGCAATTGTTCGGTACCCGCATTCGATGCACGTGTAAAACGTTTCATGGGGTTTTTGTCGGATAATTTTTACTTGCTTCGCGGTAGCACACTTTTTACTCGTCTTTCTTGGGATCTCGCTTTTACGTTTTGCTCCTCGTTCAGGTTGCAGGAGTTGCGCGTCACTTTTGATCGATTGGTGCCGGTTCGTTGGTTTCTAAGATAATCTTGAGGAAGTACGAGTGGTAGGTATTTCTGGCTTTAGAATGAGATAAGGGAAGTTCGTTGAGGTGAATAAAGTGATACTTGCAATTGAAAATAATGTGAGTTATGAGTCTACGATGAGTATGGATTTGATCGTTCGAATTTGTAACTAGTGGACCTGAGTTGTAATTCCTGTATAGTGAGGGACCAGAAATACGGCACTTGGGACGGAAGGGGAGATTGCTCTCGCACCGCCTATCCCCGCCATGTCGGTCCAGGAAACCTGAGATTGACGAATGCCAACCGAAAATAAAACACTCCTTTCGTCGTACACATGACGACGCAACGAATGTGCGGGTCTCTCTTGCCAATAGCGCGCCAAAATCGAAAATCCGTAAGGGAGAGGAATGTCCCTATCCGTCGGGCGAATCAGAGCAAATTACTCCTCAGGTGGCTTGTTTCTGGTCCCTCATTATAACATCTGACAGATTGAAGTCTACCTAACACTGTATATTTCGAAATGTTTATAAGAGCAGAAGGCTGAAAAATACAACAAGGAAAGGAAGGAAGAATATAAATTGTTTCTGATTTACGAAAAGTGAACGATGAAAAATGAAAGGAGGTATCGATGAGAAAGCGTGGTATGTATCTAGGTTTAAAACCATGTATTCCTCCAAGATCAGGGTTAAGGAATATAAGAAGAGATAAGAATTTACTTGTAATTCTCACAACACCTTTCTAAAAAAATGCAGTAATTCATTCGTCTTCCTCCTCCTACCCCATTCCTATCCCTCCGACAGCAGTAACCCTGTCCACGCGTATCAGGACGTAATTTCTCGCTCGTGCCGGAGAATATTAGTTACGATTCCGATAAAACTTGAATAATGTCCAAACGTTCGTTTGTACGCATTCTGCGTTTTGTTACCTTACACAGCTTGCCGTATACAAGTCGTCTGACGGACGTGGAATTTAATTTAATAGCCGTAAACGGTCGCAAGCGACTCGGCGACTCGGCGAAATGAAAGTGCCGGTCGACACCGTGGTAGACAGACTGTAAGAGAGAGAAAAAGATAAATGGATAGTGCAAGAGAGAGCAAGATAGGTAGGCAGATAGAAAGAGAAAAGAACAAGGTAGACAAAGTGAGAGAAAGAGGGAGAGAGAGAACGACCTTGCCGTAGACAAGTCTAATACGACTAGCCGCGACTGGACTGCGTTTTGCGGATGATCGTTTCGATTTCATTAAGATGAATTACGCTAAGCCGTGATAGCACGCAATAATGGTAAATGGCTGTCAAGAAAGTGCGAAAGAAATCACCAAATTTTTCAAGATAGACATCAGGAATGCCGGGAAGCAACGCGCATATTTATCGCCGCACCCTTTGCAGTGTTATGCAGAAAATGTCGTACACACTCTTACACCGATCTTTTACAATAAATGCTGTCGTTATTACATTCGAATTCCCCCGGAGTTCAGGGTAGTTCAAGTTTCTCCGGGTGTTCATTTATCATCGACGGAATTCGTGCCAGTGACGTTTCCCTTTTTTTTCCACGTGGAAGATGGAAAATCACGTACGTTTTAATTTCTGAAAGCTCGGTCCGATGATTTACCTGCCAGTGAGAGCCCATACGAGAGACATCCGATCAGTGGCTCGTGTTTTGCTATAATTTGAAACGTTTCAGAAATATGCTAGATTACCGACACGGGGGAGCCGAAGAGGAAACAGGCCGGCCTTGAAGTTGTCGCGTCACGGTCGAGACAGCAAGATTGCTCGAGACGAATCGTCAATTTCTAATCACGATATAATCCCCCTTGCATCTTGCGATGATGCTCGTTTAAAGCGACTACCGTGCACCGCGAGTGCACTGCAGCGCGAGTCGTTTTGCTCTCGTTTAAATTCGTTCATAGAACTGTGTTTGAAAATTTGTCAAAAAAGTTAAATTTTAATGACTTGTATATTCATTTAAAACTGTACAAATTTGAAGTCTTATGTAATTTTGGATTTTTATCGCTAAAAGCAGAACTCAACACATTGCAGACCAGACTTTCTATTGCTAGCCGCACCCAGTGGACGGGTACTTTTTTGCGTCAATTATTTTTAAATTAGTGATGATTTGTTAGCAGTTAAAAATCATTGTCACGTGAAATATTTATCTTCAACAACAACTTTAACACTAGAACTACCGGCGTTAAATCTGTTATATTTAAATATATTAAATAAGTACTTTGGAAAAAAGGGAATTCAGAGGTAAAAAGATGATCGATTCGGTAATTTATGTTTTATGAGATGGACGTAGAATATCTATTCTATCACTCTCCTATAATCTGGGAAAATTTTTGGAAAAAATTGTGTACCAGTCATTTTGACTGGTTTGGTAGTTCTAGTGTTAAAAATGAACGATTTTTTAATATTTTTCAATAAGTAGAAATTTGTACAAATTAAAAACTAAACATAACTGCACTTTCATCGCCATCAGAATTGCAATTATTCTCACTGTCTCTGTCACTATCCGTTTTCTTTAAAACTCTTTCCCGTTTTATTACAGGAATCACAACTTCAGTAATATCTTGAAAGTCATCATCATCCTCGCAAATATTCATATTTTGATCATCACTTGACATATTCGATAAACTGTCCGCAACTATTTCTGTAATATTGTTAATCGTTTTGTCGCTATCCAAATTTAAGTTTTTCAAATAATTAATTCGCAATACAAATTACGAAAAACTGCCCTTGACAATCACGTAGCAACTGTGCGATATCTCGTCACCGGCCCCGAATGACGAAATAGGAAAAACGAGATATCTCGTCATCCATTCGCAATGTGTTAAAATCAAAATTACCCCTTTTCATTTCTGACAATTTTTTCCACTTAATATGTACATCATAAATCTCATTCAAAATCATGTGTCCATGTTGTAACCACGTCAGTCGAAGGCGAAAGTACAAAGAAGCAGCAAAAAATTCGTAATCACAACATAATGATTAAACTTCGACGAAAGTCTCCGTCGAAAGTGGCGGGCAGGTAACGCCGAAGAAAATATCCCAGAACGTACGTGCGTTTCCAAAAGTACGGCAACGAGCAGGCATACTTTGCGGTCGGTAACGATAAACGGCCAATTACGGCGTCGTACAAAAAGTACCGTTCTTCTTTCCGCATTTCCGTTCCACGATGCAATTTCGTTCGGCTCATAGAAACAAGCGGATAATTATTTACCGCTAAACTGTCGACGTGCAACTTCGTTGACGCGTGGAATGCTTCGCTACTTTCCGCACTCTAATCAATATAAATGAGCGCACTGCTATTCTTAATTAAATTTTTCTTCACCTAAAAGCTTCCTTGTTACGTGTTCCTGTTACATCGGCTTATATAATATCGCGCGATCATTATATCGAGGATGCATTACTGAGCCGTACTTTAGAAATATTCATTTTAATGAACTTTAAAAGTGGCGCGTACTAAAATAGAATTGTATTCCCTGCGAGTATTATCTTGAAAAATCGAGGCAACGATTTCTGAGAAGAGACACTCTTCGTCTTCTAGACACCATCAAAATAATGTTAAAAAAGGAATACACAACAGGCATATAAATTCCCGTACGTGATACATCGTAGACATGGGATTTCCGAAGAACCGCAGTGAGTAATCTCCTCAATTATTCAACCGCAACGAAAAGTTTTGTTGGGTCTAACTCAAATCCAAAATAAACGGAGCTCCATTATTTAAAGCTGATAATAATAATAATACAAAGTGTGAAACATTTTTTGCTCAATAATCAACGTGTTCCCTTTGTCTTTCCTATATAGTATCGAATATTTAAATTGAACCATCCCAAAAATAAATCATTCTTACCGTAAACAGTCCTATACTTTTTTTTCTAAAGATTTCCAAGTAAATTTACTGATGTATTTAAAACTGTGTACTTCTATTTAAAAAAAAATGAAAGCCTTAAAATATTTTATACTACAGGACTTATAAAGATATAATTAGCAAAATGCAACGTCTCCCTTCGCACGTTACAACTTTTCTTGAAACATTTTTTGTATGAAAAGTATACAAGCATATTGTATACTTTTTTTTTGTGGAAAATCTACAACTCGAGCTCAAGTAATATTGTTTGTAAATCGTATCGGAAATGGCAAACACATGGCGAACGAGGAAACAAGAGATACCTGGATCATTCCGAAAATAACTGTGTGTGGATTTAGGATCCCGAAATCAGGTATAAAGCGAAGCAAACGACCCTGGGACATCGTTTACGATTTTTCGGCCTGACCTTTCCCTCCGTCGCTTTCAAAGGGACACCCGATGAATGACTGTCACCGTGGAAATACAGACCTTACGAAACGGTTACAGTTTTTCTATGAAACTTTGGGTTTCTCGACTAAACGAGCACATTCTGTCCTTCGCATAAATTTCTACAGCGGGGAGGAAGATTTATTGTTTACGATTTTACCGATTTCTGGACTCGGAGTACTCTTTATTCATGGCTGAGCACGAGGTGAATTTAAATTTAAATGAAGATTTAAATTTAGATAGTTCCGCGGAATTTGCGAGATTAAGACCAATTTAAATTTCAAGGATTTTCTAATTAAAATTTTTACGGGTTATGGCAATTCATGGACAGCAAAAAGTCATTGTGGGTTTATGGGCTTCTGCATTATTTACCGATATTTCCATTTCAGTAGAAACTTTAAATTTGAATTGTCACTCTCACGATTAATAATAATCTTAAATTCCATCCAACGTTTGAGTCTCTTACTTTGAAAAAAAATCGATTACACAAAGACCAAGAGGGATCGGCGATATTTCGCTGTTTTCTGCATTATATAAATCCATTGAAATTTTATCGGCAAACCTGCATTCGATCCACGCCTGCGCGAATTTCGTGGCAACTTCCACACTCGCGAAGTGGCCTTCAAAATTGCGAAAGGACTCCAAGCTGAAATTGAAAGTAGTCGACGTAAACTTAAATCCCCGCGAAACGATCTCTGTTTCCTCCGCCGTTTCGTTGGATTTCTCTTTGTTCCTTCGTTAAATCTCGAATTGATTTCACGTGCATGGAGAAAAAAAGAGGAAGAAGAGAAAAAGAGCGAACGGTGCATCCATCGATTCGCGTATTCAGGAACGACCTTCGAAATTGCGGAACGATTGGACGCAAAAGTCGGAAGTAATTAACCTACACGGCGAGGTCCATTGTTCGCGGTTGAGACCGGATTTCATTCTGAATTTCCAAGTACCAGGGATACTGATTTTATCCGTCTTGTCGTGAATATTCTGATGCACCGTTGACGATGCATCCTTTAACGAAACGACACGTCGACCGGAGGAAATTGCTGATTTTTATAGAAAAGATTACGAAAGAGGAGATGATGAAACTTATAGCCGATGGAGGTGAAATTGCCACTGATTATTGTGGCATAATTACAAGGAGTTTTAAATTAACGTTGTTAATTTAAATTTGTTCTTGTACTCTGCAGATGTGGTGAAGAATTAGGCAAAGCTGCACGCCAAGTTGCAAGGCGTAAACGATGCAATTGTGCGACGTGACGGATCGCGTTTTTGCTAAGGTTTTTCGTTTATTAGTGAAATTGACGCGGTTGAAAACGTTTTACGATTCAAAAGACTTATAAATTGTCAGTGATATTGCATTTTTATATCATATCTTGAATTTCAGGGATATTTTAAAACTTTTCTCACGCATTTAAACGGTTTTGTACCGCGTTTTAGCCAGTGGAAATCGTAACAGTATCTGCAAAGAGCTTCAGCAGATCTCATTAAGATTAAACATCTCAGTTTACTGCTCGTTTGACTATACAAATAACAGCCGGCATTTACGAACAATCTGAATTAATCACTCAATTACAAGCAATTTGAGCTTCAAGTAATTTCCACCAGGAATTACAGTAAACGCCTTTCCGACGTTCCACGCAGATTGCTGTTTTTCTATTTGCAATCTTATCTTTTCTCATAAAAGCGCCCATTTCTCAATACACTCTTTATCATTAATATAACAAAACTTTCATCGTCCATTTCCACCAATCCTAAGGCTGAACAATTAAAATTTCTTTCAAGTTCCAAAATATTCTCAATTGCCTTTATAAACTTCATAATACAAGACATAGTTATCCTCAACGCAGCATTAACACTAGAACTACCAAGGCAGTCAAAATGACTGGTTCCAAATTTTGTCTAAAAATTGTCTATATTTATAGCGCAACAATACAGTAAATATTGCACGGCTATTTTACACAGCATAAATGACTGAATTGATCATCTTTTTCACCCCTTGATTCAAATTGTTTCAAAGTGCTTATTTAAAGTATTTCAATATAACAGATTTAACGCCGGTAGTTCTAGTGTTAATAAAACAATGCCGCCGACTCCAGAGAATTCAAAACCCTCAAATTCCCCTCGAGTTCACAAGGAAATCTACCCCTGGACATGAGAATAAGCGTAAATCCTTTGGAGTACGTAAACCATACAAGTGATCCATTGTTCGATCGTTCGTAGATCGGATTGTCAATCGGAGACTGGATTCCCTGCCCAGTCGAATGAAACTGTAACGCTAGCTCCCTTGGCCGGCAGCCGCATACCTGGACACGATCGGACATTGGCAGTAAGTGAAAGTGTCGCCCAGCCGAGCTGGTCATATGCTTAAACGTATGGTACTCCCATACGGCTTCGTAGCTACTTAGAAATCCACCGTAGTTACGTGTCTGCCCATACCGGGCTACTCGAGCACTTCTCCGATACTGGTGTTCGTATTCCTGTTCCTGTTCTCGCGCTCCACCGCTCCCCGGTGGATCGTATGTCCATATGTAACGCCGAGAAAAGTCGATCCGCACGTGAAAATGTACCTTGCTCCTCTCCCGTAAAAGCCTGAAAGCCGGTATTCCTTCCACGTTCCTGCATACCCCCGCAATTACTATTTCGCTGGTCGATGTGTCCGTTTCAATGACTTATCGAGTCGGTCGTAGATAAAAAGAAATTCCCTTCATCGTTTCACATTACGCACTGTCGTGTTGGTACATGAATCTATGTTTTTGTAATTTGAAATTTTCAAGATTGTTAGCTTTGCGAAAGAATCTGTATTTGACGAGGAGGTTGAAATATTCGTTGTTTGGTGAAATTGATCATTTTGATAATAATATGTGAAGTTTGGGTATCTATGTTTAATAGTGGCAAAGTGAATTTAACTTCTGCGGTGTAAAATAATTCATTGCTGGATCGCGAGTTTACTTTGGCTTCAATAAACGTCGAGATTACTTAGATTCTCGTGAAAACTCATTTTACGATCATTTTCCTCGATAAAAAGTAATAATCGCAGTAAGCGTGCTGTGAAAACACTTTATCTACGGTTCGTCGCTTAAATTACAATCCTCGTAAATGCAATTTTAAAACTGCACATTAAAAAGAATATACGAGCCGACAAAATCCTCTTTAATTACCATTCGGACTGCGGTTGGCAAATGGCTGTAATAACTATTGCACACGGGAGAGAAAATGCGCCAGCTCCGTGTACTTTCAGCTAGGTGTACTTGCGTTCCCCGCAATCGCCAAGAATTCAGAATGACTTATGTCCAGAGAAAGCTCGGCACAACCTTAAAGGAATCCCCGTGGCATCGTCAAGGACGACTTGGTCGATGTAACCGAACGATTCCATCGAAAGGTTAATCCAATTAATTCGCGCGTCCGTTCATCGATCGCCCATTTTATTCGATCAGCCGGAAACGCACGATTTTTCTCACGTTATACAATTCGAAATGTTCCAACTCCATGATTTCCTACAGCAAACGCATTCCATTTAACCCATTTGCATCACAGCTCTAAATACGACAGGAGATCCGTAGTACCATTCACTTCCGCGCTCAGCAGTTTAACGTTATACAGGGCGGAATATTCCGCTTACGGATGGATATGGGTCAAGTATTCAAAGTACGATTGAACGAGGTGCAATGAAAATTGTAATTCTTAACATTTGACGACGATGTACTGTATAAAAGTAGCAAAGAGATTAAAGCTTCATTAGGGACAGGTATCTTCGTAGAAAGTCGCATAACATTCTAAGGTCACTTCCGCGGCATCAGCAAGGCCGTTTTCTTTGATTGTCGATGGAGGACGATTCATTTGCGGATGACCCAGATAAGTCTACTTGGTAACGATTAGAGGAAGGATCGACCAAACTGCATTCTCGATTGCTAGTAGAGCGTGGAGTAATTTTGAAATGAAAGAAAAAAAGAAGAGAACTAATACTATCTATCTATGCCTGCAATCATCGAATATCGTTATGTTAAATAATCAAATTTCACGATACGCTATTGAACATCGATAGTTTCATACCTTTTAGTTTGTTCATCGCCTTAGAAATAGAATTGGCACAAAATATAGATTCCTTTCTACTTCAAATCACTCGCTACTATCTCTATCATTATATATTAAGAACACAATATCATCTACTGGTATAATATTGAAAAAAATTACCCGAATATGTCCTCCGATCTCTCAAAAACTGAAAATCTCCATCGCATTAAGCATCTCAAGAAAAATTCTAACTTCTTTAATTTAACACTAACCGCCCCACGGTCAAATGACCGGTTCAATGAAGTGGATACCGGTAATATTTTATATTACTAATTAAAGGCTATTTTCTCCGTTGTTTATTAAATTGAAAGTCTTGTACATTTCTTTCGGAAGAATATTATTATTATTTTATAACCGGCCAACAGATCGGCTACGGTAAGAATAGGTATACGTAAAGTGGCGGTACGGTTAGCGTTAAACAAATGCGAGACAGCAGCATAACGTAGAAATCTTTCAAGGACAAGGACTGCTTCCTTTGTTGAACAATTATTAACAGTAATCTCACGATGCAATTTCCGCTCATCGACAACCGAACACTTCGTTTCGTGCCATGTTTTTCCTGACGAGAACGTCAAGGACGTTTCCCTCAATTCTTTACCGCGAACCGATTAACCCCGATTATAGTTATCATGCGGGCCTGAGGCAGCAGGGAGCATCGACATTGCCGAGCAGCTGGAAACAGGAGCTTAAAAGGAGATTAGGAAACACCAGGATGAAAAAAGAGAGGAAATTGACGGATACGAGAGGATTGGTCGATATGGTACAACAACCATAATTGGTCGACTGACGTAACTGATCTAACTGTCCTGCACCATTTCGAGAAGAGTGAACGTACAGCCGACCGGTTGTAACATGATAACAGCTCAGTCTGTTGTCGAACTATCGAGACAGACGGATTTCGGAATTCGAAAGTATTTTACGAAAACTAGGACGATTGGAGAACGCGGCTTCCTCGAATTTGACGATATTCGAATGATCTTCCTTCGTCCAGATTTCTCACTCTCTTGGGGTTATTGCTTGATTAATGTTGACGATTAACGATGAGAAACGATGGGAAGAATGTGAAATTTCTGTTTTAAGAGCTGACGATGAGACGGTAAACACTGCCGAAGTCGATAATTTGAGAAACTCAACTTACGACTTTATAGGAATAACAAAAAGTTTAATCGTTTCAGCCGAGTTGATAGATGTCCCTTTACGTGTGCAACCAGTTTCATGATCACGGGCACATTTATAAATCGATTCGCTTATTCTTAACGATACTTGTTCAGCATTATGAAAATAGAAAAGGAATGTGAAAACCAGTCGAATCGGAAGTCGACGAAAGAAACCATGGATGAAGTAATTACAGGTGGAAAAATCGGACGTCATTGCGAATCGTTTGAAGCTAGGTATCAATTAGCATAGGTAATATACGTGAGATATTTACGGAGAAGTCGCAGGCCACGTCGAAAGTCTGCGAATGCCAATAGAAACTCAAATGAAAGCTGCTAAGTGAGCAGGCAAGTGAGTAATCAAGTAAGAAGAGGATCTGTTATATCCATCCGTGGGATACAACAGGTTTTTCTTCGGCTTAGAAATTCCTAGTCACGAGGACAGATCGTGATCTTATGACCATAAAGTTCGAAGCTGAGGAAACAGTGATTGCGTCTGTGTGCACATATGCGCTCACGTGTTTCGTTGTCTTTGAAGGATTTCGTCAAACGATACCTCGTAGAAAATTATACGAGGCTAGAAGTTGGAAACATATTTAATATCTCAGGCTGATATTAATTTCAGTAAAAAACTTTTTTCATACTTCTGTATCCGAGGTAGTACGTATCTATTGTTTTTCTTTATCCTTTGCACTCCATATGCACTTTCCAGGCACTGTGAAAATCTCGCAAAATTTTCAAAGTGCCGATAATCTTTCATTCAGTGATTGGAACCAAATTCTTTAAGATTATGGGATTCATGAATGTTTTGACTTTCCTACCAATCCAAAAGACAGAATTCCATCCCCGTCGTATTCATATAATAATAAGGAAGCATAAAAATACTACCTCGTAAATTTTATGTATAAATTAAATAAGTAAATTTTAAATAAATCAGAAATCCCTTTTAAAAAAAGAAATGTCAGAAAGTGTCTTACTGTATCTTACAGATAAGAAAAAATTCCGGCGCAAAGGGTTGATTTATCAAATATTTCAAGTTCATAAAGTGTATTTGAATTGAAACTGAAATCTTTAACGTTATATTCAAGACGATACTTAAATCAACAAACCTAGGAAATTTTTGAAAAATGACAGCGGTCAAAGTAGGTTGTACGTTCGATCAAGCGAACGTCAAAGAATTCGCGAGCCTGCAAGAAGAAGTCCTGTTACCTTAGTACCGATATGTTAATTCAAAAGTAATAAGGTATTTAGCGGGGCCACCTTCTCGATCCGGTCCAAAGAACTGGCTGAACGATGACTCGATCATGCGAGCCAGACGAATTTTAAATGGTGAAAGTCCAACGAGTGATCATGCCCAAAAACGTTGTCCTACAATGATACATGATGAGAGAAAAGATCGGACGCGAGTACAAACGATACCTGCCAGCGAAGAGGAAGAAATATGTCCGAAAGTTCACCGATCTCTTCTACTTCATGATCTAATTTCGTCCGATAGTTCTTTTCGCATGATTCCTGAATATAAACGTACGTTGTGCAACGGTTTTAGTAATACACCATTTAAATCAATTGTTGGTGCGAGACAAATCCGGTTTCACGCTGCGTTTGTGTAATTATTAGATTCGGCTATACATTTCAAATAGTAATTTAAACTGTAACGGAGTTCGATTAGGCGTAAAAAGGAGTAGCGTTAAAACAATGGCTGTTGGATTTTCGATGGGGCTTGGTAATCGATAACGTCAATATCGTTCTTTCGAGACGAAAGTTTGTACTTCGACGGGGCGCAGTTTCGACTTTCGGATCCCTCGGATGTTAATGAGTCCAGGTCTTATAATTGATTATTATATGTGTGCTCTTATGTAAGGAGTATTGCGCAGGAAGTTTCTTTTGTCGAGTTACACGTGTCAGGAAAGAAGTGAACTTGATGCCAGTGGGGATTTATATAACTGTCCGAAACAAAATTATGTAGGATAATTATTACTTATGTTTTTTAATCCATCGAGTTTGGATCATTACGTTTCTATGGTATAACAATTTATAGTATCGCCTCGAAGATTAAATGACTCCAATCTAACTCCTAATTACCGGCTCGATTATTCTTCTAAATAAAACAAAATCGTATCAACCTGGATACTACCAAACATTTCGAACTTAATATTATAAAACTTTTAAAAATTCTAACAATTCCTATGCAATTCAGCTCTGTAATATAAAAATAGTTCATCGTCTCGCCATCATAATCGTTCTTAACACTACAACTACCGGGGTTAAATCTATCATATTTAAAAATATTAAATAAGTATTTTGAAAAAAGGGGAATTAAGAGGTGGAAAAGATGATCGATTCGGTAATTTATGTTTTATAAGATGCACGTAGAATATCTATTCTATGGCTCTCCTATAATCTTGGAGAATTTTTGGAAAAAATTGTGTACCAGTCATTTCGACTGGTTTGGTTAAACCATGGATCAGAGCATACGAGACGTTTGCATTCTACGGGGTGGTTCACCGATAGTGTCGGTCGTTGCACATGCAAGTGCAACGCGACGGCGTGTACGATGCGTCTGCAGGTGCAACAGCTCGTGACGTCAGCGTCCATTGTTCGCTGCAGCGCAGCATCAGAAACTCGGCTCGTGAATCTCCCGCTTACGGTGCAACGATTCTACGCCAGTTTTACGAGCCTTTCTTCGTTGGAGAATTTTTTTTTCGGTGCCCCATGTTTGTTTCGTCTTCCCGGCGATGTTGTAACGTCAACCACAATGACGATAAGAGGGAATGATAAACTGCGTCATGCATAGAGTATCGTTTGTAAATGATGGTCTTCAGAAATTTAGGGTAATTAGTTCGTTTTATAAGAAATGGAAGATTTAAGTGAGAACACTTCGGTACTTCTTGTTTGCGGATGGCTGGAAGAATAACTACTTATTCTGAGCAGAGTTGCATACGGTAACGTACCAATTGATTAATTGCATTGGACGATTGATTAATTGACAGACGTTCGGTCAGAGGACACAAACTGGTATCAGCAGATCGAGGACGACCATACACGGATGGAGAAGCTAAAGAGAGAAAATCAAGCGTAACATGGTGTAGGCAATTAGATAGAGAGAATAGATGCAAACGATAGCGAGAAATAAAAGAAAGGTAAAGAGAGAAAGCACGTGGAAGTGCGCGCGGGAATATAAAATAGCAAGTGTGCGAACGTGAGTGCAGACGGACGTAACAGACTCGAGAAGAATGCAGAGACAAAATAAAATAAGGTATCGTAGAAAAACATCATTAATGCAAGACAGCACCAGAATTCAAAAATAAGCATACGAAACTTCCAATAAAACGTTCCAGTTTGGGCAAAGGAAATAAAATATTTCGTATAATTAAAACACAGCACAGAATCAACCAGTTCACTTAAGTAATATCTCACAGCCAGTTCCACTAAGGAGAATACAAGGACGCTCGTCATTTTTTTGCATACTTTCAGAAGATACAAAGTATAATTCAAGGATTGCGTTATTATGGCCGCAATTTCATTAGCCTAGTTTAAAACGACAGTATGTTTTTGTAGCAGTCGATGTGTAGCCAATCATAGAAATGTCAAACGACGAAACAAGTAGGAAAATTTCGTCATTTTCCTAAAAATAAGTGTGTGTTCACTAACACGTAAAATAGTGTAAAATGAATGAACGGCTCGAGGGGAGAACGTAGCCGTCGCTGTCAATTTGAAGAATCGGTCGAAGCCGAAGTCAAAGCACATGGACGTTCTAAAATGATCTGTCCGTCATCGGAAATCTTTAACGTTCGCTTCTCTGAACAGAACACTCGAATGCAGCTGTTAAGACCACGAAGAATTGCGTCGACCTTTCTTTTATTCTTGGCAGATGCATCGAGGGGTTGAATTTAAAAAGCGCCAGTATTTTCGAAGCCGAGGAACTGCGGGTTTTTCAAAGGTCCTACTTCACTATAAATGTCAGATGGTGACTTGGAGTTTTGTCTAAGTCCTTTCCTAACCCCTTGCAAAATTGCAAGTAATTAAAAAATGTCTCGCACTTTAATCAAATGTAACACCTTTATTATCTATCCTATCACAAAAATGAAATTTTTCCTGGAAGTACAAGTTTGTTAAATACCTGCACAAAATGTAGTTAACACTAGATTTACGGAACCCGTCAAATTCACGGGTTCTTCCTTGTTTTATAAACATTTCTGAAATTTACAGAGAAGTTGTACAGTAGATATTTCAGGTGTATTTTATAATACAATAATGACTTAACAAATTATCATCTTTGCCGCTTGATTCCCCTTTTTCCAAAGTCCTTATTTAATCTATTGCAATGTAACAGATTTCACGCCCGTAAATCTAGTGTTAAAGATCAATTATACTATACAAAAGAACGACCGATACCTTTTACCTAAATGAAAGAAAAGATAGTGACATTTCACTAGTAATTTTTCTCCCTCCGCAACTGCTCCAACGACGACGAAACCTCATTTTCCCGTTCATAATCATACGTGCACATACATAACTGTGTCAACGAAATTCTAGGCAGCCAGTTGCCGGTTATCAAGGAGAACCGCCGAAACTTTTATCAACGTTCTGTGGACGTTTACAATGGCAACAAGAAAGATCGTTAAAAAATCCCTAAGTACCGTGTCTCGTGGCTCCTGGACCCACAAAGTTCCGGGGCCTGGCGGGCCGCGATGCATGCATCTACAGCCGGTTCGACTGCATTTCATGCCGTCCCACACAACGAAATTCGATTCCGTGCGTACGCGATGCTTTTTCTCCATGTGCGTCACTAACACACTTTCCAAGCACCCACAACGACGGGCTCCCATATGCAAAGCACATGGAAGCGATTGAGTTGCCGGTTGGACCCGACGCACTTTGCGAATAACGAACCGGAGCGGCTCGTCTTTTGGCAACTTTTTACAGCCTACTTTGCACGACGTTGCTTTGTTGCCGTTGACATAAAAGGCTCATGTTAACGGACCAACCAGGAATTATAGAATTACTGAAAACTACACTGATCGAACGTGCTATCTAAGATGCTGCCACTAAACTACTTGTATACAATACGTTAGGAAAAAAAATAAAAAGTTAGAATGCCATTACTTTGGTTATCTTTCGAATTTGATACAAAAATCCTTCTCGTAAGATTTCTCAGCTTCAATGGTTTGGGAATTTACCTAAAAGTACAGTCCTAGGCTAAACAACCATGCAAGTAAAATACCTGAAATGTAAGACAACAGAATCCTGTCTTTTCTGACAAACGAGTTTCATTAAAAATCATCTATTACCGAGAACCTCTCCGCAGAAGTGTATACTTGTCGTCAGGACACGCTATGGCAATTTACGCACGAATTTCTTTCCTCGAAAGGAAGCGAAGGGCCGCGATCCCGAGGGAACTCTTCCTTGGCACGAGAAGCCTCGGGATACTTAAGGATACTTAAGATTCCTCCACGGATACAACCACCCACGTACGAACACATGGGTTCCCGGCGTTAGGCTAGCTCGATTCGATCTTTACGAAGATACACGTACCTACGTCCATCCGTCCGTTCCACCGCTCGTCCTAACCTTCCCTTCTCGGACACGCCTGGAATCACAATTTCAAATGCCCTAACCGATCGTCCGATTGTACCTAACCCACGCGACTCATCGTGCAGCCGCAACTGTTTTCTCAACGGCGTTAAAATCCATTCATAGTTTGACTTTCGAGTTGCTATTCAATTTGAGTCGTTTGAAATCTCATGTCTCACTAACGATTGGTACTTCTTTAACGAGCTACTTAACCGTTTTATGATGTTGTTTTGACGAGAAGTAGAAACGGGGAAGAGTTAAGGTAATGTAGATAACAGGGTCAAATTTTGAAATTTTTAACAATGATGGAAAATATGTAAGGTTGATTAGAAGTATCGACAGGGACGTTTGCTACGGCGAAACAACAATTTTTAGAGCGTAGAGACACATATGTTGTTAGACATATGCTGATTTAGAGGAAAAGTGAAGTGCTGTATTTTATACTTCTATTAATAATTATTTCAATTATCCTGCCGTGAGTGAACGGTTTACTGTAATTTGCTTTTCTTCTGCGCGGATAGTGAGCGTTTGAAACCGAAAAACGATCGTTTATCGTTGCATCGTGTATCGGAGTCAACGGTCAGTGCTCTTGCTAGGTAGTCTTTGTTAGTGTGCGCACGTATATAGTTTACAGCAGGAAACTGAATGAAATTAAATTCTACCGCTTAACTGATCGGGTACACACTATTTTTACGACGCGGCGGATGGATGTTCGCTTAATTAAAAGTGAATTTATTCCCGACCGTCACTCCGGTGATTGCATCAGAGCTGTAAAAGATTTAGGATCGTCCGATGCTAAGAATCCTCTTACAATCCGACTGTATTCACGCTCACTGATAATAATCACCATAAATCAATTCTTATCATACACAAAAATAAATACAAAACGAAACGTACCCCAAAATGTCAATCTTCAAATGGTCCCATGAAAAAATCCCCAAATTACCCAACATTCTCCGTCAAATTCTAACCACCCACATAATCCTTGAGCCACGTACGACTCAACAGATAGAATAGTTCAACTGGAACAAAAAAAACTCACCCTCACCGGCGTTCCTAGATCCCCATGACACTTTGCACACTGGTAAACACAAGTACGATTGTCACTCGATGATCCTCGAGGATGCTGAACGCCGCTACCAAGTTTTACAAGTATCCCCGGGAGGCACGTGTTCACTCGCGTGGATCCTACGAATTTGATGGATTTCGGGGGTAAAAATCGCGATCGGATGAGCGAGAGACGCGGGAAAGCGCGAAACTGGAAAGACGCCGGCGACGAGCACGAACCGCGGCCTTCCCCTTACGATGGAAACAGTCTTTGGGCCCTCGAGTTGGCCGCCAGTGTCGGGCAAAGGACCCAGGACGTTCCGCGCATGCGTAGCTCGGGCCCCACCATCGGACCCATCGGCGCCGGAGTGGGGAGTAGAGAATCGGCAACCCTCTTTACGCAGATACGCTTCCTTTCCACGATGCTTTTTGTACCTACCGTTCACCTGTATAAATTTCCCTGTTCAGGTGGCAGCACCTCACCTGACGCTTCGATTCAGCCGGTGTTTCCAGTGGCGTAGGAGTGTATTTTTTTTTTCACGAAGACTCTTTTTATTTTAGCCGTTTGCGCACGTAGCTAGGGTGGAGGAATAAATGAGACGCATTTAGCACGCAGTTTATGAGTTGTTATGTCTGCGATTCTTTTCGCATGGGGAAAAAGATTCATAGTGCACCGTATTAATTTACGGACAAATAGAAGATTTATGCGGCTCGTTCAAAGTTTTATGAACGGTTGCTATGAAATTGTGTTGTTCAAGTGTCGCTATGGTGAAATATAAAATGTGTAGGACGATTGATAAAACTTTGTGAAAGTAATTATATCGAATGTCCTGGTTTTTCTATAAAATTGTGATTATATTTTTTTATAAAATTCGGTATACGAATATGGGTATATTTCAGAAATTGGAATTAGTATTGTATTTGCGGAGTTATTTGCATTATGTTCGATAAATGTCTTTAGAAAGGAACGCTTCGACATTTTCTAAACAAGCTTTAGGATGATCAGAAACATAACAGCAGGAATAACGCAGATTATGAGGGCGAAAAAAGAACAGGGTATAAGTGGTAACCCCGTCGTCGTGAACCTGTTCCTTTCAATTTCAAACACCTCCTATTCACCTGTGAATAATCTTATTCAGGTGGCAGGTTTGCCTAATCCTGTTTTTCGTCACTTCATGACAGTGGCGTATGCAGCCTGTTCATCCATAATAAAAAATTCACTGTTATAAAATTTCTGTCAATATTAAATTGTAATAAATTCGAGTTTCCAAAATATGGATAACATTGTAAAATTTAAGCCTTCGAAATAAAAGTCACGCAAATTGAATTTTCATACTGAAAAAAATGATTATTGCCGATGGTAGAAGAAAAGGCAAGTAGCAATTGGCAAGTCCATTACGTCAAAACGAATTGATTATACCAGACTTTCAAACTACTATTCGCTGGAAAATATTTCTCCGATGGAATTTATTTACGCTTACCTTCCACTTACTTCCCGTTTGCCACTTCCTTATCCTTGCACGATGCAAATCGCAACACTCGTTACTTATCCGTTTACTAACAATAATCTCGCAAGAAACTCCAGAGGAATAGGAATATATATTTTCCAATCATCGCATAAAATATCGGTAAATATCATATTATGCACCTTGCAGATTATATGTAACCAGATTGCCAGAATACTCGTAACTCGTTCGAAATAAATAAACTTATGTAATTCTCTATATTTCATTTATATTTCATTAGTCCAGCGTTATCTTTCACTAATAAATTTCTTGCTGGAACCAGCTGAGATTATTCAATATATCTAATAGTCTGAATTGAAAGTTTGCCCGACTTTCAATGAAATTCCATTCAACGATACATTCCCTATTCTATTAGACGATCTCCGAAAAAGAAAACCATACGGTCGATGAAAATTTATCTCAGTTCTTTTAGTGGAAAAAATACTTTTAATAGAGTATTTCTTTTAGTAGAAAAAAAACTCTTTAGTTCAACCTAAAGCAATTACTTTCTTCAGGGAACTGCTGAAACAATTATGAATTTCTACATTCTTCCAGTAATTGTATTTTCTCAAAAAGATACAGTTATATACGAATATCTCATTTGCAACAAAGTCTTCGATTTCTCTTCGTTAGTCGATACACATCTGCCACTCGAGGCGTCTAAATACAGCAAATTTAGAAAATGCAAAAAAAAAAACATGAAAACGCAGTTACACATTAACAGCAAAATAGTGCAGTTAATGAAAACAAGTCACAGTTCATGAGCAAAGGAAAGGGAAAAAGTCGTCGATCGAATGATTATCTAATCGCTGTGCCCTCGACCGTGTTGTTCCTTTCTCGGTTCCACTCGACACGGTGAATCCTGAGGAATTCGCGACGTAACACTTTGCGTCTCGCTGTTAAAACTCATGGCGAGGAGAGAAAACCGAAAGGGGCAAAGGGAATCGGCAACATCGACCAACACTTGGATGCACATCGTTGGTCTCCGCGTGCGTTAGAATCTTCTTCTTCCTTTCCTTCCTCCGATTCCCTTTCGTGCCTGGTTATATTTAAAAAAAAGTGATTACACTGTCTCTGCTGTAATAAAACATTTTTCTTTCTTGTCATTCTCGTTTTTTTTGTGTTCAAAGTGTTTCTCTTCTTCCATATTTCACCTTCTGCTGACTCCTTATGTTTTTGGATGTTTACCGTCACACGAGGTTTTTTTATTAGGATTTAATTTACAGCTAGTGCATACATTGCAAAGGAAAAAAATGCGTGAAACTGTACAATTTCCCGTATCACATAAATAAACTCGAGTACCAAGTAAAACGTCTGGTACCAAGACAGGAAAATGTACTCTTGCCATACGCTTCGCACGTATTCCTACGACCGGCATCAGCATTCGAACATTCAAAGATTTTAATCGAATAGAAATCATTAAAGAATTGTACCTGCATCTCTTAAAATTTATACTTAACTTCTACAATTTAATTTGCATATTTGCATTAGCTCGATCACCGTAGCTAACTAATATTATTCTCCACCTTTGGACATTCCTACCTTATCCTCTTACCTTTCGATCTCTCCTCTTCATTCGTACGTCCCCTCCCTAATTAACAATTAATATTTTTCTTTTACCTTCTCAGCTTTCAACTTTTATACTTATTTTTCTTACGATCTATTGTCTTAGGTGGATTCCGAAACATCGAGGCTATAATATTCATGTCTAATATGACACGTTTGCAGAGGATATGAACTAGAAATCACTGATCGGTAGTCCCAACTTTTAACTTCATATTCACCGTAGCACGTTGACCACTATTTTCCGTAATTCGTTCGCCATTTTTCCACCACTCTAAACTGTCTTTACAACCTCGGAAGGTCACGGTGAGAAGGTCTCCGAATGTCCGTGTAAGACGTTCGCACGTGCACGAGAGAAGAAAAATGCCACGGATTGTTCCGTCGACGGGTGGTTGCATTAAGTGCAGAATAGAATAATTTCCGGCCAGGTCGATGCACACGAGCGAGCAGAGTTCCGTGCCGTAGGAAATAGTCACGGCACTGGTAGGCTACGTGTTCTATGCAGACTTAACGTCCCAGGATTCGCGTAAGGACGACCAGATGACTCCGTCGGATTTGCAAGTAAAATTTATGATCGACTTGCCGAGCGTCCACCGGACGAATAACGAAAATGCACCGTGAATTATACTCCGATACTCCAGTTGAATTTATATCCTTGTCTCGAAGATCTCGTAAAAACTTGTGATTAATGAACAGATTAAAATATCCCTATCAATGTGTTGCAAATGTCGAAGATATATCATACTTCTTCGTTTCGGTATTATACTTCATATGGACGATGATGAAAAATAGAAAAAAGTATACTGTGCTGCATTTAAAACCGATAAATTAACACGATCATCGAAAATATGATTCTACGACAAAATATTCTGTCTTTTAAACCTGAGAACTGGAATGAAAATTCTTGGTAGTCATAAAAGTCAATATACAATTCGTTAATTATTTCACAATTTACTTATCAACTTAAACCTTAAAATTCTGCAAAAGCGGATTTAAATTTCGAAATAATTTCAGACTCGCTTACAAGGAAAAAGGACATAGAATTATTTCCAATGGCATGCGGCAGCCTCCGTCTTCCTTTCTCCTCGGTTTTCCAATTGGCGGTCTTCCAGTGCCAGCGAAATGAATCATCGATACACGTTTTTCACGCGAGAGTTTCTGAAAGTCGTTTCGCGCGCCCCGACACCACCGGTTTGCCTCTGCGCATGCACATGCACGCGAAAACGCGTAAGGAGCAACCAGACGTGGCTATTGTTCCGAAGAATTCGCGCACGTGCGTGGGTGTGTCACGTATGCGAGAACGCTTTGGAATTTAAAGGGAACGTAGAAAACTCGTCGTTACCGAGAAGATCGAAGACCCGTCTCTCTATCGAGAGTGAAAATCGAACGAACGTTTCCATCCGCGTCGCAGTGAAATTGATGGGAATTTCGCTTTCTGAAAATTTCCACGACAAATTCAAATGTTGAGACAAATAAACTCAAAGTATTCGCTCTCATTGCTGTGGACCGTTGTTGAAACAGAAGGCAGAAACACTCACTCATTATGACTGTTAACCCTTTGAGTACTACGGACGCATATATGTGGTCTGAGAAAAGTTCTGATTATACTTTATCGATGCAAGTATACGCGGTTGGAATTAAAAAATTGTAATATAACCGTTGCAATATGATTACGCGAATAGTAATTTAGAACTTCTACGCATTAACACTCGGACTTTCTGATAAAAAGGTGGTTTTTGATCGCCAAAGAAGTGTTTATTACTCAATATTCAAAAAGGCCTCCGTGCGCAAAGGGTTAATAGGCATTTCAGAATTTCACTTCGATAGTATTAATATTTAAAAAAAAAATAATGCCTTAATGAAAATTGGGAAAAATAAAAGAATAATTGTAACTTGAAGAAATATATATAAAAACTTATTTTTACTTAGATTTCATCTATGCACCGAGGATACGTAAAATGTTAGCCGCCCTTTATGCACTGGGACCGCTAAGATTGAGCAAACATCCTATCTCCCTTTTTGCCCTTCAGTTTGTACACCCTCTCCCACTTACCATTTCTCCACTATCCTTTTATTAATTTTAATGAGACCGTCGAGATCGGTAGGCAGATTTTTGCAACAAAGGTGCTAAATAAAAACGTGTCTTTTTATTAATTAAAGGCTCAACGAGTAATAATTATTATTCTATGATATTTAATATAGTCGGAAGGACGTGACTGACGGGATGCATGGATGACTTTACTTATTATGACAAGTACAGCTAGGAAATAACAGTTAATAGTATACGCATGTATGTACAATCTAAACTGGGACAGTATCGTATCTAAAGTCGTTTCGTTCTCCATATTAAAACGATTTTTAAACGTAACAATGTAGGATCAACGATTCAGGGTCGTGCGTGCTATTAAATAAAAACGTAAATGCAGACTGAAAGTGTGGACATTCGTGAAGATATTTCCCGGCCGAATTTCTACCTGATCCTTCGCGATCGATCCTTTCGTCGCACGTGGAAAAATCACTTCAACTCTTTCAAACAACCTAAAACATCGTCATGTCGAAGGTTCGACCGTTCGTTCGGATCACAGGAAGAAAAGCTTCGGCCGATTCGGTGCAAAGTAAATCAGTTCAATGTGAGAACACCGCGCTCATCTGCATTCCGAGAATACTGCTTGAAATGTTTTAAGCATCAGTCTCTGGTATGCCCTTCGTTTTTCACTCCGCGATTTCTATCCCGATGATCAATTATATATTTAATACGTCGAAGGAATAAAGACAAAATTTCCCCTAAAACAACAGACAAAAACATCAGCTTAAACAATATCCCAGGTTTCCAGTTATATCAATGTAAGATCAAGTAAAACCACGATAACAATCAATTTCAATTTCCCCAAATTAAAATTATTTTCGCCAGAATAGCGAATAAAAATCGCGATAAAATTCCACAGCAAAGTGAAGCGCCGCGTAGAGGGGCGGAATTGTTAAGCACGACCCTGCCCGAGATTCCCTCCCCCGCTTTCGTCGATGTCGGCCCGAGGACATCACGTAGTCATATCTAGATATCTCTTGGCTTCGATGGATCCATAACTATGGGAATAACGGCCGCTATAAGACGCCCTGGACCATGCACCGGCCCTGTTTGAGTAACTGTTGCACGCGATCAGAGAATTCATGCCGCTGGGCCTGTCGATCGGTACACCCTGGCCACGTCCAGCGTGTCGTAGACTCCCGCTTCCTGAGCGGTCGCTGCTCGCCAAGGGCAACGTGTCTTCCGCGGTGCCGACCTCCGTGTATGGCTTTGGTCCTCGCGAGCAACTGCTTAGGAATACCGCGGCTATTATACCCTGAGAAGAGGAGATTTCATTTAGTTATTTAGACGTTCCGGCGGGATTCCTTTGGCAAGGTTTATCAACGCTATGCCGTCCGCGCGATAAATCAAGATTCTTTGGTTTGGCGCCGGCACTTTTCGAATCTGTCGAGAAATCATAAAACGTCGCGTTTTACTAATCACAATAAGTTACAATTCTGACCCGCAATTTTCACGAAATTCCGAGGATATGTAGCTTATTGCAGCCTTTACAGGATATAAGCGATAATTTGCAACAATTTGTGATTGTGACGTAGCCGCGATGCCTTTGCGATATAATAGGCAACTGTCTGAAAATTTTCGCACGACACCAACGTGGTGTCACCGGATGGCATAGTGTTAAGACATTTTTGAGAATATGCGATGGAGAGGTTCTTCTTAGAAATAATAAAGGGTGTAAAGAAAGGAGGGAGCTGAAGAGATAGGAGGTTTGATGGTTGGTTGGATTCAAGATGTAGAAAAAAATGTGGCATTGGAAAGCAAGTCTTGTGTGCTTATAATTTGCTGGGGATCATATTTTTGAAGAGATCTAAGAAGTAGAAGTCGTTCTGTTATTTTCACTTACAGCCTCTATGCCACTTGCAAAATTTACCCCTTGGCTTATAATAACGAGTGACACTCGTGATGCGGTCGATGGAATAGAAAATTTTAAAGATTTCCAAAAATGATGAAATTGAAAATATCAGTGGAACACAATACAGTAAAATGAATCTATGTTATTAATATTGCGTTAAATTGTAAGATATATCAAGAATCACTGATCAATTTTCATTTTAGCAATTTAATTCTGAGTTATTAATAAATATTATTATTAATAACTTAGATATTATTATTAATATTACTTGTAACTTAGAAATTTTATTATTAATACTAATTATTATTAGCAAAAGTAATCGTAGTGCAAGGGGTTAACGAATCGTTGTCGTTCTGTATTTTGCTTTTAACTGCTGTGGTCATTTTGCATAGAGCCGACAGATTTAGGTGGATTGCAAATAATCAGCCCTATGATAAATCGAGTAATAATTTAAGAAAGATCTCTTAGAAGAAAAAGCTTCCTCCAATACCACAACTCGTAATAGCTCCCGCTAATTGTAACATATCGTTCAACATTCTCTACATCTCCGGGTCATTTAGACGTTCATAGCTAATGCCGAAGAAAGATCGAAATATCGGCAAGATCAGTGCCTTGCAAATGGGGAACTGCTTACCACTAACAGATGAAGTAATACGATAAACATGGAGGCGTTTCTAAAACCGATGTTATCCAAGAGGATACCCGCTACGCTGGGGCCAATAAAGGCACCGAGTGCGAATGTGCTCGTCCATAGTCCGCTGATGATACCGTAAGTTTCGAGATTGTTCGGGAAACCGTATGATCTTTAAAAAAAAATTAGTTCGTTCCATTTCTAATATATGTAATAAAATTCAACTTCGAATTAATACGCTGTACTTAATACAGCGTTTAAAATAGCGCTTCGAGGTAAGGAAGAGCGCTTCCTCATTGACTCACATGCATGTCCTCAAGGCGTCAGTGAAACTGGCGACCAGTTGAGCTGACATACCCAAACCATGTATTACGAGGCCACAAATGGTCACCCAGATTATAGTTGGAGATGGTATGAAGGGTGCTGGTCCTATTAAGCAGAATCCTATGACTACGAGAATACATCCGGCAACGGTGGCTACCTATAAAATCAATTTTATTATACATCTTTAATAAGCATTTATTTTTCCCTTATTATAATTCCGTAACGAAATGCAACGTTCAACTACATGGAAATAGAAAATCACATAATGGATGTATTTTCATTCTTAAGTTATTCAAAGAATTTTCCTTCCATTCATATTCCTTAAGTATATTCTAAATTACTTAAAGAAAATGACAGCAATGAGACCTTATCGCAATCGTGGACTTAACGAACCCTATTTCTAATGAACTTCCGTTAACGAATCGCTGATATTTCGGTCATTACCTTTGGATGAGAGTGCTTATCGCAAAGCCAACCCCATGCAGGAGCCGTAACGGCGTACGTGCCGCCGTTAATAACGAACATTAATCCCAGAACGACCGGACTCAAATTAAATTGCCTTAAATGCGGCTCAAGGGTAGCTTGCAAGAAACCTATGCTCATACTTGTTGCGGTTATCGATGCCGTGGCAACGAGTACTCCAGGAATTTTCAAGACTCTAGTAACCCCTGGAAAAAAAGGACTCGTTGAGCACTCCGAATAAATGCCATGCAAATAAATGCAATATTCTCGCTGAATAGCAATTTAATTTGAAACGCAAATATTCCCTCGCATCCTCACTCACCCCCGTTGCTGTGTGCATCCGGCTCGTGTGAGTGGTGAACCGGTAAAACGAAGGCAGTCATAACAGCCGCTAAAAACAGAGCCGAACCCAGGACAACGAATGGAGTTACATATCCGCCGATCTGTCGTTGAAAATTGTATTATTTATTATGGGAACATTTCAAGTTCAGTTGTTTATATTTCCAGGATATTATTACTAATCGTTTGACTATAAACATGATCAGTGTCACTCTCTCAGAGTGACATTTTCTTTTCAATCAAAGAACGATAGGAATGAAGTGAAAATTAATTTAGATTTGCTACAAAATACAAAAATTAGGTAGAAATGTCTGATATTAAAAGTTAAATTGTATAAATTACAAGAAAGAAGAAAAATTTGATGTTAATTGTAAATTGTATTAATATTCTTGGACGTTATTTCATCACCTGATAAAGAGCACCACCGACAGTGGGGCCCACAATGAGTCCCAAACCGAAAAATGTTTCGAGACTGGCGAAGGTCGTCGCTACATTATCCGGGAACTCTTTCGCGATAATCGCGAAACTGGCAGTGAGAAAGGCCGCGTTTCCCATCGCTTCGATGATCCTAATCACAAACGAGAGGATTATGAAGGGATAATGGCCGCTGACCTTATCCAGCAGACCGAAGATGATAGCGCAAGTTCCTGTCGTCAAGATACCGCCATTGAATAACAACTTTGGCCCGATACGATTTAACTGCGAGGAGAAAGTAGATGCGTGTGATTAATTACGAACAAAGGTCAATCGTGTGCTTATAAGCGCAACAAAATTTCGTCGTTCGCATATTTCAATTTTATTGCAATAATTGGTTTTGTTAAATATTTAACTTCACTTATAATGCAGTTTTAGCGAAGGAATGAACGAGTTTATAAATGTAGTAATTTTTTTCATTCTTGGGTAGAACAAACAGTAAGAAGCAGGTTTAACTGTCTTTTTTTATCAATAAATATTTGTACCGAGCAATAATTACATTACAGTATAAATAAAGAAATTAATCCATCGTATATGACAATAATAAAAAAATCTTAAAATCTTAAAAAATCATAAAAATCTTAAGAAAACTTGAATAATTTTTTCATTATTAAATACTCATAATATTCTCATAGTAATTTAAAGAAAAATTCTTTCTTAAAAGTTCTATGCATTCATTTTAACAGCGCATTGCAATAGAACAGCCCGGTGAGCGGCAAACTTCAAGCATCGCTGTAAACCGAGCAAACATCCTCTAGGCTCCGCATTGCACTCCCGTTCTTTCCAAGATAAAGAAAAAACTTCTCCACTAATCATTGAAAATTTCGTGCAATAACTTTTCAACTGATCATTGAAACATTTGTTTTCATTCAAAATTTGATTATTTCACCTACGTATTGTCCATACAGGGGACTGACGGCAAAGACCACCAATTCGAAGACCCCAAAGACCAAGCCATACTCCGACGGTGATGCGCCTTTCTTTTCAGCCTGTCGACATAGAGAAAATAAGGACGATAATGAATGTATTATTCCTGGGACGAGGGCTGAAAATGTTAGACGGCTCGTGGCATAAAGTTTTTCGTTGCGTTATCTGTGCGGATTGTAATTAAAGCTGGTCGAGATAAATACCGATAAACTTTAGACACTGTGCGCGGCATGGGTAACGGGCTGAATTATCAAAACGCCGCCCGGATTGTCAATCGAAACCGGCGATTTTGGGAAATAAAGAAAATTTGAAGTAAAGTTTAGCCATTCGATTCATTTCTATTAATATTTACGAATTTTTTTAGTATCTTATTTTGTTGCCTTTAAATTAATTCTGTCGTTATCTGGTGAAATGTGAATTGATAATTTTGATGTTTGATAAATCCCACAATAAGCAAGAAAGGGAATAGTGAAAGTATATTTTAGTGTACTATGAACTTTACTATGTAAACGTTACGTAGCTTAAGATGATACAGAAATGAAAGGAAGCTCATTTAAATTAATTGAATTGATTTATGTTCCGTTGAAACGGAGATGATACTTGTCTGATTATCTTCGGAGTTTTACATGGAATAAAAATGTAAGATGAATTGCATGAACTACGTCTAGTACGTGATTACGTTAATTAGCGTGATATTAAGGCGAAAATTAGTTGATATATAAAGAACAAATTTATTTGTAATTTGGCAGATCTGATGAAATCATCCAGTTGATAGAACGTAACGAATTGGTCCTTTTAATCTCGTGTTTTTACTCATTTTACTAGATTAGAGTTTATTATATACATATAATTATATCTGCTCTTCTGTCACGGATAGACAAATTATGATACATTGCGGCAAGACCGTAATCAAATCTTCGCTTCTATCGGAATGATAAAAATTATCAAGGTTAATTCACGAACGCGTGCGTTCGTTCTTTGACTCCCGAGTAGTATTGTAAATTCTGTTATTTATAATTTCACCGAAGTTGCAAACGATTCGTAAAAAATATCACGAAATACGGGTTCAAGAAATTTCATCATCGATTACATTCGAGAAAAGTCCCCGCAAAACAATTTATGAATTCAATTTCACAAACAAATTATTATTTTGCGAGTGAAAGAGATTACAAAATTTCTCGATAGAAACCTGTTTCACGTAACAACCGATTTCCATCAAAATCTATAAACATAACACAGTTGAGGCATGCTCAAACGTCCACTGGTATTATGTAAACGGAAATTAATCTCATTAATTTATTTACAATTATTTTTATATATAATATGTATCATTCATGCGTTTAAGTCATTAATGTGCCATAAATTAAGTCATAAACGCATTAATGTCATTAAGACACACCGTAGAAGCCTACGAAATGAGTCATCGATACTGCTATTCGTGCCGGTAACGTGAATCATTCAAAAACTGTTTGTCTGCCTTAACAATTCTCCTTTATTTAAATCTTAAATGAAACTAATGTAATCAATCAACGAAACTATACTTCATGGACGATCAACAAATAATTTTCAAGAAGTCATAATGCAAAAGAAGAATCGCAGGATTCCAAAAGGATTGCTGATCTTCTTGTCGTGCCTTCGTTTTCAAAAGAGGAAGGCAGAGTGTAAACTTCACGAGTTTACTACCAGAGATAATGTCATTAACGTCTGGTTAATGAGGCCTCCATTACGTGGCTTCGACGATGAACTAACGTTTTGCATTTTTGATACTTCGCTTTGATACGCTTATACCGCCGAGAAGCTGGTGTGCTATTACGCAATCCGCATTGTGTACGTTTGCATCTTCGGCACTTTGCGATTTAACGTACAGTGATTTTCTGCTGGGAAATCTTCGGTGGGAATTGCATCAGGTTTTTAATCTTATACGATGTTTATGTGTTTAAAAGAGTCTTGAGAAAAATGCGTCGAAGTATTGGTCGACAAAAAAAATCCCATTTTTTATTCGTAAATAGGAAAAGATTGACGTTAGCAGAAACATATCTATCCGGTTGTATAATTAGAAGAAGATCGACGAGGAATGTATAAAGCTATGCGACAAAATTTGATCTCTGAATATCTGCAGACCACTTATTAAATTTTATATAATGTAAAAATGCTTTCTCTTATTATTGCTTCCTTAATTTTGACGAAGGAAACATTAAGGTTTCTGATTACAATTGTAAATTAATTTGCCTATAAGTGTACGATCTTTCGATTCAAACACACCATCTCGCTTCGTTGCGACTTATCGAAACGATTTCTCGAACGAACGTTGACCTTTGCACCCTTGAAAGGACGATTGGAAATTCAGATAATTTCTTCAGCAGTATCGCCATTGAATGCCATAAACATCGTAAAATTCTTTCAACTTTTTTTCAAATATCACTTAAAACGTATTAAATCAAAGATATCACTTTACTCCGCACATATACTTATCCATTGATCGTTGTATCTTCGATTAAAAATGAAAATATAAATGTAATAAAACGCATTATTAATTTCTCCTACATGCACAATCATTTCTTTAAAAATCGTCTTCGATACACGAAAGCTCTCTGATCCACAAGAATCTCTAATAAAATTCAAGAATTATCCTCTTAAAAATTTTTCCGTACGATAGCTCAACGATTTTTTCATATTAATCGACTGATTAATAAAGCAGGAAAAAGTGAATTTACGAGAGCAATTAATAATCGAATCTACACTAATGACTGCGTGGCCGTAGTAAACAGCGCTAAACTTGGCTCCGTCGATAAACTTCATCGCGATACTTTGTTTAGAGTTAATAGACGCCGCGTACTATCTAAGAAGCGTCTGCAAATTAACCTTAGGAACGTAAACGACAAGATCCCTTGACGATTACTACGTAACTACGTGACGTTCTTCGGTTTTCGTAAATACTCGTAGCCTGATAGAGCCGAGAAAACAGAACACATTGTTTGTCAATGCGTACGTCGCGATTCCCGTGGAAGTTTTTATTTTCATTCTGTATTTCATTTATGATTTGCGTAACAAAGAAGTGTAACGTACATCAATTTATAAATGGAATTATTATTGATATTAATACGATATCAATGATACCCTCTGGTAGATATCCAAAGAGAAGGCAGTTCTGCTTTTAATCAAATTAAAGTGTTTTACGAAATTAATTGGTAATTTAAATTATAAGGAACTTAAAAATAATTTAAAGTTGTTATTATTATTATTACTGATAGAGGGAAATTGCATTACTTTGTTTTCAGATTCTATATTAAATAGAGAGAACGAAAGGGGATGCAATCACAGGCTCTAGAAAAAACGAATTCCTATTTGAACTAATCTAACGTTACGATTTCTTTGCGAATGACTTTTCAAAGTGAAACATGTGGTCGGTTTTCTGCAATAAGCCACGTAAATTGATAACCGATATTCTATTCCGCGGTACGTCCATATTTAACCCCTTCCAGACGGTCGTCGATAAGTAATCGTTAGACAGGAAATGCTTTCAAAACCGCAATGCCGTATTGACATAATCTACGGAAGCTTCTTCACGTTGCAACAATTAATTCACATCAACAATTCCTCGTTTAAATAAAATATCAGCAGTCTACATACAAGAACCTTGCATCCACCAATTCCTATACAATTAATTACGATTCAATGATCGATAGGAGCTTACAAACAGAATTTAAAAGAAAAAAAAATACATCCCGTATCGTCGAGCCTCCATAATCAAATTTCAATTTCTTCCCTCAGAAATATCCCTCTCGATACCGGGAAAAAATTCCAGAAAAGAAAAATTTCGAAAAATCCATCGCAAAATCTCTCACCTCTTGGGGGTAGAAGGGTGCCTGAAGCGAGACGCAAATAGCATTTGCGAAATCGGAAATGCTGATTACGATCAGAGTGAGCCATTGTCTCCTAGTGAATTGTCCCATCATTACGTCGTCCTGCGTACAATCCTCGCGTTCCTCTTTAGATGATTCTCTTACTTTCCTCCCTCTTGAAGCTGGCGCCTCGAGCGCGACCAACCCTCTGCCACGATTCTTCACTCGAGAAGTACCAACTGATTGCGTTACATGAGGAACACCGTGGAAAAATCGACGATCGGATGTTCGGGCACCGTTATTGTCGCGTTTCTCGTTAATGAGATCTCCACGAAACGACGACCGGATCGCGTCTTCTCGTGTCCTGATGTGCCTTCGAGACGCTCGTGCGAACGTGTCCCGAGAGTGTGAGCTCTGACATGAGTTAGTTCACGGGCTACGAGTGTTAACAGCGTTGAAAGGAAAGAGACAAGGAGAATGAAAAAGAGAGAGGGAGGAATAGAGGGGTCGGAGGTCGAACGATACGTCCTACCATGGTTCTAATTCATTATCGGACAACGTTGCGCGACTTCGATGTTCCGTTTCTCGTCTCTTCAGCCGGACTATAGCGCGCGTTTATTGGTAACATTGAGGAGGAACTTGCCTAATTCGTCGTAAGATTAAAGTCATTTACGACATGGGTGATTTTACTTGCCGACGAAGACTTAGGACGAGGGTGTGACACACGTTAGAGAAAACAGGGGTATTCTATTTGAGAAGGGTGGAACGTAGGAGTTACCGAAAGGCACCGTTCGAGCTGCTGGAAAGTATCGTCGAGAAGAAAAGTTGATACCTCGATATAGGGGTATCGCGGCTTTTTTAATTATTCGCACGATTGCGCCCACTCGGGGCTGTAATCTGCGTGTTCATTTAGTTAATTGGAGCTATTATCGTAAAGCGTGAGAGAAAAAAAAATACGGTGAATGGCGTGGATTGATCAATGTCGATCGTTTAGAATCTCCCGTTGATGTTTGCTGCCGAGAACGGGGAAATCGTCGACGGTTTTACCATCGTGTATCTTGTAGGCATACAATGTCCTCGTTAGGACGAGTGGGAGATATAATTGCTCATAATAACTGCGAAGAAAGTATGGAATATACATGTACACAGTATGTCGATTCTAGATACTTTCAGCTACAGTCGAGGCTAATGTATCGATACGTTCATCATCGTCGGTCTCAATACACCTTTGTAAACAAGAATACCAGCCGATAGAAAAAGAATGACTATCTGGAAACTTCCGAGCTCCACTTTTATTTAGTAATTACACATCGTCTTCGTGATTTCGCGTATCTCACGTACGACGTATTTTGTAAATTATATGTAATACAATGTTTTGCTTCATTCAGTACGTTTATTTCCGCAATTTTTCGCTATTTACAGTAATTCCCTTGTGTCGCGGATAAACATAATGGTGATAATAAGGTTTAGAAGTTACGGGGATACTTTTGTTCCCGGTATTACGAAAACTTCTTTAAGGTAGCGCTTGCAGATTGGAGATTATACGTAAGTATATTCTACGATCTCTTATTTACAGAAATATCCAACGAAAGGCATTAAATTCTTCTTTGAAGTTAAATGCTGTAGCAATATTTCATTGTTACTTGTAGGTACGATTTAATAAGATTTACAAAATTATAACACGTGGAATGTGCGAATAAATCATTTCCCTAGACTTTCAATAATACAAATTTTAGCTTTATGCATCGTTAATTCAGTCGTTGCCGTAGGGAGATAAATGTGATCGAGAAAAATATGTTCATGCGCTGTCTGCGCTTTCAGCCATTCGGCCCTTTTTTTGAAGGGCAAAAATATTTTATATTACAAGCGACATTATGAAAGCTCCGTAAAGTCGAAATTCCGAACGAGAAAGTGTTATAACTGATCTCATCCAATGCAATATACATACGTGTATTCGAAAAAAATTGGTTTCGAGTATCCTGCAGTCAGACTTAAATGTAATATTTCATACAGATAACACCTTAAACTTTAAAGTTCGAATTCCACTAAAATTAAGATCGACGTACGAAGTTCCTGGTCGAAGAATCAATGGATTTCAAGTAGAACACGCAACGTGAATATAAAATCGACGGACTCTCTTCCTCGTCATAGAATCCTGTTCATCAACGTCGTCTCAAACTTATCCTTCGAATGACTATTGTCAAGAAATTCGCTGCTTCGTTTCGAAGCGAACTTTGAACAATCTAGCGCACTTTTCGTTTTACAGTCGTATTTTGTCAGTACAATCGAGTCACTACGTGTCGCGGAGCCAAACTTTCAAAGGCACCTTCGAGAGTGCCTGGCCGAGGAAGTCCTTGAAGTGCTTCGCGATGCTCGCACTAGCAGCTGGTTTCATTTCCTCGATGATCTCCTTGGCATTTTGATTGAGAAATTGGTTCATCGCCTGCCCGATCACATTATCGCCGTTCAATTGATCGATTATGCGGAATCTTGCACGACCTAAGCTAAAATCGACGAGGAGCCGCGCGATTCGCAAGTAGCGAACGCCTTCTCTGATCTCTTCGGTCCCTTGGATTCGGGCAATTACTGCCACCTCGCCTAAAATAGTTTCATTTACAGGATGGAGCATAGCTTTGAAGACTATTGTACACATTTAGGATGCATGGTATGCTTGGAGTTACATGTGAATAATTGGAGATAACTGTAGTGTGATTATAGAAGAAGAGGAAGAACGATGAGAAAGGAGTAGAAGTTATGGAGAAATAGAAGTGTAAAATGTTTCTGAAAATAATCGCTGATAGTGAACCACAAGATTCGGAATCTCAATTTAATTCTTGCATAGAAATAAAGGAATAACCCCAATTCTGTTTTTACACGGTCTTTTTTTACACTATTTTGATTTAACACGGTCTAGAAAAAAAATTGATTCCGTTTTTACACGATTTCATTCGATTTAGCACGATTAAAAAATCTAAAATATTCTTAAAATAAATTTATTTTAACTATGTTTTACAGGGTTGAAGGATATGGAACTAATCCCCTTTTTTCTATGTATGTATTTCATGTCTTTTTTACACGGTTTTGTCTGGAACTTACTTGTCTTTTATCTACCGTGTAAAAACAGAATTAGGTGTATAAATTTAATAAAGAATTTAGAATTATTCTGCCATCGGTATTTCCTGTAGGTAAAGATGAAAGGATTAAAAGAAACTGTGATATTGTAAAAGTTGAATTTGAGTGAAGCGATTGCATTAAGAGTTTAAGCAGCTTTTTTGAGGCACATTCTTGACTCACCGAAAAGTGCCCAAAAGTCCCCGTGACTTTGAATCGGGAAGAGAAGGACATTCCCTGCGACCTTGTAACGACCTTGGAGTTCGATCTTTGGAAACGTTAACTGAAGATCGAGTCTGTAATTGTTTAGATCTACTCGCGTCTTAGTAATAGTAAAATTTCCAGCTCCTACAGCTGTAATGTTGGAAAATAGAGCCTTAATTCGCACCGCACCCTGCCCGTTCTCCATTCCGAGTTCCGGAATAGTTAGTGGTTCGATCGGTGGCAACTCCAATTCCGGGATGCCTGAAAAATATTATTCTGCACCGTGAAGAAGTAGAATTTTTCACTTGCAAGAAAACACCGTCAAAGAGTTCCTTTTCAATAGGCATTAATGCATAGAGGATGAAGTGACGAATAAAACATGAACGCATGTAGGAAGAAACGCGTTTTACGTAACATTTTACTCGTAATAATGTTCATTAATTACATGTAAAAGTTTCCGGCTCATGGATTTACTTGCATCAAAAAGTAAGAGGAAATTTCTTCGGAACTAATTTCTTTTTAATTGAATTGCATTTGAGATTTCTGAGGAGTAACAATTTTATACTTACCTTTCAGCAAATATGGCTGAAGATGGTTCAATGTCTTTTGGAAACATGACTCTAATTTAGGATCTGATCTACTGCAGGGAAGAATATATTCAGCTGTAACACACGTAACGTCGTATTAACAGTTTGTTAAGATTCATTTACACTATAATTTGTTAATCGACTCAAACACCATGGGACACAAGATTTTTACAAACTTCAGATACATTTTTAAGAATTATTTCCATGTTCTCCATTAAACAAAACGGCAGCGAACGTGAAGGGAAAGTTTCAAATTTGCACTTGAGCCTTGCGAACGTTCTTGTTTCAACAAATTGAGCTACAACGTATTCTCATTTCCGATGCCTTTATGCAACCACTCTCACTTCCGGTGTCCTCCGGGAAACTGTCACCGTACACCGTTTAACTCGATTCCCCACTTAATTTGTCTACCTTCACTTTTGATCCGACAATAGCGGCCCTACTTAATAATTACGTAGAAATCATATCTCTGACATTCCCTGACAAAATATCCCAGACACCCTCTTCGGCTAATACTTCCATCGTCTCATTAAATTTCTCGCCATGCGCCGACTTAATGAATCATGCAAATATCGCTACAGGTACGCGTTTTAATATTCTACAACGCGCCGATACTCAGAATGGAAAACACGAGGCTTTCTTTGAATTATTTTTTCGCCACCTTTGACCACGAAACCCCACGAAATTCATATTCGACCAACGAACGGGCCGAAAAGTTCTCCCTGTTTTTCGACGTCGATCGGCGTGGAAATTTCGACATTTCGATTGGCTTTCATCGAACTATTGGTACATTTTTACTCAATATACCATTGACAAGGTCGGTTCAGTCGTTAACGTATTTTTCCTCAACGGGAATACAAAACGTGCGACTTCATCGATTACACGTACGACTCGAGGTGAAATCTTGACACTGAAATATCCGATGGTCAAATTGCGTTAATACCGACGAGTAATTTCGATTCTTATTAGCCTACTATTCAAGTGATTTCTTAAGGAAGTATTGACACATCTTTCGATACAAACTTCGTAAGGAAACATAGATTTCTTTTATGCAACAAAGACGAAGTATTCTTAAAGTTCGACAAAAGCAAAATGTTCTTTTCACGTCGATGCTGTATTCATGCCGGCATAGAAACCGTTCGAGTCGTAAATTTTTTTTATCCAAGTATCTTGGACTATTTGGAATTTCTTTCTGCCGTATTCGTAGAACTGTTACGCAAAGATCCAAGAACATTTACGTTTTCGGGTAAAGTTAACGTACTTTATATCCCTCCATCGTAAAAAAAACTGCCTTTCTCCAAATGAATTTTCAACATTTTTCAACGAATATCCGCCGTAATCGTTTTACCATCGTTACATCAGCCTGGGAAATTTACGAGTCTTAGCTGCTGCCACTTTCGTTTTCGCATATCATAGTAAACATAATTTTTTTTCTATTCCATGTACCTCAGAATCGAATTTGCAATATTCTCTGACGAACATGAACATCAAACAATTAACGAATTGAACAGAAAATAAACTAGAAATCGATCGTCTCAAATTCAATGTCTAAAACTTGTTGATGGACTCGCGTGACGTAACGTATACTGATTTGCAATTTATTCAATTTCACATGTAATTGCAAGCAATCCGCCAAGAATTGCAATTTTCCTGCACATCGGCAATAAACGTCGCATCTACTCGCGAGCTTCGAAGTTGGATTAATACTATCCAATCATCACGGAACGATCTGTAATCATGTCAGGCAAATTTACGTTTCAAATTACTATTTTACGTGCGCGCGATTTCTTCGAATGAAGATCATCATCAAGTGTACAATAGTTGAGGATAATATGCAAGAAATCCGTCTAGAATCATTTCCATGATTATTGCAAAAAATACCAGTTTTTTTTACTTACAATTATTATCACCGAGACTAAAAATTAACACTAGAACTAGCAGCGTTAAATCTATCATATTTCAAAATATTAAATAAGTACTTTGAAAAAGAAGGAATCAAGAGGCGAAAACGATAACCGATTCGGTGATTTATGTTTTTTAAGATGGACGTAGAATATTTATTTTAAGACTCTTCTATAAGCTTGGAGAATTTTTGGAAAAAATTGTGTACCAGTAATTTTTACTGGTTTGGTAGTTCTAGTGTTAGTAGAATTTCTCTGAAATTTCTTCACCGATTTCTGAAACAAACGTTTCTTCTAAGTCCTAAGAAATACGTAACCATCCCAAGCGAGTATACACCAGAACACAGTGACAACACATCATACAAAATCTCTATCTATAACTGTCCTAAATCCCTACAACATCCAAAAGTCCTAGCAAGATGAAATCTGTTCAAACCTTCACATTGACCCCTTGCCCTACAATAATAAGTTACACTCGCGACGTGGTAAATTGGATAGGAAATTTTCAAGCTTGGCAAAAGCCACGAAATTGAAAACAGCACTGAGACGCGACACGATATCATTATTGCTATAATATTAATATTACGTTAAATTATACGATATACCAAGAATCATCGATCAATTTTTATTTTACCAATTTAATTCTGAATTATTGCAGAGGCAGTTGCAAAATAAATCATAGATTAAGGGGTTAATCCAAGAAGTCCTATCATCCCCTCACCAAGTACCCCTGCCATCCTCCTCCCAAAACAACCATCCCCCTGATCAAAACTATCATCCATAAAATCCTGCCGTCCATTCCGACACCTATCAATATTCAAAAATCGTCGAATCTTCGTCCCCAAAATTACCCGAAGTTATCTCGTTACCGGTATCGTTCCCTCAAGGATACTTCTCGGTCGTTGTTACGTGTCTAGGAATCTGGACCGCACGATGCACCATCGTCGACGCGAATTACGTCGACGCTTTCACTCGTGGTGTTCTCGAGCGAGGAAAGGCGAAGGAACAGCTTCGTGGAACGAAATAGAGGGAAAGAGAGAGGAGGACTTCGAGAGAGGTATCCTACGAGAGGAACACACGGCAGTTTCGCGGGTAGCTTCGTAAGACCGGCTTTGAGACTCGCTCGGTGGTACTTACTTTCTCCGACCGATTGCCGGCGATCCTCGCCACGGCATACGTTACGCAATCTCTGACATAACCTTCGCCACGGCATCGGGAATCGTTACGCCATGCTCGGTGCCATTATGTCGAGCGGTGCTAGCAACGTGGGCTCCCAGAATGGCCCCGCGTATTTATCGTTCGATTTGCACGATTCAACGAGACTGCCGCGGTGTAAATAACGCCAATGCGCTACTGGAATTCTAAGTGAGGCTTTTCGCGATGGAAAAGTCGCGAAACATATCGGCCTCAATAGCTGACGGTTTTGTAACGTTTCAACCCTTCAGCGCTGTATGCAGGGGTTGGATGAGTTTGACGACTTGGATGCGCGTCTTGGAAGGTTCTTTTTGGGGTTTAGCGAGAAAGAGTGATTGATGTTTGGGATGACGGTGTGTCGTGTCCGCAGAATTGAGTCGTGAGGGGTTGAATGTACAGGGGGATCATTGATAACTGATGTTACCATTATTTATAAAATGTTGGGAACTTTATACGATAGTAATGTTACTGTGTATAAAATAAAGTATGTGTCGAATATGTAATTAGTTCTATTTTTGACGTTTTTGACGGTCTTAAAAAATAGCAGATCCACAAAATGGCGGATGGACCAAGATGCGTTGTTCAAAAGGTGTAAGGCTGTTTTATCATTTGCGATATTGTTGTACTACTATTGTAGACTTCATGTACGAGAAGATTTAAGGAAATTATAATTCTGACATTATGAATTTGGATATTAAAAATAAGTGCAACGATATTCAAGCAAGAATTACTGCAACTACAGTTACCCTGAACCAGAAAACGAAGCCTGGCATTGTTAAAATATGCATGGCTCGGTTGAACGGCAATCAGTGGCAGTGCATGGAGAAAATGAAAATCTAATTAGAACAGCAAACTTCCGCGATGTAATGGTTTTCCACGAGGTCGCTCTTCGCGTAGAAAGAAAGAGAAAGGCTGATACGCTCGATGATCTTAAAAGGAAAATCCAGAGAATCAACAAGCGCGTCCGCGTGGTATATTTACTCGCTCATTACGTTTATTACGTTCATTGACATCCGTAAAACGTTCCTTTCATCCAGATGCCCACGGAAGAGCTCTCAGGAAGGAAAATTTAAAGTAAAGACATCGTTGTTAGCATCCACGAGCACATTATTCCTCATCTGTTTCACTCATCGAGAAACCCACCCTCAGGAGACACCTACTTTCAACAGACACCGCTAAATCAAGATTATACATCTGGGAAAATGAACATGAGGAATTTTCCACTTATGATACTTCAAAAGCATCACTGCTCCCTACGATACCTCAACTGTATCTCGTAAGAATAGATTCTCTCACTGGAAACATCAAAAAAACGTCAAAGACTCTTCACCGACTTAACGGAAACCACCCGCGCCACTTCGGAACGAAACAAATGAACGCGATTTAGGCTTACGAGTAGGAAAGTCCGGCTCGTTGATTCGAGGATCGTTTTGCTGATCCTCGCAGAACACCGGATCAACCAAAAACAATCCAAACAGCAGAGTCAAAGTCGTTGCCAGCATCCTGGATGATGTACCCTTCTTCAAGAACATCTTGTTGCTTATCCAAATATTCCTTCTTCCGAGGAAGAATCCTCGATTCGCTTTTTAACTTCCGCCTCAAAATCCTCGAAGTCTCGAAAGTGCTGGAGAAGTTGATCTTATTCCAAACTGTCCTTCGTCCTTTTCACCAGTAACTTTTACGTCCGGCAGTTGGTCGTTCTTCGATTTTCTATAAAAACTCTCACCGACTTTACCCTTGTCTCTCGTGTTTCACCCTTTGATCGTTTTCCACGGACAACTTTTTATTACATCGCGAATAGCTGCACCCTGTTCAATCGTAGGTGTTCGAGGCAGGATTGATAAGACGCGACGAACTGTCAGGTTAATGGATATTTAAAGTGACGTTGGCTTGGTGGCTCGTTTCTGATAAACTAAAGACGGGCCCCCTTCATATTCTGTCTTATATGCGAGTGTTCCCCTCCTCTGTGGGCTTCTCTACTGTCTGCTTCAAAATGCTGCCGCAACAATCTCTCCTTCTATTTCCTCCGCTCAAACTCCACTAGTTTGTGCACACCTGCGTGAAAGAGCTTCTAGGCATAGAAGACGATTTTTCGAAAGGTTCTGTTTGTTTGTTTCCGTTTGCATTTAGGCCTCGGTTAACGTGTTCATATAACCCGCCACTTTGCGGCGCGATTTTTGAACTATGATGTAAATATCGTAATATCATCCGTGCCGATGATATAATTTTTACGTAGACGCTTCCATCGATAATGGATGAATACAGAGCCGATTTTCGGCGGTGTTGGTATTCGGTCATTTTTCTACTAACTGCATGCGTTTCTGTTAACCTTTCGATCGGAGTTTAAATAAGAGTTTGTATCATTCGAACAGAAATAAATGAGGGTCTTATAAAAGATGAGTTTTTTATTATGGTAAATAATATTAATATAAATGATGTTCGGTAACGTTGAAGTTTTACATTTTATGATTTGTAATATGCCTCAGTTACTTATGGAACGAATACGACTGTTGAGTTGCGGCGGTTTGTTTTACATTAATATATTATTTTCTGAATGTGACACAGTGCTGACAAACGGTGAAACGTCATTTCTGCATTGCCGTTATGAAAGACGATTAAAATACGAATTAGGCTGTCCGGGTTAGTTTTCCAATTGCGCAATGAACAGGAAACATGACGAAATATAACACTAATTCCCAGAAAATGTGTCTGCACCCACGAACGAGGAGAATGAATTTTGCGTAACACGCTTCCGGATCGCCGCTCGAATGGCCCATCAAAAGCTCCCCGATGACATTAACCTCACCGTGAATCATTGAGTTTTCTATTATTGTGAAATTATCCGAACAGAAATGTGATTCGTTCGGGTGATTTAATCACCTTTTTACGATCTGTAATCTGACAAGTCCAGGAATAATTTTCTGGTGTACTTCAATTTGGTTTTCGTTGCAAATGGATTATTAAGCATTGTTTGAGGTCTTTTTCATAAACGAAATAAAATGATTGTATAATGTGTCGAACATTCTTATAGGATAAAATAAGAAGAACGATGAGGGAAGTCGTTAAAACCTTGGAAGTACAATAACTAATTATAATTATAATAATTTCATTCAGTTACATTAATAACTTTATTGGTGTTACGGTGTGTTCCATAATCGTGTATTTTTCATTTCTGTGTGTATCCTCTTTAACAATAGATTAACTAATAGATGATATCTAAATTTTCCTTTGGATTTGTTACTTGTTGTGAATTTGTAATACGTCGGTAGCTCTCCGAAGTTGTCCTTGATGCTGATCGTGCACAACATACGCGACAAATTATTTGCAAATGAATGGCAAAGAAAAGTGCATCCTGTCGAATTGAATTGAGACATTGAAATTTATGAACGATAAAAGCGTTATATTTCATCGACCACTACGTTCAGTTGCGAGTTTAAGCATTGATTATATAGAAAATCAAAATTTCTTATTCTCATACTAATTCGTAAAAATCGATATACATTTATCGTAACGAGCTTGTTAAATATTAATAGCATAACTTTAATTACAGACAGGAGAATAATTATCCAATATTCTTTCCTCGATTTACTATTCGGTAATAATTTTTTTTGTAATTTCTCACATCGTTAAGAAACACAATATTTTCTCACAAAGAATGTGCACCTCCTTCTTCGGTATAAATTACCATATTTTTTCGAGGAGGATGTTATTCTCTGACAAAATTAAATACTAGCTATACAACGCTCACGACTCACCGTCGGCTCTTTTTTGAACTTATACTCGTTTTACGAGGTTTCGAGAGAAATTCTAGAAGAGCAAATCATCTTTGTCGGACAACTCACGAAGAGAATATTCTGTCGACATCAAATTCCGCATCATCGTTCCAAACTTGTGTTTTTATAAGAAAAGAAACGGTTTAAAAAATGGAAGCTGAATACAAAACTAGCAAAACAAAATGTTTTGCGTTTCTGAAATCAATAATTCGTTACTTGGAACACTTAATAAAATAAGTGTTTTCCATGCATTCTGAGTATAGGCGTTTTACAATTTTCTAGCCTTTATATATTTCTTAGAACCGGCACTGAGTACCCTTCGTCGATAGATAAACTAAGGAGACATCATGAATCTTACGCATATTGTTTTGCGCGAAAAATGCGTTGCAGTGCTTCCGCCGATAATGTATCGAACAATAAGTATATTTACGTGATAATACATCGGTAAAGCAAAGAAACGGACTTTGCCAGTGTTCCTCTTTGGCGTTAAAAGAACAGCCGTAAACGTTACAAATCCTTAGCATGTACCTGTGATTAAAAATATTTGCAATTTCTTTAAAATACTACGAAACGGAAAGGAAATGTAACGTTCTCAAGTTTGTCTCGAAATATTTGTTCTTTCTAGATAACAAAGAGTGATAAAGTATTAAAAATACTATGGTTCGGATATTAGATAAATCCTAATTTTTAAATTTTAATCGTATTTATAGAATAATATGATAAATTAATTCTAATTAATTTTCTCATTGTAGTGTTACCTACATAAGAATCTGAAACAAAGTGTTTCGCACTTTTATCGTGCTCTTCTGTAACGTACTTCACGTAACTTACACAACAAAGATAATTTTTATCGTTATTATTAGAAGACGCAACATAATGAAAAAATCGTGACGAGCTGACCGAAATGGAACTCTGCGTAACAAGCTGCCGCTTGTATATTACACCTCGTAATGTTCCACGTTGCTGCAAGACACCTTCAATGACTCGTCCGGGTCTCTAATTTCTTCTTGGGCTCTTTCTCAAGAATACTATTATTCTGGTAATTGGTCGTAGAGAAAAAAAATCATAGTCGATACATTAAAACGTTGCTTTAATGAGTTTAAGTAACAACGTCGTTTTCACTGGAATTTGCAATGTCATGTTCAATTAACGTCTAATTTTTTTATTATCTACGAAACAGTAGAAAAATTACTAATATCTTATTTTATAATTTTATAGATATAATTAATGTAACATTATTTGTATTCTGAATTCAATTCATATATTTGAATGATTTTCTTTTATGGAAATAGTACGAGCGAACGTACTAATTTGCAAAGAAATTGATATAATCGTAATTGGAGTCACGGAACTTGACCGAAACAAGTTTAACTCGTTCTTTCATCGTAGGAATTTTCTATTTTAGAATCAGAGTTACTTCAAAATGCGCGCGATTAACGCAATAGCACGGATAAACCACGTGAAAGTGTTATTTTGTTTATGTACAAGTTTATTTTATCTTTCGCGAAAAGAAAATAGACTCTATCGAGCACTGCGCCTGTGCAACGGTTTCTCCACAGGTCCAAATGTATGCCTGATAATATCTCTGCAGGAATAAAATTCCTCATTCCCTTTAATTGAAACTTCATTAACATCTCCTTCGTTATAATTTGCTAATTCTGCTCGTAATTTGTTTGACTCGGTATCACTCAATATGAAGTTGTTTAAATTATAATAAAAGAGTTGCGACAATAAGAACAAAATAGAAAGTGACTGGGAATCTTGCAAACTGACAGGTGTAAAGTTTTATATAACTTCATAAAAGTTTGAAAATCTTGTATAATCGAGTTACGGAACAATATTAATCGCGTTTTATAACACTAACGTTAATATAAAAAGCAGAAGTAGTAATAGTATCAATCTTAGAAATGAAGAAATCCAAGTGTAAATATTGCAAGAGCTTCTGGATGCTTTCAATTACACAATTATTTTGCGATGTTTAATAAATTTGTTGTTAATATTGTAATAATTGATAGATATGAAGTAGTATAAAAAATACAACCGACGAAGTATAGAATCTATACTTTGCCTGTGGCAATGCTATATAGTAAATAAACGAGAGAACTATTATTCTGCAGTCGGTAAATGAGGAATTAATGCAAAATGATTTTATTTTTAGGCATGACAAGAACATGGAGAATGAAACAGATGGTCCCTCTAGCGGGGGAGAATAGTCTGCACTTAACAAGACGAGGAACCAATCGAAGTTTTGCTACAAAAGGATGTGACATATTGCCTATCCACAGGCGCGCCATGACTAAGAACTTCTAATATTTTGAACGAATTAAATAATATAAACTTAGGCAGGAATATTATTTGCCCAATTGTTGCCCAATTAGTTGTCATCCCCAATTTTGTTTCTCTTCCTTTTAACTGATCCTTTCTTCAAGGCTGTTTCAATTTATTTTAAGAGTTCACAAACAATCGAGAAACTATTTTTTAAAGACCTACCGAATGATATGCACCTAGATCAACTTGGTTTCGTGTCTACACTCCTGTCACTATTCTTTTCGCAAACTCCTTGCACTCATTTTCCTTGTACTGTTCCTTCGAAAAAGTGGCGGATAAAATTATGGATGTACATCGACTCTGATTTAGGCAAAATTCATGTAGAAAGTATTCAATTATTTAAAAATTGAAAGAATGAACAAAATATTCTTCGTACGCCGAGAGATTTCATAGTCACAAGGAGTACGGTCATAAGCATATCAGGACCTGTACCGTGCCGACAGATTAAGGTCACGAAAACATGTTGTTATATGCGAACAAGCCAGTCAAGCAGAACAAAAACCTATGTAATTTAGCGTAGAATTCGAGCATAGTTTTTGAAAATTTAGTAAACATTTCAACTGGTAGCGCATTAGAATCGAAAATGACGTGTAAACAAGCCCTGTGCTCCCAGTACGTGATTAGTGATGTTTATTTCCTACTAGACATGAATATTGTCACCCTCTTCGGTAATTTCTCGAAAAACTTTATAAATATTGCAGGCGAATCTAACAAAGGATTAATAACTTAATATCCTACACTGAGGAAACGGAAGACTACGTTGGAACATTAAAATATAATGCTAAATAATAACGATCGCTATTTAATTCCAGCAGCGAATTACAATAGTTAGAATTTAACACTATAACTGGTAACCACAGCAAGATTAAGGTAATTATCTTAAAAGTCGCCGGTCGTATTGTACTTAATGAATTAATACTCATATATTGCGAAAGGTTTCAAAGTAATGCTGCAAGATATCAATTGTTGCATGGTTCCGCAAAACCGTATTAATTCGGAAAAATGTAAATTTAACTCGTCAGATGTTCGATTCGATATCAATAATATGAATATTTTGCAAATTGTACCAAAATATTGCAAAGATCCGAAGAAAAGTAAAATGTTACTTACGTATTGCGTTGTAACACCTTGCGCTATGTTGTTCCCCAGTGAGCGTGCCCGTACTTGTCTAACAGCAAGGTCGTCTGAACGGTGACTCTGAATTTCGTAAACACACAACAGTAAAGTTGCGAGTAACTTCGTAAAAGTTCATAATACCAGTATAATTTCGTTTCGGAACAATAATAATCGCGATCTTGCATCACTAAAATCGAAATATGAAGCTATATTACAATTATTAATGTTGTAAATGAGACAAGTAAAGCGTAAATGTCGTAAGACTTCGCGGATGTCCTTAACTGCGTAGTTATTTCGCAATGGTTACTAAAGTCGTAATTCATATTGTAAAAATTGATAGATATAGAGTGGTTGAATTAATGTTAATTAGTAGATAAACAAGAGTACTATTATTTCGCAATTGGTAATGAGGGAATAGTGTAAAATGAAACACAGCAGATACGTCTTGACGGCACCAAACGAAGACAGGTAATGAGACAGGTGCTCCCTCTAGCGCGAGGAGCTCCCCCCTCCATGCGGCTCAGCTCTCGCCTGGTGGGGGAACAGCGGACCAATCAGGAAGCAGCGTTATCAGGCGATATACTGCCTACGCACAGGCGAACCGAAATCAGACCCGGTTTCTAACCGTATTCTTACGACGAAGCGAAATGAATTAGTTAAGAAGTGTATTCTTCGAGATATCGAGAGTCGAGAGTCGAAGATTGTATCCAGGATAACGTTTAACAGGATACAAACAAAAAGAAAGGAGAGTCTGGAAGAGACTGCGCTGGAGTTAAAAGTCTCGTGTTTGTTTATCTGCGAATCGTTGTAACTTTATAATAAAGGGCCTATTCTTTTATAAAATGTCGAGTGGCGAATCTCCCCGTCACAATAGTATTTACTTCATTCTGTAAATAAAATATGTATACTACTTACAAAATATTTTACTTATGGAATATTATATAGAAAATAAATTGTTAAAACTGAACCACTTTTCAGGATCATTCAAAATGAATCAAGTGATGAATAATAGGTCTTTATAAGATATTACAATGTTATGATAATGATTCGTTAAAAAAGTCTTGTTTAAATATTAGCAATTTTCCAAAAATTGAACTTTGAATCATTATTCCATGATTGACTACAAGACGACAGTATTTAATACTTAATCTACGACATTAACTTTACATTTAAAAAAAAAATATTTAATAAGAAACTTTGAGAAGAGGTGCAGCACGCGATAGGTGGCTCGAAAGGGGAAAAAATATGAACACGCAACGATGCACTATCATTGTTGCCTCAACGAATTTGAGGTATGAAATACTACGTCGCCAAATCGAGATATGCCAAACTGCGAACTTGTCTTCGATGAGCACGTGCCACCGCTGACACTCATTTCTATTATTACACCTTTCGTTTCCTTTCCTGCACGGCGCAATCGGTCACTTTGATACTTGCTTCGTATTAATCGCATTACACGAACTCCTTTTACGTTAATGAAGCTCTTTATACGGCGAAAAGCAACGTTACAACAGCGCCGATCGTAAAAATTAACTTCCAACATTTACATAAACCTACATCATCGAGTGCAATAGACGTATCCCATAAAACGTCAACAATAGAATCGTTTTTAAATATAAATCTCTTCTCACAGTTGTATTACAAACCCCGATTTAACATATCATAATAAACGTCAACATATTCCTCGTACAATTTTAATATAGAACAACACATCCCCTTCTTTCTTTCTTAAAATCACAACACAGATTTTAAATCGTACACTATAAAATTGTACTTATTCGTTAAACCTGGAATGCGAATAAATTATGACGCGGTGCAATGTTCATTTAAGACCATGCGATTGCGTAATTCGTAACAACTGTAACGAACTATTTCTGGCTGTGGATCCACCTCGATTAATCAGACTTTTCCACTTAAGGTCGTCGTAAGACCTTGCCCCCTATTACTTCACGCCGCGAGCAGAGCTTAAGGGGCGCGAATGCTCGTAGAAGAAAAAGAAGGAAAAAAGAATATCTGACTAATCCTTAAGATCGCAAGATCCGCCGTCATGACTCGCGAATGACTGGGTCCATGGCCCAGATCTCGGTGCCCTTCCACGATCGCGTATAAAAACCTGGAAGGAATGCATCGTCCACTCGCAATCGTTACTTTTCCACCGATGCGCGTAGATTCGTCAATTTTCCCCGATGCTCGTCCTAGAATCGCGAAACAATTGAACACCGTTCCGCAATGATACTCCATTCACGTTCGCGTTAAGTCGATCAACGTTCTCTAAACGATCGTACCGAAATATCCTGGAGGACGAGCAAAAGATCGTACGCTTGAAATCTCGCGTGTTAATGTGCACGATCTTGTTCTGCTTCCTGCTGATCTTCATTGTGACCGCCATCGTATTGGTGCTGTTCTTCAAACCGATATACATCTGGGAGATTAGGACGATTAATTAAGAAACTACACAACGATCGGCTTCTTTCCTGCAATCGAAGAACTGTTCATAAAATCTGGGTATCAAATTTCCCCAACTATTACTAAGGAACGATAACATAATCCAAAAGGAAGCAAGTGTAAACATAGAAAAATGAAGGCACTGCGGGTGACATTGATGGCGCTGTCTCTGGTGACCCTGACAAACTGTCAAGGTTCTCTGCTGGAGATGTCACAGGATCTTTGGGCAAAGCTTCTGGAAGGTGCTCTGACGAAAGTTGGCAAGCTGGATCCGCTGAGAGTTCCTGTAGTCAAAGTAGATCAGTCAGAGGGCAACACGAGTTATAGAATGATCCTGAGGAACCTGGAAATTCAAGGATTGAACGACTCGACGTTAGAAAGTATTCACATCGCTCGAGGGAGACTGAAATCAAACCTGAGCGAACTGGAAGCAGGCTACGTTAGCTACAGTGATCTTCGTGATCTCGATTCTATAAGGTACAGATTCCACACTCTCGTGAAGGAGCCGAAAGTCCAGAACGAAAGCTTCGAAGCTATTGTGTCGGCTGTAAATCAGGAGAACAAGTTCAAAGCCGAGGTGGCGACCTCTCAGGAAGATCGTTTGGACAGGTTCAAACAATATGATCCTTTCATGTTGAAGCTTCAAGAGGAGCAGATGAAGGCAGATCATTCCTCGGAGAAGGTCGAACAGAAAGGATATAATCAGGAATCGACTTACGGTACGTTCAACATGGCAGGGGCCAAGGTGTCCTCGCAACAGAACAGTCGAGTTGCAGAGAATCCGAGATATTCGCCGGATGTTCAGTTGATCTATGCTCTCAGCGCGATGAACGCTGCTGCTGAAAGAAAGAACGGCGAGGAACAACAACCTGCCGATTGCCGTGGAAATTGTCAGCGGAGAAAATCGTATTCCGAAGGAACCGATCGTCTGGCAGGCAGGAAGGAGACTTTCGAGGAGAGGCGTTTCGGTGAAAGTTCCAAGGACGTTGAGGTTTCCGCGTCGGAAAATGTCGAGACGAAAGTGAGGAGTCAGGAACAGAGAATCGTTCCTGGATACGTCGCGAGAGATCAGATACGTCAGGAGGAAAGAAGGACGAAGATGCCGTTGGAGGAAGAGCCTGGTTATATCGACATCGTTTACGCGGATGGAAAAAATAATGGAAGCGTAAAAAGATTCGGCAATGCCAGGATGGACTCGAAGTACGATGCTAGGGTTTATGGTCTTCGAGATCTGATGAAGGTAGTTTTTAACGTAAAATATATCGTATTCCTTGGTATTTTGAAACAATTGAACAAAACCTCGTTTTTCATGGGATCGTTAAAACCGTTTCATTATTCATAAAGGACATTCGCGAAAATAGAAGATTCATTACTCACAACTTCACCGAAGGCGAGTCCTTGACGAAGAGAAACGAGGCATTTAAGACTGCTGTAGAAGGAAAAGAGTTAAAAGATCTAATCAGATACGCGAAGGAGTATCAGGAGAAACAGGGATACTTCGAGGAAGGAATGCAACTCGTATATCATTACGGTGGAATGGAGTCAAAAAATTCCGACGATGGTAAAAACGTTCAAGGAACCAGGAGGTACAAGCGAGCACACAAAGAGGATGATGCTGATGTAACGTCGTTTTTTATTACCTTTTGCAATGATGTTCTGTTTGGACGTAAGATTGGCAGGTTTATTTGAACTTTTTTTTCAAGGAGGATGTAATCCACATCATTCTAAAAATACGCGTTCCTCTGCTTCGAGTCAAATCGCAATATCAACTGATGGGGAAGGTAGACAAAGAAATCCTAAGAGGAAACGGACAATTCAATGGAAACTTTAGTAAGAATTTTCGATAATTCGAATAACATTGAACTACCCAGAGATTATTCAAAGTAGTGGTTTTTTCAATAATTAGTACTTTTCCTGAACAGCTGAACTAACTGCCGATTTTACCGTGGAATTGAAAAAAATTAAAGACGGCTTGATGATCGTGCGTGCAGCCAGGAGTAAACTCGTTGCCAAAAAACAGAATGTCACCCTTGAAGGACTTGACGAAGATGGCCCCGTAAAATCTATCCTGAGTCACAGTAAGTGTCAATTTCACAATTTTTCTTTTGCTTTATAACACATTTTATAATTCTGCATCGTAATATTTATTCCATTTGCCTCTCTTTGCTATTTAAATGGTCATTTTAAAAAATGTAAATATTTCACCGAATCATACTCACGATAAAATTCAACGGAAACTTTAAATTCTCTGAAGACAGCGAGTAATCGAATATGCCAGGTGCAGTGGATAGAAACAAAAAGTTAGGGATTTCCACGGAAGCAATTACGTAAATTTTAGAGCCTTTAAGCTTCAGCAAATACTCTCGTCTTACTAAAAAATTTAATTCTCCTTTTACGAACACAAACGGAAGGCATAACATTTTCATTGAAGTGCATGCAAAGTGCATTTGTGAGTCAGCGATACTCGATCACGGTTGAACGGTAAGTGGAGGCATTAAAGCCGGTTCGAAGCATTACATAAAACTTCTTTCGTTTGTTTTCGTTACGTCGCTGTCTCGCCATTCGATCTCATAATTAGCAAACGACAGAGGAAAGAGAAGAAAAGAGGAATTCCGTCGAGGAAAGTGGCGGTCGATGGAACGCTGAATTGCGTGATACTGATTATCGAAGAGCATTTTATTTGACAATGCGTGCACGCGTGACCGAACCACGAAACGTTATACGCGTAATTACATAAAACGCAGGTGAATGCATTGATGGAAAATATTGTTTATCTCGGTGGGAATTCGATAGAAACGAAAATACTACTCTTTCTTAAAAAAAAACATGGGATACTTGAAACGTTACTTTGCAGGAGGATCGTGTTTCATTGTCTCTTTTGCCTACCGTGGTAGAGGCTTTAAAAAATAGTTCAGAATTTAAACGTAAATTTTTTAAAATATTTAACAATATATTTAAAATATATATTTAAAATATATGTCCGATTAATGAATTGCTATGTTTATGTATTCTATGAAATGGAAATGAAAGGAAAATATTGTTCTTTTCGTGAAAATTAAGCCGAACCGAAAATTATTCTTCTTGATAAAAAAGAATAGTAAAAATACTGGGCTGCAGGAGAATCTACTCTCTCTTCTACGTATTGTAAAAGAGAAAGGTTTGCAGTATCATCGCAAAATGCTAACGTTAATTCGTGCAGAGTTGTTAAAATTTGTAGCTTTTTCTATATTCGCGTTTAATTTGTGAATTATTATGTTCTTTATTACGCAAAAATTAATAACCCACATGGTATTAAATTGTTCTTTCACTTTTCGTGTAAAAGAGAAAGGACCGAAGCAGCATCGTGAAAGCATCGCGCAGATTACGCCCAACATATATTTTTTCCAATTATTTGTCATATTCAACAGTTGCGTGCAATTCGCAAAGTATTAAATTCTTGGTAGCATAAAAAAAACTTTATGAATATTCAGTTAAATTGAAAACCGCGTCTCTTATTGCCAAAACCGTTGAAAATCAGTTGCAGAAAAAATTGGGATTCACTCTCTCTTCTATACGTTACAAAGGAGAGTAGCTTGAATTAGCATCCCGAAAAATTGCCACAAATTCCAACTTGTTTTTTGCAAATCTGTATAATTCTTAACTTGTGTATAAAAATCACGAAAAATTGCACATCTAAACCAATAAAAAATTAGTATTTCGTTCGAAATCAAACTGCTACTTTCACTCTCTTCTCTGTGCACTAAAAAAAGAAACTTTCGTAGTTTAATAATACTTTCAATAATGTGGTTTTGAACATTATCAATTTGACTGCATCATAATTTATAATTTCGAATTAAATCAGAAAGGCATAAGCAATTTTAACCGCAAAACACTCAATATATATTTTACAATTGAGCGGAAATGCGATGATTGGTAAAATAATATCTTATTACACGTAATAACACATCGATTAGTGCAATTTTCAATCCCAGGGAATTGTTTTGAAATCAATTACCCGCTTCGTACAGTGCATACAATAAATATTGCTAAATCTATCTGTTGCAACAAATTTCCATAACTAGCGATATGACAATGCAAAAATTGACCTAAATACTCTACTGAAGGAAAACTATTCGCGTAACTCATTTCGATGTCCAACAATGCAATGAATCAGGTTCAGGCAACAATTTGTGGCTGTCGCAAATCGGTACAAGTTCATTTTTAGTGGTAGCGTGGAATTTCCCAACTATACTTGACATTATACCCCATTAACGAGATAATTCGCGGTCTCTGTGTTGGCATCGGATGTTGATTGATCGTCCGAGTCATTTGCGGTTATATATTTGTTATTGTTCTCGGATCCAAGTGAAAACAAAGAATAAAATCACTCACCGGCGAAACTCGTATAAATTTATCCTCATTGCAAAATTGCTCACCGAGAAGTACCAATTCATTTTCCATCAGTCCATTGCTAAAGGAGAGAAAGAAACGGAGAATTAAAAAAAACGTGTTTTGAAGTATAAACAAGACGCGAAATTCATAGAAAACTTATGGGGAAAAGAAAGTAAAAGCGATCAAAACGGAAGCGACGTTAAGCGAACGCCGCAAATCAAGGAAAAGCATTCACCGTGACGTTACGCCCTTAAGGTGAACCAGTTCGTGATCGTTGTATCGCGTAAATACTAGATTCGCTTTTATTTTTTATTCGACAGGTTTAATGGCAGCCGAGGCGGTCGCCGCGATGCTCGCCGATGACTTAGCCACGAAGGCACTCAATGAAAAAACAGCCGATGCGATGATCTACAGGATGTACAAAAATCTCCCGGCAAATAATTAGCTACCGATCGAGGACGGCCTGTCACGCGACGAGGTTTCGATGGACACGGACATCTAGGCATTTATTTAATCGTCAATGTATCCACTGCTTTCACTCTTAATTATTACACTACTCTCTAGTTTCATAAATTATATAACGATCTTCCTCACGGCTGATCGCCGATCGGAAGGATACCTTTTAAATTATTCCATTAATTATTTATTTATGTATTAATCTACATATTTATTTATTTATTTGCCCAAGTTTTAGTCTTTCTTTTTAACGGTTTATATATTTGTTAACACGCTACGAATTTAATTGTTTACTTGACATTTTAGGTTTCACTTCAAATAGTACGAATCAAAATGAATTTGTGTCGAGAATGCAGTTAAAGTCGATCGGCATTTAATGTAATAACAAGCGAATGGATAGTATGTAACGGTGTAATGTTAATTATTAACGTAATTATTAATATGTTTGTTATAGTTCTCCAATGCATAGGTTAACAGCGTGTACAGCAGGACTTTTTTCTTTTTACGATTACAGGTTTATTATTAAATAGTGTAAAATGCGCGTATCACATCATTAACGTGTTATGTGTACCAGATAGTTTAAGGACAGGTTACATGGGTGAGTTGCGAGAGCGTTTCTCAATGTTATGTACAGTCTGCTCCATTCGTAATACGATAGCGGAACGGGACAAGATTCATTGAGGAATTCACGCAATCGCATTTGGAAAATTAACGGAGTTACACCATCGATGCCTGAGTTCGTCGACGGGGAAAGCGGCTGTTAATAGTTTCACACAAACGCGAATAAATTTCATTCTACGTCCGGATTAGGAGACGCGATTCGTTTATATTAGTGGACTTTCTAATACCATGGTTGCGATACATTGTTATTTATACTGCGTGTATAATTTCTGTAGATTATTAATAATCTATTTTTAACGTTAAACAAATATATATCTGATCGAATGAAACTTACTCTGTTGATGATTTATTGCGATACCTTTTTGCTGTCAGTGTACGTAAGTAGTATACCTATCATACGAGACATGGAACAGAGGAATATTATAGAAATTATTTATTGCATCTAATAGTTGTGTAATTATGAAAGACAATGTGATTGCTTCGAGAAAATTGATTGTAACGAAGACTCACCTCGTAGAAAACAACAGAATTGCAAATACATCGAACGATTCTTCCGTATCGGAAGTTGCGAAATAAAAATTGAAGACTTTCTTCGGCAGAAAATTACGGGACGGAGATCGTCGTCTTCTATCGTCGATCTCCAAAGCATCGAATTGCGAAGCTGCGTTGCGCAGGACCGAGAAGGCCGCAAAAGCGATTACGTTAATGACAAAGTAAAGTCAGGTGGATCGTCGTCGCAATTCTTGGTCAATGGCGAGAAAGGGAAAAATTGCCGAGGAGAAGACACGACGATGAAAACAGCGATCGTCGTGAAAAATGCCTCGAATACTTTTTATTCCGCCCTTAGGAGAGACCAGCGCAAACTTGAAAACCCGTTCGCCACTGTCATTACTGCGCTCGTTTCAACTTCATTCCGATCGATCTGTCCGTAACAAAGTTTCCCTAAATCAATCTGAAGAGCAAGTAAATCAATCTGGCCGAGAGACTTGGAAACTTTCCCTGTCAAAGGGAGACAAAAATTCTGTCTTGCCGTAAAGATTCCTGATCTTTTAACGTTCAAACTTGACGTTGCAAATTTATCACTTTTGGTGCTACCAGTTCGCAAACATCAAACGAATCAATTAACGATCAGGGATCAATCGATCCCAAAGATACAGTCAAAAACTTTTCCATCCATTATATTACCTCCATATCATCAAAATCAATTATCTCCAGCATACCTAGTCTTCCGAGCTCTCCGCGTTAATGAAATCGACAATATCAAACGAGTCAAACAATTGACAATTACCAGATCATTTGTTGATCTCAGAAATATAGTCAAATACTTGTCTACCCATCATATTACCTCCGTATCATCGAAATCAAGTATATCCAATATACCTGCTTTTCCAAGCTCTCCCAATTAATGAAATCAACAGTACCAAACATATCGATCAATTGACGATTACAAGATCATTCGTTGATCTCAGGAATACAGTCAGAAACTAGTCTACCCATCGTGTTATCTTCATATCGTCAAAATCAAATGTACCGAGCTTGCTCAGACTCCCAAGCCCACCAAGTTAATAAAATCCCGACCTCGGGCAATTTCGAGAAGAAAAACCCGTTGTCCAGGTGCAGCAAGCATCAGCAATCAGCATCAAGTAGCACCAAGCAGTACCAAGATGCCTACGGCCCTGACTGAGTTAAAAGGAGGCATTCTACCGTGATAAATTCACCATCCCCGCGGGTAGTGGGGCATTATACACGCGGAGAAAGTGCACTTAGTTTATATATACCCGTGCACGGGGCCATCGTACGCATTTTCAATATCGCTGTCGCTTAATTGCGAGATCATAGACGCACGATATTGTCCGCGCGAGTTCAACGGAAGAAACGCGATCGAGGAAACGTCTGACTGATCATCTGCACTCAGGATGTCGAGGCTGATCGGTTTTCTCGTGTTTGCCGTTTGTGCAGGGATGAGGATGACTCTCGCGGAATTGCGTAAGTGCCATTTTTTCTGATTATTTGGCTATTAGAAGGAATGAGATAAAGGTGACGCTGATACGAGATTCTATGGGATTTTGAGGAGATTGGACTAATTGTAAGTTGTGGAGGTAAAAAATTAAGGTTCGAAAATTGTTAGGGGGAAGTTTGAATAGTGCGGAGATTCCTGATAGAGAAATTGAGGCGTTCGTTGTCGGATGATGCTGATATTTTGTTTCGCGGAGATTTTAGACGATTTAGAGATTGTGGCAGTAATTATTAGTTTATCTTCATGGGACAGTTTCTTTGTTTCTATGATTAGGTAATTACTTTTTTCATTGACATATGACTCGAGGTTTGACGAGAGTTGGCTGAAAATACGTAAAATGTCTGATCTGAATACCAATTTTTCTATTCTTCGTATAAATTCTGATTCTAATAACATTTAATTCCCGTTATTATGTTCGGTGTTAATTACACGTTTGTTCGGAGACGCAGAATGAAATTATTAGACGAGGCAAAAAAAGGAGTTTCTATGCTATCTTTTTAATTTCTGATCACGAGCCTCAAATGATTCCCACTAGATACGTGTACTTACCTTTATAGTTCTCAAATCTAATCAGTCATACTGTAATTACAGAATGTCAACATGCCTATATGCACAGAACGTTTCATGAAAGTAAAACGTGACGAGGATATAATTCATGTAAATTAAATGATCGCTACATAACTGTCTACTTTCGTTGAACGTGAAATTTACAAACTTTTGACTCTGATGAAAGTTATTTGTTATTTATAGTAATATTTGAGACTGGTCAATCTAAGTATTAAACAATTTTCAGTGAGCGAATATTCTTATAAAGCAGTTCAGATGCAAATTGCAGCATGACATAAAACTGTGCTAATTAATATAGTTGAGTCGTTGTTACATATATGCAGTGACCTAGAAATGTTAATAAGAAATGTACTTCCATTCGATTAAAGTCAATTATCACTTTTTCTCCCAGGAAAAATGAAATCTCGTGCACAACTGCCAATTTTGCAATAACTTCGAAATGATTACGTAAAAAGACACAAAAAAATCTAAATTATCACCATGGTAGAAAAATAGCTGATGGGAAATTCAAATATCCTCGTCAAGGCAACTTTCATCTTCGGGCATGCATAAATTTGTCTGCATGCAAAGTCTACCTGCATCGGTCTACGTTCTGTACAGCCTCATAAAAAATACTCTGTTTTACTAATTTAAAAAAAAATAGAAAAAGCTTTTTATTATGTGACATTCATACTAGCTATGTAGTTAAATTAAATTTTTACATGTTGCAACGTCAACGAATACTATTGACAGAAGTTTAATACATGCACTTCTTAACACATTGAATGCCATGGGGTCACTGGTGACCGGCGCTATTAAATGCAATAAAATTTTGCATGACTTTTAAATTGTAATATTCGCGAATTTTCTAATGCATTCAATATTGAAATATTGGCATTAAAAGTGTAAAGTCCTGCTGACTGCATGACTACTTGTGTCTTTAAGGTATCTGCTTTATAAATATGTGGTTTTAATAGAAAAAGTTTCACTTCTGTAAAAATGATGAAACCAGCGAAACATCGGTGGCGTTCAACGTGTTAAGTGATATAGGCGAAAATTCTGCTGCTCATTGTCAGACACATTTCCAATACAAACATAATTCTACCAGCTAATCCGTTCAATAATCAAAGACATAAAAATTCACCTCTTTCAACTACATTAGAAATAAAAAAATTGTACAAATATTTCTCAGTAACTAAAGAACAATTCCTCATCCAGAGGTAGAGATTAACTCCACCACCCAAGACTTCCTCATCTCCAAACATCTCTCAGGAAGAGCCTCAAGATTTTTCCTATCGTTTCGTTCTATTCCAACCTCCTCCACCGTTAAATCCAATTTCTGTCCATGACTTTGAAATTCAGGTCGAATGTCACGAGCGTAGCTTCCTTTCACGCTGCTGGATAATCTTTGGTACAATCGGTCCGAATGATCGATCGTCTCCTCGGTCGAGCGGTTCCTAAGTTTTCTAGCTACCGGCGATCTATCGATCACCGATAGCCAATCGATCCTTTCTCGCTTTTGCGGCCACGTGAATTCGCCTTTACGGCGGCTGAAAAAAAAGACGCCCATCCGCGTGACGGCACTTCGTAATTTCACTTTCTACGAGCGCACTTTCGATTTTAGGATCGCCATCGAACACCGTGCAAATCGCCGCTCCCCGTCCGCTCTTACAATTAGTCATCGCGGAGAACTGCTGCGTTCAGTAACCCGGCGTTTCAACATAGTGCATTGACTTTTTCTCGCACTACTCGCGATGGAATGCAGATTTTATGTTACAAAACCGGCGATCGCCTGGCGTTTTGCGTGAGGCTTTTGTCCGCTTGAAATTGTCGGTCGTTGTTGAAGTTGCACGTCATTGAGAGGGATTGTCGAAGAGGATGCATGTATTGTACTATGTACAAGGCTATGTAACAAGACGAATGCAAAAAGCTGGTCAAACAAATAAGCTAAAATATTCGCTTACCGCGAATTTTGCGGCAGATTTTTTTCACAAATCTCCAACCAATCGAAGGTGTTGAACAACCCCTCCAAGTCATGACAAACAATTTTGAAACACCCTGTACAGAGTGTTTTTCATGTAACAACGAATCGATTCGCTAAATTTTGACATAACGGAAATGAAATATTAAACTTGAATTTCAATAGGATTATTAGTTTCTCTATAAGTACCATTCTAAAGACAGGATGGTTGAGAAATAGATTCTTAGCACTTCCACTTCACTGTTTGCGAAATCGCTTTTTACGACTTCTTGTTAGAAGTAAAGTGGATAACTTTAATCAATTACGTGTCGTTTGTTATTCTTTCTTTTATTTTTCTACCTGAAGATTCATGAAACGTTAGTGATACAAACTCCTCGTTATGGATTCGCATCCCTTAAATGAATTCCTAAATTGGAAAACTTAATTTTCAAAATCAATTAATATATATCGTGCACTCATAGTACAAAATACGAATTATAATGGTTAATGTAACAAAATCACATTGTACTGTATCAGAAATGAAAAGTTAAAACGTGGATTAAATAACACGAGGAAACGAATTTTGTTTTCAGCCCCTGGTGTCCAATCCTGTCCACGTACAAATGATTTGGCTCAGTACGACAGATGCATCCAGCGGCAACTGCAAGCTATCACACCATATCTCGCGAAAGGGGTGCCATCCCTAAAATTACCAGCTTTGGATCCTCTCTATCTCCCGTCGTTGACAGTGGACCGTAATCTGGAGGCCCTCAAAATCAAAGCAAACATGAGCCAGATTCGCGTATACGGAGCGACTAATTACATAATTGATGATCTCAAGGCAAATCCAAATGATCTCACGGTATCCATTAAGGTCCAGCTGCCTCATGTTCATGTTAACGGCGACTACGACGTTCAGGGAAGGTTACTGTTGCTGCCCCTCAATGGTGCCGGAAGTTTCAAAGGGAACTTCAGTAAGGATTACGCTTTTTAATTAAAAAAAATTACACTTTAATCATAACACCGTATCATTGTCAGTGAAAAGAAGTAAGCAAGTTACTTGTTTGTTAACAAATATTTTAACCCCCTGCCCTACGATTTCTTTTCTCACTGCATGCGCAATGACTCAGAATTAAATGCTGAAATAAAAAATTACCATTGATTTATGATATAACGTACAACTTAATGCAATATTACTAGTACAGAGATAATTTGATTGTCTCGTAATCGACTAATATTTTCAGTTTAACAGTTTCTGGAAAAGTTCAAAATTTCCTATTTCATTCACCGCGTCACGAGCGTCACACGTTATTGTAGGGCAAGGGGTTAAACGTGATTTAAACTTGCGTAGAATTTCTATTTTGATTTGCACAATTATCTCATTGCGATGATTTTATTTCAACTCGGGTATTTATCTTGTTAACGTAAAGTATTTTGTGCAAAGTGGTAACACGACTGATCCTTCGGTTATAATAATACTTTCCCTAAAAAATAGAACTTAATACAAGCTCATAGAAGAGCTTCAGCGAGCCTATTGTCTTTGATAAGTTGTCTGATCACACTGTCTTAAGTATCTGTATGTTTCGCTCATTTTTAAAGATCAATCAAAATCATATTTTGACATAATTGCTTCTAATTTGTCCTTTTTTTTGCAGCCAACACAGAAGCGCAGGTAAATGCCCAAGGAAAAGAGGTGACGGACAAAAACGGAGTGCAGAGGCTCGAAATCGACAGGCTCATAACGAAAATTCGTGTAGGGGATGGAAATATAAAACTGAAAGCACCACCTTCTCACACGTTGGCCGGTAAATATATATTTTCCGAAGTTCCTTTTCTACACTATCATACAAAAACCCATTTAACGTTGCGTCGGAATATTATAATATTTACATTCTATGTGATAACTTATCTTTTTGTAAACTGTGAATACCATTGCACTCCAATTAACGTGTTAACTTTCATGTCAAATTCGCTTGGAGTTCCATCAAGAAACTCAAACTCAAAGCAGTCAAGTGCTATACTAAACATAATCGTTTTACTTAACAACTGATTACTTCCAAATGGAAGACGGAATATCAACCCTTTGCGGTTGAAAGGATACAAAATGGTTGAAAGAGCGCTCTAAAAAATTACAAAATTATAAATAAGTCGATAAAAAATTACTAAAAATAGAAAGCGATGTCGAGCACAGTCAAACTTATGACCGCAAAGAGTTAAACTAATAGCATTCAAGAATTATTAACCACAAAGTTAACAAAGTCTTGATGTTAGTTCATCTAATATAGTCAATTAATAGTGCAGAATACAATAATTAAAATTCATAATCAATAAATACGTAACGTGCTATCCAACGCGTTAAATAATTCACTCCATTTAGTCAACACCGTAACTTTCTCACGAATAATGACCGATTCGATCTTAAGTTACCTCTCTGTATTACTCTTCAGGCTCCATAATTATTTCCTATTCTGTTCATTTTCGTTTCAGCCGACGCAGCAGCGACATTTTTCAATGCGAATCCACGTCTGGTGCTGGACATCGCAAGTCCAATTATCGAAGATACTGCGGCAACTGTCAGCAGAGCTTTGGCTGCCAGAGCTTTAGGAGTCCTCACCAAACAAGAATTGCTTCCCTAGTCTATAACTTAAACCAGCATTTCTCGAATGATATTTTTCAGAGCTCTCAAGCTCCACGTAATATGCTTAGGAGTTCCGTGATGAAAGAAACTTTAAAGGCTTAATTTGTTATTCGGTGCTCGCTGCCGTTCCATCGGAATTTTTTGTTTTCTTTGATCGTTAGGGGAAAAAATGTAAGGGGACTCCATAATGTTGTTTATTATTTAAAAGAATGTTGTAACGAGTTAAATGAAATGCTGGCTTAAGTTATTGTAGATGGACGGAAAGTAGAGTCGCCGCTAAGATCAGCAAGAGAAGATCTTACCTAGGTATTACGTTTTAAAGCGACTAATGTATTTGTTTAATTTTGTACTTTGTAAGCGTTTGTTATTTTAATCGGGATTCAGCCGACACGTTTTCCGTCGTCGACGTAGATCTCATTAGTCGGACATCATCTAGAATTAATTGAGAAATTCCCAATGATACAAAAACCTCTTTATTCGTTTATCTTGTAATTTATACTTCAACCGTATTTCAATCTGGATTGTTCCTATATCATTTTTTTTTATCACTGCACTATAAATTCAGTAAGACGAAGTGAAAAAATTATTCGCATTACTTACGCAAGGAGAGTGATGCAGAATCGTGAATCAACGATTTTCAGATGTAAATAATGTTTATTCGTCGGGGAATAATTCTCTGTAGGTAAAAGACTTTGTAATTTTATTGGCGACGTCTGTGAAGAGATCTGCCAGCGAGGATTCCAGCACCGGTGTTATTTCGTCCAGGATTAAGGCGTTATTATTGTTTAACAATTCGTTACCGGCCGTACCTATTATTACGTATAGATAAGAATTATTTAATGACAAATAAGCGACGTGCTCGCAATCTGTACAATTTTGTTTCCATGACTTTCGTATAATTGAAGAAAATCTTATTAAATGTTTTACGTGAGAAACATACGTCTGTGTTTTCTATCCAAGTCGTTTCAGCGAATAATCACTCGAATTAAATGAACAAAACCATCTGAAGACTCACCCAGCAACGTGTCACCGCCAAATAGATTACTTAGATGAAGATTAGCATTGCTGATCTTAATCTTCAGCTTCATTTTCTCAAACGTCAGGTACACGTCATTGTCTCTCGAGATTTTTCTCGCCTTTAACACCACCTCGGAGTCGTAGCCGTCTGTGGAAATTGCAGAGAACCTATCTATATTCGATTACGGAGTTATTGGAATTACAGGTCAGCTCGTGACCTTGTTGGCGCGGAATGAAGAAATACCGTGTAATTAATCACAATGGATAAGTAAATGAAATTGTAACGGAAACCTCCGGTATTTTGCATTTGAAATTGAGCCTTACTGAATCTCCCGGTTAACTCCCCGTTTCCTGATAACCTGAGGAGAAGGATTCTCGCGTCTATCTGATATTTTCCTTGGAAGTGCAATTTTTCAAAGCTCACTTTGAAGGTGAAAATAACATTGTCCACGTCGGCTTTGAGATCTCGAACTTTGAACGTCGATGGTCCTGATACCTAATTAGTAAGTAACAAGGTCATTTTTTAAAGTGAGGTCTTCAGCTTATCATAGTTCTTTTTGCCACATAGATATCGTTAGTCACTGCGTATTTACATACTGTGCATGTATCATTAATCATCATCTATTAAATATTTCGCAAATACACTTATACTTGACAAGTATCATCGACTGTTGCAGAAGAAGTAATGTAAAACTTGACTGATTCTTAATACGTGCTTTATAAATATTTGAATAGCAGTAACGAATAGAGTTTGATTGTTTTTAGCTAATTATTCCAACTGTACATCGTAAATCATTCAATATCTCTAGGTAGCGCATTTTACATAAAAAGCTAAAGGTGAAAATAATCACAAAACTTGTGCTCAGTTTCGAACTATTACGCCCATAATAAATTAGGTCGAGTAAGACTGTTATAAAAAAAGATGTGCAAAAAAATGTGTTCTATACGCAGCGTTCCGTCAGATACACAATTTAGTTCGATATAATCTTTCAACCATCCAATTGAAGTAATTTATTTGTAATTCTTCCATCGCTAACATTTCACTTTCTAATAAAATGGAACGTCCCGTGCAAAGAGGATTTTGCGAATATCTGACAGTAAGTACATTCTAATGCGAATTTAATTTCCTTATCATTGCATATGTATCTTCACCTTTCTACATAATTCTTCGTATTCGGCGCAATATCTCGTTAATTTTCCTTATTAAATGGCATTTCGCATCCTCGACATTTAGCAAGTGGTGCAGACTTTGACGCAATTGCTATTCCGTGAACGATATTTCATGCACGTCTATTGCATATTTCACAGCCCTCGCAAAATCAATACTGTTTGTATATTTTCAAGGGTTTCTGTTATGGGAATATTTGAAAATAAAGCAGCGACGGAAATTCGCATTTCTGATAAAGTGACAGCGCCGTGAAAAGAATTTCATCTACATGCAGAATCTCCATCAATTTTTATACTTAAAAGAGGACAAACATGCCCACATGAAAATACATCGCGATTCTCAATATATTCAACGAGCAATCTTCTCAAAATATATTTTCCATACAGTCAAAATCAAGTAACTTTTCTATCGTTCATACAATTCAAATATTTAATACCGAATAGAAACATTTTTGTAAACAAAAATAGTATTTTGCACATAAAATATTATGCTTTTGCGGAAAAACGAGTAAGAACATTTAGCCCAATAATTTCCCTTTTAAAAAAATCCGAAGCATGAATTTTGTTATAACTGCGAGAGACTTATAATTTTTAATTTATTCGATAAACACGCGAATATTAATATAGAAACAGCTATGGATGATATTGTAAGTATTTACGGCAATATGCACGAATTTACCTTCAAATCTGTGATATTAACATCGAGTCTCGCCCCGACTGGACCTCGCAATAAACGTATCTGCTTTAAGTTGAGCGGTTCGATCGCTGGCGCTTCCAATTCGGGGATTCCTGCTGCCAATTTATCGCGAAGTTCTTCGATCGAATTGGCAATGCATTTATTGATGTCAGGATCGCGTTTCTTGCATACTTTTATGTACGGCGCTGCAAAAAATCTGACGTTATTTCAATGAATATTCAAGCTGACAGTGGACGGCTACGGTTCTTCTTTTTCTGCATAAAACCACTGCAACATCCGCATAAAGAAAACCATCGACAGACTATTCTTTGGAAGTAAAATTCATTGTTGAACGTATAATTTGATTGAGGAAATGATTTTCCATTTTGATTATTCCAATGAATATTAAATTCAATTTGTAGTTATTTGTGTTTCATTGAAGTCTTAAATTTTTGTAGAGGGGATTTTTTAAATGACAAAATTTATTTTTTCATTTTTGGCTTTTCTTAGAGAAAAGCTTTAAACGAAACATAAAAATATAATAACGAATAAAATCAGATAACAAAGTACGAGTTTTATTGAGAAAAGTTGATTGTGAAATCGAAACGAATTTCGTTGATGTTTTATTACAGATTTTGTCTCTTGTGGCATTATGTAAAATAATATAATGTTACAAGTTCTTTTCAAATTCTTTTAATCTCGACCTTGATCCTACTTTCAACGAGTCCAAGACCTCAACGGCGATTAAAGTCCACGAAAGTGGTACGGTGGATTTTGCAACGCGTCGTTGAAATGTATCTGGCACATTTCTATTTTCCTTTCGTACCAGAGTAAGCTGAAATTTCGCAATTGTCGCCCGTTTCAGCGTCTTTGCATAAACGGGCATTTTCGATTTGTCCCGATTAAATTCGCTTACGTTGCCTGAATCGTTGAAGAGAAGCTGCCACATTAAACCAACAGCAATGAATAATCGACGATGAATTTTTTCACTTTACAATCGGTGATATAAATGAAATCATCATACTTATAATCTTCTACCCGTCGAATCTTTCATTTCGGAATTTTAGAATGACGATCACTTTTTGTACTTGTACGAGTATTTATAGAGTTGTTCGATAATTTATTTTACAAATTACAAATTACTATTTGTAGAAATTGATTAATTTTTGATTTTCAGAACAATACTCACGTATTTCACCGAAGACTGCGCCAAACAATGTCGCCGCGAGGCTGGAAAGAAACGGTGAAAAACAATTAAATCGCAGACTGTAAAGTTTACACTTTCAACAGTTTCACTGATAGTAATACGTTCAATTCAAAGCCGGATATATGCCCGGCTAATTTATATTTTTATATAACTAAAAATTGTTTCAGTTACAACATTTGTTTAACACTACGGGCGAATTGTTCAGTATATTAAGACATGGCAGATAAACATTTTAAAAGAAAATCACTGAAATTATCATAAAAATAGATCAATGTAGTCGCTTGCATTCTGCAAAGTAGATAAAAAATCGAGATAAATTACATCTTTAGAAGTTAACGGAATTTTTTTAAAGAGTAACCAACTTTTCATTTTCGGTGCCACGGTAAGTTTGGTATTAAAGAAAAATTGTGAATATATTTTCATTGAAAAAATTATAAAACACAACGAAGAAGTGTTAATTGAAGGTATTCCTTCTCCATGCATCGATTTTCCACGTGCATCGTGTGCAGTTTGTCTAAGAAACCGGAGATTACAAAAATTTATTGCATCACACGTAACAGAATCGTTTTTCCTTCGTTGCCATGGAGAAAAAAAGATATTAAATTTTATATTCATGAGGCTGAATGCGAAATAAACATACAATCTTCCAGCGATTACGCCGCATGAAAATGTAACAAATTATTAAAAAACTGTGCACCCGATGGACGTGATGAACAGTATTATAATACACTTTTTTCTCGGAGACAAATATAACGAAGATTTGCAGTAATGATTAATTTCTGCAATAGTTAAATGAATCAAGTTGAATATCGATTCATATGCGCACTTATTTGAACAGTCGTTTAAAAAACAAAAGAAAAACACTGTTCCCTTTTTTCTTTCAAACATCTCATCGACGCGACGATTAAAAGATCAATCGTAGCGATGAAACATTAAGGCAAGTTGTTTACTATAAATTGTGAATTATGCTGTTGGATACTTATTTTCCGTTTTAAGAAGAAATTTCATTTAATTTGCGCCATTCAAATGAATTTCGATGGAATTAAACGCCAACATTGTGAACATACTTTTATTTGTTAATAAAACCATTTCCACCTATCGGGCCAAGGTTAAGCAATTGCCATGAATGTGCATACAATCTTTACGCAATATAGAATGCAACGATTGATGCATTGGTAGGGTGCATTATTCGCATTATCGTGCTTTCGAGGTAAAATTCGTTTCTCTTTTGTACCAAAGTTGGAAATTGCAATTTTTAAACATCCCACATAATCATGGACAATTATGCTACAACTGGTTCTCATAGTGGTGATTATATGACAGAAAAAATTCGAATGGAACGAAAGAAAAATCACGATTTTTAGGAAAATCTTAAAATAAAAGCACAGATTTCCTTGAAAGTAATCGAAACTACTTATTACGATTAGCCCAGTTAATTGGAAGTGAAAGCTGTAATTAATTGTAGCGCAATTCCCGACAATCCGTTGTGTCGCTTTCAAATGGTAAATCATTAGATAACTTGTATGAGAACGATGCTCGACCGCAGGTGGACCGAGTTCACCGTTGCGGCACTAAGAATTTTTTAAACCACAGCATGCCTGCACGTGGTTAACGAAACTGTATCTCTTCCGTGGTATACGTACTTACACTTTTCGGGGAAAATTCAAAGAAGCGCATTGACTCGATTTAACACCGCTAAAGATAATTCACAACGTTAGAATGTAGCCTAATATTATATATTTTGTCAATAAGATTTATGTTCCATTTTGCACTCGACGTCGTCTCTCTTAAATAACACGTTTCTACGCTTAATGCACCTTTCCATCCGGTTGACACGAGTAGAAAAGTAAAATGATTTTCCAACAGCCTTTTTCTCCCCGTGAGAGCGATAAAATTACAGCCGAACGCTAAGCAAGATTAACCCTTTGCGGACGGCGACTTTTTTGACTATTGAGAAGTAATCATTTATTTGGCGATGAAAAAGCACCTTTCTGTTAGAAAGCCAGAGTGTTGATATACAGAAGCTATAAATTACTATTCACGTAATCATATTTCAACAGTTACATTTCATTGTTTCAACTCTAACCGTGTATACAGGAGACAATAAACTATATTCAGACATTTTCTCAGACCGCATATATGCGTCAGTAGTCCTCAAAGGGTTAAGAGAAACAGCAACGACGATGCACAATCAAAACAACTTTCCTTACTCGTCCATCGCACCCTCGCGATCGCTGCAATCGCAAATCCGCGGATTACCATTAGCCATTTAAATGATCTCGATTATACGTTCTTTCAGTTCACAGTCATCACCGTATACCTTTTAGTATCAAAAGAGAACGAGATGAAACACAAATTCATTGCAACCTTTCATTTTCACTGACAATCAGAACCTTAATCCTACTCAAAAATAAGCTTCCAAGAATCTCCATTATATCCGCAACACTTCACTGGTACACAACAATTTTTTCTCCCAAAAGCTTTTTTCCTATTCAGACATTCCAGCCAACGATTAACAAATTACAACCTTCATCGTTTCGCGATACAACAGAAGGAAATGGTATCGTACCATGCGCGAAGAAGAAGAGCGTACATCGCGTGCAGCAAGAAAGGCTCTCGGCGACTAAGCTCGAATGGGACACGGGGATGATAAGTTAACCCGCTGAAAAGGAGCCTGCAGTCCTCATAGCATTTGGCAAGGTAAGTTGATTACCTCGTGCCACTTGTCGGTCATTGGTCTAGCCCCGCATTGCAACCGGTGGCTGGCAACCGGAGGGAACGATTGGAGAACGGTAAGCGTCGCCCGGTTCGCGGATCGACGCTGAATCGGCTTTTCGCCGTTGCGTTTCACCCGCGTTCGACCGCGCCGCCTTTCTCGGCTGACTTTTCCATCGTCTTTCGCTCGATAGCTCGCTTTCGTCTTGCCGCATGTCGACGCTGGCATTTCTCGAGAAACTCGTTCGGGTGGACAAACAACGGATGAACCAGTCAACGGGGACCAGTTGGGTGGACCGACGAAACTGAGGAGGGACCTATTAGCCCTTTATCATCGAGGAATACATAATTTCTAGGGTAAATTATGAAAGACAGCTTTTATTTCGTAAAGAGTTAGTTTTTTAAGTTTTACACGTTGATTTGAACATTTTTGTAGTTCAACTTTTGGTCTGCCAGGAATATTAAGGAAGTTTTGCCCTGGGTGCCAAAAAGTTGTGTCCGGCGAGAATATTGAAACTTTTTAGAATTGCGTAGTAATTAGTTGTAAGTATGATTGTCATTTATAATTATATTATTAATATAATATATACAATTACTGTTCGACGTTAACCATTGTTGCCAACTTATCAATTCAAATTAAATGTATTTTAATTATAAAGTTAACGTTACTTCCACAATGAAATAAATTTGAATTCATCCCGAGAGTGAAATAGTGAAACCAATATGGCTAGACATCTCGCGTGGAGGGGGTTTCACATCCGCTCGTCATTTACATATCTACTTGACTGTACATAGTACATAGGTGTACAGGATTACGGCAGAGAGAACGGAGGAAGGAACAAATAGCATAAATCTTGCCAATGTTGATAACATGGAACGAAGATGAAAGTATCAAACGTAGAGTTAAGTGTCGAAACGCGGGCGCAAAAGGGGCAGACGTAATACGCGACCGCGTTGAAGTAATTTCACCGTTGCAGTGAAACTTGCCACCCCAGTTTGCAACTCACTTAGCTTCTGCATAAATCTATCTCTGCTCCGTCCGTTGTGTCGGATTCACGATGAAATTAATGTCCGTCTGAATTAGACGAAGTTGCAGCAACATCGTCATCTCTAACTTCTGCGACTCGCTGGATGCCCCAGAGTTGTCAAGGTGGATTCGGCGCTGAACGTTCGAGAGACAAGTTAATTCGTAACTTCAATCGATTACACTTTTTATTCTATTTTATCGCCTTACTTCAATTGATAATACAATATGTACACGGTGAAAATTTGTCATCGAGTCTTAAGAAATATTATTTAAGAATTACAAGCGCGATTAAAGGTTTCGTTTTCAATTCGTCTATTGAATTCTCAGAACGTCCGTAATGTTCTAAGGTGATTATGATGCAATAAACTCGTGCCGATCGGAACTCCGTGGACATTGATACCAATTAAATCGCAAGGAATTAAATGAACGGCAGGAAGAGGTGTACGATAAAGTTTACATCGAATTTATTCTTAGTTCTTTGCGTATTCCTTCTATATCGTTCATCGACAAAACCGCTTTTCCACTGTGTCGTTAGGTAACTAATGTTTGCGAAACTAGTTAATAGGTAAAGTAATCAACAACGGGACACGAGGTTTATATTGTGCCGATAGATTTCCCAGGTCGCATGAATGTATTCGTTCGGTCTGATTTGACGGAAAGGAAGAAAAACTAGGAGCGGACGATAATTTCTGTAATTTTTATTGGACGGTTAAAAGCAGCGAAAGTTGTAAACGACGCCGTTAAACGTCACGTTGGTCCGAGATCTTGCGATCCGGAACAAAATATGCGAGCAGGCTCGATCACGTGCCTCGGGCCAATTTAAGATCGAAGGACCGGCGAGATGTTGCAATAACAAATGTCGAGTACCATTTTCCTTTTTATTTCATCGACCTAACGAGTCATTTCCCCGGGTCGAATTCAGAGAAATTACACTCGCAACATCTTGCGACACTGCAATGGAGAGCAGAATGTGTATGTGCGCGTGTACACCTGTGCTTAAATTAAACGCGACTCTTGCAAAATTTCATGATATTTTTTTAACGAACTTTATAATCGCAGTGAAATTATCTGTCAATCAAAAAGTGTCAATTCATTCTTAGTGTCTGCTGTTCTTAACGTCTTAATTAACTACTTAATTTCGCTATTTATTTAAATACAAGCTTGAGTAATTTTATATTTATATATTACATATATATTGATATATATTTGTATCGAGTTTCTTTGGTGATAAGATAATTATGTTATTTCTTGTTGATTTGAAAATTTCAAGGAAATAATTGATTCAACAGTACAGACAGTACAAAAAGGTTGACATTGATGAGGTAATGGCGACGAATTATATTTGAAAATACATAAAGGTATTTTAATCGTCTTAGAAATATTCAAGAAAACCTTATGGGGTATTTCAGAAATTCCCTCGTGCCTCGTCAACACGTGACACGGATATTCTTTGTTGTTTTGCCGCTAAATCGTGTAAACCGTTAAGGAAGGTATTCCGATTTCGTTCGTCCGCTGTTTTTCAGGTGGAAGAAGTCGTCGGAGAGGATGGAATTTGATCGCATAAAAGTTCCAGAAGAACGAAAATAATCGTCCTTCGCGCGTGTGTAAATAACACTGGAGGATAAGAGAAAAATAAAGAACAGAGGAGATACAACGTTAGACAGACATTTCGTTTGCAAGGAAACTCCAATGCTACACGAAATACATTTCGCATTGTTGTTGTATAATATTCAATCGCAACAACGGAGAACATTCTACGATCGATTTGATTGAACAAAGAATAATAAAATAACATTTTCATTTTCACGGATTGATGTCTCGTTTAATTGAAAGGCACGGTAGTTCAATAAATTATATAAATAATAAAATCAATTTAACGACTTTGAATTACAAATGTAGAAGCGAGAGATCACGTAAAACGATGATAATATTATGCGGAATAACGTCCGCGAAGCAATTAAATAATGGAAATAATGGTTAAACTGACGTAACAAACAAGCGAGCCGACTAAAAAAAAGCAACTCGCACAAATGGAGAAACCCGTTTTTCATAGTCGCCGTGCTCGGTTCCTTAAGAGCAAATATCAAAAGGGAATGCAAAGTCTTGCAATAAATATAAAGATAAAAGAACGGTGCATAATGTACCGATGGGCAAAGATCTCCTGTTTTTCCAGAAGTGAAAAAAGGACTACACAGAATCAGGAAACACGATGCAAGAGAGAGGAACCTTTCGAGAGGTGACTTTAAAACGAAAAATAGAAACAACCCTGGGCTGGTAAGAACGAGAGTGACAGAACACATTAAACAAATGAACAAAGATCAAACACAAAAATATTATGAATAAAAACTGATAGATTAAAACACATATAACATTCCCGCGATAGAACTTCATCGAATAGAATTAACCATATCTTCGCAAACACCATAAGAAGTTAGAAAGTTAAATCACCTTCCCATCGATTCACGATATCATTTCACACAATCTAAACCAATCAAAGACCTTCCATCTTCTTCGACGACACACTCATTCCACTGTAAAATCATTCAAGTATATGTTTGCGGAAAAAGATTCTTCCTATCTTGGCGCAGAATTGAAATAAGTTCTTTCTTTTGAATGAAATCTATTAAACCAAGCATGTGCTGTTCTGCTCGAACACCTTTTACAATATTTAATGCAGATCCGTAATCATCACTATAAAATTTCTGTGATTTCTGGACAAAAAAGACGTCTTTCATTTTTTTACTAAAATACAAAAAAACTTTTTCCTCAGGGGCAACATTTTGCCAAAGGGGAAGCCTGTTTTTCCATGATGCCCGCCAGGAACGCAGATAGCCGTTTCGACCGGTTGAGATTGTCACGGAAAGTAAGTAAGACGGGTAAAAAAGAACGATATGAACAAATGGTGGGAAATGATTTTACGTCGATTTCCAAGAAACTTCCTCGTCGACGATTTGTAGAGTGTACACAGGGGAAGACTTGGTGGGGCAAACCTCGTCCATAGAGGTAGAAACGCTGGTTTACGTACGCATCCTATGTCCCATGACCCTGGAGCTAGGTGATTCAGACAGAATTGTTCTCAATGCGATATACTGTTATCCTCGAAACTATATATACTTGAGCTTGCGAGACAAACGAAGATCAGTCCTGGATCGTTGGAGTACCGTGTCAATCGATTTTCTCGATTCGGCTTGAGTTCTGTCGAGTTTCCTTGTCGAGCGGTTTGTTTGATTGTGAAAGAAGAGGGATTCAGAAGATCGGATGATGTTCAGGGTGGTATTGTGTGCCGCGGCCTTTGTGGGTCTAGTGGTTGCGGAAGTTCGTGAGTACAGAGTACTTTATAATCAAATCGGCTGTGTCTGTTGAAAATGTTTGACGGGCTAAACCGATCGGTAGCATTTGTTGAAAATGTTTGAAAATCTAATCAGATCGGGAGTATTCGTTGAAAATGTTTGGCAGTCTAATCGGATCGGTAGCATTTGTTGAAAATGTTTGATAACTTAATCAGATCGAGAGTATTCGTTGAAAATGTTTGGCAGTCTAATCGGATCGGTAGCATTTGTTGAAAATGTTTGAAAGCTTAATCAGATCGAGAGTATACGTTGAAAATGTTTGGCAGTCTAATCGGATCGGTAGCATTTGTTGAAAATGTTTGAAAATCTAATCAGATCGAGAGTATTCGTTGAAAATGTTTAGCAGTCTAATCCGATCGGTAGCATTTGTTGAAAATGTTTGAAAGCTTAATCAGATCGAGCGGATTCGGTAAAAATGTTTGGCAGTCTAATCGGATCGGTAGCATTTGTTGAAAATATTTGAAAGCCTGATTAGATCGAGAGTATTCGTTGAAAATGTTTGGCAGTCTAATCGGATCGGTAGTATTTGTTGAAAGTATTTGACTGTCAGGATTTTGAGGGTGTTTTGATTTGAAAGATGCTCGATCGTCTTAGTTGATCAGTTTTACTATGTTTTAACGCATAAGTATGATTAAAGTGAAAACGTTTGCCACAATTGATTCTTTGAGCATCGAAGATCCATTGTCTTCTTAGTTAATTGATTCGCGGATTTATGTCACAGTGAACAGAAAAGTAGTAAACAAGACGGACGTCACAGTGTTTCAATTTCCTAGTTTTTCCATTGATATTCGAGGGTCAGGCTTATAAAGAAAATGAACAAAAAGTGTGTATCCATAGGTGCTACCAATCAGTGAACTACAATGATTAATCTCAACTCACAATCACTTTTCTGGAATCGAATTTGTGTAGTGAATAATTAGTGACGGAAATTACGATTAAACAATTTCTTGATACAAAGATTTTTAATCGATCTTCGATAATAAACACTTCAATTTTCAAAAACGTTTGCGTACTTAATCCTTTGTATTTTACAAGATAAATGAGGAAAATCAAAATAATCGCATCGCTAAAAAATTATGTAATTCTTTGAAAAAAATAACGAGTCAGTTATTTCGACTGCTTGATAGATTCAGAATTAATGTAAAGCATAGAAAATCGGCACACAAATATGAAGTTACACCGATCTTCTCCTGTTCAACGATATTAGGACCTATGATTAATTCCACATCCGCGAAACCTTGCAAAAAAGTGTCCCATTAATTAGCCTCGACTGTTAACAAACGTGTTTATTCTTTTCCAGCTTCCTACATCCACGTATGCGGTGCAAAGAATCCGAATCTCAACGAGTGCATAAAGAACAGTGTTACAGCGATGCACGAGAAACTTATAACAGGAATCCCAGAATTAGACGTTCCATCGATCGAGCCCCTGATCATCGAAACAGTACATCTCTCGCACATAAACAATTTCGACGGGGTTGCGAATAATCTCACGTTACATGGATTTTCTGACTTTATGATAAATTTCCTCCACGTCGATCTCAAAAAGCAGCAGTTCGATCTCGACATATCTTTCAAGAAAATCTTATTAGAGGCCACGTTCGACGTCCATGCGAAAATTTTGGTGCCGATCAGTGGAACAGGACCGATTCGGATAGAAGCAAGTTAGTTTCCTTCATTGAACATTATTTAATTTTGCAATGTTGAGATCGCGATTACAATGCTTCAACTGTCATGCGGCTATCTACCTATTAAAAGTATTTTTTGTCAGACTGACACTTATTGTTGTACAGACTAAAACTAGATATAAATTATCCATGATAAGAAGACGAAAATAGAAAGTGTTTTTTTAAGCTTCTACTAACTGCAACTAACGCGTTAACCGTCGGCGACAATTGATTCGAAGAATGTGCACTTCGAAATTCATCTCAAATGTTGTGCTTTTTCGCAGCTGATTTGAACGGCAAGGCAAGAATGACATTCAAGAAGACGAAACGAAATGGCAAGGAATACATATACTTCGCGACGTCGACTGTGAAAGTGACAGTCGGCGATTTTACGATGAACTTCAAAATGAACGGAGACAACAGTTCCACACTCACGGATGCCATAAGTGCAGCCCTGCGCGATAGCCATGACGAGATTCTACAAGCCACCATACCGAACGTCGAGAAAGCCATCTCGGAAAGGATCCTGATGGTTGCCAATAGGATCTGTCAGCATTTCACTTACGAAGAACTCTTCCCCAATCGCGAATAATCGGTAATGGCACGAGATGACATTGGACCTTAGAACCCCCTGAAGTTTCATTTCGTTCTTGACGGAAGAACATCCGCCGTGAATGTCGCAACAGTGATGTACATTTCAAGAGGTTCCTCCTACTTAATGAGAGGAATGTTTAGGACAATTTTTATACCATATTCATTGTCAGACTGTTCTTTATCACACGAAAATCGAGGATGCTGTTGAAGCAATTTGTTGAATTTTCAATTGACACTCTTCGCAATGACGAAACGACACATGAAGCCTGAATTTGTTGTAACTTTTCAGACTATGATTTCTATTTCACTGAAGGTTTGTAATCACAGTGTTACGTAAGACGTTAATTACTGTTAATCGTTACAAACCGATAGTATTGTCATGTGATGTTGGTTTTGCTAATTGTTGTAAATAAAAGGATTACATTTACGCGTGTTGCATTGCCGATAATTATACCACTAGAATATCGATGATCGCAAGGACGTTCTGAATCGAATTTCAAAGGAAATCTGCAAATGTTAATTTCTCAGGAAGTACATCACAATATTTAATGAACTTGAATAAAAAGTGCGAATCGAGAATGAGGGATAGAGTTAACCTTCGATCAGACTGATTCTCGCTGTCCTTGCAATCAGATTAAGATCGCAAACGATAATTAGCACGATCACGTGAAAGTCAAAGTCACAGAGTTTCGCGTCGACGACTTTTATCTATGACTAATGGAAAATTCTGATGGAAGACTCATCCTGGAGTCCTAAATACAGCATCATTCTTTCCGCGTCTTTCTCATTCATTATTAATGATATAATTGCCATAAAACTTTAATTGTTTACACTTAAGTCACGTTAACACTGTTTTTTATCCTTAGATAATCATAGTATTTAATAGGCTGCTTTATTCTTTTTAATTTGCACCTGCTAAACTTTTTTTTCATCATTAACCTGTCCATACCAGCCAGTTACAATGGAAAAAGAATAATTGATAATTGTTACGTTTTTTTTACAAAATCAATTAGTTTTATCAGTTAATCTGTCATAATTTCAAGACCGTGAAACGATCGAGTATTAAAACTCTCGTGACGAGACATAATTAAGATAACGTAATTAAGTTATCAGGTAATAAACACTATGTTTTCAAGATCCGTCGATGACATGAGGATATAGGAAACAATAAAAGCTTCCATTCCACGTTTTTTTTTGTACCTAATACACTTCGATTTTATTTGGCACGCCAGCTGCCATTAAATATTACATTATTATAAATTACAATTGTAAATACATGGGCTATTTTTCACAAATTCTAAGATCTACAAGGTACCTATTGAAATTTTGTACATTTGGCATCTTATTGAAGTTATCAACTTATAAGCGATTTCAACAGTCACGCGAATTTTTCGAGGGATCAGCCAGAAGTTTTCGGACGGAAAATAAAGTTTGAAGATTAAACATCAGAGAGTCGAGAGCTATCACAAGAAAAACAGCCCGCGGAGAAGTAATAATTATCCTTTCATTCCGCATTCGAGGCATATTATTTGGCAACGAAGAGAAAGAAAACTTTAGCACATCAATATCAATATATTCAAAAATTTCGTACGTACTGTTGAAAAAAATATTTACCTATTGGGTCGCAAAGCTACCATAGTTTCAGTTTCTTTCGAGCACTAAAACAAAGTGGGAGCAAAGTAACTTATAATAAATAATATGCCTAACAACTAAAGCACCATAAGCACGAAAAGCCAAATCTCAAAATTTAGTCGTAGCGCGCAGAAAGCCTAGAGCAGGTAAACCTATCAATTTCTTCAGCTAATACATCTTTCATCGCGTTGATTACATCTGCATTCTCTACGACTCCGGGAACAGTTGGTCGAAGGTAAATTGCTCAACAATGTTATTTGCAATTTCAAGGAACGCATCGGACAGTGCATTTTCAACGATGGGCTGTAATTCCCTCAAGAAGGCGTCGAAATTGCTGTTGATGGCATTGTTTACTACGTCGCCGAGGACTTGTTCGCCACCGAACAGATTCTCTAGTTTCATGGTGCCTTTTCCCACCGATATGCCCATTTTGAATTCGCTGATCTTAATGTGGTCCTCGCCATTCGAATCTTTCACCATTTGCAGATCTATGGTGACCATACCCATGCAGTTGGTGAAGTTTCCACTCATTGGGCCCGATCCATGAATCGGAAGGAGAAGAATCTTGCCCTCGACATCATAGAGACCCTGCACGTAGATATTTGGTAGGCTCACGTCCAAAAACAATTGCATGTTGTCCCAGTCGGGCCTTTAAGAGGGAAGAAATGGTTTTAGGTTTTTTTTTGGATTTGCCTTGATTACAAATATTTTAATTGGATGACATAACATTTAATCCTTCACGCGGTAGATAGGCAATTCAGCTCTGTTGCGAACTATTTTTTGTGAAAGTAAGTTCGATTATAGAGTTAGACAATTTGAACTACACTTAGAGTATACTTTATAAATGACCATTAGTTGCTACAGATCGTTACTATAATTATCTTAGTTTGGTAAGAATTAATGGAAAGCATAATTAGAACTGTAGAAAATTACCAAGTTGATTCATGTCTATTACATTTTTTCAAAAATTAAATTCATTATTACATTTCTCCAAAATGAAAGTCTACCATTTAGAAAATTTCGAGGCTAAACTGTTAAAGCTCGTGTACAGAGGAAGAAAAATGCAATGAGACACACAGGAAGACGAAGAATTAATAAGTCGTTGACATTGTGTAACAGCAAATGAACGTTTGCTTCCCTACTATGTTCAAATTCTCGCTGAATCAGCAGAGTTACTCTTAAATCTCAAAATCGAGAACAATAGCGGAAACAATTAGCAACGCGAAAATAACAAACGACACAGGCTACCGTATCATTCATCATCGACCCGCACGCCATTGACATTTGCGATTTCCGTTTCATGACTCTACCATTCTCATAGACGATCCCCTATTTCGTATTTCGCGTATGGCGTGCAGACATCATACCGATTGTCTTCAAACCCATACTTCAAGAGTTCGTGTCAGGGCCATCAATTCGGCCGTTCGCGGAATACAAACGATCCTACTCTTCGGCCACCGCCGTTGTCTCATTTATTTATTGTTATCTACACGTTGATACCACATCCGAAATTCATTGACAGGCCTGAGGTTGAACCTTTCGATTTCGCTTTGCATTTCGCCTTCGCACGGATCCTTGAATTCGTTGTTCTACTTTTTCACAGAACAAAGACATCTCCACAATCTTGGCAATGTTTGGAAAGCATCGGGATTGCGAATATTGTTACTACAATTCAAATTCATTTCCCATGGGGATAAAAATTGCGGATACCAACCAGTCAAGTCGAATTCGGAGAGTTTGTTTAACGCAAAAGACCATGAAACTCCAAATTTAAGATATAAAAATATTTCTGTTATCCGTTACTTGCGGTTTGAATTATTTCCAAATTTGTTCCTCCAACTAAGTTTGAATACATTGCGTGAAAATCTATATAGTTGTTAAAGCAACAGAAAATTAATTATAACGGAAAGTTATAAAGCTGCAAAGAGTTAGTACAAACCAATAACTTCTATTCAATGAGAATATTATCTTTTAACACGTTGAGTGCCATGGGGGTCACCGGTGACCGGCGCTATTGAACTCAACGGAATTTCATATGACTTTTAAATTGTAATATTTACGAATTGACTAATTCAGTGAATATTTACCCATTGGTCTGAAAAAGATAAAGTCCTGCTGTCTATATATCTCTTTTTGTCTTTAAAGTTTCGGCTTTGTAAAGATGTGATTTTAATAGAAAAAGTTTCGCTTCAGTAGAAATGAAGAAAGTAGCGAAATACCGGTGGCAGTCAACGTGTTAATTGTACCAAGTATTAATATTCCATTTCGTTCATTAAACCGTATTCCAAGAATGCCCGTGATGCAGATTCCACGTGTTCCATAAATTCGGATTTCGACTTATGCAACGCCAAGACATAACAACCGGACTACCTGTCTCAATGTATATTAATATTCCTCTTAATCGATGATTGTGACGTCAAGTTTCCCACATTTCATATCAAGCCTTTATACGATCTTGAATTCTACATTCGCAGAAATCTGCCACGTATTTCTTGGCGCTTGTCGTCTCCTCGATGATTTGTGCATCCTTTCGGGCAGCATTTGATCGGAAGCTTTAATCCGTATTTATGTATGGAAATTTGCAATAATCCAAGGCTCACGTATTTTTAAAATACCCTCCTAAGCAAGCAAACTCTTTTACATTGTCTTAAGCGTTCATAAAATTTCATAAATTTCATTCTAATTTAACATTTCACTCGTGCGTCGAATTTTCAATGACGGTAATTTAAACTTTGCTCGATAGAACAAATTTGCAGAGAATCTTTTAAATAGCGACGACAATTGAGATAAATATTCGATAAAATAAATCATTCCAATCAAACTCCGGTATTGTTTAAATCCTGAATTGCTACGAAAAGTGAATATTCTTTTACCAAACCGGAGAGGAATTCTCTAACTTGTCTAATATTACCCGCCGGACAGGATGACATCCTTGCAATTGTCTCTTCCGTAATTGCAATGACAACGTACAAAGACGTTTAATAGACATGTATAGGCGCTGCATTAATCCTGGTCCAACAATGTTTTATGTCCTGGGATATTTCATTGTCTCTTCTTGTTCTTATATAATTTCAGTCCCATCGTTATAACGAGGTAAGTTATACAGTATTTTTTCGGTTTCACTGAGTTACGTTGCAAATAATTAGTAATAAGCAAAGTTCCCGAATGCATGGTGACAGAAGGATCTGTTAACTGGAATCGTTTAATCGCAATTTCTACGTGAATTAAATTCTTGACGCGTAACAGTAATTATAAAATCAACTCCGGCTGCTCGACGACATAAAGTTGCAGAGGATTACAAACATGTCATGTGTTATCTGATTCGGAAATGGAATAAGTGCAGCATTATCATCGTTGAGAACGACGTTGCGGGCAGAAATTAAACCCGGAACAATACTCAATCTCGCACTTCCCGGAACGATGAATCAAATAGATATCTAATTGCAAGATCACGTTTTTGAATGAAATACGTGATCACTTGAGATCGGTGTGAAATAAATCAATGTTTCGTACCTTTTCTACATTTTCTACGTTGCTAACATATTTATATTTAAGTTAATTTTTAGTCTTGTCGATGATTTGTCAATTCAACTCCTTCTACCAATATTTCTCTTTCAGTTTAAAACTTTTAATTGAATCCGATAAACAGTTTTGAATGAAGTAATTAGATTTCACTGATACTTCATTCTAATATTTTTGGAAATAAAAGAATCAATTTATATTTGTACCGCATATAATCAATGACTTTTTAACAAGTTGCACCGTTTGTAAGAAACTTGGAGTTTCTCGAAGGATCGAGATGGCATTCAATTTTAAATCTTTTATATCGTGACACAATTTTCATGGTAACACATCAAGATTTAGTGTCACAATAAAATTGCAGATTCTTCTACTTACTTCAAATTCGTCACTGTAAAATCACTGGCACCATAAACATGGATATCCTTTGCCGTTACTCTGAGCTGACCTCCCTGCGCCGCTATAAGATCCTTCAGCACCAGCGGTTCCAAAGAGGGTATGTTGTACTCCGGCACCCCTTTCACCAAATACGGCTTCAGGCTCTCGACACTCTGTATTATGCAACTCTCTGATGTCCTCGGACAGATTTGAAGGAATGATGCTGTAATTAGAAATTTGAAAAATTATTATAGCTGCCCATTGAGGAGAATGTTACCATAATGAAGCAGCGAGGACAGCCATATCTACTTATCGACAAATGAGGGACTGCTTGTGAAAATATTATAAATGAGCATTATAATAGTATGATAATATATAATGAAATGAAAATTCTATAAAAAAGTATCATTTATAATTAACACGTTGAACGCTGCCGGTATTTCGCAAGTTCCGTCATTTCTACTGAAGTGAAAGATTTTCTATTAAAATCACATCTTTATAAAGCGGAAACTTCAAAGACACAGGTGGATATATATTCAGCGGAACTTTATCTTTTTAACGTCAATATTTAAATACTGAATGCATTAGAAAATTCGTATATATTACATTTTAAAAGTCATATGAAATTTCATTGAATTCAATAGCGCCGGTCACCGGTGACCCCCATGGCAGTCAACGTGTTAAAATTACAAAAAATACCGATCATATTTGGATGCCTCGTAAATGTTCTTTGCAACAAATGTAAATAATAAAACGGCAGAAGAAGGTACAAATTTCACAGGAAAAGACCATTCAATCTTCCCGGTATCGTTCTCATCTCCTAACGTCTTCATTTTTAATTCGATATTATCTTCAGGTAGTATTCACAATCTACACAATGAATGAGTGTTACTTAACACGTCCGATTTATCGCGATCACGTAAATCATTCGGTAAACCTTAAACGATGCTATATTCACGACACCACACTCAAATTAATAACATAAAATACCAATATCTCCTCGGTTCATCCATATCAGTTACTACCAATCGACTGCTCAAAATCTAGAAAACTCTTAACACTAGAACTACCGGCATTAAATATATTATTTTTAAATACATTAAATAAGTGCTTTGAAACAAGGAGAATTCAGGGGTGGAAACGGTGATCGATTCTGTAATTTATGTTTTATGAGATGGGCGGAGAATATCTATTCCAAAAAATTATGTACCAGTCATTTTGACTGGTTTGGTAATTCTAGTGTTAAGGAAATTACAAACCCTGAAATTCGAGTACAATTTACTCACGTATTTCTTTTGCAGATGCGACTGCCAGAACTGCCAGAACGGCAAGGCTCGCAATCATCGAGTTCTTCATGTTCGTATGAAACGATTCGGCGGCAACTGGACCAACGAAGAATTCTCAAGGATGGACAGGGTTGCTTCGATACCCACGGATGAACCCAGATATGGTCGAGCTACAAGTGGATAGAGTGGTGGTCAGCCTCAAGACCTTATAGTAGTACCCTTCTCCCCTCTCTGGTCACTTGATCAACTCATTGTTGTTCATCGACGGCATCAGCTCTGGCGCGTGCCGATCAGTGTGCACACGTTGAATTTTTGCGCGTGTGCGATGACACCGTGTTACACCTGTGATTTTCTATTAAACACACGGAAATTTGCTCGGTCGAAATGTACGATGCGGAGGTAGGACTTGGAGCAACGAAAAAATGTACAATTTCCCGAGTTTCTGGTGCGGATGATTATTTCAAGGACGGACTGAGATAATGAGAATGTTTAGTTCTTGGAAGAAGATAATTTGTTGGATTTTTTTTAAATGGGGCGACGGATGAATGGAATGCTATTTGCGACTATAATATTCTTATGGAAATATTTTTAATGTGTTCGCTTCCTTTTTGTTAAAGTGGCTTCTACTCAGATTTTGTCCTTTTTTTTTATTCTGATTTTATTATGTATCTAAATGCGCGGATAACAAATGAGAAGATATTAACTATTTTTGAAGCTAGAGATTTCTTTCGCATGAGAAAGGAATGGAAATTTTAAATGATTGTTTCAAAGACTGATTGCTAAATGACTCTGTTACGAGGAAACATAAAATGTACACTGGTAATTTGAACACTTTCGAGAAAAAAATCACAGTGGCGCACTTGAAAGCTGTCCTTCGGCGATCGTCGATCATCGGTGGATTCATTGTGGCGTCGCTACGACGAGTTGCCTTGCCTTTCTTCGATTGATTTCATTCGTTTTCTTGGAAAAAAGACCATTGTACAATGCAGTTGGAAAGATGAGACGCAGTCGGAATATTAGATCAAGTAGATCCTTCCTGTTTTCGACGCGTTCCTTACGATATATGACGTCAAGTTCGTTCAGAAAGATCTGCTTCGCGGTTATTCCACTATTTGATCGACATTGATATCATTAATTGATAACAGAATTTCCATTCGATATTCTACTTCTGAATCCTAAGGAATTTCTCTCGTGTGAATTTTAAGTATCGTTGATTTTTACTCAACGAAGTATTTTTGCGAAGGTGGTACATCCGTTGTCACATATTTAGCGATAAAAAATTAAGACAAAATTTGTTATGAGAGTTACGATATTGTTCGTAGTTTTTCAAATTTTGTATTCGTTTTCACCGACACTTTTGAGTTTGAGCAGTAATCCTTGATATTACGAAGCCTTCGTTCGAACCTACGACCTTCCGCGGTCACTGATATTTTGATATCAACTACAAAACTATGAAGTGACTTAAAAAAATCGTTTAACGAAAACAGAACTAATAAAAGAATCAAGGCTGTAATAATCGCCGGAACTTCTGGTCGTTTTTCATAAAGATCGTCTGGCCTTGTCGATGGTTATAAATAACGTTAACTCCTACTGATCGGTAGATTTTCGAGCAGATTTAAAAAAAAAAAAAAACGAATTGTAAATCTTTGGATGAATATGAAGGTGTTGCTCTGTGTTAAATTATGACTGGCAGCACTTTTTTGCAGGGACAATATTACGAAGTGAATTGCATAAAAGCTGTCATAACAATTTTAAAATCGTTAATATCCTTCGTTTGCCTCTGCATCTCCATTTCATTTATAATACAATTCATAACAATACGTCGTACGATTGTATTTGTACTCTCGTAGATTATCCCGGTTCAAACCTCGTTTAAATCTCATCAGTGCTTTTTATCGGACAAAAAGAAATATTTCGATGTTTAAAATAGAAACGGAAAACGAAGCAGTATTATATCATGGGTACATTTTCATTTTCTGTTTCATTTTCCTCTGGCTCTTCCTAGATGAGGCATTACTTTGCATTGAAATACGAAGCCTTGACAATCGACGCATCAATCGCAGCTTTGCATACGAAGAAGTCGAATAAATTTTTACTTATAATTAACTGCACTTTATGACGAAAAAAGAAATTGATGAAAAAAAAATTCGTAGCAAGTCTATTTTCTATAATAATTAAAAAATGATACGAAGACTAAAAGAAGAGACAAATAATTGATAGAAACTCTTCTTCATGTAAATTAATGTTATGTAAAGGTGTATTTTGTCCAAAATTTCCCACCATTACATGGAATGAAAAGACCCTATACAGATAAATGTCTTTTGTAGATCCGTTTTCATCTTATTTTAGCAGAAACTTATTATGGCTCCAAATGACAAAAGTTCCATCGTTATTTTCACTCGGCATGAAAATCCGCCGGTTTTACCAGATTTCTCGGGTACCAAAATTACGTAGCTATACCCTAAATATATAATTTTCTCGGTATCAAAGCAACTAGCGCATTTTGTGCAAAACAATAGCTATTTAAAAAGATACTAAAAAGACTATGGTATCTCATAATAAAGATTATGCAAATAAGTTTTTCCACTTCTTACGGAAGAAAACTAAAGCTCGAACCAAAATTTCATTCAAATCCGATGACATAAATGTCCATTAAAATATAGTTAAAGTACCATCCCGATATTTCGAAGGTATTGAATTTAAATCCCGTTAAAATCAATTTGCTTAATTCAATATTATCTCAGAAATTAATTCAAGAACCTCGGACGCTCCCGAAGAAAGTTTAACCGTGAGTAACTTGACAGTCGACGTCTCGTCATGACGAAACTTGAGTTTTTATTTATCAAAGAAGAAAAGACTGCGGAACTTTCTACAAGCTCTCTACAGTCGTATGTCCAAAATGTAAATGTTCGAAAAACACGTTAACATCGTTTTGTTCCGAGGGACGTTCGTCCGGTCACGCGTCATTCGTGCAAAGAAAAGTGTTAAATAACGTTTTGAAAATGGAGAAAAATGAAAAAAGCGATTCACGTAATACGCAAGCGACAAGTATGATGAAATGCCTCGTGCAGGGTTGAAGCTTCCGGAGTCTGCCGAATGATTGTTTACGGGTATCATTTCTTGCGACGTTGATACGGTTAATCAAACGATGGCAGGGGACATCATTTTTCAGGTCAAAGGAGTCACTGAAGTTATCAATCACATAACGTAATTGTCATTGCATAATGCTCGCCAAAGTTCGTGTAGGACGTTAAATGCAAGTACCTGCTGGTTGGATCGCGAGACATCGAATTATCTCGCAAAAAAATTGCAAGCATCGTTCGAATGTTTCACGACAATCACGAAGACTACGTTGGCCGTTCATTGCGAATTTTCGTTCACGTGGAATGCAACGCGAAACGGGTGCTATTAGACAAATAGCTAGATCCGATAACAGTTAGGTAAGTTTATATCATACCACGGTGTGTTATGTCATTAACCTCCAAGCTTACAAATTTGATCAATCTTCGAATAAAGATTTCTTGTCGAAAGTCATTTTTAAATATTATAGAGAGAAAATTATAGATTTGAAGATAGCATTGTGGAAGATATGATTTATGCGCGATTTATTTTGAAGAAGCTCACCGAACTTTGTTGTCTTATCGCATTAAATGTTTTGAATTGCTGACCTGACAATATGATATTACTTGTACCATCACTTTTACTTCATTATGTATCAAACTTTTTTACGCTAATTATAATATATATTTTAACGGCGAAAGTTTTTAGTTCCTAAGATATCGAAAGTTTGTAATAATCATTGTAGCCATTTTTGATATCGTTGAAAATGTAGTTACGAGCAGAGACAATAATTAAAATCATTTGCTTGAAACGTTAATTGAAGAGTTTCGCATGATTATAGCACTGGGACAATTGCATAATACTCTCATTTACATATGCACACAGTGACAGTAAATAATCGAAAGATTTCATTCATGCCTTTGCTAAAAAAGTAATTCAGTGAAACTTTGCTTCGTAAATAGCACAAAAGCACGCTTATTATTTCAAACATTATTACCACGCACGTAGGAAACATTGCACGGAATTCAAATGACAAAGTTTTGCGAAACGCAGTCGAATGGTGCGTCATTCTTTCGTAAATTGATTTATTCAATAAATACATAGCAAAATGTTATCTACGTTTCTGATAACAAACATAATGTATTCCTAGCGAGAATACATGTAATTTTATTTACGTGTATATAATAGTACTGTAGCACTTATAACAAAACAAATTATTTATGTATAACTTATTATTGCTATTTTAAATATACTAGTAACAAAACGATTCTTCAAGTAGACATGCCTTAAATTTAATGAAAATATAAATATTGCGTTTTTACAATAGACAAATAACAAGGTAAACGTATTATATAACTAACATAATGAATCTTAGATGAAATGTGAAAGTGTCAAAGTATCTACAAAACATTAAATATTAAATACCCTAACGATGCAATAATAGTAATTCGGGTATTAAATTGAAGAAATAGAATCTGCCATTTAAAATATATAGTTGTAGTTATAAAATCAAAAGAAATTTTACATAATTGTGCCTCCTCGAAGAGTTATAAAAAAGATAATTCCATTTAACATACATAAGTGGAAAGACTGAACTTCATTTAAACCAAAGTGAAAATATTGCAACTAAATTCCTGCTGCCTGAAGATGAGAGTCACATTAAGTTAACATTGCATTCTGGGCAGTGTGTCACATAAATAATACTCTAGAAATTGCCCTGGATGATCAATCAAGTACAATAATAACTATAATTAAGTACTTGGTAAGTATACCTTGTAAGTCCTACATCTTAACGAGCTTGGTATTCTAGCCTGTTAAATAAAACCGTTAAATAAATATAGAAGGAAATATTCAAGTAAAAAAAAAACAATAAAGATCGCTAGTGTACAAGTTGCAGCATGACTCAGGTTGTGTTAAGTGTCTTAGCTATTAATTAAATTAATTACATTTCTCCACTACGCGTCATTTCTGTCGTAAATGGTTCGTTAGGATTTACATTAACGTGGAACGTTTATCATCCTGAGGGTTACTTGCACGTGATATTTAAGTTCAAAGAACCATAATTATCATATGGAATGTACTCTTAATCGACTATCCAAGCATCGTACGGTACTTGGGAGAAGATTTTTTCGACGAAGGTCGTCATCACTTGAACCAGTTTTCTTCGAAGATCTGGTTTCATTTCCTTCAGTAGCTCCTGACTGTTGGTATTGATGAAGAGATTCAGAGCAGCCACTGTAGGTAAGAAATTGTATGAAATTTGGTTGTCCATAATATTATTTTACATTTACTTGTTCTATATATCTGTTCTTTAACTTCAATTATTTTTTTTAATATGTCGGTTATATTGTCTAGGACTTACAGTTTTTCATGAGTTTCGAACCACTGGGGCTATGGCGTATTAAAGTGTTAAATAATAATTTAAAAGAAAGCACCCAGTGGTAAAGGATTTAAACTAGGTTTCACTAAAAGAAGAACTGAGCCTTTAACTCACCATAGTCCTCCTTTATTATTATTTTTTCGAACTGTAATAGAAAAATCAAGTACTTACGAATTATAGCATTGCTATCTCGAACGTTCTTCACCCCCATGTTGATGTTTTGCACACTGAAATCCATCTTCAATTGTTGCAATCTCAAATAACGACGGCCCTGAACCAAGAACGGCTTTGCTCTAATGAAGACTTTTGCTTTGACACCCTCTGCAAAGTAAAAGATGTGGTAAGTAATTAAGTAAACAAAATATTGTACGTAATTTTGTCTACAACATATTAGCACATCGAAGAATTATTAAATAACGAAAACGTGAAGTAAAACGTTGGGGAACAAGAAAGACATTATCTTGGCAAACGCAAGCACGGTTGCATTCTGTAAGGTGCAGGCATTAAAGGTCAATGATACTATTCTCATAAAAACGGGTGCAGTGATTCTCATTCTGAAATTGACGTGAAACTAAATTAAACCCAAAGTTCATATATAATTGCCATATTTATTCGAAATATTTAAAATTTCATTGAAAGAGATATTTTTTAAATATTCTTTTAATATTAAGGAAAAAAAATTTCACACTACAAATTTGCACAGGAATATTGTTGTTTAACAAAACTTATCTGCCAATTCACTATGAAAGTCACCATAGAAAAAATAAGGTTCATTGAAAATAAATTTACATTGCGTCGGTAGTGAAAGCTAGTAGTTGCCTTAACTTTTACTCGAGCCTTTTCACTTAGTGGGCGATGTTCCTTAACATTCGCGTGCCTCTTAAATTGCACAAAAGTCCTTCTTTCTCCTCCCTTTCATTCAATTACACAAAAAGAAATAAAGCCAGGAATGATTATGACTGAAATGGCATACATTTCTATCTCAAGACTCGATAATTAAATAGAACTGAAATAATACCAGACACATCTTAACTGTACGTATCTTAATTAGTGCAAAATGTAGCACAACTGTAATTAGATGATACAACCAGTAACAAATTTAATATTAACAACGATTAATCATAAAAATTACCATATTCTCCCCAATAATCCCCTGCTCCGCTAGCCTGCACCAAAATCAGAGTACCACTAGACCTATATTTTGCTGCAGCTCTGATTTTTGGAATGCTGAGGGCCAATTGCAATTGCACTTCATCATCGGACAACCTGGACCTTAATCCGGTCACTCGTAGTCCTGAAACACCTTTCGCGGTGATGTCTTTGAACTGGGCTCTGTAACCATCGGGTCCTCCGCCCAGGGCGATGTGCAATTCATCCAGGATAATCGGCTCGACTTCAGGATATCCCAATTGTGGTAAACCTACAATTATTTTACATTAGAGCCATTCATTTAAGAGATTTTATTAGTGTCATGTTGAGAATAAGTAATTGAAATTTATAAAAAACACTTAAGTTGTTATCGAATCTAACGAGGATGGATGTCGTGAAGTTTATTCGTTAGACAATGAGTCATAATATTAAACACTATTCCATCAGTCTCACAATGAGTTCTGACGTCTAGAGCGTGTGGAATGTAGGACACTGGGTGAACATTCGAATACACCGTTATAACCTGCTTCCTTTGCCACGAAGCTTTTTATTCTTAACAATACCACGTGGTTTCGCGATTCAGCAATTTTCTGTTTCGTACTTTCTTCTTTTTGCACAGTTTTGAATTAAAAAAAATAATCGTTCCTTTCATGCCATCAAGAAAAGTAGATCGATCTATTAAAAAATTCCTTTAACGAGATAATCTAACCAACGATCGTGCGTAATCTTATCCTTAAATAACACCAATATGAAAAATACTCTCCCAAAGTAACGAATTCATCAACAGAAATTCCAATAAATCACTAATTTACAAAGTGCCCGATCAATACCCTACAAACAAACTCCAAGCAGTTTCATTGTCTCCATAAGCAAGAATAACTTCTCACCATGACGGAAGTGTTCCGTGAGGACATTGGCCGATCTCGCAAGGCAGCTTTCCAAATTGGGATCCCTTCTTGAGCAAGGTTCCAAAAACTCCAATCCCCTGTACCTGCCGATCGCCTCGACTCCAAGCAGGAACGCACACGCGCACACGAAGAGGGTGCTGCTCGTTCTCCACATCCTCCGTTTCTTTTACCCGAAATTCTTCGTCCCCTCGCAGATCCTTCACCTCGATTCGAATGCCGAAGACGGGCAGAAGAGCAACCTATCTATGTTGAATCGTCCCGCGACACGAACCGATCGAATTTCTCCGCGTGGAATGACCGGACAGCAGGGATGCGCTGAGCCTTATACTACCTTGACATTGCCCCCGCTATGCCTTCGAGGTTCGTGCCGCGAGAACACGAGGAAGAAAAAGACGGTAGGAACGGAGCATCAGCGGACCCCTACTTCCATTGCTTTTCTCGAGGGACTTGTTAACACTAGATTTACGGGTGTGAAATCTGTTACATTGCAATATATTAACACTAGAACTACCGGCGTTAAATCAATCATATTTAAAAATATTAAATAAGTATTTTGAAAAAAGGGGAATTAAGAGGTGGAAACTTGATTGATTCGGCAATTTATGTTTTATAAGATGGACGTAGAATATCTATTCTATGACTGTCATATAAATTTGGAGAATTTTTGGAAAAAATTGTGTACCAGTCATTTTTACTGGTATGGTAAATCTAGTGTTAACACTAGAACTACCGGCGTTAAATCAATCATATTTAAAAATATTAAATAAGTATTTTGAAAAAAGGGGAATTAAGAGGTGGAAACTTGATTGATTCGGCAATTTATGTTTTATAAGATGGACGTAGAATATCTATTCTATGACTGTCATATAAATTTGGAGAATTTTTGGAAAAAATTGTGTACCAGTCATTTTGACTGGTATGGTAAATCTAGTGTTAACACTAGAACTACCGGCGTTAAATCAATCATATTTAAAAATATTAAATAAGTACTTTGAAAAAGGAGGGACCAAGAGGCGGAAAATATAATCGATTCGGTGATTTATGTTTTTGAAGATGGACATAGAATATTTATTCCACGACTCTTTTATAAACTTGGAGAATTTTTGGAAAAAATTGTGTACCAGTCATTTTGACTGGTTTGGTAGTTCTAGTGTTAAATAAGGACTTTGGAAAGAGAGGGATGAAGCGGCAAAGGTGGTAATTCGTTAAGTCATTATTGTATTATAAAATGTACGTGAAATATCTATTGTGCAGCTTCTCTGTAAATTTGAGAAATGTTTATAAAACAAGAAGGAACCCGTCAATTTGACGGCTTCCGTAAATCTAGTGTTAATTACTTTCATAACGTGGATTTATTTAATCGAGTACTTAGTGGATACTTTCGTCGCGGTACGTTCGTAACGTGGCTACTGCAATTCATTGCACTCTAGCGTTTTTGAGTTATTGCTTGTTCAAATTGTGCTTCTGGTGGAATATTCCATTTTGAGTGGGATTTAAGTGTTTGTGTTACGGTGTTCTTTGCTTCTGTTATTTGATAACTGTAATATTCAAGTTGATTTGATTTCTTGAACTGGTATCCTAATTAATAATTGTTATGCTTAGGGGATGCATCTGTACAATATTGTATAAGATGTAAATTTGTTTAGTGCAGTGAGAAGTGTTAAATCCTTGGTTGGTTACATTTAAAATCGGGATTAAAAATAAATTGTACATCAATGGAAATAAAACTCTAGAAGTGTATACTGAATGCATCAGTTGCATAAAATGGTAATGTAAACACACGATGGCAATCTGGATTGCATTCTGTCATGAAATCAAAACCCGGAAAATTGCTCTAGAAGAAGGAGAAAAGAGCACTTTCCAAAGAGACCAAGAAAAAAAAGAAAAATCTAGAAGAAACATAACGGTCCGAAAACGATGTACGAAACAATACAGCGTGAGTGGAATTATTCCAGCGTTTGGAGAAATTTGAAAGATTTTGAGGGCATCCCAATGAGAATGAAATCCGACGACTCTTCGTTAGAACGTCCATCAAGCGGTGATGTCAAACACGAAGAATGTCAGCGATACTATCCTATGCAAATGTCCTCCGAATACTTGGAAATGCTTATTTTCGTGTCTAAGTGAATTCTCATTATGTCTCACAATTACCCGTTCCTTTTTCAGTGAATTTTTTTTATTTCAAGTAATTTCAACACTATCTCATTTCGACATCTGTTCCCAATTACAGAAATGCCAGGATAAGACATTGCGAACCAGTTATTTCGTTGGTAACCGTACTCAGAGGTCCGGTATTTTGATGTCCCGTTTGCTTTAAATTAGCGCAAACATAAAAATCCTCATCGTATACCCGCAATGCATTAATTTATAGCGATTTAAAACGGATTACTTCCACGCACGATAAAGATAAAAAACTTTCCACCCGCTACCAGTATACGGTCGTAATTTTCATCGTCAGTTTAGAGGTCAGCATTAAAAGGCATCGTTTCGTCTCACTTTGCTAGAAAGTGCGAAATAACTAACGGCAGCCCCGGTCTCTGCTCATAATGGATGCCGTTGAGACATTTTTCAACCAATCGCTCTAAATTTATGATATCCCATTTCACGACCGAACAAAACAACCACGGCCCGCATTAATTGCTTCAGCAAAACCATCGACTTTCCCACAGTAACTCCGTGACTTTCTTCGTCCAATGAAAAAGAAGAAAAAGGCCTGAACAATAGTCGAAGAGAACGAAGAAAGTGATCGCCTGCAAAAATCATTGTAATCGAAACTAAAAGTGTCGCTTTTTCGATAGGCGCGCTTGGTGGATCGTATGAAATCACGGCCGATCGTTACGTGAAATTTAAAACGGATATTGCAATCGGTAATGATGGTTAATTGACGATCAAAATTTGAGACAGGTACGAAAGAAAGCGCTCGATTGTCGTCAGAATGAACGTCATACGAAAAAACGGCACGCTTACCGAGGAACGTTAAGCACCGTTAATCCACTCGATCACGATCGTAGTAGATCACGTTTGCGGTTTGCTCGTGATCGTTTAATAAAATCGTCCCTCCCCCTGTTCGTCTAGTATTACGGTTGATATTAAACGGTAATTCTTTCATATCACTGACGTAATATCGTCGGCTACCTCGAGACGCTAAATAGTATACTCCAAATTCGTTGCGATTCATTATCATTCGATCTCCACCTGTTCTTTCTACTTCATCAGCGAAATCGGTTAGACTCTTCTGACGTTTTGTCGGCAATGGACAAATATCGCGACAAAAAGTCTTTTTTATGTAGACAAAGCTGATATGGTAAATCATTAAAATGTTGGTGAAAAATATTCCATTAACGTTCACAGACAATGATATTAAAAATAATATTCGCTACGAAATCGAAGGATCAACTTGATAAACGTTAACGGAAATTTTAAAATGGTAAAATAAAGTTCATAGGTAATCACAATCATCGATATTCCTCGATAAACGTAAACTTTCTGGTGTTGGTACGCAAAGTCGTTCGAACGGAGGTCAGAGACCGTGAAGTTCTCAAGGCGAGCAGGTATTCGCGCGAGCGACGAAAGCCTGCTCTTCTTCTGGCAACAACGTCTACCGCACTGAGGACATATAAAGAAAAGGTAGGGGATTCTGAGAAAATTGTAAATAGCCCTTATCTTTACTTTATTCGTAATAAAAAAAAAGATAATACTTCAGTCTTACGAAGAAGTCGTCATTTGTAAATGAACTTGGAAAGTTCAAATTTTCAAACTTTTAATCGTTCGGACTGCAAACGATACACAAACATTTTATATACATTATTGACTAATTTAATGCATATGAATAACAAATGATATAAAATTGCACGTTTTTACACGCCCTTGTACTTCGTGTAGATAAAATTGTACTTTTTCCAACGAGAAATTGTCAATCTATCTGAAGAATTTAAAAGAACAAGTTCAAAATTTCAAATGTTTGGATTCGTTGAGATTAGAAAAAATTAAAAAAGGTACTCGGTAACAAAACGACGATTATCCCACGACTCTTCTCATATTCGCATGGAGTTTCATCGTAGAACTTTGTGCTTTTTTCAAAAAGCATCAGGTTTTGGTCTGAAGATTTGTTCGAAGGGAAAATTGCGAAATGCGTTGCCAAATATTTCGGTAAACGCCGTGGATACGAGTTCGTTAATCAAACCTCTCGTTACAACAAATCCTGGTTGCCAAGCTCCGTTTATTATCCTGTCTAGAACGCCCTCGAGAAGTTGTTTACCGAATAATAGATTCGTGATGTGAAGTTTGAGATCGCTGATGGTTTGAACGTCAACGTTAATCTGAAGTTTCTGGCCGGGTAGCTTCGTTGCGGTTGTTGTTTGAATAAGATCGTCTGTGATCAAGAAACTCTCATTAGCATCTTTGTTAATTATCTCAGACACATCTTATTCTTTTGTTCTTTGATTGTCATTGATCGAAACTGATTACTATATATAATATTATAAATTTCATCAAAAACGTGAATTAATTTCGTGAAGCAAGAACTTGGTGCTGATGCATAAAATATTAGAAGAATAAGTTATTTAACGGATTTTCTGTGGATTCCATTACTCTAATATCGATAGAAAAGTTTAAAACTTAGATTTCTGGAGAAATTTAATTACAAGTACTTTAAACATTCTCTATGTTTTGAATGTAAAAGTTCAAAAAGAGAATAACAGAAGCTTCCTTTCTGTTCTCCATTTTTTCTAATTGAACAAAATTATACAGCAGACAAAGATTTTTACATAGAAGTCTGTAAAACCGATTTGAGTTCAGAACGACTCTCACGATCAGAGAAAGTTGACGATTCGAACGTCAGCATAACCAAATGTTAAAGACACGCAATAGTGTTCTGTCATACTCACAAAGTGTCAAAGTGAATCTTCCCTTGTTATTGATGGTGGTTCCCAGAAACGCTGCGTTAAATTCATACAGACCCGCCAGTGATTTCTCCGGGAAGCTCTGAGTGTAAACGACCTAAAAGAATCGTATCATTTTGAGATCTTTCTGCGCTATTTCTTCATTAATTATCTCGAACTATTCGTGGATCATCGAATAAGATATTAATTGAGCAATGGCCGTACTTTGTGTCGAGGCAGATCGCTAACGAACTTTGTCACTTTGCTCGCCGACCATCCGCTTTCGCTAACATTTTTGAGCGTTAAGGTGAAACCAAAATTAGGAACCCCTCTTTTAGCTATTATTTCCCTTGCAAAGAAGGGATCGAAAGGAAAAATATTATATTTTGAAAGGCCGGTTTTGAAGTAAGGACGTATCGCGTTCAGCCCTTCTCGCACGCATGCATCGAATCCTGAGACGTTCGGATGGCAATCCTTGAAACTATCCTCTGAAAATGAAAAGATTCTTCGATAATCATCGATAATTATCAATGTACTTATGTAATGACGTAAAAAATTCTCGTATCACAATTGATAATAAGCACACAGTTTTAAATCACAAATAATTTCTACTTTGTTAAGCTTGCTCATAAAATTCATCCCAGCGATGCCGAATTTGTTAAACAACATTATCATAATGATTATAGTCTGTTCAAAATCATTTCTCAAAATGGAAAGACGGATATGTCCCCCTTCGAGAAAATTGATTATACATTTTGAATGAGTCTTTGTTCAAAACAAAATTGGCGTCTCTTAAAGAGTAATATGGAATGTGTCACCACGAAAAAAAAGAAGACGTTGACTGAAATACGGTATAAAAATTGAGCTAAATTTACATTCAATCGAGCATGTAATTCACACGCAAATCACGATTATCTTGTATTCTGAGAAAATATTTCAATTGTATAATTTGCAGTGCACAATCGTGTTTACGTAACACGTTAATTTACCGTTATTGATATTTTCTTGCGAAACGAAACACCCGTGCATCTTGTGTAAGAATTATTTATTAGCATTTTATCGCATTATCTTGCATACAAATCTCTCTAATCAGAATCCATCTTTGAAATTTGTATGAAATTTAATCGGGCAGGATAAATTTCGGTTACACGGTGAAAGTTGCGCTCCGCTTTAAGGCAATTTTTTGATGTGCGTCTTATTTCGAAACTTTTCTGCACATACCGCTTTCATGTTAACATTTTAATAAATTGAAAGTGAACGTAGAAGTGTTAACTGTACAAAACAAACACGTCGCTAATATTGCTTTCTATCCTTTCGCCGGATTTCAAACGAATATAATCTTCATTTTGTGGACATTTAAATGACTTAATGAACTTTGAATTGTAATTCGTATTCTGTCTGCAAATTTATGTATTTTTCAAACTTGCCTTATCACTTTGAGTCATATCAGTTGTAATTTTTATGCCGTTAACAACTTCATCAACTAAATCTTGAATTTTATTACGCAACTATCATATAATGCATTGTTTAACGAGCAAGATCATTGATACTACAACAAAACTTTTACGAAAATAACAAGCACATTACCTCGACATCAACAATTACATTTTACACTCATTTCGCTAGGTTAACTTAAAATATGTATCAAATCCAGCACAGAATCTATCACACAAATGCCGAATTTCTAACGTTGTATAGCCCCGTGGCAAAAAAAAGTCCACATAACTTTCCATTCCTCTTCATTTCTTACATAACAAAACCAGTTTTTTAACCAACAGGAAATTCATAGAAATTACCACCCAGCTACGTCTTCGACAAAACATTGTAAAAATCGAGATCCATTATCGTACGATCTAAACAACCGTCCGGCCAAAAGAGTCATTAAAAAAAGACGCAAAAACTTTGAAAAAATTCTAAAACTTCATCCTTCGTGTACTTGACACCCTATAATATTAAGAATTACGACCAAAGAGCAAGAACACACCATGAGGACGTTTTACTTACCGAAGTCTGCGCTCGAGGATCCGCAAAGTACAAGTAGAAGAATGGAAATTGTCAAAACCGGGATCATTTTGTCGTGATTACCGAGTATTACGTTTCATTAGCAAAATAATTCACGTTATTACGTTTAAGGGAGCACGAGGCGTGATTCAGGAATGAGCAGCGTGTACCAGCTCGATGCTTACGCTTTCACTCTCGACGGCACATCTGAGAGGAAGGGTTACCGAGTCGTTTCTATGCCAGGATTTTCGGTCGACCTTACATAATTCTTTGCATGTGTACTTCGGGGAGAACGTGTTTTTGCGGTACAGGTGTTAAGGACAAGTTATATAAAAAAAAAAAAATAACGAAGACAAGTTGCAGAGAGGAATGTTCAATTTTTACTTTGCGATATCTTACCACCTTTCTCCCTTTTATATCAGCTTAAGTCGTTTTCGTCTTTTGGGTAGTTCCCCTTATGCTCAATTGATTACAATTTAATGGCTTTCATAGGAACGCATGGTTCGGATAAGTATTACTTTAGGTTTCTCTTTATGCATGTGCAATGGTGAACTTTGTATTTCTGTAAATGGCAGTTTTGTGTAGCTTTAGCTCGTGAAGCGCGTGACAAAGTCGATTATAGGATATTACTTTGTAGAAGTGAAATTGTATCATGGTGTTAGAAAAATTTAGGTTTAACCCTTTGCCCTACAATAACGTGTGACACTCGTGATGCAGTAAATGGAATAGGAAAATCTGAAGGTTTCCAAAGACTATTAAATTGAAAACATCTTAGAGCCCCGTGACGATCAAATTATTTCTATACTATTAATATTGCGTTCAATTATATAAAATATCATAAATTCGTAAAACATTTTTATTTCAGTCATTAAATCTGAGTTATTACGCACTCAGACGCAAAAGAAATCGTAGGGCAAGGGGTTAACATATTAGACATATGAATTAAAGGGAATAAAATTGTTTATTTACATAATCTCAGTTATACACTTTTTCTGAGGTGTCTTGATCGGTTTGATTGTTATGTTGATTAGGGTATTTGAATGTTTTGAAGTTTATTTTATATGTCTTTTATGACCAATATATTGCTTAAATTATTTCACATAAATCACGTTGTTTGTCAGTTCCTGGTGTCACCTTAACTCCATCCTTCATATAAAAACATTGCTGATTCATTGTTAAACTTATTCTATTTTCCTTCGTTAATATCATGTTATATTACCAAATGAAACGAAACAGTTTACATAAAATGAAACCTGTTAAAATCGGTTAAACTGTCGTTTTCGTTTTTGCTGGAATCAATCGTTAATTAGACTTTCCTGATCAATATTACGAATTACCATACATACTTCGAACTTGTCTTCCTCATTGTAAACAAGTTTGCAATGCATAGTTATTTGTTAAATAAATTTATTATGAAGGAAACGATCGTAAAGAATCATTTCCGAATACGTTATATCTGACACAATAAAAGAATCGCATAAGAGACAATTGCGCCTTTGCGAAGACAACCTGGCATACTCTGCTGCATTAAAAGTCACAGTCAGATGTATCAAAGAGAAGTATTCTTACAGTTTCGATTATTTCAAAAAGTATGTATTGTTTCCGAAAGAAGTTGGAACTTTCGCTTATATTTTCTCCTATCTTTTCGTCCGTTTTTATTGGAAGATATCTTCTAAAGCACTTTAATTTAACCGGTATACTGAAAGAAATTGTACAGCTGCAGTGTGCAGGAGAACTTGTCCAAAGAAGTATAAAACACGTTTGGCTTCATTTTCTATCATTGGAGCGACCGCTATGCCAAATATAGCAATTTCCAATGTACGCAAGAATATAAGCTCCATTTCTGTCGACAATCATTTACAAGGACGAAAAAAGTACCAGCAAATAAGACACCTGGATGTTTCTAATAATAAATCTAACTGCAAATCCACTTATGGTTACGTTATTGAAAATTTGATCGTCAAACGGCGGAATTTCTTGTTTGGAATTATTTATACCAAGATAGAGCATCGGCGCAGTTCACGCACCATTAGAATTCTTTTTACTCAAATTCTTTCGTTGGCAAATAATTTGATTGGGGTTGTAATAAAAACGATTTATTCCAATGAAATTATGAAATGAAAACTATTATTAATTTGTAAGTAAAAAGGGCTGAAAAAATGGGAATGACGAAATCTGAGAAACTCGATGTGTTTCAACCGCACGAATGCAGTTTCGTGCATAATTCGCGATCGTTGTTCTTACCGATGCTTTCTCGTACGCGTACCGGGCGTTCAGTCTACCGAAGATTAGCTTGCACAATGCAATCTTAATTGCAACCAAATGCAAAGCAGTCGTCAGCAATGTTTGCCGAAATCGTCGCGTAATTGCCGATAATTCTACACCATTCCTCTAAATCGTCACTGTTTGCATTAAACTCGGCGTGCACACTTTCTTTGGAAATTTTGTAACCCAGTTTTTCCATCTTCATTGTTGATGCACCATTTTGCACATTCATTCTTAGAATACGGGTCATACGGGTCGAAAGTCGATTAATTAATTTAATCACAACGGAAATGTTCTCTGCAGCTGGTTTCTCATTAATTATGTAAAACAAATTAAAGAGGTAAGATAAAATTCCTGAGGACATTAAGTTAATTAAAACTAATAAAGCAACTGGAGTGACTACTATGTAAATTTCTATAAAAATTATTCAAATTTACAACGGGATGTCCTTGAAAATTTTCAGTAAGCCAAACCAGTAAAGCTATAAGTTTTATCACTGTAAAGCTATTCCTTATTTATTCTTCCGACGATACACACATCTATATAGATCAATAATATCCAAAAAATTAATTGTAACTATTTCTACTCACAATTTCATGTCATATAAATAAATTGTTATAGCCCGAATCTAATTTTAATCGCCGCATAAACATCTTCATCTCCATCGCTAATCTATGCAAACTATATGCAGCAGCACAAACAAAACTCCAATCGTAAAAACTCATATTGTCGTCAATGCTACGAGAGGAGACTCTCGAAAACTAGCCGACGACGTAAGAACCGTGATGAACAACAGGAAAATAAAAATCCACCGGGAGAACCGCAAAACTCCTTCGCCGTTCTTCCCACCGGTCAGCTTTCGCGCAAGTAGCTGCAGATCGTGTGCAGACCCGATTGGAAAAGATCGAAGAGTATCTGGGATACTTTCGACGATGCAACTTGCTCTAGCCAAGACTCGTCAATCGTACCAGACGAAGAAGGCGCAGGTGTACGTTGCAGCAGTGAAAGTACCCGAGTGCAGTTACGATCTGGCATCTGTCAATGCCCTCTTGCATAGTCAGTCGAACTCTAGCGGTGTCGTTTAGCCGGGATTCGTGATTTGAGGTACACTTATCGAAAGTGACAGTCGTCCTCGGTCATTCGGGGATCTCCTGCTTGAACTGGTGGAATCCGTGAAAAAGTCGACAATTGACATCATTGAGTTTCGGGACGGTCGAACCTCGAGTCTCGTTGGCTAACGTTTCCGGGACGCTTTCGAAGATGAAGATGTCGAAATTCTTGGTGTACGTTATCGTCGTCGTTGGCGGAGTAACGAATCTCCTTGCTAATTCGAGTCGTGAGTAACGTGAATTTTTCAACCGACAGATGCTGGTTAGCATGTATGATCGATGGCGAACGCTTCCTGTCGAGCTTGGCTCTTTCAGAGTCAAGTTTGTAGGAAACGATCGGGTGAAAGTCGGATAAATCGATGATATATGTCGGTGGGTAAATTAACTAGGAATCTCGATTTTTAAGCGGTGACAAGAGTTGTTTCCTCGAGTTATAAAATAACGATGTTAAAACGTTACCGATCTTAATGCGCTTGCGAGTCGGTTCATTTCGTAAGTGATACTTAGAGTGTACTGAACGTTGTCACTGTGACAGATAAATTAGAGAATCGAGAAAAGAATATTTGTGAAGCTGCATTTCAATTTCGCAACGTATAGTTCGTGCGACAAGCTGTTGGACAACTGTTCTCCATATTCGCCCGATCGGATTTCCGGTTGCCTCATCGCGGCATCCGATTTGCGTTTATTCGCATTTTACCTACACGCATTGAGTGATCGTGGTCCAATTATAAATACATTTAAATACCTCTCTAATGAAGGCTTTAAACCGAATAATTAATTACAACAGTTCGTACTTTTTCAGCCGAATATGTGAAACAATGTTCGAGGAGCGATCCACAGTTGAAGAAGTGTCTAATCGACGCTTTGCATCACTTAAGACCGTACTTAAGTGTCGGAATACCTGAGATTGAGTTACCCTCGGTGGAACCTTTTCGCGTGAGTGTCAATCTCAACATTATAATTCATATTGTCATTTAAATCTTCCTCGTAATTTGCACAAATAACAAACAAAGTTCAAAACGTGAAGTCAGATTCGATTTAGAGGATAAATAATGATCGATCAAATTTATTGGATAATAATTGTGAGGAATAAATTAGACAAATTAATGACAGAGTGATATTGAGGTATATAGCACACGTTCTTTTACGTATTTGCCGCAATACCGTTTATTCTAACAGATGGACGAGCTGACACTCTCCCTAACAGGTGGTGCAAACGGTTACAAGGTACAGCTACGTGAATTGTTCGTAAAGGGAGCGAGCAACTATACCGTCGAAGATATTAAACTCGGTTCACCCTTCGAGGCTATTGTACGAATGCCAGCCCTTATCTTGGATGCGCATTATTCCAGGTTTCGCATGTTTACTGTATAAATTCTAAATGCCCTACTAATATGTCCTCCAGTTACTGTGAATTTTAAACAATTGCATTGAAGAATTACAATGAAATTAATTCATAAAATTCGATTACAGAAGATTCTTGATGTTGATGTGATCTTGGCTGTTGTACAAATCTTTTCTTCCTGTAGGATCGAAGTAGTTTCAAGTAGAATTTGTTTAAGGTTGTTTTTCTGTTTAATGTGGAAATTATTAATTTAGAAAAAAGTAATTTGTTGAATACAATGGATTGTAGAGTGAACTGCAAAACGCTTCGTACGAAATACTGTTGTTCCGGCATTACGTACAGTGTATGAATTATGTAACGTTTTAAAATTCTTTTATTGCCTTCTTTTATTGATCCTGTTTCCTGTCTTTGATTCTAAAAACGCGTTTAAATGTTATCTCAAGTAGAGCTGCATTAATACTGTGTCTTAATATTTTTTTATGGTAATAACGTAACCAGTGATTATCTTTTTTGGAAAGTATTGATTGGTAATTCACATTCTTTGCACCTCGTCATTCACATCATATCCAATTTTACATCGAATATAAATAGCACTGGTGTAATACGATGTCTCAAGATCAGAGACGAAGAATGTTAAATAACTTCGTACAGCCCAATATCTTTTTTAACGTAGTTTCTCACAACACCGTCCAAAAATCACAAAGATAAAAGAAACTCTGCAAACGAAATTCATAAATGACCCTTTTTATAATTAAAACCTTTAATATTTTACTACTTCAAGAAACAAGTCACACATTCAGCAATCCCGAACAAACTACCCTTTCGCAAGTACTTCCTCCAATATTCCTCATCAACATTCCACCATTTATTGAAACATTACTCGATGTTTCAGTTCAGGAATCTTGATTATTCTCCCGGCCAGTGGCAATGGAACGTTTCATGCACGATTTGACAATGCAAGGGCCTTGGTCAAAGGTACAGTTTCAACGAAAATAAGGGACTCGAAGACATACCTCAACGTGGAGAACCTCGACGTTGAACTCGGTGTTGAACACGTGAACATGAGGGTCCGTAAGATCTTCAACAACAATCGGATTCTCAGTGAGTAAACGAAGGGAATTCTAAACTAACAAATGGCGAAATTAGAAATATCGCAACGATCGAGTTAGCTCGAGAATTCATTGAAAAAGAAGCCCCCTTTAGAGTGACTTTCATTCGATGTTACTTTCGCAGCTGAAGCTACCAACCTGTTCCTGCGGGAAAACGGGCAAGAGGTGTTAAAGGTGATGGAACCGCAATTGAAGAGAAAGCTCTCGGTACTCTTCGCTGGAATTGTCAACCAATTGTTGCGTCACGTGCCGGTCGAGATGTTTCTGTTACCATAAACATTATTTTTTCTACGATTTCCAACGACCGTCACGTATCGGTTTGTTCGACGGCGAGCCTTTTGTAAGGGCTATTTAATCGAGCTTCGGCAAAAAGTGGTCAACCGGTTGAAAAGGAAAAAGAATGTTAAGAAATTACAAAGTATGATTGACTTTCCGCATAATTACATAACTCAAAAACTCAGGCGGCGTTACGGATGTTAGTTAAGAGAAATTTTTATGGAACAAAGTCTCGTTAATATTTTATAATTCAGGGGATTTTAGTTTTGATACAGTTGTTGTAATGGTAGTTGATTTAATTGTAATTCTATGAAAAATATATTATATATTTATAATGTATGTTTTTCTAATTGAACCTGTGACGTGGGATTGTATATCTGGATAATTTATTACCGGGCAATTGTGAAGATTAATTAATTGCGATAGGATGTGATAAGGAATTACAGTTTTTCTTGTTTTCCTTTTACTTTCAAACGTTACAAGATCTTTCTTTCGAGATCTATCAATTCCAAGTGTAATACGGCAAGTCGAGATCGTGAAATTATTTACAGGAGAAAAGTATTTGGAATTAGCTTTGTCTTTATTTACGTCAGCGTAATTGTATCCAATAACAGCAACAATTAACAATCGCAGTAGTGTACACTTCCGTTTCGCAATAAGCGTATCGCTCTCACAAAATGCTCAACGAGCACATAATAAAATCTAATTTTACAAACTGTCGTTAAAGTTTCATAAAACGTACTACATAGAAAACATATCGCAACGTGTCTCGCATAGTCTTGTTTCCCACTTGCTATGAGTTCACTGAAAAACTCATCAGCTTCGTTCCTCTCTCTTTGCACGTTTCTTTTTCCATTTTCTTCTAATTACTTTATCACTATATAAAACTGACAGACTTCAAGGGAAGAGTGTCGAGAACGGTATCTTGGAGAAGAAGGTATTGGTGAATTTCGTATACTCCTTGTCCCAAGTTTCCACCATGTACGGCAACATGCCACGGTAAATTATGGGCCAATATTCGTTGATGAAAGTCATGGCAGCGCGATCTGAAAAGAAATATTTTTAAGTCAAATAAATTATTTCACTTCACGCTAAAATTTCTGATATTTTCTTTCTTATCTTGGAATCGCTATCTCTTAAATATTGATAAAGTACGCGGGGGAAATTTGTTATTTTAGTTTAATGCGATGTAAAGAAATATTTGTTATCCTTACTTCGATTATTTTGAAAACGTAAGAATTATTTTTTCTTGTATTAAGCACTTCATCAAAATTGAATCGCGTAATAAGAAATATTGCTCATGCAAACTACTAATGAGACTACCAACAAACCTCTTCACAAACAACATACTTCCTTTGTAATTACGCTAACATGATATTGTGTAATTGTATAATAGGAGATAATGACGCTGTTTAATGAATGTTGATGCCGTTTCAAAACAGAAGATGTTAAACATTACATTACGAAGCATGATTTTTACATAATATTGCTCCATTAGCGACACGAATTGTAATAATATAAAATCACCATCGATTCAACTCGATCTTACAAACTGTCTTTTTTTTCAAAGTTTCACTATTCTCATTTATTGATGAGTACATCTTTTGTTTGCACAGAAAACAATTATATAAGCTTCACTCAATAACTGATATTTTACGAACTTCAGTAGCAAAACGATAACAGAATGAAAATATACTTACTGAAGTCTTCGTTTCCGTTGAAGAGATCACTGAACCAGACTCTCATTGATCCAACTTCCGGTATTATCTTAAAGTGTTCGACGACAAACCTATCGTTGACAACGTGTCCTTGGAGGTCCCACCTGGTTCTGATTTCCTCCATAGTGATATTGAAGAATCCTATTGAGCATGAAACCGACGAAATCATCAAATTATATTTATCAAAAGTTTCGAACACAATTAGCTGCTGATTTGGATACATCTTTGGGTGCATCTCTTTTAACACTAAACCTACCGGCTTTATATCTGTTATATTGAAATACACGAAATAAGTACTTTGGAGAACGAGATTTGAAGAGGAGAAAAAGATGATCAGTTGAGTAATTTTTGTTTTATACGACAGACGTAAAATATTTACTGAATGGCTGCCCAATCAATTTGGAGAATTTTTAGAAAAAATCAGAAAGCGGTCATTTGACCGCCATGGTAGGTTTAGTGTTAACATTAAATTAGAAAGGTGATATATCTACCAATTGTTTTAAATATGAGACTGATGCTCTGGATTGTTATTCAATGAAATATGATTATTCTCCAAATATTTCGCAATAAGAATCAGTAGACTCCTGATACGAATTGATAACTGTTTTTTAATTAAAATGAATTCTTTATTCTTCTGCATCGTATCTTTCTTTTAAGTAAAGTAGTCGTTATCGTTATTGAAACTATTCATATAGTAGGTAATTTTGTAACAGCAATTATAGATAATTATTAGTGAATGACATTACCTTTTCCTCCAATCTTGAAGCTGCCCAAAGAGCCCTCGGCTTTGTAATTACCATCGATTAACATTTTTGGTAGATCCATATCGATTAAAAGTCGGAAGGAATCGCCATCAAGTTCAGGTTTCACCGATAAGAAACGAATCTTCGATAAGCCGTAAGTTCGCACATCCGTGCCGCTTATTTTCCCACGCATTTCACCATTTTCAAAACTGTTCTCTTGACTTTCAGTATAAAATGGATCAAGAGGAGGCATATCCAACTCTGGAATTCCTGCAAAAAGTATTTACACTTGATCAGTCATCAATGGCTGAAGCTGCAGTTTAAATTCACGTATAATAAAAACTGTGGATTTCTTTTCGAATGTATTTGCGGAAAAAAATGCAAGCTTATTATCGTTTTGTTAATGCATTTACCTTGGACAAACGTCGGCCATGATTCCTGCAACGCCAGCCTCAGACACGAAGAAAAATCATCGGCGTCCTTTTTACATGTTTTCACGGTGGCAGCTGAAGACAGAAGAATCATGTTATTCAATTGACTGAGAGGAGTCGTCGCTTTTAGGTGAAAGGATAATTAACATATTAGATATGAAAAGCAAAAACACTTTATACAACATTTCGCGATACGTGATGCAAAACGTACGATTCAATCTTTAAAGCTACCGGAACTAATACCGCGAATCAAAGTTAACACGTACAGTTTACGATCCGCTGATTTCATTCAAAACTCCAATGAAAAGTGTCGTTCCTCTTAACGAAAGAAGATTCCCTATTTATCTACTAGTTATCCCGAATAATCTAAATTTGATCTAATCAAGAGGATAAAACATTTCCCAACAAATTAAACAAAAATAAAGACATTATGAAAGTTCCAACGACAAATAATTCTATAAAAATATCCGTCTCGCGACAATGTCAAAGTTGCTATCAGCGAACGGGTCCCTTCTTCACCGAAATCTCAAAACAACCCCTGACTCCATCAATTCCCTTCCATTCATTCCCATTTCGAAGTAGCATCGAAAATTCTCTCTCGCACCATCGGAATGCAATCGCACGATCCACCAAATCGTTAACCATCGGCAAAAAGTCGAAAGATGGTACAAGTCTGAGAGAAAGATCGCCAGGACTTACGGAGCTTGTAATCCCCGGCGACAAGGGTAACGCAAAGCGCAGCACAGATCACAGTAACAGTACGGAACGACATCCTTCTCGGTTAAAAATCCTGCAGTTAGCCTGGTCAATTATAAGCAGCCGGTTTATATAGTTTCCAGCTCCAAGGACTCGTGCAGAGCTACGTTGCAAAATTGCATGTCATTAAAGCGCGCCAACACGTGAGAGGCGAGGAGCAGCACGGGAGACCAGGTGGCAAGAGGCGAAATCTCGGCCGAGGGAGAATTCCGGGGAATGTGTTACGCGCTCTTCTTTTGTTAGAAGCTTTGCCTTTGCTGCTCGAACCACCGTCGATCTCGTCCCGATCTATCTGTCACTTCATCGGCATCCCAGGCTTGGTGTGCTATGTATCACCGCTCATAATCATCGTTTTTTCTCTCCTCCTTTGACGTTCTTTCTTGGCTAGTTCGTTCTCCGTTTAGCTTGGGTGTTCTTAGAACCACTATCGGAATAATTTAAACGCTTGTTTACCTTCTACCACTTCTGAGACCCTATTTTTACGTTTATTGCGATGTGTGGCCTGATTGAAGTCTCGTAAGTGATCGTAATGTTGAGGTACTTGTTTATATATTATTGCCAATCTCGTCATGACTATTCGCTCCATTAATTGGTTACGGCAACTCTGTTGATCATATTATCGGGGATATCGATACATCAGTACGATCGTGTGATCGTCCTTTGAAAGGACGACGGGGTGACGGTGTTTCGTCCAGGATGGAATTTCTACTAGCATTAATTAAATGTCCCTTTCAAAATTACCCCCTCGTTACGAGAACTTCGTTTTTTTTATGTAATTAGTGTTTTGCTCCTGCGAGTGTTTAATAGTCTTTAATACGCGATGTTTAATAATTACATCTCGACTTCTCTGAATTTAAGTGTGGTAAGTGTACGGTTGACTTCTAACATCATATAACTGTGGTCATTAATTGTATACCTCTGGACGAAGTGTCAAAGGCGAGAACTTTATCGCGGCAGGTTGAAATTAACGGGTCTCATGAATACAGACTCCAAAGTGTCATTACGTCGACTAACTCATACCTTTTTTACAACCATCGGAGGAAAAGATGCTTAGAAAAGTATACTTTCAATTAAAATTGAAAATTACATTGGAAATACGCATGACAAAACAATCGTATAAAATCATTTCCTTTTTTACGGCAATCATCCGCAATCAGCAATACGTGCCGACGTCAAAGACTTCATCAGCACACTTGCAATTATATTTGAAAAAAATGAAACGAATGTAACGTGCGAAGAAGACCGATCCGTTTGAATTCGAAAATTTTCATTTTTTATCATTAAACCGAGAAATTCTGATAGAGTTCACTAACTGGCGAACGCTTATCAAGTTCACGCACGTGTGAAACTAGACATCCATGACCTTGTGACCTTGCATGTACCTGTTACTGTACCAGCCATTGTCACTGAAACTGTAAACGTTGTGACAAGAGATTTTTCATGATTCCCCTATCCCATGCATTGTACATGCACCATTGTATACACACATATTGTATATATGCTTGACAAGAATTACGAACGATTAAAGTGGACGCCCTTGGATCACATCTCATCGATATGAAAAACTAGTTTTTCTATTGGGACGCAACTGGCAGAAGAGAATGACAACGAAACCGTTCCTCGCATACACTTTGCGTCTTGATCGTGATTCGCTCGATGGAGATCGCATCGGCTGCACAAAGAATTCTGTAACGGTGGTGATTGTTTTGCCGTGCCACCTTGAAGCAGGTCAGCAAGAACGTCAGAGTTTGGTCGGCCTATGTTAATTCACGCGGAGAGGAAAAGCTTTGAAATTCAGCAAACTCGCAAAAGATTTTTAGAATTTTTACAACTTACATTTGTGCATTTTATCAGAGCAAACTTTGAACATTAAAATAATAAAATGTGTTAGTTATCATTTTACAGGTAAATTCTGTATTTATAGTACATTAGGAACGAATTTAACAGTATGTTTTACGAAGAAAGTGAAATACGATTAGAACTAAAATTTGAAGTAAAATATTACGATTAAAAATTGATTGTATTTCAGTGATCGCTAAAAGAAATTCAATCTCTCGGATTTTATCGCAGGAATATTCTTCTTGAGTATGTAAGCTATCCTTGCACTTGATGCGCTGCAAAGAATGACCGATGTTATTTATCGCATGCTGTAATAAATGTTGCAGTTGATGCTATCCTTGAAGGAGCGACGTAATTACTTCTCTCTTCCCTCATGGAGAGGATAATGACACAAAGGCGTTAAGAAAAAAAACGAACAGATTCTGTGTCAAATGTTATTGTCCCATCAGGCTGCATATTCAGGTTGACACGGTTAAAGAAACTGTGATATAACACTCAGAAGATGAACTCCTCTTTTCTCTGTTGAAGTTTCTCGAAAAAAGGGGCAAGTGTATCGTGTATTCGTTCAGAAGAAAAATATGTAGGTCTCTCGACGTAACATTTGCAGGTTTGTCATGCGTACCACCGTTCACTGAACGGTGATTGCTGATATCTCAGAAAACTAATGCACACAAATGACACACATATTAACACCGTACGTAAAAGACGTACTCTTGCACAATGGGCTTACAAACGCTTCGACAATGCGCCTTCGACGGGGGAACGAAATGGTGCGAAAAATACATTATATTTTTGGACTGCGTAGGAGAGAGTCCCAATTTGAAAATGAGAATTTTAACGAAACTTGATGAACATGTATGAATAGGCAAAGAAAGCTATTGAACCGTAAAAGAGAAAGAAAATTCATTTTTTAAAGTATGTCAAGAGTGCAGCAGCTAATCCAAAATAAAATTAATCAACGGCGCGCAGTTGTTTGTAACGTACATGCTGATTGAAAATTTCGAAAGTTAATTAATTTAAATTAAATAATTGAGAATTAAACAAACTTTGGACAATAGTTCGTAGCTCCTGGAATAAATTTCTGCAGTATGATAAAAATTGTCTTACTCCGCTTTCATGGAATTTCGTTAACATTTATTTTATCGGGAATTATCACCATATATATATATATATATATATACATTGATTTTTAATGAAAAGCTATAAATACATACTGATTGTAATTGATAAAAAAATTTATTTCATCCTTAAACCTTTTATTTCATTATGTAAAACTTATTATTTATTTCTTTGACTTCGGTAGAAATAATTACAAAGAAAATGTAATGAAAAAATGATGTAGAATGTGTCGATTCTCTCATGTATTTTACAGTTTACGTATCATCTGTGACAAAACTAGTTACGGTTCTTCTCAATCGGTATCGTGGTAAAACAGCGTTCTTATACGTAGCGTCATCTGGATAGTACAACTTCGTACGCGTCAGAGCACGGCGCCATTGATTAAACCTGTCAGACAATCAGCTGATCGGTTATTCACGTGGATGAGATCAGCTGTGCGCAACCATGGACGAACTGACGGAGGAAAATTTTGTGATACCACCGATCAAGTACGAATGTAAGTATCAGCAAGGTGTGTTAAGTTAAATAAAGAATCGAATCTGCAACATAGTTAGCTGAATGTTGCCGGAAAACAACAACCGGCACTCGGCGTGCCCATAGTGCCGGCATCCATTTTGCACCAAACAGAATTGTGAAATCGGAGTAAATTCGTAATGTTTTCTTATCGTAAAGGTTTATTAATGCATTAATTAACAAAGAAACGTATATATTTTTGTTACAGATCTTGATCATACGGCTGATGTGCAGTAAGTATTAATATAGAAAGTCCTTCGGAATAATGCACGGCACATCGTAGAGGTTATACGCGTGGATAACCTAAACGAAAAGTAGGACAGCCGGACGACGTTTAGAAGGAATCGAAATTCCATGTCGGCGAAGTGATTATAGAATATTTCGTTTCTAAGATCGGCTGATGTATTTAACGCATTGTGTTTGTTTTTTCCATTGTGCACCGTAGATTGCATGCATGGGGCGATACTTTGGAGGAAGCTTTCGAGCAATGCGCGATAGCCATGTTTGGATACATGACGGATTTAGAGCGGGTTGAAATGACTCAGGTACACTACGTGGAAGCCGAAGGACACGACATGGAAAGTCTCCTTTTTCACTTCCTCGATGAATTATTGTTTATGTTTAGCGCCGAGCCGTTTATCGTTGCAAAGGTATATTCATTTTTTCATGTTTCAAGTAGAACGTTTAAGGCTTTCATCAGACGGTCGAAATTATTCATTTTTTCCGACTATTTCGGAGCACGTGCTACATCACGTGTAGTCTCGCACTTTTCGCGCCTTAAATCGACTCTTGACTTTTGACCGTTATCGGCATAGAGCTATTTTAAACTGCTTAGTAAAATCTACTTCTTTGCATACTAACACCCTCGGAGAAGCGATCGGTACAATAATTCTAAAAGAAAAGTAACTGTTTGTGTTATCAGAAAGTCAAGATCACCGAATACGACCCTGAGAATTTCAAGATCAAAGCGATGGCATTAGGGGAGGAATTTGTGATCGGCAAGCATTCGCAAAATGCCGAAGTAAAGGCCATCACGTATTCGGCGATGCAAATTCTCGATCGCCCGGAATTCGATCGTCCCGAAATTTTCGTGATCGTGGACATATGATCGCTCAGGTCCCAAGTCGGCTTGTTCGATTTCTTGGCGCGCCCTTGGAGCTTGGCTTGGGTTAATACTTGTAATAGGAAAGTGGGGATGACCGCGTGGACAGCGAGGAGTAAGAAGGGAGGGTATACCTCCCCTGCGTCCTACATAGGGTACGATCCTTTTGTAGTTGCGTAGGGTTCAAATAAATACGTTACGAAGAAAACACCGGGCCCCCTTCTTGTCGGCCTACGTCAGGTACGTGAGGGAGCATCAAGGAGCCCCGGGAAGTATCGCGAAAATGATTTTTTTAATTATTTCAGATTTATAGCCGACGCACAATTCCAAGAAAATTTTTATACATTCAACTATATTTGTTAAATTACTAAACTTCGAAACTTTTGACACTTGTAAAAAATATGTCCTCTAGTTATAGATAGTATAGGATATTTTGTTCAGCGGCCAGATATCTTGTTAAATATGTAATATTTAAGAAATACTCGTTATCTACAAATGTGTATATCTTTTGTAAAGAATAAACCTGTGAAACGTCTACGTTTATTTTACCTTAAAATATTTGTCGTTTGCGTAACCGGTTTTGAATATTTGATTAAAGTATTTAGTAGATATCAAGAGGAATCATCGATAGCACGGTTGAAATGGAAAAACGTTAAGTTTGAAGAACTGTAACGTAAAGTGTGAAATTCGCAGAAAAATCGGGCCTACTTTCTCGAACGCAAAGAGTACGGTCCTGTATCTGAACACCCCTCCATCGTGAAGGAAGCGACGACCGACCGCTTAGTTTCGGGCAAGAAACGACAGGCATCGGGATCCTCCCAATCTTCGAAAGTGCGTGTATTCGACGCGAAAGAATCAGAAAGTTACGAAATTACATAATACGAAAGTGCGTCTGTCGTTTGATTTCTTTTTTCGCTTCTTTCCTTCATTGTAAGGCCCAAGTTAAAGGGACCCATTATCAACATCAAGCGTGGACGTTGTTCCGAAAGCGCACACCCCTGACGATGGCGGCCCGGTATGGTAATCTTGTGTACCGAAAATTTGCAAAACGCTTCTGATATGAAGAACGAATGACCGATGTTTCGAATGACAATGTGTCGCGAAACGTTGTTGGCATAGGGATTTTTCATATATGCGTCGAAGCTTGCGTGGCAGTTTCGTGGAAAGCAGAAGGACAGTTTTGGCGCGTTTATTCGACATCCTTGCAACACCACCGATCGATCCATGGATCCATTACTCGTTTCTTACGTTTATCGTTTAGTTGAAACCGACGTATCGTGCGAAAGGAGTATGTGCTTATCGAGTGTCGTATGACAAATACCTAACCCCGAAAACCACGAACAGACGTCTGCACGAAACCCTCCGAAGACATTGAGTTCCCGTAGAAGAGGAAAGTGTAAAAAGAAGCAAACGATCGGGAAATCGCGAAAACGGATGAAAAAGTGGCCAAGCCTAGGAACATTTGGGATATCTGCGATAGCTGGCCGCCCGGTGGTTACGGAGAAAACCGAAGTGACGGTTTTGGCGCGCGTATTCGACTCCCGTGTGCGACCGGCAGATGGCCGGTGCGCCGGTACGTTATACGCGCGCGTCCACGAACGCACCGACACATGACAGGCAGCTAAGCACATACTACCACCGTGACAGGGACGCGTTCAGAAACGTGGCAAGGTAGTGGTAGAGGTTGACGACTACACCGAAAGCCTGTACTGCCGCGAGCGCAGGAAAGCCCACAGACACGCGGTTTGGTATTACCACTACCGGCACAGGCGGGTCTATCTGCCTCGTAGCTCGAGCCAGTTGCCAGCGCGCCAGCCAGCCCCGTCCATCCAATCGCCCAGCTCACGAGCCGGCCTCGTGTGCGCGCGCGACACCCCGACAGAAAAGGTTCGTTTTCCTCGCCGGTGGGTCGACCGATCATGTCGAGGCGGGGCTCGCCGTGAACTCCAGAGCCTCCACACTCATTGGAACCCGAAAACGTCGTGATCGCACGAACGGCTTGGCTCCGAGGCTCGAATATTTCGGGCCCCTGTCCGCGCCTGGCTGTCGTTCCTATTGCCGAGATCGGCTCTGCAGAAAATGGACACCGCACAAGTGCGGTAGAGAGGCAAAGCAAAAGAGATATATAGGGAACACGAGAGAGGGAAAGAGGGACAGAGAGAAAGAAATAAAGGCCACGCAACTACGGCAACTACGACGAGGACTACGACACGTCCACGAGCAAAGAAAGAGGGACGGAGGGAGAGAGAGAGAAAGAGAGAGAGATCGAGAGAGGGCGAGGGAGTAATCGTGTGTATACGAGGTGTGTATACGGCACACCGGAACGAAAAGCAAGAGAAACGTTCGCGTACGTCGGCCTCGGGAGACCGGGTTAACTCTTGTCGACCCAGGCACGTCCACCTGTCCTGTCATCGACAGGCCAAAGTGAAAATTGCGTCTAGAAGCATCAATATCGCGACGACAACGATTACAACGACAACGGCAACGTATTTTCCATCGAGGAGGTACGGGTATGCCTCGCTCGTCGGTCCTGTGACACGCGCCGCGCCGTGTGCTGGCTGAACCTCCCGGAAGAGAGCGTGGGCCTCCGTCTCAAAATACTGTGCGGCTTCTACCGCACGCTCGAGAGCCAAGTAAGTGAACAACCACGCACGAACCATTTCTCGTTTGTCCCGATCACGAATCCAGACTCGATAATACATTCCGTAAGTTTCCTCTTAACTATTTCAACCTTCCTATCGTATCTCCTGAAAAACACGTATTTTCTCTCCCTTGAAACGTTGAAAAGACGTGCTTACTGGAGCGCATAGGGAATAAGAGAAAAAAAGACCGTTATTTCGAGCGTAACCGATTTGGTACGTCGAAAGTCGCTGGCATCTCGTGCGATCAATCGCGAAATCGTGCACTGGTTCTAGGTTCCTTCGTAACCGTGCCGGTAGCACGCCTAACTAGGGACCCTCTAGTCCCGGCTTGGCTCTTTAAACGGCTCCGCGTATCGCGTGTGCGAATCCTACGCTCTTCTGTGTGTGCGTATCCTACGAGGACTGGTGTGCGTGCGCGCTCGCATAATCGCTCTCCCTCCGTTCGTTTTCTCGCTCTCTTCGCTCTCTCGCTCCCTCTCGTCGTATGCATGGCCGCCTCGATGCGTACCGTGCGGATCTCGCGAGTTCACACTGCCGCGCTCAGTACGAGGACCTTCGATTCCTTGTTTGCCGGTAACCGAACGTTACGCGATATTCGAAAAGAGGAGAAACGAATCGGAGAGACTCAACTGACGTATCTTCGATCGCCTTTAAAACAGCTGATCGCGTGCTCCATGTATGTGTGAGACAGGGTGGCGGAACACGCACGTTTTCTTTCACCTCGCGATGATAAGAGAAAGGGGACGATCTCGGCCTTACGTATAACATCGATAGACCTTGCGACCTGTGAGATTTCTAGGAGCGGAAGAGCGGAAAAAAAGGGGGACAGCGAGGTTCGTTATTAACATCTGGGGCCTGAAGCCCCGTGCACAAGAGAGACGTTCCCGTTTACTTGCACGAAACGTCCTATGGATGCCCTCTGCCGTATTTCCTGCCTCATGCTCGGCAGATATTCTTACATAGGTCGATGAACCACGAGATGATTTTTGAATTAATCAAAACTTCCCATCGAAATCGTTTTGCTTCCATTATGAGAATGGTCATCGAGGAAACATCGAATGGACGATTCAACGAAATTTCTCGTTTTCAACGGGTCTAGTTCACCAATCGATGCTCCGTTAGTTCTCCGTCCACTGTCGCCGGAGCGAGCTACGCACGTCGGGTTTTATCTTTGAGATAACGTCCTACCAATCAATGCCTCCGTACCGTGCATTGCTCCCAACCTTCGAATACGACTTGCTCATGCTATTGGCCTCGCGATCTCGTCAAATGCCGGTACTGTGTACACGGCAGAAATGAGAGAAAACGAGAGAGGACCACACAGTTCGACCGGGAGTTTGCTTTAAAACTGCTTATAACGCAAGGCTGCCGTAACACGACGATTCTGCGGCGTGCCTCTTTAAACCACACCCGGAACGCCGCCTCGTGTTCTCGAGACGCTTGCTCTTTTTTTCGAAAATTCTCGTACGGTCGCACTGTGGGTCCGCTCAGGCGCGTAATAAACCTTTTCAAAACTGGGATCTTGGAGCCCACTTTTCCCTTTATTTTCACAATTACTTTCTTTTGTCGTTAATACTCTTATTGCCAGTAATTAAGCTGATACATCGAAATTTTGAATAGATGAAAAAGATTTCTATACTCGTTAATTGGTAGTATTAGAGCAAAGTAGTTTTTTATATAGCGAAATCATTGTAAATTGGAAATAAATGTAACGGACTGTATAATATAATAATTAGATATAATTATACTGATAGTAATGTGTTCGGACACGTAATCACGGTATCAAATCATCTTTTTAAAAAAGTTTCTTTCTCATTTAAATCATGGCATGGTTGTAATTCATAGCGATCCTAAAATTTATACTTAAACGATTTTCAATATCATAGTCAACTTTAATTGTTTTTCTTCATAATACTTTTAAATCACATGACTGACCACACTTGTATACCATCTGTTAATAATTAGAATCGCCTCACATATTATACTCGAAAAAATGAGACCAAAATTGTATCATATATTATTGAAGTACATATAATAGTAGAAACAGTTTTCCATATCAATTCTTCTTTGAACGAGCCACTACGAATATGAACGAAAGCTTTAAATTTCCGTGAATACTATCTGCAAATTGATTCTACGCGTCAAAAGTCGACTGTCTTTAAAAAAATTCTAAACAATTGATAGATCTAGTCCCTCGATGTTTGTTAATCCAGTTACAATATTTATAAAAACAGGAGGTTTATACGATGTTTAAATAATTTCACGGCGATCTTCATTGCCTATTTCTGTACAAATTCGAATTTAGCTGGAAATGTGGAAGTCGAGTGACTTCATAAAATGCCTATTCCTCGGTAAATTGCATTACCGCGAATTGAAAAAGTTTCCTTTTATAACGACGATGAACGATTAATTTTTACGTACATTCATGGCGTATTACATTTTGTACGATATTTCATTATGCTTACATAAGATTTTCGCCATCCGAAAACGTTAATGGTCATTTACATAACGAACAGACGAAACAAATTTAAATTCCACTCAGGAAGTTAAAAAGCGCGGAAAATAGTGGGCAGTGCAAAAACGTGGTATGTCATCTAAAAGTGCACCTACGTGCACATTACCCGCGTAACTTTGATTTATTTTTCCGATTTAAATTGTATCGAATGTTTTAGGTAAACAAAAGTTGTTGTACACTTTTTGTTTATTTTAACGATGGATTTTATCGTCCCTTCTGGTACATAGGAATAAACGTAACATTTGTTTAAGGACGAACAGTGTTGTTTGATCTCTGAACAAAAAAAAAGTTTGTTTTCTTCGAGAACAAAAAGATGTTTCCTCGCGCTGTTCGTTCTTTGATATCTATATAAAAGTTGCTTATTTAAAGTCCTGTTGCAACAGATTTAAATTTATTTGCGCACAAGTAACATGGATGAAAAGTTCCAAACCAGGGAATCGAAATTAAAGTCAATTTGATTCGGTCATGCGTGATTTCGTCTCGTTATTTTTCACTTCTAAATGGAATTTTTGATAAGGTAAAAGCATCGACAAGGTTAACAAGGTATCAATGCTTCATTAAACCGTCTCTTAACCTCGCGACACGATTCTTCCTGCTGTACTGAAAATTTCGTTAAATAATTTGTACATTGTTATTTATTTATAAAAAGATAAAACAGTCTTTCGAACAGATGGAAAGAAGTGAGAATTCGAATGCATTGTAATGAAATATACGACACACATGTGTAGGTACTTGCAAAAAGTTTTCGATTATTTAGAAAAAAAGTTTTAATGGTGTCACATGAGAAAATAAAAACTAAAGTAAGCTTTTATAATGTTGATATCGTAATGTAATTTTCGTGGCGAAAAAAAAACGTTGAATTTCAATAATAAGAATATACTAAAGGTTTAGTACTAGAATGAAGATATACGAAATTAATATTTATTTATTCGTATATTGTTAATAAATCGTGTATCTTATTTTAAAGTAGATATTAAAAAAATTTATTTTATATTTAAAAAGATTCAAGAGTTTGACGTTACAAATTCCTAATTAATAGTCTTCTATGCCTATTCCTGCAATATCTCAGAGCATCCTTTCACATTGTTTCTTTTTATATATATAAAGTTATTTAAATTCTGTGTACTTATTTTAAATACCAATACCTTTAACCCAAATGTATATACATATTTTTTTGGGAAGTTAAAACTTATACAGTATCTTCTTAATTATCTAATGTTATCAGATGTTTGTTAGAATCTATTTCTCATCTCAAAACCCTTTTTTATTGTTACAGATTATTATAAGCTACAAAAATGCCTCGAGTAAGAAGACAAGTTGTCTTGGAAGATCCAGCTAGACCTGTCACGCCTGATATGATTGAGACCAAATTATGTTTGTATCGTTTAAATCTATCTTCAAATCATTTTAAATGAATGGATATATTCATATATTAATCAATTATTTTCAGTGAAAGGGGAATTTTTAGAAGATGGGTCTTTGGATGAAGTTCAGCCACAGAAGGTGGCTGAGGAAACACCAAGTCCCCACCTTCAGGATCATCAGTATGGACAAACACCTTGTTATCAAGTAACAAGAAAACCCACACAGCCTCCACCTCGAACTGAAGTAAATAATATTATATTATTATTTAACAGCCCTTAATTTTGACTTTGAATACTAATTTTTTAATAAATCCTGATGTTAAATGGATATCAATTCCATTAATATTATATATATTTTTCTGTAACAGTAAACATGTTTTTTATGATCTTTTTCAGCAGATATCAGTTCAAGCAGTAAAACGAAGACTGAACTTGGAAATGGGAACAATGGGTCCCAGCCAACCCGCTTTTAAAGCACCCAGAGGTAAACGCAGAAGATCAGGCTCGAGTTCCCTAGGAGGCCACACACCTACCAGAAGTAAATTTGATTTTTGTTTCTCCTTCGATTTTTGCCATATGCATTTTTCATTATAAAAGAAACCAATATCCATTACAGGTAAAACAGTAGAGAGAACACGATATGATACATCACTGAGCTTACTTACAAAAAAATTCATACACTTAGTTGAAAGCAGTCAAGATGGTGTTGTAGATTTAAATGTAGCATCAGAAAAGTTGGAAGTACAGAAACGTCGTATATACGACATTACAAATGTACTAGAGGGTATCGGTATTTTGGAGAAGAAAAGTAAAAATAATATACAATGGAAGTATGTATTTAATTATTGATATTAATTTTATACGAGATTTCTTTTGTTTTTCGGCTTATATGAAATGTTATTTTTTAAATTTCACAGGGGAGGTCAGTTACCAAATGACAGGAATGACATTGCTGATCTGAGAAGAGAGGTTGCAGACTTAGAAGCTAAAGAAAACACTTTGGACCGGTTAATCCATGGTGCTGATAAAAATCTTAGGGAACTCTGTGCAGACAGACAATACGCTTATGTAACGTATCACGATTTACGTTCGGTTCCAATGTACAAAGACCAGGCTATAATGGCAGTAAAAGCTCCACCAGAAGCTACACTGCATGTTCCACAGCCTATTAATAATCTTGGTCAACAAAAGGTGACTATTAGTAGCACCAACTGCAACGTAAATACGTCTTTATCGATACGATCGTGTCTCGAAGCTAACAATATATTTATTGTGCTTGCAGCTTCAAATGCACATGAGGTCGTCTCACGGAGAAATAGAAGTATTCCTGTGTCCCGATGATCCTACGGGTAAAACGTCACCCAATCCGGGATACACGACGACACAGTCTGTGCCTTCGTCAAAAGAATCCGAAATACCTTACTTGCCTCCTGAATTGCTGATTAATGGGGGAAGTGCTGTTAGGGTTGAACCAGTACCTTCGCTCGAGAGTTCGTTGAATACTCGCTTGTGTACACCAGTTATATCTTCGGTTACCAGTTTAGCAGGCATGAGGGACGCACTTTTGTGTGAATCTGACGATTTTGGACCAATGGGTGGTGGCAAATTCCAACTCCAAACGGAGGATCAAATTAGTTCACCAGGTAGGACTGCATATATTTGTTCTTCATAAATTACGGTGGCTACATTTTATTGTTATTTTTTTTTTCTTTTTTTCATTTATATTGCAAATACTTCGGAGAAGTTTGCGATAATAAAAGAAAGCGAAATTGATTTCTTTTTAAACGATATAATTTGTATTATAATTTACAGTATTATTTATATATCTTCTTATGTATTATCATTATTTTAACAATTTTATTCGGCCATTAATGGTACTTTTATTTTCTTATTTTACACACTTTTGTATGAGTTGCTATGCGTGCTATTTCTTCATTTGCATGTAAGCTTTTATACGCAGCACTGTACTGCTACCCTTTATCACAAATGCTGGGCATGTAAAAATGGTTATTTTAACAATAAGGTGAATACAAATTTTGTTAAGTCAGCTTTTTTGAAAAAAAAGGTAAATTATTTATCGTTGATTTTTATCCAAATTCGCATAGAATCTATACTTTGTTTTCACCTTCTTGCGTTTTAATTTACTTTATTAATCCATTACTCATTATCTTGTAATAAAAAGCTTCGGAAATTTATTGCAAAATTATAGTTTAAAAAACTATGTATGCGTGAATTATTTTTTTTTTATTTTGCGAAGCCTATTGTGTGATGACATTTAATTAATTCCATAACAAATACCTTGTCGAAAATTATCGCAACATTTTATTGCTTCTTTATATTTAGCAACTGCAATTGTTATGCTATCTTCTCTCTGTTAATTATGCTGTACCTTTATATTCTCCTACTTTCTTTTTTTTTAATAAAAACACTTTCACACTGCTATTCTATGCCTCTGTATTATTAAGAAATTTTTCAACTTCTTCTACGTTTCTTTCTTGCTTCATACGCGGAAACACAACTTACGAATTGTCAGTTTTTACAATTTGCATGTACTCATTCCTTTGCCGTGCTTGAAAGAAACGTTGTGCATGTTAGTTTTTAATCTTGCAACTTTATATGGAAAGTAATTTCTATAAAAAGAAGGATAGCAAGAGTTAGTTCTTATCCTTTCATTCGTTTTACTAACTCGAGCTGCCTTTCTTTTGGGTCGTCCTCTGGTTTTTCAACAATGAAGGATAGCCGTACCCTGATGGAGCTCTGGCTGTGACTTGTGTGTATAACAAATTAAAATCACATCACAGGCAGAGTTCTAGTTAGGTAACGGTTTCAAACAACAAAGCTCGTGTCGCGCGAAGGTACGTGATTTAGACAAAACAATTATTGGCTTATCTAGATCTTCACAAATATTATGCTAATACGTGTTCCTTAATATTATTAATGCTATATTTTAAAGAAACATTCGGTTTTATTAATTCGCTACGTTTTACGATGTTATGTGATATATCGTAATTTAAAAAGGATTTTAAAAGTACGATCGGTTGATCTGTACAATTAAATCATTTAACCAAATCTTCCAGCGCAAATGGGCTATTTTTTACGTAACATAAAAGATCGTTAGACAGAAAACGTGATCGACCCGAATTTTGTAGTAATTGGTATTACACTTTGGCTTCTAACAGCGCAACTGCGCAATTTCTTTTTGATAATTATCTTACTGCATATTTGATCTCTTTAGCAGTTTAAACGGAGACGATGCGTAAGAATATTTTACAGATTTCTCTTAATATATAGTACTTATAACTAACTGCATAATAATTAATTTTAAATAGTATTTCTGGCTTGACTCAAATCTATTTTCATTCTAACACAGATTGAAAGTTAAGGATTCAAAACGTCTGCGGTTGTTTTTTTAAACAATGATATGATGATCTTTCAGTAAAAAATCACGAAAAAGAAATGAAGGAGTTTCATACTTTTTATAGTAAATCTGTAATCATGAGGAAACGCAAGATTCATTAAATAAACAGTTGGAGTACTTGCACGGTTTATCAGAGTTCCTATACATCGTCGCTTTTGGTTTCTATCTTTTAAGAAAATGAACCGAAAACGATAAGAAATCGCAAGTGAAAGATTGTGTAACTCATGGCTCTATAACATTGATATAACTTACTGGCGGATGGACGTGAGTGATAGCGTTGCGACAAGTCCATTATTTTTTGTTCTCTTTTGTTACAGATCTAAGTATTCTCGATTTTGGAGAACATCTGCTGTCCTTGGAACCACCTCTCTCCGAAAATGACTATTCGTTCTCGTTAGGCACGGAGGAGGGGCTTTCGGATCTCTTTGATTTCAAATTCTAGGAATATCATCGTTACGGTCGTCATCGCGAGAGCACTCTTGTCTTTTTGGACTATCACTCTGAGTTCGCCTCCCAAATAATTCAACAGACAGAGCTGCATTGTCAATTGTATAATGCACCTTCGTATCGTACGATGGTCGTAATTGGCAGTTTTGTTCCACACGTTCCTCATTGGAATACGAAAACATGGTGTTGCCTTGATTTTCTCTTGCTCAAAATAACACTCTAAGATTATTTCGTGCATTATGTTGTAAATGAAATCAAACTTGGGATCGGTATTGTTGAATCAGTGACGATTTGATTTGTTGGTCGTGAATATTTTTGTAAATAACGGTAGAAATGGATCGTTCTTCTAATTGGCTTATTTCACTGAACGATTTGGCCACGTTACGATACTTCCTTACTTTTCTTTTCCCCCTTTCAAAAATAACTTTCAGCCTCGATCTTTAGCAATTATCGAAATTCAATCTTCATTTGCGGGGAAACCGAACCGCGATCCAGAGGAAAAACATATCACGCAACTGTTAACGCGGTGCTCGAGTACTTCCGGCTTGATACGGTCGAAACCGAATAAGTTTGTGGAATCAATTGTAAATCTGCCTGGCGAAACGAAGCCATTTTCCGTGCAATGTGTAATAATATTGTAAATGAAATAAGAGTAAAAAGAATGTAACCGGGATTCAAAGAGAAGAGAGACTGGACGCGTGTCGAACAACAATTAAACCATTTCCTATGGTTTGACGAATTATATTGTGAATCGAACGGGTAGTTCGTGAATTCACTCATCAAAAAGTCCCTCCTAGTGTAATGTTTCTATTGACGTGATAAGGACATTTCGAATCGTTATCCGGGCGACGGTCTCCTCTTATCACTGGGACTGAATTGCTTTTTTTCTAAATCGTGCTTAAGTCAGGAGACTGTCGTCAGGATGGATAAACATTATAAATTTATTAAAAATCAGTCGATGCATGGTAGCTTGTCGATGGATCGTTTGTAAAAAAAAGAAATAACGGCAGGAAGGCATAGTTTTTATTCTATATACTTTTGTAATTGGTCGAGTTTTTCCAATAGCGAATTTGTGCCGTTTCACGCACGAAACGTATTGTATTTATCTCTCGATGCGGATGAGAGTGATGCCAATGCAAATTTTCGGCAAACTGTTAGTCTACATAATAATTCCACTGTCGGTATGCCTGGACGTCGTGTTGATTAGCTTTTTTGATGATGTTCGCGAACACGGAAACGAACTCAAGCGTACAAGAAACGGATGAAGCAACAGAAAATCTTAGGCTGTATCGTCACATATAAACGCATATTTAATTCTAATTGTAACGATGAATGTCTAAGATTCTTTCAGGATACAGTACTATTCTGGACCTGATTAAGAGCTTTTTCGAAGAGAAATTCTCGCTAGTGCAACTTGATTTCTGCCGGATTAAACGGCACGGAAAGTTCATGGTTTTATGAATACAAGACTCGAATTAAATATTATCTAATGTTCCTGATGAATTCAAGAAGACACTGGGAGAATTGTCTCGATTGGAAGTCTCTTAAGGATGTACCCTAACGTACAACTTAGTGTACGTCCAAAGCCATAGTGCCTACACAATAATGATCACACCCTTCTGCAACTGTAAATACTTTACATACTATACAAAATATATAAAATATATATATACATATGTATGTATATATATATCTCTATCATTATATATATATATATGTATATGTATATAAAAAAACACAAATAAGAACGTGACGACCCCGCTGGACAAAAACAGAGATGCTGCAGACACCTCATTACGGTTATCACAAAATATCGATTAGTTAGTTTTAATTATTATTATTAACATTATTATTGAAACATTACACGAGAGAATGTTAGTTTATAAATTCACTTATTATATATACGTATATGTAATAAGTATCTACATTTTATAGTCACACGAATGTTGTGCAGAATAACACTGGGTGTGAGTTACTTAAGGTATGCATTGTGTACAAAAGAAAAAGAAGTGTAGAATAATTTTATAAATGAAAGGTGAAGACGATAATTAATAACGAGTAAATAATTCGCCATTCTCGAACTTTACATCCGTTTCAGATTTCTTCTTGCAAAGACTGTGTTGTTTGGAACAGACGAAAGGGAAAAAGAAAAACGTTGGTAAAACAGAGAAGATAAACATCACGATCGCTAATCTCCAATTAACAATCCATTGTCCTGGCGTAATCCCGCTTACGATCGATCTCAATGTCCGTAATTCATAGGTTTTTATTGTTAGCACGATTTACAGAACGTTATTCTGCACAATATTCAATGCAATTCCTGTCTGCAACAGAGAGGGTTGCATTAGTTTTGTTTTTGTTTTCAATTACTGGTGGCATCGCGCTTTTTTCATACGCATCGTGCAACGAGAGGGGAAATGAAGGGACAGAATGCGTGATTAGATGTGTGACTGACGATGAGTGATAATTAATGATTTGAATGTTTAAAATGGTCGGCGATTTTGGTCCTGACACACCAGTGAGAAGTTACAATATTTTCTACCTGAATATTTGCAAAGATCTCACGAAGTCTAAAGACGATTGGAGTTATAGCATATAGCTCATTATATTAATGCTCCGTTAGAGGAGTAACGCGAATCGATCAATATGTATAAAACTGCGGTGTCCGTCGTTTTTAGATTTTGGGAGCTCTTTTTATTAGTAACTCACCATGAAGATGGCAGTCCATCGTTTCATTTTTAACCCGACATTCGAGAACCTGTACCCGCTTCTGGCAGTCTGTCGAATAGGCGCTTTTCATATTTTAACAAAGACAGAACGCTCTACAATTTTGTTCCGGCAGATTTGTTCGTTTTGTAATCTTGATAAGGCGAGAGCAGACATCGAAAATAAATTATATCGGAAAACGTAACCGTTGATCCAGCGAAAAAAAGAAGAATATATCAGGGTGCATTGATATTCCTTGAAACGTATTTCTAGTGAGCGATCCTTTTAAATATATACTGTCTATGTGCGCACACATTGTTCATAAAGTATATTTGAGAGACTGTTCAGAATCGATGGTAAAAAAAAAAAAGAAATTCCAATCGATCGTCTTAAAAAACGAGTGATGTACCAATACGACGAACGAGAATTTTGTCACATTTTACGGGCATGACCCGCCGAAAAAAACACCGTAAAAAAGAAAGTTACGAAATATAACCTTGTGTAACGTCGTAAGAAATTTTTTTTTTGCAATTTCCCACTACCTTAGTTTATGGTATTTCCGTTTATGTCGAAGTAAGGTCGGTTCACTGTGCTAAATTTTCCTAAAACAGTCTATAAATATTTTAATCAGCATAAGTGGCACTGTTTGACTCGTATTTTAAATAAAATTAAAAATTTTCAACAGCAAAGCAAGTTTAAGTGATATAGATCGAATGCTAAAGTATAAAAAACATGAAGTTATGAAGATTCTTGGAGGTATCAGTTTTAAGAGAATATTACGTTAACATACTAATACTTAATATTTCAGTTAACGTATTGCACTATGAAAAAATGTAATTCTAGCACTTTACAATCTTCTGCAGCAATATTACCGGTTAACGTTTTGATTAATGATGCTTCCTAATGAATTATCAATGGAGAAGGATATGAAGTAAGCTACATTACCGACGTTATGAATAAACAGCGTCCAAATAACACTCTTCAACAAATTTAAAACATTTTTTTTTCCAATAGCCACTAGGTGATTTTTATAATGTTCGTTGTCCTGAACACGAATTTGCCAACGAAATTTCTCTATCACCCTCTATTTTCGAAAAACATCAGTTTTTATAAAAACGGTGGATTTCGGCAAAGAAGCGTATTGCGAGAAAACTAAAAATGGTAGACAGTTCTTATAGGTCTTAAAAAATAGAGGGGTGTTTCCTGAGTATACAGATGTGAGCAGTTATAATATTCCGTACTTTTTAAGCCTTTGTTGTTCTTGCCGACCGTTTTCCCGCTAGACGCCATCGCTCACCGAACCGGGTTTGTCAGTGCCGTAGCTACGGATAATACTGTGTGATATAATGCGATATAATTTTTCGTAAAATGCAATTGTGTGTTTCTAAGACTACAAATTGTTTATTTAATATATGACTGCGCAGAATTACTATATTCTCCTGCAACATTCGTATTGATGCTACGTAAGAGTTATATTTAATTAGCCGAGTGTGGTTGTAATTAAGAGAATCTTTGTCATTGCAATTGTAGCTCAGCAGATGAATACTTTCTTTTTGAAGTTCTACTTGAAGTAGACAATTTATTTGATTCCACTATGAAAAATCGTATAAACATTTCTTAAACTTAGGTAAAGCTTCTCCCATTTAAGCTTGGACGACCCGTTACAGAGCTTTAAATATAAAGTAATTCTTTCTTCTTGTAGATGTTTCAGCAATGCATTATAAACCGAGTACGTAGAAAGTATTTTATTATATAAATATACACGTATCATTTTAAAATATGTTGCTTTGTTATAAAAATAACATTGTATAAACAACAACGAACTAAAGTCTTTAAATTGAACTCTTTCTACGCAAGTTCGACAATAGAACGGAAGAATATCACTAGTGGAGACTTCACTTCTGTACGAGCCTTTACATGAAATTATTCAAGGAAAAGATGCCGCTTTTAAAGTTGTGCTTTAACTAGAAAAAATCGACTGTTTTTCATTGGCGCGAATTATCTGAGTAATTCTCAAAATTCGGGCGATACTTGAATTCGGTGAAATAGAAGTTATTAGTCAAAATAAGTAATTTAAAGGACACGAATATGCCACCGAAATGTAAATTTCAAGAAGGTATGAATTTAATTGTTTCTTGGATATCCGGGATATTTCAGTATCAATTAAATTATTTGCGATAACTGAATATTAACGCTTTTAGTTTTCCGGCCTTGTTAATTTCTAATTAATATGTATAATTTTGTAGGTGAGAAAGTTCTGTGTTTTCATGGACCACTGATTTATGAAGCGAAATGTCTGAAATCCTCCATTACTAAGGAAAAGCAAATCAAATATTTTATACATTATGCAGGCTGGAACAAAAAGTGAGTATAGCAAATACTGGTTGTGTATCAACTACTGATAACGGAAATAAAAATATAAACATTATCTTTACAAAAATAGTTGGGATGAATGGGTTCCGGAAAGTAGAGTTCTTAAGTACAATGAAGCAAATGTTCAGAGACAAAGAGAAGTTCAAAGAGCACATTCGAATCAACAATCTGCTCAAAAGAATAAAAAAGGAAGTACTTCATCTAAAACTCAAGGCCGTAGAAGCGAAGGTGGACGTGAAAAAGATACGGACAGTAGAGCTAGTACCCCCGTTGCTACGGTCGACAAAGGAATTAGTCGCTTCAGCAAAAATACAAACAGTTCTGTTACCCCATCATCGTCCCACGATTCCACAAGCGAGGCTCCGCGAAAAAAGCGCAGGTTTGTTAAACTAGTGTTTTAAGTAATTTAAAATAATGTAAAACGACAATTTGGAAACATTAAAATATATTGCAGTCGATTAGAGCCATCTGGTGAAACCGAGGAATATCTTTCCAAAGTGGAAGTAAAGATTAAAATACCGGAAGAATTAAAGTCAGTACTTATAGATGAATCGGAAGTTATTTTGAAACACCATAAATTACCTGCTCTACCTGTAAAAAATACCGTCGACAAAATTTTAGATGATTATGTAGAATCAAAGTCATTAGGAAAAAATGATTCCACTAGGTATGTAATTTAATTGTATATCACATTCTTTAAATCGATTGTAATATTTCGTACTTTTCATTTTTAACAGAGAAAGTATATTGGAAATTACTAAAGGCATTCGTGAATACTTCAATGTAACTCTGGGTCTCCAGTTCTTGTACAAATGGGAACGTCCGCAATTTATACAAATAATGAATGACAATCCTGAAACACTACCTAGTCAGTTATACGGAGCATTTCACTTACTTAGGCTATTCGGTATATTCTCAATTTTTCGTCAAAATGAATTTGTGTATTGTAAAATTAACATTTGTATACAATTATGGAATTCTTTTGCAGTGAAACTCGGTGGAATGTTGTCTTATACGACGTTCGACGAAAGAAGCATACAGTTTTTACTGTCACATTTTCACGACTTTTTGCAGTATTTACAAAAAAATAATACAGAACTTTTTAATCTACAGCAAGATTATACAGATTCGCCCCCAGATTACCACAGAAAATATGGCTAAGTTAGTATGAATAATTATACAATTTTTATGTTATTCGATCGATTTTAAAGATCACGTGTTCTAAACAATCTCCATAGGAGCTGAAATTTTGATATCCTTAAGAATATCAATGTTGTCATTATACCTTGTGGCCGAATTGTCAGACTGTAATTAGGTTATTTATAATTACAGAGAGTTACAATTTTGAGTTTCGTTAATGAAAATACATTTAATCTCGTGTATTATAATTTATTACATATATAAAAAAATGGAAAAAATACTTTTGTATACCAGAAATGATGCAATGTTATACTTTTACATGATAGAATAATTTTCTTAATAATGATACTTATTATTTCTTCTGTATCATCGAGATTGTAATTTTATATTTCAGAATACTCTGTTGATATAAGAATTCATATATACACTGTTCTCCTAGAAGCAATATTAATTGTGTTCTAAGCCAGTTCAAAACTTTTTATAAAACTACACAATAAATATTCAGGCTTTTATGATGACATATAAGAGCAATTGATATATATACAAAAGTTTACAATATACGTTTGTTAAACAGTAAGCTGTTGTAAATTATTTCACGGATTCATTCGATTGATATCCCAAGAATATTATTAACGAAACATTAGGGAAATTCTATTTTTAAAACCGCACTTTTAACATCGATACAATTGAAATCTGCACGACACTTGAATAAATAAACATTTGTATTCAATATTTTTTGAAAGAAGACTGTTTAACAGTTCACATTCTTTTTGCAATACAAATTCTATATATGAATTCGATAATCGATATATAATGTAACCGTCTATGATTGCAATCAAATTAACGAATATTCGCAGCGAAGATAAAATACTATAAATTTATTAGATTTACCAGAGATCAAATAGTATAAATGAACCATCGATGACGTATATATTCCGTTTGATTTTTGAAAATCAATTATACCGTTTCCATTTTACTATAGACGAATTGCCCTCCTATGCTTTGTTTATGCTTTTACCTCTCTGACAATGAGTATAGTTTCTGCTTTAGCTTCTGCTACTGCAGTCGAAGTATAATATCGTATATTTCGTTTGTGGTTATATATACAGTTAAATGCGTATACAAACCTATCATCCAGTTCACAAACATCAGGTCAGTCAGTCAGTGGCAAGAAAAAATGGCGGATGTCGAGTTGAACGTCGACAACTTGATACAGAGATTGTTAGAAGGTACGTGATAAAAACGGAGCCTCGGTGAAAAGAAAGTGTGAAGTTGTTGCCGGTAATTTCAGCTTCGATTTGGCATATGATTGACCGAAAGTTTTTACAAAATATCCTGTGGAAAAGAGCTCGCTGCGAAGTCGGTGCCGCGTACATCGAGTATATATGTACGTTTCTTTCCAGCCAACGGAAAGATCAAATCGTGCGCGTTCCACTTTTCGACGTCTGATATGAGTATTTTATAAATTTCCAAACGATTTACGACGTCTCTCCTCGTTTATTGAAAATTTATTTCGCTCGCGTTCTATTGACGAAAGAATGAAAAAAAAGATATCGATCTTCCAGTGTTGCAGTCGCCGTAATTCATAAATGCCAGACGTCGTCTTTGGATTTATCCCCTACTTTTCTTTATTTTTTTACAAGGCAAAACTATTTCTTTTTATTTGTTCTCTTTCTCATGCTACATGTCGGAACTCTTTGCGGTAAAGTATACCACACGCAGAAAGACCAGGTTCAGAAGAAAGCCAAGCTAAAAGATATTTTCTCCTCGGACTTTGTCGGTACGCAATAAGGAAACCACCCCATGTAGCTCACTTTCGTTTTTTAGTTGCGTCTTTACCTGCCTCAACGTCGTGCGTGAACGCTCGCCGTCATTTGCTTATGAGTTATAATGTACAACGATGTAGAAGCTAGCTATAGTGTTATCGTACCTGCAACATCGAAATTCTCCCAAGATATTATCATCGTTCTCAATGAATTTACCTATCGTGTTGTAACGTCCCATTAGCTTTCCAGCATCGGTAACCTTCAATGATTTTGGTACGTGTGAAGCTAACCTTCTCCAAGTGTCCAGTGTTAACTTTACAAGCATTGCATTTATCGTAAGATAACATAAAGAATTTGTAATTTTTTACTTGTAATGAAGCTTTTGGGACTATGTTCGCGTCATAATAAGGTTGGACATGAACCGTTCTTATCAAAAGCTGAGTCGCATTTATGTAAAGAATATAGTTCTTAAGAATTCTATTTTGCACGCAAAATATTGCTTGAATGCCATTTAGTTTTTATCGCATGCTCAAAAACATGTCAGTGTTAAATTGTGATTTTAGCTTATTTCTTAAGAATGATATATGTACGCTTATTTCCTGTTTCTTCCCTGATCGATTTATGCAATGTTTTTAAGAATAATATTCTATTCTCTTCAAAATCTTACGGCACAACTCACATAATACATTTATAGTTTCTTTTACAATAATTATATTCATAATTTCTTAATATCTCCCATATTCAATACATACAGTCCTCTAATACATCAGTATTATGACATTGACTTTATTGAACATATTGCGAGTGTCCCCGCTCGATATATAGGATTTTAAAAATAAAATTGAAGGACATACTATTTTTGCAAAATTAATAACGGTAGCTTAATGAAATCTATAAACGCGAATCCTCGATTGAACGAGATATTTTGTACTTCGTGATTATCCCTGTTTCGTACGAAAATCGTAATACTTTTTTCCATAAGAATTTATTTTATTGGGTTTTCATTGACTTTCCAGTAGTAACCAAAGTTTAAGTGAAAACCATCGCGATGCAAGATGAATGTTACTTTCAATTAAACGAAATTATATCGTAATTGATGATAATCTCCGACGATAATATACATTTATTGAGCTTCACGTGTTCCACGAGATTTTTCACGAATTTTCTCATTTAACCTTTTATTATGTACAACGTGTCGTAAAAGATTCGATAAGAATATAAAAAAAGTCGTAGTTATTGGTCGATGTGTGAGTAATCTAAACTGTCCCGTGTTTGATCAAATATAACGATGACGTCCACTAAAAATTTGTAACGTTCACTCCTTCCATGAATAACTCTATTATTAATAGACATCGCCTTTGATATTTTGCTGTTACCAAATTTGATATTATTCATCCTTTACAACATCGTTTCTTCTTTTGTCTTTACTGTTAATCTTAATATCTGGTTTGGTGTCTCGGTGATTTTGCTAATATGCAGTTTTCCAATAATCACCATCGGCCCAGTTCAGCCGCACCGTGAATTCTTTTATAGCTATAAATAACAATCCAGTTACACCGATGTTATTCAGATATAAAAAGATGTATGCGCACAATATTTTCGACTTGTTGCCCTTATCACAGACTTATATTTCTACAGTAATACAAGCTCCGACCCGTATTCTTATATCATGTTTAGCAAAAAGAAATGACTATACCTGACTGTGAATCTTCGTTTTTCGAATGATCCGCAAGTTTGTGTTTATCCCCCGTTAATTGGTTAATAGAAACTTGAAATCCTTTACGTTTACAACGAGTGCCACAATAACGTATAATTACCCCTGAAAATTTCCGATTACTGCATCGATAAATAATCTCTATCTTCTTAGTACCTTAATCTTGAAGTCTTATAACCATTGTTTACTACGTTTAGACTAATTTCTTCTATAGCGTGTTTCAACTACTATAAGTATATATATACACTTCATCCAATTTGCATCGGCGAATAGGAAAGGGAATACCACAAATGCTCACCGAAAGTTGAGAAACTTAATTTAATCGTGTTTGTTTACGTTGCTGTATTTGTGCAGAATATAGGTTCTTAAGAGATTTATCTTGTTTCTCTTCGAATTTGTGTCGAGAAAATCTACCTACCCCGTAAATGTGGCATACAGGATCCCGAAAAATACACGAGACCCCGTTAGCCCCGTAGCCGGTTAAGAGTGGTAGTAATACCCCCTAAAAGATATCGGAACCCCATGCGTTATGAGAAACTCACCGATAAGAAAATCAATGAATCGTGGAATTCGAGTTAACGTATTACCATCCGTACACCCTAAAAATGAAAAAACAAAGATCAGTTGTCGGCAGTCTGACACATTCATGCCCCAAGCGTAGAGTATTATGCTCGGTGTACACTGTGGAACACAGATCTGCGAGCTCCTCGAGATCCCTTAGTCCGTTCGGCCCAAAGAAACGCGTTTAAAAACGTCCGAATTTTTCGGCGCAGTCCGAGGATGCCGGCCAGGAAAGACGGTCTTAATGTCGGAGGGCGAGGTACGCGGCCTTTGCCTCAAGTCACGGGAGATTTTCCTTCAGCAACCGATACTCCTGGAGCTGGAAGCACCGCTTAAGATCTGCGGCGATATCCATGGACAGTACACCGATTTGTTGCGGCTGTTCGAATACGGTGGCTTTCCACCGGAGGCGAATTACTTGTTTCTCGGGGACTACGTCGACCGAGGGAAACAATCGTTGGAAACGATATGTCTGCTACTCGCTTACAAGATCAAATACCCAGAGAACTTCTTCCTGCTGCGCGGAAACCACGAGTGCGCCAGCATAAACAGGATATATGGGTTCTACGACGAGTGCAAAAGGCGGTATAGCATCAAATTATGGAAGACTTTTACGGATTGCTTTAACTGTCTGCCCATTGCTGCGATAATCGATGAAAAGATCTTCTGCTGTCATGGTGGACTCAGCCCGGACTTGCAGGTGACTTTATGGGAGGAGGTGTTAAATGTAAAGCAGGCGCGATGTTTGACGGATTGGTTTCTTATGGATCCTAGCTTTTATGCAGTTATTTTTGTAATGTAACTTGAGACAGGTTTTACATAATCTGCAAGATAGCGGGGATTGTTTTAAAATGGGAGCATTTTCGATACCTTAACGTTGTATAACTGAACGTGTCTCGTGTTCTACCGACTTGATATTTACAAACAGGTTTTACAGCTTTTGGGAATTTAAAGAGTACATTAGTATTGAATTCTAAAGTATTCCAATTACGCTTGAAGTCAGTATTAAGTTTCAAACGATTTCAAGATTTTATTATGATGGTTTATTAATAACTGTTGTACTAGAATTTTGTATGTTCGTGAAAGTCCGTGTACTTTAACAAGCTGATTTAGCGAAGTTTACTGAAAAGGAAGTAGTGGTATCAGCGTTAAAGTATTGTATAATTAAAATCGATATGAAGTACGCGACTAACGGAAAACGTGCCGCAACGAGCTTAGGCTTATAGACATCTGCATATTTATAGATACTTGTACAAAGTTCACATTGTTTATGTTGAATTATCGGAAATTCGTTTGTCCTCCGAGGTGAAAGAAAAATTTATTGTTTGCTTGAAAGTTATTCCCTTTCGACTTTGGCAAAAAGTTCTATTATCTAAAGCTTCTTTATGAATTATACAAAACCAAGAAGCATTCATTTTAAAGAGCCATCAATATATGTCCATGGAGTTTAAGAATTAAAGATGATGATATTTCCATTTAACTTTGAAAGAATTCATTTCTTTATACAATCATAATTCTGCCTTTTTCTGTTAGCTATTACAAGAAATTTAATACATTTTATTAACATATGAAATTCGTCTTTAATGTTGATATTAAAATTTATGCAATAACAACATTATACTAATCGTTTGAAAGTACCAAATGGCGGGATCGCGCTTCGTCTGTCTCGGCGATGAAATGCCGCGGGTTTTTTCGACGTGGATTCGAAATGATAATTTGAACTCAAACGGTTAATACACATTATGTTAGATTAAAATTTGCTAAATTCTAGATAACAATATTTATAACGTTGACATTGTTATTTGTAACAATAGAGTATGGAACAAATCAGAAGAATTATGCGTCCAACTGATGTACCTGATACCGGTCTTCTTTGCGACCTGTTGTGGTCAGATCCAGACAAAGATGTCCAGGTATAAAGTCTGCTTACAAAGTAAATTCTATTCATAAATGCGATAGATTTCATTTATTAATGTTTATAAATATTATCACGAATTCTTGTAACATGTTCCTTTTCAGGGATGGGGTGAAAATGATAGAGGAGTTTCCTTTACATTTGGTCCAGATGTAGTATCAAAGTTCTTAAATCGCCATGATATGGACCTGATATGCAGGGCACATCAGGTGGTCGAGGATGGCTATGAGTTCTTTGCAAAACGACAACTGGTTACTTTATTCTCTGCTCCGAATTATTGCGGAGAGTTCGATAATGCTGGCGGTATGATGAGCGTTGACGAGACACTTATGTGCAGTTTTCAGGTAAGGAATTGTCATTATTTCGAGATATATCGTAAATATAGGAATGGTTACTGTAGAAGTATTTTAATTGAACGATACCCCGTTCCTATTCTACGATTACGTATTTAAAAGATAATGTAAAAAGGAAGAGCAATCGACATAGTTTTGCAACAATCGACCTCGCAGTTCTAATTCATTCGATCGTTCGTCTCCGACTCTTATTCTTATACACATTTTTTTCATTTCTTCCGCTCGTCTCAGCTTTCGCGTCTTCTGTCGACCTGCCTCGGCGGATATCGATCATCATTCAATTTTTCAAGTGCTTTTCATGTTTACATTTGTTTAGATTTTGAAACCATCGGAGAAGAAAGCTAAGTATCAGTATGTAGGGATGAATACAGGTCAAAGTGGGAGACCATCTACGCCACAGAGGAATCCGACCAAAAAGAAATGACAGACCTGTGCTGAGTTTTTACAGCAACAAACACGATTATTCTTAATGGATGCTATTATGTTAGGTAAACTGTTTTTACATTTAAGGAAACGTAGCCTATTGATGCTTTGAAAAGAATTGAATATTAATAGGCATCTGACTTCATAGCAAAGAATAATATTGAAGGAACACAATGTCAGATAAATTATTTTAGCACTCTTATCTATGGCACAAGATATTGAGTAACGAAATAATGTGGGAGATACTGTGATGTGCAATACATTTCTATCAAAAGTAATTATCTAATCGATAGAAAATCAGGATGCCGAAGATTTTCAATGTCGTTATTGGCATCATTCTCGATATAGAACTTAAGCAATAAAAGCATAGAATTATGTTGACTGATTAGTAACTAGGAAATAATCGTATATTCGTAGAACTTGCCTGAGAGTGTTTACCGCGGAACGTTAAAAAACGATATTTCTGACTTTGTCAATACTTTTCATGTGTTTCAGCATGAAGACGTCAAGAGAAGTGTGTAAGATTACCTCTTCCTTGATTACATCTTAATAAGATAAGTAATATAATAATTAAATGCGACACTTTTCTTTCATCAGTCCGAGCAAGGGTCACTCCCACTATTCTCTGGGAATTATTTAAACGTATCTCCCAGAATTGAGTGGTCCTTTCTATCATCAGCGTTCAAAAAAGCATTTCGACACTCTCATTTGACTATTTATTGCTTCCACTGTTAAATGTTCAGTGTAATTAGTAGATTCGCTGTTATTCCTAATATTCCTATTACTATATCATCATCATTGCTTAGCAGCTAATTTAATTACTGTCTAATGAAATACGCTGCGTATGTACATAAATATATTTTTTCGTCTCTTCCCTTTCCCTTGTTTGTTTCGTTAAAACATATCTATACAGGTTTAAATACTTCAGTTTTCAGTATTCGAAAAAAAAAAGTAATATCGACAGCACGTTCCAAGGTATATTGTAGAGATGTTAGATTGTTTATTCTCGAATAACGAAATGTCGGAGGAGAGAGAGACAAAGAACCAGTATTTTTAAGATGTCTCTATGCTGATTATTATGCCTTTATTCGGAGAGTATATAAGGGGTTGTCTTTAAAAGGAGGAATCTCAGTCGCAGAGAGATTTTAAACTCGCGATGAAACGAACGAAATATTGATGTATATGTATAGTAAAATGATACGAAGGATATTCGTCGAAAGAAAGAAATTAATCTTCTAACGGAGCAAAACGTTCTAGGTAACAGGTGTGTATCGAGAAATTAATATTTCACTTTCAGATATCTTTATTGTTTTGTTTTCTTAAGCTATTTCTAATGTGCCACTAAAGAATGGTTGTTAATCATCAATGCGCGAACGGAATGAGTAACGGCATTTAGTTTTCTTCTGTAATGATTGCATAGAGCAACAATTACATATTTATTTTCTTCGTACTTCCGAAAGCATTTATTTCATTTTATTTGCCCGAAGGGAAAGTAAACATTCCCACGGTGAACATACCTATCTCTCCTACTAGGTTGTGACGTAAAAATATAGGTTGATATTATTATGAATAACGTGTCCATAAAAAAATAAAACACGTGACTTCGATGGCCACAGAAAATAACTAAAAATCTTATTAAAAGTGTGACGAACGTATTTTTGTTTTGGAACAATACTACAAACGATACTGCATCACCGAAATGACTCGGGTGTTCAAGTATTGTCTGAAAGTGAAATAACCGATTTTGAAGTATCGAGAAATGCGACTAAGTGAGTCTGTTTATAAATATATTCGCAGTTTTTGTTTGTTATTGTTATTTCAGCGTCACGGACTAATCATTGAGAATTTTTCTAATTGCCAGACTTTATGATCAACTTATCATAACAATTACACAGTTAGTTTATGTAAATCAGACTACGAATGTAGTCAGAGAAGTTAATAGTATCGCTTCAAGTATTTACTTGCGGTATTAAAAATCGTGCAAATGTCACGTTTGTAAAACTAGCCGAAATAAATGGCCGTCTTCTTCCCTGTGCCCTTTAAACACAACATTACACAACTACACAATACATAACACTTCGCACTTCCTTACTCTGTTCCCTGGCAAGAATTTAATTGTAAAAGAAGCGGTTGTGATCCCTCGATATGCGTTTTGTCCGAGATTCATATATTATATACAGATATTATATTTGTAAAAGGATGATCAGTCGAGATTCAAACGATGCTGTATTAAGGAAAAAAAAGATGTTCAACTCGGTGAAGTTAAAGATCGACAAACGTGGTATTATTACATCGATCGAATCTCGACGGAACATACCCTACAATGACATCCTAAAGATGTAAAACTTTCAGATAATAAACATGCATATTGTTATACAAACCTGTTCTTCTTTCGGACTCACGTTGATCTACAGACATTATCGTGAATCTTGAAGATTCGAAATCAGTGAGATACTCGGGCGATTATGTTATATTGCACTTTGCAAAGAAGGAACATCTTGTAGTAAAATTTTGGCAGTGTTTATTTTATTCGTAGACAGTACGCATTAAGAGTACAGTAAATCATGGTGACGAGAGAAACGTTAATAAATAAAATTCCGTTGACGGTTACGTACTGTGAGAAAGACAAAAAGAAACGACGAGAATGGTTTTAGGATGCGATGTGAATTTTCTGAAATAACACTTTTTAGCCTCTTTTTTTCGTAGTTTTATCTTTATTTTTTCATTAGGTTTTTTGTTTCACGCGTTCCATGCGGGGCGACACAGTCCATCAATAGGCGTGAGCTGTAAAAAGACCGATCGTGCGATCAGTTAATGAAAATTCATCGGGAAAAGACAGGGTGGAAGCAGCTTCGAGAGTCCCATAATCTCATAAAAATAAGAGTCCCATAAAAATTATCTAATTACCTACGGTGGAGTAACATATTTTTACTTCGTTCGAACAAGGAAAATATCAGCGATTTTTTAGGACTCTCGAAGCGCAATTTGGAATACGATAAATGCACTAACAATTGGAACATATTTCGGGTCATTTTAAACATAAAGAATAGTAGTACTGTACAGATCTTTATATATCCAATTTCAGATGATATCTCGCATCTGAAGCTTGTGTTAAATCTTAACGTCGTCTGCAAACACAAACTGCCGGTAATTAAGATAAGAGGAGAAACCTATCAGTGAGAAAAAGAGAGGCACGGTAGAATCGTTCGAGTTAATGAAGTTTATGTTTGCAGTACACGATTCGATTTTCCGTGAATTCACCCACATGTAATATATTAGTCGAGTAAAGTGTACGTAAGGGAACAGACGTTTCAAATGAAAAATACCTATTAGAAGGGACGTTTGTAAATACAGGCTCGTAAGTCACGTACAAAATACAGACTGCCATGGTGCTGCTTTAGAGACAACTTCATCAATTCTTAATTAGATGATTACGTTGAATCGAAACTAATGATTAAAACGGTCCATGAATTAGGTGATACGGTTAAGGTCAACATCCCTCTCTTATCATTTGGACAGCCTTAGTTAATGCGGCTGTCGGATTGTAACTATCATTGAATTAATGTTTGTTATTTTCTAGCTGTTTGTTAATGACAAATACGCTTTGATGTAGAGCTAGAAATATTTACAGCGATGGTAATGACACCGTTTCTTTTTTTTTTTTCTTAATTATTATGTTCTTTCGTTTGATCAACAAAGAGTAGGGGTGAGGGTACAAACACTTGGTCATTTTAATTTTATCGCTCACGTTTTTTCTTAATATGTGGTACGTTTATTGTACCACGGGCGGGTAAAGTGAAATCGTGGAACTGGCTGCGAATAATAGTAGTATAACGATCCTGAAATAACAGACATTCCTCGTCTAAATCATTATGTTCACTGATTGTTACCGTTGATACGAGTCTCAATTTGCAATGTTAACTCGTTGGTAATTTATCGCTATCATAATCCAAACTCAGAAATGATTCAATAGTATGAAGAGACATTGAATCAGAAAATTGTCATTAGGATCGATACCGGGTATATTTATACACAATTAATCCGTCGTTGAAAGAAAGATCCCCTCGAATGAATGGCTTCGTCGATCAGATGAAGCCCACTCGACGTAAAAATATTTTGCAAAATCAGCAAGCTCTCTTCATCGACGTAGAATGAGTACTTCTACGTCTCGAAAAAATTACGTAATTAACTCCAAAGCATTCATCCGTATTAAAAAATGGTTCATCATAATTTAAAAGAAATTGCAAATTCGTTTGTCATTCAACAGAATTATCAGTGACATAAAATTTCACCAAAATTCAAAATATTTTCTTTAAAATTCTTTCATCATCTTCTTTTCATTCGAAATATAAAAACCTTTGGAAAAATAATTCTCAATTGTTCGCAACCATTGTAAATGTCGAGGTACCATTTCGTCTTCGTGGCCTAATTGTTCTTCGTAAGTTTAAACAATAAGAGTCACGCAAATGAGGAGATCCGACCTGCTTAAACTGTGAAGATAAGTGATGTAATTTTAATGGGCTGAAATGCGGTAATGTGTCTGCTAATAAACAGACTGCAGCTGCCAGAAGAAATATATTTGGCACGACGCCGGAAGTGAAGCATCCGAGGTTGGCAGGATTTGCCACGAATCTTACAGGTCGTCGAAAGAAGTGACAGATAGTTTTGTACGTCAGCCAGACGATATTTGTATGTACAGATATTGTGTTACCCTTTAATTGTTAACATTACGTAAATTCTCGGCCTCGTTTAAACAAGTCGAAAGTCTCCTTGAAAAATCTCTGCATTGTGCACGAAGGGTACCTCAAAATAATTATAACTGTGCGTGAAAAATACATTGCGAAACTCAAAGAAATTCCGTCGCGATAAAAATACAAAACTGATGGTGTAATTCACTGACGGAGAATTGGAATGTACTGAAAATTTGACGTAGCTTGTTTTTTCTTGGGGGAAAAAAGTACAAAATTTCTGCTAAAACTTAAATTAAAACCTGTGAACCTGTATTTTATATTGAAATGATTATCTTAAATTAATTTCTATATGTATTGTGAAAAATAATGTAGAGATAGTGCAATTTTTAACCCTTCAGCCGTAGGGGAGACTTCTTTTTTTTAAACATTAAACTTACGATAATTATACTTCTAAGAATTTAAGGCTTTGTCTTAGTAAGTCTTTAAGTAATAAAGTACAAGGTTCAGAATAGTTAAGCTTAATGAAAATAATAAAAAATTAAAATCTGCATGCTTGCAATTGGTATCACGTTACGAAATTGGCGCTGAAGGGCTAATTAACCAGACAGAATTCGTATACACACCTTAAAATTTGTTTCCTCTTTATTTCTTTAGCTTAAATGTCTAAACCATGTTAATAGTCGATTTTATTAAATTTATTTCAGAAGTTCATCAATATTTATCCCTCTAGCTCTAACGTGCTCCACTTCTAAAGGAGCCGCTGCATACGAATTGCACTTCCATAAACATTGTGACAACACTCGACAAATTAATTTAATCAATGATATAACATTGATGATATACTAAATGTAATTACTCATAGCATAAAGCTTCAAATAATTTGATATTTGGCATATTGTTAAGTGTGATTTTAACTCATGATTTTAATAATATTCAACACATCGTCTCTAACTTTGAACGGTCCACGAATTCTCTCTGGTTTTTCGTTTGAAATTTCTTTCTCGTGTGATAGAACGCGATTTGTAATTAAAAAAGAATTACGTACCGAAAGGCCTAATTGGGTGTCGGCTCCACAGGTAACTACGTTTTATGGGACTAAGATAACTGTCCCTCAGATAGAATGGGGTGCTGTGCTGAGCATAGCTTGGTATATACGGCGCATAGCTCGGATACCACCATGGGTCCCTGGTGAAAGCACTAATCGGTGCCATTGGTGACGGATCCAGAAGGTCAAACAAAGGTTTCTTGCGAAGCAGCGTTGGTAAGAAATCCCAGTCGCTTAGCAAATTGCCTGCAATTGCAATAGAATTCTCCATGTAAATGCATGAAGCTTGAAATTTGTTCTTTCCTTTACATTTCTGCCGAGTAGAACTTGTGCCCGCTACTTCTGAAAGTTTGCTTCTACTTCGTTTGCCATTTTAGTCCTCTTTTGAAGAATGTTGTAGCGTTATCGTTGAAGTTTTATCAATTAGCAAATCAATACCGATATTTTTCACGATTCTATGATAATACAGTGGAGATGACAGAAGTTTGTATAATTAGAGGATTATTAATGTCATTAATCTTAGGATAATGCTATAGAAATATTTAAAGATCCTTCTATGTAATCGCTACAATATTCTCGAAGTGACTTAAGTTTTGCTTTTACTTAAGCATCAAACTATTCAGCATTACTATTAACACCTTCACAATGATAACTATTCACAAAACGTTAGACTCGATCTTGTATCCACTATGAGCGAAGCTGGATTGTGCGATGTTTCATCAAGTCACTATGCAAATTGTATTACATTGCACTAAAACAGATTCTTCATTTCTTCTGCACAATTGAAACTCCACCGTGATAAACCATCAGCCATTCAGATTCGCTTATAGTGCGGATAGAATTTTAAGATGAACTGAAAGCATCTAAGAATTAATCACGTTTTCCGATTCAAAGTTACAAGCCACTTGATTTAAGGTGTGAAATGAAGTGAAATACTTTCGAAGTATCACAGATTCAGTAGACAGGCACTCGATCTTGATAGTTCAGTTTGAAGTTAGAGGACAAAGACAATCTTTCACGGATAGTCTAAGTCTCGTTGCACCGGAGATGATCGGTACTCACCGTGGATGTCGAACAATGGTTTCGTACTGAGCGGAGGGCGAATGTGCCGAGACAGCAGAGGCGATTTGCTCGGATAAAGCCTGTCGATGTCTGCCAAGCGATTCAGATGATCGGTCCAAGCTTTCTCAGGGTCGAATGGTTTCGCTGTATCGCGATATTTATGGCAATGGAACAAAAATGTTGTAGTTACGCTCGCGTTCTTTATTTATATCTCATTGTCGACCAATTAGAATCGTCTCTTTGCGAATGCATCGAAAATAGCTTATTGTTAACGTGAAAACGGGCGAACTCGAAGCTTGCCATTATCAAGGAAAACTCTGTCTCTCGTTTTTCTCAACGAGCCACCACTTTTCTTTATTCTCGAGCATTCTTCTAACGGGCTCCCTTTGTTTCCGTCAGCCAAAGTTTTCCTTGCTGCGAGAAGCTCTTTTCTCTCGAAGTTCAAAGAGTTCGCCGCTGGTTGACCCGTGCAAGAATGTAATCGATAGTGTTATGAAACGTTGTAGAATTCGAGAGATCGTCAAGTTCGTTTGTACGATTTTTCCTTTTCAGACGCGAAGATCGCGCAGCACGGATTTATCGTTACCTTCGCGATCAAACGAAGAAATTCGCGCGACAGAAGAATCAAGATGGAAGACAATTCAGCTAAGAATTGAATTTGAAAGTTACTATTATAAAAAATGCCTACAAGGCTTTGAAGAAAATTCCAAATGATTAGATAATCGCTAGCTTCAATTAATTGTATTCGATCAGATTCTCCTTCCTAAGCACCATAGACATCTTCGAACGAAATAGGGGATGCGTGTAATCGAAAGCAACGAAAAAAAAACTACAAAACCGTAGAGGTTTCTATAAATCGCGCCCTTCTTTCGGATCGAAGAGAATCCATTCTAAAGATTCATGAATGTGCCTTAGAAAAAAAAAGAAGAAGAAACACGTTCACATAGCAACATGACACTAAACTACTGATTCGAATGGAGAAATTTGGAGTTCCTTTTTTCCAATTGTTTTGCAGTAATCGCAAAACACGTTCTAGATCCTCGCGAGACCCAATGTGAAATATCCGCGGTATACTATCGGCTTAATTCCTTCGCAATGTGGCCGGGAATCTGCCAAATTGGATAATCTTTTGCGCTCCATTTTCTCTTGTTTAGTATTTTAGCTAACAAGCGTCACTTCCGTCGTTCTGAAATTCACTTTTTAGGGTTACGACAAAGCTCCGTCTTCGTGCATAGAACATAGCATGCGGAAACCATTAATAATACGCGAAGGTCTTTGGCAAGCGGTTTTAGCGGTTTCGTGATGCGTCAGTTTTGGATTTTCTTCCACGAAATTCTACCAGGTCACACGCGTTGCGATACAATGGGAATGGTTTGCAAGGTTAAAGTTAGAATGCGGGATATTAATTGCAAGGGTTCTGTCCCTGTTTTTGTATTGTAAGCCGTGCGCGTCTTTCCTACTTGATCTAATTTAGCTTCTCAAAGCTCTTAAGCTCCTTTTCACATCTCCCTCTCTCTCTCTCTCCCACTTTCTTTCTTTTTTTTCTCTTTTTGTAAAAAAAAAAATCGCTGCCTCCACAAAAAACATCATGACGTCACGTAAGGTGAAAAAGCATACTAACCTGGTGGAAAAAAGCTGCTTCAAAAAATCGTCCTCCCCGAATGGAGAGGAGACATGGAAAAAAGCACTGGTGGTTTGACGTTTCCAAAAAAAGCCTCGACATGAACAAAATCGACTAGCTCGTACGACTAATAAACTAAATGTTACGTGTAAGTATTATTTGTAACAATACTTTCGCTCACGTATCAAACGTAATTCACTTTCTCACTTTTAATCATCACGAAAAGCTCGCTGCTATGAATCGTTAAATTTTTGTCATCGTTGTTATCGCTGCGATAATGATTTAAGTTGCATCACGAGCTGCGGCACTTCGTTGTCTACCTGGACACTGAGTTATGAATTTTGAGACTTTATTAATTGCAGCGTTAAGCTCTCTTTCTTTCCTGGTGAGACTAGTTCACAGATTATTTTCATTCCTTGTACGTTTACGCACGAATATGTTGATACTTGATGTATATTGATGTGTATGTATGATCTTTTGCGCTATTAATTCGAACGTTTATTAATCGATCATCCGTAAACCTGCCCTATTAATTAGCGTACGTTAATCGTGCATTTCGGGTATTGCGAAGGAAGGAAATAAAAGAAAAAAAAGATGATACTTGGCGGATCGTTAGCTGACGCTAACGAAAGGGTAATTCTGTTTGGGGTGGTACATTGAATTAAGAAAGAAGGACATGCCATCTCCTGAAAAAGATAGAAATTTCTGTCGTTTGTTAGTAAAACGAGTACGCGATACGCGTGCATATTATTTTGTAAATTATAGCGTGTATTAAATGGGGACTTTTGATTTTTCTACATCGTTCCACTTGCTTCATCTCTCGCGCCGAATCTTTCTCGTGGTGAGTTTCGTTTTGTCATGAGAGAGAAGCGAAGCAATAGAAATGAAAGGTAAGAGACAAAATATAGAAATATAGATAGAGACAGGGAACGACGTTCTCATGGAAAAATCAGTAGCACAAATTAGAACGCGAAAGCTTCGGTGAGAAAATTTCCAGCTTTTTCAAGTTTGGCGGCCATGGTGAATTTTGATTAAATTTAATTCTTTTCTTTTCTTTTTTTAAATCTATCTTCGTTCAGGTTTAATAATCCGATTGAAAATTTCCACTCGCAGACTCCTCTTTCGTATACGATCCACAGAACTCAGTAGTTTCACAGTTTCTCTTTTGTCATTTTACTCTTCGAACAGAAGCGTGACACGTTGACATTAAGTTTACGTGTCAAATGTATTTATATATATCTTCTTTTCGTGCGCTTACGATTACCTACTAAATTGTTAGAGATTTACGGAAAATTACACCACGCTTTGTTTTTTAAATCCATTTTGAATTCGCTCTTTCAATCCATTTCGAAGTATTTTGCTACTCGAAATCAAGCTGCGACCTCCACCTCAGCTGCAAGAGTTAACGATTTTTCAATGAGCTTCGTTGAAATATTTTCTCCTTACGATCACATACTTAAAAGCTCTCTAGTTTCACGTTAAGATAATATAACCCTATAATTAATATATCCATAGCGAAACGTTACGAAAATGTCTTGTAAAATAAAAAAAAAAGAAGAAGAAAACCCGTCCAGCAGAAGCAGGAGAATCCAAAGGGTAATTCGCTCGTGAAGTAAAAATGCCCTCGTCGCTTTTGAGAGATTATCACGATTGTTGTTCCTCGAGTCGTCAGTTTCATTTGTAATTTTAATCGACAATGTTTAAGCAGCTTTCTTATGCCTCGAAAGCATTTTACGGTCCTTTTTGCAATCGTTATCGTTAGCCACTGTTTCGGAATGGCTTCGATTCCGGTAATTCGTTTTCCAACGTTCTTCAAAGCGTGGAAAATCGTATTTTATCGTCCGATCACATCGATGGGGAGAAAACGCGTGTAGACTCTGGTTTTAAACGTCCATGGTGTTCAAGCTTTTTACGAAGGAAGATTGAAGAATAATGGTGTTCGTGTTAAGCGTTAAATCGTGTTCGTGTGAATTGTCAACTAATTACTTTGCATCTACAGTAATAAAATACATTTGAAATAAATCTATAGAAATCTCTCGTATACTATCTCCCAGAGTACGTGTCCAAAAAAAAATAATTATTGTTCGGATAATTGATATTTTGATCTGTGGTAAAGAAAAACGTGGACTGATAAAACTATTGCTTTATTAAAATCGATTTTCTAATTACGTTAACGTAAGTTAATTCTCAGGTAGACAGTCATTATAGTTTGAAACTTGCAATTAATCTGATAGAAATTTAACCACGACACAATTTTTTCTTAATAAAGCATAATACTAGATCGTAAAAGATTAGACAAAGCCACAGATATTTAAAGATCCACATAATTTCCAGTAACTTTAAAAAAATGTTTTCTATTAGATCAGTAATTTATCAAGAATCTTGTAAGAATGAAAGTAGATTCTATTATTCCAATAATACCAAGCGAATGAAGTAGACCACTCATTTATTCAAGATTATGTAAAAACAAAAAGATTCTGCTATTTTAAAGGGCCAAAATATCAATCATCAAGCTAACGTTAAAATATGCGTGTCTTTCAGGGTGTTAAGAGAGATTGCGTTAAGGTTCGTGCATGGAATTAGTAGTCCTTCCTTCGTATGCAATGACGAAGTCGCACTCGGGTAGTAAGCACATTTCGTTCGTTTGTCTGCCACTTTCGCAAAATCTGTTGTCGCCTAAGGTCGCTCAAATCGACGATGCGATTCAGTATTTGCCACTTGTTCGGTCTAGTGCCTGGAAAGAAATCATAATCAGAGCTGCGTGCGATCGGCCTGCCGATGGCAACCCTACTGACAACACTCCAGACGAACTTGTTTTTATTTCCGAGGAACGACGAACAAGGAAAGTCTTTCTCTGTCGAGACAATTAACAGGACGGCACCTCGGGCACGATACTGATGTGCGAAATGCGTGCGATGAGCCAAGCGGCCATCCATGATTGATGAACGATGATCGATGATGATCCATGATGCCACGATGCTTCGTCAATCGTCAGAAGTCGTCGGCTTTCTCTCCCATCGATAGTTTCGTAAAGGTTTACTCTCGTCGGACAGTACGAAACATCCACCGACGTTCCGTTCTTGTTATTTATTAATATTCATTTGCCAAATTCGAGCGCCTGTTCGGCATTAGCTTAGACGGTTATTTCTTTGAGTGTACAGCTCTACGGAGATGGGCGTTATTGTTGGATGAAGATACTTTAAAGTTACCGTAGTTTACGTAGAATGTGTTAATTCGTTTTTATATACCGTCGTTCGTATTTAATACCAGCCGGCATTCATTGTATTTGCTGATGTTTAATTTAGCATCGGTGCTGCTCCGTGCGATAAGATAATGTTACTTCTACGTTTATTAATACTCGCCGTACTAATGCAACGCCGTAACGCGGTTATACGATTATTTTACAAATTAATTTGTAATAGAAACTTAAGAAACTTGCGCATGGTGTTACGTTCGCATGTATTTCCATAGATGCTGCTAGATCTGCCGGAAATGAAAGCTCACTCGTTACCTGTTACCAATTAATCGTTATTAGTTACCCGAACTAGTCTTTACCCATCTCTAATACAGCATAGAACGATCTGTCGGAGTGATTAATAGGATAATTAGCTGTACAGAGCGTAGATCATCAGTGGATGTCGGTTTTGCATTTGATCCATGGTAACAGTGACGTCGAATTCAGTCCGGTAAGTGCGGTGAAGGAACGTTTCTTTTTTATAAGGGGCTTGATAGAGAAATGGGTGTCCTACAACGTATTCATTACCGAGGCAGACAAGACTGAGAATTATTTAAATATATTATATATTTAATACGTATGTAGATGCATCTTCTCATATAGCGACATCGGTATAATAACTTAGATACAAAGTGTTGTGCGAGAGTTATAATTAGTATTACACATGGTATGGTATGAAGGTAGACACGATATTATTAATAATATGACTTCAAGTTAACTAACATGGCCCGACTAACACGTACGTCTAAGAGTGCATACGTATCGAGACGCCGGTGTAGGGTGACACATAATAAAAGGTTTCTCCGGGGCGGGGAGTCCCATTGTTTTCTGGTATTTTCAATCGAGTGCAGGCAAAGGTGGAGGGCTAAAGTACGAGACGGATCCTCCGAGCGGCGTTTCTGGCTTCTGAGAAAGGCCCTGGAGTGTCACTGACCTTGCCATTCGGTCCTTCGATAAACTTTGTCTTTTATTTGACCTTTTTTTAGTCCGTAGGTTTTACATTAAAAAGCGCCAGACAGAAGCCAGAATCACCTTGTTACAGGTTTTACGAACTTAGTCCAGGAAGACCCCGAGAACGAGCGGTTTATATTTTCTCATCGTTTCGACGAATACGGTGACGAATGGTAATTTCGTACCGTTTCATGCTTTCCGTTTTCTTTTTTTTTTTCTCACAGTTTTCGTTCTCACTTCTTTCTCTCTCTTTTTTTTTGGTTTCTTTATACGTTCTGCTCTCTCGTTCGATTTCGAGATATGCTAAGCATTAACTTTCGTTTCGTTTCGCGCTTTCGATTCTTTTAGACGTCGTTCACTCTCTTTGGACTTTAGCTCAGAGTTCTTTAGTACGTACCGGGGGTGAAGCGTTCTACAGGTTTGTACTGATGGGGGTAGATCTGCCTCGGCGTGTAACCGTAGATCTCACGGTGGACGGGCAGGTACCTTGAAACGGGAAAAATATTTATTAGTTCCTTTTCTCATGGTCTGATAAATCTGAAAAAATATTGGTACGGAAAGAATAGAAGAATACGGACTGATATATACGCCTAACTCATTATAACGCTCTATATTAACACTAGGTTTACGGAAGCCGTCAAATTGACGGGTTAATACTTTTTTTATAAGCATTTCTCAATAATACAGAGAAGCATTACAGTAGATATTTCATATGTATTTTATAATACAAAAAGTCCTTAACGAATTATCAGCTTTGCCGCGTGATTCCTCTTTTTCCAAAGTTTTTATTTAATATATTGCAGTGTAACACATTTCACTCCCGTAAATCTAGTGTTAATCCGTTGCACTCTGATTTCTTTTGCGATTGCATATGCCGAGTTAAGAATTAAGGTACCTAATTAAAAAAGATACCAATGGTTTTTGCTACATCGTATGCCTTAAAATAAAAGTAAGGGAGTAATAGAACTTTAGATTTTCGAAAAACTGTCCAGCTGAGAAAATTAGTGTGAAAATGCCTAACTCATTATTGTACGACAAGGGGTTGCGAGTCTAAAAAAACATTTTGTAATATTTAAAATAAAAGAATTTAACACTAGAACTATCGAGGCAGTCATAATGACTGGTCCTCAATTGTTTCTAAAAATTCTCCAATTTCATAGAGGAGCCATGCAATAAATATTCCACTTCTATTTTATAAAACCTAAATTCCTTAATTGATCATAAATTTTACCGTTTGATTTCTCTGTTTCCAAAGTACTTATTCATTTAAATCTAATAGAGATAACGCCAGTAGTCCTACTGTTAAACAGGTATGTCATTTGTGAAAAATTGTAAGGCATTGAATTCCAATAAGAAATCGAGCATCCAAAACGATGAGTTGGTCTGTGTATTTAACTGAACTCACGAAATTGGGTTAATTCTATTTGACTAGCGGAATCTTTCCCAAATTGTTTGTCTAATTTAGAAAGGGAGCGAGGGAGACTTGACGTTATCAGATAGAATATGGGCATTTATGATACGCACCTGTATCCAGGAACGTTGATGCGATCGGCTGCGTGTAAGGGATTTTCAAAAATCGATTTTCCGAAGGGCCACGAGGGGGAATGCAGCTCAGGGAAATCCGAGCGGAAAATGCTGCGGGGTCTGTGAGTGTGTTCGGGGGCTCTAATGTCATCGGTGCCTGTTTTTTTTAAATTAAAAGAAGAACAAAATTAACAACGAAATGTACAATTTTAAATTAGTCATCAATTCTTCATTACTTAGCACTTTTAATATTTATCTCTGCATTATCTAGCTGTGTATATTTTTAAAGAAATTGTGACTTCAATTAAATAGAAATTTAGCAGAAAGTTTTATTTTTTAATGCTTTACTTTTGACTTTATTTAGAGTAGGATAAGATTTGAACGAAATGTAGAAGTTGCAGGAAATTCTACCTTTTAGGGCTCGAACATAACTCTGCCAGAATTTGGCTTTCCTTGTGATGGGCTCGTTGCGCCCGATCATGTCGAGATTGCTTCTAAAGCGCGCGTCCATTTTGCCGCTCTACTGAACTGCTAACCACACTCGTTCGCTGTAATAAAACAAGCACCGATATTAGTTTATTTTTTAGTCGTATTTTTAGGAATTCTTCTACGATAAACACGAAGAAATGTGCCCGTAATTTGCCTAGGAATTCTTTAAACGAGAGACGGAAGTTCGACGGTCGATACATCAGCTACTCAAGGTCGACAAGGAAATCGCTCTTCCCTGGGTTAATATAATTAATAATGTAATTACATAGCAATAATATAAAGTATAGGTAATACTATAACTTTCAGATTGCGATAAAAGTTAAGATAGGTAATATAAGTGTTGTAATAAAGCACATTTTTATATTACAAATAGTTAGTATTACAGCTAAGCAAAATTAATTTAATTTAGTTTATAATGCATTATTGTTATGTGTAGTTTTATCTTTCTGCAACGAATTCCAAAGCTCTGCTGGGGTAAAGCCGATTGCATAAGCAGTGGTCAAATATAACACCTCGCGTGGGCATGGAAGTGTTCTTTTAACCTTGCTTCGGTAAACCATAGCCTATTTCCGCAATCCATTATCGTGTGAAATTCGTTTCGGCATTCCATTGTTTACTGACTCTGTAAACGTCTCTACGTAAATCGATTCAAAGAAGGTCTTTAATGACCGCAAGAAAAGTTTGTATTAGCGGACCAATTTAATCGTTAAGCGATATCGGATTACAAGATGACCGAGTATTCCACTGCCTAGGATGTCCTTGGCCAGAGAAATAGATTTTCTTGTAACTTCATTGCAATCGTTCAGTAAGACAGTGTCATTCATCGAAAATATGCGTCCACGTGAAACTATGATGTGCATGTCGAAGTTATTAATTTTAGAATATGTAATATTAGTAGATGCTCTTTGTACTATAAATACGAAAACTGTCGTCGATAATACGTCATAATATTTCCTGGCATATAGCCTCATTTTCTATGTATAGAATACTCATTTTTCACGGCTGGTTATTTTGTCGTTCTTGTTAAAAGCAATTTTGCAGTGGCATTTGTCCGCGACACTAGAGAAATTACTGTTTCTAATTTTAAATGAAACGATTAGTTAATTCATCTTAAGTACAATATCGACAGTGATATATTCTGTTCGGAGGAATTAAACGTCTTTGAGTTTAACAAAAATTGAATAACCATCTAAATAATATTTAGATTTTATACTTTGAAAATTTATCAAGAATTGATGACAATGAAAGTTTGAAATTTATAATATTTCCTTATGTCCTATTTTTACGAAGGTACACGATATGTTTTATTTCTTTAGGTCAATAAAATGTTCGACTTTTAAATAAAAGAAATATCTCAAGACATATCTTACAGAATGAAGAATAAAATTGCGAATTGTCCGTCTGCCCCTAATGTCTAGATTTTAAATTCAAAATTACTTGCGTACTGTTTTCGAATACGGTCTAGTATTACGAGTATTACGATTGGTCGTGGCATTCCACAGATCAGCCAATCGAGAACTGCGACACAAACAGGAGCATCGCATTTTCTTTTTGTTGACGCAACGATGCCGCTAATTTTAGCGACGCGCGCACTTCATACTCGGCCTGGATCGCCTGAACGCTTTCGCACGTATTCCTATTTCATTCTCAACAAGAGCGAACGAAGGTCATTCGGATTAAATTGGAAAACGTAATGCTGATCGATCTTCGTGCTTGCTAATTGCTGCAACAGTCTTTACAGGGTAAACTTTCTAAATTCTTTGATAACCACATTATCGTAGGTTGGCATATATTTTCACTTTGCAAAAGGTTTGTATATACTACTAAAATGATGCTGCAATGATGTATCAATGGAAAAGAAGGTTTTTTTAATTAAATATTAAATGCCACCTATTGAAAACTGGGTATTCGTAATTTAAAATTCGATAGTTGGTACCGCTTTACGAAAATAGGTTAGGATGGAATAGTATCTTAACAAAGTAGCAAATGAGATAATACAAGGCTTAATTACTTCTTATATTGTAACTATGTAAAAAGACATTTTTCAACAAGTTTTTGTTACAACAATTTTTATTTCGAACGTAGTGTTGTGGTAGGCATGCGTAATTTTATTTTTCGAAAGTTTGCGCACCTGTTTCTAAACCTCAGTGGTTGGTACTGCGCGCGGTGCAAATCTCGAGAGTGTCGATTTGCAGTATTTCGAATTTTTCAGATATTTGTGCAACAAAAGAAAGAATAATTGCTGCTGTCAACTAAAAGTGTGATTTACATCGAAAATTGTTTCTGCCTTCCAGTCTCCCTATTCTACGTTCTACATATAGGGTGAGTTTTACGATCATTGATTTATCTGGCGCTAAGCGCTTAACTTGCATGTGCAGCATCGAATTAAGGAAATTTGCTAGTTCAGCGTAATTTTCTCTCATTAGTCAATGAATCGAGCACTTATCTCAAAACAGCAACGATTTTTTGATTACCTTGCATCTTAATTGGAAAGATGCATCACATGTCTTTACCGTCGTTGTTTCTATAAAACGATTTTCTCAACCCATCAAGTATCATTTGTTTTTTGAAATTCAACATTTACCACGTTGAATGCCGATCGTACTTTGCCTATCTTTTCATTTCCAATTTCCAAAAATGTGAAATAAAACTGAAATCGATCTTCTCCTATTAAATTAAAAAATAAAACTCTACTTAGAATACTACTCTGCTCAGAGTAGAACTATTCATAGAGCAATATTTTGCTTAGTAGAGCTCTCAAAGATTAGAATTATTTATAAGCAGAACTCTGCTTAGAGTAGAACTCTTCATAGACTGCAAGTTTGCTTAGAGTAGGATTCTTCACATAGTAGAACTCCACTTAGAGTAGAACTCTGCTTAGAATAAAATTCTCCTGACAATGAGAGTAGAACTCTTCACAAAGTGAAATGATTAAAGCTAAAGTTCCTAAATATTATTCCTATTCTCAAGAAATTTCATTGAATTTAGCAGGCATCGATTATCGCTGTCTCGCGCGGCATTCAACGTGTTAAATTAAAAGTGCAACATTTCTCTTTTGTATCAAGTCATTGCCAGAGAGAAATGAACGTTGTTCAAAAGTTTTCCTATTCGCGAGACATTTTATACCCGAATAATCGTCGCGTCACTGCTGCATACACGAGAGCGATTTTCCGAGAGAAAAAAAAACGGGGAATCGTGTTTGTCGCCGCAAACGACGCGTCGTGACGTAAGAGTCCCGGATTCGCGGTCGCTATATTTAGGTTGCCCGGGCCCCGGTCCGTTTTTAGTCGGAAACAGGTGGACATCCAAGCTCCGCGAAGGCAGCATAGCCGACGAGACTCCGCCTGACTTTGACCGATTTTCACCAACTCCCATTGGAGAGTGCTCCCTTATTCCACCGTGCACCCACCGACGATAATGACCCATTACTGGTGCCGCAACCGGTTGCGTTCTATATGATTCTACATTTTGTTCTTCAGACATGTTTATTCTTTTAGCGATGTGCTAATCACTTTGACCTTTGGTCGATAGTTTTTACGATTGTTCTTTTGGATAAATTGATATAGGTATTTGATTTTAATGGTATTATTAATCACCTATTATTATTTGTAGGCAACAGATTTGAATGCTTGGTATGTGTACTCGTTATTGAGACTGATGTTTAGTTTGATCTATATATTGTTCTATGTAAAAGGTTGATGTATTCCCTAGGACTTTAGATGGTTCAATTTTAATGATAGTATTAATTACCCATAATTGTTTATAGGTATCAGATTTTATTGCTTTGTATGTGTACTCGTTATTGAAACTAAGATGATTAGCTTGATCTAACTTGTCCTATGTGAAAAGGTTGGTATATTTGGTGGCAGTTAAGGCTATTCTTTTGAAGATTGCTTTATGTATTTTTCATCATTAAGATCAAAAGGTTTACTGATAAGCATTGTAAAGTATCCTGGATAATACTATTGGCAATTCTCGGTAGTCGAATTATAGATACTAATTAGAGAACTAGAGAGTTACCTTCATGACTCGGATGGACATGAATGAATTTCCTATTCCTGTATACTTTTGCCTCAAAATTAACAGAAACTACGGATATTATTAGGTTGGTAAGAAATTAATGTCGGTTTTCGAGTTTTCAAACTTTGGCGCGTTTAATTTTAAGATAGCCGTTCATTTTAATCTATTTGTCTTCTTATATCATTTAGAGAAAAAAAATTGTATTAAAAAACTTATTTCTCGTTAGGAAAAATGTGTAAATTGCAATGGAATTTATTTTCATTAAAAAAAGATTCCCATTCTCAACATGTGTATTTAAAGATAAAGTTTGAAAACCGACATTAATTTTCTACCAACCTAATACATTATGGTATTTACTATCATCAACTAACATTACTGATGGAGTCCATGACGGAATCATCAGTGGAGCTCCACTATCAGCAACACATCGAACAAATACATTTGTGTCCCCGTTGACACCGTTCTCGTGAGAAAGAATTCAAACGCGATTAAACCCGTCTGGACGCCCGGAGGCCATTGCCGATGGATGACGTCGGCAGGGTTAATTTTAAAGAATCGAATTTTTGTCACGTGCGTAAGGGGCGACGATGGAAAAATAGAGTATCAGGGAGCCGCAGAGAATCACGACGGTGGAAGTGGATATATATCCCGATCCGGACGCGTGTGTAATCTAGATGGCTTCTAAAAATATAACGCTGCGCGGTCAAGCAAATCATCTGGGGCGTAGGTCCAAAAACTGAAATACGTACTCGACTGGCATAGCTTTTCGCCAGATAGGCGCATACTTTCCCGCGTTTCGCGCGCATTCCGATCGCATGCGTCATTGCATCTGTTCGCGAAACGGGAGTCATCGTGGAGGAATTAAATAATCGAGACGTTTGGCATCTTACCGGGCAGACACGTGGAACGTGTTAATGATAATCGAGGCGCTTCGTAATTTGTCGGATCGAATGATGTATCGATAGTATGAGTAAGGGTATCGGATCTATCGAGGTCTTGGAAGACTTGCAGAAGTAAGATTCATGTTAGCTCTATCTCATTTAATGTTGTCGATGATAATAGAAAATATTTGTTTTGAAAGCATCGTTATGAAATATATTTCATTTTATTTCAGAATGATTTGATGAACTTGATTTAAGCGTTTGGAGTTTAAAGATTTAGAAATTGCAATTTTGAATAAGTTAGAAGTCGAATATTTTAGAGGATATTAGTTTGATAAATGTTTGCTAGGGGTAGTCTCATTCTTAAAATAAAGGACTACGTATTTCAATTGAAAAAACAAAGTTGACCTTCAATTCACTTCTGTAACTCCACCCACACCGACAAGCTATTTCTATCGTACTATGTTTCCTGTCGAAGCCGGGTAATTTTGTAACAGTTATTTCGATTATTTACAACGATGAGATATTTGAAACAAAATGAACTACTTGATTATCCTATATCCTGTTGGCAGCTAGTATTTGCTCACATAACTCATTTGTTGACGAGTTTTATTTTCTTACTGTCCACAAATATAACAAGGAAAATTTGCTAATTTCTGCAAACAGAGGACACTTCATCCAATTGTGCCATTTGGTGTCCGCGATATAAAATTGAGCCTAACACTAGTGGAAAGTGCCAATTTTAGCACAGATTTATAACAGAATTTGATTCATAGCTTCATAGGGAATCCAATTAAAGCTTGATCTTCCAAACATATCATATATAATTAACTGTATCTGTCCGATCGATGCATTCAACACCTCGTCATCGTTTGTAACGTTATTCCCCACCAAAGAAGTTAAAAGTGAATTGCTATTTTAAACAAACTTCCCCGGGGAACCTTTATGATTTTTCTCATTTGTAGAAAGCGCACTTAAGTATCCTGTCGTGAAGCGTGCTAGCGTGAAAAACTCGATTCGCGTTGAACAGTTGCCAGGAAATCAACGAATTTCCTAAGTGCATGCTCGTTCAAGTTTCGCGGGTGCAGCTGCACGTTTCGCGTGACTCGTTAAAAGCCGCACGAGATCCGTGACCACCTCGGGGAAAACTTTCGCGCATCGGGATTTTAATACCGAAACTTTTTAACGGTCCGACAAAAAGACCAAAAGCTCTGCGGGTTATGAGACGAAACGCGCGAGTGCCGATCATGCCAAAAAGTGGTAAGCGACCGGTCGCGTCAGACGTTTCTTACAGCGTCGCTCGGTAGACGAGCTAAATAGGACTTTTGCAAACCCATTTACATACCGATTAACACGTTGAATGTTATGGGGGTCATCGGTGATCGACGCCATAGAATTCGATAAAATTTAGTAGTCACAGTATTCACGGATGTGCTAATATATTCTATATTTAAGTATTGTTGCACGGAAATTGAAGTAACACTGATGATATAACTATTTTTACCTTTAATTTTTCTATTCCATAAAGATATGATTTTAAGTTAATTAAATAATTTCAGTTCGGTAGAAACGATGAAACTAGCGGAATATGGTTGGCATTCGAAGTGTTAACGAAAAAAAGGCTAAAGTTTCTTCATGTATTATAAGATTGTTAACCGTGAAATTTGAAGATGTATGGGGGAAACATCAATTGAATCAAATATTAAATGTAGGTTTGTTGTTAATATTTATGAACTACAGAACAGATATGTTCTTGAAAATTTAGCAAAAGTTTATTATACAGGGTATGAGAATAATAGTATTTATTTGATACCTATTATGAGTTTAATTTATGTTGAATTTTATGTTTAATTTAGTATTAAAATTAATAGAGTATAACAGAAGATTTTGAGGCTATGGTGGGTAAGAAGGTTAAGACTCGGACTTGCAATCAGTGGGCTCGAGTTCAAATTCTCCCCCGTCACCAATGGGAAATTTTTCCTACGTGACATGTATATTATAGCCCGGTGGTTCGGAACCCGCCTAAAACAGTAGGTCCTATACGAAATAACCATATTATTTAAAGCCGAAAAAATGAAAAAAGAATATACTATCTACGAGATGAATTTCGAAAATTAAGTCGCTTGAGTTTTGATCACGTTGTCTGAATTAAAAAAAGATTAAATAATTAGTCGACAGACTACATGTAATAAATTTTAGAAGATAAATTGTTGTTGAAATATGGCGAGACAGAAATAATTAATGTGGTATTTTCAATGATGCGATCAATCGACCGCGGCCACAAGTAGTATAGTCCGAATTCGGTCAGACGAGCACTTTAACGCGTTAAGCCATGCGAGGCGCCTCTTGGCACTTGTGACGTACACGATGATATTAGAACTGGCCATCTGGAACTCTTTTGTCTCCGATTGCTCCCGTAATTTTATACTTTATATATAGGAATACCTTGTAAATTTCGGTAAATATAAATTTCTCCGTAAATTAAAAGAAAGGGACTCCTTAAATCGAAAGAAGTAAATCACTAAAGTTATTAAACTCGTTCTTTCCTATATTCTCCATGATTTTTTATTCCTACTTTTCCGTTATTCTCAAAATATTCAAATTATTTGATATCCAAAGGTACATATCATTGTTTATGATACCCTCTTTGTTACATTAATAACAATCGACGTTATAGCAGTCTCAGGATAAACCTCGAAACTATTCTACGTCCTTCCGCCGTTAAATTGTTTTACGTTTAGTGCTACGCCCATCGGATGGAAAAAGTAGTTGTTCTTGAGTTTTTTTCAAAATTTCTCGATCTTCTTTCAAGCCTTGTCTTTATTTTAAAGATATATATATAGTGTACCTAGATATACGGACTCAATCGTCGGTAGTTCTATCGTTAAACAGTAGAAAGGGAGCGGCTATTACAGACAGCCGCCGCGGACTTGGCGGCACTCTGGGGCCCCCGACTATTTTCGTCTGCCGATATAAATACGCGTCGTCGGTGCGTTACATAAGCGTTAAACAAATCGCTGCCAATTATTATAAACAATTTGACTAGCCAACGATTGGCATAAATTCGCGGCCGCGTCCGCCTTTCGAAAAGCTTTCGAGCACGCGGCAGCGCCGGGCTGCCTCGAATTGGTATGCAATAAAAACGAAACCGAGACGTCCGTCGCGCCAACTATTGCAAGCTCGCTTCCACGAAATTAGAACTTTGCTCGAACGAACGTAACTTCCACACTGGAGAACCCGTACGGCTGTCTAAGAGTGTCTTTCGTTATGGGAATATCGTAAGTTCAATTGTAACGGTATCACGAGTCGCGTGAATTATCACTGCACTCCTCGAACTTCGGTGTTTTCGGCGAAGTTTATTAATAATGCACTAGTTGCGACAGCGGTGACGCAACGACACGATTGTTTAGCTCGCACTGATGTGTTTATGACGGTGTTATTTGCTTCTTCTTCGTATTCGTCCCCCTGTCCCCCGCGATCGGTTCTTTATTTCTGCGATAATATCGTCTTTCGTTGGAGTATTTCACACTGATTTTGATCTTTGTTTCATTCAACGCGACTATTCTTAACGATAAAGTGCAATTGTTATTGGCACAATAAATTCTCACTTGTTATTATTAGTGAGAATTTGACTATGGAATATATGAAACTATAAAATGTTTTTAAAAAAGGGTTTTATACGTCGAGACAGTGTACATGCAGGTTTTGAAAATGAAAAGTACAGACAAGCTGATTGCACGAGACAGCAATTACCCTTTGACTTTTACTACCTCCGTTATACTCAACTCGAATTCATTTTCGTAAATATTTTTCATGCTGCGTTAATGGAACAATCAGCGATAATTTTTGTCTCGTTAAATAATCAAAGTGTCGTTAAAATTAGTACATTCCGAGCTGTTAGTATTATCATATTAGGCTTAAAAGTATACACACACATACAAAAACACAGAACACGTACGCACATTTGTGAGTAAAAGTTTACAGTATAAATTTGATTAATTAAAACTTCGCTATCGTATGCGAGCGAAGAAGAAAAACAGAGCGCAGTCTGCGTGGGTTAATAGAAGAGCGAATTCCTACTAAATATACACAGTAGAGAGAGACGTAGTGGCGATGGTAGGACGAAGTCCAGTTAGGAGTTTCTTATTTCACTGCCGGCACAGCCCAAGTAGAATAATGCAACTGGCCCCGTAGTCTTCGTGTCTTCCCTCTCGTTACAAGGGAGCCTCTCTCTTCAACTTCTATCGGTTCGTCCTTGAGCCTCGCACTGACGGTACGTCGACTACTTTTCTTCCCTCTTTTCCTCCTTCTCTATAATCCCGTACCGTTTTCTGCCACGAATTACTCTCGTTCGTAACGCTAATCGTACGTGGCACAATTCTTCGTGATCGCTTTCCCTTTCGCGGTTTCAAATATACGAGGACAAGGGCGAAAAGAAATGTATCAAAAGAGAATAAATGGAAATGGGGGGAAAAAAAGAGAGCAATAGAGAGTGAAAGTAAAAGAAATATAAAATCGAAAGTATACGTGTGTATATCTCGAGGGTTGGAAACTTGAAGCTCGATTGACTCGATAATGAAAGAAAAAGGAAAATAAACTCTCGAGATCTCTTTTGACCGGTGGTCGATGGTGATGAGCCCTTTTACCTAAATATTTCGGACGACCGTTCGGTTCGGGGATTGGACCTTAGACTGGGCGGCTGCCGCCAAAAATGTGGACTAGTATACCGGACGTCGGTACGGTGGCGCCGACCTGTCGGCGAGTTTTCACGGTATGTCGCGCGACATTTATGGCACAACCCCCGCCAGCGAGTTCCGATTGGTCGATTCGCTCTGCGAAAGAAACCTTCTTTCTCTGACTACACCTTACTTCCACTTTTGCTTCCACCACGCGATGCAACATCCTCACGGTCGTCGGTTTCCGTCGCCCACGCGTTTGCGCGTCTACGCGTCTTCTTTTAGCCGATTCTCGGCGATAAGTAAAATTGCCAACGCATTCGCGTCCTCGAGGCTTCTCTTTGAGTTTATCGTGATTTCTTAATCCTTTCGGCAGGAATTCTGAAGAGTGTAGATGGTGGATGACATTGGGGGAATCATTTATGAGGGGTTTGAATTTGAGAAATTGTATAGTCAGGAGATTTGAAAGGGGGAGGGGTACGTTGCGGTGTAGATGAGGTGATTTGGTTTCATATTGTAAGAATCTGTTAGGGTTTATTACATTAATTATTTGTATTTATGTTACTTGAAAAGGAAAACTGTAAAGTATGAATGATATTACTTGTTTTCCGATTATTTTTGGACGAGGATTCATCCCCTTCGCATTCGGAACGCTCATTGCGCTTCACCCTTTATAAAGAGTGATTCACTGACTGTTTTACAAGGCGATATCCGCGAATCTATTAATGATACCGAAACGTAAAAGTAACGAGTATATGTTAAGGTTATATGTGTGAACTTGTTTGTGATACTGAGATATTTTTATTTCCTTTATACTTTCTCACATAAGTATAAAAATAATTGTATAAGGAAGATGGTGAGAGAAGGTATTATTTGTAAAACATAAGAGACAGATATTTGGCAGCAAATTTTATTGAATAAAAAGACTGAAATACAATTCTTATACAACTATATTACAATTTTTTAATACAATTATTAATAAAATTATTAATGCAAGTATAAAATTCGAAGGAATGAGTCTTATAAAAATTACATAGTTTTAAAGGACCAGGGCGCTTTAACATTATTACCGTGAGACTCGGGCCCCTATAAAACTGTGCAGCTTCTGTAAGACTTATTATTTTGTAAATTCTTGGTAACCATGAAAATTTTTAAGGTGATACAGTTAGGTAGTACATTCTGTATATCGTATGTCACAATATATTGCAATCTCTATTGTGGGTGGGCAAAAATGACAAACACAGAATTGTCTTTCAGTTATCAATCTCGACGATAGCATCGTTCGAAATACTATCTTCTTATTGTTCGCCAAACGGTGATGCTTCAAATAGAATTTTTCACGATTTCTTTGCGAAAGTTCGATCAGGCGAATCGGAAGACTGATACTTTCTTAGCCGTGTTTGATCAGAGTGGAAATGGAATAAGGAAGACCACGTGTATGCCGGGTCAACTATTAATATTCGTTGGCGCCAAAGTGCGTTATGACTGCGAGTAATTAAAAATAGCTTCCTATCGACCCAATAAAGTTCACGAAAAAAAAAACTGGAGATAAATATCGAGCTTTCATCCGCTCAGATAAACCTCTGCTTATCGCGTCAATTCATGTTTTCTTTCTTCCGAATCACGACTTTATCTTTCATTCGATAAGAAAACAATAATTTCCCTTCTTTGAGTAAAACGTGAACGGAAATGAGATAGTTTCATGAACTTCTCTGCGTACAACAAAAGGGAGACTGTGCTGAATATGGAGCTAAAGGCTCGAATTCTTAATTAATAGACCTGAGTTTAAAGTCCCCGTCACTGCTAAGAGGTTTTTCTTAAATTATCATTTAAAATATTATAGCTTTGCCAATTACTACCTGAATTACATTCACCCAGAACTACAGGTCAAAGACGAAATAACCAGTGCACTTTAAGCAGACAATAATAATTTATAAATAAAGAATCACCTGCTAACAATCACCGTATTGGTATCCTAGACAACTTTGCCAGGGCACCATACCAGACACAATCGTGTGAATATCGAGCCAACGAATCAATAATAGACAATTACTCGAATATACTTCCGTCTGCACCTAATCGAACCATACTCTTGCCCAATGTAGTCATCAGTTGTTATTATACACCCGGTGAATCAGCAGCATGATGTTCGTAATCTAAAAACACCGGTTAATTTCTCAATCACCTTTCTAATTGCCTGTATACCTCGGGCACATCATCGTCACCGGCTCGTGACTCTAAAAAGAATTTTCTTCCGATCACTCAGTGGTAATAATAGTCCCAATTTGCCGTGTAAACATCATTTTGTAAGACTTGCGAGTAAACAGTTTATTAATTACTATGAGAAGTGAATACCATGTTAATTAAAATCTTTTATCTAGAATCTATAGATTAACACTAGATTTACCATACCAGTCAAAGTGACTGGTACACAATTTTTTCCAAAAGTTTTCCAAATTTATATGAGAGCCATAGAATAGATATTCTACGTCCATCTTATAAAACATAGATTGCCGAATCAATCAAGTTTTCCACCTCTTATTTCCCCTTTTTTCAAAATACTTATTTAATATTTTTAAATATGATAGATTAAACACCGGTAGTTCTAGTGTTAATCCTTTTTTCTTTTTTATTTGAAATCACATTTGTGTTTTCTGCCAAGATTTCTCTACTTGTAACACCCTAACACCAAAACACTAATGTGCATAGAGACATTGGGTTTCTCGGAGCATCACAAGAGTCTATTGTTTTTCTTTTTAATAAGAGACACTCGTTAACGCGGCTGTTAAGCACGAGTATTACCTGACGGATAATGAAGCACGTAACAGCCGAAGCGACATTGGCAGTATCCGATGTTTCGGTCCTTGAGTAGAGGCCTCCTCCAAGGCTACATGTATATTTGTCGCGAAAATGTCATTGCTCGTATGAGATCGCATAATATAATGTTTACGTTACGTCAGAGGCGAATTTTGAAATTTGGCAGATCGAGGAGATGTAGCACCGGCTTATACAATTGATACTTATATTTTATCGTGTATACAAAAATAACGTAGGCTCGTTTACAACTTGACCCTCTGCAGTGCGAATTTACGGTTTCGCGGGAAATAGTTTGGACGATAGCAATTCTCTGCGAGAATAATTAATAGCTCGTTTCTGTCTAATAAGATGCTGTAATTGTGCATCATTACATTGAAAGTGTGGGAGTAAATTTGTAATCTTGTGGCTATGGTGGATAGGAGTTAAAGGCTCCAAGCTCCTGACGATGTGTTCTAGTTTAAGTCCTCGTCAAAGCTGGGAGAGATTTTTAAAGAGAGGAGGTTTTTGAAATTGGATATGTCATTGTTTTGAAAGAAAATTGAGATTGGAAAGTAAAAGAACGTAGAAAATTAGGGGTAGAAAGTTCATATTGTTGCCGTAAGGGATACGTATGTGGATTTATGGTTAAAAATTAACACTAGAACTGCCAAACCAGTCAAAATGACTGGTACACAGTTTTTTCCAAAAATTCTCCAAGTTTAAAGAAGAGTCTTAGAATAAATATCCTACGACCATCTTAAAAAACATAAATCACCGAATCGATTATCTTTTCCGCCTCTTGATTCCTCCTTTTTCAAAGTACGTATTTAATATTTTGAAATATGATAGATTTATCGCCGGTAGTTCTAGTGTTAAATACTGTTTGGAATAGAGAAGAAGGTAATATGTTATATAAACATAATGGATTGTGGAAGGTTAATGTGAAAACTCCCGCACCCAGGAAGTTTCTTCGCCATTTGCTAACCCCATGACCCGTATCTAGAGTAGAATGTTTCCAGCAAAAACGTTCCTTTGTTTGACCGTCAGTCCTCGTCGATGCTGAAGCATTTGTTCATTACAGAAGAGCCGTAAGACACTACTGTATTGTTACGTTTCACAGTCACTAAATTCAAAGATTTGTTTGCCTATAAACAGACCGTAAGTGCTGTCTGCAGGAATAGTACACCATATTGAACTTACCAAACAATGATTCGATTTACAAATGCAAAACATGAAATTTCATAGGAACGAGTGCAGAAACATGATGAAATTTTGAACACGGAGAACACTATTTACACATAAACGATAAATAATCAAAATTGACCAATGTATATCCATTCAAAATCAACGTAAATGCGTTCGACGGAGGCATGACGCCGGTTGTTCTTTAAATCGTACGTCACTGAAAAGGAAAACACGAGGTCGTGTGCAAAAAAATACGATGGTAACGCGATGACGTTACTAGAATGCTAAAAATGTCGTCCGCGAAACACCGAAAAAGCACAGCTCAAACTTCACGCTCGTGTCCATTCTAAATACATCCATCTCATCTTAAGTATCGTTCGAACTCATGCAATTTACATGCTAAAAGTCGTCGTTTCTTCATATCAAATAATATTAAACACTAACATTCATTTCTTATACGAAATTCACCAAATAATCAACACTCTTTCACGTTTATCCATGAAATCTATGGAGAATTTGAAAAAAACAGTAGAATGCAATGAAGTAGATTGTTTAAGACGTCGAACGCACGAAGAAGGACGGAAGAAAGGTGATCTTTCAGATTTGGCACTCTTGGGTCATTCGCTGCGGCCTCCTAGCACGCATATACCGGGTGCTCTAAATGCAGCGCTATTTTCGTTGGCGTATACCCCTCGACCCAGCGATACAGATAGGGATGAGGTGTATTTATTTTCAATTCGGCCACGGCCAGACTGGCGGATACGATGTTGATAGGCACCCATGATGCGCACCTACCGTGACACATCCACCTGCTATGCGCTTTCGTGTCGTTTTGCTGCACGTAACGCGAGGTTAAGATCCTTCGTGTTAGCGCACCGATGCACGACCTATGGAGCCAACTAAATGGAGAATAGGTTTTGATCGATACGAAGTTGTTGGCTGAAGTTTTGAAACTTGGTGTAGTGAATTCTTTTGCAATTGTCGATCGAAGATTCTTTCTGTGGCTATGGTGGATCCATACCTACCAAACTTTATAGTTGGAGGTTTGGGATTGTAATTAGCTGTGGGAGATCAGTATGTATTTCACGGCGACTCTGAATTCTCGTGAATTTTTAGGTCCTGAAGGAATTGATTGTAACTTGAAATGGTCATTTTGACTACGAACTATAAATCTAGGTTTATTAATAAAAAATGTAGGAAACGGTCAGAGATGGCGGTGATTGGAACTGGGGTCGTTCAATTAGAAATCTAAGCCTTTAATTCGATACCAGTCACACAGCCCTTCTACTACCAATTACTAAGTCCCAGTTTGAATCATTACGTCTCAAGTTGTGAAACCTTTTTTATACTGTCCTCATTATGGTCTAATTGCCTCGTAAAAGTGGTTCTCCCAATGCCGCCATGGAAATTTAAACAGTAGATGGAAAACAGTAACTACAATTGCCGATTGTCGAAGCACAGTGATCAAGAATGTTCATTCGAATGGTTGTTTGCGGGAGGTTTGTTACGTGGCACAGGAGATTAAGACTTCCTGTTGGCGTGCCAATAGTGTACGGCGATTAGAAGTAGTACAGGGTAGTGCACCGTAAGAAGAACGATTACGAAAGTTTGAGTTTCAAAGTTTTCCTCATACTCGAGCTACTTTCTTGCTCCAAGGAAAATGTATACCGGTCTTTAGCTGTTTAATCTTCAGCAAATTGAGCGCATAGATCTTAACAATGCGGAGTGGTTGATGTTTATTAGAATTGATGAATGTCTTGCAGCTGTTGAGGTGGATGATGCCAGGGCAATCAATACTGAACACTGCATGTATAATGATTGATTCCCTTCACATATTCTTGATCCATATTTCAACACTATTTGAAAAGTTATTTATAATGAAAGACAGGACGATTAAAAAACATTATTTATACGGTTCAATTATTTATTACCCTTTAAAATATTACCTTGACGTTATATTTAACTACGTATGCTTCTTTTTTCGTATTCGTGTAAGAGAGATCACACGAGTGACCTTGAGGTGACCTTGGTCGCATTAAACTCCAAAGTATTTCTTCGACGTCTTATCAATTTACTTGAAATCCCGCAAAAAAAGAGCGGGAACATCCATCTCAACCAATTAAGCGCTAATTACCGTAATCACTGAACAAAATCCAAACGCGAGGCGGTTTATTTCGTTTTTCCAGTTTTGGCGGATTTAATTCCCATCGCGTGACTACTGAAAATCCTCTCGAGAATCACCGAGAGAGAAACCTTCCCGAAAGAGACGATAGATGAAACGATCTCAACTTCAACACGAGCCGCGAAACAATTGGCAAATCATCATCGTCGTGTTTTCTTTTTTTTAAACTTTTCACCTTGTCGCGATATTCAACCTTCCACCGTAACGCACTTTTTCACCGGGATTTTTGTATTTCAACAAACAGAGGATTAATGGATACTCCGATATACGACAATCGGTGGTACGTACGGAGATTAGAACTTAATCGATTCTCCGTAACGATTAATCGTTACGAAAATAAGTTTACAACGGTGCGAAAGGTGGCGAGTGAATTCGGTATCTGATTTTTCCGTCTCAACGTCGCGTTTCGATATCGTTCGCAATTTATCTGTTCCACGTGTGTTCGGATGTTACGCAGACGCGGGCACGCATATCCATAAGCGTTACAACATCCTAATTCTCAGCGCTTGACCTAATTCCCAGCTCTTCGTTTCAGTCCGGTTTCAAATTTAGACGTCTACGTTTCGCAGCGCCCATATCCTTGCCATTATGTACAGGGTGATGCGAAAAAAATATGATCAGTTTAGCCCATCCTATTCTCGAAACGCCATCGTACAAATTTATTGATAAATTCATCTTGTTTTCTTATTTATTTAACAGTAGACTTACTAGTGTCACATTTATGATGTTTAACACTAGATTTACGGAAGCCGTCAAATTGACGGGTTCCTACTTGTCTTATAAACATTTCTCAAATTTACAGAGATGCTGTACAGTAAATATTTCATGTGTATTTTATAATACAATAATGATTTAACGAATTACCATCTTTGCCGCTTGATCCACCTGTTTTCAAAGTCCTTATTTAATATATTGCAATTTAATAGATTTCAGGCTCGTAAATCTAGTGTTAAATATACGGGATAAGTATTTGGGAGATAGAGAAATCAAGACGTGAAAAGGATGATGAATTAAGTGATTTAGATGTTATAAGGGAGAAGCTGAATATTTACTACATGGCCCTCCTATTAATTTGGGGAATTTTTCGAAAAAATTGAGACCCAGACATTTTCATCGGCTTGGTAGTTTTATTGTTAAGCTCTAATTGATATGCATTTTAAAACTTGGGTTGTTAAACATTCACCTAAAACTGCAGATAACAAGCGAAATTAGGAAAAGTGAAACTAAGAATAATTAAATATATGTTGTTTCTTTGCGCAACATGTATCTTATTTCTGTCGTTGCTAATAAGGGGTGTCATGGGGCTGTGGTTTGTAAGGAGGTAAAGGGTCAACCTCGCAATTAGTAAGTCCGAGGTCACCATCGAATATCTTGGTGATTCGAAACTCACTTAAAAGAGTAAGTTCTAGGTAAAATAACCATAGCAGCTAAAGCTCAAAAAGTATTAAGAAAAACAAGGTCCCGTTAAAGTCGACGCACTGAACGATTGCAAGTTTTAATAAAACCTAACTGAATGCACCTCTAAAATGTATTGTTATAAAGTGCCTTATCGGATTACGATGTTTCGTATATTAAGCAACTTTTATATCACGGACACGCGTGTACATTTGCAGCGTGCAAAATTCATGCGTCACTCTCATTTCTGCCGGTATCGTCGATCGATTTTTAGCCGATGCTAATCAACCATACGCGATTTTGAGGATGCCAATTAAATCTGTCGCTGATAAAGCTTGCCGCGGTAGGATGAATTGATAAATGAAAACAGCATTTCATCGAGGAATGAGCCATGATTTATAATTGAAATATCTCCAGGAAATTGCGCGTAGGAGTAAATTGCGAAAGAGGATGAACGTGACCGTTAAAATTATACCTATGACGAACAAGTTCGCATCGCTGATCGTGAAATTGCTTCGCGTAGCCGCAGTAAAACAAACGAACACATAAGGACTGCAGCGCTCTGGCAAAGTTAATTTCATGCAGTATCAAGTAAATTCTAATCTACTTCAACTTTCCTCCGCTCCTGGCTTAAATGATACGAAAGTTGGACAATCGTAATGAGTCTTCCTCGTGACAACAAACAATAAAGAAGCATAGACGGAAACTTGATCAAACAAACAATATGAGAATTTAAAATGAATAAGAAATATTGGAAACTTGAACGCAAGAAGGAATGATAAAAATGAAAACTCCAAAGAAGAAAACACAAGGGATAGAAAATATAGAATTGTTCATTGAAATTATACAAGCATTTCAATGAAGAAAGTTCCATCATAATTTCCTGAGAGATTGTTGAGATCTTTTCACAGAAAATGATTGCTAGGATGCATTTCCTTGGTGGAATCTGAATGCAGATCAGGATCATCGGCTTCTACCTGGATATTTGTTTCTCCAGGAGTATACACGTTCCAGGGAAGGTTGAAATGCGCGAAAATCAATATGAGGCGCAGTGTTCGCGCCGTAAAGCTCGTCGGAGGACGCTGATCCCCGAGTAAATTGAAACTTATGAGTTTTCCAAACGACGGGCCCTCGGGTTCCTCTTCTTACTCTCGTCCGCCATTCTTCTTGGCCGTTAAGGAGACCTCGTCTCCTTGGTAACTGATACGCCTTATTAGTTGCTCTCCTCACCTTACGAGCCTCACGAGGATCATGCGCTCACTGGTCTTTGCTCGCCAACCTTAAATTTCTCAGAAGTCAGAAATGAAATTCCTGGGAAACACGGGACCCGCAAAAAATCGCGATTTGAATACGGTGAGACGCATGTTCCCGAAATTCCGAAAATTAAAATTTCGCCTGAATCATCTCAATAAAACTTTTCTGTTTTCGGAATATCAACTTAACGTAAAAAATCACACTTGCAATTAGAGTAGTCACAAACTAAATTTCTCAGAAGTCAGAAATTAAATTCCTGGGAAACACGGGACCCGCAAAAAATCGCGATTTGAATACGGTGAGACGTGTGTGCCCGAAATTCCGAAAATTAAAATTCGCTGGAATCATCTCCGTAAAAATTCACACTTGCAATTAGAGTAGTCACAAACTAAATTTCTCAGAAGTCAGAAATTAAATTCCTGGGAAACACGGGACCCGCAAAAAATCGCGATTTGAATACGGTGAGAGGTGTGTTCCCAAAATTTCGAAAATTAAAATGTCGCCGGAATCATCTCAATAATACTTTTTTCTTATCCAGAATACCAACTTAGAGTGAAAATTAACACTTACAGATTTACACTTAGGGATGTTTCCTTGTTAAATACCTTTGCAAAAAATTGCGATTTTTTTCTGCGCAGTTATTATTTGCATGAAAACTTACCCTTTATATTTTTTTCACTTTTGTACCCTTTTCGAGATTTCCTTCTCCGCGTGTTCTTGCTGTCGTTCACTTTCACCTCTTGTCACTTGCCTGCTCACCTGAAGGAATTGTGTTTCTTTTACAATTTTTTGTTATTCTGAGGCTTATATTTGTGATAAAGTTTGGATTCTAAGCAATAAACAAAATACTGCTACGGTAGTTCTCTTCATTCTTAGATACATTGCAGCAGTCCCATAGGATTCTCTTATAGACTTCTAGATCTATCTTCGGCACAGCATAAGGATCAAACTGTACCCTCCATTTCAACTTCACCACCTAAAATCCTTACGACAAATTTCATCTTCATTCTTTAAGATAGTTTTCACAATATCAGAGTAATGTTCATTGTTAAACCTCTTCCCCATTGTCCACATCCCTGACAATAATACGCGATAGATTTTGGCTCGTAAACGGCATAACATCTACCGTTTCAACAACGCTCAATTAACGTTTTAATTATAGACCGAAGTGAATTCGCAGCTTAGCAGCTATCGAGCTAAAAGTGGCATTGGCCATTCGAAGATATTTAAGCAATTTGGGTGGGCTACCGTTGGGATGTCGGACTCATTCATGAAAATTTCGTGACCACAGGCCATTCTGCGACACCGTCGGGTGCCCCATGGGCCCACCATTGCTAACAATACACCGTGTGAATCGACAATACACCAAAGATACAAATATTTTGGGTAGGCGCGATTTCACGCGACGACGCCTCCCCTTTGCGCCAGTTACCACGAAGATCGTTCGGTATTTTCTTTCTACGACTCGGACACCTTTTTCGGCGGCTGAGAAAATTTCCGTTCAGAGAGATCATGTTGTCCTTCCGTATGGTTCGATTTTCCTTGTTAACGGCAGGATTACGTGATCGATACCTGTGGTTGCGCGGTTTAATGTGAGATTTACGAAATAATCCTGGAAAAAGTGTTTTCTTTGATCTACTTAGGAGCTGTTAGTAATAGCTGTTGGCTGCTTTGACGGATACGGTTGTAATTCATCAAGTTACTAAGATTTGAACGACGTAACTACTTTAATCACTGTTTTCATAGTTTTTAACTAATAGCACTTTTGTTTTAGAAATTCTGAATTTGTTTTGCCTACGTAGGAAAAAAGAATTTAGAGAAAAATACTTAGGGGTTGAAATCTTCAACGACTTTGCAACTATCTACCTGATATTTCTGAAACTGAATTTTTGCACTGTCTAGATCTTCAAATAATAGTTATTCGTTATCGTATACGGCCAGTAATTTATAAAACTTTTTTGCAATCTAAATTTAATGCAAATTTACAATGATTATCTGTAATCGATAATTTGAAAACGCGACAAGTCTTGGAAAGGGACACGCTGATGCTACAACAATGACAATCGACGGCAAAAGCATTGTCGGCTACAATGAGCCGCAAACCGAGTTCATCCTAGAGCAGACACCTATTCCGACGATTTTGGACCACCTGGTCGTCTTGGCTCCCATAAACCAGAATTTGTCAGCGCTCCCTTCGTCCTCGTTCTTTCCAGCAGCGTCGTCGACTTCGGGGCCAACAGAGATTTTTCGAAATTTCACGCCCATTACCATTGTCAATGGGCAGATGCTACGTTACAAAAGGGCACAAGTCACTCGCACCTTTCGATGCATTTTTCTAGGTCGTACGTAATGCGGCTGATGCTTCGTAAGAAAGTCTTCCGTCTAATCTTATTACGCCCGTCTTAGAAAATCCTTTTGATTTTTTTATCAAGTCGATATACTATAATTAAAACAGATATACCATTCTTCGATAGTTTTAGAAATATCAAATATAAATTAATAAAATTAGTATCGCAATTTTCTCTTTTAATTTTTCTTCTTTTTAATTCAGAGATGCATTAAAAAATTCCAAGCTTAATATACAGTCATATCAGTTTTACTGGACATAGGTAATACACGCTTCCGACCGTGCAATAAAAATGTACATGCAACCGATCGATGTATCATCGGTTAAATCCAAAATAATATCGCCAGGCAAGTCACGCTTGGTAATCGACAGCGGTCAATTTTAAAATCCTCGTTAACTGCCCATTGTCCCGGCTTTTCCACGGAAAACGTGCACGCACCGTTTTTATCGAGCGTTTAATTAAACGTCATCAATCTTTATTAGGCGTCGAGGCTTCATATCGACAGCACTGATTTCGTGACGTTAGCTCCGGACCCCATGGAACCCCCGTCGCAGCCATGAATACGTTTATGGGTCCGGAGGGTGAACCCCTGCCAAGCCTCGAAACTTGCTAAGACAATATATCCGTTCTCCTCGTTTTACACGCGCCACTATACGTGTCTCCCGAGGATTATCCTGTCGACCGTCGTTGTCTACATTATTTGACGACATTATTCCAACGCCGGTCAAACGACTGAGAAACCCTCTCCCTCTTTCGTCTTCGCCCTTTTATCGTTGGTTTTCAAAAAATCCGATCGCTCTTCAATTTCACCCGTGTCTACTGCTTAAACACCCTTTGTATCTTTCTTGTTTAACCGTTTGAGAGCCAGAGGTCTTTGCGTGAACCAGGTCGAAAAGTGGCAAGCTGCGAAATCGCATTTTTTTCGTCCTGCATCGTGAAATGGAAAAAAAGTAAGATTTCGATGTATATTTGCTTATAAGTGGTTTATAAATATTGTTGTTTCGTTTGTCAGTTAAAGATTGTCTATTTTATATATTTTATATATAATTTTAATAATTGTCTATATTATACCTAAATATGCTATAGTAATCAGAATATATTAATGAACTAATTTCCTTGTTCGTGCAAAAAGTGCCATTAATTCTACAGGTCGAAGGGCTTTTTGAATTGGCATTTTTTAGTACTGAACAGGAGAAGGGCGATCGAGCTCCTTCTGTAGAAACGGTTTGTCATTGTACTTTGATATACTTCAGGGTTGTAGGCTGTATCCTGGAATTAACTTTTTTGGTTTTTACAGTAATGGTTTATTGATATTTTTACAGTGGTAGGTATTTTATTGTATTGCGTATTTTATAGGGGGGTGGAAGTCTTAATTGATAGGATGCTATGGTGGATAAGCTGTTAAAGGCTCAGACCCCAATTAGTGGGCTCGAGTTGAAATCTCCCGTCGCCAATGGGAAGTTTATCCTATTTGATATGTATATTATGGCCTCGGTGACCCGGAAACCACCTAAATCAGTAGATTTGTGATATGATCATTGCAGTTAAAGTCTTAATCGATGTGTCTTTTGTCATTCTTGAAATTGTAATTTCGCTACAGTTTCTGACGTTTGCACAAGTCATTTATCGTTCTATCGTTACGTTTTGAGATTGCAATCGCTTTTCAATATCGGATGTTTCTGATCAATTTTTCTTTTTACCGTCATTTTGCAAATGGACGTTGTTCCCTGATTTTTATAATTTTGTAGCAATAACGTTAACACTGTCATTTTAAATAAATCATCAGCGATGTTCTCCGTAGGGCAAATTCTACATGACAAAGTGTTACAGACATACAAAATTCTTACAATTAGTTATAGCACTCTGAGTGATTTCTATCACCCAGCTACATTTTCGTCGATTTTATTGAACGTTCCAGTAAACAGGTTCTAACTGCCAGCGATATATTCGGTTTAATACCATGAACCCTCCTTTCGTTTCTGGTCTATGACTTTCCTCTTTGTATCCTCGTCCTTACGCATTATCTCTGATGACTACGTAGATCTCTGTTAATTGACAAACGTACGCCTTGATGTATGGGGTAGAAAGGATAATCAGGCCCGACCACTTGGTCGTGTTTCTAGAAACGTCACCTCCGACTATTGCGTACCTTCCTTCGCAAAATTATTTGCTATTTTACACTTCGCTGTTAATTACTATGATCATTTCGCGTAGTTTCATATCAGTTGAAAAAGAAATAATCTCCCTTACTCGTTTCTCATTGGATACAGCTGAGAAACCGATACTGAAATTGCCAAAGGCCAATGGAGAAAAAATAGTGGAAATAGGAAAGCTTTAAGAATTTGAATCATCGTGTAGGCAACGTGTTAAGTTACTTGCAGGACACGCAACATCTCAAGTTAACCCACGGGATATGTTGAGCGTGCGTGAACCAATAAAAAGTTCAACGCCATTGGAAAACGTAGAAATACGTTTGCCTCTTTAGCCACACGGTTCAGGAGGTCCGTATTCATATGCTAATGGCGATAGTCCAACATCAGACCGCCGAGTCTAATATCGACTAACGTAATCCAGGCTCAAAGCTTACAAGCCGTGATCTCTGTCTCTCCTTCTCTATGTCTCTCTCTCTCTTTCCACCCCATGGAGTGGTGGCGGTGCTCGGGTTTCGCCTATATGACAAGTATATTACGCCCTGCGTTTATATCAATTAGCCTCTGACGTTTTGGGGGTGTGCTCGCTCGTGAGCACGATGCTAAAAGGGTGGCGGACGATTCCGAAGAGGGTGCACTACCGAACACACCTCCTGGAATACCCTCTTCTAACGTGTTCGAAGCTTGGAAAAAAGTTCGAAGATTTCGTCACTTTCTCTTGGGGATAATAGCAGGACGTAGTTTGAGCAACGTTGCAGAAATTTGTGAGGAATAGGTGTTGAGGTAAATTCGCTTCTTGTAGAGTACAGCTGAATTTAACCCTTATCGGACGGTAGCTTTGCATATATGATTCCCACTAGGTTGCAGTTGTTTTCAGTATGTATGCAAAAAATGCTCAATATTGTAAAGACAACTTTTTCGTTAGAAATAATTTATTTCTTGAAGGAATATTACAAATATATGAGTTTAACACTAGATCTACGGGCGCTAAATCTGGTATATTTAAACATTAAATAAGTACTTTGAAAACAGATGGATCAGACGGTAAAAAATACGACCAGTTAAGTAATTTGTGTGTTATAAGACCCACGTGAAATATTTACTGTACTGCTTCTCTATCAATTTAAGGAAAATTATTAAAAAAGTAGAAACCCGTCAATTTGACGGCGGCTGTAGATCTAGTGTTAATGTCGATTTCAATCCAATCATTATCTGAATCACAACTTTTCTTAACAACTTTTCTTTTCTTAGAATGTAATAAGGAATCACTGCTAATCCCATTACTAGAACCAAAAAGACTTTCAGAATTTTTTTCGAAGAATTCACTGCCACTATCACTATCCAAGCTTATAAAATTTACTTTGTTCACTTTTTGGGGCCAAAATATTAAAGTTTGATTAAGAAAGTCGCTGTTATATCACTGAACATGTTAATCACTCGATTGCTAATGTTCAGTTGATAAGGCAATTGTCCACACATTCCACAGACAGCGAGTTTAGACACGATTCACTTTATCACCTCACAAGTGCCATACGATCGCAACGACAAACTTCTATTGTCACGTCAGAGGTGACTTATGACCGTTAAGGGTTAATAAGATGGAGATGTCTCTGTTAAATATGCTCTTTATGGAAGAATTGTTCGGAGTGTCAATACGGTGAAAATTTGATTTTTTGTAACAATATCGTTGGATGATAATGGGTAATGAGTTTCCCGCCATTTTTTAAAGGTGCTAATTGCGTGATAAGATAGGATTCTCTGGAGGCAATTGGTATCAAGCTTCACAAGAACAAGCTGACACCGCTTTAGAGAAAGTTTTCTCCATGATACTTATATCACATCTCGAGTAATGCTCAGCTAAAATTACGGTTCTCGATGAAATGATCAAAAAGTATCCTGTCAAGATCAAGCATCAATTAATCCCAGTTAACGATATTCCCGGAATTTGAAAGGCAACCAAGAGCCTTTCTCGACGGTCGGAACACGTGGTATCTCGTTGAATAGTCGCAATGGTGCGTCAGTGGCGGACAAATTTCGTGAATACTGCGGCAACCATCGATCTCTTCTTCGAAAAGCGGAAAAAAGGGGAACCAGGAGGGCGAAGGACGAAAGAGCAAAAAAGCAAAAATAGAGAGAACGAGATCAGGAGAGGAGACGGAAACACGGACACGCCTTGTCGGTACAGGGGTTGCCTCTTTCGACGATGGGACCCAGAAATTGGTGCTAAGGGTCCCCAACAAGGACCCTCCCTCTTTTTGTACCCCTCGCCTCCTGGAACCCTCGCGATGCCCTTAAATGGATTTAAACGACCACGCTAGCAACAATGACGGCAACACGCAACCGGGATCGCAATACTCACCAGCTGGCTAAAAATTTTTGATTTATCATCCCTCTGACTTTTGCCCCTGCGATTTGAAAGGTCGCCGAGAGCGCGGTGGAATTGTCCTAAGTACACATCTATGATCCCTTCTCGAAGGACACACTCGTAATTGTAGATGCGAGGAGGAATTTTGGAACGAATTTCAAATCGCTTTCTATGTCGTTTGGAAAAATGCTGTCGGAGAATTTTGAATCGAATGGTGTAAACTGTTTACTTGAATGTAACTTAGGAGGAAGTTTATGGAAGTCCTTTATGAACTGTAAAATAATTTAGAAATTCACTCGACAGAAATGTTTGCTTTAAATATATATTCGCAACTTTGGGGATATTTAGTAGACATTAATGTAATTGGTATACTTTTGAAAGTTGATTCACATTATTTTACAAATGATTGGTAATTATGACAATTTTTGAGAGAAACTCTTCTACTTTTACAAGAAACACTAATAATGATCAATATTTGTGTGTTTCAAAAAATGTTAATATTATCCTTCCCTAAGATTCGCATTTAAGATGTTGAACAAAAATTGGACAGGAGGCTACGCCCTCTCTGAAAATGAATCTTTATTCCTTTGCGAATGATCCTTGTTAGCAAATACTTAAGGAAAAAAACAACCGTTTAGGGGAGACATCGATAAGGTCCAATACATCCGGAGACACGAATCCGAGATTGGGGTGAGCAGTGGAAGAGTGCACTTTTCCAAATGAAAACATAAAGCTAGTCGCAAGCGATTTGCTGCTCAGCCGAGTGCATGATTCGCCGCTTCTGCGTACTCGGAAAATTAACAACGAATCGTATGAAAATCACGGTGCACCGCGAACCCAAGTACGGCTTTAAAATCCCTCTTTAAAATTGTGTAATCGAGTTCGGTCGCGTTATCGGATAAGTCGACTCTTGGGGTCGACGAACTAACCCCTCGGAGATGATCGTTCTACGCGCTTTCTATTTATCGAATTAGATACTCGTAATGTCTTCAAACTTGATGATGAGATACCCCTTCGTGATTACTTGCAACGTCGTGATACTTGCAAATATTTTCAAGTATTTTTAGAAAATCGTATCGGTCTTGAATTTATTTTATCTAATTTTAATTTTATGATTATTTATAAATATTTCGTTTTCTTTTATGGTGGAAAATTGTATCGGTTTTAAAATTATTCCAGTGCTTCTCCTAAGAATTCCTAATTTTTTTGTAAACGATACTATTTAAGAATTGCTAGCAATTACCAGGATAATACTTTCCAATCTATTAGAGGAAATTGAATTGGACTTGAAAATTTTCTCTTGCTTTCATCTTAAAGTCAGCTATTTGCTGTTATTGAAATTCGTTGAAAATTCGTGACAATTGGAACTTGAATTTATTTATACAATTTTCATTCTAAGGACGATCAACGATATCGTATTCTAGTTAACAGAGTTTGGGCTATTGAGAAGGGTGTCGATGAATGTGCGCAACCGACAATGCCGGAATTTTCCGCGTTTAAATGCCATTTCCTTCGGAATCGGCGCTTTTCAGTCGGCCCTAAACTGCGCACAATACCATAGGGCATACCGACCATAACAATGGGAAACATCCGGCCAATTGTCGCGCCTACCGTGGACCATACCCTAAGCGTGTAATTGTGGTCATGTTAGTCTCCGTTCGTCGCCGTGTGCCTATGACATACACGCCTTTTTCTCTCAAAAAGGACGTCGAGTTTTACCTGACGTCAGAAGCGAAAGTCAGTGTCTGAAGGATCGATGGAACTACAGTTTCCTTTCAACAGTACTTTTTTAACCTTTACTATCAACTTTGATGATATTTTTCAACCCTTTCGTTACGGAAGTCCGCTCCGCCGGAGAGCTCCCACTGAACGCGACACCGCGAGAAAAAAAGTATGCACATTTTAAAAAAAAAAATTTATTAGAACACTTTCTTATCGTACAAATACTCCACTATCGAATAAAAAAAAAGGAGCTTGTCTCGATGGCCGAAATGCATTACGTATATTCAAAATGTACTTTGAGGTGGATTAATCCAATACGGGTCGATATAATCAAGATATATTATCTATGTATAGTCGGCGCTCATAACGAAACCGTTAACCCTTTGCGATCCCAATTATTTTACTAACTTTTCGTTAGATAAGCAAATATAGTCTCGGAAAATGGTCTGTCGTTGATTATTCATTTTTACTTAATACTAGAAACAATTGTAGGGACCGTTGTATATTCATGTTAAGATGGAAAATTATTTCTGACTTCGAAAAGTCGATTAGTAGATAAAACTTTAAGTGCCGGAGAAAGCTGTGTCCAGCGTAACTCGACATAGGAGTGCAAAGGGTTAAAGAAGCTAATAATCCGTTATTTCAACTACCTTGATAGATTCAGTGTTGAAGAAAAAAAAATTCTAAATTTCGACAGGTATCGAAATGAATTGTTATTAAAACGTACAATTTTCTCGGCGATTCGGTGTTTGCAATTAAGATCGTTCAGGGGAGTCAAATTAATCTGAAGAGAGGAAGCGATCGTTTGCACCATCTCCGTTAGTTTCGAGACAATGGGAAGATATAGGATGAACTTCCATGTTGGCTATTACGCCACATCCGGTAACACAAACTAGCACTTTACCAGCATAACGCTGACACGGTATGTTTAGGTCGTATCTTCATTTATAAAAGAACTTAGACACCTATCCCAGCACGCACAATTCCAATACCAATATTCGCAGAATTCCCAATTTTCTATCAATCATATCTAATATTCCTCCGTTCATCAATCAAAATAAATGACTCTTGTGCGCCTTTCAGGCAACTTATAAACTTTCCAGACGTCTGATTTTCTATTTAAGTATACTACTTTCTCGTTGAGTTGCACAGAAATACAAAAATTGCATTAATTGAAAGAAATTCCGTTCTGTTTGCAGCATCGTTGATGTTTCGCTCATGTCTGTTTCGTATTAGTCGGAAGTTTTCATTGTCGGTTCCTAAACAAGATCTTAAATGGTCTCAGGCTTGATGAAGGCGCCTCCTTAACAACTAATTAACCGCAGCAGAGGGTTGCATTCATTCGCCAAGATACGCCTGTTGCATTCGAGCATTTACGCTCGAAAAGCTTGACTCAAAGCTGGTAGAAATATAGTGATCGATGAAACATGGTGGTCGACAGAAATAGCGATGTTTATACGATCATCGGATACATTACGGAAGATTGGAACACGATAATACGATATATTATTGGCAACGAGAATAATTAACAGTCGACTGTCAATGACATCACTTGCAGCTATTAACATAATTTGCATTATATTCCTATGACTCGACAATGCCGTTATTGTCGCTAGTTTAATTTCATTTGCGATAAAGTTATTTAGATATTTTGCATTTTCATACTTTTAAATGATTTTCGAATATTTTCATATAATATTTACTTAATGATCCTTATTACCGAAGAAATACTATTGATTATCAATTTTTGAATAGGATGTTATTAATTAGGGTCAATATATAGATAATATCCAACAACAGTTGAAGCTAGTAAAGTAGCGTGGATTCATATCAAAGTCTATTTAAAAAAACGTCAAAGTCTTACGTGTTTAAAGGACATCTCATTATTCGAACCCCGTGTACAAAAGTAGACCTTGGAAAAATTTCGTCGTCATCGTTGGAATCCATCCAGTCGTAAATTTAGCAGAACGTTTCGCGACAATATTTCAAGATTTTTTATGTTTCTATCGTGCTTTTTGCGACCCCGTCGGTGCCTCTCGTAATCGTGCCGCGCCGTGCTTTAATACGAGGTCTTTTGGCGATGGTTGGATACTAATTGCCTCGTTGTCTTCGTCCTATTTGCCCGAAATTTTTTACTACTTTTTTCATTTCAATTACAAAGACTTCTTCTGAACGAAGAATAACAGTCGCCGGTGCGAAATTATAATGAAAATGGGAACGAGAAAATAGAAGTATCAGGCGCGGTAACGAGAAAATCGGGCCATAGCAGCAAGGCTGTTAACGATATCGCGGTTGGATCGAAGCCAGCCGATCTGACCGTCATAAAAATATATCACGAGAGAGTTTAGTGGATTTCCTATCGTTTCTTCTCTTTATTGTGCCTGCGTTTCTTGCAGTCTTTGCTCTCTTAAATCTTCCTTCTGAATATGGCGCGGGAATTCCATTGTCTTGGTGGATTATGCTTGAGAATTTAAGGGATGAATCCGAATTTTTGTTTGACTCCGTGTAACCCCGTTTTCATCAGTTTTACAATACCGGAATATTAAAACGTATGGCGCATTTATTCCAAAATTATCAATTTCAATGACGATCGAAGAAAAACAGTTTACATAGAAAAATCAAGTACGTGACAATCTTCCTGCATTAGAAAGATTAGGAATGTTTAATGTTTCATATTAAATTGTTACGGCAATTTCAATGACGATCGAAGAAAAACACTTTACATAGAAAAATCAAGTACGTCACATTCTTCATATATTAGAAAAAGTAGGAATGTTTAATGTTTCATATTAAATCGTTACGCCAATTTCAATGACGATCGAAGAAAAACACTTTACATAGAAAAATCAAGTACGTGATATACTTCCTGCATTAGAAAGAGTAAGAATGTTTAATGTTTCATATTAAATTGTTACGTCAATTTCAATGACGATCGAAGAAAAACACTTTACATAGAAAAATCAAGTACGTGATATACTTCCTGCATTAGAAAGAGTAGGAATGTTTAATGTTTCATATTAAATCGTTATGAAAAAGGTCGAAAAAATTCCAATAGCACGTTTAACATTGACAAATTTTTTATATCAATTAGAATTCAAAGGACTCCCCAAGATTCACACGAAGGATGATGAATTGAATAATTTTATTTGCAAGAAATCTTCAACCAATGTAGAATACATAACAAGATCTGTCTTACGTGGAAACTGCTACTCAAAACCTCGATTACCAAGAGTCCTCGGTCTTTTGCGTTACTCCTTCCCTCTCCGATTCTTTCGGCTTCAACCCCTCTTTGAGGGGTGTGCTTTCCTGGGTGGTAGCCGCGCTATCGACCACTGTCGCGAAAGCCACGCCTTTGCCCAGGTGAACATTGAAGAGACCGTTTCCACCCCTCCAGCGAACATCTCGCTCGCACGCACGCACGCTATCCTATACGCGCGCGTCGATGCAAAAGCCTCCGATAGGGATGTTCGCATACCTGCATCGAGGGAACTTAGTCCATTGAGTATCGAGAGAAAATCAAACGTATCGCATTAATCAATTTCCACTTAATATGCAGGGATAACAAATTATTGAGGAGGGAGCTATGCTGGGAAGAAGGCTAGGCTCGAGGTTGCAATTACCAGGTCCAAGTTCAAATTTTTTCCTTTCTCTTCTGATTCAAACACCCATCAAAAACAGTAGGTTCTAGGTGAGATGGACATAGCAGATAGGGGACTATGGTGGGTAAAAACGTAAAGGCTCGGACTCGAAATTTCTGAGCCCAAGTTCAAATTCTCCCCTTTATTACTTCCTCTGTGGGTTATATTTCCTGCGTGATGTCTTTATCATAACCATGGTGGTTTGAGACCCACCTAAAGTAGTAGGTTTTACGTTAGTTGACCTTAGCAGCTAGGTTGCTATGGTGGCTAAGAACTTAAAGGCTCAGACTCGGAATTAATGGACCTGAATTCAAGTTATGTTCCGTCATTTCTAAGAAAGTTTTTCTGTGTGATATGTACAATATGTCGTAGCCTTGGTGATTCAGAACCCAGTTAACCCCTTGGCCTATAATAACGAGTGGCACTCGTGATGCGGTATATGGAATAGGAAATATTAAAGCTTCCCAAAAATGATGAAATTGAAAATATCAGTGGAACTCAACACAGTAAAAATATTTCTATGTTATTAATATTGCGTTAAATTGTAAGATATATCAGGAATCACTGATACATTTTCATTTTAGCAATTTAAATCTGAATTATTGCACGCACAGTCGCAAAAGTAATCGTACTGCAAGGGGTTAAAACACTAGGTCCCACGCGAAATGACCTCAAGTGAAAGTTAAGGCTCAAACTCAAATACTTTGCCACTGCTTTCAAAAAATTCCCTCTACATCAAGCATGTCAAAGTCAAAGGTGTAATTTTAACTTCTGATAATTTTTTTAATAAAAAAACAAGGTGTAAATTTATGTGGGCCGCAGAAAAATAAATACTTCAATTTTTATAGAAATACAGGATTATTTCGAAAATAAAAAAGAAGAAGTACAACGACAAAATTAATATTTTTTTCCTGACACTTGACATCTCTGTCTTGACGGGCCGCAAAGACAGTCGTTGTGGGCCGTATGGGGCCCGCGGGCCGCGAGTGTGACATGCTTGCTCTACATGAAACCTCGTCGTATACTCTCAACCCTCTATGGGCCGTAAAACTTTGAAGTAACGCAAGGCAAATGTAAATTTTTATTCTTCAAAGTCAATTTTTTAACTTTGCCAAGTATTACGATTTAGTTCTAACACTAGATTTACGGAAGCCGTCAAATCGACGGGTCCCTACTTGTCTTATAAACATTTCTCAAATTTATAGGGACGCTGCACAGTAAATATTTCACGTATATTTTATAACACAATAATGACTTAACGAATTACCATCTTTGCCGCTTGATCCCTCCTTATTCAAAGTCCTTATCTGATATATTGCAATTTAAAAGATTTCACGTCTGTAAATCTAGTGTTAAACATCATGCAATTCTTTACAATTTAATGTTTCAAAATCAAGTTAAATGTATTATTTACAATAGTATTTTTATCATTTTCTAATGTGCTATCGTGCAACTGATCTTCAGATGCCACAGAAAATTCGGACTACAGAGGGTTAACACAAAAATCAATTTCAAAAATCTTCAAAAACACCATTTGTAATATCGTACCAAAGTAATACCCAAATGATGAACTCCCATGACAGCATCGTTCAAATCTCCGAAAACTTTATCCCAAAAAAGCGAGACTCTCCTCCAGCAAGCTAGTTTCGATTTCTATGGAGGTCCTCGCGTCGATATACTGGGTGTCCGTGTTTAACAGGCTTATCCACGGAACGGTAAGCGCAGCATTGTGTCTCAATTCGAGTAAACGTCGGCTTACGTCGGGGGGAAAGTGCTTAGGTTTGGTGCGCTGCTGGGATTCCCTGAAGGAATATTTGGGCGAAATTGAGCGGGAAATCAATGCACGCGCTAACGCCCGCCTTCAATGTTCGTGTTTTCACGAATTTCCAGCGGCCAGAAATCCTGCGGGATAATCTCGCCCGGCTCCCGTGCCTCGTCCGAGGACATTTAATGCCCGAAAACACGGCTTTCCGTCGCGAGGCCTTTATGTCGGTCATCTGCGAACGTAAATAACGCTGGACGTTTGTCCGTGTGAATTTACGAGACAATGGAGACTTTAAATGTTTATCGTATTAACTTTTAATGTTGGCCTCGAGAGATTATTTTTGCGATTAATTTCAGTCCTAATAAATACACGGAGCAGTGTAAAATTCATTTTACAAATGTAAAGAGATTATAAAGTCTGCGAAGTAGAATTTTGTTAAATAATGTTTCTTCAATATTTTATTGGTTTATTTTTGTGTATTCTGTCTGAAAGTGTCGCTACGAAGGAGGCGGATTTACGATGAATGTAGAGATAACATAGTAGCCACTTTGATTTATCATCACTTTCACGAAAGTTTTTCCATGTAACACTTCCATGATCAACTGAAAGTTCAATAAAATTATAAATAAAATAAATTTCTAAGGAAAAAGTATTTTTATATACACAGCAATAAAGCAGCAGCAGCTTTCACTTTATGTTCAATGATAGGAATATTTATAGAGTCTCGAGTGTGTGTTTACTTTAAAAAAAAGAAGAGAACTTATGGAAAGGGAAGGACTTCACTGGAACAGGAAAACGATAAGATCGCGGGAAATATGGTGACAGGGTGTCACCGGCGTCATTGCCGGTGATTCCCCATTGGCTTTCTGTACATATCGGCGTAACCATCGGTTAATGGTTTAAGCGCGTGTGCGTCCTATTGTCACGGGCCAAATAACTCCGATAGGGCGTGGGAGGGTTCCTCGACACGTATTCGCGAAATTAGGGTGTTCCGACTCCTGATCCGTCGCATATTCCTCGACATGGGTTCTTAATCCTGATTTCGAAGTGGTCTTAACTCATGCTTCATTAAAAATGATGTATACGTGGACATTTTGTTGCAAATAATTTATACGGAATCGATGAACAAGTGTTGTTTATTTTGGGGTTCTTTAATGTAATTCGATGTAACAAAGCAACATAAATATCACTATTATTTGAAATAATTTTTTTCAATTTTGCGAATTATTATAAATTCTTGAAACTTACTTTGCTTTGCACCTCAACACTCGGAAATCAACATAAATTCATTATGTAAAATTGTAATTTTAATATTTTCCAATGTGCTACCGTGTAACTGATCTTCAGGTGCGATAAAAGACCCTGGCTATAAAAGTTTAACACGTTCTCGGTTCTAGTTATATTGCCTACCCTTTTGATATGAATTTTATTCCGGTCTCGTCAGTAAGACAATAGTAATCTGCGATTGAAAATTCCATTCGATTTTTCGTATGATATTCGTAAATATATTTCATTGGTCGACGACAATTTTAGTGTTACATAGATCTCAAATTATTTTAGCTATTTTTCCTCCTCCGTAACGAATTGGTCATTGCAATGCACAGCTTTGTGCAATTAAATCATTCTATTAATACCTTCGGCGTAGTTACGGACTAATTAGTTCCTATTCATAGAAGGAAGATATAAGAGGAAGAATATTTAAAGACTTGCTTAATGTAACATTACGATCTACGTCTGTTACGTGTCTTCTATAAAAAATACTTAAATATAACGTTTTGACTCTGTAACCATGCCAAAGAAGACAGTGCACAGAAAGTCAAATTGTTACGACTCAGATCTCACGCTTTATATCTCTATAAATAAACGAAACTTTCAGTAAACGTCTTGCAATGTCAACTTTCAAATAATTCCCAAAAATATATACCGAGCAGTTTCGCGCGCAATCATAAATCCCCATTTAAATGCAGACTATAAGCGAAGTAAAAATAAAATTTCGCTCTATGCAATACAATTTAGATTTACAGTGGGCAAAATAAGTATTCGCACAACAAGCTTTTCAAAAATAAATGTTCTCAAATAGAAGCAATAAGATCATCTTATTAAATTTGCTGTCTAATTATCAAATATCCAAGAGCCCAGTGTCATCTTTTTTTATTAACAAATGTTACTATGGGAAAATTAAATGTGCGAATACTTCACACTATATACAATATAGTTCTAGTTTAATTAAGATTTCTGCTTATCAAATAACACATAATTAAAAGTTCCATCGCAACATTCCCGAATGTACTTACCCCAAATATGATCGACAAAAAACGTTTAAAGAAACACCCCTGTACAATCTAAACTCACGTAAATCAAAGTAGACGAGGACAAGAAGGGAAGAACAGAATGGAAAAAGAAACTAGAAAAAGTTGCACTTTTCATTCTGACCGGCAGCTCGTTTAAGCAGATTTAGCCACGAAACCAGGAAACGTTTAAGAGGGCGAAGACCCTTGCAAGGGGGCTCGGTGTAAAGTAGTCGGAGATTAAAGAGCAAGAAAAAACGTCCTCAGCTTCGCCCAAGCCGGTACAATTTTTCCTCTCGGAATAGGGATCCATTGTGATCCTTAGGTCGAAATCATGGTGAACGGTGAACGATATATTTTTCTACAACGGATTACTCCTTCGCCGTGCTTTTGCAGACGTTCTCGTTGAGGCAAGCAGCTATGGCGCGTTGTTTGGGGATAGCCTATGGAAACTGCTGATTTTGGGACGCAAAATCAACAAATATGTGATGCAGTTTTATATACTTTAACCTAACGATTGGTACAGTTTGTTTTTATAAAAAGTACTGCTTGGTGGAGGAATAACTAAGAACAGAAAAGGGGTGAAGTGCTATCCCTTTAAAAAAGATCATTTTTAAAGGATCAATTAATTCGTTATATTATATTATATTAATTATATAATATAATATATTAATTATATTATATTATATTATATTAATTCGTATCTGCTAATTGGCAAATTAAGATAAAGTAAAAGGAAAATAAGTTTTGCATTCAAAAAGAAATTGCACCACTTTCCATCATTGCGATAACTAAGAATCTTTATCTTAATCTAGTTGAAAATTATTTTGATCATTGAAAATTCATCTTCAGTGACAAGTTGAGTCATCGTACCCACCAAAGATAGGATTGTAAGTCACAAGTGGACCGATCATCGTCACTGATGACATGCAGATACCGACGAAAGAATTTTAATGACCAAACTTCGAGTTTCAGTGTGAACTTATAGCGAGCAGTTCCAACCCTTATCGATAATAATCGAGAGGGTGACCATAGATATCGAGTGTCAATGTTTGATCACTTAACCGTGACTAACGGCCCGCTAACTGTAGTTTAAACGAGCTTCTGTTTGTTTAATACACGTTTAACCATTTCCTGCACGCGTCTTGTGCAAACAAGCGGCACGACTTTTGGTGCCCAAGGAAGGCGCGTTTGCTCCAAGTACAAATATCGTGCGAACAAAGTAGAAGGAATCGTTGGAAGAAAGGACATATCCGTGGAAACTAATTCAACAATAGTAGACAGATATAAAACTGTTAATATCAGTTCACCTTGTCTACTTAAAGCCTACTTACATTTATTATTATGAAAATGAAAATAATTTTACTGCAACGGTACAACTATGTTGTGAATAATTGAAAAGAGAATTTTGTATAATTCATTCGATACGGGAAACTATAATTTATCACGTTTATCTGCTTCTGAGATATTAAAACAATTCTGGTAGTTTCAATCAAAGGTGAGTTTCCATTGAAAAAGTATGATCACGAAGAGAAATACGAAGACCGCGGTGAAAAACGAATTAGTTTTCCGTACGGGGCTTTATTGATTAAGTAATCTTAATACATCGCTGAGCCGCAATGTACCATAAAGAGAGCGGAACCGGAAACGATCCATTCTTAGCGGGGAATATGCTTTGTCGGTGGTCGCTCGCCGCTCGGAATTTCTGCTTTGATTAATCTACCTCGAGTTTTTCTGCCCGCAAAGACTTATCATCTCGAGCGATGCACACACTCTGGCAAGCTTCCAGTACACTCTGCACTTGGATTCACTTTTTGAGATTCGCTAGGCGACGCCACCTCCTTGCACGCACGAGAGAATCATTATTTCATCGCGGTTTCTTCTTTCCCCTTTGTCGAATCTTAATCCTAGAACGATAGGTATGTCGCGAGCAATAAGTCGAAATTAAATAGATTTGATATTTTCTTTTTACCTTCTGAAATTTTCGTTTCTTCCCAGCTTCTACATTTCCAGACTATTCTCTTTTAATCTGACATTTCAATTTTTGAATTGTTTTATTTTTAAAATATCTAACAGCTAGTTAACTCTGATTCTAACACTGATATATATTCTTTGACTAAGTTTGAAACTTAAATTTTGTAGTTTGCATTACATCCTGAAATTTGCACCGTTAATTGCAAATTTCAAAAGTTCTAGAGACGTTTGGCATTTCTTATATAAGCTAAAAATTAGAATTTCGAGAAGAATACTGATCCAATCATTTGAAGCCATCGGTCAGTGCAATCATTGAATGTTTTCGTGGAATGACGAGATTCGTCTATGAGGCTCTCGAGCAGCCTCTCGCATCGGTCGTTCGACATCCGCAGGCTCCTTTCAAACTTCTAACAGCACAATAAACCGGCGGGCAGAAAGTTTTCGGGATTGAAAAACTTTCGACAAACTTCTGCCTCCCCTCCTGTCTCAAGGCGGACATTCAGATTTCCGTCGGACACAGCAAGAGAATCCTGATCGATCAAGCACTAAACGCGCCTTTCAGTCGAGGAGGAGGAAGTTCTTTTTCCTCCATGGATTTTCCGTTCGCCAGAAAGATATAATACAATTAGAGTCTAGAACTCTTGGACAATTGGAAAAAATGCAGAATATATTGAATTAAAGCATTAACTTTAACTTTTAAATGCGAAAATTTCGCAACCGTAAGATGAGCACGTTGAAATCTCTCGATCTTGACGTTGAAATTTTTTAAATTGCATAATTTGTCAACGATTGGATATTTATGATTAACCACCATCCAAAGAGTAACATTTATTATTTTTGGTAATTTTGTAAAGACTCTCAGTTTGCTAGAAGTAACAACAGAATGCAATGGGATTGTCAGAAAAAATATCAAAGATGCAAGACCAAAGGGCGAATTATTATTAAGATCCTTCGAATTTGCAAATGAAGTTATAGGCTGAAAAAGCGCACGCAAAGTGCGGACGTCGAATCGATATCAATTAGGATGCTTCTTCCGGTCACGTGACTTGGCACCCCCGTATAATGTCGGCACGTGTCTTGTTCTGACTTTTAAAAAACGCTGATAAAAAGGGAACGTCGTTTCCGGTTCCGACGCCGATCGTCGGACAATGGAGCGCCTCGTTTCATTTCAACTCAGGATCACACGACCTGAAGGGTTATCAGGAGTGGGACGTTTTTGTCCTGAACTATCCTGATTCCGTTGGGATAATTATCGACTTCCTGTTCAACCACGCAACGTATTTATTGCGTACACTTACGCAGCATGAAAAGTGTAAAACAAAATGAATTAATACCGACACTGTGCCAGCTTTTTACAATTTTCTTACATTAAATTAACAGCAAGTCGCCTTACTTCAGATAAAACTAAGTTTCTCTTCTCGTTACAAAAATAAAATTCTTATAAAGGACAGTGTCAAACGATGACGAAGATTCGAAACGATAATTCCGGGATTCTATTTGAAAGGGGATGTTTTGATGAGAAATATTTTCCAACAGTATTAATATCTTACAGCTGCAAAGATTCAAAATTGTAATCACAGATTCTTGACAATATACTCATACTGTTCCAAGTCTAAAATTCAAAGCAAAAGACCAATATCAGAAATGAAAAGATAACGATCAACTAGATTTAGCTTGAATTAAATGTTTCAAATATAAAGAGAAAGACAAGAAATCACTGGCGATTGGTTGGTCACTCTCTATGTGTTACACGACTTTCTTAAATCTGGTCTCTAGTCGCATGCTCGATTCGTTCGAGGGTGGATCGACTAAAAGCGGCCGACGGCGGCGTATGCAAGACTAGAGGGTTAAAAGAGTCCACGCAAACATCTCGTACATTATACAGAATTTCCACCCCACGGAAACCAGCCAATAAAACACCCCCGGAACACGGTGTCGTTCACTCACCCCCTCGGTCCTGACCCGTAACTGCATTGTCGAATTTTTCTCGTTTTTTTCTCTTCTTCTCTGTCGCTGCTGTCCACTTTCCCCCTCTCACTCCTTCTCTCTCCTTTCTCTTTTTTTCTTTTCTTCGGCTCTCGAAGTGCGTGCACACCCCCTCGATTACATTCGGAAATATTAGGGGACGTCCCGCCGTTCGACAAACTATCAATTTATTTTCTTCCATTGATTGGGACCCCGCGAACGTTACTGGCCCCTGCTCCTCCTCGCTTTTTTTATCTCTATCTTCTGCCTCGCCCTTGACGAGATCTGGAAAAAGATTCTTCTTCTCTGGATTGTACAGGGTGGACGATAATACGGAGTAACTTGCGAGGTGGATTCGACGCGAAGAAATCATTAAAAAAGCCAGTAATTTTACATGCTGTTTTATATATACAGTTTAATGCTAATCGACGTTGATATAAGGAATACAAATTTGTGATCAGAAACTTAATATTCTGCAGCCGACCTAGAAACTTCCTGTACCTTTCACATTACATACTTCAATATTCAAAGGTGTTCAGAAACATAAATGTTGCCCTACTTCATAACCAGGATTACCATTCCGATTACATCAGAAATAAAAAAAAAGCTACAATGAATCTACAAAAAGAAACACAACGAAATAAATATTTCCCATTATTTGCTTAAAAGCTTTTTTCATTTTAATATCGTATTCATAGAACACTGTAATATTGCATTTATAGCTTATCTTGCTACCTGAAACATTTTTAGCAAAGTGTCCATCCCAGTCGTTTCTGCACTTCCACTATTAACCCCCTTCCGTACAATAACGAGTGACACTAGTGACGCGATAGGCGGAATAGGAAATTTGGAATTTTTTCAAAAACTATTAAATTAAAAGTATTTGTCGGTTACGATACGATATAACGTTAAGTTACACGTTATATCAGAAATCAGGGACAGATTGTTATTTCAGCAATTAATTCTACGCTATCGCGGATTCAGTCGCAAAAGAAATGGCACGGCAGGGGGTTAAAACAACCAATGAAATATTTTTCTTGTAATTTACTATACAGTAAAATCAATTATCGCTTTCAATCTATCTCTTTTTTTTTTAATATCCTTTTATCGTGTTTCTAATTATATGGTACATAATTATTTACACTTCTTGTATGGTAATCTATCTCTGATTGCAAAGTATGAGGTTACCATGTAACATGCTACAAACAACCCCAAACAAATGTCTTAGTTTCTCCTGACAAAAGTCCATCTCGCATCGCCAGACGGGCATCCAACGAAAAAGCATCTCCTTAGCCCCACGGAGACTCGAGAGACGTAGGTAAAAGTCGGTGGACTATGTCCAAATCTATAGATTACGGTCGGTCGGTCGTATAAATCATGGCCGGCCTGGTAGCGGGTTGAATGTTATCTCGCGCTTCCGGTTCGACGCACCGACATTTTCGCGCACATCGCCGTGGAATATTCCAGCACGTGGGGTGGTTTCGTTTTGTACAAGGACCGCCACAAAGCATATGCTGCCCGCTGTCCACTCCATTTACTTTGCTACGTCATCTCTCGTTATAACGGACCAGGGGAAAGATAACCAGGGAAAAAGGGATAGAAGGTATAACCGGGACGGTGGAGCGAATACGCTGAATTGGTAGGAAAAGTGGAATAGGACGCGGAGCGTTGCCAGACGTACTCCTACATGGTATGAGGATCAATTGAACTGATTGTGAGACTTTGAGAGCACTTTGCATTGGAGAATGGAGTTTCGAGGTTGCTCTCTGCGATGGTTGAATAATGCACTTGTTTGTGGGCAGAGGTGAATCGGTTTCTTGGAGATGAAGATGAGCGAAATGAATATTAGTTGTGGAACATTTTGTTTGTTTGGAATTTAGTTAATTTCTAATTTATGCACTAAATTTATAAGCATATAGTATAGAATTGTATGATCCTAGTATTTTTTGTGGAGCAAAGGACGAAATATCGTCATTTTTATGAAAGACATCAATTGAACTTACAATTAGTATGAGAGTTAAGAGTACTTTGTTTCAATTTTGTAAAGAGGAAATGAACGAATGGCATCCTTGCAAAGTTTACTTCGTTCAATTTGTCAATCTTTTCTATATCTTCGAAGACATTTAAAATATGTTTTTATCAGTCACGCCTTATAATTTCATTGAATATAAACATTAGTGATAAATTCGCATCGTCTAATTTCGTAAAATGAGAATCGATATTCTTAAGAGCAATCCGAAGTTGCAGCACTTTTATTCAAGAATTGTTAAAATTTCCTCTTTATACGAAAGAATCTCGTAATTTCACGACTTCTTGTTGAATTCCGCACGAGCAATTGTTCAATTACACGCGAATATTTTATCGATTCTGATAATGACGCGATCGAAAGTCATTTTGATTTCGCGAAAACGATATAACGCAATACTGCGAAATGCCGATTTAAATATATGAATCGTTAGTTTATGTAATAACAGAAGCTCGGTCTGCTATCGTTCGATAAGTGTACCAGATACGCGGCAGTTAATCGCTCGTTTGATCGATTATTACTTTCGCGCGACGCAAAAATCACACGACCGCAGAAAAAAATCCCCGAGGCTGACGATAGGTGTCGATGCAGTACGAGATTCGATTAATCGTTCCCGATTTGAACTTGATAATTTTAGGTCGTAACAAGGAAATTCCGCGATAAAGTGTATTGTCTGGCACTCGAACTGCATCTTTATTCGACATACTTTCTGTTTACCGTAGTTTCGTAAGGAACGTGATTTGCGAAAGCGCAAGAAAATTAAAATCTCGAGTGGCATTGATATACCACGAAGTGGAATTAGTTTTCATTCACTTGAGTTTATCTATTGTCACTTTCTACAATTGTTATCATAAATTTGAGAATGAGTTTGCTAAGATATTTGATTTTAATAACAATGAAGCTTCATTACACTTCCTGATGTATTATCTCTTTTTTTAATTTCAACCAAGCTTTCCAGCAGGTTGACAAAATATTTCTAAATGGTAATAATCTTCTATTTTTAAAGTAATCAACGTACAAAATATATTTAGCATTTCTCAGCTGCTCTTTAATTATTCCTTCTGAAGATTATACTTTGCTATAATTTAATTGTAAAGTATTATATATTTGATAATACCACAAAGGAGAGTGTAATAATTCTACGTTCAAATTGCATAAAATTGGATTTCTATGAAAGTATTGTCAGTACATGGAGATCTTTAGAAATTTAATTATTACGTAGACATATCTGCAAGAAAATTTACATGTCTGTTTGACCGCATTACTTTCACGGACGAAGGAACGAAAAGTTTTCAGCAGAACTTGAAACTTACTCCCCCATCGAAGTTTGATGGGGCACCCTCAGGAAAACTAAACCGGTAACAAGATGGCTGCTCGGAAACGGAAACCGGAAGCTTGTCACTCAGGCTACACGGGCTTCCGGCGTGTTCTGAAAAAGGGAAGCGTTATGGAATGGTCGAGGAGAGAAAGGGAATACGAAAGACGGAGATAAATAGAGAGGAGGATGAGAGAAATGCCTTTGCCGCATTGTTTTGTCATATTACGTAAGTGCTACTTGCAGATATTGGCATCCGGAAATGTGTCGCAAAAGTACAAAAATCCAATGGAGCATATCAATTTCCTACGTGAAAATGCGTAGCACTTTGTAGTTCTTGAAATCCCTCCATCTTCATTTATTATCCTTCTAGTGATTACAATGAACAAAGAAATTGAAAAGATATTTATTCAAGGTTGTTATTCTAAATATTTCATTATTCTCGAATTAATTGTCCGTGGAAAAGTTTTTGTATTTTCTGTATCAACTTTGTCTTCGCACAGTTGAAAATTACAAGTGGAACATTGTTACTGTTTGGGTAAAAATGACAACTTTATTTGGCTTGATTAAGATTCGATTTTATTAAATATGCATCTCATATATTAGATTACTATGTATTATATACAATGTACATATATACAACCTACAGAATTAATCGTACGCTAGCTATTTAAAGACGATAAACTGGGATCTCTTTAACGTCTGTCCAAGTGCTACAACCTCGATTCAACTTTAATATTAGTTACAGTTTCATTCCTGTACCGCTTTGTATCTCGATGCAATGCGATTCGTACCATCCATCGTGAAATTTGAAATGGAAATTACAAACATTCGAGGTCGTTCACTCGTCGAACTTACAAATTACAGAAAACTGGCCATGCCTTGACTTTACAAGAATCTCTGGAGCAACGTGGACCCTCCATAAATCGGTTCATTCCACTAAAAGTACCCTTGACAATGTCATTCTAAAAATGTCTGCCTTAACAACGTCGTTACCATTAATGATAATAATTTCGATAATGAACGTGCACCTATATGACTCTATGGAATTACCCAAGACTCGAAATTACAAAAGGTTCAAAGGTTCCCTTAAATCGTAGAATTTGTGCACACTGACGTGAATGGTGTGTGATTATACTCTCTCCTATCGAATCGTTCAAAACGTGGAAATATTTTTATCGTTTAAGAATGAATTGTTTACAACCGTTTTTATCTCATTATCGCGATTAGATCGATAGAAAGTCGGCTCCCCCGAATTACATAAGCGACGAAAGTATCTCGTCTTGCTTTTGTCTGCAACGTTCGGATCGCACGTGCCGACTGTTTTTCTTTTTTATAAATTGCAATAAGAGAAGAAGAAGAAGAAGATCACTCTCGACGATTATTACACTCTAAACTTTCCTTTACCTTTCCCCTTAGCGTGATATTGGAAATCGAATTACAAACTTATCTGGCACGTTAATGTACGAACATCGAGAGTGTACTCGTGTATTCTTATCGAATTAGTGAAACACGCACTATCAACTAATTTGAACTCCGCAAGTGACACTTTGTACAAAAAACCTTACTCCGTACGAGCGTGAACGGTTATTTATCTAAACGATCGACTCTACCAATTTTCATCGTTCATCTATTTAATCGCGTTAAATCACTTTCTTATCGTGATGTACTTAGAAAGTTCGTACCACATTTGCCGATTGCGAGTCGTCTTTGGTTTCCGGCAAAGTTGCGATATTCCCATAATTTTTCAAATTTACTTTAGGAGAAATCTTCGGTCGATGATACGCCACGAAGATATAAGGGATCTTTGTAATTATCTATGGTTCCTTTTAATAACACTATGCAACGTAGATGTCGAATTCATTTGCTGACTATCGCCATTTTATCCGACGATGTCGACGTTTTTAATTTCATCGTTGAGTACTTCGAAATTGAATTTGTAGTGCTATATTAATTAGTCGTGTTCGTTTAATCAACAGACAAGAGTTTTTAGTCGTAGCTTGATGACTTTCCTCTTCATGGAACTTTATCTTCGCCTTTGATAGCATTGACATAATGCGGTTGATCTTCGGTATTTTCATTTAGTACGTTATCTCACGAAGTTTACCAACTCCGATATATCTCTTACGATTTCTCCTATTTGCAAACACTGACCTATAACTGCACTATCCGATATTTATTCCTTATAGTTTACGTTCAACGTAGTCTCAACGGCCACCCTTCGACGATGCTTTTAAGAGATGCACACGTTTCTTTACCGATAGCCCTGCCATTCTTAAAGTCTCTTCCATTCCGCTATTCGCAACATCCCTTTTCTTTTTATTCCGCCAATAAATTCTGCAATATCCATCTTCCAACTTACAAAAATTCCGTCGATTCCATCGAGTACCGTGTTTCTTCAAAATACACCATACCCTCAATCTCATCTCCGAATTGAGCCCAACGAGTTCGACGTCCACCGTCGATGAAACTTCCCAAAATTCGTAAAATCCAAATACGTCTTCACAGTGTCAAAACTATCCGATCTACAGTAGCAAGCTGCTTATACGTATCACCCTAACGTGAACTTCGACGTTTCAAGAATTCCCAAAACCGCCTGCACGGTCTCGACTTTTGATATTCACTAAACAAACATCCATACGCGTACCCCGTTTACACGAACGTCCACGATCAATTGTTCACCGCACTCACAAATCTTCTCAGAGTTCGATTCCTTTACCACCAATACGGTTTCTGAATGTATGGCGCCATGGGAACTTGCCCCGTTCCAGGGTAAGCCGTTGGTTCCATCAATTTCGACTGGCACGGCTTGCCGTCCCTCACGAGAACCGGAACAGCGACTCTTCTCGGCGAACATCCGCTCCCGCTGGCTTCGACTCTCTCGGTGGCTGCTCGTTTCGTCTTGTACCTGTGATTCTGGAACCAGATCTTCACCTGGGTCGGCGTCAGTCGTATGATCGAGGCTAGGTGTTCCCTTTCCGGTGCACTGAGGTATCTCTGCTGACGGAAACGTCTCTCGAGTTCGTAGGTCTGCGCCTTGGAGAACAAGACTCGCCGTTTCCGTTTCTTGTGCTCGGCCTCGTGAGCTTGCGTCTCGTTTCCTTGGTGCTCCTCCTCGAAGTCCTGAGCCTCTTCCTCCTTGAACTCGTGGCTGTTCTCCTGCTTCGGGGCAAAAGAGAGGTCCGAGATCGTTGGACTGGTCGAGTCCGGTTGCTGGAGAACTGGAATTACGAAGAAGGGATCGAGGGGTTATCGTGTTGTCGTGGACTCGTTTGGGGATTCATCGATTCGAACGGTGGTCGGGGAGTTGTAATTTGGAGTCGTGTTGAATTTACGTTCGTCGCATGACTTCTGGCGAACGGTCGTGGCAATTGCGACTGTAATTTATGAGTGGGAAGTTCGAAGTCTATTTAGTTAATTGCGAGAATGGCGGCAGCGAGTGCAGCTGCATTCTTAGTGCCGTATGAACGATGGCTTGGTTTTCTGTATTAGAGGCAGATGCGAGGAGTAGTTTCTGATGTCTCGTTAACTCTTTGAGGCACGGCGGGATTAACACTAGAACTACCGCCGTTAAATCTATCATATTTCAAAATATTAACACTAGAACTACCAAACCAGTCAAAATGACTGGTGCACAATTTTTTCCAAAAATTCTCCAAGATTATAGGAGAGTCATAGAATAGATATTCTACGCCCATCTCACAAAACATAAATTACCGAATCGATCATCTTTTCCACCTCTGAATTCCCCTTTTTTCAAAGTACTTATTTAATATATTTAAATATAACAGATTTACCGCCGGTAGTTCTAGTGTTAAACAAGTACTTTGAAAAAGGAGGAATCAAGAGGCGGAAAAGATAATCGATTCGGTCATTTATGTTTTTTAAGATGGTCGCAGGATATTTATTCTAAGACTCTCCTATAAACTTGGAGAATTTTTGGAAAAAATTGTGTACCAGTCATTTTGACTGGTTTGGTAGTTCTAGTGTTAAAAGCGTCCCATCTCTTTGATGCATGAAGATGCACGGTGGAACATTTTTGTCCCACCTCTAAAATTTATATTATTATATAACTTTGTTAATAAATGTAAACCAACTTTATTGAATCAAAAAAAAATTTTCTGTGCAACATGGGTCATTTTATTTTCTGAATTTCCGTGCCCCAAAGAGTTAAGTGATCTTGTTATTTCAAGCGGATTTTGTAGTTTGGCTTAGTTCTGTGGGTATATTGGATTGTTCAAAGTTAAGCGATATTTTGGGAGGTGGGGTTTTTCGTTGATAAAGAAGAAATTGAAATGAAATAAAGAAGCGTGGCAAGAGTTTATTCGGCTTCGTGCGCGCGACGTTTAATCCAACAATATTTTGATTAGTCTTATGGCAAAGTGGCAAATACCACGGCGTGGCCGAGAGACACGCTAATTTAATGTACAACGACGAATCCCGGCTTTAGTGGACATACAATATGCTTTTGTGAACGATCCCTAAGCTTGCTTGGGGAGGGTGTGAACCAATATAAAGCCTATTTGATACCGACGCGGCCGGTTGGACCCCTTGGGATCAACCATATCATTTTCATGGGAGATTAGACCTTGTTCCCGGTTGCCCTGTGATTTCAATTAGATACTATGGTGATTTTAACGTCTTTAGAAAAATTTAATATCGTGCAGAGTTCGCACCTTCGTTCATATTATATTTTTCAGGGATCCTTAGCTCTGAATGCAAATACAATCCCAAAAATATTCATCATACCGATCATACAAAATTCTTTATTTAAAACTTCAGTGTTTCCAAGAATTTCAAATATAGTATAGTATCTAATTAGAATTTCTGAGAAGCTTAATTACTTTAGAAACCATAGAAGTTTGAGTATTTTGGAAATTTCAGGAGCTTTAGCGTTTTTGAAATCTCAGAAATATTAGAAAGGTGATAGCGTTTCGGGCTACTGTTAGAAAAGCTTGATGTTCTAGGGACTAGATAGTCCCTTTTTACCTTTTGCAAACAATTTTATTACATTAACTCTACTTCCCCATCCGTACATCTTGAACCAAAATCTCTACTTGTACCGTAAAATAGCGATGATACACGACCCTTTCCACTTTCAACGGTCGAAACCGTTCAACCCCCGATTTCTCGGTGTCGCGAAATTCAAGGAGAAAAGAGAGCGGCGTTCGTAGGAGAAGATAAAGAGATGCGAAAAGAGCGGATAGGTTGCCGGTGGATTTTTTGGGCGTGACGATTTCGATTCATCGACGGCCTAGGAACGCGTGCATCTGTCCCCGAGAGGACATCTGTCCCCTTTTACGGGCCAATCGGTGAGCAGGACCCACAAGGACCTTTTATAGGACCATTAGATCCTGCTTAGCCGGCGCGAACCAATTGTAGGGTGCTAAATAAATAAGGGTTTCGACGTACCCCTCTATCAACGTATATCTGTAGAAGTTGCGGATCGCGTGCTTGTACCGGAGGCTAGGGGAAAAGGTCGAGAAACGTTCCATCTTGAGCTTTTAAAGCCCGTGAAACAAAGAGGTCCACTTTGTAACTTCGGTCATTGGTGTCTGCTGTTTTACACGTTGAACGAATTGCATGGATTTTTTGTTTTTAATTCGATGGTAGTAACTGGATTTGTTAAAGAATAGAGGGCACGTAGAAAATTATTATGACTCTTCTGTGTCGAAGATAATTCGATAGAAAATCAATTATGGCAAAACGAACGATCGGAAATGAAATAGAAATTTTAAAAAATCAGAAGTTTCAATTATGTTGCACTAGGATTTAAAATTCACTATTTTTTTCTATTCTTTCGCAATTGCATCTTTTCATCTATTCTTATAATCTCCAACTTTAGCAACTTCAGTCATTATCATCAACCATAAATTTAAATTAGTGATAAACTACGAAGACTATACATCACGTGAAAGAAAGTTCCCAGAGGTAACGGCGATTCGCGCCCCTATATGGGAACTTCCAACCCCCTCGGCCCCTTAGCCCCCTTCTACCCTTCGCCCACAATTGTAATGGCACATTACGTCTCCGACTAGGTATACATTTTACAAATTAAACCAATTTTACAGATTTCCCAGAGCAATTAACGATTCCGGTCCCTTCTTACTTTGAGAACTTTAATCCACTCCGTTATCACATTCCTCCAAGATTTTAGCGATGTATCAACTATCTCTCTTTAAAATTTTAACAGTGCATCAATTATCTCTCTCCAAGATTTTCACCTACACCAACTATGTATTTGCCTCCAAGATTTTAACTATATATCTTCTATTTCCCTCCAACACTTCAACGTTTTACGTCAACTATCACCCTTCAGAATTTTAACCTATATCAACAATCTCCCTCCAAGATTTTAACCCTTTGCACTCGGAGCTATTCCTGACGGTATCTACCAGCAACTCGGCGGTACAACAATTTTCTGCCTTCTGCCATTTCAATAGAAAACTTCAGGAAAACATGCATTCCTTAACCAGTTAACTGTGGACTTTAGTTTTAAAAATTTCTCACGGGACGCGGAATTAAAATCAAGCAATGACTTGTATACACATCGAACGCAGAAAAAATGCTCCTATTATAATTTTTACGAAAAAAGGAAAACAAAACGTGGAAGGATTACAGATTTATTCGATAAAAAATTGACAATTCAATGTTAAAAAGGTTACCGCAACGGAGCTTTGGATTGACGTGTATACACGGCGAACACAGTTAACTGGTTAAAATGTTGCGGTGCAATAAGGTCATCCTCCGTAATCACTAATAAATTCGAATGTCCCCTGCGAGGGAGCAATCGAGTGATATGCTACACTTACGATATCCCGTCAGACGGGACGTCCGAGTGCAAAGGGTTAACCATACATCAATTGTCTCTCTCCAAGATTTTAACGATACATCAACTTTCTCCCTCCAAAGAAATCAAAATTGCAATAACATGCAACGACATCGTCTCAACTCACCATTGACTTCCTCGAGAGGCTGAGGTAAAGTGGTTGGCAATGCCGGACCGGTTGGCCACCCCAACAAACCAGGTGGAGGAGGTGGCAAGTTTCCCCTGTTAAGATTCGCGTGTATCGCCGGTTGCAGCATCGCCGTGGTGTGTTCCAAGAACTGTTGATACGACAGGGGAACATCTCCGGTCGTCGGTAGAACCGTGGTGCTACCTTTAACAGAAATTCAGAGGAAAAATGAAACGCTGAGCCGATGAAACTTAGCACCTCTTATTGTTAGATTCGCCGCGGAGAGAGAGAACGTGCAGGCATTATTGCGATTAATGATCAATCCTCACCTTGGACTTCGGTCTCTTCTTGAGGAGGTTTAGAATTATCTCGCTGTAGGATGTCGTCGATCGTGAAACTCGTCCTTGACATCTTCATGTTATCCAAAATTCTGTAACAATCGTAAAGAAACAAGGACATCAGCAACGTTCAAACAAAATTCATCGTAGAAATAATAAGAATAAACTATAGGTTTAAAAGTCTCCCTATTAATGCGCACAAACGATAGAAATACTCGAAAGAATTTTCGACATCATCCCAAAGATGTATAAAAGGACATCGAACTGCAAGATTCATCGAGTTATCCCAATGAACGGTAAACAAAGCGGATTAAACGCTGAGTTTGAAAGTCCAGTTGCGGCTAAAGGATTCCGCGAGTCGAGAAGTCGAGCACAAAGGTTGGTTTTGGCGAATCAATCCAATTTTCGAAGTTACCCGACGGCCTGGCAGCGGTGAAACGACCGCCAAGAAGCCATCGGCCCTTTTAAGACCCGATTAGACGTGTCTTTTCTGTCGAAGGACAAGCCGCTCGCGGATACCTGCACTTTTCCTGACAAACAACCTGTCCCCGTTCGACTGGTCACAGAATCGAACTTTTGCCCTTCGAGTTTAAGCCAAACTGCCTATTATCGCGGCACGTCCGCGTTCTTTCTTACAAACCGAGATTTTCAAGTAAATTCGCCCCTGGATACTCTTCTAATCGACGTTACAGATTCGTCAGGAATCTTCGTTTAACATCTACGTCAAATATGATTCATTTACATGCCGTTATACCATCTCCGCGTTTCAAAGCTGATTTGAATATTACTCATCCGATTCCAACGATCAACCACCCCCGATATTAAAGATAGCAATATTTTTGCAAGTCTTTCGTAATTTGTTATTCATTCAATCTGCTCTTTATTCGTCTGCTCTTCTTCATTAATTCAAATCCGGCATTGAAATCGCCAGGGATTTCAATCTATAATAATTGTCAAAATTTATTACCCGATGAAACGTAATGTTAATTTGTGATACCATCGTACTATCGTGCGAAATGCATAGCGAAGAAGTATCGCGTGGAAACTTTATGCGATGGAACGATGCACGTTCACGGCTTTAGTCAAGGATATCGATAATCAGCCGGATATTCTTTACGATAAGAAGCGATACATCTTTTCAGAGGCACGTGCAAGAATTCGAGGGCCATCAAGAGTTCTGATCGATCGTGTAACGATACCCGTATCGATAAAGAATCGAGAGACCCCCGGGACACCTTTCCACTTTGTTTCGTTTTCACGTTGACTTCGTATCGTTTAAATTCGAGATAAATCATTTCCGTGCTCGTGTCGAATTCATTGGACGTTTAGAATGTCCCCCGATATTGCTTTTAACAACAACGTAACATATTTAACGATGTTCGATTGCATCGTTGTAGCGATGACAAGCGAGGAACATCTGAGATCTTTCGCTTGGATTCTTCGTTCCGAAGCGAAACGATTGTTTTGCAAACGATGACCTTCTTGCATTTTACGCGCTTTGGAGTATCGGTACTTTCGCTTCCAAGTGATACCGCATTCTTTGAGCCAAGTGCCGATAATATACTCGTGAAATAACGTTTATGAAACGATCATTTTTAATAAGAATCAACGAAATTCCTGGCATTCCTCCTACCTTTATAGGCGTAAAATAATTAGACCCAAGTTCAAGCTTCAATTATCGGTCACAGTTGTCAGTGTTCAGATTACAATTACTAGTAAAAGAAGATGTTACAAATACGGAAAACGTAAGAATACAAGGTAAAAGTATCTAATACAAATTTGAATTAAAACGAAACAGTTTTAATTAAGGTCTATCCTTAAATGCGTAAAGTAGCGAAATTAACAGAGCGATAACTTTACACATATACCGGTGACAAGTACAGAAATGATACTCTGCATCTAACTGACATAACAACGAAATACCATCGCGGGCATTTATCAACATTTTTTACTGTTACACTTCGCGTTTCTCTCTCGAAGAAACTCATCGATGCGAGACTCGAAATGAAACTGATCCTTAAATAAAACGCATGCGAAAATGTGGTCCGAAGAGGGTTCTAAAATGTTCTACAGTGTATTGGAAAAAAAGCATCGTACACGTGGTGTTTCGTTAGAGTTCCTTTACCTAGTATGGAAAGCAAGGTGGCTGTACCAGACGTGACTGAAGAGACTGGCCGGATAGGGTAGCAGCGGCCACGGCAGAATCTTATTCTTGTCCGCCATTTTGAAAGGGTTTCGAAGGGGTGTTAGTGCCGTCAGTACATGTTAAACTCTTCGTCGTTCGCCCGTTTCACGTACATGATAAACCGGTTCCGACAGACCGAATATATCCTTTATTTTCAATCTCTCTTTCTTTATACCCCTTTCTCTTTCCCTCCCCCTCTCTCTCTCTCTCTCTTTCCCTTTCACCCCTTACGATCGATCCAAAAATCTTTCTCGTACCTTCTGTTTACTTTCACTCGTCCACTTTCCTTCCTTTCTCTATTCTGCCTCTCCTCAATCTCTCCCCTTTTCCACACTCTTTTCCACCACGTAACACTTCCTCGTCCGATGGCACGTATCTTCTCAAAATTCACTCGCGCACATCGACATCCTCATATTTTCCTTTGTATTGTTTTCTTTTTTGAACTTTTCACGAAAAACTCGAAGTCTCGATAATGCACAAAGTGGTCCTCCGTCGTCGGATGATCTCGCGTTATTCCTTAAGAACGTTCACCGATAACGCGACACACGGAGTCCTTTTTCGCAGGAGTGAAGGGCTCTTCTTGTAGTTTTTGAGTGTCCTCGACGAGCACTTGACGGCTAGTGTTCCCTACCTCCGTGCCGTTTCGCTCGTCAAGCACCCTCGAAGCCGAGGGCGGATCTTCGGAGGGGCGGAGATTCCGTGCTTACCCCCTCGTTGCATCGCACCGACAGCCCACCCCTCTCTACCGACACTTCTGCAAATTTTGCTTGGCAATTTTCGACCCGGAGAGCACCATCGTTTCGCTCTTGGAGTACAGTCGAATGTTAAGCATTCAACACAGTTAAGTTCTTTGGATTGTTGTTATGCTTCATCCTTATTTTATCCTTGCAATTTTGAAGACATTGAGTTGTAATTGAATTTATACAATGTGGATGTTATTTGAGATTTTTTTATATTGTAGAACTCTGGGGGATGTAGATATTGAAATTATTTATCAGAGAATTCAAATCGTATTGATTTTGAAGTTTGTGGTTTAGAAATTGTCAGAGAGGGGAGAATTTGGAGAAAAGGGTATTCTTTATTACGCAGTTTCTCGAACTTTTAAGAGGGGAGATCAAATTTGGTATACATGAATCAATTTTAGTCTTAAAAAAATTGCAATTAACATTGCGTTCAATTTAACCGATTGCACATTAATGAAGCCTTTTATATAAAAAAATCGAAGCGTCCAATTCATTTTCTATTCGTGTACGGTACAAAATTACATCTTGATCTACATTTCTGTACACAACTATCAATTATACCATACGAAAACTATACGGTCTATTGAATTTATTCAAAGCTGAAATATCCAATACGCCATATAGGCGGCCGTGAATTAATTGAAAAACTATTATCGAAAAAAGCGTAAAATCTGAAAAATCAAAGCAGCCCTTGCCCGTACGCCGGACGAGGAGCGACTGGTAACGTTACGGGGGTAAGTTTCCACGGGGTGGAGCTTTCGTTCGACCAATCGGAGCACGGTACATCGAGAATTCCCCCAAGATGTGCTTCAGGGGTTGATTTTGAGCCTCGCAGTCGGTCGACCAATCGGGTCGCTTCATCGATCAGGGCTTTTTACACCGAGAGAATACTTTCGGTCGAGTGTTAATGTGAAAGAGCATTAGCGGTGCTTTTACTGTGTCATTTCGATTTTTTTTTCTACCTTCACCCTTCTACCCCTGAACCGTCCATCCCTGAGGGTGCTTTCCCTTGCTGGTTAGATCGAGACCTATTGATACGCAAAACTGGGTTAGAAGCGTCCTCGGGCGTCAACGCAATCGTAAAACGATCTACGTGCGAGCGGATGGTGTTTTACGTCCTTTTTAAATGGGTTTATAGGTGGACATAATTTGAATCTTGGAGATGAATAAAATTAAGGGTAGTTGATTTAAAGGGATGCGATTAATTAATGTTATATTGGCTCTCTGCATTACAACGTGGAGGTACAGTTGTGATGGAGGAAATGTAACGGATAAGGTTGACATTTTTTAAAGACACAAACTTAAAATTTTTTTTAAAGTTCAGTAGAATACAGCGGAACTTCTGACGTTAGATATATCTTAAAATATACATGATATTGAAATTTTTGCTTAGTAAAGATTGATTTTAGAAATCAAATGAAAATATTTGAGTAGACTTACTTTGACCATTTTCAAATACGTTATCAAGTCTTCACGTCGCGAAATCTCAACGACCAATCTAATTTCTTCTAAATGAAATTATTACTTTTCTTTGGCATGCAGCATCCCAGAAATTCTACCAGAATTTTCTGATAGCACTTAAAGACAGCAAATATGCGTAAATCATGAATCACGTTACTTTACTCGTGATAAATTATCAAGATTGAAAATTCTCCAACTATTCGTCACTCATTTCATGAAAGCAAGACCCAACGATCTTGAAAGCCTAATAAATGGATCCTACTCAATGGATCGACCATAAATACAATACGTCCATTGGATTCCACGTCGAAATGTGCCTGCAGGTTGCATCGAATCACGTTAGAAGGGCACTCACATAAATATAAATACCTACATGCTACGAAAAAGGAGTCGTTGTGGACACGAAGGAGAAATCCATCGAGAGGAACGGTTATAGGGGTCCATCGAGAAGCGTGATTCAGAAGAACAGGTAAGGGACAGGACCGACGATGGAGCGAGTTTCCGGTTCATTCAAGTTAGCCTTTGTACGTACGATCGCGTGGGTCTCCGATCGTCGAAAAAGTCAAAAAGTACGGAAGAGGGCGGATCTCTGATGTTCCTGACTTTCTCATGGTGAGTCGTCACCCTTGGATTTATCACTGAAAGGAGATTTCGAAAATCATAAAAACTCTTCGACGGCGTACAGTTTTTTATGGCGAGGATGCTTGAAAACGGCGCGGGAGATTTACAATTTAAATTGAGATTTTATCGGTGAAAGAAGCTTTATGTCGGAAATATTCAAGAAAGCATAAAGTTCAAATATATAGAAAACGGTAGTTTTTTCATAACTAAGCTAATGAACATTTCATGCCAGGAAAATTCAAGATTTTGCCTAAATTGCAAACTACATGATTGCGAACTAATTAACAGTTAAATCATCAAGGAAGGATACAAAATCCATACATTCCCTTAAAATCATTACGAAGAACTTATGAAATCCGATTAAAATGATGAATTTCTCAAGTTCCACATGATTTCTTCGACAACATCCAAGCACTCTTCGGTGGTTTAACTCGGTTAGAATCGAATTCAACGAGACGCTCTCGCTTTTTCTCCTCCTCCTCTCCAATCCTCTCCTCCTTCGTCCTGAAAATTCCAAGCCTCGGCGGCGAAAAAAATGGAGAACTTGGAACTCCGAGGCAATCGAGCAACATTTGCCAGGATCCCACGACTGTTTGGCGATAGCTGTGCCAACTTGTTTCGAGCACGCAACCCAATTTGTCTGCGTCTCATTGTTTTAGTGCGCGACCGTTGCTTGGTCGTGCAGTCGTTGTTCTCTCTAGCCGGTTGAAACTGTCGAGGGGATCGTGCCACGAATTGTTCTCAGCCCTTCAATGATCGAGTGTCGTCTTTCCGGATACTTTTCCGGCTTCCTTCGCAGGATACTTCAATTATTTTCATTCATTTTCAATCTACTTATCTCTATCCACCTGGACGACCATATTCTTCCTTCTTTTAATCCTGATCTATATTCTCAAATGCAGTTAAAGTTATGAAGATATTTTCCAACGACCAGAATAATTTTACATCTAAAATTGTTCAATTATCCGTCATTTCATCCAGAGTTATACTGTCTAAGATACACGCTAATTTAGCTGTCGTAAACCTACGAAACTGGTTCTACCTTCTCCAAGTGTATCGTCTCGCCAGAAGCTTCGCGAATTCGTGCCGTTTCATTGTCGTAAAATATTATTTGCCGCGGAAATCTACCTCGGAGTAAAACATCGTAGTGTGCCAATGACAGGAAGAATTTATTGGGTATTGTTGCGGTACAGAGGGTTTTATTGCTACCAGTGTTGGGTCTAATTGCTTTACCAGGTGGCCAGGTGAGGCACCCTTGTCCCTCCTTTTCTCATCCCTTCTTCGCATTTTCATTCGTCCTTCGACTTCGGGGGGGTTTGAAAATTATGTCGAAGAGATGAGCGTTCAAGTTCGCAAACTAACGTTGACGATTGGAAATGATCGGATTAACTGGTGGATGAAATGACTGGCCCTTCAAACAGTGGATTAACTCGTGGCCCTAAGTACTCCAGGTAGCGTCTTCGTTTATCTCAAACGGCATAACGACGGGTTTAAGCGAGGTGTTGGAATTAGGAGGAGATTACTGGAGTTTGGTGTCCGGATCTCATTTACGAATCAGTTTTTTTAAGTCGGTTTTTAAATCTTAAATGGATTTTCCAAGTTCTTTCACGCAAAGGATTTTGTCGGAGGAGCAAATAATTGCTTTTCGAGTTGGGAAGTATTTAGATAATCGGGGATGAGAGTCTTGTCGATGAGGCAAGTTAACACTTTTGAAATTTTTGCGTGTCGGAGTTACATTGTTGTCTGAACTGAATTTAACTTGAAACTTTGTTTAAATAGATCCTGCTTCATCAAGTAGTATTTCTAAGATTTAACTTAAGATTTAAATACAATATTTTGATATTATTCCAAATGTAACTCTTCCTCGAAACGCTCAAGAAGATTGATAGATTTTGAAGATTATCTGAAATTTTATTGATATAAATATCCTCCATTATCCATCAGCGACATCATTTTTCAAAGAGAAACGAAGTCAATCTCAAAACTGCCGGCCAAATTTCTCACGTCATTAAACTCAGCTGTACGATCCGTCAAACTTCTTCGACAAGAAAATTTTCCAAAGTTACCGCGAAAAGGCAAAAACCTTCATATTGTATAGAAAAAGGACGACACTCGCACTCGATCGCAGTTTACGAGCACACTTGCACTATGCTCGTTCCGAGCACTTGGCCACTTGAATCTCAAAATTCAGGTGTCAAGCCTGAAACGTGCCGGTGTGAATGGGGATTCATCCATTTACGAGATATTTCGACTATTCCCCATTAACATCACAATATCGGTACCTGTCGGTCAAACACCTGAGGCTCCCGGGAGTCCTTATTTATTGCCAGTACGTGCCGGCGCAAGATTTTGACCGAAAATTTTCCCGTTCTCTCCCTTTCCCCTCCGCCCTGCCGCCGCGGATTTCCTTTCGGGCCCTCTTCTCTGCCTTCTGCCAATGGAAAAACCTACGACAGGCTTGTGTCCCGTATATACGTGCGAATTTGAATTTTCAATAACCTCGAGCACCACTAGACTTTGGCTATCGAGGCGGTTGCCCTCGAGTGTCCGCTCGAGTGCTTGTTATATGGGGGACTATAAAAATTTCTAAGTACCGTTGGATCCTCTCCGACACGACCAAGGGTGTTTCGTTATCGTGGAGGATCCTACTTGGGTTTGCTTGTAGCAGAATATTATTTATTTTAGAAATTTCTCATTATTGCAAGTGTTTGAAATTTCAAACACTCCTTCGATAATTTTTTTTTAGAAAATTGGAAAGAGTTTAATTGACCTACGGCTGAAGGAATTGGAATTTTTTTTGAAAATATACATTTTTGGACGTCTGCGAGCAACTGGTGCAATATAATAAGCATACTTAATTTGAAATTTGAGGGTGTTACTAGGAATTTTAGCATGTAGAATATGAGACCCTCGGAAACTGACTGATGATGAAATGCATCCTAATGACCTCCAAACCGCAACTCTGAAATTCTCTGATTATATAGTATATCAGCTTTCCAACTTTATGGTGCAAACACTTTCGAATACCTAATTTTTCATGTTTCCATTCAAGAAGAGAGCTTGTTCAATACGTAAAGTAAAAAAAAATACAAAAAGAACAAATCTGTGTCTTCCGTTTTTTTCTACCCACTCCAGACTGAAACATCTATGGACTTCGAACTCTCTACTTCGAAATTTCTCGAAATTTCTAAAGTCGATACTACAAGCAATACTTGGCGACTTTGAGAATTGAAATTGAGGAGAAGTATGGCGGTAGAAAAATGGAGTTTTACGTTCATTCATGTACTGGTTACAATGAAGCAGCGGGCCATGGGAGTCGTGAATGAACGTAGTACGTCGTAGTAGATGCCTCGACGGGTGGGCCCCGAAGGACCTTCTTTCACAGCCTTTTTCGAGAAGGGCCCTTCTTCTTCGATGGGACCAAACGTGACCCAAACTCTGCACGGCTAGTTAAGAACCAGTCACCGCCATCGTTTAAGAAACATTTAAGAAGTTATTCGAGGCACAAGGTGGCAGCCGATTCCATTCAACTTCGTTCGATTCATTTTCCTCAGCTTCGACGTTACACGTTGAAATCTTTGAGGTCGTCGAAAGTCTTCGTCGTGTATAACTCTGTCCGCAGAGAATTTTCTCCGACGATTCGTCTTCCTCCAATCCCTTTTTTCTGCCTTTCAATTTTCAATATTTTGCAATTGTTTTTATTCGTTCATCGTGAATGGAAGTGAAAAGATGCTTATTATTGAAAAAAGGGAATTTTTTTTCGACGATTCGACGCCTTAAGTCCCTTTTTTTCTGCCTTTCAATTTTCAATATTTTGTAATTATTCTTATTCGTTCATCATGAATGAAAGTGAAGATGTTTGGTATTTAAAAATTGCTAAAATTGATTTCTTATTAATTAGTAATGTTTATGACGTGAATTTAAAATGTCCCGAAGCTTAGAAATGCAAGGTACTTTCATTTTAGTGTCGAAATGTGTGAATTTATGCCTCATGGCGCAGATATGCCGCAATGTCCTACCTCTGCTTTGTATCGTCACGTGTATCTAATCATTAATCACACGAGATGCGACGCGTAATGGAAAAAACGAAGACAATCCGTCGATTCGTGCGATTGCCATACGAACATATCGATTGACCTGCATCGAACAATGGCAATGGGACAGATGTAGGTCGTGCTACGATCAAATACAATGTTATATTTGAAAATCTTCCGATCTTTATCAAAACCGTAGTTACTTGTAATTGTACAATTGTAATTTCCTTTCGTGCGTGTTCCTGTAGCGTACGAAGATGTTGAAAATGATAGCTTATCGATCTCGTAACATTGGAAGTTATTAAATTCTATGACACAGACCATTTCCCCGATACTTTGTCATTTCCAAAAGGGCCAAAATTATATGACAATGAGATATGTAACGTTTTTAAGCGATCTTTCTTCTAAAATTCAAATCAAATAATTTACATTCCAATTTTTTCCAACGGTACATTGAAAATTTGATTCATTTAAAGCAATATTTCCCCCGAGCTTAGATATTTTTTGTAAACAAAATACACAAAGCCCTATCTGCAACTAAAATACACATTTTGCTCTTGAAAGTTTCAAGAATGCTATTCTTCTCAGAATTAACAACTAAAATCCCAAATTTTGTATCCATCAATGCTGAAAAATAAGTTGAAAAACTCCAACTATGAAAAGAGGTACGGATCCCGCACCATCGTACGAATGATTAATTAAAAAGCGAACTTTTCTCCAGTTTCGCGTGCTATCGAGAAGTAGTTGGCTTTCACGGAAGGAACTTGGATGAGGCATTTCGAGGCGATTTCAGCATCGGTGGTTTCGGTTCGATGCCGAGTTCGCAGGTAGAAATACAGGGGCGACCATCGGGGTTACGATTAATCCGAAATTTATGGTGGAAACCAACAGGTGTTGGCACTTCGGCCCTTTTAGTTCTCGCGTGTCCGGTCGTGTAACAAGGCGTACCACTCTACACCCAAGGATTCGCCAAACCGATATGCGTGACTGCTCTTAAACGTTCACTTCCGGTTTCCGGTGTTATTCGGCTAATCAGATATGCTAATCGTCGGCTTAGTTAACGCGGATGATTTCATTGATTTTTTCCCCGATTCTAATTCAGCATCGAGCAATTAAACGCTCTTCGAAGTGGAAACCCTTTTGATTTGAATTTCCTAGTAAATTTTCATACACATGTGCCATTACTGTCGCGATTTTACAATCATAAATTTATTTATTACTTCGTGTTTTATTATATTTTATTGTATTTTTATTATTTATCATTTCGCGTGGATAATTTGATTGATTTCCTTCGACTCAGTTTGGCACCGAATTGCCGGGCACTCTTCGAATAGAATTTGCGTCCGATTAGAAGGGATTAGATAGCGTGTGCAAACAATACTTGTCTATCATCTTCCAAGACACTTCAACGATAATTCGAATCGTCTTTTGCGTTTTATTCTTACTATTGTTGTACAAGATTTTTCCTTCGCCAGAAAACGATATTTCTTTAGCTATAAATAAAAGAATCTGCTATATTTCAAAATTCATTCCGGAGAAAAAGAGTTTGCCCCTTTTCATTCGAGCGTTAACTAATATCTGTCTTTTTATGATGGAAAATAAATAAAATATAAGAAATTTTAACGTGTGTAGATAAAAAATATCCGAATCTAGTCAAAAGCAATTGAAGCTCATGAGAGACACGACATTACGTGAATTACTTCTTACCTGTATTCCTCCTCGACATAATCCGGAGGGAAAAGATGCCAGGAAGCGTCGTAGCAATCCTCGTATCCGGTTGCCATTTCTAATCTCTCCTCCTTCGTTCTTTCTCTTCTTCTTTTATCCGTTTGAAAAATCACAGTCTTCGTTCTCTCTCGCGAAAATGTCCCAAAACGTTGAGCCGGACTTTCGATCAAGCTCGAAAACGACTGATTTTCGGCGAGGAGTTCATTCGAAACGACGTTTTTCTTACCGAGATAAATAGATTTTACCGGCTGTAGTAACAGTTTCCTCGCTTTATCGATTCTTTAACTATCGATTCTGCGAAATTTAAGTCAACGAAGAAAAAGAATCCTTAGTCGTTTATCTACCGGATGTCTTTTCTCCTTTTTATTCAAACTCTCCTCGCCTTCTTTTGCGAATTTCTTCTTTTTTTCAACGAAACGAGAGGGAACTTTGCATTATTTACGAAGCACGAATTTCATTGAACTTATGAAGAAATGAATTAACAGAAAATTCGCGGCAACTGCACACCGTACGACACGAAATGAAGAATTTTGAGTCGTGAATTCAGACGGAAAAGTGGGTTGTTCTCTTCGTCCAATCCGTAATGGCCTTTCTCACTTACTGAGAACTATACGAGGATATATCGATCACCTATATATTGTATCGAAAATATGGCTACCAGATAGGAGCTCCGGCAACGTTATCTGTTTGATAACACCCTATATAGATTAGTTTGACTACCGTAACGCCAGGGAGGCCCAAATAGTATCGAGTTTTTAAGATTTTGTGCGAAGGAAATTTCGTACGTGAAAAACAACGAATTTATACGATACCATATCGATATATCGTGATATATTTCATCTTCTTTTGTATTTTTGCTGAAAAAAAATATATATATGAAAAACGAATTATCAAAGATTTTTTCAATTATATATCTTTCTTTTTAATATTCTCAAACGTGAGAAAATTTCATGAGAATTGTGTCTATTAAATTGATTTGAAGAAACAACAGATCGGTATCAGAGTAAAAAGGGGGAATTGTGTGGAAAAAGGTTTTAGAGAAAAACGTTTCCATTGCTTAGAAAATTTCCGAGATAACATGATTGGATGTAATGCCGTTTAAAAGTGCCGCAAAAAGGCAGATTGGAAAGTTGGTAATGTGCGGCTATAGCGTTGACGGTGAGAAAAAAAAATTGAATGTATCTAAGAATAAAGAAGAATTACTAGATAGCCGTATCTTCCACGTGTAAAGATTTCACGATATCTCGAGCCAATAGTAAATGATCTATATTAGTATTTCTATGTTATACTGACTTAGCAAAATTTCAATGCACGAATCTCCGAGCGGCACTTCATTGTTACCACTCTGTAGTTCATATTTCTCCGTCGCAATTAGTACAATTAATTTTATACAACTGATATCATCGCACTATCAAAATAATTCGGTCGCTTTTACTCAATATTCAATTAAACGTACCATTAAAAAATATACTATAATTCTAAAATAACTAAAAATTATAATTGTACCCTAGATTTGCACTGTTTGTTATACTAATATTGTATTATATTATTTGCAGGAATCAAATCATCCGAATTTCATGTCGCTGACATCCTTATTTCGAAGAAAAGTTCCAAGCAACGTTCAAACATCCCCCGTCGACTTGCCCTGCATTAAAAGGTAAGATTGCATAATAATTGAGGAACATCGAGCAGTTAATGAATTAATTCCTTCTACTCAATAACCGATTGAATTTCGAAATTTGTTAATGGTAAATATGAAAAGTCTGCTTGAAAGAAAAGTTGCCAGCAACTTTTGAACATTCCACGATGTTTTCCACCGTACCAAAAGGAAAGACTGCATAATAATTAGAGAACATCGAGCAGATAATCGACTAATTGTTGCTACTCGACAATCGGCCGTACCTCGCAATTTGTTAATGACAAGAGACCCTTGAGGTGAAGTATCAAGGCTTAGCCGACAAGTGCTACCGAACAGAGTCTGCTACGAGTGCACTGATAAAGCGAAACAGTTCATTTCGGTGTTGGCATTCATTCATTTATGCAACGATCCCGATCGAACGATTCGCATTTTCTCAGTTACGAGCTTATTCGCGATACACGTCGAGAAAGTGATATATCTCGTTTGCAATTTTTCATACACTTGGAAATATTTCATTGTGCGATATTCTTGGACGTTTTCACGTTATCACGGTGGATTTGATTTTCGCGAATTTCATCGAGAGAACGTCCACGTTACGGGCTGCAATTCCTTCGTTCATTTTCTAGGACAGTGTAACGCACTTATCTGTCCATCAAGCACATGTACGACATATGGGCCGTAATCTCGGCTTATCGTGATTTACGATAAGAGGTATTTTTCTCTCGCAAAAATGAACGTCCCGTATCTATATTAATATTGTGAGAAATATAATAAAGTGTAGAGCGACGTTTATCGTTCCACACTTTATAAGTTGACCGTCGAAAAAAGGAGTATTGTTACGACGACTTTGTACGCTTGGTCGTACTTTCATTTGTGCTTTTCTATCGCGATTGGTTAATTAATATTGTTCAGTTTCTAAGAAGAATGTGGAAAAAAAGGAAGTATCAGTCTAAGAGGTTTCTAAGATTAAATATAGTTCGTCAAAAAATCCATGACTAAATCATCATTGCAGTTTTAACACTAGAACTACCAAACCAGTCAAAATGACTCGTACACAATTTTTTCCAAAAATTCTCCAAGATTATAGGAGGGTCATAGAATAAATATTCTACGCCCATCTCATAAAACATAAATTACCGAATCGATCATCCTTTCCACCTCTGAATTCCCCTTTTTTAAAAGTACTTATTTAATATATTTAAATATAACAGATTTAACGCCGGTAGTTCTAGTGTTAATACTAAAATGATCAAGTCGGTCAAAATGACCGGTTTCCAATTTTTTCTAAAAATTCCCCCAATCGATAGGGGACCCATACAGTAAATATCCTATATTCATCTTATTAAACAGAAATTGCTTAACTAATCATCTTCTCACCTCTCGATTCCGCTTTTCCGAATTACCAACTTATTTAATATATTTAAATAGGTACAATAGATCCATAGAAAGTCAGAGTAGGATTAAATAATTTATTATCATAAAATTAGTTATACAATTAAGCGATAACAATACGAATCGGTCTCCATGAAATTATCATACATTCGTGAAAAGAGATACAGTAACATTATAAATTACGGAACCCCGTTCTTCCTCATGTTTGCGCAAACCTTAAAAGTCGAACGTGAGACCGGAACGGAGAGAAAATAGGGAGAAATGAGAAAAGAGAATAGATGAACAGGCAACGGATGATTATCATACAGATCTAAATATCTGAAAAAAAGACGTAGAAATATATCAACGATACAGCCTCGCAGTTGCTATTTCAACGACAAACGTATGAATACATTATGGGACTGAAACGCCGCTTCGCAATGATCTCATCGCCATCTTCGATATCGCAAGTACTTCCGTTACAATTTTCTCGTTCCATGGGAAATACTTTCGTCCATTAGAAATTATAAGCGAATATAAAAAACAGGCACTTTTATTCCAACAAAAATAAGTGGCATCGGTAGCACGAAAAACAAAACTGTTCAAATAATAATTATATTGAATTTTAACGAGAACACGTAAGTAGAAGACGATACGGAAGATGTCGCTTCTCCATCGAATTTGCGTTTCGTCCGTCATAAAGTGCACGCAGCGTAGATTGAGCTTGTGAAAACATAACGATTTAATTAAAAGAATATCGGCGTTGTTATGACTCGCACCGAATCGCGATTGATCGGCCGCTATTACATCACGAACGCTACGAGAACGATAATAGTTAGACGAATTATTATCGTCGAAGCAGACTCGCTTACGTAGAGGGACTTTGACTGAATATGATAATGAGCTTGTACTTTGAGCATAAGACACGCACCGCGTGCAGTTTCCATCGTCTCGCCCTATCGACGGCCTCGGTTTTTACTTACTTTCGCGTAATTTCGCCTCTACGATTCCATCCGCCTCGTTATTACGCAATTATTATCACACGGTGTGCTTTATCATTACGTTCAATTACAATAGCACCGTAACATTTTACTGTCGCGACGAGCGAGAACCTTTGAAACGAGTGCCTTCCTCCTCTCCTTTTTTTTTCCTTCGCTCGCGCCAATTATCTCGGTGGTAGATTAATAACGCAAAAAGCACGGTAATCGTCGAGGAGATAACGTTTAGGTATCACAATTTTGCACGAGCATTACGCAGCCCTCGCTTTATCGCTCCGTGCATTTCGCTTCGATTAATGTAACGCACAAAAATTTCCTCGACCCTCGCGATGTCAGCGACCGAACGAATTCTATTATTTCGCGCGAGCTTTTATTAATTCTGTCGAAATGTCTTGTTTCTTTTTTCTCTGTATATATATAAAATAAACAAGGAACTACGGTGCTCGAATCTCGTTGAAATCGCAGCTTCCAATGGCACTGATCACTTAACTTAACATTCGATCTTGACCGTTCGTTTAGATCCTCTCACCGATAACAGTTTGTCCCTGTGCACCACGCATTCACCGCGGAGATATCTCGTGGTTTTTACGAAACTCGAGGCATTCAAACGTCCCAAAATAATGTCTTTCTAACGCTGTTGTTTTGTTCGCTCTTCAAAGGACGGCATTCCCTTTTACTTCCCTTTTGTATTCATCCGAGGGAAAGAATCAAGTGTGTAAATAGGGATGCGTGAACGACGCGTCTCTGCGTTTCCTTTGCGTCCTTCGACTAAAAACTTCCGTCTGTTTCTCTCTCGTTCTTCTCCCTCGTCTTGGACGGGGAGCTATTTTTTCTTGCGATTTCCATGGCTAGAGCGTTTGCCTTTATGGTGAGACTTACCGGTGTTCGCGTTGCGCTTTTCGATCACTACTCCGTTGTTGACTTCATTCGACGTGATTCCTTGTCGGGGTACGTGAAAATTAATTGTTCATATTTCTATAGAATTCCGAGGGGCGCCTAATAAAATGAACGATCGCAGAGAGAAGTTGATCGACATACCTACAGATGCGGATCCCGAACAGAAATTTATTTCTCCGTTGATGAAATCGTTTGAACTGTTGCCCCCTGTTCGTTGCTCATCTCCTAACAAACAGAAACATTTTTCTTCTTACGTTCTATTACCTTCACGAAATAATCGCAGCATATTAATATTAAGTTTGTTGCATTACACGTCCTCGAATAAGCTACAGACTTAGAAGCGTAATGAAATGTTTAATGGTCTTTCCACGTAAACTCAACGATTCATGGAAACGTGGAAAAAGTGATGAGAATGACACTTGCAATGTGACACAAATCGAGGAGAACAGTCGAGCATGCAAAGCAAAGTGTCCTTTCACCTGTACATTCTGTGTGGCTCCAGAGTGTACAATAAGAAAAAATCTGTCATTGCGATTCTGCCGGATGTTCGTCCGTAGAGTTATTTCACAGAATCGTTCTATGATAGTTCACCGAACTAGCAAGCTTATCAAGCCGATCCAGTTTTCCCCAAGTCAACATGATGCACACTCTTCTTCCTCAATGCAAGAATTGACAGAAGATTGCAGAAATCTGCATAAATCGATCTAAAAGCTTCAAAGTGGCATGCAAGCGAGTAGCAGAGAAGTTCGAGATTAGCAAGCGAACGATTATAAGCAGATCGAAAGGTTCGAGCGAACGATCGAGAAAATAGCAGAAGCTGTAAGGTCATGGTAACTAAGTCATTTCTACGGTGCCACAGAAAACGTACTTGCGAAGGAACACTTACTCTCCACCGAGGGGGACAACGATCTTTCCGGCGAGCCGCTCTTCGAGCTGATCGGCGAGTAAAACGTCGTGTCACCATCCTGAACGAATTTCATCGGCGAATGAAATGCGTCTTCTTCCGCATTTTGTGGCTCCGTGGCACGAGTTGCCTTTCCAGATTCCTTGGAGCTCGGTTTCTGCAATTTTTCAACATCATGTTGCAAGGAGTTGATGATGATACTGGGGATGGTTAACGGTTGAGGTGTGGGTTTGCAGTATCAGTAATTGGACAGGTATTTCATGATCCATCGTGGGACTCTTGCCGCTTTGTGTATAAATGTATGCACATAAATGTTTTACATTTAGTGCAATTATTTCAATTTCAAAGGGAATCAAGGTTTGAGGGTATGTGGATTAGTAGTATTGACAATTAGAGAGACACTGTATGATCCGTCGTGCGATTCTTGCTATAGTGAGGGACCAGAAACAAGGCACTTGAGGCGTAATTTGCTCTGATTCTCCCGACGGATAGGGACATCCCTCTCCCTCACGCATTTATGATTTTGACGCGCTATTGGCAAGAGAGACCCGCACATTCCTTGCGTCGCCATGTGAACGACAAAAGGAGTGTTTTATTGTCGGTTGTCATTCGTCGATCTCAGGTTTCCAGGACTGACATGGCGGGGATAGGCGGTGCGAGAGCAATCTCCCCTTCCGTCCCAAGTGCCTTCTTTCTGGTCCCTCACTATATTTGGTGTGTAGATGTATGCACTCGTTTTACTTTCAGCGCAATTGCTTCAATTTCAAAAGGAATTGAGGTTTGGGGGATGTGGATGAGTAGTATTGATAATTAGACTGTCACTGTATGATCCGTCGTGCGATTCTTGCTATCTGCTGTGCAGATGTGTGTACTTGTTTTACTTTCAGCGCAATTGCTTCAATTTCAGAGGGAATTAAGGTTTGGGGGATGTGGATGAGTAGTATTGATAATTAGACAGACACTGTATGATCCGTCGTGCGATTCTTGCTATTTGGTGTATAGATGTATGCACTTGTTTTACTTTGAGAGTTTGTTGCTTCTTTCAATTTCAAAGGGAATTATGGATTGGGTGAATGTCGTGGAAAAAGTATGTCTCTTTTAGGAAAAATTACTGTAATCGTCCTCAGATGTGCGGCTGGGATTAATGACTATAGTAGTTGAAGGATCCTCACTAACACCGAACTAATTTTCTCGCACCCCGTATTATTTTCCATTTCAAATCACCTTCCTATGAAGGAAACCATCTTTCTTCAGAACAATGTACGTAGTTGGCACCGCTGTGCAATAATAAATTACTTTCGAACTTTCTTCCAATCGCAAAAACTTCTCTTTATTTTGAATCTCTGTGAAAACACAACTCAGAATGCGGAGAGAAATACCGTAACTTTGACTTTGTAACGACTCGATTCTGTTTGACGTAAAAAGACTTAGGAACCATCCAGCTTAGTAATTGAAGCATACTAGAGTACCGTTATCCGCGAATGTTATTATGAACTTTGATATTGTGCCGTTACGTTACATTAAAATCGTCGAGATACAACGTGGATCGTAAAAGTACAAAATTGATGCCGTTGATCTTTCCGCGAGGTTTGTATTTCTACTATAAATCGTATCGCCGTGATTCAAAACTGTTTATATCCGGTTGTTTCTTATCTGCGCCGTTTCTCATGATTAGACGATTGCGACACTTTTCTTCCTTTTGATGTAGCGCAACGAACGGCAGTGTCACATATCAGGAAACGATGGACCATGTGTCTGAACTTATCGTCTCGATTCTACGGGCATTTAGCCTGCTTTACGTGACTTCTTATTGCTTTTAATTGTTTTTCTATAATGTAATCAAAGATTTTTAAAATGTATTGCCATGTAAATAGCTCAAAGCCTATAAAACATATCACAGCATGTTTCTTTAAACGTCCGTGATGTGTGTACGGATATTGAAATCCTCCTTTTATCTTTCCTCATTTTCTAACGACCGGAAAGATTACAAGATATTCATATTGATTTACACAACTAATTACTTGTAATGTGATCTCTACAATGCAGTGCTCCAAAGTTTTAATTTTTTCTAATATTCTTTCATCGTCGAATATCTCAAAAATTAAAAAGTATCTGCATCTTGATCCTTCTGGACCCTCAAAACATTCATAATTATTGTCCTTTACCTGCTTCGGTGCTTCTTCCTTCTTAATATCCTGAGAATCCTGTTTTCTATCCGTTTTTCCTACGTAAGTAGATTGCGCATCCTTCTTGACATCCTCAATCTCGCTCAAGGAAATGTTCATGTCCGCCTCGTTTTCGCTACTTCCGGTGCTCGATTCTGTGCTGCAATCGGCAGGCTGGAATTTCATCGAGAATTTTCAATCGACTTTTCCGACGGCGCCTCAGAATATCGTCGTACTCATTCATATCTCGCGATGATGCATATTTTCACCGTTGTTTATCCGTTTTTCCCAAGCGATGCGCAATGCGCATTTGAAAAATTTTATCGCGCGTATTTTGCAGACCGGCGTCTCGCGGAAATAGATATAATAGTGATTATCAAATGCGAGAATGTGGTATTCTAAGTTTAACAGTAGAATATCAAACTAATATAGACATATAAATATTTAATTTAAATCGGTGACTTATCCGTACCGGAAAACGTCGATCGGGGAATCTTTTTTCGTATTATTTATAGTAATTGACATCACTAGTAATTTAATGCATTTAATGTTAAATGTTAACGCAACAAAATTGATAGTCGATTAAACCTTTGAAGATTGAACACTTAATGGCAATTTCCTTAATATTGCTGATATATTTATTTAATTGGTATTCAATGCTGGAAATCAGCGATGTCAAGCTATTTTTTCAGTTGCTCTGACTAAGCTAAAAATGGCTTAACAGACGATAGAAAATGAAGTCAAATACTATCTTAACAGTGAAATAAATCATACAAAATAGGGGAGTGCGATACGAACACTGCGAAATGCAAAATTTGAGAATATGTCGAAAGTACCACAAATTCAGTGAAAGTCATAAACGTTGCATATCGACGTGTCCTCGCAGTTTTACCTATCATCGACCACCACTCTTCGTACTGATTATTAACCCGCCTAATGGCGCCATAATAGAAATAACAACGATAAAACAGCGTTCCTGGAGCAACAATACGTGTCATTAATTATAAATTCCCTCGCGTGGCGTCTGCAGTGTCGGTGATATCGTAGGTTCAAAGGTCGCGTTACGTTATTGAAGTAACAACTACAAAGGTTACGCGTAAGCTTTTGGTCATTTACGTGTTTAAGCTGCGAACTGATGAAATTTCAAAGGACTATTCACTTTTAATAGAAATATCCTCGAAATTTCACATACATTGAAAACTTTGACTATAAAATCTTTATTCTACTTTACGTATAAAAATTGATCTCATCATCTGCTAATTTACATTTCCGCTTTCTAAAAGTCTTCGTAGAAAAACGAATAATATTTTCATTCGATAAATTTGCGTGCCAAGTCGGATGAATCATAGTTAATGTTACTTAACGAAACAAATGAACATGTAGAAGTGCTAGCGTGCACGTTGCATGCACAGAAGCAGAAAATCGTATGTGCAACGGCGGACTAAAAATAAAAATGAAGCGAATACCATATCGTTGAACGACAGGCTATCACCGTCCAACTGGAGAGGTCAAGCTACGGGTTTCCTTTACACACTTTCGCGCTCACGAATTCATTGTAAACACGAGAGAGCGATTGTCTTGATAAATAATACACTGGAAATGCATTTCAGGTCCGTTCATGTAATTGTAAGTGATCTCGAGTCGTCATTTCTCCTTTTTTTCTTTTTAAAACAAACACAAATACTTCATTCTTTGTGCTTGCATTTAGAATTTAAATACTTCATAATTTTCTTTCAACAAATTGTCAGACTTCATTTTTCTTTAGTTATATTTACTCACATTAAAATCCGGATCATCGATGCTGTCCTCCAAAGCAAGTCTTTCGATTTTCGATTGCAACATCTCGTTCTCCGACTCGTCGACGCTGGTCTCGTCGGTGCTAATTTCGGAGAACTTGCGCTTAGTGTCGGTGTGCATGGGACTTCCGGCGGACTCCGTGGTTGACTTTTCTTCCGGGGTTGCCGTCTACAGAAATTCTTCTCTGACAAACGCTCGTACAAGATTTTCGTAAACTTATATCTCTTTTATTAAATTGTCTGTTATTATTTTGAACGCCCAGTATCAACGACGTTAGACTTCAAAATCACCTTTTCTTTTCTTTTTAATTATAGAAGCTACCGTTGTTCTCATTATTGTTATTTTCAATTTGGGCTTTAACTTCTATGTGATTTCTAGTCCTCTATGGGATTTTTGCTAAGGATCTACAGTTTTAGGTGGGTTCTAAGCTGTTAATGATACGGTCACACAGTTTAGGAGAAAACTATAGTTTCACAGAGGATCAACATTCTTCGGTGAATTCTAAACCATCACATCTACAATACACGGACCAACAAGTTTTCTAAAATTACTAATAAAGACACACGAACTAACTGTTATCTTAAATTTTTCGCTTCGATCAATAATACGCCAAACACGTGTAATTTCAGTTGGTTTCCAATCCTTCGAGGATGTGATATATCGTGTAGAAAAGTTTTTCGATAATTGCATTTTCATTCGAGCCACTTTTTTATGATCATTTCCACTCACCGTTTCAAGATCAATGCCACCTATCCGAATCTTGGTCGGCGGTGGTGACGGTGAAGATTTCGAGGTGTCCAGGCAGGACAAAGTCGACAGGGTCAATCTGATAGATGTAATCAGGGCCTTCTTGGCCTCGATCATCGATAATCGCTTGTCCTACACCCATCACCGAGACTATTATTGTGCTAACTTTAATTACCTGTCTCAGGTTTGACCGAATTGTAAAGAGGGTAGTTGCTACTCTCCTTAAAGTACTAAATTCTATGAAAATTACCACGAAACATCCGTAACGTCTATCAAACTAATATGAACGAACTAAGTTTTTACATCTCTGTTAGTAATTCACGTTCACACATATTTAGAGAATTTTGCTAATTACTTCAAATACCAAGTCTACTTCTAAACATAAACGGAAGGGCGTTTTTTTTTTATTTATTCCTTTCAACGCTAATATAAAAGTACACTGATTTTTACCTTAGCACTGGTATATGTTTTACGCCTTATGCTCTTCACTGCTTTCAAATTCAAAGCCCTCAGCCGTCTACGTCCTTTTTGTACGAACTTTACCTACAATGTATCTCGAAAATGTCACAGGCGCGAAAAGAGATCGTTACAAGTAATATTACATGGGTATGGAATTACAATCGGTCGAAATGGCAAACGTAAAAATAAATTTCGTACCATTCCGCTCGGTTGAATCTGCGGAAAACCGAGGACGAAAGCGCCAACGTTAAGTCCTCCTCTGATAGCTCGCAATATTACCAACCCCGGCAAGAAGAAGATCCAAGGTAAAGGTCTCACGAGTTTCATTGTCCCGAACGACTTGCCATTTTCCTCTGCAATGATTAAACCATCAAAAATTATTTCCATTTATACCTTCCACCTTAATTTCCACCGGTTTTCTTTCCATTTTTCTCTCCTATTGTTCAACCATGTAATCGAAATGGTTAGGACATACCGGCGGCAATATCCTGGCAGGGTAAACTCCATTGCGCGGATTTCTCGACGACCCACAAAAACCGATCCACAAGTTTCAATATCGTCTGACCTACGGACGTTTGCGAGACCGTTATGATCACGGATTCTATCCATCCTTCTGTATCCTCGGAAGGCTTCGCAGATACCTGTAGGCAAAAGGGATTTTTAATTTCATCCGTGATTTTTGCGATAGAATGCAATGCTTTCGTACTCACGGCGACCGATGATCCTTCATTCTCCATGTTCATGAGTTAAATCTGAAAATGAAGTTGTAGGTTGTCAAAGGGTTACTGGAATTGCTGAATGAGTCCCTGTGGATTTTGGGATTTACGAGGGATGCTAAGTGAATTTGTAGGGATTTGAAATAAATTTGTTGAATTTTTTTTTAAATAAATACATTGGTACTTGTAGAATAATCGATTTTATTGTTTTGTGGGTGATGGTACTTATCAGTTATTTAATTTTCTTCACTTTGAATTTTGTAGAAAAGTTTCTATAATACTCTGTCAACGTTTCAATCGAAAATCTAGAAATATGCAAAAATTTTCAGCAATAAATACGTTGCAGTAGCCTTTGAAATAGCTGTTTCTATGACAAAAAAATGCAGAAATCTTTTCTCAACTTTTTTATACGAAGATTTCCATCGTTTTTGCCACTTGTAATATTTTTCATATAAAAGTAAAAACCACGTTAAATACAAAGTTCCGCGATTAATCATTCGAGCACTTTCTCCTCGTTATAATTTCGCAGTAATTGCATTTATCGCCCATGGTACTAAAATAACGATATTTTCGACTTTGTTCCTACTCAAGACAGTTCGTTGACGGGTGCACGTGAATAAAACTCTTTTTCCATTAAGTCGTAATGAATCAGTAACAAATAAACAATAAGAAAAGTGGCGATGATATTCGCTATCGAGAAGGCACGACCTCGTACTATCAGTCGGAACGCAGAAACTCCCATAACGGAGCATTCTCACCGCAAAACACAATATGCAGAATCCTGGCCTACGTGGTACACTTATTACAGATTGCATTGCATCCGAAGAAAATTGCACGTCTAAGAATCGCGACACGACACATTTGACATCGATATTATCAAAGTACAAGGAAAACCTGAATGCGATCACGACGAGAGACAAAGTCGCTAAGAAATTCGACGATTCTGAACAAATTAAAGAATCAATTTCACCCTTTCAATCAAACAACTAAATATAATTCTAATATACAATAAAATGCAATTAATTAAGTAATTAAATATAATTGTATTGATTTAAATCGAATGACTTTAATTAAATTAAATTAAATTTAATTAAATAAAAATTTAATTAAAAATTTAATTAAATTAAATAATTGTAATAATTCGCGAATTTTAGTCATTTCTGTTTCTAAGGAGTCAAACGTTACGCGAGCTGCAATTGTGAATTGATATTTAAACAATCTAGTGAGATAACGCAGCAATAATAAATGTTGTCGTTGTTAAGGTTGTTAAAATAACTTTTGCAATTTCCTGAGTCATTGCGATAATTGTACGTACATAGATTGAGAATTTGCCCCCCTACCGTTAAAGTCAGCCGTACCTCATAACACGAATTTGAAGGAGAAAGAAAAGAAGACAATGTTGACAAGAATGTTATTACATTTGCCTTAGCAGAGTAACTCGACAAATCATATTATTCTGTCATTCGTATTTCCGCTGTTGCAAAGTTCGCCTTACTTAATCGATAATTATATCTCGTTGCGTTCAAACGAGCGATCTATTGCAGAAATTTTGATAAAACATGTCCGACATTTGACTCGAACAATGAAAAGAAATCGAAACCGAGGAATACTTGTCATGAAAGAAATTTACCTTACGCAATTACGTGAAAGGAGAAAGAATATTTGCAATCCTTTCGGTTATCCAACCGATGAAGTTTTCTATTCATTCGTAAAACTCTAGAGGAATATAATTAGAGAAGGTTAAGTCTAATTTTAGAGTAATCGGCAACAAGGAAGATAATTTATTATCCAGTTAATGTAAATTATATCTTTCAATTTCCAAGTTCAGTGGCATTAATCAAGTTCGTGCGTAAACCGCATGGAGATACGATGCAAGAGCGAAGTGGAGTTTTTCACTTATTTCCCGAGAAACAATGAAGGAAGAGAGAGAAAGAGAGAGATTCTGCACGGTTTTATGTATTTTCACATTCACGATGAGTAATTTGTTACGAAGATTACGCGGGACAGCCTGTAATGCTTTCAAATACCACCGGCGGATAAATAAAGTTTACATAACATTTTCGAGTTGTGAAACAAACGACAAAGTCGCGTGCTAAATGATAATGAGGACTTAGCAACAATGCGTCTAGTCGCCGTCTAATTTGCCTATGATCTTACTCATTTGCTCGGTATCGTCGGTTTATCGTCGTCGCAATGCTCGTTTTTTTGCCTTTTATCGTGTTTTCTTTTAATTTACATGGCGGGTCCTGTTGACCGTCAAATCTTATATCTCCTATCGGTATTCGAGAAAAAAAAAATAAATCAAAGTGATTCCAGTGGCGAATTCGAAAATGCGAATTATGATGCCCGGCGAATCGCGTTGTCATTCGTTTTATTTCTGTTCTTTTTTTTCGTTTACGACGAAAAAGAAAGTCGTCGGTACCTTGAGGGAAAAACGCTTAAAGCTTGTTTATTGCGTGAGCGGACAGAAGTATTGTCTTTTCTTTTCGCATTTGGAAAGTAAATAGAGAGAATATAGAATTAAAAAGATTCGTGAGAAAACGATCTCTCGACAAATGAAATTGAGATAACATTGTTTCAGCGAAATATCTTAATATGAGGTTTGTAGAATTCCAAATTTGCGATATATTTGCCGAATTTTGTGTGGTACGCGAATTTTTCTTTCATAAATTTCGATAAATCCCAGTTGAAATATTTTCGGCTCTCTATGAGTTGAATTACAGTTGAGATTAAAAGTAGAGGTCGAAAATTTACAATTTCTGTCTTCTGCTGCTCGAACTCGAAAACTATGTAGGCTCTTTTCACTTTAAACATGTTGCATTACATCGTTTAATAAGCGCAATTAATATTAATTTTAACATTTGAACAATATGAAGAGAAATAGTAGAAATATAATTATTGGGGCTACAGATTCGTATCAAAATATAGCAGAACTCACCAACCACGATTCACGTAGCAGTGCCGACGACTGGTATTATTTGTGATCGACTGAAGTTGAGGACACGAGTTCAATGCGGCATAGTTTTTCTGTTGTTGGGTCGAAAAGGCTGTATTTTAGTTGAACGGTAGTCGCGAATGTTATGAAGGAACGCGGATTCGTTACGTTTAAAATCCTAATACATTCATGATCGACAATGAAACAAAAATTATTAGATATTCCTGCACGAAATTAATTCAAATTCGTAATCTCTCCTAACACTGCTCGTTCGCGAGCATTTGCAAAATTATTTTACAACATCGTTGAAAATTTATCTACATTATTACTATATTGTAAAAAAATCTCTAAGAATCACGAACTTATTACCTACCACTATAAGGAGTTCCTTAATACTAGTTTTCTAGAGAACCCTTACAAGCGCGGTATTCCTACCGCGATACCATTATAACTAAATCGCATCACCTATCCATCCTGCATGCCACAAAGCAACACGACGTCCATCCGAACCGGAGTGTCAGAGGAGAAATAGAGAGAGAAAGAGACCGCAGAGAGGCCAGAATTACAAAGAAAAAGAGTACCATTACATAACATCCTCGCAGAAGCGTTCTCCGCTACCACTGGCATCGCGGTCCGCCGCAAGGAACGTTAAATAAAGTAGGAAAATTGTATGCTCGCCTCCCTTCGATAGGCAAAGACCCTCTTCTCTTTCTCTCGTTTCCTTCCATCTCCACGATTCTCTCTCACCTGCTTAGAAAAAACGACGCTTCGAGTGCCGGCAAGCGGCGGCCGTTTCTTTCGAGGAGATCCCTCCTGATCCCTCGTTCGATCCTCCCGCAGACCGGCTCCTCGTTGAGGCTCTTCAAGGCTGTGCGTCTCTTCCTGAACGACGTTAAAAGATGATAATCCCGTGGTAGCCGAAACGTGCACGAGCAGACTGCCGAGGTTCTCGACTGCGGGATGTTAGAGCGACTGGAAGAGGAGAAACGGCAGTCCGCGAACCTTTGCCCGATGCCGTATCTCTCCTTGGTCTCTCGGTAGGCACGCACGTTCACGGCCATCGAGCGAGTCTCCTTCTGCCGGAATGCCGGCATGTCGGTTTTGTTCCCTCTAGATTGCATTTTAGGGAATGATGGTAATTATCGAAGGACAGGGACGTAAAAACATCTTTAATTACTTGCGAGCTGTTTCGCCTGTTTGGCTTATGTTCTAGCTGTTGACCTGTACAATTTGTGTGACCTTGGTGATTGGTACCGGTACTGACTCTGAGTTTCGTACAAGTAAAATGAGTACGGTGGTTCGGTATTCTTCGATGATGCATGATTCAATTTTCAAGGAGGTTTCGTTAATAATATTATGAGATATGGAATTGTTTTTTATTCCCTGCTATCAGCGATCGTTTTTCTATATCCTACGTTTAATAGCAGATATTATGTGCCGGGTATGACACACAGTGATAGCGCGAACCCCTTTTCTGTGATACTGAAATCGAGTCTCCTTCCATATTCGATTTTATGCAGTGAAAGTATTTGTTTTTGCTACGCTCGGTATGTAAGTTTTTTCAGATGACCTGTTTCGCTTGTATGAGTGGTAGCAATGAAATTAAAGATACCCAATGCCGTCTCGCAGACCGTGTATTTTTGTAAATTTAATACGAACGATAATATCTTACATAAGACTCATTATAAATACCGAATTTATTGGTCACGAAATCGTAAGTTCCTCGAAGAGAAAATTCTCAATAGCGTCGTAGGATAAGAAATATTGTCGAGAATTAAATTCTGTTAAACGTTTATTTCGTCACCATTAAAAGTAAAATTTCGAAGCACATTTGCGCAATGATCTCGCTGTATACGCACATATAGAACAATGAACGTAGCTCAAGCCAAAAACTGTATTCTTCGATTTTTTTTTTTTTTTAAAGACGTACATAATGCGAATTATCATCTAATTAGACAATATTAACGATAATCGACGTTTTCTTAAAGTTATTCCAATTCTTAAGAACCTAAAATCGATATATGACTTCACCTTTTAATTAAACCGATAATTGTAAAACACATGTACTACCGTCTCATGCACACAAGTACGTAATCGGCTGTAAAAGTCGTTTACATACTGGAAACTCACACTCGTTGTCTCTCATTCGCCGATCTTACAATTTTACAAATTTCCAAAAGCGAAGCGCCTCCCGTAGTTGTCACGTAAATCTCGCTGTATTCGAAGACGCACACTTTGCATTTGTTCTAATAATTTGTGTTTTCTCTGTAATCTCAAGTTCACCGTTGTTTAAGGCCATTCTTATTCTGAAAGACGGATCATGGAAATGCGAAGATAATTTTATAACCATTGGCTCGTACACGCTCATGGAAAACCGACCAACCGTAGATAAACGAGTACCGATCAAAATCCAAAATCCGCCAACTATCTTTCGCATCTCCAAAATTCAAAATAGGGTACAGAAGCGAATCATCCTTTTTTTTTAATACTCTGTTTTCGAGAAACATACATCATTCGGGTTCTCGTAGTCGAGTTGATAACGACTAAATTCTAAAGTACGATCACGCCTATAGATTTACAGTTATACAATAAGTTTCGTTATCTACATTGAAAAAAGATGGAATATGTAAATTCAAATTTAAACATGTGTTAATATTGTTTTCACGATACGCCGCGCATTTACCGCACAATTGAATTATCGGTCGGTGCGAAACAATGCCTGCACTTTTCACTTTGCACAAATTGCACACAGATAAATGGCTTGAATGAGTCGATCTGCACTCGGCTATGTGTTGATAAATCTACATCCGACATAACTATAACGAGGAATGAACAGACAAACCAATGGGAATTCGATGATTCATTATTAATAAAAACAGTGCATTTACAAACAAAAACACTCACACATTAATGAAAGTATTTAACATAATTTCCTGTATAACAGTCTTAGATCCAGATACTTTCGTGAAATATCTGCATCCATAGGTTTTTCTTTATCTTTTGAGACTTATCGATGTTCAAAGTTCTACCGTTATTGTAATACAATAAAGAACTATGACAATATGTAAATAGGTAATTCTGCATTTCTCTTAATTATTACTTGTTGTAGAGTGCAAGTTATTCAAGTGCACTATTCACCATATGTCTATCCTAATCACGTGCGAATCTCAATGAGCTTGGTGAACCTCATAAAAAAACGAATGCGCAAATGCTTAAACAGCTATACAATGTAGCTTATTGATTATGCAAGGAGTACTTGTACTGGCTCACAGACATGATCAACTGAAACGCACTTGGATAATTTGCCGCTGATTTTCCTGTTCAAGTTACGATCGTACCAAAATGAAATTAATATTCTTCTTCATCGTCAGGCGCAAGCCCATCTCCTTCCAGTTCTTCCGGTGGCGCAAAGCCGTCCTAACAGAAGAATTATGTCTTTTTTTTATTGCTTAAAAAGACAAAATCATTTATTTGTACACAGAAAATATAAAATAATTACCTCTGTTGCATAAAGGACTTCTAAAATTTTCTGTACTATGGGCGGAGGATCTCCGTTATCACAATCTTGGCACATAACTTCAATATCGCGTAATTTTCCGAAATAAAAATCTCTTTCCTTCTCCAAACCCTCGAGTGTCATTTTCAGCTCCATTAACTAAAATAAATCGATATCTCATATTAATGAGTATAAGAATATATTACTGATGATTAAAAAATAAAAATACGTATCACTATTTTCGTACCTGGGCGCTTAATTCTTCAACTTTTCCTGTTTCACCGCGATTCCCAACTGCCGGTGTTGGTTTTGTTTGCGGGCGGAATTGTGGAGCTTTGTTAACTAGATTTGAAAAATTTGAAATATTATTCCAAATGCTTTCCGCGGAAGGTTTGCAATTGTTATCACTGATGCAAGATATATGTTTACCATATATATACATACACACATTAATTGTAGAGCCCACAAAACGATAAAAATACTTTTTAAAGTAACGAATCTACTTAAATGTACGAAATATAAAGTACATAAATGTAATATGCAAGCGCAATAGTACATGCAATATAGTACGACATAAAAATCTAAGTGGCATGCATCAATATGGTGATACACAAATTCCTTTAAACAGGGAGTACGACAAATGTATAATTTCAATAACTTAATTAGAATTCGAAATATTGAAACAAAAAATAATAATCTTAAGAGAAACTTCCACATATCTTCTGAGTAGTTACTACAGCTCATGCAACATAGAATTACGAAAATGGATATTATATCACACAATTCAAAAATAATAAGACATCTGCCGAATATTTTAAGCACTTAAATCAAAGAAGAAAACCCATCAATTGCAGAAATGTTATAATAGGGTTTTTGTAATATATTTCTACATCGATAATGATAATGAAATGAGAAGATGATTATAAGAATGTCAGTGGTCTTAAACATATATCAAATAAGACTGTAATTTTACTAGGATGAGTTTGGGTATCCTCCTTTAAACTTCTAAGTGATAAAAACAAAAAGAAATAAGGGAAACGAGCATAAAAATATAAAAAAAAGTAATTACTAGATTTGTTTATAGTCTTGGTACTAGCAGCATGTACAGGAGATGGAGATCCCTCACCTAAAGTGAAATTTTATTTCACATTATTAGGACACACAGGCCCATTATTTCGACAGAATCAGAGTTCATAAAAACATACTCTATTAGAATACAGCATAGTTCTTACTGTATAAGTAAGATTTTTCTTTTGAATCATACAGTACAATTAAATTTTTATAATTAATGTTGAATCAGAAAAAAATAAATGCTGATGGATTAAATATGTTATATATTTTTTGGTAGTCTTGTAATATGTTTAGTGATGAAATTTTAAACTGCATATTAGAAAAAAAATATGGGATAATGTACCAGTACGAGCGGCAGGTTTAGCTGAAATTACTTCACGCAGTGTAGTGCGTTTCATATTAGTGCCATGCGGTGCATTACTTCCACCACTACCCATAGGTTCTCCTCCTCGAATAGCAAGCGCATCGTATGGCTCTGTTCTTGAATAATTTGCATCAAAGAATTTCTTGAACCATTGCAAAAATTCAAAATTGTCTTGGAACCTGCCTTTCACCAGCTTATCAATTGGTACAATCTGCAAATGATTAGCAGAAGGCATGTGGAACAAAAGAAAATAAAAAAGTAAAAATTAATGTACAAGTATAACTGAACGTCTTTTTAAAGGGAGCCACAATGTAGTTATTATCTGCTGTTTTAAGTGATTATCTTGATTAATAATATTTTTGGTTACGTATTAAAGCATTTCACGATGACAGAGTTAAAAAGATGTTTTTGAAACAAATAAAATGTTCGAAGTTTAATTCCTGAGGAGTAATAAATATATTGACAAAATGTTATATTTTGACACCAATAATTATAGCATATTTAATTTTTGATTCAGTTAATATATCTTATGTTTTCATGTGATACAGTAAAGAGTATAAGTATTATTAATCCTAGTTTACATAAAATTTAATAAAATCACTCGTATGAAATAAATATTTCGTAAAGGTCAAATAAATCCAGTCTTCCTATGCCCCTAAGACAATCTCTTACCCCCTACTTGGGTGTATTTATAGACTGTTAAAAATAACAAACAGTCATGAAACCTTTCTAACACTATAGTAAATCAGTGCCTTAGATAGCATTTATAAATTAAACCGTTTATATAGAGCTATAAATGCTATATACAATATTTATGATTGTGCGAAATATGAATATGATCTATCGCAAAAGAGCTATTCAATATTTAACAAGGGTGAAGGGAAATGAAAACTAAAAATTAAAATATATTGTACTATGAATGGGAGCACTTTTGCAGTAATAAATTTTTATGAACATTGACCCATTTGCATCAGTATGCGGAATAATATGCACACTGCGTTATTAGCTTATCACCATCCGCGGAATATTCTGTTCTCTACAACTTTGAAATTATTTTGCGCGGAAATGCACGGCACTGCGGGTCGTCTGCCGTGTTTAGAGGTCTGATGCAAATGAATTAAACTGAGGGAAGATGTGCTCTAATAAGATTTGGAGTTGTGTAACTGTACATTTATGTGTCTAAATTTGCAGAAGCAAAATGAACAGTGCTCTCTACTTTACCACAGTAGAAGCTGTAACTTAAATAATGAAATTTCAATCTGCTACCCATCAAAGTATCTAGCATAAATTGCCATGAAATTTTGAAGTGCTATAATGCACAGCCAAATTAACCATTTATGCAGCATGGTGTAATCAAACAATCTTCAAGATTGAATAAACAATGAGAACCACATGCACAAAGCAACAGCAAAAAGATGATATTATATAGCTATACCCTGCTGTTGGCGAGGGACAATATTACGCTGTTGCGTATGTTTTTGCTGCATTTGTGGTTGCTTTGATTGAGGTGGCAAAGGTACCAACTGGGGATTCGACAAATTATGTGTTCCATCAACACCAGAACCCAGTGGTATACAGCCACGTGCTTCGTAAGCATCATATTCGCGGCCATCATAATTTGCATCAAAGAACTTCTTGAACCATTGCAGAAACTCAAAATTATCTTGAAAACGGCCTTTTACCAATTTGTCCACAGGTATTACCTGAACCATTCCCATAATAATATAATTAAAACTTTGAATATGTTATATTTCAAAAAATCTTATTATATCCAGCGCCATGATTTCAAGTACCATAAAGGTACAGAACTGTCTTACTATTCCTCTTACCTTTACATTTTTCTTTTATTCCACTACAGCATCTTTTAAACTTTGATTATCATTACATATACGACATATAAGATTTTATTAAAACTAACCGAGAATACTGATTCTATCAATATTCTATTAGTAATGTTCTACTAATATTTTTTTTATAAAATAGAGTTTTATTTTATAAAGGTAACAGAGAATTTTCCAAAGAAGAATGAATATTTCTATCAATTTTCATGTACTTTGGGGGAAAAAAAAGTACAATATGTTGATTGCAAAAATCATGTATATCCTTTACATTATGAGCACTGTTATCCCGCTTTAATCATTGTGACTTGTTAATTGGGGTAACTTTTAAAATTTCCCTCTCATTCCCTGATATTCCTTTGCTTACCTTATCTACATTCATCTTTTTGAATCCACCTTGGAGAATTTTGAAATTCTGTATATATTCATGCTCCAGGTTAGTCTTGAATTTCACTCTTTTTACTGGTACACTGCCAGGAAAGAGCATATCCATAAACTGGCAATAAACTGCACCGGTACATAGTTCCTCGATCTTGGTAAACGAGGACTGTAGACAGTCGTTTACCCATGCCAACATATCATGGCGACTCAAATTCTCGGTAGTTACATTTGTCGCATAAACATTAACAGCCATATTGTTAGATTCTGTTTTACTACTATCTGGAACATAACGATATCATAATTAAGTAACCCTCAGTTACATTAAATGAGTCCTCAGTGTCTTTCTGTGGTGTAGGTGTATTATATGTACAAACAGATTCAAAGATCCATTATAAGTACAGTGGCTCAGAATACCGAATTTATCGATTATTTTTAAATAGCTACGGGATTTCTTCTTTCGTTTGACTCTTAAAGAGTCTCAAAGGAAATAACGTTCCATGCACTTTTTTTGGTATGAAACACTCTCGCCGTCGACATATTCGGGATTCTTTATTAAACGTGCCACGACTTCAATGTACTGGCTATTTCTTCGAAGGATATCAGTAGCAGTCGTGTAATGTTATAAAATTATTCTACGATATTCCTTAAATCAGTTTGAGCCTGAAATGATCTATGCAATAACTTACCGATTACCACGGAAACACCGTACACTAATCGGGAGTGGTTCCCGCACGCAGATGACAAATGTGCACTAGATCATTCAAACGCGCACGCAACGGAAACTCCTAACGGTTTCTCCGGCAATGATTGGATGGTGTCTATATGCCGCACTAAATTCAATCGAAATATTTTTTAATCTTACGAGTATTTATCTCTCATATTTCCACTATGGATATACAGTATACATGCGCAAATCGGCCTCGGTATCTCGTTGAACGCGTAGCAACGAGAATTTCACGCGACTGTCAAAGAAATTAACAAACGAACACAACGACACTCTAGAGACTTCGGCCCCGGCATGAGAGTTCGTTGCTCCAAGATTCAGACGTTCAAAACTGCGAAGAATTTGTGATATTTGTGAACGAAGATGATGAAATGCTTAATCTTACTCCACAGGACGAATTTTATGTCTCAATGTGTTGTACGCCAATCGTGATGGAATTCTTGGACAAAATGATTGAAACAGGTACTACTGCAAAATTCACTATTCGCAGTTTGCAAAATGTTCCCGCCATCGTACGATGTCGGAACCATTTTTCCTATATTCCCTTGAGATTACATTATATCTAATATCGTATATAACATTAGGTTAAATGACAAATTAAAACAATCTTTTTTTTTACACAGATAAACTTTTATTTTTTCATTCAAACAAACTATAATACAGTAATTTCAATTTTTCCATTTAACGGATGGCAAACGTAGAGCACTTTCTGCGTAGAAATATTCTTCTGATTGTTCTTGCAGTTTGGTTTTGTATTGCATCAATGCAGTACGATCAGCTTGTTGTACAAGAATCTGTACAACACAATTTCACTTTCTTTCATGGATTTCAAATAATGATATACATTGACATGTGTACTTACGTCAATAGCTATTCTAAAACAATGTAGAGTTTTTGCTAGTTCCAATCGATTTTCAATATTGTCGACGTATTTTAAATATTTTTCGAGAAGGTTCAGTGGTGCATTATTTGTATGTAATATTTTTATTATGTCTTCAATCGGCAGATGAATTTGTAATTTCTTATTACCTAGCCATCCCTGATAAGTAGGGAATTTTAAAAAGTTTTTATTTTATACAAAGTACGAATGAGAAATGTGCAATAATACCTTCGCTAAAAGCAGAGCATCTATACCGTCCCAGTCTCCAATAGAGGCTTTATCTTCTAACATAACTCTTTGGTATTGTCCAGGAGAAATATCATGTTCTTCAGAGAGTATTACAGGGGATATTAAAGTTCCCTCTTGCATATTACGTTGCCCTTTGCATGCATATCTTAAGCATTCAAGGGCAGAAGAATTTAATTCCAATTCGTCTGTGTCTTTGATTCTTTTTACTGCCAGTTGCATTTCTAACATAACATATTTTTATACAGGGTGCGGAGGAATAATATGTGCAAACGGGCACGAGATGATTCCTTATGAAAAATAAAACAAAATGTAGAATACAATTTTTTCACTTAAGACTTAGTCTTCCAGAAAATTGACTTCTGTATTTTGTTCTTATTTTTTCATAAGGAATCACGTCGTTCCCGCTTGTACATGTTATTCCGCTGCACCTTGTATGATTGAAGCAATTGTATGGTATTAGTAATAATAAATATTAAGAGAATTCCATTGATTTACCAAGTAATTTCACATAAGACAGAACGAATAAAGTTTCTTTACAATCAGCCAAAGTCAAAAATTGCGTTTTGTAGCAGTTTTTAAGTTTCTGCAGTAATCTTTCAGGATCTTTAGTATTTTTTATGATAATATGTAAACTTTTCATCTGTAACAAAGTACAATGAGTATAGTACTTCTGTTTGTGCAATTAAAAATTCCATACTTTACTGAAAACTTACAGCAGCATCTATCGATTGTCCTAACATCCTGTAAATCATGAATAATTGAAAAAACAGATATATAGACAAAGAAATAAAAAGAATATCAATACCTACGCTAAAATATCAGTAATGTCATTTATCTGTAATTTTATGGAAAGGTAATGTATGTACACATTAACTGCGTCTGGTCTCTCTGATAATATTCTTTGAACCAAGGATCTGTTGAGAGTTTTTGTAAGAAACAGGATGATCTGAAAGGTTAATTTACAGCATTAAATTTGGAATTGATATTAGGGATCGAATGTTTTTCAATATTATTTCAGGAATATGTTATAAATAATTACTATCAGAATTGCATTTCCATCTCCACTTATAATAGCAGCATCTAATAAGGCAGTTTTACTGACAAGTGTTTTGTATTGTTCCAAGGAATATGGTTGGCCCAATAATATCTTTCTTAGAGTAATATCAGGTTGTGCAACAGCTGTTTCTGTATGTAGCTTCTGTAATTTGTCTGCTGCCAAGACTGAAAAAGAGCTAGCGTCGTCTCGAGTTTTTCATATCTCAGTTAATAGATATTTCTTACAAGTGAACAATGTATCATTCAAAAATTACAAAGCACTTTCACATAATTAATATACCAGTCATTGCATAAGTTTATTGACATACTGCATGAAAGTGTTTTTTCCGATATAATCGATAGCATTGGTTTCAAGGATTTATAATCATCTCCAGTCCTCAGAGATCCTTCTGAACCCGAGGTATTTGAAATACCAGCCCGTAATTTGTCCGTATCGTTCTTTGATACTCCAAACAGCTGATCCACCTATGCAAAATTCTTTAATCTACCTAACATTCTATATTAATTTGTCAGGCAATATTTTACTGTATCATTAATAGAATAAATATCAGCACTCAACCTCATTATTCTCAAAAGAGAAAGATCGTTTCTCACAGCCGTTCCAATAATCATCATCATCTTTAGCAGAACTCATTTTTATATTCTCTTAAAAGCAATAGCAGTCAATTATACTCTCATAATAGGAGGATCTAATATACTAGCATTATTGTAATTCGGTAGTCTTACAGAGCAGATGTGCAAAATTGTATGAAAACAGACATTACTATCGGCTAACCCGAGTATGACGTAAACAAACTCGGGTCGCACAGGCGTACATAGCCGACGACGAGGCTTCCTTTCCGAACGAGGTCGGTCATGAGCTCGCGCGTCAGTCTTGTGTTGAAGCTTGTCGAGGTGACATCGTGAGTGCGTTACTCTGTTGTTTCAGAGGTTTCCTGTGCTTGTGTTTCGTAGTTCAGTGCTTCAAGACCAACTGTAGTTCATAGTTTATCGTCTTATAGGTATGTTCACTAACGTATAATTGTTTATCGATAAATATGCGATCCTTATTTACAGTCAATGTTAATTCTCTGCAGCATCGATCTTCGATCAGTTGCTCGAAACATTTTTGACACTTGTTGATAGGATGTTTGATAGAAATTTAGTAAGGCGTAGTTGCTAATATATTAACTGCTCAAGGACATAAGCTGAATTAATTCGTTCTACGCAATATATTTTTGGCAGACAATTAAAAAATAATTTGGCCATTAAGCTGTTAAGAAAATTGTAGAAGATAGGGATTTATTGATTGTTGATATTAATTATTGTTAGTAATGATTTAATTTATTGTTATTTCTCCTTGCTGAAAATATAACAACGTGTAATACTATTGAAGGCTTTAATCAAAACAAAATTTCGTGTAGGAATACGCCACCAGCCGCGATCGGCAGAGTAGTAAACATTATTCTGTTTTTGTATCTTTGACCTAGACTGAAATGACTGAACGGTCGTTTAATCTGTGCTACGTTTATTAGAAACCTCTCAAAAGTAATTGAAACCGTCGAACTTCAGCCCATTATATTAAAGTTCATATTTCTATTCTTATTGCCATCATAACACACCATGGTTATGAACCAACAGTTTTTAAATTGGTTTTAACACTAGATCTACTGGCGTTCATTCCATTACGTTTAAATATATTTAATAAGTACGTTGGAAAAACAGGAATGAAGTGGTAAAAACAATTATCAATGCAGTAATTTATATTTTATCAGATAGACGTGTAATATTCACTGTATGGTTTCCCTGTAAATTTAGAAAATTTTTATAAAAAATTAGAAACCATCATTTTGACCGCGCTTAATGCCTAATATGTTAAAAATTATTTTCAATTTCGTAAAGCAACAATTCAGTAGATTTTTTTAACTTTGTAGTTCTTCTAATACACGTACCGTTTCTTTTTTGTTTCAGACATGGCAGTTAAAATAAAAAAAAAGAGTAGTAACATGCAGAAAAATAATAGTAGCGTTCCTCACGAAACAGAATTGCCATCAGCGGGGAGTGGGTAAGTGAATAGTCACCATACAACATACGATCTATTTATTATTTACAACAACGTACCAATATTACGCAAAATGTACCACATCGCGTTTTATTTCGAATCACTTATCACACTGTTTACAAAAAGTATGCACATTCGCACGTCACAAGTTCAGCTCGATATATGTGTATATATATATAGACTGCATTTAGAACTCGTTCTCAGTGTTTTACGAAATTTCGTATTTCCGGGCGGAAGAGAGTACGAAAGGAATTTATAAAGTACGACAGCCTTCGTGAAAATGAGTTCTCGAATGCAATGTTTTGTGTTTCGCGATTTTAGAAACTTATTTCACCAAGCTATTCACGGCAACTGGATCCCTAATTGTATCCATAATTCCATTTTATGTCTGGTTGTATTCTGTCGGTGCAGAGGCTCGTCGAGGTCTCAAGGTATCCCTAAGAGCTTCGGTAGAAAAGTAATTAACCTTGTTATTTAGCTTATTTCGTATTTGCAACTGAAATCGTCGTCGTCACATTTATAGCAAAGGAATTTCTATAAGTTGTAGAATTAATTGAATCAATCCAGATGCATAATTTTACGGCATTTAAAGGAGAATCTGGAATAATAATAATGAACTACCTATTTAAAATAGTAGGTTCCAGAAGAATGAAGTATAAAACAGTTGAATCGGAAAAAGAATTCTTAGGAATTCTTTTTTAATCAAGTCAGTAACCGCGGATGCAGAAATATCAAATTACTGTAATTTAAGTTACGTAATTTCATCGCGCGAGTATATCGAATTTCTCAACTTTGTTATCTCGTTTTCCATTCAGTAATAATTATGAGAGTGCATTCACTGTGATCATAGTCTGTAACAGACCGAAGCTTTTATGGATATTATAATTCGTCTCAAAGTCATTTTTTTTGAACGACCTTGCAAGAACGATCACGAAGAGTTTATTATGGGGTAAATCTTTTTAATCATTATTGAGCGTGACAAACGTGCGTGCAAAATGTCTTCATATAATCGAAAAGACGATAATTCCACTTGAAAAATAGGCTGTAAATACGGAATCAAATTAATTTGAAGCTCTGCTGTTGGGTAAATTGACCATCGATATTAGAATTACAGGCAAAATCGAATTATCTTAGTGCTCTTCTGCTAGAAAAATCTTCATCACTAGAACTATATGTATAATGAAATTATTTCAGTGCTCTGCTGCTGAGAAAATTCAGCTCCAATATTATTGTTACATTTAGAATAAAATTATTACAGGAGTCTGCTGTTGCAAAATTCTACTTTAACTATTAGAATTATACATAGAATAAAATTACTGAAAGTCTCTGCTTTTGAGAAAATTGATCCCCAGTATTATTATCATGTTTAGACCAAAATTATTTCAGTGCTCAACTATTGGAGAAGCTACCTTCACTGTTATTATTATGTGTACAACAAAATTATTTCAGGCTCTTGCTGTTACAAAAACTAGCTTTCAATATTCGATCTCTACATTTACAATTCCTGAAAAAAAAGATACATCCTAAATTAAAGATCCGGCTTAGATTTACCATCGTAATAAGCAAGAAAATCTATGAACGAAAGCATTTCGTTGCGTCAAACAATAACTTAAGACTCCATGACCTCTAGATACTCCTTAGCCGCGTCCTTCGTTCCACGACTGACAACATTCCCCAAACCTTGCAAATTTTGCTTCTCACGTAAAAGTATCATCTTTCCAAATACAGTGACAATTTTAAGACACCTCGTACATTTGCACGAAGCAAGTACGTAGTATATTTATTCGCATCTGTATTGCCGTTTATGAGAGCCTGTAAATTCTTTGCGAACACGTATTAAGAGACTCACCACGTTCAATGTAACACCCAAAAAGAAAAGAAAAACATTACATCGTCTTAGAATCATATTCTTCCGTATTATAAAGGAGATCGTCCTGAATTTAACATCTTTCACGGACGAACGAGGACAGAATTACCATAAAGACAAAGTTCACTTCGAAGTGTTTTTCAGAGTCTGCTTAAAAGGAGCAAGTTTTCGTTTCTCGGGGGAAATCAGTTGACATTGCGAGTTCTAGTAGTTTGAAACGTTTACAAACAAATAACAGTCACAGGGTGTGGTCGCTTTCGTACACTCTTGGTTTTGGATAAATTGAACAATACGAAGGTTGAAATACATTTGACCGTTCAGTTACGGTGTTTTTCAAGCGGGGGCAAACCTTTGTAAATAGCACAGTGTCATAATTTGACTATTATATTATATAACAATGTCAAAATATATGATTAAATTATATATCAATTAAGACTTTCAAATAACACATACAAACTTCAATATTTTTCTTCATCCGTCTGCATAGGATGCCATAGAGTCCCATGAAACACTATTTTGGAAATGTTAATCATTAGTTTTCTAGAATTTCAAACCATAGAGATTATATGCGCCGGTAATTGTGCAATGATAATGGTATTAGTCCGATTTTTTACAATTAATCACTTTTATAATTACCGGAGCATAAACATAAAATAGAAAATTTCGTCCAAGTTAACTGTAAAGGGATTTGAAATTCAGATTCCTTTACTTGAGACTTTTAGATCGTCATCCCATAATTCTTATAACTCAGATGTATACATATGATGATCCAAGTTACAGCAATTCGAGTTACATTGAGAAAATAATCATAAAACAAGAAGTTAATGAATATGTTTGGACGCACATATAAGACTAACTAATTAATCGTAATTCCACCGATCTTTCAATCAATTCCACGTGTCTTCAGAGTCCCATCGTTACAGTAGTGTTCCTTGTCCCATCGAACATAGAACACACATATATTATTATAAGCTACACTGTATAATACTCCGTATTACGTTGTTGCATTTTGGGAATTCATATCGAGGCCTCGCAAGTCTTAATACTGAAATAATACTTGAACTTTGCCCTCGCGCATGACTCACGAAGTTTCGAATTGATTCAGCCATCGGCTAAATTGTACAAGAACAAAGAAAAATTCAAACATTCCGGTAATATGGAATAAAATGTTCGGTACCAAGCCATTCTTCGGTACGATAAAATGAAATCGGCCATTGCTCGTACAACGTATCCCGATTTATTGGATTTGTAAAACTTTTAAAACCTTGCTGAACACGAAGTACTGCTTTTGGAATACGAAAATTTTACAGCTAGTTTCGTCAACTGCGCCATAAACTCTCGACGAATAAGATATTCTAAAATATTCCACGCGGCCTTAACGAATGGACGAGGAGTTCGTCTTCGGCCACTAAAATCTCGCCCGCGAGAAAGAAACATATCTAAAATCGGTACATCTTCTCGCTTTCATATTTTCACCCCCGTAACATACACGATGCGTGATTCGATATTTTAGAACAACTTTGATTGTTTTCCATCTGGCCGACATTAGTTTTTTCGTTGAATACGTTTAGAGTTTTTTTTAAATAAGGAAGAGTTTGCAATAGGATTCCATATAATCAAAATTGAAAAGAAAATTGTGAGATTTTTCTCTTTCGAATTTTTGAATTAAGAAAAATTTGAGATAAGATAGAAGGATAAAAGGTAAAAATAGTTGTATATTTAGTAATACTTTACTTATTGTAGACTAGTGTTTTAATTTCGAATATATAAACAAATTAGTGAGTCTTATGTTACCGTCGACCTTCACGGTATTCAACGTGTTAAGTTTGCTAATTTTTAAACAAATTATCCCGAAATGTCTCTTTCTGATGTAAATTCTTTTACAAATCACGCATAGTACGTATCGAAAAAGTATGATAACGATTCGGCAGATGGAAAATAATTCTTTATCACACGCACATACGTAGAGACGACTGACATGGGCAGCCGAAAGGGTGGACGGATGGCTGCCGTGATACGAGATGTTTCGTATTTAAGTTAAGAACGAGTCTGGACGATTTTTGCCCTCTGATTATAACTCGAACCCTGCCTCACCATAAATGTTTGATTGCACCGACCGAAAACACCGCAAGTTGCATAGATTTAGCAATTCGGAAATCACGATCCACGATTCGCTCGAACGTACGAATCCATTTCGTTTGAATTGACCTTAGGTCGTTCGGAGTGCGAGTAGAGATTACGTGGATTAAGTGCTACTTTCACGTCGTATTTTGATTGTATTCATGATTTTATTCTATTTTGCACAAATCTTTAGACGTAGTATTTTCAATTAAATTACACACCCATTATGGTATCCATTATTTTTCCTCTTATTTTTATTGTAATCATAGATTCGCTCGCTATCAGCGAGGGAAGGTGCAAAGTAGAATAAAACATCGTGTATGATCGAGATACAGTACACCATTAAATAGTTCACTTTTCATTCTAGTTGACAATCATTAAGACCAACACCGTACAATTTTAATTGACTCAGTAAGTTCTAATATGAATTTTTCAAATAGCAAATAAATCCAAGTTCATCCGCCAAAATAAATTGTACTACATCCGCGTGAAAAAAATGCCATACGAATATAACGACGCTATTGTCGGATCGTGAAATTCCTTCGACGTTAGAATAGTTCTGTTCAATCACACGCACACGCAAGGACGATATACTATGGGGATAGCCAAAGAAAACTAGCAGGACGGCAGAAGGGCAAGAGAGGCCTGTTGCTAGCACCGCCGTGTTTACATGCCACGTTTATATGCCATATTCTCGTTCGTAGAAACATTAAGGTCAACTTCCTGATATAGCACTTCGTACAGTAGCAGTATATCCCGCGTTTACATCAAGCAGAATCTCGTATTTAACCTGCCGATAGTAACATTCTAAATCTGGTGCGTACGCCAATGCTTTGACTTTCGTCGTTTACTTGGTCGTTCTCTCACTTACAATTAGTTCCGATGCTAGTTATTTACACTCTTTGTTATGCGGTCCGATTTGAATACAACTCTTTCAGCAAATAATACGTTTAAATGGGAAATACATGTGAACGGAACTGTACTTCTTGTCGTCTGACGAATCAGACCCGCGTTACTTCCGCTCGTCTTCTTTGAGTATCCCAGCAATACCTCTCGACGGTTTCGATTCGGTCGGTGTGTTCATACGATTACACATAGATATCTATTCATATATACGAATGCATACATTTAATTTGCGCGCACGTTTACATCTGTGCATTGTACGAGACTGTGATGCGCGCCCACAACATTCACACAAACATTCACGCGTGCGTGGAATTTGTACACGCACGCGAATAGAGATATATTATTTATTTATTTATTTATTTATATATATATATATATGTATATATAAAAGTAACATCATAACGTACGATAAATTGTATCTTTGTTTGGCACATCTCATCAACTATAGGATTCGTACAATACATTTATCTAGGTATACATACGTTCATATACTCTTTAACCGGCATATGCGCATGTATGTATAAATATATATATATATATATATATATATATATATATATATATATATATATTTATATATATATATATATATATATATATATTTATATATATATACATATATGTATATACCAACTCGCTTTAGTCTATAATAATTATTGAATACGTACAAATATTCGGAGTAACATTATTATGTATTTTTTCTTCTTATAATATATATATGTATACATATATATATATATACTTTTATATATGTATATACATATATCTACATTTTCTCTGTACTTTCCGTATATTTATTTAAGTGCGTTGTCGGTCCTATCTACCTCTAAAAAATTATAAGAGGAACGTAATAATCTGTATCTTTCTATACGTTTTGTGTCGTTAAAACGCCACGTGCCACGCCGCGAGATTGGGCAGGCTTGGCAAGCAGACGTATCTGCGTGGGAGTTGCACTCTCGTGAGCTTTATTTTCTTTTTTTTTTTCTTTTTCATTCGCGATCGTCTCTTTGATTTGATCCTGAACGTACGAACGAGGGGAATTTGAATGTGACAACCTTCGCACCGATGGATAAGAAAGTACTTCCTTTTGAAGTAACTAATATAATTCTTAGGGAAAGTTTGAGTAACGGAATATGCCGATTGTTCTGAAACTTTGACTGGTTGTAGATTGATCTGTTGAAACAAATTTTGTCTTTTGTTTCTGCTTTAAATGCTGGGTTCAGAATCACCGATATTAAATAATGAGTTAGAACAAATTTACTAGAGGTGACGGGGGAGGATTTGAACTGAGGCTTGCAATTAGTGAACCCGTGTCTTTACCACCATAGCCTACCTACTGTGTTAAGTGAGTTTTGAATCACCGAGGCTATGATATAGATATCACATAAGAAAAATTTCCCAGAAGTGACAAGGTAGAATTTCAGCTTTTAAACCCACTAATTGTGAATCCGAGCCTTTATCTCTTTAGCCATTACAGTCCCTTCTTAACACTAGATCTACGGGCGCTAAATCTGGTATATTTAAATATATTAAATAAGTACTTTGAAAGAGGATGGATCAAGCGGTAAAAAATACGATCAGTTAAGTAATTTGTGTATTACAAGATACACGTGAAATATTTACTGTACTGCTTCTCTATCAATTTGAGAAAATTTTTTAAAAAAGTCGGAACCCGTCAATTTGACGGCGGCCGTAGATCTAGTGTTAAACAAAATTAATGTCATCTTTCATATACAATGATACCATCCTCTACGGAGAAAAAAGAATCTTCAAAGCGAAAGAAAATAAGAAGCGTTCTAAATAAAAATTAATTAAAGTTCTGTGGATTACAAGACAGGAAAGAAATCTCATTATCTCATATCGCTCAAGCTGTCACGTTACAAAGACGACTCGAATCCCCCATAAGATGTTAAATCAATTGTTTTCAACGTATCGATGAAGATTAATAAAGTCAAAATCATCGAGGCTCGATCCATAAACCAAAGGTCCTTGGAACATCTCGGATTTTCACTTGCGTGATAACAATCGAACACTAGAAATTCAAATAGCGCGCGTAATTTTGCATAAAATTCACGAGATAATCCTTGAAAGACTGGATCGTCGATTCGTATCGTCGAAAGCGCAACTCCGTGGACCCATTCAGAAAATCCGGCCCGCAGTCGGAATTTAATAATATCTTCGGTAGGATTTGTTTCACATTTGTTTAAATAAATATATCCACGAACAAGGCACTGCTCGACAGACCAAGAGAGTGGTTACGTCGTTGACGTGTGTATCGCTAGAGAATTTTTCAACGACCGCGGTGAGAATGCACTTTATCGCTGTCGAGCTTCTTCGAGCCGTTTCCTATCACGAAACGTCGGGTAAAAAATGGTCGGGATACGCTTTAGAATATGTCAGTAAAGGTAACCGCGCATCGAGCTACTCGCTTCTTTTCCTCCTCCCTTTTTTTTTCTTTCCATCAATCTTTGTATTCTGCTTTTGCGACACAGCAGTGAAGATCTTCGAGAGGTGAGTAATAGTACTCCTAGTTCTAAGATGGACAGAGTCTTGCGTAAAAATTTCCAAATTAGTCTGAATGCTTCGTGAAAATTCGACAAAGAGCGGTGATTGCGGATTTGATGAAGTGTTCGCTTTAAATCCTTGTGCCCCTTTCGTGTCTCGCTATTCAAAGAAAACTGTTTTTATCGAAATATTGCTGTTTGATAGTACCACATTGGAGAAGCTACAAAACTGATGTGTAAATGTTATAAAGTTCCTTTGGAGATATTCTTGTTATAATTCCCTTGTTAGCTTGCATTTACATAAATTTAACCTTGGAATTTCGTGTAAATATTAAAGACTTATTGTGATTCTCCAGTTTTATGACAATATACTTTAACTACAATATTTCGTTTAACTAGAAATTGTCGAATATCTCGTTACAGATTAGTTATAACAAAGATTATTTAACAACAGTTGCTTGATGCGAAGATAAAACACTACAGTTTATAAATGATTTTTCCAACGGTTTAGTAGTGATTTAATTTTCAGTTCAACGTAAGTTAATCCTTCAGTCTATTTCATTGCTTGACCTTCAAAGAAATAATTCGCGCCCTATGATATTTCCCTTGACAAGAAACATCTTGCGTCAAAACATTTCTGTAATACTCTTATGTAATCTCTTCCGAGACATTCAACACTTTTCAGTTAAACAAAAGATACTCTACATCAATTATCATATACCCACATAGCTTCAAACCTATCGAAAAATCACCCAATTCTCATCGGCCCTCGATAAAATCCATCTCACATTAAAATTCACTGAAATTCAAAAATATGAAAAACGCTACACGAAAGGGCTAGCAAAGGAGGTTACAGCGATCGGTTTCGAGTCTCTACGTAAGATCACTCCCACGACCATCGGCGAGCACCGATGGTTCGCCTTTCGCCCTGAAGGAGAACACGAGCAAGAACAAAGGCACGAAAGTAGCAAGTCGTGCGATGTTGAACGATACATCCAATGAATCAGCCTCTATCCTTGCTCCCGTGCTCCATTAGCGCGAATCCTTCGTAAACGTCGTCGCAAAGAGTGTCTCGCCCACGGGCAGGTCGACGTGCGTTATAAAGGGAAGCACTTGGTCCGTTTTTGTACAACGGCGGATCGGCAGTCGACCTTAGAACCGAGGGTGAAACTCTCCGGCTTGACGGTCTCCTCGACAGAGATCTTTCCGAGTCTCTTCTTCACTCGGAACGGCGTCGATCTGGGAGATATGATCTCGTAAAGATCGCTGGTCCTCCCTTGGATCTGCACACCACCCTTTGGGCTGCTCGCTTTCTGATCGATTGGTATAGCTATGTCTATTTCGGTGCAATGATTTCGATTCACCTTCCTCGCGATCGTTATCTCCGTTTCGCTGCTGCGCTCCTTCCCGTTTGTCTCCTCGGACGGTATGTTGAATACGTCTGACGAGTAGCTCTTAGCGTCGTATGTGAGTGCGAGATCGGAATAGTCGATGTTATCGTCACCTTCCGAGGGCAGATACCTCGCAGAGGCCAAGGAGATTGTTCTGGGCTCCGGTCTTTGAGGCTTCTCTTCGTCGGCGTAGTCCAACGAGAGACACTTCTTTTCGAACAGAGCCGGTCCGGGAACCTTTGCCTCGGATTTGTCCGTTTGATCGTTCAACTTTCTCTCTTCGATCATTTCGCCCTGTTCGTCGTCTTTTTCACAGGACGTACCTTCCTCGGTCTTCTCCAAGTTGTTCATCACTCTCGATGGACGGCGGATACTGTTCTCTCGTTCGACGGACAGACAGAATTCTTTGTCGGTTAATAGAATCCTTTTTGGCAATCGAGCTGGCTTCTTGTCGAGCTCGAGGTCCTTCTCCCAGGATGGAGTCTTCAGTAGGCTCTTTACTTTTCGCAGTTCCGTCAGTAAGTCCATCGTCTCTTGAGACGGCTCGTGGAAGATACGTCGTTTTGGACGTCTCAGGGACGAATTCGCATCGAATTCCTGGTCACTGGGATGATCGATTCTTTCTTGCTTTCTGAGAACAGATCTAATGGTGCCCCCTTGACTTCGGACAAGATCACCGGTCGTATTGGTACGCGATTCTTCCGCTGATTCCGTGGATCTCGTGGATGTTATAGTTTTCGATGTTTCCATCAGATCCACCGAAGACTCCTTCGTCGTTTCTTCGTCCTTAATTCCAGTCGCGACGCTGGTCCTCGTTCGATCCTGTTGTCTGCCTATTAAGCTCTGAAGATTACCTCGAGTACGACGTTTAAAGTCCGCGTAAGTCTCGGTCGGTACCTCGTGAAATTTAAATTTATCTTGCAACTGTTTGAACGTTTCCTTCGTGTACTCCTGATTGACTCCACGATGCGCCAAAGAATCCTCGGACGACGCCTCCCTCGCTCCATCGGCACGATTCTTCGTCTGATCGGCACGAACGAGCGAACGATCTTTCGACAGAAGATTGTCCGATGATATCCCTCGTCTCTCGAACTGCGTTTGCTTTGCAGACTTAACGTGGTCCTCGTCGTTGCCGTTTCTCTCCACTATGTCCTCGAATGTCTGTCTCCTGGTCTTTGTCGGAGAATAAACATTTCTCTCCGAGCTGACACTTTGAGTCGTCTGACGATCCGGAGAGACGTTGGAGATTGGTCGTTTGGTTGGCGAGTTTGGTACGCTGTCGTCGTTGCGCATGCATTCGCGAGAATTCTGAATATTTGCTCGACGAACGGGGGTCCTTTGAGCCGCGGTGTCCTTCGATCTCCAAGCCCTCCGCGGTGAATTTCCCCAACTGTTCGGTCCTTTGGGTGATCCGAGGCCGGTATTAAAAATAATTTCCTCGCTGGTAGTCACTCGACACTTGAGCAGCTCTGCTTCGCTTGTCGGTCTCTCTTCGGACTCCTGTTTCGACGCCTCGTTTCGAGTAGACTCCGTAGGCAAAGAACTTGGCCCCGAATCCAATACATCGTCCAACGAAGCTCCGCGCAAGGGATCTCGATGATCCTTCGTCACGGTCGACTCGAGATCTTCCGTTTCAAAGGAGTACATCTTCAAAAGAGGTCCCTTGCCCGAGCGTCTTCTCTCCACAGCGAAATTCTTTTCGCAGGTCCTATCCAATCGTCCTTTCTCCTCTTTCGTCGTCTCTTGAGCTCTCTTCGCACCTTCGTCCTTAATCACGGACTTCTCCCCCACGCTCTTAACGTTCCTGCTCTCGTAACGCGGAGTATCGAATATAAATTTATCCAATGTCTTCGACGACCCGATCTTATCCAAGAACGGCCTCTCGATGGCCTTGCTAGGTCCGATCTTCTCCAAGTAAGGCTTACCGATGATCTTAGGCGCTAACTTCGCCAAGAATGGCTTGTCCTCCGTCATCGATATCCCGATCTTCTTCAAGAACGGCCTCTTCTTCTCCTTGTCCTGTTGACGTGGCGCGTCGAAGGATCGATCGCTCAAACGGTCGTTGCTATAATTGGAAGAGTTATCGCTGCTCTTCGAGCGTGCCCTCTTGTTTCGCGGATAAGGCGTCAACGGTGTTCGCGGAGTTCTCGGAGTGAGGGATGGACTGACATCTTGATTCGGGCAGGTCTCGTCCAGCAGAGCGATGGCGTCTCTTAGATCCATATAGGCTTTCCTCGGCGCTGTGCTCATCGACGGTGGCCGAGGTATCTCGCTGTCCATGCTACTGTTCCTCGTCGACGTTAGATCCAGTTTATTTGCGGTTTCCTTGTCGGCGTACGAGCACGAGGGATACGAGCTCCGGTCGACCGTAGGTCCTGGCGAGCCGTCAATGACGGGATAATCATCGATATACCAGGGTGTCACACCGAGATCCTCCGGCCTCGACGCGGTACTTTGCAACGGCGTTATCGTGCTCTTGCCGATGGCGCCTCCGATAGCCAAAGGCGTTGAATGTTGATCCGTTTGCGTTGCACTCGACGGGACAGCTCCGGGGACATTGGCCGTTATCTCGTTCGGCATGCTGCTCACGAGCGGTCTACGATAGGTGGAACACGTGGCAAAATGCGGTGGCGCGGGTCTCGTTGTTCCTACGATTACGCGACCCTGGGCGCATGGTACCACTGGTTCGCCGTCTGCCGGTGCTTCCTCCGGAGTCAGTGGTAGCGCGGCTCCACGTCCGAACTCGATGAACCACAGCTCGTCCCTCAACTCGCTTTCTCACTTCTTCTCGTTCATGTCCTTGTTGAGATAGTGTAGTACGTAGTGCAACACTAGATCGTAGCAGTATTTGTATTCCGTCTGTGAAGCAAGGAGGGAGCAATTATTCGATAGATAATCCTAGGAAGTTCGTAAGTCGAAGGGTTGCGACCGTAGCTCTCGGTTGTACGAGAGTGACGGGGACCATCGCGTCCTCACGTGCAAATTAATCCACATTACAAACTTTCGATCACGTACCATGTTCTCGACGAGTTGCGGCCTGTGTCTGCGTACGGTCTTAACGGCCTGGAATATGTCCACCTCGCCGTGTTGAATGACCTGCTCTATGCAGGCATTCGCTGCACAGTACACGCCGCAACGACTTCTTCCATCGGGTGATACAACTGCAACCGGGCCGTAATCCGTTCGTTGTCTCCATCTCTCCACCATATTCATCAGCTCCACGAGACTGTTGGTGGACGTTGGTACTTTGTGACCCATCGGCCAACACGTAAGCTGGAATAGCTGAACGGTTTTTGGTGGCGCTTTTACGCCGGCCATGAGCTCCGTCAGTGACACGATCTTTTTATTTATCCTGAAAACCTGCAATAAAAATCCAATTTTCTGATAGCGATCACTCGATGCGCGAGGGTACCCTGTATCGCGAAGTTAGAGGGGGTTTGGAAAAAAAGAATGTGCGATGGAATAACGAGGGGAGCGTAGGGTTGTAGAGATTTGGGAAAAGGGGTCGTTTCGTGATCCTTCTCACCCAGGTCTTGATGTTCGTGTAATGATTGTGGCTGATGTGATCGATCGTGAAGACAGGGCCGTACTTTTTCGAGTGCTTCCCCTCGGGCCAGAAACTCGGGAAATGCGTGGAGCCCTGAGGTGGTACGCATAATACCACCACTGCGGCACACTCGTAGTCGTAAACCAGAGACCAAAACTCACCGCACGTGTGCCGAAGAGGCCATTCAGTTACGATGTACTCTCTCGGCTTCGTGTAGCCCTGTTGAAAGGGTGCCGTTAGAAACGTCCTCGCCAGGAAATCGTAAAAAGTATGCTGGATATTGGAACGAGGATATCGAAGTTTGCGTAGGATGTGAGAATTTTATTTATGCTTTAATCGTGTATCGATGCGAATATTAACCCCTTGCCGTACTATTTCGTTTGCGGCCGCCTCTTCAGTAATTCAGAATTAAATGGCTAAAATAAAAATTGATCAGTGATTCTTGATATATCCTATCATTTAACGTAATATTAACACTTTGCGCTCCGAATTATTTGACTAATTTTTTGTCAGATAAGCAAATACAGTCAAATCTGTTTTCGCGAGGTAGATAGGGACCGCAGAAAAAAAGAATTCACAAACTTCATAAATAGCTATAACAATTAATTGTTCACAACATATTAAAGAAAAAATTTTTTTATACGGTGGAGAGGGGCCATATAAAAAAAGTCACACTTAGAAAATATGCCAAAGCTTTACGAAGTAGCGAGAAAGTGCTTTCCAAGCAAAATAAATGAATTAAATTACACGTGGAAACATTTTAAAAAATTTTAATTTCTCATTTTAAATATGGAGAAATTTCCAAAGTGTACATAATTCAATGCTACTCGTCGTAGCCCAAAACACTTGGGTTAAGATGCAAAATTATTTTTGATTTCGGAAAGTTGATAATTAGTAGATGAAACGTTAAGAGCCATAGAAGGCTCTGTCGACTGTAGCTCGACATAGGAGTGCAAAGGGTTAATATTGTACAAAAAATTTTGTCCTATCGCGTTGCATTGATATTTTCAATTTCATAGGTATTACAAAACTTGAAAGTATCCCATCCCATTTACTGCATCACGAGTGTCACTCGTTATTGAACGGCAAGGGGTTAACGAAAGGGATGTCGATGTGGTAAAGAATGATTAGAAATGGACTTACGTCTACGAAGACGGCGTTTATATAGTCGGTGAAACTGTTGCCCTGGAAGCTGGTAAGATATGGCCGGAAATTGTCAGCTGTGGGCAAAAAATATTTCATTAGTGAAAGTTTTCGAAATAGTAATTATCGAGTATCTAAAATCGGTCACTTTGGATGTTTGCTGAAAAATTCACTGCAAATACTTACGTGGGACCACCAGAACGTCCCTGTTCTTTTCTCTGTTGTCGGCTCTGTGACCTCCGGCACAATCGCCGATCGTGAATCGCGGAGTCTGTTTGCAAATTTGCTGATATTCGCGCTGATACTCGTTCATCTTGGTTATTGGATTCTTTACACTTTTCTGCTTGAGACGCTGAGATAATTCCGACACCGGAAACCACGAGGTACCGCACACCACGAATTCCTCTAACGTGTCGTAGATGAATTTGTACTGTTCCTACGAGTAAAATAGTTGTTTTTTCATTTTCTATACTTGTTTACAGATTATACGCAATTCTCTGCATACCGTATTATTGTGTATTTAAAATATTGAGAAATATGTGCAAAGTACAACATGGAATTTTACCAAATATATTAATACCATTAATATAAACATGAAATATCCGCAGAAAAATAGTTAAATCTGGCGAATATTTTTTTCCAAATATTACGTCTTTCGAATTCGCGTTTCCAAAGACGTTACCATGTTTTGAAATATATTCTATATATTTTGAAATATATTATATTATATACAGGAAGATATTTGAAATATATCTTCCTTCCGGTTAAAAATCCTTTATATTTGTAAAAACTGAAGAAAAATACAGTTAAATCATATATTTCTCTCATTTTTATCACGCATAGGAACAGTTTCAACCGTTAAAAAAATAGATCATTTTCTTAGCGTTTCCCAAAATTCTATTGAACAGCGAAAGGGTTAATGAGCGCCGATGAAATTATATTTGTAAAAGAACTCTTCGAAATTTACCAAGTCCTCTATAAGTCCTCTCCTGCTCTGCCGCAATTTTTTCAAATAGCCGAAGACATCGAAGGCATCTTCCTCTTCGGCTAGCTCCATATTTGAATCAATCGCCAGATACACTCCCGATCTGCCTCCACCGTCGCTGTTAATCGCAATAATAGTTTCTCATTTATTTTTCTTAACTCATCGATGTAGTCAAACTAAGCAGTTATTAATTTCCTCAAAAAACTCCTGAAATCTCTAACGTTACTTCTCCTTTGATTTTCTACGCCTATGTTGCAAAATGTTAACCATTACTCCCTTGCCGTACCATTTCTTTTATGACTGATTTCGCAATAATTCCTAATTAAATTGGTAAAATAAAAATTGATTGATAATTCTTGATACAGCGTCCAATTTAACGTAATATTAACACTATAGAAATAATGTTATCGTGTCGGGTCTCACTGATTTTTTTAATTTCATAGGTTTCTCATAGCTTGAAAATTTCAAGTGTTATTGTACGGCAAGAGGTTAATTCCATTTTCTTCCATCCTTCATTACATTTTTTTTAGTATACTCATCTGGTAATTAATAATCGTTAATTGTGGTATTATGAAATGCAAGTAGTACATATAATTCTAGTATCCAGCAACGTATGTAGAATTAAGAAGAAAGGGGCTTACTTGCAATGAACAATCATTGGACCGATCTCGTTTTTTATGGTAGATCCTACGACGGCTCTGACGCGCCGCCGAAACTCTAAAACCGCGTTTCCAAATGGACACGTGTGCGAATGCCACTCTGTGTAATGAAATTGTAACAGCGTCCTTTCCTCTGTGACTTCCTGAAATTACATGCAAGGGTGAACAGCGTCGTTACTTTCCTGCTAGGAAAAATGAAATTTCTTTTAGTGTCTACGGAAATTCTCAAGGATAAAAATTCACGGGGCTGCTTTGCTCAGAGAGAAATTATTCGAACTCCGTATTTTCCATAGCGATAAAATACACTTTGATGGTGTAAATTATTGTTTTGTTCTAATTCTCCATTAATCTTAATTGTTTCAATTTATTTTTTAACTTATCGTTGCCAGAATATTTATCGTTGAATTTTTAGACTGAAGAATTTGACTTCGCTTACTCGAACTCTCGCTACAATTAAAAACCAGCTATATAATACGTATTAGCTACAAATCATTCCTACACCGACTTAAAAACACGATCTCCTTTGTCAAGAGATGAAACACGAAATTGTCGGACTTATTCGCGTCATATCTCAGTCCGGCATTCCAGCGCGCCTCATTTGCACTCACAAGATCAAGCACAACGCTTCCCTTCGTAATCGTATATTCTGGCATTGTAGTCTTTCAAACGGCAGCTTCCAAGACGAAATGAAAGGTGAATTGCACGACAATCTACCCTCTCGTTCCCAGCGAACGGAGCCACGACGAATGACATTTTTCCGCGAGAAAAATATTGCACGGTTAATTCAACAATGGCGCGTTTAAACGTCGACAATCCTGCCGCGCTTAACTACCACATCGGTAGCAACACATTCGGCTTTGCTCAGCCCAACACATTTTCCCTTCCCATATAGTGCCCCGTGCATGCAACGCTATTCACGGAATGGGGACTGCGGAGTTCCACTTTCTATATTAAATTTCACCCGGCCAGTAAATCTCGCGGGCAATTATTGTGTTGCATTTGCCGGGCCTCTGGCAGACCCGGCCTTCGGGACGGTGTGCTAATAGTTTTGACGGGACGTGAAAAAGTGATCAGGATGAGAGAGTGTAACGTGCGTGACGCTAATGAGGTGCCGCGTGCTATTTCTCGATTTTGAGGCGGAGCGACTGCGAAGATGTACCGCGTGGAGATTGTAAGGTGTCCACCAATGAAATTAACTGCTCTGCCTTGGTCACGTGCATTCGTTATATCTATCGTTATTGTTTCAGTTACACGTGCTGATATATCGCGAAAAAAAACAAAGTAACGTCAGGTGGATGGAGCCTCGAATTCGCAAGCAATCGACTCGAATTCAAATCTTTCCCCATCAGCTGTGGGATTTTTTTTTCTATGTGATGGGTACATCATATCCGCGGTGGGTTCTGACCCACCTTAAAACAGTAGGTCTAAGGCAAAATAACTGTAACAGTTATCCAAAAAATACTGATGAAACGATAGAGTTTGATAACTGAAACGTATTGTAATGTGCGCAGATGCTGACTCAGGATAATTACTATTAGTATAAATTATAAAATTTGGCTTCTGCGGGAATTAATTTAAGAGCAAATATTATCTTAAGTAGAAGAATCATGGGTTGAAAAATGTATATGAAAAAGTTAACTTCCACTTAGATTTTAGGTATAAGCTGCAGATATGCAAATGTTACACCTATGCACTGGGACCGTTAGGGTGGTACAAACGGCGGAGATCCTTTGTCTATGTGTTCATCAGTTTGTAGGCTTTCTACGATTTACCCCCCGTGCATGGTACATGTTGAAAGCGAAAATTGCCCTACATGTAAATTTACCATTTAACAATTAAAACAATACATGTTTTATTGTTACGTATATTTATCAATAGGTGGAAGATAGCTATTTGTAAAACTATGAACGTCGAGTGGAACGTGTCGTTGTCCAAAATCGAATTATAAAGAGAAGTTCGAAACTTCGAGATACTTTTAATGGCACCGTTTCTTTGTTTGTTGTAATTTTCGAGTTCCATTGCTTTCAATGTTTCTTCGAAGACTTGTTGTTTTAGGTCGGTTTTGTAACTGTAGGGAATATGGTATACGCGGCACGTAGGAAGCATTTTTTAGACGGTGATTTGAACTCCGAGGATTCATCCCTGTCTCACTTCTAACGAGTTCGACTTCGTGAGTTAGGTGGGATCCCGTCAAATTAGATTTGATCAGGTTTGAATTAGCTGGAGTACATTTGAGGGGATAGAAGAAAATAAATCCGTACGAAAGACGTTATTGACGTTTGTTGCAACGAATTATTACCGAAAGATGCTAATATTTTAGACACTGCGAGGTAATAATTATATTCATCGTTTTGCCAGTTTTTAACACAATAATAAACATTTTGAGAATGTTTGTGTTATAAAAGATGTTATTGTATTTTCGATTGTATTTTTTAACATATTATTTAAACAAACGGATTTTTACAAAGATTATGTAAAAATATTTCATTTTCACTCTACAAAATTACCGTATCTTTAATAGTTTCAGGGATATTTGATAAATAGGTTTCCCAACCCTAAGTTTGAGGGCGGTTTTCACCCCTTTAACGTGGACGATTGCCGATAAAAAAATACGTGTCGAATATTTTCACGAAAACTATATCATACTGAAATTCCATAAAAATCGGTGATTCACACTTAGGGATGTTCCCTTGCTGGTTAGAGTGCACTCGTTAAAAAAATCTGTTAATTATTTCCAGTAGCTTGTTTCCTCTTAAAATTAAAGATTACATAGATACGAAGAAAATTCGGAGGCGGGAACAAAGGAATTTAAAGAATTCCCCAACAACTCTGTCTTTTATAGGGAGCTAATGAAATTCGTCTTTTGTAACAGCTATTTGAATAAACTTATCATCCAGCGGACACTATCTCTCGTCCGTATCATTTTGCATTCACCTAGTTTCAAAATGGCCGAAATTGTACAGACGTTCTCCCGTGTAGTTAATTCCGCCAACTTTTTACCAACTTCATAGCGCCGTCTTCCATTCCCGATTCCTCCCTTTCTGGGACCTTGCTAGATTCTACTTTGAGTTCGACACAAGTTTCGAGTTTGCGCGAGTTCGTGCCAGCTGAGATTCCATTACTCTATTGAGAAACATTTCGTTTCTTCGAATATTGTACGTGTATTCTTTAATTTAAAATAACCGCTCAGGATGCCGACGGTGCTTTGGACTCGTAAACAGTTCAGTTTGAGTCATTTTGCTGTTATATGAATGACGATAAATATTGAAAAGGAAAATTTTAAAAATAAACAAGATTTTTTAAGCACTTAGAACCTGCGAAAATAGTGATACAAAGTTTTGAGCCAGTGTGAGTTAAATTTGCATAAATTTTCTACCCATTATGGTGGTTATCGAGTTAAAGACTCCAATTACTAATGAGTGGACCCGAGTTTAAATTACTGCAGCATTTAAGAATTTTTTTTGCTATTATCAATTGACATATTTCTGCTTCGGTAATTTGGAATATTAATAAAATTGTAGGTTCTAGATGAAAGGATCGTAACGATTAAAGCCGAAATACAAACAAAATTATTTATCAAATTAACTAAACCTTACCCTATAACTTTCGGCTACGATGAATAATTTAAGCCCTTTATTTAATTCTAAATAATTATTAATTCCAGATAACAGAGAAAATAACGAACAAAAATTTCGCAGATAGTAATAAAAATTGAATAAGAATTTAAAGTTCGGTTAAAAGCGAGACCAATTTACACGTTTGCACGGAATTCGGTCCGTTAGTTAACCACGTCGCACATATAACTCTCGAAAGTGGTATTAGAATGTCGTTGTAGACTCACGTCGTTCTCATTTTTCTTGTAGAGTCTTATCGTTCTTATGCGAAAATTGGCGAGTTCTTCCTCCTTCAACACGGAAACCCCGATACCGCCGTACTCTTCGTCCTTCTCTTTGCTCGCCGGCCAATATTGCACGCACATCACCTGAAATCAGTTCGCGATATTTCAAATCAATGGCGAAAAATTCGAAAAACACAGAAAATCAACGATCGCAACAAATTCACGAAAGGGAAGAGGGAGGGACACCGCGTGAAATTAACAACACGGTGTTGCATAAACGCGGCACAGATGGCGAAATTAAACAACAACAAACGGGCCGATAAAGCCAGATTTTATTGGCACGATTGGAAAACACTTAGGATGCAATTTAACAAATTTCACGTTTTCATATTTTACGACGGCAATTCGACGATTTTTTGTTTCGTTCTATTCGTTCCAACGGGTTTCATGACGGTGAACGTAAATAACGTTCCCTGAAATTGTGTTCATAAATAATTCGCGATCGTGCATAGAACCTGTTGTCGGATCTTTACTTATTGGACGTAGATTACTGGCTGTGGTTTCCTTTTTGCGAAAAGTCTGCCCGTTTGCTGCTGTAATTTACAAACTGCATCGATGCAAAGTCACGCGATACGACATTAAGAATGCAGCTTCTGAAAATACGACGACGGAGATATCGACAGTTTCGCAACTCATTTAGCCGCATAGAATTTCATCATAGTGCCGTGAGAAATTTTTCTTCCTGTATTTTTGGACAAATTTCCATTTGTCCCAATGATTGAAATCAGTGAAATATATCATTTCGTACGAAATTAATTTTCAACAATTTCTTGCCACTTGCATATTCACTTATGCAAAGCAGGTAATGAAATTGCAACGAGTATCGAACGACTCCCAAATTGTAATATAAAGAATTCGAAAATTTGAATAATAATTAATCGAATAAATTATTCATTACGATAAAAGAGATATGTTAAATTCAATTCATCGGGAAATCCAAAGAATTATGGTATCCTTATTGTTTTAATAAGCGATGCTTACTCCAACGCAGAAACCATCAGGAAAGTAATTATTGCGATGAAAGGCTGCGAAGATCGATAGGAACGGGGAAACTGTCGATGTTAGTTTTATTCGAAAACGTGTAATAAACATTGTTGCTTTCTCATTATTGGGTAGGATAGTTTATGGTACACGCTCGAGGGAGCGTCTTGCCGATCTATAGATCTAAGTAAGCAGTTCCCAACAAGTTTCAAACTCGTTTACTTTCCTCGTAGTCGATTTCACGCGCAAAGCGCGCTCTTTAGGCCGACATAACCGAGCTTTGGATAATGTTCGTGTATTATCATAACGATGCGGATCAGCCGCTTATTAAGCGCGTAAATTATTCGTTGAAATTAGGCTATGTCTATGCACGAGGAAGATTAACGAAGATTTTACCCGACACTGGTGAACCGACGATTAGAACTGATTCTTTAATTTTTTGCTAGCTGTAATGCAATTAGACTGCAAAGAATATTAGCCAATCAATATATCACGCTGGAGAGTTGATAATAATCTTTAGATTTAAATGGATATTTATTGATTAATAGAAATAATTATTCCAAATTTATTTCGTCGCAGAGATGAATTTCTTTTTGAACAAACTTTAATGATTAACACTACAACTATCGACGTTAAATCTATTGTAGTCTAATATGTTAAATAAGTACTTTGAAAAAAGAAGAATCGGGAGACGGGAAAAATTATTGATTCGGTGATTTATGTTCTTTGACATGGATGTAGAATATTTATTCTATGAACTTTCTATAAACTTGGAGAATTTTTTGAAAAATTGTGTACCAGCCATTTTGACTGATTTCGTAGTTCCAGTGTTAAAGAAATTATTGACATAGAAGTAGATACAAAAGTTGTTCTTTACATAGTATTGCTACTTGTTGCGTCGATAATAATTCCATGAACATTCACAAATAATAAACAATTGCAATAGTAATAATCAGAGTATCACATTTTACATAACTAGTTAATTCTAATTCGCAGTCCTTAAGCTTCTTTCTCAACTAAAATAGAAAAATTCAAAATACTCCGACCGAACCGGAATTTTGCAGAAGAGGTTAAAGTAATATAATAATATTAAGACAGCGTAAATATGTTCTACTTGTATATTCTTGGCACACTTTTGCATCTACTTGAAAGTACTCTGGAACTTAATAGCGGAACAATGACCCAAACGTCACGAAGTCCTCGTCGCCCAAAAGAAACGATCGAAACATCAAAAACCTCTGGCCACGGTGCAAAGATCAAGAGATATGCTTTTGTCTCTAGAGACAGCGTAATCGAAGCAGACGAATTTCTCTTACTTTGATGAAGTCGAAGGTTTTGGTAAGCATGACGATGCAGGAAGCTTTCTCTTGCCAAACCATTCGCCAGAATTCTGTCACCGTGTTCTCCGTGGGTCCCTGAGTCACGATGTAAGCGTTCGGTTTCAATATACTCTGAAATACAACGTTGATATTGATTATTCATTGATTTCCATTCGGGCGTTACATCACATCGGTGATATATAGCACTCGTGCACTGTGGGGAAAATCGAGATTACCGGCACGATATCCTATTTTAGGAAATGTCGTTTATTCAGATTTCCCGCCGCAATATAGAAGCCACCGAATGCTATCGTGGAGATCAACCTTGCTCTTGACATTTAATATTTTTTAACATGGAAAGAGAATTCTTTCCGGGGCATTAACAATTTTACTTTCAGTCCAGAAGTGCTCTGTGCATAAAAGTGCGCGGGGAATTTTCGCGAATTTGGTTGATAAAGGAAGGTATGCTGAGTTGTTTTTATTATATTGTAATATAATTTCAAATAAGTTGGAATTATCGGTGAGAATGATATTTCTTTTTGATCGATAAGAAAAATAAATAAATTCTTGGTGGGATGAGATATATTCGGATGGTGATGGCTTGTTTTAAATAAAAATCAAATTAAATACAAATCAAATTTCGGTTTCCCTTTTTTACGATGAGTGAGATTTTATTTGTTAAAATTCTAAAATATAGAGTTTTAGAGTGATCGAAAAGTAACTTTATTATAGCACTGCACAATCAACGGGCCATTGTTAATGGTCCTTCGATTGATAGCAGCAATTTTTCATTCACCCGATATTAATACAGATTGAAATAAACTTAACGATCGTTTGTTGAGTGCTAAAATAAATAGAATACTGCGGTGAAATTTATACTTACATCTACATAAGATGCGTTAACATAATCGGAATCAGGTTCGCCCTCTATCGTGTCTAAAACCACCCTGTTGTAGTCATCTGCGTCAAAAAGTGAAAATTGGTTAGTGTCCATAAATAAGGAGAGACAGGGAGAGGGCATTTTTTAATCCGAAAAATTATAAAATATATATTTTTTTCTATTTTTAAAGTTCCTCAATCCCTCTTAAGATTCTAAAAATAACATTTTTTCGTGTAACGCCGATGGCCATTAAACGAAAGCACGATGGCAATTAAATACCAAGGAAATGGAATTTGTTCGTTTCATTGTAGACGTAATTAATTACTTTAGAATCTCCCATCCCCTACGTATCACAATAGAATGGGAATTTTACCACCGTTATTCTCTTGCAGCAAAAGAATCGCTGAAAGTGTCGCAAAAATTTTACCTCAAACGTATCTCTTCCATCCTACAAGAGCCTCCATTTTATGTAACCGTTTGTCTTACATTAATTTCTCCTAATGTACCTTCTCTGTAATCTTTTACTTGCCACCATTTTTAAATGAAACTGTACTTTGTAGATTACAAGTTTTTAAACCCTTCTTTGTTAAGATTGACTGTAATCATTTAGTGTTTCATAATGACTATGCATTAAGGACGACTGTAATCACTCATTTTTGAAGTTTTAGTCAGTATTATGTGAAAAATTCAGCACCAGACGGTACTGGTATATCGAGGGTGACCATAGTTACCCATGGAAATTTTTTGTCCCCAGTTTAGTAAGAAATTTACCACTTTCCGCTATTTGTGTATCAAGGATGACTGTACTCTGTGCTCTAGACAATATTAACATTAAAACAAAGGTGGACAAAATGGCTTGACCTCAATTTTTTTTATAAATATTCCTGAAATTTCTGATGCTGCTTCCTTTTGACCTTCTGTGTCTATCTTGTTGGTTGCAAGCTATTAAATCGATCAAGTTTATTCCCTCTATCTTTTCTTCTACCGCAGTTATTTAACATTTTCAAATATATTGGATAAATCATCGGTAGATCTAGTGTTAATCTTCCATACTGTCCGAATTTGTTAATTTTCAAGTTTGCAAAATCATTTCTTAATTCTCCTAAAGAACAATTGCATATCTTGCAAGGAACAGTCTATCATTTCTTACTATTTTCGAGTAAAATTAACTTCTATTTGTCAATAATTTTCCATCAAGTTTATTTTTATTATTATATTGAAATATCGCCATGTAATTCTTGAACAATACGTTGCAGCTAAAATATATAAATATCACCAGCGAGAAATGGTCGTTACTTACAAGGAATACATCTTTGATTCTGATTCTTCTCTTTGTTCGCCGGCTTCGTCGCGTGTCTGCACGAGTGCGTTTCCACTTTTGTCGCCGTCTGCAACCAGAAAGCAATACGAACATCTATAACTGTATTCCATCTTTTGTCTCTTCTTTCTCCATAAATTACACAATACGGAAGTTAGCATCGTACGTTTCCATTTCCTCAGAATCATTCGTATTCTCATTTCAATCTGTTACGATACTCATGTTGCTACATGTTCTCGTTCGGACATGAAATATCAAGAAACTACAGAGGGCACATAATTAAATGCATGGATTTCTCATCAAATATTTTTTAATCATACCTCTGCTGATTCGGAGCCATCCTAATGAATAATCTCAAACAAAGATATCTCAAAACCTGATAATATTCTAGAGCCTATGATACGTTTGAAATTAGGATAATTGAGAGACTTCCAGTTATACCTCGCAAAAATAGAGAAGTCCTCTGGCCTGTGCTTTGTTCTGATGTTCGTCGTCTCTGTGACATTTTTCTTAAATTATTATTTAATACTGAAACTACCAAGGCGATCAAAGTGACCAATTTTTAATTTTGTATACAAAATTCGTAAATAGATAGGACAGTCATACAGTAAATATTTCACGAGTATCTTATAAATAAAAAATTACGCAACTGATGATCTTTTCTACCTCTTGATTCCTCTTTTTCTAAAGCACTTATTTAATATAATAGATATAATACCGGTAGTTTTAGTATTAACGTATTATTAGGCTCGGTGAGTCAGAGCTAAATCGACCGCTCCACCTATTGCCATAAATCATAGGCGAAATGACCATGGAAGTTGAAGCCGAGATAAAGGACATTAACAAGAACTGATAATAGAGATTAGAGACAGCTATGGAGCTCGTGGAATTAAAGACCTTGACTCCTAATCAGTAGGCCTATCAGTTGTTCGGAATCCCCCTAAAAACAGTAGGTCCTAAGCCTATGCTGAATGAAGTGATCATATCAATTAAAGTCCAAATACAGAACAACAGCCTGGAATTACAGCATTCATCTTATTCCCTTCTGTTTCCTCTTGTCTTTCAGAAATAAAGAAACTCTGCTCAATAACGGTAGACCGTTACAATCTATTTATAATAAGACCTTACAATAGAGTACCTGCTTTACAGTAGAGTAAACAAAAAAAATGAAATTTCCAAAGTTCTCTAAAACGTAAAATATAGCTCTCATCTTACTTTTGGTCGAACCGAATTAGAAATTAACAGTAGCACGATAGGTAGAAAGTTATATGAATGACCGAGTTCCGACATAGTTTACTTTGGCTCTCGCGAATGCCCGAGGTCTGTGATTCGGTAAATGAGAAAAGTTACACAACAACTGGATTGAAACCGTACTAGCCCGGTGTGCTTTTGTCGAATTATAACAACGGAGTCGTACGAAATATTTGCATATAATGCCACCAGTCGAATCGCTCCATGGCGTTCGTGCGTTTCACCCTTCTTCGATGACTCTTTTTACAAGCGACGCACGATAGAACAAAAAGTTTCTATACTGCAGCTGTTCCTAATGAAAGTTTCGCGACATTTTAACTCCGGGAAATTCAATGGCTTGTACGTGCGACGAATCGGATATCGTTCATAACTTTATTGCCAGTTCACATCGAATGGCCTGATATATTTTCCCGGGTTGGGTCGTGTGCGAATTTTATATTAATGCATCGAAACGATGGTTATTAGCGGAATTGGATACATATTTTGTGTTTATGCGTATGGGAAGTCGGTGAATGTTATTCGCGATTTCAGAGTTCGTTTAACAAACAGGAGATATCGGAGGAACGATCTTGAAAATATGCCAATATTTTTGTCTGTCATTTTTTTATTGGCAATAAAAAATGCACGACGATAGGATTTTCAATTGATATCTTTTTAACAATTCCTGTGTCTGTAATTCGACGGAAAGGAGAAGAAAGTGATATTCTTGTTAAACAAAATAGACCGCCAATTTAGAAAATTGTTGATTTAAATAAAGTTTGGGGGAATTGATGAATAATCGAGGTCACATGTATGTTTCATCTCTGTTTCAACTGTCTTCAAAGGGGTGAAAACTGCCCTTAAAGTGATCAAGCGCCGTTATTTCTTCTCGCATAACATTTCAGCCGAGAACTAGAGCAATAATATTAAATTGCTAAACTACATACGAAACCTGATAAATTTCCAAATCGTTTCTATGCTACCTAATCTCTATTAACCCTTCATTAACATATTATTTCAACTACTCATTAAGTATAAGTACTCATTCAACTTTCATGCTCTTAACACCAAAAAAAGATAAATGATCACGAAACCCTTATATTTTAAGAGTCAAATTAATTTTCTTAAAAAAACTGCTACACGCGAGTAACACGAAAACCAATATTTTTAAATTCTCGAGATTTCTCCTCGAGAAGGAAACGCGAGATGTAAAAGGAAAGAATTCAAGGAAAACTGCTATCTTGGACGATTACAATGGTCGAAGGAAACACAAAGAGAGAAGGACAACGGAAGGATCAGGATAATCGCCAGCCGAGTAAACATTTCCCCAGGATAGCCGTGTGTTTCCAAAAAGGAAGAGCTTTTTGGTTTCGATGTCTGATATCTGTCCAGTTGCGGACGGATTTATTCAGCGCCGCTGAAATTTCACGAAACGATAAACATATGATGAAACGAATTATCGTAGATATGTGCATGGTGCACTATTAATGAAACGAGAGCCATGGGTATCCATTGCTGGATCAAATTTATCTATGATAATTATGCGTCACTATTGAAAACGTGAAATATGAGCTTTACATTACGTTTTCATCGTCAGTTGGGATTTAATTGGGACTGGATAATTAGCCCTTTTACCAAAACCATTATATGATATATTTTGTAGATTTTTATTTATTTGAGATAATTATCAATTTTTAAGAATATTAGCATACAGAAATATGTGAGAGACTTCGAAATTCAACTTGCAAAATACAGGTAACCCCCGAAGAACACGGTACTTGAAGAACACGATTTTCGAGGAACATGGGCACCTTCCCCCGAATCACACGGTTTCAAGCTACACGATTTTTGAGTAATTTTTTTGAAAAAAAATAAATTGATATGAAATTATTTCCAAACATGCATTTGTTTGATAAAATAGAGAGTTATGAGTTTGGATCAAGTAATACAAGATTTCTTAGAAGTGTTTACCAAAATGAATTCAAAAATATACAAATTTTTAGTTTATATTTAAGAAAAAATTTTTAAACGTAACATTTTTTTTTTATTTTCACACATGAAACGGAATATTGTTTTTTGTAGTCTCGAACAACACGGTTTCAAAGAACACGGCATGAATTAATCGTGTTTTTTGGGGGTTACCTGCATATTAAAATTTGAAAAACATAAAGAGGCAACATTGGATATGTTTAGAAACAGCATTCGTACAAAAATGAGACTTGTTTATGAGAGAAAAATTCTTCGAATTTAATGTTACAAGTATAAAATCGCGGTACGATTTCCACGAAGAGAGATCAAAACTTCCTCCGCGCTTCGACGATGGAAATATTCTTTTGATCGGTGTAGGCCGAATGCGAGACCACGGAGTTGAAGCGCTGTTTTTGCATGAGCTTCGAGGGAATTCTCGAAAATATGTAAATACCTTCTACCCTTCTCTCGTGAACTGTGAATCAAAGAAGACGCGGGAACGACAGAGGCGACGAAGAAACATGCGTTTCGAACGGTCGAAGGAGACGAAGACGAAGAACTGTCGAACGGATGGGTTGGAAATTGCATTTCGAGGTACAATAGGTAGGAATAGAATTGCGGCTGGTATGGTATGTCGTGCTTTTTCCTCCGGTTGCTTTTGAAATGGCGTTTGGTCGTCGCCTGGCGTGCAAACAATAGGGGTTGAAAAAAAAGACAAACATTCGTACGTAGAAATTTTCAGTTGCGCTCGAAAATGAACAGAGTGTTCGCATCGACACGATCGAATGCCGATGGACCGTTGTTATTTTATCGAACATTATTATTTTATACGAGCTTTTATGAGCACCGTTGAAATAAACTGTACGACCTAACAAACGAGAATATCATAAGGGGGGAGCGGAATTCTCAGGAGAGCGAGCAATAAACGCGAAAGCAATTATCGGATAGAAAGGAACAGCGGGAAAGCAATTGGCAAAGTATCGGCCGTATAAACGAAACGACGCCACGACGATGCAGATAACGTGTTTTCGAGCCTCTCCGATGGGAAACGAGAACGATTTCGTGCACTACAATTCCACTTTCGAGGGGAATTAAAACACGAGTATTGTTCCCTTTAACTGGCTTAAATAAAAAGAAGTCACATCGAGCGGAAATCGTCTTTGACGTTCTTTCAGCTGTCGCGATGTCGGCGTTAAATTCGAATTGATTACTTTGAAAATAGGAGAAAAAGGTTGGTGATATTCGTCAGGGAGCGAGAAATTTTGCGATCGCTCACGCCGAGTTCGTCGGTTGCGATTGATGCGAAACAAACTGCACTACGGATTCGGAGTTCGGTCCGTTGGAACGATGACACGTAAATTAAAGTAGTCGGATATCGATTCTCGAATATGTATGTATGTATACGTAGATATGCACACATATATAGTAGATTCTCGAGCTCTCGTTATTTTACTGGAAATTTCAATTCCACTTGTGTTACAATTCTACGCGTATTACCAACCCTGAAGTTGAATCGCGGAGAACGTTTTATCGTGCATTTATTATCGAGCAATTTATTCCTGCGAGTAACACTTTTCACCGAAAATACACGGATGAAATATCGCGTTCGGGACATTCGATTGTCCATGGATTCGTAGGTGATGCTTCAGAAAGGCCAGTTTTTAATTTTATAAAACTGGCCGGGAAAACCGTAGAATATGTAGAGAAGATTGTTTACACCACCGAAAGGAGAGAGCTTATTTCAGTGGGGATGGAGACAGAGAGTCTTTTCTTTTCTTTCAACAATAACAATAACTGAATATATTAACAAATATATGCAGAAATCACAATTGCAACTTCACAACTGCGAATTTTCGTAATTAATAATTGATACGGCACAACTCGATACGACTAACTTCGACAGCGCAAGCAACTCAAAACTCTGACCATACGATTATTAACTTTTAACTGCAACAAAAAACGCCTCACAGACAGCTAAAACTGAAACGGCTGTTAAGTCTACGCTTATTTATACACAGTTTTACATCTTTGTCGTACAATTATTCTCTCTCTTGCATTCACACTCGAGGTTACTACCCTCTAGAATATTCCGGGCCTTGAGGGAGAAAACGGTCAACCTGCTGGCCGAAAACTGGCCCAACCCGACTTTCACCCCCGCAACCCTTTGTCGTTCTTAAAGTTACAACGCCACGAATATTTTCCGGCACTACAGATAGGAAGATAGAAAAATCGATGGATTTACATCGACCATAAGTCGTGAAGAGTCCGCCAGCACAAGATTAGATAGAGAAATGATAACGATCGTATGAAAAATTGCCAAACGAAGAATTCGTATTTCTTTTGAATGAAGCCATTCATTTCTGAAGTCAGCGGTATTACCGTCGCGCCTTTCCCTTCCAAACTGTTCAACATCAAAGGGCACTCGAAAGCTCGAGCACCTGTCCTAGAATTCGTGCACCAAAATGGCTGCCTAATGAGAAACCGATATTGAGCCCGGGTTACTCGATTCCTCCGCCTATTCTCGAGAGATCGCTTTGTCTCCTGCCTGTCTCTTGGCTGTCTGCCTATCTTAAGGCACTTTGTACTATCCGAAGGTATGCGCACGTGATACCCTTGCCTGGATATGTACTTACCTATACAACTAAAAAGGATCCTCCCCAAGTGCACCACTGCGCGGATAAATTTCAACGTAGCTCTGTCGTTTCCTGCGACGCCGTTTACTTCCTGGATGAATCTTATACGCGGGCTTTAGGATTTTCCGTTCGAGATATTGCTTACGTTTATCGACCGTTTCGATGCTTTTAAATAGCCGTGATAAATAGAAATGGGGGAGGTTTAACGCGGCCTGGTGGTATGTCGAGGATCGAATGATTGCTCTGATTAATTGTCGGATAACGTGTAAGTGAGGTATTAAATAAATGCAAACACACACGTGCCACAAATTAAACAAAGTAGAGTATATATATATATATACTCAATTTGGGCTTAAATCATGTTGTGCGAAAGTACAGCGAACCCTTAGAAGAGCATGCCAATTTTCTTGTTTCCGTTCCTGGTGGAAATGACGGGCCAAGTGGTGTTCTTATTTGTTCTGAGAATTACTTAACGTACAAAAATTGTTGCATATATATATATATATATATATATTTGGTGATAATTGTATGCAGTAATAAGCGTAATGGTAATAATGTTAGCAATAATAATGGTAATAACGTTAATAATAGTAATAAAGGCACGACATTCGTCTCATTAAGATGGTCAAATCAAAAATTCTACGCATCGGCGTTTGTCGCTAGGCAGATATAGTGAGGGATCAGAAACAAGGCACTTGCGGGGTAATTTGCTCTGATTCGCCCGACGAATAGGGACATCCCTCTCCCTCACGCATTTTCGACTTTGACGCGTTATTGGTAAGAGACCCCGCACGTTCGTTGCGTCGTCATGTGAACGACGAAAGGAGTGTTTTGTTTTCGATTCCGTCGCAAGTGCCTTGTTTCTGGTCACTCACTTTATTATGCTATTCAGGCCCGTACCTACGAAATCCCTTCATCTAATACAATTTTTTTTGAAAGGGGCCTTATAAACGGCACTATTTTGTATACTTTGTATTTGTTGTATGGCGCAATATTTATTACACGTATCTTAAAATCTCTTGGTGATGACGGCAATGTGAACTTGGTTCTGCTAATTAGAAGTTTGAGTTTTTAACTCAGTATTCATCACGGCTCCTCTTCACCTCGTATCCAGTTGAAATTTTATGATAATTTCTGACACCTCCGGATTTAAATGAGTTTTGTACCAGGGAAGTTACGGTTCATTCAATTATAATTTCAGAAGAACCTCCCTAAAAGGATACACGGATTTTATGCAATTGGGAGTCCGAGTCTTTAACTGCATATCCATTATAGTTCCAATGCTGCTAGTGAGATTTGGAATTTTCTTCGTTTGAAGTCATTAATCATGCGAGTTGAAGAATCGATAGGCAGAAACGGGTTATTACTTTCATGATAGTGTTTCTGAATTATGTGATTAACTACAATTTCTATAGCTTCAGCCGATTCCCCTTTGATTATACACGGTGTTCTTTAATTTTGAAGAGGGTGTCGACTTTCTTAGATTTGAGGAGGAATCATCTGCAATCTTTTACCTTACACGATCACGGATCGCTAGTGAAGTTAGTGAAAACGTGAAACAAGCTTGGAAGACGTTGAATGAAAGGGTAGATTGGGGCTCTTTGAGGAAGGTGTGTAGGCGGAGAAAGGGAGAAAGGTGGAAAGACGAATAGAAAGGTAGGGTGGAACAAATTGAAAGACCGACTGTGATGGAGATAGAGTCCTCGACTGTTAAATATTGAATCCAAGCTCGAATCTCTCAGCCACTAGTTTTGAAATACTTATGTGATGTCTATATCACGTACTAAAAAATTGAAAATCATCTAAACGTAGTAAACGAATAGCCTAATAGGTTTGCAAACAAACAAAACAGCTACGGTGGCAAATTAGATGAACGCTGTCACAAATAAGAATCTTTAGTCACCTGAGAAGATGCACCGCTAATCAAAATTCGCAAAAGCGATAAAAAATGTAATCATTCAAAAAAATTGAAAGTTCTCACGTTGCACCAATCTCAACATCAACCCTAAAACCAAGTTCTAAAAATCTCAAAACGAGGAATATATGACTCAGACTACTAACCAGTACATATATACTCTACAACTTCAGTTCTGCCCACTCAAAAGTAATACGAGCACGACAAAACAGATACTACGTTATCAACGAAGGCAGAACTTTCGTGTCCCAAATACGAATCCTACGAAATTCCACCCCGATACGTTCCCCGTATTCTCATTGACCTAGAAGTCCCCGATGATACGTCAGCGTATCGCCTAAATCCGGAAACGCAAAGTAGCAACAACAACAGACAAACAGAAGAGGAACAAGGAGACAACCGCGAAGGAAGTGAAACAGACGGACGTAGACAGAGATACTGGAGGAGCCAGAGAAAGATTTATTGCCCTCACCTGAAACTCCACGCGGTAGAGAACAGGAAACTTCCGGCGCAGTTCGCAAAGCTTCGGGAACTGCGCGAGTTCGGTCGGAGCGGACGGCAGGGTGGTGCTCATGCTGCTACCAAGTTCCTCCGTGGCTGCAAACAGAAAAAGAGTGTTAATGTAGCGAATCCTTACTCCGTCATCTGGCGCGTTTCACTTCTGATAACAGAGAACAGGCTCGCAGGATAGTATTCTCGTCATTTTCAACGACACTGGAAGAAATAATCGCATTAGGAACTTTCCCCCTGGAGCTTCGGGAAGCATTAGGAACTCGAGGATGGGTCGAGAAGGAAGAGGACCGAACCCGAGGGAACGTCAAACTGTGGACGTAAGTGACACGTCGAGAGTAATTACTATTTGAGGTTCAGGCTGAGAGATTACTTCGAGAGGATTCCTACGGTTGTGTATGTGATATTGTTAAGATAAGAAGGAAATATAGAAGACATTTTTTTGGGGGTTATCGAAACGTGAAACGACTGTTTTGGAACTATCGAATGTGTTCTCCTGTAGGGCTCGTGTGGAACTCTGCAAGGGAGTGGATTTTTTGGGAATTCCTTTTTTAGAATTAGGTCATTGTAAATGTATAAACAGGAGAATACTAAAATGTGAACGTATGAATGAGAAAAAGTAGGTTCGCGAGACTGACGTGGCTTTGTCACGTGGAGAGGGACGTTCCCGCGCATTCTGTTAATCGAGCCGGTTGTACCCATACTTCATATAGATTCAAATTCAAATCTCTCTGAAATGAAGCTTCGAACGAACATTTTTTATTTTACACTATCATTCTATTTCATTACGAGCAACCGTTTCTATCTCAAACTGCAAAGCACCGTGCAGAAACGAGCGACTTGTCAGAGAAACTCTATCGAAGTATAGAAGCCACTAGTTCGTTTTCCCTTTGCTCACGTACGAATACCTTCGTATTTTCAGTTCCAACGTGCGTTTCGTGCCACTTACGATCAATACGTATTCTCATTGTTTCACGAACATTTTTTATATTCTCACAATAAATACCCAAGCTATATTGTATCCGTTTCGTGCCCATACATCGTGCCGCATTTATAACGCGTCAATTTCGGACGACCGAAATGCAATTTGTCAGAATTCCGATCGCCTAGCTGTTCTCCTGTCAGGACTGTTTACAAGCGATTACAGTGACGGACGTAATAATGTTCCCGGTACACCGATAATCTATTCGATAAAGTTCTAATTACCGGGTTTTGCTCATTGTAGATGAAATTTACCGTCGCCGGTAAAACACGTACACGTCAGCTATACCTCGCAAAAATAGAAAAGTCTTCTGGCCTCTGCATTGTTCTGATTCGTCTGCCGGATAGAGACATCCCTCGTTTCGACGTCATTTTCGATTCTAACGCGTTATTGGCCGAAAGAGCTGCACAATCGTTGCGTCGTCATGGAAACGTCCAAAGGAGTGTTTTCTTTTCGGTTTTCATTGGTTGAGCTCAGGTTTCCAGGACCGACATGGTGGGGATAGGCGGTGCGTGCGACACTCTCGCCTTACCCCGTTCCTCATGCCGTGAGACTTCTCTATTTTTGCGAGGTATACGTCTTGTGTTTTGTTACGCATTACGTATCATGTTGAAACGTAAAATTGCCAGCGAATTTGCGCATCGAGGGTCTTGCTGCTGCATTTACGTTACCTCGTGGGAATACTTGTATCATTGCGCTATGAGTTGGCGCACTACCTAAAAGCCAAAATGGCAGAAGAGGATAAATGGTTTGCTCGCTGCACTCAATTCTTCCTAAGAATTCATTGTTTTAGATTCTTAGCGATTTATGTTACGCCAGGGAGTCGCGTATGTGACCGATTCAGCCAATAATGATAAAGTGTCTCAATAGGAACGTCATTGTTGCATAATAGCTAAAAGTCAGCTGAAGTCGCTGACTGGTAGTTGAGTAATTCGAGTAAAAGAGATTTCTCTACTTTGTGCTATTTCATTTTGCAGGATTTGTGCCATAGATCTCATTGTCCAATAATAGTTCAAAGACCTGAATGAAATTAAGAAATTCGGTAGAATCTAAAGTTATTTTACAGTATAGTCGTCGTCATTGATCATTTTCTAATCCAAACGACGTCGTACGAAAACCGTATTAATATTTGCGGATTTCTCATCGAGTGCAGGTTTAATTCCTTCGTCCATCGTGAGAGGAACGAGGTAATAAAATGAATTTCAACGCCTCGACGAAAGCAAAATCGGTTGCAATGTATCATGGAGTTCATAAACATCGGATCGGTGCTTGTCGATATTCCGATACGTGGCTGCATTGGTTGCAGAATCGCGATTATTGACATTTATTTGCCGCTCGCACCACGGAGAACGTCGTTTAAGTGATCCGTGAATGTAAATAGTGGAGAATTGCATGGGAAATATCAGTGAAAATTTTTCGATTCTTGCCGGTTGCTTTTATTACGCATGGGAAATTACAGTTTGCAATTAACGGTAAAACTCGGTAGAATAATTCTACTTGAGAATGAAGTCGGATTAAAATGATGAAATGTTCATCGAAACGCGAATGAGTTATTTAATATAAAAAGGATAAAAATATCGCGATAACATGGAAAGTTAGAGGTTCGAAATGAAATATCGTCGACAGGAAACGATAATTACGATGGAAAGATTACAATAGCTGAATGTAGATTTCAAATGTAATTTAATTAACGAGGTTGAGATGAAGTACGAGTGAGGATTTCACGATTACGTAAGAATCAACGGACTTGTTGGAATTTCACGGCTAGTTCATTAAATTAATAGCGTTTTCGTACGTCATGTAACGATACCGACGCGTCGTTGGACACGTTCGAACGGCTTTGTACTTCCAATTATGTAACAATAGTTGTAAAGAAAAGGGATAGGCCATACAGGGAGTACAATAGCCTCATTAGCCTTTGTCAGTATCCGATATTCCCAAGAAAGCTACGGTGACCCAGCTATCTTCATTGTTTAGCCTCGTCGGCATTACTTTCCACTGGCTTTAAAAGCACGAAGGATTACGGAACTTTTGTGCAAGTTGTATCAGAATTTTCAAACGGGAAGATTAACAGGAAAATGAGTATCGGCCATCGAACGACCGATTATTCTGCGATATTTAAAAAAAGTATGGCATCGTAGAGTTTGAAATCGTTCCATACAGAGAAATTAATAACTTTCGATCTTTTAAAAATGTGATTTAACGAATAACTTAATCTGATTAAAAGGAAATCATTGCAAACGAGATAGCAAGTGTTGATTATAGTTTTAAGAGATACTCTACGCGGTGTTATAACTTTCTTCCCAGATCGTTTCTAGTATGATAAATTTCTCAAATTTATAGTTAATTAATTGACATTCATTAATTATAGCATGTTGTATCTAGTATCGACAGCCTCTTTATCACAATAGAATATTTTTATTTCGTCAACGAAATCTGTTTCTACATGGAACAATCACAGAACGTGCAAGCATTCATCGATCTAAGTTCCTTTAATGCAATTTCAGCCGAGCGTTTCCTCTTGTCAAATGACTTGCACATTCGAGAATCATAAGAACCTTCTAACGAGACTTTAATGACGTGTATTCGTTCATCGACATATCTGAAAATTGGCTCAATGCTATCGACCTCAACAAGAGTAAATTCGCAAGAAAGGATCCTTAGAAGTTCAATATGTAAGATAAAAAGTCATGCCAGTATGTTTCTAAGGAAATAGTAGTAAAAAAGAAATAAATCTTACTACTATTGTACGATTTATATTGTTTATTGTAATTTAATATGGACAAGAAAAAGGAACAATGAAAATGTGCTCCCGTCGCACTTATTCTACTCTCTCCACTCTTACTCTCCACGCGTCTCTCTCCTTACGCTGATCGTCCTTTTTTCGATCTCGCTCCATCCACTCTGTCACATCTCACACACACACACATACTCACACTCATTCTCTCTCACTACTCTATAAATAATAAAAAAAATATCTATTACCGGCCACAAAAAATCTGATGCCGCACGGTAAACCAGTGCATCAAGAGGGATCGTCACTCGCACCTTCTATTTAAATCACAGCTTGTACAGAAATATTTACATGTTTCCAAACATTCCACAATTTATGTAACGTGCCACGAAAATTATTTTGGCGCTTAAGGGTTTGTGTCCTTAAGGTAAGATTCTTGAGGAAAAAGTTTGTATTAACACGTTGAACGCCGCCGATATTTCGCTAGTTTCATAATTTCTACAGAAGTGACATTTTTCTATTAAAATCACATCTTTATATAGCAGATACCTTAAAAACGCAAGTAGTTATGTAGTCAGCAGGACTTCACCTTTTTAATTCCAATATTTAAATATTGAATGCATTAGAAAATGCGTAGTTATTACAATTTAAAAGTCAGACGAAATTTCATTGAATTTAATGGCGCCGGTCACCGGTGACCCCCATGGCATTCAACGTGTTAACTAAAAAAATACAACTCAACTGTAATAAATGAGTTCCAAATCTCGAAAAATTCTAGAATTCCAGTGTTCTGTACGACTAAAGAACAAGAAAACCGTCTCAAAGAAGACTATTCTTTTAGCGACACCTGTGAATGACACGGTATAAAGCGCAAACGTTCTCGTTTGTAGGTTCAGGGAGTAAGGGCAGGTCGTTTAACCGTATCTGAATGCTGCGGTGACTTTGAAGTTTCAGTTGTGAGAGGATGGGGGTTAGGAAAGCGCCGAAATCGAGCCCGTGGAAGGGCGCGGGGTTGAAGTGTACCTTGACACAGTTGTGCTCGATCGACCTCTGACACGTGTCTGCGATCGTCATCCAATGGTTTCTTTTCGTGTGCTTGTACGAATTTCCTTCCGAGAGAAAGAAACAGAGGGAGGAAAAGGGAGAAGGCGAGAGTGAAACAGCGAGTTAGAATGAATGGGAAAAATAAAGAGAACTAGAGAGAACGTGAGGGAATGAAGAAAGAGGGCGAGGGAGAACGTGAGGGAAGAAAGAGGAAAAGAAAAACAGAGGGAGAAAAGGGACATACGTATACGTAGATACGTGTGTGTAATTTCATCGGTAAGAAGAAGAGTGGCAGCTGAAGAAATTTAATTAGGTCCTTCCGCACCGCCGAGTAACTTTTTCTTCTCAGTTGCGCTTTCTCGCTGTTCTCGCCAACCTAATTGCCTTTCTCCAGTGTCCCTCTTTTGATTTCTGTTCCCTGCTTCAATGATCAACCGTTCTTCCCGGGATTCCCCTGAGGTGGATTCACGAGAGTGGATCCTGGCTCCATTATGGGGAAGACATTTCGGATTGCCTGCTCTGGAATTCCCCGCGATGCTTCGTGAATGTAATTAAACGAAAGAAGAATGATTTCTCTGGCTATTCACCGAGTGTCCTTTTGTTATCATTGAGGTAGAAGGACGTCTCGTTTGAACGATTTCGTTGCGACGCTACTGAACGTTATGATTTTTGCGAGTTCTCAAGAGTGAATGTATTAATGGAGTAGCTAGCTACAAATATAAATATTTCATATATTTTGTAGCAAGAAGGATGACGTAATTTTATTTGCAGCATTTATACAAGGCGGAGACCTTGGTAAAAGATTAGGAGATAAGTAATTGATCCATTTAATCCTTATCCTACGAATACCGGGTTATTTTGACCCGCAGCACGCGGTAGTCGTTTATTCTGAGATAGGTTCTTATCGCTCTAATGTAAACAGATACGTGTCTATTCTGCTGCAATATTCCGAAAATATTGCAGAGAAATATCAAGGGGAAAATTTATGAAATAGTCTACAATATGGAGTCTTCTGCAAGAGATTACAACGACTCGGTCTTTGACTAATGTGTAATTGCTACAGCATCCGGCGTTTGAGGATTTATAATTTCGGAATTATAGTAGGAAAAAATTTGCAGAAAGCAGAAATATGTCTCATATATAAAAGTTAAAAGTTACGTACATAATTATATTTTCACCATATATATTATAGCTTATTTCCATTAATTCCTTTTGTTCTCAACATTTTATCAGAATCTCAGAAATGCATTTCGATTGTCTTGATAATTCTAACGTAGGAATCCCTCCGTTTCGCAGGTCTGCAAGGATTTTGCAAATTTCAGTCGCAATCCGATTGCAATTAGACAGAGCATCTTTGCGGGTTGCGAGCATCTCATCTTACATCCAACGATTTTGAGCATTACAGTTTTACGGTTGCATTCAAAGAGAGAAACGTTACGAAGAAATGTTCATCCCGAACCTCTTCTCACACGTACGTTATTTTTGCGGAAATTACACCGGTTTGTACCTCTCATTTTCTGCAGTAGCTTGCTCTTCTATCTGAGCACTTGTAATAACAAGAAACTCAAGAAGAATATCCCTTCTCTTTCTACATTCTCCTTTGTTTCAAATTTCCTACATTATTTTTCGTATTTCATTTTATATTTTTCTTTTGCATTATTTCACCACGATAATTGCAACAATCAACGGAAAATAATATCTTCTTTCTAAACATAAACGCATGATATTCACTCTAAATATTTTCGCTAAATATTTCTAAATCTGAATATTTAAATCATTTCCACATTTAACAAAATTTACTTGTCATGAAATATATGTACGATTACCCTTCGTATTATTAATACAGGGTGGCCCAAAACTCATTAGGCCATTTAAAAGTGGAATAACTCTGTTATTTATTAAAAATTCACATGGCAATTAGTTTTATATAGAGTAGGTCCTTCAAACGGGCACCATTTTATTCCTAAGCTTAAAATTACATTATTTCTAAATAATTTAAAATTACTTAAACAATGAAAATTAATAAAATAATTTAATATTTTTACAACCATAAATAAATTCCACGGTTATGTTGTTCTACGAGATACGAAGATTTCTCAGCAAGGTTTTTACGAAAATCGTTTAACACGGACTGCTCCTTTCGTAGTGCTTCGACTGTTGCATGGTATTTGGCAACTCGACCCACCGATTCCTTATCGATCTAGAGAATTGGAAATGACGTGGGCGTGCTTCTTATCAGTATATATTACGGACTTAGGGAATCCTCTAATCAGGAGTATTAAAGCTTAAGTCCTCGACTCGGGGGAGCAACCTAATTTCTGATTGATTCGCGGACTCAATCGTGCTGCAAATCATTCGCCATTCAGACCAGCTTGCTCGTCATCGACAGGGGAATCGGCCATAGAACTCTGTAATTCCGAGAAATCTGTAATCAGGAAGATTTTAGATCATACCCCTGTGGAAAGATCGGTATGGAAACACTAGGGGGGATTAGGTTGATTTTAATTTGAATGGTGGGTAATCAGTCAATTGGAAACGGGGTTCGTCAGAATCTGTTCTAAATATAGTTATTGTCTTTTATACAGTTTTATCGACGAATCAGATTTCGCTGGAGTTGTTTACGATATTAGTTACATATCTGGTACGATGTAGATTCGCGATTGTTTATGTTCTTTTGGTTAGGGCATTGCCGTAAAGAAGTCAGTTGTCTTCGCGATCTTTAAAGCAATTTTATCGCTTAAAGTGTATGTATTATAGTTGTGTTGAAATTAGTTCTTTAAATTTATAATATTCAAGTGAAATAATTTAGCGTAGGTCCGTACAGCCTTTTTTTTATTTAGAAATTTTAAGAATAATCTGAAGTTAATTTGCGTGGAAATGCCACGTAATTGTTAGTAGTCAGTTAGTAAGAGTTACTCGAGCATCATCAATATTTATTATTAATGTTGGTATTATCGATTCGACTTTTTTGGCAACGAATTGAGCTCTAATTTAGGGTATTAATATTTATGAGCAATAATTCACCTCGTTGAATTTTTCTCCTGACTTTCGACGGCATCCTATTTAACTATTCGCCATTTATTACCCATGAAATAATTCTTAAGCATCGTCGATTTGCACGGATGAATTTGAAGAATTTTTTTACCAAATAAAATTATTTGATGACACCGAACTGTAAAACTCTTACCTTTACCGCCAAAATGTACAAAATCTTGGCTTTTTGGAAACTGTGGACAATAGAGAAATTCCGTTTGCGGATTCGTGTATGGGACAACATAAATACTTATAGAATTCTATAAGGAACACCCAGTGGATGTTGCAAAGAGAAAAAAAATTATACTTTGTAGGACAGTGTTTTCTAAATGTCAATAATTTGTCCCAAGACAACTTAAATTATTTTTAAAAATTGTCCTTTTCAAACCTGACGAAATGTCGATATCACCATCTTTTCCAACGGATTCCATGTTCGTCCATATCTTCGCGAATATTGGCAGACAGGTATAATAATATACAGTAGAAGATGATCCTTTGACATGGAGAAGGGCAGCTTAATTGCATCTCGGAATGTAAGTGCACGCGTATGCGTCGCCTTACTATTTTAATCTAAGGGGTAAGCTCCCAAAGTAAACTAATATTCTGCTTTGCAACTACGCTTTGATACTTGGCTTTATTTTACGCCAATATAGGAGCACAGGAAGTTCCGCGGAAAATTGACACGTAACTCGTCCTGAAGTTCCGCCATAGCGAAACTTCGCTGAGAAATAAAATTCCGAGGAAAATAGCGCACGTGATATGTGTTACAGTGAATGTGCAGTTTCCGAATTAGATTTGCCACGGGTTGTATGAGCGAAATGTAAATAGGCATTGCGAAACGTTTTGGAGGGAAAGAGGGAAACTTTTTGTGGACTTTACCCATGGTTATTTTCGCGGGATTTAAATTACATTGGGATGTTCGAGATTGTAGATATATTCGCAATAGTAATTCATTGTAGATGGTATTTTGCAATTTTGGGACGGCGACGATGATGATAATGATGTCTGTTTTGTAATGGAGTATTTGAGATTAACCCTTTGAGCTATACTCGACATACCTTTTCATTTCATATTATTTTCTAAAGATTTAATATCGACTTTCCAATTTCATAATGATATTGTAATATCACCTAAATATCGGTTAGTATCTATAGTTGTTGCTATAATTATAAAAAAATGAATAACCAATGATAGAAATTGTTGTGAAATTAATTTCATTTAACTCACTACGAAATTGAGAAAATAATTCGGACCGCAAAGGGTTAAGTATCATCGTGGTTAAGTCTGAAAAGATTTTTTTATAACGCTTATTATTGCTTCTATGATTTAGAATGAACTTAGGGCAGGTCTTGGATGATATAGGTATATTTAATTAAAATGAGAAATATAAAAGGGTCGATAATATCGTAATAGCGATGATATAGTCAGAGATTCGAAAATTCCTAGCAATCATAAACTAAAATTGCATCAGTTAAAGTATAAAGAGTGTAACAGTTAAGGATCAGTTTCTCTTCAAAAGATCTCTTCAGTTTCCCAATTTAAATTTTCCTCGGCCCAAAAAAAATTCTTCTGTCGCACCACGCATATCCACAGCTCCACCAGTTCAACATCCATCCAAACCTCAAACTCTCCAAGAACAGAGGCGCAACGATCGAAGCCGAAATCATATTTAAAACATTTTCCAATTGTTACTCCACAAGAATAGTCGACAATCTACTGTACGATTACATCATCGCGAGTGTTGGTAGTTTTAATCGATCTGCCCCTACCGTTCTTGACCCTCCGCTTCTTTATTGACGCAAGGGTCGAAAATACACGCAAGGAATGATTTCGGTATCATCGATATTTTCGTGCCATCTTGCCATATCCGTCCTCTTATCACCATCCTCGTAGCTCTGTAAATTTGCCCATTATCTCCGTTCTAAAAATAAGTCAATTAAAAAGTATAACACTCCCAAGGAAAAGTCTCAAATCTGCATCCATTTTTCTGATCATCCCCTTAATTTTCGCTACGATAGAATTTCACTCCGTTCGTTGCATTGCATCGTGAGCAGATTTTTTCGCAATTGTAATTAATCGTCCTCTCATCGAATTACTTGGAACAGCAACAATTTCTCAGGATTAACAATCCGAGGGAAAAATGGAGATTCCGAGGCGGATTGATTATGACGCGAGGAACCTCAGCGGCGTCGGTGAAATTGATTCGGGTATGCATCTTCTAATTTTGGCACGGAATCGCGAATCGAGCGTGGACGTCGACCCAGTAACCCAAAGTAACACGCATCTGGATTCGGTATTCGGCCGCATCTTCACGCTTGGTTTACGCGCGAGCAGGTGCACTCGCTTGACTTCATTTCCATGATGTGGAGATTATGACACAAAAGCGTATTACACCGGAGAGGTGATTAATACCAGCTCGGGAATGATGTTACTCCTTTAAACGTGGCTTAAAGACAATGTGGGAGATCGTTGGTCGAATCTCAGTTGTGTTTGATATTGGTTATTTTATCGCGGTGAAAATTTGCAGGATACAATTACACTGGCCAACAGCATTTTTTGCGCAGAGAATATTTATGCTGAGTCTTATAGATTTTGTGGCGCTGAATACGAATATGAAGTCAGTTTGTCTCCATCAGGCTCCATTTTTGAGAAAATCAGTTTTGAAAAAAAAAGTAAATTTTCAACTTTCAGAATTTTTTTCATTTTAACCGTAAAAAGTTATTTATGTTTTTTTGTACGAAATGATTCTACAAACCCTCCCGAATATAACCATACATATTACTTTAATGTTGGGAACATTTAAACGTGTTTAAACAATGCTCAAAGAGAAAACCACGCCTATTTCTCAACTTTTGTGGATATTTTCTTATTTATCTTAAAAACCGGACGCCCAAGGAAAATTTTAATAGCAGGAGGCGAATGAGGAGAGATTTTTATTGTGCAAACCATAACTGAAATTTGCAACACGAGTTTTGCTTTCCGCTGAGAAATTAAAGTAGCTCCGCAAGACACAAGGTACTGCCAGTGATTCTCAACGCAATCGCTTCTCACGCCAAAAAATAGTTCAATTTTGAAGACCATTCTTATCAATAGAATTATGGACGATTGATTTGGTTAATTAAAAAGTGGTAGATAAGTATGTTCAACCAAAAGGAATAAGAGGTGAAAAAGATTTGATTGATTTCATATAGCCTTTGTTTTGATTGATAGACGTAGGAAAATAGAAAAAAGAATTTCACTGTTTGAAATTAATGTATTTGTTTGTAGAAATTCAAGGACCTTCATATTGACTTTTGGCAATTGTATTGTTACCAAAGGCAGAAATTAGTTTCGTGTGAAATTGAATTTCCGAAGCGAGGAATCTTGGTTTGCAGCGATCTATGAATTTACTTTGAAAGGTGTTGGTCTGTTGTCTTATTCCTTTTCCTTCCAACTCTTTTTATTTATTCTGCGTAGTTTTTATTGATCAGTAGTGATGTGTGCCGGTTATTATGACCGTGGTCTAATTCATTTAGTTTATAACTTTCCGTGGTTTATCAAACACCACACTATAAACGCTTTGATCAATGAAAGCGATTATAAGCACTCTTTGATAACAGTGAACCATAAAAGATAATAATATTGATACATTTAAAAATATCAATATAAAAAGAATAAAATTAAATAATTATTATTTAAATTTAAATTACGTAAAATTGAATTTTTCACCAAGGATGAATATAGTCATCCATAAAAATTATTTATTCCGGGACAAAATTGTGTTATTTTCTGCAAGAGAATCTTTCTGCATTCTCATATACAGCTGTCACGTTGTTTCATTAGCCCCTTAGACGAAGGGTTAAATACCCGTTCCCTTTTCGACCCTCTATTATTCTTTCCGCACCCCAACTTACTCTCTCAATCTCCAACATACCGAAGGACTTCCAAAACTGCCCTTCAATTCAATATTTCATATCCATAAGCTAATTCTAATTTTCATTTATCCAATAACAGGTATGTCCATCTGGCGACACCGTGAATAAATCCGACCCCTCCATTTTCTGCGTTTCTTCCCATGAAATTACTTTGTCCATGAAACGAGCGAATTAGGATTCTCCTTCGTTCCCGTCTCGTCGCATTACCGAGCATCTCTTCCGGAAACTTTCGGAATCGAAGTTCGTTAAAGTTTTACTTCATTCCTCGTCGAAAGCGTGATGAAGGAGGAGAAACGTCGAAACGAGGAAGAAGAGACGTCCGTATGGCGCCGTTTCTCCCGTAAATCGACGAACAGAACGGTTTCTGCACGTGCGGAATATCGAGCCGAATTAACCGGCCATTTTCATACCTACGAGATTGAACGACGTGTTTCCGAGGATATCAAAATCGAATCGCATTCCTTCCGCCACGGAGAGGAACACCTCCGTCTGCGGTTTTCCCCGGAACGTCCTCGAACGACTTGCACAAACTCTTTTCAAGCGCCGTAGAGCATGGAACGATTTTGTTCCTGGAGGTCGACGTGAAACGTATGGTTGTCGAGGAGTTTCGATGCTTCGTTTTACGTGACCTCGAGCGTTTTACACCGATGAGAGGAGCAGTGAAATATCCTGCGTTCGGGAGAGTTTTGCTGTTGACCGAGGAAATTATTTTGAAGGGAACGAATTCGTGGCTGCTGTTTGAAACGAATGACGTTGGTATGCCGGAGCTTGAGTTTTTCGATTATTGTACGGGATTTTGCGAAGGAAAGGACCGTGGGATTGTCGACGTTGACGTTTGTTCTTTTTAAATTGACATCGTGCGGTTCGATATTTGAGGATTTGGAGTTAGGTCACGTTTAGGAGAAGAAGATTCTTCGAAAGAGAATGAAATTGCGGAAAATTTCTTTAAAGATACTGGGACAAGATTCTCCTATTATTGTTACTTTAAGCAAGGCTCTAATTTTGGAAGTAATTATGAAGGAACTTTTAACTTCAATTTTTCAAGATACATCTCGAAATTGAGGATGAATGACATTGATCACTGTGATAATTACCGACATAATTCATCGCACAGTGTCACTTAATAACCTTACACATTATTATTTCATAAAGAAACTGAAGCCATTCGAAATCTCCCTAAACTTTCAACCCTAAGCATCATCAATCACCATTTCATTAATGACCTAACGGCGATGTGACACCAAAACTTAATGAAAAAAAAGATATCAGTTAATATTCTTCAACGTTGAACATCTCTAATTAATGATAGCAGCAACAACAAGTATCAAAGGATACTTTATATAAATACATAAAATCCTACAATTGCGTATTACATTCGGATCCGGAAGATTGTAAAAGAACGGAAAAAAAATATTCCCTCGACTATCGGTATTCGTAATTTTGCTATTGGTTCATCGGATCGGATATTAAAAATGATTTAAAGGCAACCTGCATGCATCGGCTTCGATATTTGTAACTTTGCACCGCGGACGAATTGAAACGACAGACGTTTCGTGCAATTCGGAACAATCCGGCGTGATAAGCGATGTGTCACTGGAACGTCTCGTTTTATTTTCTCTCTGATTTTCCGACAAAAATGGGGGCAATTTTTTTTACATTTCACGATATTTATATCGCAGACGAGGAACAATAGGAGACAGTACCCTTTATGGTGTTTTTTTTTTACACTTTTTGGCTGTAACTATTATGGTTATTTCGCCTAAGACCTATTTTTCTAGAGGGGCTACAAGGTTTTGATAGATTAAATAATAATTTAGGAAAAATTTATCAGAGGTATCACAAGAGTATTTAAACTCTTGCCATAGCCTCACCTACTGTTTTAGGCGGATTCTGAAATATCAATACTATGATATATTAAATAATAATTTAGGAAAAAATTTCCAAATGTAACGGGGTAGGATGTGAACTCTTGTATACTAATTGCGAATCAGAGCCTTTATCTCTTTATTCGCCATAATCTCCGCTTTATAATGTTTGGCTGTGCCGTAGACTAGCAAAGATTACGAATTTTGCAAGGGTTGGGCAAAAAATTCTTTCAGATTCCACCGTAATATCGTCTGGAAATAAAAATTCACGGAGAAAGTGGCCGACAAAAAAGCGTGATTTTGTAAGCAGGGATGCTTCGTACCAAAATAGTTGAAAAAGAAACGCTCTTGTATCTCTTAACTTCTATTTTTCTACGTTCTAGAAAGTCAGAATATAACGGAAAATCGCATTGGCAATGACCGGGAAAGAAATTCCGGTAAAAGTTGTGAGATGCAAAAAATTGCTATCCTGCGAAAAGATGCGGACCACAGAAATAAGTTGGAAAGATTGTTTGCGTAATATTCTGTAACTTCTTATTACGAGTTTTTAAACGGTTTTGGCTTCTAGACTAATAGAAGATAAAGTAAGAAAAAAACATTGCATCTCAGCATCGTATTTTCCCTTCCAAAACTTTCTTTTCCAGTTATCAAGTAAGAAATTAAATACCTGCAAATTTTGTCTTTAAAGTAATTTATAATTACTATTGGAAATGGGTGTTTAAATAAATCAATATACTTTATATTAACACATCATCGCAAACTTTAAAGATATAACGAAAAACTTGGCAGTTTTTAATAAAAAATGAAGAAAAAATCGTCAAATAAAATTTTAAATTCCATACGCGTTTAGTACACAAAAAAGCAAATATTTCGTACATTTATCGTAAATCCCTATCATTAACCGTTTTGAAGTTATAAGCGAAAGAAGAAAAAATGTCGAAACTTTGAAGGGTGGTTTCACCCCCTAAACGTGCGACTTAGCCGATATAAAAAAATAGGTATCGATTATTTTCACGTGCTTAACAAATCTGCAAAGTTTCATTAAAATCGGAGGCGGACACCTCGGGTAGTTTCCTTGTTAGTAATATAAACTGTTTATGTTACTCTCCCCTACACTGCAGAGAGTCTCCTGTTTCAAATAGGAATTCCTAGAACGTACAGTCGTCTTTGAACTCATTCAATATATATAATATTATATTGTTAACAATAATGCAACAATTACTAATACATTTTGTAATACATTACTGCAAAGAAGATAATACAAGCAAAACATAATATTCTACGTTCCGTTGATATTTTTATTGAAAACAGCGATATTGGAGCGGTGGAATTATTCTCGCGGAATATTCTCCAAATCGTCATCCAACGAAGGATGCGTTTCTCTTTCAATCTGCCGGCTTCGTTTCCTTATTCATACGTATCTGATTCGGGAAACTAACATTACTCGGCGTAATGGTAACAAGGTGATATCGATTGAGTCGAACGTATCGGTTGGAAGCTTTACTGTCGTCGACAGCCGTTGCCTAATCACCTCGAGTTGGCTCGATGTAATGGACCGAGAATTAACTGTCGTGTCCGTGCCATAGCCGAAACGCAGGAGGTAGTCCTTCACGTTCTGGGGGTTCGTCCTTCCAAACTTTCGTCCTTCCGAGATTGTTATTTTTCTACGACAACACGTTTCCTATTCTATTCTGCTTTCACTGCTCTTATTTTCTTCGTATTCTCCTTGTTTTTCTTGCCTTCTTGTTTTTATTCTTCTTCTATTTTTTCTCCTTGTTTTTCGTCCTCTTCTCCGTCTCCTTGTTCTCCTCTTTTTGCTTTGTCCTCTTGTAACTTTCACGTCACCCCAATTGTTATTCTCGTTCGGTTTACATCACTTTTACAAACTCCCCTTTTTTCTTTTATTCAAAAAATGTAAATGACAAAACCGCCACAGTGATTTTTACTTTAAATATCTTGTCATTCCGAATACTCCGTTATCCGCGGTGTAAATTCCACATTGAAATACGGTAGGCACGATATGCACGTGAAACGGCTTTCTTAAAAGATGAATTCTGCGTTCACATCGCAGACGTGAATCATCGATTCGTTTCAAGCGATACTAACGACTCCTTTTAGCCTACTTTTTACCTGTAAATTATGAAAAAGACGTTACGCGCAGAATTATTTCCTTTTACCGGATTCCACTTCGCTGGATCAACGAAAGCGACATTCGTCGTCGCGGATTCACCGAGGCGATTATTCCATATTTTTCCTACACGTTTCCGTTTGCAATTAAAAAAAGAAGCAATGGAAGGCAAACGAGCACGCTCGCTGGAATGCACCGAACGGAAGATCGTAGCTGATAATTATCGGATTGCAGTTGCGAACTTAATAAAAGTACGGGAAGTTTGAAAGATTTTGGAGGAAACGGGGTCGGTGGATTCGCCGAAACGGATAGATAAATTGCTTCGTGGACGTTGAACAAACAAATGGAAAGAGGATATATAAGCGAAAGAGTGTCTTCCGGCTCTTTGTCCGTGCAAACAACGAATTACAGGAAGGTATTCAACGCAGGCAAGGACAACCCTTTAAAGCCTCGTTCGAAATCGCGGAGCTCTGCTTCTTTTTCAGGAGACGCGAAAGCCTTGAAGGCATCTAACGCGGTTAAAGCTTTCCCTTATTTTTGCAAACGAGCACGGGTCTCTTCTGTTATTTCTATAGCTCATTTACTCCCACCGTTTCCTGGTTTTTCCCTTCTCCTTTCTTCTCCTTTCTGAGGTAACGTCTCCCGTGCTTTTCCACGGGATGGAAATTAAAAGCAATGTACTTGGTAGCGATTCGGGAAGTATGCTGAAAAGTAATTAATACTTTAATCAGTTTCACCGTTACCCGGTACGTTTTTAAAACACCTGTTCGAGAGACATGCACTGGAATAATTGCTTTCAATGCTCCACCAATTAATTCACAATTCTCGTAAGTTACCTCAGTAAAATTCGATCGTACAGTTTATTAATTATTCCTCGTTAAAGAACACTTCTCTGTCATCGTTGCGCTGTCCACGAGATTGATTATTCTTTGGTCAATCTCACCCTCTTTCTCTCTATCGTAATGAATCTTTCCCATCGATTTTATTAAAAAACTTTTCATCCGCTCGACGAGGAATTTAAAAAAGTTCTTTCAAAGAGTGTCCTTTAAAAAGTTTTCGGGATACATCCTCTCGGTGTACAAGAACAGATTTTATCCTCAGATTTTAATATCGACCGAGTATTTTCAAGCTGATACATTTTCTTTTACGAGAGACAAAAGAGTGCCGTTAAGATTCGTCGAGATAAAAGTAACCTGAGCGAAAAAAGTACAATTTGGAGGGATGATAGTCGATGTGTCGTTTGCGTTTTCGATTCCGTCAAAAATCGCAACGTTAGATGTTGGAAGAGGCTCGTAAAGTAAAACGTTCTAATGTCTCCCCTGTTAGTTTTATTCGCAATGCGAACATTCGGCGCAGACAACTCTGAACTGATAAATCGTTGGCGTTTTAGCAGCGTAATATATCGTTCTCCATGGGATCGAGGGGATCGACGATTCTCTATGGACTTTTCATTGGTAATATTTACTGTGCATCTGCGCCATTCTTTCGCACATTTTGGGTCCTTTGTTATTGTTATTTTCTTTCGATTTTTATAAAAGTGGTGAATCGAATTATACGTAAGAAAGCTATGATGGGTCCATATTTATTTTAATTCCATAATTACAGGATTAAATTTCCAATTAGTAAGTTCAGATCTGCGTCTCCTCTCGGAGATTTCTGTGATTTTTCATTTTCTGTAGGATCGATTAATGTAGACTGAAAAAAAGTATTTAACTGAGTGTGTCTGACGTTGTTCCGATTTTTAATAATGTAGAATTAATATTCATCAAATTCTCTTACTCGTTTGCCTAACCATATCGAGTCTAATTTGCAGCGATCGATCATAAAGACTACGGTTCACATTTTTAAAAAAGTAATAGAAGTGGTAATATAAGAAGTAGTAATAAAAGTAAGATTAATTAACTATTTCTTTATCGTAATCTATATTTGAAAACATCATTGTCCAATGCTCAGCTGGAGGATCATCTACGATACTAAATCATACACACAATTCCAAAAGTCGACATCACCTATAAATTTCATAGTGAAACACCGCCAATGCCACTGTATCGAGCAAGAAATCGAATCTACACGCTTTTTCGATAAATAATTATCCCGCGCATCCGGCTGCTCGTTGATGCAGTCTCGTGCAATTTTCACTCGGTTCATTTAGGCCGGCAATAATGGATAAAATATTGCATCGTGTGCCGTGCATTCGTGAAACCGCGTTATTCCTCCTCGCATTTGTTACGGCTTGTCAAAGGGAAATGCTCTTCGTGCGATCTCGCAAAGCCCGCAGAATTAAACATTCGCAACCGAGTGGCTTTTAACGTTTGCTATTTACAAAACGCCGCTTCGTTGATTACACTGGTCAACACGATTTTTGCCCAAAGAATATTTATACTGATTCTTATGGATTTTGTGGGGCTGAACACGAATGTGAAGTCCATTTGCTTCATCAGAATCCATTTTTGACAAGATCAGTTTTGAAAAAAAAAAGATTTTCAACTTTCAGAATTTTTTTTCATTTTAACCGTTAAAGTTATTTCAGCTTTTTTCCATAAAATAATTCTACATACCCTTCGAAACATAACGATGCATATTACTTTAATGTTATAAACATTTCAACAGGTTTAAACAATGGTTATCTGAATTTCATCTGAATATCTGAATTTCTTGCGTTTTAACTGTAAAAGTTGCTTATGTTCCTTTCAAAAATAAATCATCAGTAAAATCATCGTCAACAGTTGGGGGATTTTTTCAATTATAAAATCACCGTCAATGTTTGGATGATTTTTTTAAATTTTATAATCACCGTCAATAGCTGGAGAATTTTTTTTAATTGCACAATCACCGTCGGTAGGCGGAGGACTTTTTCAGAGTTTTAGATATTTCAGAGTTTGAATATTTTGGAAGTACTTTTCACGCTAATGGGAATTAATTACCGCGGATTTGTATTTTCACGCGAAATGCAGTGTTAAATAAAAAACGGCGGAGTTACGAGTCGTCAAAATCTGTAAGAGATTTCGAAATGGAGCCGCAAATCCATCAGCGTCAAAGGTATTTCTCTTGGGACGTCATAAATTGTAATGCGCCCTCCCCAGTCAGCTGCATACCGGGTGATCTTAATAAAACATGACCCCAACTAAGTGATTTTTCATATTTATCTCCGCTTCGTCTTCCAACAGCGAAGATATTAGTTTACAACCACCGTGGTGCCATTTGTCACACCGTAAACTTGTATTTTTAAAATGAAAAGAGTAGAAATCTCCTCGAATCCTTGTAAAATATCCCAACGTCTGTGTATTTTCCACCGTGAAAAATAATATTTGCAGCAATCATCCCAAAGTATACTTGTAAACAGAACTACAAGTGTAACTTGGAATTGCAAAAGATAAAAGCGACATACAAGATTTTCTGAAGTAAAAAATGCGTTTAAGCCATATTTGGAATAATCATATAATATATTATTAACGCTAGACCGAGAAACATAGTCAAAATGACTTTTTCGAAAAATGACACTTCGTAACTGTGTTACTTTGATTTCTTTGACGTTTATTTGGAAAATTACGATATATTAAGTTTCTTAATATCGACTTTTTTCATTCCTTCATGTGTTTATTTTCTCTAAAAATATTTATTTGATATTTCATCGACTTTTGTAAGATTCGTAAGATTTGTAAGATTTGTAACTACAATATTATATTATTCAACTTTCTGTCTTCCTTTGTTAATTTTTCTTCGAAATATTTACCTGATATCCTCGAATACGTTTAATTAATCGTCCGTAATTCTAGTGTAATTTATAATCGAAATCTACAATCTGGCCGAAAGCAGTATTTCATCCCTTTCCCCAATGAACATCGAAAGATTCGTAACGATTGAAAATTCGCGAGAAACATTTTTATTGCCTAGCCGGAATGTCGCCGAAAGAAAAGTTTCGAGGGCGCTGTAACGTAAGTTCTCGCTTTTTGTTGAATAGAATCTCATACTTGAAACTTCCGTCGGTTATTACGAATTCGTAGCATAACGAAGATCTTCAAACTGTTCGTCGCGATTCGAACTTGGTTCGTGACACGTGACAATGAAATCGTACTTGAATGCACTTGACGCGTAGAACTTTAAACAATTTGGTAGCAATGTATCTTTCCGTTCTCCAGTTCAGTGCGTAATTCTCAATGACGTCTTGCTAATGTGAAAAGGTATTTTATGATGGGTTCATTGAAGCGTGTGATGACATGAATGGTATTGTTGATTCTATATTTGACGCGTAGTATTTTAATTAATTTTGTGACAATGCAGCTACGATACTTCCGTTCTCCAATTTAACGCGTAACTCTGAATAAGATTCTGGCAGCATGAAGAGATTTATTGAAAAGATTTGTCAGAGAGTGTAACAACGTAAAATAGAATGATAAAGCTCTTATTGCACTTGACACATAAAATTTTAAATAATTTTGCAACAATGTATCTACGATCTGTTCGTTCTGTGATTCAGTGCGTAATTCTCAATAACGTTTCGCTAACGTGAGAATGTATATATTGGCAAAGTTCTATGAACAGTGTTGCAATGCGAAGTAGAATGATACCGATGTATTCGATTCTGCATCAGAGGTGCAACATGGGAGGTAAATGAGGCTCTTGATTAAATTGAAGTATCGCGAGTCCGTGAGTAAAATTGCGGCGAGAACATTTCACAAAGGTTCTCTACGGGGACGGTAGGAGCGACAAAGTTACTTTGATCTTTCGTTAAGCAGACTGACGGGAGAAAAGAAATGATCAAAGACGAAAATTATAAGAGTCATTGTGTAGGAATACGGTCGCATGAAGTAGGAAGATGGTCGAAGAATCATTTTGACGAGGGAGGGAAGCTCGTGGAATTAGTTGGCAGGAATGAGGAATTATGTCATGTTCATTTCGCCTAAGATCGTTCGTAGTTCCATTGTGATTCAAAAAATTGATATCTTTTCCTCCATATCTTCAAAATTTTATTTTTCATTAAATAAAAGATTCGTAATTAGTCTAAAACAACTGCAAAAGAACGCGTCAGAATCTTAGGACATCTTAATTACGGCACCGGATAACTAAAAATGCACTTTAAACAGAATGCATTCATCATATTCAAAAAATACCAGAATTTACAATAATTTTCTGCACTTCGAAAATTCACCTCTCCCTCGAATGCTAATGAAATGAATAATTAGAGAAAAAAAATGGTAAAAATCTTGGAACACACTGAATGTATCGTCGGCCAACTAAAAGTGCACTTTAAACAGAATGCATTCGTTATACTTGAAAGATAGCGAACCGCTAGACACTCTTCCCCATCTCGAAAATTCCGCTTCTCGTCGACTACAAGATCTGTAATTGATGCAACGAATAATTGCCAAAGAAGCGGACCGAATCTCGGAAGGGCCGGAATATGGTACCGGGCAACTAAAAGTGCACGCTAAACAGAATGCATTCATCAAGTATACTGTTGGATGTAGGCGGTTTTACGCGAAGTGAATCACGATTGCTCGATCCATATACATGAGACCAAAACGAGGAGTGACACTTTAAGGGGATATCATGACCTCGTTTCGGTACTTTGCAACCCCCATCCCAGCCGGGATGACGTTTAATATCGTGCCCTTTATGGGACCACGTCATTATGGCAAGCATTATGCATGTATATTAACACATTTGCTTCCACATTCTAATTCGTGCGAAAAATTTCGCATTCGTTCCATGGCGGAAAATTTATTCCGCCTATCTTACGTCCCACTTCCGGCAGGTTGTTTATAGAAATTAACACAAGCAGAATAATTATTTTATGTCGAGCGAAAATACGTGTATCGTGGTTTAACTTCGTGCAACATTCATTGTAGAGATTGAAGGTATTTTTAATATAAAAATCGTATTGTACTTTTTTCATTTGCAAAGAGTTATAATTGTACTGTGCTTGAGGTTAAAATGTTATGGCAGTTTCGGCTGGAACTTAAAATTTAAGGTGGACTTCGAATAATTAAGAATATGATGTGATAAATAATAAGTTAGAAAAATTTCTAGAGGTTATAGGAGTTTGAATTCGAATATGTTAATCGAGAGTTTGAGCCTTTAACACTAGAACTACCGGCGTTAAATCTATCATATTTCAAAATATTAAATAAATATTTTGAAAAAAGGGGAATTAAGAGGAGAAAAAGATGATCGATTCGGTAATTTATGTTTTATAAGATAGACGTAGAATATCTATTCTATGACTCTCCTATAAAGTAGGAGAATTTTTTGAAAAAATTGTGTACCAGTCATTTTGACTGGTTTGGTAGTTCTAGTGTTAAGTCCTTATCCACCATAGCTCCTATCGTGTGAAGTACAGCGATTCAAAATAATGCCCGCAATGTTTAAACTGATAATAAATGAAAATAGTGAGGGTGGATAATAAAAATTCGTGGAGGAGTCGTGGTCTTGTAAAAATTCAAAGATCAGTGCACGTAGGGCGTGAGATACAATCGCTATTCCCCGGCAAGTTTTTCTTACGTGATGTGAAATACCATGGTGGTTGGAAATCCACCTAAAACTATGGATCCTCGGCGAAATGACGAGAGCTATGGAAGTCGAAAATGGCGAAAAACAAACAAGAGCAGAATTTATGCCAGAACAAACACAAATATTTGTCTCTGATCCTTCGTATAGTATCAAAGCACAAATCTCTATCTGCGCTCTACAAACGATATCCAAGTATTCTTACAAACATTTCTCTTCGATCTTCAAGATGTTAAATCACGAAAGTATATAATGCCATTGGTGTTTATTAGTCATATGCTACTTTGCGACCTCATTGATCATGCAAAGCTAATAACTCTGCAATTTTCATCGCATTTTCACATTTACATCTGTGCAAAGATACCTCTGTAACTTTTGATGTGTTGGAATAGAACGGGCGCAACGCAAATATTCTCTGCTCTCAAGCATACTCTGTGAATTCACTGATTACACAAATTACAAAGAAAATTAACTTAGAATACGCAACCACCCAATAGTATTCCATAAATTCGCTGATTACGGAAAGACAATTACTCTGCAATCTTTTGCATCAAATAACTAGCAATATATTCACATTCTCATACATAAAGAGAGATCTCTATCCATCGTGATACAATAAATTAGATAGGCGCGCAATGCAAGTATTCCAGTCACTGAAGAATATTCTATAAATTAGTTGACAACTAAAATATAATTCAAGTAGAATCTTTCGCATCAAGTACTTGACAATATTTCCATATTTACATGCATAAAGTAAAATTCTTTGATTATAAAAAAAGACTGTAATCATGGTGCTTCTAAAAATTATGTCACGCAACGCAAATTGTTTTCTACCATTGAAATACATTCTGTAAATTCGTTGACAGCGTAAACATGAATTATCCTGCAATCTTCCGCATCGTGTGTCCGAGAGTACTTGAATTAATCGAAGGTTCACTCAGGCCCGAAGGTTTTGACAACAAAATGTGTACTCGCGCGAAACATCTCGTGAGTGATCTATGCAAAGCTGATTTATGGCAGCCACGGTGATACGCTCGTAAACAGAATTGACAATAGTCCTATGTGTATCTCTAAACATTTGTATTCATGCCGCACCCTTAGCTATAAAAAGGTACCCATCTGTTTTTCAGTCCACCCTTGTACTCGGGCACACGTAATCCGTTTACCTCGAGAGAGTCGCGAAACTGAGGCGCATCTTTATCGCTAACAGCGGTTTATGAATACCGACAATAGAGGTCGATCAAAGTTGATACACCGATGGTGCAAAACGATTGCCATGCGTGCGAAACTGATTGAAACCATTGCGCGACACTACAATCGTTTTTTTTCCTTTTTTTCCTTTGAATAATAGAACGTCCAATAATTCCTTGATATTCTGCAATAATTTAGTTTGAAATTATTCTATAGATGAAGATATTTTATAGTTCCATCGATAAGTAAAGAATAATTTTGTTTGGCAGATAAAAGTACAGTGTCTTGGCGTTTCAGGAGTAAAATATTTCTTTAAAATTTATGATTTTAATTATATGAGCCGTTCAGTGCACAAATCGATTAACTCCATAAAACCTAAAGTGGAGAAACGTGATGAAAAAGTATACACTCCTTTTTAAAATTCCCTTCAAAATATAAATACAAATAAGTATTGTAGAATATATAATCGCATTAAGCTTTCCTTCAACGAAGTACAAAATGAATAAGGTGGAATAGTCTTGGAATTAATTATATTGACTTCTGAATTCAATTATTTATTATTCGATGGCCAAACAAACTTCGTCATTTAATGGTGTTAATAGTTATCATTACGAAAATTTATTCTAAATATAAAAAGTTAGGATTCAATCGAGTGCTTTGAGACTTAAATTTAAAAAAAAATCAAAAAGTGGAGTTAATCGATTTGTGCACTGGACGGCTCATATGACTTTAAGTTTGATGAAACTGATAATGCGCAATGAGGAGATAGAAGATGTGTGTGCATTAAATATTTTTTTGATATTACATTCTATTATATTTCGTCTAGTGCTATTTCTCTTGGCCGAGAGCATTAGAAACTATTCGGTGAAGTGTGTTCCGGGGTAGAAAGTTTAGATACCACGAGATTGCTCTCCCAGCAAAGTCATGGGGGACTCTTAAATCCGCGGGCTCGTTTAAAACCAATGTGCCGTGGGACGCATTTACTCCTCAAATCACTGTCTGCGCTTTAAATCTTCGAGGGCACGTAAAAATCTCAGTTGGACTTTCTCTGCTAATCCATATGAAGGTTACTTCATAAACTACAATGTAGCTGTGGTATTTTCTGAATAATTCTGTGATTTAATGTAATTAGGAATTTTCGCAAATAAATATGATAATGTAATGCGCTTTAACCCCGTGGCCTATAATAACGAGCGGCACTCGTGATGCCGTAGATGTAATAAGAAATTTTGAAGATTCCCAAAAATGATGAAACTGAAAATATCAGTGGAGCACAACACAGTAAAATTATTTCTATGTTATTAATATTGCGTCAAATTGTAAGATATATCAGGAATCACTGATTAATTTTCATTTTAGCAATTTAATTCTGAATTATTGCACGCACAATCGCAAAAGTAATCGTGGTGCAGGGGTTAACGAATGCTGAAGGTTGCAGAATCTTATTTGCATTTTTTTAACAATATAGTAATTAACACCGTAGTAACCATAGAAAATCACAAGCAAAAGTATTGGCCATTGGTGAAACAACCACCTGCAATTATTTGGCACTAATAACCACTTAACACTAGAACTACCAAACCAGTCAAAATGACTGGTACACAATTTTTTCCAAAAATTCTCCAAGTTTATAGAAGAGTCTTAGAATAAATATTCAACGTGCATCTTAAAAAACATAAATCACCGAATCGATTATCTTTTCGGCTCTTGATTCCTCCATTTTTAAAATACTAATTTAATATTTTGAAATATGATAGATTTAACGCCGGTAGTTCTAGTGTTAAAATCATTGGGCCTAGACGAAATAATCATGGCAAACCATAAGCAAAATTGTTAATCTTATGCAGAACCGCCACGCCAAAGTAAGCAATAAAACTGAAGTAGAACAATTCCATCCCAACCGGAAGAATAGACTACCAACATTCATTTTCTTCTCGTCTCGCGTATAACCACAACCAAACCACATTTCGTCCTCGTAATCCAATGAACGATTCGAGGGTGCGCACCCCATGGACCACCGAGTTATTCCACGACTCTTGGCTTCCGCAGTCGCGGGAATGCTCGAATCGATGTCCTACATTCGATAAGACACAGGAAAACGCGCCAGGATACATCGGGATGGTGGCACTGCTTTAAGGTACATATTATATATACGTAAATTTCCCGGCGCACAGATCGGAGGAAGATCTCTTGGTATCGCGTTTACTATTGCCTGAAATTCCCGAAACACTTTGCGGGCTATCACGGAATCGTCTATGGCGTTTTATGGGAGCGGAATGACGATTTAACATCTTGAACGCCACCGATATTTCGCTGGTTTCATCATTTTTACAGAAGTGAAACTTTTTCTATTAAAATCAGATCTTTACAAAGGAGATACCTTAAAAAAACTAGTAGGTGTACAGTCAGGAGGACTTTACCTTTTTAATGGCAATATTTAAATATTGAATGCATTAGAAAATTCGTAAATATTACAATTTAAATGTCATATGAAATTTCATTAAATATAATAGCTCCGGTCACCGGTGACCCTCATGACAGTCAACGTGTTAAGTAGAGAAATTGTTTTATGGTTCATGAGAATGATTCTTTACGAATGAAACGAGTATTGTTAGTTTGGGGAAGTGAGGATGTTTACGTTTATGGTGGAATGTTGGAGAGAGATGTCGCTTTTATTAAATGTGAAGTGGTTGCTTTGACTGTACTGTATCGTTTCAGTACTGTAACCTTTGGGATTAGTCGTTGCTTTCATATTTATTTTACTCTGATATTAAAAGTCTTCATAATGGTCTGGATAAACGTATTGTAATATTGTGAGAGAGTTTACAGTTGCATAAAGCTTTGAAGGCGCTGTATCGAGATTCAAAAAGAACAAAAGTCTCAGAAGTTTTAGAATATTTTAACTTCTTCTCTTTTACTTAATTGCAATAAAGTAACAAATTTAGAATAATTACAATGTTAGCAGCAACGCCTGATATTGTGAAGACGAAATTATTGCATTTCATAGTATTCTCCGCTTTATATTTCGATGGTTTTAAGTTCAATTCAACATTGAACCAACTTGTTCTCCATAATTTTTCGAGTATACTGCAGCCAACTTTTTAACGTCCTAAACTTTCTGCAGTTTTCTCCGTGAGTCTAAAACTCGAGTAGAAAATGTTCCATCGAACGGGCAATTTTGGTCTGTCATCGAGGAATAAACATCGTCGATTTCGTAATTTCAAACTGGGATAAAAAGGTTCTGCTAGAAAATGGAGGAGTAAAATAGACGATGGAATCGGCTTCTGTGCCTCCTGAGATCAAAAATTTACATTTTGCGCGACGTCAGATTAAGCAACTTTCCCAGGGAAATTATAACGAATGTAACGAACGGGAACGAGAAAGTTTGAGCATTTTTCTTTCCGTTGAAACGAGTTTGAGAATTTTTTTCCGGCCATTTTCATTCGCCCCATTAAAGTAACAAAATGGAAGGACGTTTCTCGATTCACCAGACTGTTATTAAAATATTTACAGGATAAACGTTTGAAGAATTCAGTGAATTTTAGGATACTTTATTTATCATCACCTCTTCGTAGGAGAAATATCAAAATGACTATAATTCTCGTCACATTTGCCAGTTCTGATGTTAAACCAGATGCCAACATCGATATGTGCATATAGCCGACCACGCAACTTTAAATTTCAGCGAGTTCAAGAAATAACTATAAAAAATAAGAAATGCCGGTCAGAAGTGAAACTGGCTTAATAAATATAATAGTAATTTCATTAACAAATGAACGAAGGGTTCGAATATACAATGGAACAAGGATTGTGAAAAATAATTTTCATAAATTCACGGATTCGGGACGGCGGTAGATTGTAATTTTGTAAAATTAAAAATGTCTAATGAAATATTTCTGTCCCGTCGAGTTGTGCAAATTTAAAATATAAATTAGGAATAATCTGGAGTGGTTCCCAACGAATAAAGTGTCTCAGTGGGACAGAGTATTAGGGGTTCGTGATGTTGGAATACTTCAAGGGAAACTAAACTCTCTTACTGTCATGAAATCCACCGGCACATTCGCACAAGAGGAGCAAAAATGATTGAAACGTTTATCTTTTCCTCGATAATTATTTGTAGTTTACATACGTGTAATAAATCGTTGATAATTGCATGAAAACAGAATTGAGCTTTGCCGTTAATAGAGAAACAAATTGTTTAAAGGAAAGGTAAAAATAATGTTAACTTTGATGAAGAAAGCAAGTGCCACGGATATCGGAAGCTCGGCCGATTAATTGTAACCGTATCCCATAAAGTTATAGACTGTTACAATAAACGATAATTGTCACGTTCAGACCTTGTAATTGAAAATCCATAAACGAGCATCGCTTGGAAAATTCAATTTTATCTTTCCCTACGCGCGCCGAACAAATTGCAAAAATTAACCTTAAAATTATCAGTCAGTTTCCCAAAATCTCATTTTAATGGAAGCGCCAATCGCTTTTGTCCACGATAATTGGAAAAAATTACTGAAACATCAAAGCATTGTCGTCGAAAGCGATCGCTGGAAGAAAAGGAGCATTCACGGATATCCGTTTACAATTAAAATCCCAAAAGAACGGATTACGGTGAATTCCATTTGAATTTAAATCCCGAAGAATTCGCTTCAACACAAAACATAACTAAGCAATTCCAAAAATATTCATTACCCGAAAATGAAACGTGTAAAGAATCACAGATATTTGAAAAGTATTCATTATTCAAACACTTTATCTCGAAACTTTTACACTCCCGATATTAAAAAAAGAATTAATTTACATTAAAAAAAAGCCTACATGTATAGTAATACATAAAACCGCAACTGTGCTTTTTCTTTTCAACATTAAAAAAAAAAAGAGTGAATTCACAGAAGACCAGACATCGCAATCCCGTTCAAAAATTCCCCATTCCATCTCTGTTCCATTTCCCAACCAAAAACAATGTACAAAACCGTCCCAATTCCATGACTCATCCTGTCTTTACAAACGTGCGCATTGTTGCATGGAAATTAGGACTATTCGCAGGCTGTTTGATAACGGCTGAGTAACCGTCAACCCTCGCACTGATTACGGCAGGGAATATAGGGTTACCAACCTCGTTACCGAGGCTTTGCAAACAATATTATACCACGTATCGCGGATCACGCTTAAAGCGCAACCCCCTTTGTCTCCATAGCATACGTTTTCTCTTTAATCTTATGGAGTTGCCTCTCGATGGCAATTTTACGGTGTGGACGATATCCGCCTAACGCAGTTAACGGACGCGAGAATTGCATCAGCTATAATCATCGAGATTGCGCATGAAGATTATTGAAAACGAGGAAATTTTGGTGGTTAAGGGTCATCGAACGTATCGGTAATACAGCTGGGTTAAATAAGTATCGACACACTCGGTTCTTCTTGAATAAACGCCCAACGAATGGCATAATTAGTTTATTAAAATTTCTTTTATTATGTTCTATTGTGATTTGTGTTAACTTTTGGAAGGATGAAGATTTTAGTATTACTTCCCTCTTTTAAGAAATATTCTTCTATACTTATTTCAGCTACTGTATATTTCTTCATGGAGAATTATCTACCTTCGACATTTTTTCTTCTTTTTCTGGGGTATTATATTTCTTTTAATATTGCTTATACATGGCATAGAAGACATTTGTAATTTTTTTTATCATACTGGATTTCGATGAAATGTGAAGTTTGGTACGAAAGTAGATTGGAAATTTCACCGATCAATCCTTTCGTTGTCCACGCTATCGAAGACTCGTAAGTGATTTATTCATGAGTTTAACGATTTGATCGATGCGGGAGTAGGACGGAATTTTCTTTGAGATTTCTTTAATATATGCCATTTACATAACACGGAGACGCGGATCCAAGTGGACGATCTGCAATGATAATTATCTATGAAACGAGCAACTGTTGAAAAATAATATCACTCCTTCTTACTTGTCGAGCATTTGTTTGCTCTTCTATGGAGCGCTTTAGTTTAATGGACTGCAATCTACATTATTGCTTTGTCCGAGAGACGTTTACATTTTTATTCAGCCCCTGGACGACTTTGTCATTTTGAAATCTTGAAAAATTCAAAATCTCAGTATCCTCCTTCCTTTGAAATATTATTACCCTTTACTTGGACGATCCTCACTTATTAATTTCATCGTCCACTGCACTTTATGTCCTTTAACGACTACTTTCTTTCCGACCGTACAAACAAATGGACAATCGAGTCAACGGGTACGTTTAACGGGTCGTTTTAAATCGTTACTTAAATTACATTTTGGAGCTTTAAATACGGTTGATATCGGTCCGTTTTCGTTTAACGATTTCACGTTAAAAGATCCACGAGATACGGTACAGTGAAGTTTTTGCAATCTTCCACGAAGAGGGAGCACGTCTTAAGGAAAGAACGGGCAAGTGAAATTTTAATTTTCTCCGTGCATACGTATGCGGCATTACTCGAGCTTCGAATGGGATTGTTCTTGCTCTTCTAACGATTGCTTCGACCCCACGTACTTTCTTTATTATTATCCCCTGCATTCTCCATACAGCACGAACTGTTTTACAAGTGTTTCTGAGAGTACATTCCATTGGGGTTTCGTCTTATATCGTAGAGACGGAAGAATTTTCAAGTGAAGCGGTAAGAGGATTAACGCATATGGAATGTCGTTTGAGGGAGATTCATCAATTTGCATTAATTCTAGTTGACTTGTTGGCGCGAGGATAAAAATAGAGATAATTATATTACCCTTCCATAATTTGATTTTTTTTCACTGTTCACCTTTTGGGATCGAGAGTTTCTCTAAAAATAATTTTTGCTGGGTTCAATATATATATATTTTAAAAAAAGTTCATATGCTTAATATTACGACTACTGATGCAATTTTCCATCATTACTTAAGTATGTAGATAATGCTAGGGTAAACTGGAGGCATTTTGAAGACGTTAACTTTTCGTCCAATTTTTTTGGCAAGATACAATTGTGGTTTGAGTAAGAAATAAATTTTATTTCGAAGCATTCTAGCGCACAGAAACCGCGTAGAGTTTCAAAATGAAGTCGTATAGATGAATTTCATTCAGAAATATTTTGTTGTCGTAGAATATTTCTATGGGAATGAAGTCATTATGACTAGAAAAGATAATACACTTTCATCAGGTCGTGGGAATACTATTATACAATGAATTAAAGTAAAATGATAAATAGCCATAGGTGAATAATCACTGAAAACTTGTTTCGACTACATTCTGGACATTTTTCAAATATTTTCCCATAGAAATTTCGTAAAAATCACAATTTTTGCCATTCTTTACTATGCAATTTCGTTGCTAAAGGCGTTAAAGTTCTAAGTTAAAATACATTTCAGAGAGTTGGACACGCCAGCGTTGAGAAAAAAAATGTCTGGCGAAGTTTAAACCGAGTGTGGCATCCAATTGCATTTTAGCGAGGAAAGTCAAGAGAATCGGGATACTTCGATTTTTCGTTTCTCTCCCGCGAGTTTTCTATGACCAGGAATAAGACAGGAATGAGACGTAAAAGGAGGACACAACAAACTTTCGAGTCAGTTTTCGACTTCCCTGCAAGTGTCGTAGAAAAGATTTCATGGAAGTGGAGGCAATAGTTTCCTTCGTACAATACTGACAGAACTAAGGAATCGCGGAGAATTTGTGGGTCTAAGGAGACGTAAGAAAAGCCAGAAACGATAAACAAGTCCATCGAAATGGATAAAAGGACATACTGATATATAATTGCAATATAGTACAATTCCGTATAACGCGGGTGATAGATTCTGCGTTATATTTCACTTTCACAGTTGTCTTTCAAGTTATTTTTAATTCTGCAATAGAAGAGTGAATAGTTTCACATTGCTCTTTTAACACTAGATCCACAGAAGCCGTCAAATTGCCGGATTCCTTCTTCTTTAGAAACGGTGTCCAAATTTATAGAGACGCAGTACAGTAGATATTTCACATGTACCATATATAGTGAGGGACCAGAAACAAGGCACTTGGCCCGGAAGGGGAGATTGCTCTCGCACCGCCTATCCCCGCCATGTCAGTCTTGGAAACCTGAGATCGACGAATGACAACCGAGAATAAAACACTCCTTTCGTCGTTCACATGACGACGCAACGAATATGCGGGTCTCTCGGCCAATAGCGCGTCAAAATCGAAAATGCATGAGGAAGAGAGATGTCCCTATCCGTCGGGCGAATCAGTGCAAAATACCCCTCATGTGCCTTGTTTCTGGTCCCTCACTATACATACAAATTACTTAACCGATCGTCTTCTTTGCCCGTTGATCCCTCTTTTTTCAAAGTACTTATTTAACCCTTTTAGTACGAGCGCACTGTCCGCCGTGACACTTCCGCTGGATTCTTTTGTCCTCTTTTGCATGAATATTTTCTTAAGCGTTAAATAAGAACTGTGCTTAATAACACAATGTTTTTTCCAGTAACTATTGTTTGTAGCTTTAATATCAAAAGATATTTATATAAAATTTTACACAGAATTATATACAAAGTTGTGTCCATACCGGTCATCAGATGGGTGCTGGATATATCTCGCGCTCGGCCACACATGTGACCAGATGGATCCCGGATATATCCGGTGCTCGTACCGAAAGGGTTAATATAATTAAGTATAACCGATTCAACGCCCGTAAATCTAGTGTTGAAGACTGACTTACTTTCCATCGCGTTACACGCAAATTTTCGGAAACTTTATACAAGTACCGTGTTATACGAGATTCTACCGTATTTCGTTCGCTGATTCTCGTATTTTCTGCGTCGACGATCATCAAACGATTCCCGTTTTGAAACATTATAATTTCGCGCATGCATACTCGCCATATTCTTCCCTCGTTCTCAAAGTCGTACCGACGAAGGTATGAAAATTTCATAGGTATAAAGCTCCGAAGAGAACGTTAACATTCTTCATTCCTGTCCAGGAGAACACCGTAGAGTCTGGGTTTACCTTTTTAGCGCGAAACGAGGGAAGAGGAAAAGCATAAAGGGAGGTGAAATTCGATCAACCCTCCGACTGGCACTGCTCTTTGAGAGGAACGCTTGGAAAGAGAACAGCGAGAGAGAAAAGGAGCGGGGTGAGTCTGGAAAGCGGGAAATCGAGGTGGATAAAAGAATGCGGGGAAAACCGATGCTCTCCAGTCAGATATATTCTCCGGCGATAAAAAAAAAAAGGAAGAGAGGATTGTTCTCGTGGCACGGAAAGTACATCGGGAATAATTCGATGCAACGAAGCAGTCGAGATTGCTGTTTCGGGGATTGGCTCGATATCGCATCGTTTGCCGGCGAAACTTTTATTTGCGTTACGGATCGGCGAACGTGTTCGTTGCTTGAGAAACTAAGGAGATACGAGAGCTTTGCGAGCTTAAAAATACGTGGAGGATTAGCCTCAGGATTAATATCGACTGATTTAAATCCTGCGTATGTTTGAAGCTTCGGTAAACGTCGAGTTTTATTCAAAGGATCGTAGTAGACTTTTGAAAATTTAAGTTAAAAGTGTCTTACGCGAAAATCATTCCAAAGTCTTTCGATAACTCCTACGAGGAAACTTTATCTCGCTAAAATTTGTCCTCTAAATTCACCGGATTTAAAAATACCGAGAAACAGTCTCCATGGACAAACGATTCCGCATAAAACGGCCCGAAATAAACACCCGACACGAGACTGAAATAGAACCGTGAAAAAAAAAATGTTGCCAGGAGGATGGAAAGCGGCACTCCGAACTTGACAAATTTAAATCGTTCCCTCGTCTTGCAGACTCTCGGAGAACATTTGTCTCAATCGAGGGTGAAAGTATCCCACATCCATTCCCATAATGATAAATTCGTATTAAGACGGGAAAAAGTCGAATGCGAAAAACGATACCTCGAGCCCCTTAAATCTACCTCTTTACCTTCTGAACGTCGACGTAGAAAGGAAATTCGACCATCCGAGTATCCGTAACTTCCAAAGCCAACGTCTCAAAATGGATGAAAAATTGTTGGCACGAGCCGAGTAGGATTTTCTTGTTATAGAGAACGAGAGAGGAAAGATGAAAGAATTCCGAGAAAAGGCGGAAGAGAGGAAGTCGGGAGAACTTACCGGGATGGAGTACATACCGTAGCGATGTTCTTCAATCGAATCTGTTTCTACTTGGAAAGTTAGGTTCTATCCGTGACGGAAATGAGATCGAGGCAAATCAATCGCGATCACCATACGACTAATACTACTGATTCGAGAATGCTATGGAAGAAGAGGAATGAGGAGGAATTTCGATAGATTTCGCGTCGAACGTGACTCTTATCGACGCGATTCTTCCTATTTTCTGTCTGCTTTCTGCATTTTTCGATTTAATTACCATGGCTGTTTCAACAAGGGTGTACGAAATTTTAGATGAGTTGTAAAACAGGATGGGTATGGCGTATTAATTAATTATTAACCCTTACCGGACGCTAGCTTTGCATACGTAATTCTTACTAGGTTGTAGTTGTTTTCAGTATATATACGAAAAATTCTCAATATTGTAACATTTTCGTTAGAAATCATTTATTTTTTGAAGGAGTATTACAAATGTTTAAGTTTCAAATAATTCATCATCGTCACTATCGATTTCAATCCAATCATTATCTCAATCACCAACAATTACTCCTTGATTTTCTCAATCATTTTCTTCTTCATTTGAATTTTTTGCAGGTATAACAACTTTTCTTTTCTTAGAATGTAATATTGGAATCACTGCTAGTCTCATTACTAGAATCAAAAACACTTTCAGAATTGTTTTCAAAGAATTCACTGCCACTATCACTATCCAAAATCATAACATTTTCTTTGTTTATTTTTTGAGGCCAAGATCTTAAAATTTGATTACGAAAGGCATTGTTATATCACTGAACATGTTAATCAAACCGTTGCTATTGTTCAATTGATAAGACAAAGTACTGTTGTCACGTCAGAGGCGACCTACGACCGTTAAGGGTTAAAGAAAGATCTTCCAAATAAATATGATTCGAAATCGGCCCGACTAATTGTGAGACTAATCCTTTAAGTTTGTATCCGTCGTAGGCTCTTTTCGAAGTATCTAAATTTTCATAAAAGTCTGCACTCTTTTTGGTTAAATATTCGAGTGTCACGATAGTACTTAATTGGAAGCTGACAGATTGAAAGGATATTTCTTCTTTGTGCTGTATGACAAAGAGAACGCGTCGCCTGGACGGAAGTTATTCCCAAAGATTTGTGAAGGGGATTCAATTTTAACGGTCCATCGGTCCTGAATTGGGTTAGGTACAGGAATAACAAGCGGAAACGCGAAGAGAAGGACGGTGAATTCGAAGGTATTCATGGAATATTTTCCTCGTGATTCGACGACTTTTATAAGCTATGAATTCGAAAGATACTTGCTGATCTCCAAGAGTCCGTGATCAATCTTTGTCGTCGATCAAATTTTCTCACGTCGATGTTTCTTGCACTATCTCCCCGAAACCTTGTCTTCGGTAAATGTACTTTACAGTAAACTACATTGCACAGTCTGCCCTACAGTTAATTTTAAATAACAACACATCTAAACGTAAATACTGTGCTTCCCTTCATTATCTCTGCAAATATCTATTAGGGGGACCAGAAAGTAATGTCGTTTCTCTAGATATTTTCCCCAAGAACTAATTGACTTTCATCGATCCAACATTGAAAATTGGCACACTAAGTGACAAAAGATTCTTGATAGCGATGGTGATTGCGTCATTCAATAAAAATACAAACTCGTTGCAAATTTATTTGATTGAATTTAATGTAAAAAAACGACATTACTTTCCGGTCCCCCTAATATTTCCAGTCATCCTCTCCATCAACGCTCCATCCAAACATTAACGATACTTCGCGATATGAGCATTCTTATTCTCCCAATATCCTCGCAAAATAAGATTATTGACCAGGCATCATTCCCAAGGACGATCTTCTCCGACGAACCACCCCATAGATAAGACGAGTACAAAATTATGGAACTCGACACTTCTACGAGGGAGAGGAAGAAGAAGGGGAGCACCATCGGCTGGCTCCTTTTCGATTTTCGAATCCCAGAGGGTAAATGAGAGAGCGTGAATTCGCCGGCCCTTTCTCTCTCATTCGCCGTTGCCGATCGATCGGCATCGGAACTTGGAAAAGTGCCGCTCCAACGATTTTAGCCTCTCGCCTCGCCTCTTTCTGGTATCAATGCCCCTTCTGCTGCCTCTCGCAGGATTCCTCCCTCGATTCTCCTCTCGACCGTTCATTTTTGTGGCGCGAGATACTCGTTAAGCCAGTGAAAAAGAGTCCCATTGTTTGCACGGTGCTTTGCTCACTGTAGAAAGTTTATGCGACAATTAGCGGACGGTTTTGCCATGGCAAAGTGCATTTTGAATATCTGCATATTATTGCGTCGATAAGCAATCATTCTCACCGTCATTCTCTATATCGACGATGGTTGGTTTCTCAGAGTTAATCTTCTTTTTGTGTAATTTCCGTGATCCCATGATAATTGGGCAATTGGATGTGTAGAAATAAAACTTAATGTGGAAAGAAACGTTTGGAAATGGCGAAATAGGGGGTTAATATCGAGAAGAATTGGAAAATTGAAGAAAATGTTTGTAAGGATGGTGAAAGAATGGAAATTTTGAAAAAAGCTTTATCGCCGGGAAGATGATTCATTCTTCTGTCCTGGTGTATGATAATTAGCTTTAATTCCTTGGAGATTTAATATTTGACGAGTATTTGTAAGTAGATTTTAAAAAAATCGTCAGACCTCCCGCGCTACGTGTCAGGCTCGTCAGAACGACTTAAAATCCCCGGTAAAATGCTAAACAAGTTGCATCGAGTTTGCGAAACAACGCAAAATCGGTGTGGCGGAAATTAAAAGGAAATTCGCGTCGGAAGGGAAAAGCGGCACAACGAAGAACCCCTTCGGTGGCTCCCGGACGGAACTTTCTTACTCCGGGTAGGAAAAGTTAATTACTACCGTAAGTAATCCACCGGTGTTTGCAGTACGCATTAATTAATATGAAATCCTAAAGTAAAAGCGAGTAACATCGAACGGCGAACGACGAGAATAGCGATAACGTAAGTAATTGTATTCCAAGTGCAGCGGGATGTTTCTTTCCTCTAACTACGTTACGATCTTAAAGCAATTTTCTGCGAGTTTCAAAGTGAAAGAGTTACGCCGGAGTAAATACGTGACTCACCAGACAGAGCACTCTTTTTGTTCTAATAATTTGCAGCGTTATTAACTGACCGACATGCTCCCCGATGAAAGAACAAATACACGAACGCTCCGATTTACCGGAAGGTACAACGTTGCTTTTTTTTCTCCCGTCTTCTTGTAAATTATACTCGACGACGGTTTTCCCGAAATTCATGCGCAAATAAATCGAGAAGAGAAACTTTAAGTGAACGCTTTTCACATAATGGTTCGCTTGTAATTAAATGGCAGCGTAATTGTGATCGTAAAGCCGCGGAAATGAAGCATCTATGACCTCGCAATTTTCTCCATTTTCTTTGGAACCCTTGACGTTGTATTCTCCCTGCGCTCCTTTTTATTCTGTCCGTGCTAAAATTGAACTCGATTCGTTAAACGTTTTTCAAATTCGCTCTCGTAAATGGTAAAGTATCGCTGAATTGAGGGGACATTGGCACGAGACAATTTAGAGGAAAGGAATAATTCGAATTTCCCGCTGAACGCTGTACTTCGGTATTTCGGGGAAACACGCGAGTTTATAATTTATTCAATGCAACGGGGGCGGCTTTACGGAGAAGCAGTTAATGCAGTTGGAAATTGGAGAATTTTTGAGTAAACGAACTTAGAGTTTAATTGAAATCAACAGAAATCAACAGGCAGAATAAAAGGAGATGGTGAATGCTTTCATGATTTAACAGTTTGCATTTGAAAAGCAAGGTGTTCTCGTCATGTTCTTAGTCTTCTCTTTAAAAATAGAATTTAAAATAAGTTGAAATCACAATTTTAATATCTTTTAATTGAGTATAATTTGTCATTAGTGTGAAAATTCATACGAATTAATCGATTCGATGAAATTCTGCCCTATTTTTCTATTAATCAAATTTACAAATACTTGTAATCGTAAAATTGTATTATTATTCGTCAAAAATTTCCGCCTAATTAGAAGAAAACACACTTGCAAAGTGAAAACACTCAAAGAGAGCATAGAAGTATCAAAAGTATCCGCAAAATAGTTAGGAACACTCGTTAACAATTTCAGAAACATGAATTCCAGCGTTACATTTGCACGACTTCTATTGTTCTCGTGTTTCGACGTCAGTTTTATCTTCAATTAGCACAGAAATTCACAGAAAAGTTCTCGTTCGTGAATGTCTTACGTGAAAAAACAATTCTCTATATATTCGGTCGATGATTTTCCAAGCCAAAAAGATGAAGTATTCTTGATATTTCCCATGAAAATTAATTTGTTCTCCAAGGTTTCTGCATCGATAGCGAGGCTCCTTTTTTCGCCGATCTCCGAGCGCGGTATTATTCGCGAAAGGACAACAATGTGTTTAATTTTAGCTTACAACGAAAGAGAAGCAAGAGAAAAAAAAGTATTGGAGGAAAGCATTTTCGAAGACAAAGAGAGAAAGCGACGGCGTAATTCGACGTAATGACAAAAATCGTATTTTTTTTCTGCTATCTAGTTTCATTCTTTTAGCTTCCGCAGCATCGCACAGCGGGATTATTCTTTTCCGATAATTACAAGTAAAGAGATCGTGCCATTCGTTCTCATTCGGGCGAGAGTAATTCCGAAACGATGATATTACGATTTCGTGGTGTGATTTAATGACCTCTGGTATCGCGCCATGAAGATTACAACTTGCTGCGGAAATATTCGTTTCTTCTTCCTACAGAAGAAAAATATCGGACGTAAACCTGTCGGCCATTGAAAAGCACACGTTTCCACTTCGTTATTAACTCTTTAGAGGACTATAACTTTTGAGCCTCCCTCTATCGCAATTTGTATATTAAATTTGGAAAATAGAAGTTTGGTAATTAACTTTAAATATAGGGTGTTTTAAACATATTTGACACAGCTTCCAGTCGTTACTTTACACCAGCATTTCCTCAACTTATTTGACCCACAGTCCACTTCACAGTCAAAATGTTACTGACTGCATATCATACTATCTTTTTCGATGTAATGCTTAATTAGGTTAATTACATATAATAGTTAAGTACACCCATTTTGAGAACCATAGTTCTACTCATTTGGACAGATTAGATTTGCAGAAAAAAAAACATTGTTCGCCTCACAGAAGTCTCACTTGCATGTAGTACATATGATAGACTCAAATTTCAAAAATACGAAAATCGAACTAAAAGTGAATTTACAGTAAAACTGAAGTCAGAATAAAAAAAATTTAGAAACACAAGTTTTGTTTTCTGAAAATTGAAAATTCAATTTTTTTTTTCAAAACTAATTTTCTCAGAAATGGAGTCTGATGGAGACAAACATACTTCATATTCGTGTTCAGCGCCACAAAACCTATAGGAATCAGCATAAGTATTCTTTGGGCAGAAAAAAAGTTAAATTTTGTAGATCAGAGTAATTAGTATAATCAATGAGGAGAGGACAGGCGTTAAACAATGCGTGTTATTGTTCTCCTTACACGTTAGTATACGATCCGTTTTGATACTATGCAATTCTATATCCCTTCCTGTCTCGTATCCTACGCTCTACAATAAGCGAATTTCCTCTCACGAATAAATTTGCCTAATCCACGACACTTCGTCGGCTCATAGCTGGCGGACTGAATTACGAACAATTGTTTACAGTTTCTACAATTTCTTTCCTCGCTTTTAACCAAGAGAAGACTGGTGTAAATATTATCTACTATCCTCTATATTATTAAATTTCCATTTAATCATAGCTCCTTTTCTTTCTATTTTTATTACGCGACAGAAATGTCGCGATAGCCGGCAGACTTTTTTTGTCGGAAAAATTAGATTGAATTTGAAAGGGAGAAACGCAACTCACGATTCTGTTAGGTCGGAAGTTTGGATGGAAAAACAGCGCGCGAAATTGGGGTGTGAAATTTCGGTCTACGAAGTGGAATGGGACTCATTTCGCAGCGGATCGTCGTGTTTACATCGAGAAGTGGTTTGGTTTGATTCGTTGGCAATTGAACGGGCCTCGATTTCACCTCAGCATGGATCGAAGCGAAAAAGTATCACTCCGTATTCGAGCGGCACGTAACCTGAATTCGTGTAAGCCTTCCTCTCGTCGAATACCATTTTGTTGGCTCTTTACAAATTGTAATTGGAGCTTGGTATTGTGGAACGACAAAGCGTATTAAAAAGCGCAATTGTAAAGTGTATATGAAACTGTTACGTATTCAATATTAATTGGAGAAAATCTTTGAACTTCCATGACGTACGGGAGAATTCCAATTTCAGTAAAACACCGTTCTGATCCGTTGACGTTTCACTCACAGATCTCGAATTTCTTAAGATAAATAAAATTTCTAGAGATATGGCGAATAAAAATGTAAAGGGTCGAATTCGCGATCAGTGGGCTCGATTTCGAGTCCAATTTCACCTCTGAGAAATTTGTCCGAATTTATTATTTAATATAACGTAGCCTCGATGGTTTGTAATTTATCTAAAATTCTTAAGTCTTAACTCTAAATCTAAAGCTCTGAAGTGAAATAACCATAGTAGGTAAAGCTGAATAAGTACATAACAAAAACTAGACTGCTTCTCATCTCTGCGTAGTACTCATATGTGAGCCATTCACTCGTCAAATCGATTAACTCCATAAAACCTAAAGTGGAGAACCGTGATGAAATAGTATACACTCCTTTTGAAAAATTCCTTCAAAATATTAATACAACTAAGTATTGTAGAATATATAATCCTATGTAGCTTTCCTCTAACAAAGTATAAAATGAATAAGGTGGATCAGCCTTGGAATTAATTAGATTGACTTCTGAATTCAATTACTTATTATTCGATGGCCAAATAAACTTCGCCATTTAATGTATTCTACATTAAATTCTAATGTATCACGAAAATGTATTCCAAACATAAAAAGTTGGGATTCAATCGAGTGCTTTAAGACGTAAATTTAAAAAAATTAAAAAACTGGAGTTAATCACTTTGTACTGTGAACGACTCATGTAATAATATACAAATGCAGGCTGTACCTATGGCACCATCCTCAAAATCTATTCCATCATTTCTAACATCCTCCCTCCACCCCCATGTACGACGTAACCGCAACAACCAATCGGCGATACAGCCAATACCATAACAACGTTCCCCGGTTTCTCAATAAAGATTAAGTATAGTTGGATGCTACAATTTGAAGAAGGGAAGCCTTTTTGTAATCATCGACTTTCTTATCGGCGCATCGGGAAGAAGGGGGTGCTGGAGGGAGTAAGTCTGAAAAGGGTAGAGAAATAATCCAAGGAGTTGCGAGTTACGTCGATATATATCCTCCCGATGTTCGCCAAGGCAGAAGAGACGAGTTGGGAGGAAAACGCAGATTCCAATGACAGGGGAAACACAATTATCGGCCAATCAACGTGGCTACCCATCGTGGTGCAGGTTGACTCGACCTCTCGGTTCTCCCTCTTGGTTCTCGCCCCGCCGGAAACGAGAGGTAATCTCAATGTCTATCCGACGCCAACTTCCTCCGATCTTTTCCGTCTGTTCGCGAAACGTCGGCTCTTTTTAATCGCCGAACAACCCCTCGTCTAAGTCTACTGAGAATGAATGAATGGAACTGCATACCGTGATGGGTATCGTCATTATTAGATTCCAGTTTTCTCGATGTTAAAAGAATTGACGTGGAAAATTGAAAAGAAATTCTACATTGGTGTTCTTGACACGAACAGCTGTTGCGATTGTTGGGGATTGCGTTGAAGGCTTAAGAAACTCGTAGGAAATGAAGAAGAAATTGTATTCTTCTTTACTCTTTTGGTAGCAATCGTAATGGTAAGTCGAATTATTGAAAATGAGAGGGCGCCTTAGTGGACATTGATCAGCGGCCCGATCTTTTTTGTACTTTTCTGCTTTAATTGTTATAATTAGGACGTAATAATATCAGCGAGATTCTGAACCATCAGAGCTATGATATATTAAATAATAATTGAAGGAAAGTCTGACAGAAGCGACGAGGATTTGAACTCTGACCTATTGATTCGGTATTTGAGCTTTTAACTTTATAAACACTATGATCGTTTATTGTAACGTAACTTTTGCAAAAAGAACAGGCGACAGAGCGTGAAATCTAGGTGTGGCAATTGCCGAAATAATGATTTTCACGTTAAAGCGGCAAATCAGTCGTGAAATTAGAGCGCATTGTTCATGCGATTAAACGCTTATCTGCGAATTCGCGCTTTTCGACGCGTGATTATCTGGCGCCGATTAATATTCCGTATAATTACTCGCATTTTCCGGGCTTTTAAGCGCGCGTACTTTCCATCGTCGTTGTACAATACAATTAATTTCTATCTCCATTGTTTCAGGCGAAAGAATCGGAGTACACGTGACCTTAGAAGAATTTCGTCAAGATGCCAGTGAATTTCGTCGAGCACGATTTTGGAAATATTTACATTTTCTCGAGGTTTGTACGAGTTAGTATAAGTCGATTAATATTTAAAATATTTTTTCGACACTAGAACTACCGGCATTAAATCCATTATATTTAAATATATTAAATTAGTGCTTTGAAACAAGGAGAATTAAAAGGTGGAAAAGATGATCGATTCGGAAATTTATGTTTTCTGAGATGGACGAAGAATATCTACTCTACGACTCTCCTATAAACTTGAGGAATTTTTGGAAAAAATTGTGTACTAGTCATTTTGACTGGTTCGGTAGTTCTAGTGTTAAAATCATTTGTTGAAGCATTTAAGAGAAACTCTCGAACAGTTTAAATCTTCAAATATAATTTAACCCTCAACGAGGGTCTGAATGAAGCAAATTTTCAGTAGACACAGTCTGAGATATTTTTTTATCGGATAATAATTCACGGTAGAGAGAAATACGAGGAAAAATGGATAGGTCGATTATAACAGGAAATAAAAATTAATTAACTCTCCTCGCTGGCGTATCTCGAAGATTGTTCGACCGACAATAACGTTTCTTAATAATATCAGAAAAGAGAGTCAAGCGCGAGAAGAACGTTGAGTTTTCCCCATGGGAAAGCGTGTATTTATATTTCATAGAACTCCGTACGATAGACCTTTCTACTTGTTTTTCTCTCGTCTCTTTCGTTCGCTCGGTCGGACTTGTTCGAGCGATATTTGTCTCCTTGCTCAGGCCAGCCTCGTTTCTCGGACCTACGGCGCGTATAAACGTCAGAAAAGCGTGCCGGCGATAAATACCGGCCACTAGCTACCGCAATTACTCGAGGGAAAAAGTACGAGTATATATGACCGAAAGCGGACGAAAGAACGTCTCGTTTCGTTGCAGAAATTTCATTCTCGTTGAGTTACACTCGTGATTTTACTGGCAGTTTTAGAGAGACGCATATGTCGTCTGCCAATTTGTTTCGCGAGGGCTTTGTAATAGACTTGGGACGATCAATCGGTTGGGTAATTTTTAAGTGATTTATCGACAGGATAATTTTTTCGGCGATTTATCTCACCGTGGATGATACACCGGAAAGTGTGACCTTTGCTTCGCAATAAACTTAACAATTTCTGCCGCACCGTTCTCCGTTACGTTCTTTTCTTTTTCTCTTCCTTCTCATCTAGTAATTACAGTAGGTAGTATCCTGCTAATTACTGCCGGCCCGTTTTTCCGACGTTTATGCCCGCCACAGTTTTTAAGCGGCCGTGCCTTCCTTGTCCCTCGCTCTTTCATTCTCTCTCTCTCTCTCTCTCTCTCTCTCTCTCTCTCTCTCTCGCTCTCTCGTATCGTTGAATTAATTACTTCATTTAATCCTTTCGTTCCTAAAGAAAGCTGGAGCCACTCGGCTGCAATTACTCCATGCATTAGCAGTGTTACTTCAAATTGTCAACAACTCACTTTCTTTATTTATGTGCGAAATAAATTACGCGAACGCGCTTTCTAGAAATTGAGCTGGCTGAATTTACATAAAATACGCGATCCGGTGGATTTTCCGGGGTTAGGAATAAACCACGATCGAGGGATTAACCATTCCCTTCGGCCTAAAACGAAACTCGTTTGAAAGGGTGTCGACGACTGTTTCCAACATTTTCATCTTCTCCGTCAATTTTATCCCGAGCTCTCTTTCCACTCGAGAGTCGTTCATCCCGGATTTATTGGTAATAAGAGGGACCGAGAAAAGTCACTGGGTTTATTCGCTAGTTTCTTCGATCCTGGGAAAACAGGCGCATTAATTCTATGAGGTGCGTTGCGAATTGTTTGCTGTGAGAGCAAAGAATGTGGAGAATTCGAAGAAGTGTGAAAAACCAGATACTATCGACTCTTCGCAATTTCACTATACATTTTAACGGCAACGAAATTGAATCAATCATATTTATCATATTCAGTTAACTGTTTTTTAACTATCTAATTCAGTACTACAAGGATTGTTGCTTTTTTAATAAATCACAATATTGCATCAAGTAGCGAGTTCACAAAAATTGCATTCTAGAATTATCCAGGAAATTCTCTTATGAACATCACGATCTAGACAATTTCCAATCCACTTAAAGTTATAGATCTCCAAACGAAATTGCCCGCCAGAAACTGCCAGAAGTATAAAAGGAGAAAAATCCGTGTTAAGCATTTTTCAACCGGTGATACTGCATTAACACTAGAACTAACGGTGTTAAATCTATTATATTTAAATATATTCAATAAATACTTTGAAAAAACCGGAATGAAGTGGTGGAAAAGATGATCGATTCGGTAATTTATGTTTTATGAGATGGACGTAGAATATCTATTCTATGATTCTCCTATAAACTTAGAGAATTTTTGGAAAAAATTGTGTACCAGTCATTTTGACTGGTTTGGTAGTTCTAGGGTTAAAAAGTTTCAATGTTGCCCCAAGCAGTTAACTGGCAAGAATGATTTTAACAGTTTAAAAATCTCTCCCATATACGTTACAATCTCGATGAATCGTGATCCACTTGAATCTATAGATCTCCAATGAAACTGCACGTCAAACGCTGCCGGAAATATAAGAGCAATCGCGATTAACGCGCCCCGGAAACCGGAAAATCCGCGGCAAGTAGTTCGTCCCCGTGATAGGTCAGACACCCGGTAAGTCCGACAATGGACGAGCTAGGGACTGTTTCCGGGTAAAGTTCCGCGGCTCTCGAATCAATCTACATTCATTTTTAATGAAATCGAGCTCACCCTCGGCACGGTCAACGTCGCCGGCTACGAGAACTCGAGAAATGAACAATGTCCCCGTTGAGGCAACAATGAAAATCGATGCATTGTTTCTCTCCTAGCATTTTCAACCGGTTCGCGTGCATTGCCGATTTATCGATTTTTCTGGATTGATTTCGAAGCACGATTTGCTGGAGGATAAAGAGCTTCTTTTGGAATCGGTGAGAATGTTAATTTACAAAGTTTGGTAATTTTTTTGTAATTTGAATTGGAGAATTCCTTGTTTGCCTGAAGTGGGACAGTATTTTTTTGCGATAGTGTAAATCAAAATGAATTTACAATGTTAATGCACTAAATAATAATGATATTCTTAACATTGTTTGTTATTAATTTTTAAGAATCTTTAGTTTATGTTTCCATCTTAAATTTAAAGCGTTCAGAGTTACAGAAAATAGGTAATTATTTGTAATACAATATTGGGAATTTCTTTTTTTTTTATAATTATCTATGAATTATGTATGAATTAATACTACAGAATTAATGGTAGATTGAGGAAAATTATAAAAATGAATCCCTTTTACCTGGATTTTCTCGTTGGATTTAAAGGATTACGTATGTTGATGTAACATGAAAACGCAATTGACGGTTTTTAGAGTATCGAGTTTAAACGTAAAGACGGAGCTTTTGAATTTTTATCTTTCACCGCTTTCAAATGTAGGCTACGCAAATAAGTTGGCGCAGAATTAAATAGAAAGAATAAATCAAGCCTGTGGAAAAATTTTGTATAACTCCGTAAAAATAGAATTCCCGGTGAATTCTCACTTTTTTCCTTCCTTTCCCTTAAAAATTTCAAGCATATTACGTATGAACCCTTCCTTCAATTACGTTTCCTTGTTCATTCAGTGACATTATATTTAAAATTCCATTATTTTACAAGTTAAATGAATAATTTATCACGGAAACGAATGTAAATCTGACGAGACACGCTAGAAACGGAGACTTATAGAAAAATAGAACTAACGGAAACCGGGAAAACCGCGAGCTAGAGTCAGCCGAGGATTTTATTGACTACTTCCACAGTAGGACATCAACCCCACAATGACTACCAGGAAATATCTCGCAAATATAAATTCTTGGGGTTCTTGCAAACTGTGTCACGAAAATATTTATGATTTAACATTTTATAGTGTGGCGCCATTGTAAATTCAATGACTTCCACTTGGATCTTCAAAGCTAAATAACAAATCAATCATCACTGAACATGAAGTACCACAATTAGTAATACATATTTCACAGCACTTTTATACATCTCTTTTAACAAATTTATCATCAAGAAGAAAGGAAATATAAATTTCAACGAACGTGTCGAAAGAAAATGTAGCACAAAACTCAGAAACCCAAAGAGAACCAAAGTCATTCTATCCGGTTGAAAATGCGTCGGTTCATTCACGAAAGAATCTTCGTCTCTTCTTTCTACTCCACGATATCACGTAAGCAACCGCCTTCCTGAAAGCCTGCCAATTTTCGGAAATTTCACGGCAAGAAGAGATTCGCAGCGTAGGAAAAACATTGAATTTTTTTAAATTCCCGGAGCAACCGCGTCGTAGGAGTCTACACGATGAAGAAGCTAAAGAAGAAGAAGAAATTGCAGAGAGTTCAGAGGGCCCAAAAGAAACAATGTCACGCTAGACTTGATTCTATCAGATTGCAAGATGCGTTGGTTCATTCACGAAAGAATCTTCGTCTCTTCTTTCTATTCCAAGATATCACGTAAGCAACCGCCTTCCTGAAAGCCTGCCAATTTTCGGGAAATTTCACGGAAAGAAGAGATTCGCAGCGTAGGAAAAACATTGCATTTTCTTAACACTAGAACTACCGGCGTTAAATCTATCATATTTAAAAATATTAAATAAGTATTTTGAAAAAAGGGGAATTAAGAGGTGAAAAATATGATCGATTCGGTAATTTATGTTTAATAAGATGGACGTAGAATATCTATTCTATGAGTCTCCTATAAACTTGGAGAATTTTTGAAAAAATTGTGTACCAGTCATTTTGACTGGTTTGGTAGTTCTAGTGTTAAATTCCCGGAGCAACCGCGTCGTAGGAGTCTACACGATGAAGAAGCTAAAGAAGAAGAAGAAGAAATTGCAGAGAGTTCAGAGGGCCCAAAAGAAACAATGTCGCACTAGACTTGATTCTATCCGATTGCAAGATGCGTCGGTTCATTCACGAAAGAATCTTCGTCTCTTCTTTCTATTCCAAGATATCACGTAAGCAACCGCCTTCCTGAAAGCCTGCCAATTTTCGGGAAATTTCACGGCAAGGAGAGATTCGCAGCGTAGGAAAAACATTGCATTTTCTTAAATTCCCGGAGCAACCGCGTCGTAGGAGTCTACTCGTTCAAGAAGCCGAAGGAGAAGAAATTGCAGAGAGTTCAGAGGACCCAAAAGAAACAATGTCACACTCGACTTGATCCTATCCGTTTGGAAGGTGCGTCGGTTCATTCACGAAAGGACTCGGTGCTTTTTCCTACAGCTAGAAAGCACGTAGGCAAGCTTCTGTCTGAAACTCTGCCAATTTTTTGAGACTTTCTCCGTGAGACACACGGAACGAGGGAGGAAAACATTCTTCCCCGGATGGATCTCTTTATGTTCCGAGCCAGGGATGGTAGAAACGTTGTAACTTCGATGCTCCTTTTCCATCGGATTCAATACGGCTCGTTAAAAAGATAGGATCGAGTTTCGCGAGAGTAAAGATAATGCGGGAACAAAGGAAAGCATGTAATCGCAAAGATAACGGAATGGCCGCGATAAATTCGAAATATTCGCGGATGAATTGGCTCTAGTCCCAATCTCCGTGAAGGCTCCAGTTTATTCTCGTTTGAGAATGTCGAAACTTTTTTGCAGCTTGTATCCCTGCTGTATTTACCGGAGGACGGGGTAAATTTTACCTCGATGGATTTATGGTATGTGTCAGTGCCAGTCCTTGACACCGTTTCGTGCACTGAAATTACACGGCATTACAGTTACCGAGATCTCTATGAAAAATTCTTTTTCCATTATTCCCCCTTCATTATTACCCCATCGATCATTGCCTTTTTATTTAAGTCGCAGTTCGTTGTATCTGTTTATCTCGATTTGAATCTGACGGGTTCCAAGGGTTCGAAATGCAATTCTTAAAAGTGATTGCAATACTTTTGGCACAGAGGTAAAATGAAAAGAATTCTTCCCACGATTTTGTGGGAAGCTCAATGACATGTTGTTCTTCCATGTAACGAAAGAGTACTTGGGGTTTAATTTCAAATGGAAAATAAAGGAAATTGTTTTGGATGTCCATATTAGAAGATTAACTGTACGAAAGAAATTTCAAATCTCAGGTTCACTCTGCGAATATTGCTCTATATAGTTTAATGCCTTTGGAAATAATGCATGGCATCAGAATTTCGGCTCGGAATAATCGTTTCTGAAGCTATGCTATCTTAACGTCGATAGAGATTAAGTCCCAATCGTCTGTGTTACGTTATCGAGACACGGGAGCGATAAGCCATGACGAACGTTTCGCATTATCAATGCCGTGCGTCGTTCAACAATCCCTTAACTACGTTCGCTATTATCGTTTCTCACCGTACGATATAAATTTAATCTTCAATTCTTAAATAACGAAGTACGCATACCTCATTGAAAGGTAAAAGAAGATTCTCCAATCAATTTATCACCATCTACTTGCTGCGTCATGTTTCCTTGCATATATTTGAAACACCCGCTTGTGTCTTATTTTTCTTTTCTTTTTCACCGTCTTAATCCTATTTTTAGCCTGTTTTTTTTTCTTATCTCTCATCCTTGCTGCGTTCAATTTGTTCATTTTTCTCTCTTCCTCGCGTTTCTCTTCGTCATTTTCCGCAGACCCGTTGCTTATGTCAACCCTTACTGTATAATGAGGAAAATGATTTCCACTCCTTCGTCCTGTTCCGTTTGCGGCGAAAAATATATAAATAATGCATCGCCCCGAAGGACGGTGAAGTAGGGTTTTATTAATGATCAGAGCAACACCGAATACATCTCAAGGAAACACTTTGTTTCGGTGGTTTTGAAAGTATAATAAATGCGAGAATGGACATCGATTTTTGGGGATTTTTGGGAAGGGAGGTTTTGGCATTTAGAGTGTTTTGTATTTTTTAGCTTGAATTACTATGATGTTTTGGAATTTACGCAGCTTTAGGTGAGTGTGAAACCAGCGAAGCTGTGATATTAAATAATAATTTAGGGAAAGTCTCCCAATAAGGGGAAACAAGGTTTCGAGATGGGAGGGCGAACTTGTGACCAACAAAAGTTTGATTATTTTTAGGGACACGTAATATATATTCCATTATTTATCTCACGTGGCATTTATTAATTATAACGTTGAGCCATCTATTAATGTAATACGTTAAACAGACATTTAAAATGATCTAATATTAATTTCCCTTTCGCTTTAATATATCTACATTTTTTTCATATAATATTCTACTACATTATTTCTTAATATTATAAAACGTAATTTACCTATTTGTTTCACCTCCAAATTACTTCTTATTATGTCATTTCATATTATTGCCAATTTATCATTTAGTTAGCCATTTGGTCGATCTATTTATTTATCATTTAATCTCCCATGAAATCCGCCTTATAATGAGCACTTCACGCCACTCCAAATCCTTTTAAACCCCATCAATTCAAACATCCATGAAAATTCTCGCCCACTCTCAAAACTATCGCCAATATTAATAGACTCCTCTTCAGTCTGGATTTCCATGCTTCTTTGCGACTCTTTCAAACAAAAATTATTGAATGCACCCTAGTCAAATGCAATCCGAGTGACATTCAGGAGGCGCATAATAAGATTTGGAATTTCAAAAATTCGATTGGCAAGACGGCAAACTGATATCGATTGCTGTCGGTCCGTGTTACGTGTATCAAGATTCGGCTCTGATTTATAGGTAGCATAACTTGTGTCGGGTGAAATATTGACAATCTCCGCGTCTCAATGTGAACGGACATCGAATTAATCTTGATATCGCAGCTCGTGTAAACAGCGTCGGTTATTAACATCGATGACGATTGCATTATGTCGCAGTCGAAACATACGGTGGAATATTTAAGGTATAGGAATCACAACGAGGGCTATGGTGGGGATGGGAATAGAGGCTCAATCTCGCAATAATTGTGGATGTATTTAAAACCTCCTTCGCCGTCTCGGGGAAATTTTTCGTAAATCAATATTTAAAATATTTTAGACTCGGTGATTCAGTACTCATTTAAAGCAGTCGGTCCTAGATAAAATGACCATAGCTCTTGAAGCCGAAAAAATTCAGAGTAAAACTTCATACGGGTTTAACACTAGAACTACTGGCGTTAAATCTATCAAATTTAAATATATGGAATAAACATTTTAGAAAAAGAGATATCACAAGGTGGAAAGGATGATTAATTCATTAATTTATGTTTTATGTTATGAACATAGAAAATATATTTCAATGTAGCTCCCCTATAAATTAGGAGAACTAGAAAAATACAGCGCCAGTCATTTTGACTGCCTTGGTAGTTCTAGTGTTAAGGAGATAAAGGCTCAGAATCGCAGTTAGTGAGCCTGAAAATGAGTTCAAAACCTTCTCCGTCATTTCTAACAATTTTTTCTTATATTATTATTTAATATACCATAGCCTCGGTTAGTTGGAACCCGCCTAAAACAATGGCTCCTGAAATAGTATAAAACAAAAGAATCGAAAGGAAGAAGCACCCATCGTTTTCATTCGCATTGTTTGGATTCTTCGTCCATGGAATAAACACGAGACTGTCGCCCGATGAATTGGGACGATATTATTCAAATGTGGTCAGGCAAAAAGCGATAATTAAGCGACGGATAATAAATTCCAACTTGAATCACGTTTTGTAATCCGATTTGCTGTTTATTGGATATCGATCGTGGAAGTACTCTGATTTTGTAAATCGTGGATTTTTTATAATCTAGTAACAATATCGAGGATTCGCGATGCTCACGTTGATTTATAGTTATTGATATTATCTCTTAATACGTAATCCCTTATTATCCGATGAACTGAGATACGGTCCTTGTTATTTGCAGTTATAAGCATGGTTTTATACACTCTTGATTATTATATCCGTTGCGAAACGTATTTTTGGTGTATAAATTGAACGAAAGGAATCCATCAGCTGAACCATTCATCCCCTTTTTCTCCGTGAATTGAATTGAATCAAGATTAATTAACCGTTCGAAATCTACACGTCCCTCAACGATTTTCCAACATCTTTTTCCTCACAAAATCAATCTTTGCCCTTCAAACTTTCTACAATATTCCCTGGTATTATCTGCAATAAAATAGAGCGTCCACCACGTTTGGAGGAGCGTGAAAAAATGTCATCAACATTACGTCAAAATTGACTGAACTATAAATTTTCTTCTACATCCGTGCACTTCTTTTTCCGACACTTTTCGCATATACATGGTAATGTCCTCTGGGGTTAAATTCGAACAAGATTAGTATCCGACATGGATGAAATTAAGTTCGCTTAATCACCAGCCAGAACTTATAACGTTAGTAACTCGTAAATGCAATTCCGGTGTCCTCGTTCGATCGGGAATCTAATCGATAATAAATTTCATAAATATGCAACGCTCGATTAAATACCAAAGCCGAGAGAATATTGTTGAAGAAACGATGAAATCTGTGCGAAACAATTTAAGCACCCTTACAGCGCACGCGTCGTATTTCCTTGTAGTATTAAAGGGAAGCAATGACGGAATATTACGTTTTGCGAAAATTTAATTATTCAAATATTTAACATATTATATTACTTTAATATTTATAGCATATTTTATTCTACAAATAATACTTATTAATTGCTGCGTATATTAGTTAGCACGACGTTGCAATACAAAAATGGCGCATAAGATGTTACGTATGCGATTACATCACTAATGCGCTAACTGGCTTTTCGCGATACGGTTACTTATATGCATAAATTTGCATCTACGTGTGCCACATGCACAGAGGGCTTCACTTCGAATCAATGTTCGGTTTAATTAACATGCCGATGGAAGTCTGATTAGAGGAGCCGCAAACGAGGTACGTCTTATGATAGTTTCGGTAATTATCGAGTTAAACAGTGTCGCTCCTCAAATTTTTTTTCATCTCACGTCCGTTGATTTAGAATACATTGAAAATTGAAAATTCTCAATGATATGATTATGGTAATTGAAGCAGGGAATAGAAGATCAACGACACCTTATCCGGGGATCTACAGCGATGATAGAACTCGAGCCAGATTTTCACATAATCTGGGAAATGTTGAATCTCCCTGTTATCGTCGAGGAAATTCCATTTCTCAATTTATACCATGATAACGATCTTTTAAATTCTCGTAAAATTGCAAATTCTCATGAAAATAACCATAGAAATCTACAGAGGGAGCAAAAGGAGTTCACGGTGTCCGAAGTTGCAAAGCAACCGCTATGACTTTTCTCATTTAATTAAAATGTTTCGCCGAAAAGTTTCATGTCAATTATTTCCTCCATTGCGTAACAACTATCAATGATCGTTTATATCGCAAAAGCTTTTATTTTGAACATACTGAAACCATTACTAAAATTCATCTTCCTTCGTCAGGACATGTTGCATCCCACAAAACCCCTAAATGCCTGACGGATTTTCTCTCTTGCCGCTCGTAAATCCGTTGAAATCGATACTGCCGGAAACGAACTGTCACAGCCAGGAGAATTTTAATTACAATCTCGTTATCACGCACACCTCGAAAATTCTTGGACAGTGTCATACATTCATTCCGCGGTAGAAGAGAATCGTGTCAAAAGGCCTCACACGCCCGGCGAAACTGCGAAAACTGTGTCGAGGTGATAATAAGCGTGTCAATAACAGATCTGCCTAGAAAACCGTATGATAGATTTTCCGTGTGCATGCACATTTGCATTTCGAGAGAGATTACTACCTCGATTAACGAACATACGTATGGAGGGCGAAAAGCAAATGGTTTTGTTAAAAACAAAGAACTAGAGGAAGTAGAAAACAATAGACGTACGGTTGTGTAGAACTGTGCAAGTGTGATAAAAGTGGAGGTTGTAGTTGAATTTCAATTACGTGATAAGGCAGTGTTGATTTGGGACAACTTATTCACTGGAGTAGATCTACTCTGTCCGTTATTTCCGTAATAACTTGGTAGAATCACCGCAGCATCTACATAGAATACACCTTAACGTCTTGGTAGAGGTTCCCCTAACATCTACATATCCGTCGGCTCTGAGTCTTCTCTTAAAGGACTTCCTCTGTTCCTGCTTTTCTGAAACCGTTTCCGTTTATCCTGGGAAAAACGACATTTTTACCCCCGCGCAAGTAGGCTCAAATCGAGGATATTTCCAGGCCCACGAAACTGTACACTTCGACAACAGCTTTTCCTCAAAGTATTATTTTTTCGTCCACTCGTTCATTAGTTCATTCTTTGACTCTAACATCTACCTGCGTCTTACAGCTAGTCAACATTTTTAACTCATAGCAGAAGTCCTAGAATCTCAGAACTCTAGAATCATCCGATATATAAATATCTTCCTCCAAGAAATGTATAATTTGTCAACCACAATTGCAATTAGATCAATAAAAATAATTCTGATCGTCTCTCCTTTGAAATTTTAGCCAGCTAGTTAGCTCAAATTTCTAACTCATAGTAGAATCCTCCAACATAACAATATCTTTTTTCAAGGAATTTATAATTTTTTCAATTACAATTGCAATTTGATGAAAAAAAAAACAACAATTCTGTTCGTTTCTCCGTTGAAATTTTAGTCTGCAGAAGAGTTACATAGCTTCGTACCAAGCTGCTTCGAGCAATGCATAAATTTTAGCTTGTGTACAGAGTCCTGGACCCGTGATGTGCATCGTCGTGTTGACTTAATTTCGCCATCGATAGGAACGCAGAATGTACCAACGTATATCGAAGGATATTATGAAAATATAAGGAAGAGATTCTCACGTAGCTCATAGAGGCTTTATTATATGCCCCATAAGAACAGCAAGGGTATCTCGATGGATCTTGATAGCATTCGAAAATAAAATGCGAAATTGTAGTTCGATAGACAGTCGAAGAACTCGGTCGAGGTGGTCATTCTTTGAATAGTGGAAAGTCGAATTGTATTGAAGGGAAGTCCTTAAATGTATAAAATAAAACTATTGAAGCAGCAATTGCAAAAGAGTTTCATCTTTTGGATGTCTCGAAAGGTTTCCAGTTTAATATGTGTTTAAATAATATGTAATATTGTTATATAGACATATTGCAGTACAATTTCATGTTTTCCAATGACAATGCATTGTTTGAACAATAGTAATGTTGCCAACGCGAGCCGTCGACCGTAGTCGGCGAATAGCAAGGTGGACCATTGTCAACATTGGCGCGGCGGCTCCGAAGGAGAGTCACTTGACCACGGGCGCTCGTAGAGAACGGACGTGCGGCAGTCGCTCGGCGCGTACGTTGATTATTAATATATTTGATTATTGGGCTATACGTAAGCGGCTTCGGGACTATCGAGGCTAAGCATCGATTATGATCCTTCCACTTAGCGGGAGTGATCCTGTCGATGGATTTGAATACTGGAAAATCCAGTTACTTGGACTCGATTAGTTAGTGGCGTGTTTATTGTCGATCGTGGATCGAACGTCTGGTGTCTTCGAGCGCCTGGCGTGTGTTGTCGTTTACAAGTAATTTGCTCCAAGTATGCAACGAGAAAGTTGTGGCTCTTTGAAAAATGGAAAGTCGAATTGTATCGAAGGGAAGTCCTTAAATGTATAAAATACAACGACTGAAGCAGCAATCGCAAAAGAGTTTCATCTATTGGATGTCTTGAAACGTTTCCAGTTTAATATGTGTGTAAATAATATGTAACATTGTTATATAGACACATTGCAATACAATTTCATGTTCTCCAATGATAATGCATTGCTTGAGCAATAGTAATGTGCTCCAAGTATGCAACGAGCAGGTTGCAGCTCTTTGAAGAATAGAAAGTCGAATTGTATCGAAGGACAGCCCTTAAACGTATTAAATACAACGACTGAAGCAGCAGTTACAAAAGAGTTTCATACTTTGTGTGTCTTGGAAGGTTTTCAGAAAAATATGTTTCTAAATAACTTATAATGTCGTTATATGAATCAAATTATATCGATACAATATAATTTCGTATTCCTCAGAGATTATATACTGTGCGAGCAAAGCAATATTTTGTTTCAAGTATGCATTTTATCAATTACTCGCCGGCGAGCAATGTCCGAGGGGAAAAGTATAAATTACAAGCGACACAGAAGCGACCCGGTGAAATTATTGGAAAATTGATTTACGTTCGTCTCGTTTCCTGACTGGATTTAATTGTATCATTGATATTACAATGTGAAGTTTAATCAAGAACGAGCGTTACACCCGCTTTTACCGCCACGATGGAAACGACGTCTCGTTGCGAGGTGGCGTTCGTCGGTGCGCGTTATATAATTCATTCCCTTCATAGGAGACCTAAGAAAATGGGACTTTAAGACATCAGCGGTTTGGAACATCTGTCACGCGTTTCAGCTGAAACACGAATGGCGGAATTTTTTTTTAATCAGAGCAAACCGCGGGAAGATCCGAGAGATTAAATCCAATCGGATTATGGCCTTTAATGTCCCGTAGCAAAACGATTCTGAGAAAAGGTATCCACGATGAAAATAACGCGTTGCATTAATTTCCCCCGAGCATTTGCCGGCTCAAGTACTTTGCGACATTAATCCCAGTATTATCGCTCGTTAAATCGTGCTTTTCTCAATTACATTTTTTTTCTGCTACTTAATTTATCGATGCAAGGTAGAGCCACTATAACGACGAATCAGCTGAGAAGGAGCTGCTGCACTGGGACATCGTTTAAAAAGAGATTTGTAATTTGACGGAAGTTGTAAATCAGTTGTACTGCTGTACCATTTATTTCCAAAGAAAGCCACTACAAGAGCGTGAACGAAAAAACGCCGTGTTACCTCTTCATATCTATACATATTCTAAACTCATAAAGGACCCCTTTTTCAAAATTTACGGTCATTTCTCCGATCTCCCAGAAAAGAACTCCAAAAGGATCGTCCTCGCGGATACATGAACCGCGTCTCCATAGAAATCATCAACCACAATCGTTACACCATCGACCAACGATTCTTCCGCAACGCATCAACAACCCCGAAAGCACGTCGAACGATAAAAGATGGCTTTATCGTGCGACGATAAATGGTGTTTTCTCGCTCGGACCAAAAACGAAAATTTGGCTTACGGAGCGCGTTCTTCAAACCTCAAGAGAATCTCTCCGAAACGGAGAATCCTGTTATTGCCAATGAAACTCGAGAAGTCCAAGGTACCATTTCTAAGTTCGGACCAAGGCAACGAACGCGTGTTCGGTTGTCCGGATAACCTTGGAACGGACCGAAAGAGAGAACTGGAAAAGCGGGGAGAAAAGCCGCGTGAGCCTCTTGCAGAGGGACCGTTTGTACGATGCTGAAGAGCCGTATAAAATCGATATCGGCTTAGTCGCTTATCGAATGCGAGCTCGAGACAGAACGGGTGAAGAGAAAGCTTGCGGAAAACCGAGGGAGCTTTGCGGACGATCGGCGAACTCGAGGAGGTAGGCGCGTTTGAGAAAACGTACTGTGCAGAGATGGTAAGTTGATGTCCAACCAAATTAGCTTTCGTGCCCTAGCCACACGTATTTGTTACTTTTTGTCGCTATTGTCTGTGTCAGTCACATCTAGAAATTTATAGCGCTATAAAAGTTGCCAGGGTGAGGTATCTAAACACAATGAGATGGAACGATAAAGATCGACGGCTCAAACGCATTGGCGTAGTGATGGGTTTAGGATAATAAGAATTAATAATTATTAACGCATTGACTGCCGACTACGAGATATCTCGTAGCTGCACTATAAGTTTGAATTAATAAGTTAAAAATAATGGCCGCACGTGTATAGAAATTTTTGAACTAAAATGTTCTTCGTATCATTACAAATGTCGAGATTATATTTTTGATTAATGAAACCAATGTTCTAAAAACTTTCTGTCATCTTCTCAAATTTTAACAAGCAGAGGCAATATTTGCTTAGATTTCCTGGCAGTGAATGGGTTAACAGAATAAAAATATGCTTTAATGTTTTAAGAGTATTGAAATTGAAAAAGAATAATAAAATGTTTAAAAAAAGAATTGTAACTTTAAAACATGTATACCTAGAATTAAATTTACCTTACGGTCCTGAAAATAAAAACGGAAGCGCGGTTTTCGAAGGAGAGGTAGCGAGAAGAATACCGGGCAGAGTTGTAAAAGCATGCGTCGAGGAGTGTGTCGTGGCGTATCTTCATTTTTCTGCGTCATTATTAAATATTTATTATTCGTCTTTTTAAGCCATCGGCGTCTTTCAATTCGTTACCCAAAACTGAGATATTACAATTATTTATTTAACAGGTTTGGTAGTTTGGTATAAGTAGTCTCCGTAGTTTGAAATTTACAGTGGATTTCATTTAACACTATTCCTACCATGACCGGTCAAATGACCGTTTTTAAAATTTCGATTAGAATTTCCTATATACAACGTAATTGAATCACCTTTAAACTTCACGACTTTTCCTCAAATATACCTATAATACATTCACATTATAATACATTTTTCAATATTCACTTCTTTTTTTACTGCTCATTTTCTGGGAAAAAATTATCATTTGACAAATTCACCGGTTGCGGTAGGAAAAGATATACGTGAAGTGTCGGTAGGAATAGTGTTAAACTATTGTGCGTTTCTTAGAAACCAAGTGGCTATCACTGCGGATCTGGCTTTGTTTAGTTTTAGGCACTCTCGGTCTTCGACCGTTTGTCACCTTGGGCGCTGCCGTATGGCGCGTGGCAAAGATGTGAGAATGGGTGTTCGAATGCGTGAAATGTAAACAGTTGTGCGAACGATCTAATTGTACGAGTGTAGACGAGAGCCGAAGGGAAAAAGGAGAGATAGAGTAACAGTAATAGTCAGCGTGCACTAGAGACAGGATTCAGATACAGCCTTTTGTAATTAGTAAGGCAGGTTTCGATTGATTCCTCTTGACCACGGTTATGGTGGAATATTCTGCGAAAAATATTTACTCTGTATTCGTGTATGTTTCAATGATACAGGTTGGAAAAGATTAAATGTACGCAGATCAAATTTCAACAGGTTCATTGTGGAATTCCACTGGAATGTTTTGCAATCAGAGCATGCAGCGGTAGGAATCGAGTGATTTTGGAAAATATTAATCGCTACAAGCAGAAAGGACAGTTGTGTGTAACTTTTTTATTTGTATGGCAAATTGCACTTTCTTTGAGGCTAGCGAAAAAAGACAGTCTTACGTTCTCAATCGCACCTTCTATTTTACGAGAACGCTTGATTATATTTATTTCTAATAAATATAAAAAAAGAACTGTATTTTTTACACGTTTCTCGAAAATTTCCACGTATTAAAGCGAGTGAATAAAATCAACAAATTGAATTTCTACATCGTCAATACAGTTTCAGTTACAGAAAAACAGGCAGGCTATTATGTTACGGTTGAACATTTATAAATCCAGTACGTTTTTAATTATTCAGGCGCGAAGGTACATATTTTTTTTAAAGAGCCACCAACGTCGATACTTTTTAATTACGCCATACGCGCCGTATTTTAATATAGTTTTTAATACCTGAAAAAATATACCACCCCTCGATAATACGATAAAACGGAATGAAGGTATAATTTAGAGAAAAAAAATAGCTGAATTTACCATAAAGAAGGAGACAAGAAACAGAGGGTAGGCGTGTTTCGCGAGTTCATAATCTCGAATGAGAATACAGCAGTCGTTTTAATGGCCGCGATTCTTCTTCCGCGGCAAACACACAAACAGAGAAAGAAAGAGGGAGACAGAACGAAAGGAAGATATCTCAAAGTGCCGTGCAGTTTATGAAAAGTTATTGCCATACTTTAAAATGAGGAAGTCGTGCAACTATTTTCGATTTTATCTCGCAAAGAATTCTTGCCCGACAGGACGATATAACGGCGGTGGCCTTTGTCGTTTCGCCGAAAGGAAGAAAGAGTGCCACGTCGCGAGGAAAGTGGAGAAACGGTAAAAGGGAGCGAAAGCACGGAGTACCTTAAAATCGCGATTTTAACGAGAGAAAAAAGACGGCACCCCGTAACGGAGGGTGGTTTTAATTGATCCTTTGTGTTCCCATCGAACGAGAATTTTCCCCGCTGAATTGAAAGCAATTCCGGATAGAATCGAGAATCGAATCTCGATGCGCATTTTATCAAAATGTAATTTTGCCGCTGTGCGTTCTCCGACGTCGCCTTTCGCGCCAAGTTACGCTTCGATTTACGCGAAATTACCATAAAAGAGACTTCTACTGTGTGAATTAAAGAATTTTAACACTTCTAAGCACACGAGTATTCTTTGAAACTTGTAACGATTGAGGCGCTTTGTCTGAAAGTGGTAGGTACAAGTACATTTATTCTTATGTTGAGATAATTAAAGCTTTGCGAAAAAAAAACAATTTCATAGAGTAACATTTAACTGTTAAAATCTGGCAATTTTACTATATTGATTTTCCTACTTAATATATGAACAGAAAACATCCATCTTTAACTAAAACTAACTAATCTTTTTTTTTAACATTATTTATATTTCTTAAAAAAAAGAACGGTAAATTACCGGAGAAAAATTGTAAATATTCAAAACTATTTTACCATTTATTTAAGAATATCCTTCCGTAGAAATTTCAAAGTAATTTCTAATAGGAAACATGCAGATTCTTTGATCCCTCGAAGCTTTTCAAACTCGTCGCTCCGTTAAAAGTCATAATTAACGATCGTTGGTTGCTGTCGGCGATGTCACGATTGTCGCTACTTATTTAAACCGCAAATGTGAGAAAATGAGCAGACACCGATATCGTTAACAACGACAGTCGTTCCGTGAAATTCGGATGATGCTGTCAATGGAACGTTATCTCTTATGAGGACGTACAGAAATGTGTGTCGTTCAAAGCGAAATGCTCACACATGTGTCCACTCAAATCGGCCTTGCATTCGCTTCATTTAATGTTCACCCTGACGTCCCACGATAAAGTCGACGTTGACGTTATTAATTGTAGTTTTACCTCGTATTAACTACTACCTGCAGATAAATTGGTTCGTTAAAACTTTCAGAATCCTTCGGTAGAATTATTCGAATGGAAAATAATTGATGGTTACAATTTGAAGTTGAACGACGGACTTATTGTTAATACTGTTCCGAGTCGGCCGTGAACGCAAAGTCCTTTTGGACATGGTAAATGAGTAACACACTTTTATAGAAAAATGGCAACGTTTTATTTCAAACAGATGTCCGTCAACGAGGAGCTCTGTCCGTAGAATCGCTTATTTATTTATAAACAACTGACTGTTGCACTTACTCATTTTCTCCACATTCGTAAACTAAGCATCCACTCTCGCTTGTATACAATCCATTCATACTCGCTAATTCTAAAAATTCAAACTATTTAGTAGTACAATCATTCCGTTCCTACAATAGCCCCCTTTGAAATTTCAAAAATACATCGATCCTATTTATTTATTTCGATTAAAAGACAATATGAAGACTAAGGTATTAATTTCATCGAATATTCCCCTCGATTACTTTTTGACGGACGATCCCGTCGAACATCGTCGTCGTGCAACGTTTAATTAAGTTCAATTATCACAGTCAATACGCCGACCCGTCCGTCGAAATTGCACGACCGTGTTCGTGCACATACTTCTCGTTAATTACTGAAATTTCACGAATGTCTGCGCGACTCTATCTTCGTATACGTGTGTTTACAGAAGAGACTAGATGAGTTTGATGTCCAAGCGTCGGACAATAATAAAGCCTCTGATTGCGCGATCAAATTAAATCTGCGGGCCGCGTACGCTCGTGCAGTTCGACAATTTAATCCGCCCCGAATTCGGGCTCTTGAATTTTATGGAAATCCATTCGATTGCCCTGTCCTCACCGAAAACTTTCGCGCCTCTAATCACTGCTTCAACCGTCGCGGCAAATGGAGCAGTGGCGGAGAAACCGCGGCGAGAATCCTCATTGGAAGTTGATTCTCTCAGAAGCGAGTGTATTAATTGGGGGAAAGTGCGAGAATCTAATTTTCCTATTACGTTCTCAATTGTATCATTGGCTATCATAAGATATGTACAACAGTCTGACAAATCACGTTACTTCTGTAAACTTCATAGAAAATGGAAAGTCATAGTTTATAATGTAGTAATATCTCGAGGCTTTATTAAAGTATATAATTGAAAGAAATAATAAAAATATCGCCAACTTTTTTTACTAATATTTTTAGTTGAAGAATACTGAGTACGGAATAAATAATTTAGTAATATTAATTTGTGTATGAAATGTATGAAACTGAAGTCCCCTGTGGGGACTCGAACTCGCGACAAAAAGTGTCCATTGGTTCCGCAGGCAGACACTCTAGCCACTGCACCATTTCATCTCTTGAGAGAACATTCAAAATTCTAGCATATAAGGAGCATACAATTAACAATTTACTTAATCATCTTGATTCTCTTTCTTAACACGTATCTTTTCGCGTGCAGAAACATTGAAGGTAATAAAATGAACATACTGTATTAAAATAATGTAAAGATACCAAATACTGATCGTGTTTCAGCCCGAAATGCGTCCCAGAAATCGGTTTTTGATTTTTCCGACAACGTTGCATCATATCAAAAAAATATGGAAAAAATTGAGCATAGTAATGGTAACATCAGGTAATTACTGTAAAAATCTAAAAATTGTACCTTGAAGATTTCACTGCGAAATCTACATTTTTCCATTTTTTTTTGTTTTTGATTTTTTGCACGTAGCACTTGCAACGCAAAAACCTGAAAAATCTCTAATGTGTACAATCATGTTTAGAATTTGTCAGAATTTTTCCGAAAATTTTACACATCACCAAGTGGGGAAAATGAGGCAAAAACTGGTTTTTCGAATATACCCCATAACTATCCTCCTGGTCAAGCTATCGGATTAAAAATTGGTGTACAATGGTACACAATGGTACAATTGTACATTTTCTTATGGTCACCTGTCGAATGACCCATCGTGGAATAAAATAGCTTCAAGGGCAGTTTTGACCCCCTTATCCTGCTAGACCCTTCACAATACATTATTCACAGTGAAGTGAAGATATCTACGACAATCAAAAGATTAAAAGCCACCGAGCCAATTGCCGATTCTGTGGGTATGATTGTAGATCGTCAACGAGGTTTCTCTTTCTTTTCAAAGAATAACACGTTCGGACAAAGAAAGACCGATTATCTCGTTGATTTTCAGCATCGCGATTGGGAGGCAATCGACCCAGATTGCTCGGCTGGTTGAAAGATAAATCTCTGCCATTTCACGTGTTCCATGGCCCGATACGAAGAAAGGACACATGACGGATGATTAATTACTCACGTATGACTCTGCCGTGGAACGATCGAAATTTACCGATCAGATAAATTAATTCACGTTCCGCGACAGAGCGGCCATAAATATTTACAACGTAATCATGGTGACGTCTGTCGAAGGAGCGAGATGTGCGAAATTTCTGTTAATAAATTCCACCGTTAAATTACGCTCGCGAATCGCACGTATTAACATACCATACCGTTCGAGTGTTTGTCTTTCAAATATTTATCATTGTATTTTAATAATTCCTGCCGTACTTTCCGAATGCATCCTCGTTGCATCATTATTTCACCGTTGGCAACTACCCATGCTTTGTTTTAACGAATTTTCTCTCCTTTTCCAGCCTCTCTCTTACTCTTTCTGTTTTTCCCCGTTGACGGGAAATGTTCCCTTTGTTCAGTATCCCCTACGAGGAAACATATCTCCCGTGCTAATTGGGAGATATTTTTTTATGAAATAAAAATGCCCATCATTACGAATAGGAAAGGGCCGATTAACTCGATGGCTGAAAAGTTTAGTGGACTGAGCCAATTGGTGAGAAGTTTTTCGTGGCATTTGGGAGATTTGATTCCCTTTTTCTGGTTTTCCTTTCTCTCTCTCTCTTTTCCCTTTTCCTGCTTCCAGTGAAATAGAACGAAATTAAATTCAATTTTTTGCTCGGATCTTCAAATTCAAAATATCGAAACTGTTGTAAATTGGTACCAGACATTGAACTATCGTTTCGTTGGATTATCCGGAAGAGTCAATTTAGTAAAATCAAACTCTGCTTTCAGAACGTTCACCGCATTTTCTGGGTTATTTTATATAACCGCTTGCATCATTGTCCAGTGAGAGAATTAAAAAAGTTTTAAGCACGTATTTACAATGCAAATGGCATCATCGTTTCCTCGAAGCAGTTTGATTAACAAAAAGATCGTAAACTTAGATTGCCTTGCCGCAGAATGTTCATTTCACCTCTAGTAACGTCGTGACTCGTAAAAAAGGAAGGCCGCTTCGAACAAACAGTGTTTGTTGTGCGACTAAACGTTCTTTTTCATAATTTCAAAGTAACACTCTCAATTATATTATAAAAGGAAATATCCCATCGATGCAAATACCACCCTGCGTACTTAATCCCTTGCCTTACGATTTCTATTTCGACTGCGCGTGTAATAACTCTTTAGTTCCTGAAATCAAAATTTCTTTCTGATTTCTCATATTCCCTATGATTAAACGCAGTATTAATATTCTAGAAACAATTTGATCGTCTTGCGATTGATTGATATTCTCAATTTAATAGTATTCGGAAAACTTCCAAATTTCCTATTTCATTTACATCATTACGAGTGTCACACGTTATTGTAAGGTAAAGGGTTAAAGTTGAACATCTTCAAGAAAATTTACAATTCGATTTGTCGACATAGAACTTAGTATTGCAACGGATTGCATCTCGAGAATTTCAAATAAACGTAAACTCGTGTCAATTTGCAGTCGCAGCACGGATTATTAACCCTTTACCGCACAATAACGAGTGTAACTCGTGACGCGATAAATGGAATAGGAAATTCTGAAGTTTTATCAAAAACTATGAAATTAAAAATATCAGTGGGTCACGATACGATCAAATTATTTCTACGCTATTAATATTGCGCTAAATTTTACTCTATATTGAATATCCGAGATAGAGTGTTATTTCAGTAATTAATTCTGAGCTATTGCGTATTCAGTCACAAAAGAAATGGTACGGCAAGGGGTTAATAACGCGAACCTTCATTGTCGCGTCTCTACGATGTTAGCTTTAATAATTTGCTAAAAAATACCCAACCGATTGAAAAACTCTCCAACAAAACGTTTCGCGAGACACGCAGACCGTCGTACACTTTCCTGATTTCCCTTTGAACTTTTCAAATTGCATTTGCACCTGATGCCGTCAGAAGAATTTCCACGGCTCGAAGACTGGCATGTAATATCGGTGCACAAGGAGCAAATAAAATTCACCGGGAGAGAAACGTTTCATGTTTACGATTGGATAAGCAAAAGAACAGTGCGGAAGGAAAATGCAACGACGGCCGCACGGACGCTTATCGTAAATGCATTTCGAGAGCGACGATTATGTTTCGCGGCGATCTCAGAGAAGTTAGTTTTCTGCGGCCGAGATTTTATACGATGTTAAATTTCTTTATGAAATTGCTTTTACATCGTGAAGTTAATTGGCTTCTTTAAAATGAATTTCGAGGTGGAACTTGAACGCGCCGATTTGGTAAATTTTTGAGGGCCAAGTTGTAGGAAAATGGCCTCTGAGAGAATAACAGAATGAAAGTTTAATTTATATTGTTTTTTTTTGTTTATGGTGATTTTGCGTAGAATCCAATGTTTTAGGTGGCTTTCGCACAACGAGGCTGTAATATCTCATGGGAAAAATGTCCCATAGGTGACGGGAGGACTTACAGTTGGGTCCACTAATTGCGAGCTGTAACTTTCCTTAAACACCATAGCCCCATATAGGTTGATGTTATTAGATTCTTTATCGTTTTGCAGTTTCAGAGAAAGAATTATATTTCTTGCATTTAAAATTGAACGCGAGGACCTGGTTTTATTTGTCTTGAATTCTTTGCAGAAAACTCATTTGTTGAAATCTTGTAGAATAAGGAAATTAAATTATCTTAGATGGAAAGCTCGCGGAAAAAAAGTAAGAAGACCTGAACTTGGGAATGAATTGGGAAGTGGAAAAGACATGATAAAATTACACGTTTTTAGATTTTATTTGATCTACTTTTATCTACCAATAATTCTCCAGGTTAAAATAAAATGTTGTTCCTTTCCGAATGCTTCGTTTTGCTAAATTCGCGATACATCGTTGAGAAATTTCGTAATTTACGCCTTTCGAGGGCAATGCAATTTGCAAGTTTTGATCGAATAATTTGGAATTTTAACTACGATAGCATATTTGTTGCAGCAACCGAGCCATTGAACTTTATGTTACATGAAACTCGAAACAAATGTTTACGCATCGAATTTTAGCTGTCGGGCTGTGTGCGCATATAATAATTACGAATTATACTGTGTGTTTATATAATTGAAATCACGCTAAATACAGCGCATTGCATTACCAATCCTATAACAGTTTCGTTTGAAGCGACAATCTTCTTTGAAAACGTCATTACCCGATGCAGCGACAGAACATTTATTAAATAAAGCGTGCAACTAGATACGTTTAATGAATTGGAAAATTAAGTAGTTTCCCGGCTATTAATTCAATGCTGATCATTAATTACACGCGCTATCAAAATAGTATAGAGGGTGTTCAAAAAAAAACATTCATTATTTATATGGTTTATAGGATACACTGTACTAAGTAAAAAAAGCTTTAGTAAACATAGGTCGAAAGGTCAACCGGTTCTGAGATATAAACATTTTTATTTGGTAGTATCATGATTGACTTACTTGCTTCCATCGCATGCGATGTTTACTTTAGTGTTTATAAACCGCGTTCTGAATGTTCTTATTCAAGTGCCGACAGTAGATTTCATTGAGAATCAGTCAGGTGTGGATCGGCGATTGTAGATATTACACAGTTACAAAGTATCGTGAAAATGTCAGCGTATTATTCGAATGAAGAAATGGCAGATATTCATTTTATGTATGGCCGTGCTAATGGAAGTGCTTTAGCTGCACGACGTCTTTACACGGAAAAAAATTCCCTCTCACTTGCTGTTTCAGAAACTTCACCAACTTCACCAACTTCAGTAGTAAGTCAATTGTGATAATAACAAACAAAAATGTTTATATCTCAGAAACGGTTGACCTTTCGACCTATGTTTACTAAAGCTTTTTTACCCAGTACAGTGTATCCTATACACCATATAAATATTGAATTTTTTTTAACACCCTGTATATGTATCTCAACAACATAAATGCAATTAGCAAATTTCAAGTTTAAACTTAGAAAATCCTTTCATTTCTTAAATATCTTTCCCCTTAGGACAAATGCCTATTATGTTTAGATTAGGTCTGAATTAAACAATATTACACTTCTCTTCCGATTTTCTTCCCATTTGCAAACTACAAGTTGTCTGCAGATTATTTCATTTGTAGAATTGTATTCTATAAAAATCTTTCTCATAATTGTCAAAGTCTTGCTGCCGTTATAGCAAATTCAGAGGCTTAAATTGTACATACTTATCTCTCTAGGAAATCGGCGTGAGTTTTCGTTCATTTCTTTTTTATTTCTATTCATAAGCGAACATTTTCCCGCCATTCGAAAGTTGAGTTAGTATTTCGCACGTCTGAGGCAAATGCAGGGACGAAAATCGTCGGCCGAAAAAGAACAGAGCACGAGCTGCAAGGGAAAATCTGACAGTCAGGTTCCATTGGAATGGCAAAGTGGAAATTCCAAGCCATGCATTCGAACGTAAATGCGCGAAACTCTGATCTCCGGCGAATTTTCGTTTTCATTTCAATCCTCGATTCGACGAGGCAAAAAAAAAGGTGATAGAAATCGAGCGGGCAATGCGCATCATTGATGTCGAGTACTCCGACTGACTCCATTTCGCGCGGTCTGTTTGCGTATTTTAATAGCTTCTGAATTTATTATTCTTCTTCGAAATGCAACAAGACACAAACGGAAAGTAGCTGTTGTAGCTATATTTTTACGGCTTCCGGAATTTCACGAGGAGAACTTCTGGTTTTCGTAAAAATCAGTGGGCAAACTTACAAATATTTTGTAAAGCTCTGTAAATCATTATTCTTAGAAACACCATCGAAAATCATTGCTTCGAACATTGATTTACTCTAAAACTAAGAATCATCTTGTTCCCGAACAATTTTCCATGAAGATACCGTAAACGAAGTCAACTTTACAAATAAAATACAAATAAGAATATTTCATTTTCTCCAACCTCTCTGAAACATCTACCAAAATTCAAACAAATAAAGCATCACAAGTGCTCCGAAAAATAATCAACAAACAAATCAATTTCATCGCCTCGGAAAAAAAGCGCAAGAAGAGAAGGCAGCTGCAAAAGTGTATAAACGGAAAGTACAACGAAAAAGTGCAGAAAAAGTTAGAACATCCTGGCATTATCAGGAAATAACAACGAGCCGGAGGTGAATCGCTGAAAGCAGGAGCTCGAGGTACTTGAATGTGCAAGAGTGCATCACTTCGCGCCAGGCAGATGCATCGTGTCGGCTTTCCAAAAGTTCGCGACTCATCCCGGGGGATTCGCGGACGAAGTCACCGGTGGAAAATGTCGAAGAGCGGTGCATCACTCTCGTCCAAAGCGTTGAATTCCTACGGCGATGCACCGCGGGCCGCACGTTGCACCGGGCTAAATGCAAACTTGTCGGTGTGCCAAGTAAGGCCAATTACTGCATAATACTGGCAGCTCAGTTAGTAGCTCTTTAATGGCAGCGCCGGAGGAACCACGGAGGTGTCTTCGAACCTTCGCCTTCGCCGCCATCGAGGAGACTAATTGTTAACGAATGCAGTTATCCGGAACCTCGAAAGTAGCTGGATTCCGGATAAACGGATTATCGACGTTGAATTCTAATGGCAGCGTACTCGGAGAAGTGTCTTTTAGAATTACGAACGAGGAGAGAGGAAAAGACATTTTATTGGATTTGATTTTGAGACGTTTTGGCAACGGGTAGAACTATGTATTAAAATTCTGGGTGTGGGAGGTGTACGATGAACAGGGGTTCTCTTGGGAACATATTTTTTGCTGCAGATTTTGATTTTAATTGTTATGGATATTTTACATAGGAAGCACGGTTTTTAGGTACGTTTGAACTCAACTAATTTGAGGTCTACTAATTTGGAGTTAAGTGCTTTTAACTCAACCCTCGCTCTAGCTCCTATAGAAGTATTATCCTCTATTAATAGTAAATACTTTTCCTTTTGATACTTCCAACAGCAAGTATTACTCGGATCCTTAAGGATCTTAACCCTTTCGCTACGACTTTGCTTTGAAAATTATCCCTGACACGGTACTACTGGGTAATATTTGTCCCGGCAAAATTTAAAAAATATGGTTTGCGTAGAAATGAATTCAACATCAAAAATATCTTCTTATTTCTCAGTTAATTTCTCTTGGTACAAAACATAATTTCTCTCAGAATTTAAAAAGTCATGTTTCCTGCTTGGGACGTATATATCCCATCAGTAGCGAGAGGGTTAAGCTCAGAAAATTTTTTCAAAAGCACCCAAGCATCTCAAATCTGACCTATTACTTAGAACTCGTGAACTAAATGCCAGCCATAATCTTTGCAATATCTTTTCCCATTTCATACCAATCTTTTAACACTGTAATCTCCTCACTTAACTTTCATGACCTCTGAATACCGGTATTCTTAATTACAAGCAATCCTCTCTAATTCTTCATAGAAAACGACTAATAACGAATCTTTCGTGCCGGATGAACCGGCAAACTTCTCCCAGTCAACGCGTCCTAGAAAGTAATTAAAATTTCTCAGGCAAGTTAGTTCGTCGATGCTCGACTTACGAAATTCCTCGTACTTCTCTAAGAATGCTAACTGTCAACTCGTCTCGGAAAATCCATTTCGGAGTTATTCAATCTGCCGGCAACTCTTAACGTCCTTTCGTTCACTAGTATTCAAATATTCGCTTCGTTGCTCGTGCAACGTTTTACATTTCCTCAGGTAACGTAACGTAGACAGCTTTAAACCGGCGACGGTTTATTTATAAAACGCTCTTGAGCCGGCATTCGTCGAAATATTTTCGTTTTATCTCATTCGTCCGGCGTCCATTTTGTTGGCCTCGTAATGCGGCCACTCGAGTACCGGAAACGGTCAAACGAGAAGCCACTGTGGATACGTAGTTTCAGAGACGTTTTGTGTACACTTTGCTCTAAATATAACGCTTCCCGTTTAACCGTATCGTGAGAACTGGTTAAGATTCCTGTACTTTTTCCTGATCTCACTTTGCTGATTTTTTATGGAAACTTTCGGAATCGCTGGCTTAAATGCGTCGATCTTACAATTTTTTGTTTTAGCTGTTTATTAACCAGTTAAGTGCGGAATTTATTTTAAAATCTCTCATAGGATGCGGAATTAAATGCTCCTATTATCAATTTGACGGTAATCAGAAAACAGAAGGTGGAAAGATTATAATTTTATTCGATAAAAATTTACAATTTACTGTTAAAAATGTTAACGCAGTAAAGCTCTGGATCGACGTGTATACACGTCGAACGCACTTAACTGGTTAATATTGAAGGAGTATGAAAATTCGACGTATCTACTTCCGTATCGCGCAAAGAAGAAATCATGCCAATTTTAAACTTTAATACTCGAACTTTTTCTTGATGTACAGCTTACGGTAATTTGAATTGTTTTTCATTGTTATGGGTATGTAAACATAGTATATATCGGCAGCTCAGAGTAACGTTAAAACTTATTTACAAATCGAGATCAGTTAATCATTATTATTAAAATAAACCCATAAAGTAATAATTGAGAGTAATATCGTTGTTCCATAAAACTTGCCATTTCGAAGAGAGAACATTTTTCTGAACTTTTCCTGATTACAGTAAAACAGCAGTGTCTTCGAAAAGAGTCCGTTAAATCATAAAGAAAGTGACATGTGTTGCCGGAATGTGTCTGTTAAACGATAATAAAATGCCCGTATTCGATGAAATCGACACAGACGTAACTGAAGTCATTGAAAAGTATTATCACTCCATTAAACCACTAACTTTTCTTCCCTTTACATCGAGATATTACCGTGTGAATTACTACGATAACGCAAATCCGGCAGTTCTGGCAAAAAAATGCAATATTCCAACAAATCGACGAGATCGTACATTCACAGAAGTACCCAATAATTCTTAAAAAAGAATTCCGTTGGCCGAAGGTGAAAATAATTTCGCAGGAATTAATGGTAATTCCCAATACAAGGAAAAAAGTGGAGAAAGATTCAGAATAATAATCCAAGGAGATGATAATATCGATGCAATTATCGCGAGAGTTAAAATCCGAAGGGAATCCCGGGATGGAGTGTGAAAGAGCTTTCGCGGTCGTAGAAAATTTCTCTGATAATCGTCTACTACGGTAATTTCCATTGTTGCGGATAACAACGAGCTCGCGAGGTATCGATATCGAATGCACGGCGCACTTATCGCGGTCTTTCATGGCTCTTTTTCCTCGGTGCTTGATATTAAGCGGCCTTTTGTCGATCGAATACAATCTCGGAGAAACATCCAGCGAGCTTGAAGGTTAATCGATCTTGGGTTCGTGTTATGCAACAGGCCGGAGTGCAATCGAATGGAACGTAATACATTCGTGTTTCGTATTCTAGGATCAAAGGTTCGCAGTGAGGCGAGGAAAGTGATAATTAATTTCCACGCGAAAACGTTGATAGACGTGGAAAGAGAAGCATTTCGTGTTTTAACGTTCAAGGGTTTCTTCCCTCGTAGAATTTTCTTTTGGGTATTGTATTAATAGCTAGCTGGATTAATATGATATTAATATTCGTACAGTTAACGGTAAATTTTGCTATTTGCAAAACAGTAAATGTTACTAAACTGTATCTAATTAGGATAAAATTGCAGGCAGTCCTTGACTTTCGCACATTCTACTTTCGCACAATTCGCTATTTCGTACTTTTTTAAAAATTCAATTTTTTAAAGATTTTTGTCGATATTACAAAAATTGTTCATGAAAAAAATCTATTCTAACAATTGACATTGCGGTTAGTGGTTCTAGACGTTACAGAATCTCAACTTTGCAAAAAAACATATGAAACCGCTTAAGCACTCCTCATTCTCTTATTCATACTGATAAATAAATATTTTCGAATGCAATTTTTAATGTTTTTTTCTATTTCCCTCTACTTTCGAACATTCAACATTCGCACACGTTTCAGGAACCAATTATGTGCGAAAGTCGAGGGCCGTCTGCATGATAATATGCCAATGTCTTCGAAAGAGGCCTATTAAGTTCCGGAGGAAGTGGTACGACATGCGTAACTTAGTTTTCGCTAAAAATAGAATAAGATGAAACTAAACTTAATTGACAACGTCAACACTTAGCTAGTACTGCAGTGCCGTATTAATATTCATCTTGTTGATACACACAGTGCCAGCTAAGGGTTAAAATAATGGCGGTATAAAGTAGAATTTCACGGTGTACTAGAAACTGTAGGTTTGAAAAGGACGAGGGAAATGTTGCGTTGGAAGATTAGACAAAGCTTTTTGTTTCAGGCTGATCGAAATTAAGTTGTTCTCTGAGGCGTGAGAATAGTCGTGGACATTAACGGTCTTTGCGAGAAGCGATACTGATATTTTCTCGGAAGATCGAGAATCTTTGAAGGATATGTAACACTTGTTTCTTGTAGCTGTCAAGGAAATTTTATCGAAATATATATTTCGTTCTTGTTAGACCTTCGTTCACTGGAGTTTTCGAGGAGCTGCACTCGCATTTCTCCTTCTCTTTTCCCCTCCGTTGCAAAATATCGTGTCTCATTACTCTCAACGATATTCTATCGATTTCGTCCGTATTTTCAGTACTGTACAATCGGTGCATCACGAAATTCCGATAACGCTAATTAAAAGTATAACAAAAAGAAGATAAAAAGCAAAGTACACTGCTCGATATCGTTTCGTTGCAATCGCAGGAGTTTCAGGGAATTTCGCTTATTTTCCTTTTATCCCCTCTTTTAATTTAATTTAAAATGTCGAAATGATCAAAGGAAAATCCTTTGTTCAATTAAATTGTTAAGTAACAATGATACCAAGTTTGTGTCAGCAGCAGAAAAGTGTTAGACGAAGTAAAAAATTCATAGTTGAATGAAAAAATTCAACGAGTATTGAAAAACACCGACAGCAAACGTACTACAGGACGATACTCCTCAAAGGGACTTACAGTGGAACCGGTATCGATGAATCAGCATACCGAAAGAAACGTGAAACATTCGCCTCTTTTCTCTCACGTTAAAATTTAATCTCACAAACGGTACACTCAATCTAGCAAACAGTATCGATGCGTCTTCGCACTCGTTACGTAAAACGCTGTCGTACAACGAGACCCGATCGAACGTGACCGACCGTATCAGCACTTTACAGTTTTGCACCGTAGATTTCGTTACGGTGAAAGAAAAAAAACAGTCCTCATAAATTCTATCTTTTACGAACGACAGAGAGGAATATATGGAGAAAGGGAAAGAAACACGATTTGAACGAAGACAAGGCAAGCGGAGATGTAAAAAGCGCATGAGCAAAAAGGCGGGAAAAATCGAGTCTCCGTCCGGAGCGACGGAGAAGGAAAAAGGCGCAAAGGGAACGAGAAAAAGAGGTGAACGCAGCAAGTGAAACAAACGGCGCGCGAGAAAAGGGACGAAAAAACGCGCGGGAGTAGAATGTCATTCAATCTCGTTCAGCAGCCCCTTGTGGACCGAGCAAAAAATATTGTTTGCCATTCGGAGACGGTTTTTCCTCCGACTGCCATTCGCAGTTACCTCGCGGATGTCCCTCGTCGGGCTCGTTTTCTGCTCTTCGGTGCGGGGAAGAAATGGGTTAATGGGTTCCCGAGCCCGCGGTATTTCCGCCTGGTATAATTCCGAAATCCTCGATAGACGCGACGCCGTCGTTAAAAATCACGACGTGTTTTCATTATTAATGAAAATTACGGGCCGTCTTGTAATTGATCGGCCCGGACGGTGCGCGACCACCGGGTTTCTCGATTTTCATTCATGTGGTTTATTTTTTCTTCTTCCTTGTGCCGGTAAAAGGAGGGGAGAAAATTTGTAATGCCCTCGAAGAGGAATTTATCGACGGTGAAGCACGAGGTTTATGTTATTCTTGGAATTTTCGTTTCACGATTCGACGAAACGACCGTGACGGGCGGTGTTTGCCGAGAGATATATAGATCCTTCGATATTTTTGTATTGTCAACGTGGAGACGTTTGAATGGGATATTGTTTGTTGTTGATGGAATGACTTCTCGATGATTCTTGAAGCGGGATTAAGAACGTTTCAGATGATGCCTTTGCGGTGGGCGAGATAACTTGAAAATTTCATTTTTCGCTCATTACGAGTGCCACTCGTTATTATAGGGATAATCATTTCGCCTAGAACTTTAATTCCAATTTTAGTTGCGTTTTAGTAACAGCCTTAGGTGCATTTCGAACCACCGAGTCTGTGCTACATTAACACTAGAAAGACTGAAACTTAGTATATACCTATATTGCCCAAAAGCAGTCAAAATGACTGCATTGTGAAAGAATAACTAATGCGTAAAGAAATTTATTTCAAATTAATTTTTAATATTTTTTTATAATATTTACAGTTATATAACAGGTTATTAGTAAATATTAACAATAAAAAAAATTTACTTCGCTTGGAAAAAAAATAATTTATGCATTATTATTTGTACATTTTATGCGCTGTAGGGAGGTACGCGGAAAGAGACGAAGCTGTGATGCTAGCATCAAAATAACTTCCCCCTAACCTACGGAATGAAGAAGCACATATACTTGTATGTTATCATGTAATGGTAATCGAAAAAAATGAAAAATGCTATTTCAATACAGAGCCAAACTGGAAATATAAGAAATTCACTCAATTCAATAATAAGAGTCATTTGATTATTTTAAATTTCCCAAGCAGTCAAAACGACTGCTTTTGGGCAATATAGGTATAACACATATATATACCGGAAATGAAGGAGAGGGGAGGTAACTACAATTATTAACACTAAACCTACCGGCTTTATATCTGTTATATTGAAATATACGAAATAAGTACTTTGGAAAAAGAGATTTGAAGAGGTGGTAAAGATGATCGGTTAAGTAATTTTTGTTTTATACGATACACTTAAAATATTTACGGAATAGCTGCCCAATCAATTTGGGGAATTTCTATAAAAATTCAGAAAACGGTCATTTGACCGCCATGGTAGGTTTAGTGTTAATAAACGCATATATATGTTGTACAAAAAGTCACAAAATTCTAAGAAATTGTATCATTATGTACATAATTTTTTTTCTAATTGAAATTAAAAAGCAGTCAAAATGACTTCCTTGGGCAATCTAGTGTCAAATAATAGTTTAGAATAAAAAATCTCAGAGAACCGCGGGCGATTTGAACTCTGACCGTCTAATTTGTCGTTCGTCCGAAAGAACACGCATCGGCTATGCAACCGCTATGCAACGGCGATGCAGCAGCGATGCAGCGGCCGGTATCCGGTTCACGGGCGTGCAGGAGATGAGTCAGGCCTCTCGGGGAAGCACCGCTTTATTTTGATCACGACAGAAGCTCAGCGCCAGCGTAAGGGACAACGCTCGTGGCAGTGGGCTACTCGTATTTGTGTCAAGATCAACCGAGCTAACATCGTTTCACCCACTCCGATCTAACTACGACCAAAGCATCGCGACGATCGCGCGAATCTCGAAGTCGTCGACGTTAAAAATAATTATCCTCGGTGAGATGCATCCGCGAAGATTCGATGCATTTCTCTCCTTCGTCGAAGAAAGATAGGACGCTTGATTCTGAGCGATACTCATGCGGTGTCTATGGGGTCATGAAACAAGTACTTTGAGAGATTACGGGATTGTAGGAGGAATTGACGTTTGGCGGAGGCGCTCGTTTTATGGGTGTTGCGAGATTGGAAGGAGCTTCTGAGGATTGGTATCGAGAGATGGGGTAGAAGGATGCGAGAAGAATGATCTTATGGGATTAGAGTCTTGGCTTCGCAATTAGTGGACTTGAGTTCAAATCCTTGACATTTCTGCAAAATTTTTGCTTCGTTATTATTCAATGTATTGGGTTGGCAACTAAGTGATTGCGGACTTGGGAAGTAGATGGTTTTAGCACTTTTTTTTGTTTCGTCAACATGTTCAAAGCACCTAATCTATAGTTTTCTTGTTGGTTGGACTTCCACCTTTCATAAGTAAAAAAAAGATCGTATCGATGAGTTATTTAATTTCGTTTTTATCCCAATTTGAAAATGGAAGAACTAACCGCGCATTTCAGACATATTTTATTGTATTTCCGAAACGGCAGGAACGCATCTCAAGCATACAAGAAGTTATGTGCCGTATATGAGAATGAAGCGTTGAAAGATAGGCAGTGTTAAAATTGGTTTGCCAAATTTCTTTCGGGTAATTTTTCACTCCAAAATGTGCAACGATCTGGCCGTCCAGTTACAGTTGATGAGAGTCATATCAAGGCTATATCGATTTAGATTGCCATAGCACAACACGTGAGATTGCAGAGAAGCTCAATGTATCGCATACATGCATTCAAAAAAAATAAAACAGCTTCACTATGTTAAGAAACTCGATTTATGGGTCCCTTATCGGCTTAAGAAAATTCCTTCTCATATAAAATCCGCAATCACTTAGTTGCCAACCCAATATTATAGACTCGGTGATTTGGATTCCGCTGAAAATTGTAAAATCTAGCCAAAACGCGCATTGTAGTCGGGAAATAGACTGTTTCCACGTCATTTTCGATTCAAGATACTGCAGAAATTTTGCAAAAATTTATTTAAAATCTCAATCGCCTAGTTTGTAATATACACATTGCGTAGGAAACATTCTTAACACTAGAACTATCGGCGTTATATCTGTTATATTTAAATATATTAAATAAGTACTTGGGAAAAAGAGGGAATTCAGAGGTAGAAAAGATGATCGATTCGGTAATTTATGTTTTATGAGATGGACGTAGAATATCTATTCTATGACTCTCCTATAATCTTGGAGAATTTTTGGAAAAAATTGTGTACCAGTCATTTTGACTGGTTTGGTAGTTCTAGTGTTAAAAGTTCGCCGTAAGAGGATGAAACTCCGTGCCCCAATTTGCAAGTGCAGCTCTGCATCCCTATTTCTATGATCGTTCCAATTCCCCGAAGAGTCGAGATGTACAAAGCCTTCGTCAAACCGTTAAAACCGCATCGCACGCTAATCCAATTAAACAATATCCACATTTCGAGAAATACATTGAAGCAGAATATCTTAAGAAGCAACCGAAAGAATTTCAAGAGCCTTGCGGATGACTATTTTGGAGAACGTAAACAATAGAAGCCAGTCGCATCTCCGCGCGGCACTGACACAAAAACGAACGATTCGAGGCTGCGATGTCTGCGCGCTGCATCCGATCATTTCTTACGAGCTATCACGATGTTTCGGAGGGCAAAATCCTATCGTCCCGCGTGTTCATCGTGTTAAAAATAATCGAGGATTCGAGGACACAGCGCGGAGAGTGGTCGTTCGGGCTGTTTGCCGTTGTCATATCTGACGGATCGCAGTCTAAACGTTTTGCCGAAGCGGCTCGCCGTTGCGTCTCGTTGAGTCAAAAATAATTCAGCGTCGATGAAAGTAACTAGAATGCCGACGACGCACTTCTTTTTCTCGTCGCAATTGACGTAACCATACCTCTCTGTCGTTTGTTCGACGATGACGAGAGTACAATGAGACCTCATACAGAGAGCATGCTATTGGTACGATCATCTCGTCTGTTTATCTTCTCCTCTTTGTACAGTATTCCCTTTTTTTTTCATGAACGCAGATATTCTAAAAAATCTCGTTAAATCGACGTTCCATTAACTCGGTCTCTTTGTAAAATCGGGAAGTTCGTGCGACGGTGATTCGTCTATTTTTTTTTGCAAGGTAGTTCCAAGGGAATTCCCTTGAACGAGCGAAGAGGGGAGGAAGATTGGCAAATAATTCACCGGAATTACTTTAATACGGATAAGGGGGACGAGTGAAATCGGTAAATAATCAGTTAACGCGTTCCCGTGAAATTGACCGTGCAAATAATTTGATCGTGCACAAATGACAGACCTATCGTTTCGGTGGGACGTTGCAACGTTGCGCTAAACGCGTTCTCTCTCGACGTGAGATTTATTTCCTCGATTTTACGGCGATGTACGTGCGAATTCACAAACCATTGTCTCCCGAGCGTCGCAGAAACCAAGCAGAAATCGCAATTCGAGGAAAGAACCCAAAGGAGAGCGACGTAGAACGTCGAGAAATTCCCTCGACGTGTAATCCGGTCGGTGGAATATTCGAGGAGTATTCGCGAACTCGAGGGAAGTTCAGGAAATACGAGAAATTTCGATAAATCGTGTAAATTTAACATGGAAAGAGTTAACGCGGGATAAACGTCGGGCGAATGAAATAACTATGTAACGTTTAATTGTTATGTTATGCAACGAACAATAATTTTACATATCCGTTGAAATTGCCAAAATACAATACACGCGCAGATTATGGCGGGTAAGGAGATAATGACATAGACTCGCAATCCGAGGGTTTAAATTGTCCACTATCGTGTCTGGGAAATTTTGTATAAATTATTATTTAATATATCATATTTAATATATCATATCATGGCGTGGAGGTGTTCCGCATAAAGAGACAAACACTGGGACTCGCAATCAGTGAGTCCGAGTTCAAATCCTCTTCCATCACCTCTCGAAATTTTTTTATCAATTATTATTTAAATCTTGCACAGTAGATAGTGCTATGACGAGTAAGAAGGTAAAGGCTTAGACTTGCAATCAGTGAGCCCGAATTCAAATCCTCTATCACCTCTGAGAAAGTTTCCCTATCTGAAACGTGTATCGTACCATCAGTGGTTCGGGACCGACGTGGTTTTATCGACGTCCTTATCAACTACATTTTCTATTTTACTATTTTCTACTTCTAACTATGAAGGATTAAACGCTTAGGGAGTCATCAACGGTCGAACAACCGTCTGGTACCAGCACCGCGATCAAGAATGACCTGCACAAAGATCTTTTTTTTTTTAACGAAGCGAACATTTTGAATCACGTAGGTCGTATTGCATTATTGAACGATTTTGGTACGACACTTTCGTAGAACGCGACGTGCAATCAATTTCTTACCGTTTCGTCAAACAGCTAAGTATTTCCAGCGCGAAAGAGATTTGCGTGTACGCAGAGGAAACGAAAGTACGTTCACTTAAGTGCCTTTGCACGCCTGAGCGTACATTTCTTTTCTACGGGCGTAATTCAGTGCGCTGTTTCCTCGCTGGTTTTCTGTCGGTGACACGAAAATGAAGAGGGTCGAAAGGGAACTTGGAAGGGGCGAGAAACGAGGGAAACGCGAGTTCCTGCTGACTTTTTCAAAGCGTTGAAAATTAAAGGAATCTCTAACGGAACCTGAGAAGCGGATCGATAATGCGAATTTCAGAGTTTCGTATAAGAATCGAAGTGTGACTTCAACATATCGGTGATATATACAAGAATTTTGATTAAAAGCGATCTTTATTTAAGAAAGATAAGTTTATCATTGTGTAATATGCCACATGAACAAATTCGCATGCACGTTTCAAAGGTATCTTTTTTGCGGATTAAGAAAGAGAGAACGGAGTTGATATTAGGGGTTTCTTTCTTTTTATTTAATTTGAACAAATTAATCGTTGTGGAAAGATAATAATTTCCTCATTGTCTTGAATAGTGAACAAAGTAATTTCCATGTAGTGCACGAATGGATTATTACTGAAAAGAGGTACCTGTGTCTGTGTCATTTATCTTGAAGAAAATGCTTCCGGCAATGATTCTTGTGATGTTAGAGAAGCGCTATAAAAAGAATCTTTAAGTTATTAAATGAAATTAGAATTTTAAGACGCAGGTTCGAATGGAACAAAGTCGAAGAGGTATCGTTGCATTCACAGATGGAAGAGGTGGGAAAAAAGTGAAATCCGAACGTTTACGCGAGATTCGACGCGGGTTTGGCACAAATGTATCCGAGCTGCGGACAAATGGATGGATAAATAGAAACGACGAAGAGTCACGGCTAAAAAAAAACGAGCGTACGGGAAAAATAACAGGGAACAGCGATCGTAAGCTTTAAATCCACAACGAGAGCAAATTTCTGCAATATTCGATTTGCGATGCTGGTTCCATTTAATCCGCAATTTCAAATCTGCTCGGCGGAACGTAGATTCGATCATGAAATTTTCACCAAATTTCCCATAGTCGTCTTTTAACATCGCGATGAATTAATTCCAATATCATCCATCTCTCGCAATCGTTTCGTTGATTTCCCGCAAAAATCCAGAAAACCTTCACTTTGCGAAAGAACCTAACGCGATTTTCGAACGCAAGTCATCGACTTTTCCATTATTACCACTCGAGTAATTTGAAATTTTTCCAAAAGGCGTCTATGCGATTGGCGTAATTTCTCGGAACGTTTCAGCTAGGAAAACACGCTTTATGCTCGAAAACTTTTCGTGGAACTTATCAATGATTTGAAAGCATAATTTACATGGAGAATTCGTTTCCGCAAGCCGAGGCCGCGATACGGGAAAATGAAGCTCTGATGGCTTGAAAGAGAGAGAGAGACGGAGAGAGGAGGTAGATCGATAATAGATAAGATAGATAGATAAATAGAGAGAGAATGAGAGAGAGAGAGAGAGAGAGAGAGAGAGAGAGAGAGAGAGAGAGAGGAGCGAGAGGAGCCGCAAGAATAGAAATTGAAGCCCAAGTGGATTAACCCGGATACCGACCAGACACATCGATCGGCCGTCGCCATTCAAAATAAACCTTGGACCAGTGATGGGATCAAACTGCCATTCGTTTGAAAATATTCATACTTCACATCCCCGGAATTCACTTCGTATAATGCTAACGAACAATTAACGTACCGCACTTGAGCCATTTATCGGCTAATTATTCGACGCTCTTGGGAATATTATGCGGATGCACGCGCAGCGAAGACCGAGGTGTCTTTAAATACATTTATCCTCGTGAGATGCATATGGACATTGTTCTTTAACATTGAATTACATTTAATGCTTTACATGCCCATGGGAATTCCGTATATTTTATCGTTCGCTTGACGTTTTAGCTGAAGAAGGTAAAGCGAGGAAAAGAAAATTTTCGTAGAATAAAAAATATCTTTGTATTCTAGAAGGCAGACGTTTCGAAAAGGGAAGCCGTGTGGTATTTTTCGTAGAAGAGACTGTGAAAGCCTCGGCCTGTTGCAGGCCGTAAAAGCTAGGTAGACATTTCCCCTGAGCGAAAATTGGCAGCCTTTGGACGGTCTTTCAACGTGCAGAGGACTTATTTTCCACGGCTCTTTTGTTAAAGAACGTTCCTATTAAATATAACCCATTCTTCCTAAATCCACCTTATCCTCCGCTTCTCATACGTCTTTTTAACGTTTCTTCGCGCCCCAACAATTATGATATTTTATCAATTTACGTTGTTGGAATCACCGAAATCTTTATGATATCGAAGCATAATTGATCCGACATTTATACCCTTCACCCCTTGCCGTACAATAACGAGTGACACTCGTTATACGGTAAATGGAATAGGAAAATTTGAAGTTTATGAAAAACTGTTAATTCGAAAATATCAGTGGGTTACGAGACACTGAAATTATCTCTATACTATTAATATTGCGTTAAAGTATACGACATATCAGAAATCAATGAGAAACTTTTATTTCACGAATTAATTCCGAGTTATTGACACGTTGAATTCAATAAAATTTTATACGACTTTTAAATTGTAATATTTACGAATTTGTTAATTCAGTCAATATTTACGCGCTGGTCTGAAGAAGGTAAAGTCCTGCTGTCTACACATCTCTTCGTGTCTTTAAAGTTTCTGCTTTGTAAAGATGTGATTTTAATAGAAAAATTTCACTTCGGTAGAAATGAAGAAACTACCGAAATACCGCTGGCATACAAAACGTTAACAAACAATGATGACACTCCGATATCTTGTATTAAAAAAAATACACAATATTGGAAAATTCTAGACCGTTCAGCTTTAAATGAAATATTTGGAGGAACTAAAAAATGTAGAAGTTATGGGCAATGAATGAAGGAATTTATGACTAAATAAAAAAGACGTAGGCGCTATGGTATGTACGAAGGTGAAGGTTTGGATTCGCAATCAAGTTAATATCCCCCGTTATCTCTTGGTATATTTTTCCTAAATTATTATTTAATATATCACAACCTTGGGGGTTCACGACCCACCAAAAACAATAGGTCCTAACCAAAATGATTATTGCATTGAAGTTGAAGAAATACAACAAAATAACAATTATTTGGAGGAAAATTGTTTTTCGAAGCGTATGGTTTCGAAGTCTGAGAAAATTCTTTATGAGGTTCGGAAAAAACCTAAAATAGTAGGTTCTAGACAAGATGATACGTATTTGCAAATTTTATGCCAATCAGATCTTCCAACGCCATATCTTGTAAAGTTTCCGTTGTGGAAAAATTCGATGAAAATTCATGCGGAAGGAGACGTGTTAATTTCGGATCAGCATCGCATGGAGGAATGAAAACGTATGAGTTAAAAAAGAAACAAAGGTTTAAAATTCCCTGCAAGTCTTCGAAACATGCCCCCGGGCAATGGTGTTTTTAAAAGGAAAGTAAAACCGAGCCATTTAACGAAGCTTCGTTCGTTTAAAGGAAATCTTTTGTTGGATCCTGAAAATTTCACCCTTCCATTTATATCGTGCACGATTTATCGATTTTAATTAACGCGCACGTTTATTCGTAGAAGTTAATGAAAATCCGTACAATGGTGCACGAAACAATACGAAAATTCTTATCCCTATATGTAATTTCAAATGGAAAATCACTACTTGTGTTTCTCATTTGAAAATATTTAATGTTTCTCGAGTGAATAAAAAAAAAGCGTCTCACAAATGAAACGATAAAACGGTGAAATTTTAAAAAGCACGGAATAATTAACACGCCAACTGTCACGCAGCTTTTAATGTATTTTTTCATCCGACATGTCGAACGAGAAGCGGTGGAACAAAATATAATTATCCTAGTTTTATAAAATTCTGTGGTCTCTTCGTCAACGACACTGTATAAAAATCAGAATACCGACATCTTTGATTCAACGCAATTTAGCATCAGAATTTAACATCAGATCTACCAACGATTAATAAAATATAATTAAAAATATCAAACAAATGCATTAGAAGAAAAACAACAAAGCAGGCAAAACTTTCAGTTTTAATTGCTCGCAGTCTGCAGAAAACGAATCGTTAAAAATTTCAGAAATATTTGCAAAAAATTCAAAAACAAGTAATCTTAACCACCCTGGGTAGATCCAGTGTTAATATCATCCATGACCAATGTTGCAGTCAACATGTTAATAATGTATATTATAGTATCGCAACAGAGACCAGACTTTTTCTCATGCTCTTTTATCTCATAAAATTACTCCCCTATAAAACATTCCAATCTCCTTTCCCTCTCCTCCGTGCAGTTCTACGTGCACTACACTTTTTACGGTTTTACCAGCGTTATTTAGCCTGCGAAGGGAAAGAAACGAAATTAAGCGAGGTTTTCTCGCGTAAATTTCTTTTTACGCGGAAATCTTTACGGCGGGCACCGCTGACAAAGAATGTCGAAGCTGCGAGATAAATAGCATCCTCGCGTACCGTGACGAATGTCGTATCGGGCCTCGAAAAAATAACGTAACGATCCATTAAACTGGTTTCTATGTTCGCGGCGAAACGTCAGGTCGTCTTTAATGGCTTTCTCGCGTGAGATTGACAAGCCGTCCAGGTTTCCGCGTCGTTTGTGCGTTAACACCTCGAGCGAATAACTCGATGGGCTCTGAGTCAACCTCGTTACGGAGAAACGATCACAATACGGATCGTGTATCTTCCCAGGGTCCTGCGAATCGGATCCGTACGTTGGATAACGTCGAATAAACGAGAATCAAACGAGAATCGATATGGAATCTTCTTGGGAATTGTATTCAGCGATGTTTGAATCATCGTCTGGGATGTTTGAATTATAGTCTGCGGTTTTTTGGGGTCTTTGGGTAGATCTTTGTTTCTTTATTCTGCTGTCAGCTTGAAGTCTTAATGTGCATATTTTCATATTACGTAAAGTATCGATCTTGAGGCTTGCGAGTATAGAAAGTGTTGAAAAGGCATTTCGATTTGTGCAATGCAGCACTACTTTTGAAATAGTTTCTTGCGGAAATCTGATGTTTCCTGATATATTATTTTAGAGGTTTTGTAAATAATTGATATTTCTTATTCTAAGAGTATTTTTAAAAATCTCTAACACTATGAGTATGTCTGAGGAAGCTTAGCAAAAGTAATAAAATTCTGCGAACGTCATAAACAAAGTAGTTAAGTTACCTTCTGAAAGCCGGCGGGACAATTTTTATCTATACCACTTAGAAAAATATTTTTTTCTCTCTTTATATTTTTCAGCGCTGATTCACATTTTGTATAATTAAAAATCTGCTTCAATTGCAATGTTAATTTCCAAATTCACAGCAAAACCAAACTCCGCTCATCTAAACAAATTTTTGCTAAATACTTCCATCGAAATACTATACGAAACATAAATCTACATTATTTTGATAATCTACGCTTAATAAAACTAAAAAAAGTTTAAGTATCCCGAAACGAAGAAAGAACGACTTGGATGAATGTCACAACTACCGGCACGTATGTTCATTAAAGTGGCTACAAATCCGTATTTTATGAAGCAATAAAACTATTTCTATTCACTGTTAACCATCTCGAGCTATGTAAGCCTTCCTTCGCCGAGTATTTCGGCAGGAAACTTTGAAAGCTCGTGACTATAGGAACCCGTACTTTATGGTCGTGTTTAAGAAACGGTAAGCCGTCGAAGACAGAGCTGAAAGAAAGTTATGCCGATAAAAAATAACAATTGGGTCGGGAAATGGGGTCAGAGGTTTGCAGCGTTTCCTTGGATCTACGTCGTTCCATGAAAAGAAAACGCTCGGAGGGGAACGAAATCACGGTGGAATCGTGCCTTCGAAAATGTGACAGCCGGAGATCACAGGGGGATGAACTTAAAAATAAGATCTTGTAATTTTAGAGTACGAATGAAGTTTTACGACATTTTGAGAATGGGGGTTTATAATGGAAAGCACTCAAAAGGCTCGAGGCAATTCTTTCGGATAAGCGGAGCTTTTTTGCTGGAAAATTGGAAATTGAAATTGCAATTGTTACACATTTTTCGACATGTCTAAAGAAAAATGTGAAATATTAAATTCGCAAAAAGAAGACGGTTTATTTTTGTTGGAACTATTTTTTTTTTTAATTTTTCATGGCCATTGCACGAGTAATAACTGATTATCATGTAGCAATTAACATGATCGTAATAGTGTGTATATAATGTATCATTTGTCATTTACAATTAACTGGGAGGTTATTTAACAACGTAACGCGTTCTTCAATGAAAACTCGTTAATGGAAAATAACGAATGATATTTGAAACTGCCAGACTCATTATAGGTAATTGGAAGAATGTATAATTGTAGAGAATCGATTATTAAATTTCTTTCTTCTACGTTCATTTTACAATACAATCTGCATGAAATATGTATTTAATCCTAACAGAATTTTACGTAAAATCTCGTACAATCGACGACACGATTACTCGAAATTTAATAAGTACACGATTTCAGAAAATATTAAACACTTTTAAACGTCCTCGTATAGGCAAAGACATTTCCGATAGACGGAACTTATTAAAATGCACACGAAAATGGTAAAACTTCATCTTTGTATTCAAATAATTCTGCATAATATCCGTTTTCGTGAAAGAAAAAAAAATTGCGGATTTAAATCTTTCGCTTAAAAAAAAGGATTTTTCGCGAGAGCCCATTGAAAATGTGCGTTTAAAGTCCTTTTTTACCTTATCCGCGCTATGTGGTTTTTCTTCAACGTCTTACGTGAAAAATCGTGCTGCAGCTGGCGAAAAGTTGGCGAGAGATTGTCGAACTTTGTCCTCGGTATCGAGAATCGAGGCATACTTCAGCCAATATTTTTACGGCGCGACATTTTAAAGAGAGTTCCACGAAATTCTAAAGCGATCTCTTACGTCACGGTAATATCACGGGGACAGATTTTCACAGAGATTTCGCCCAGTCACGGGAGATGAAATTTTTGTCGTTGATTCGCGAATTCCATCATCCATCTTGCGTTTCACAAAAGCTCGCGTTAAGCTGCAGGCAGGATAAGCAAGGATAACCGAGAGGAACTCACGATTCTTTGAACGTCCTCTTTTTCTAACCGTAATTAAATTCTTTGAAATAAGAAGGATTTCGAAATCAAGAGAGTCTGGCTTCGCGAAGATATCTTACGTTATGTATGAAATCTCGTGATACATTCTGAGATAATACAAAGAGAAATGTTGCCATTAGGAGAAAGAACGAAACATTGTTTTAAAAAGAGCGGAAATAATATGTGACAGTGGAATAAGAATTAGTCAGACATACTCGGAGACTCACTGACCGGGGAAGATATTCCAAATGTCTGAAGCCGAGTTCATTCTAGGTGATATATATGTTCTTTAATGCAAATGTTAGAAAGAACGAAAGGAGAAAAGCTGTAGAAATTTAAACGAATTTGTAAAGTTTAAATGACGGAGGACTTCTTTAATTGAATTTTCATTTTCACGATTAGACTTTACAGTAGCAATACACGAGACAATTATTAATGCGTTTTTGTAGAAATAGAATTTAATTGAAATACCACTAGAATCATAATTCAATTACTTACCAGAAATATTTAATACCGGAATAATTGTATCATCTCCCTAATGTGCGACTAACAACGATGCTTGTCTTTTTTCCCATCGTGAAAACACCAACAATCAAATAGATTCGAGACTTTGAAAAAGTAGTAAGAAATATGAAGTTCTACGATGAAATATATAGAAATGTGCAAGTATTAAGAGACATATGGCAAAAATCGAATTCTATGGCAAAGAACCATGATATTTTCACATGAAGTAAGATGTTTCCATCGTAAGAGATCACTCGTACTCTCCACGATGGTCGGTTTTCGTTAAAGCAAAAATCACATTCGGTCCTCTCGAAATAAGAAGCACCATTAAATAATTTATTAAGCACCAGTAACGCCACATCCGTAGTTTTGCATAAAACAACGTTCCGCGAGTCTGGAAATGATAAAAACGACATAAATGTAACCCCGAGCGTGCCAGCAAGGAAAAATGAAGAAATGGAAGAAGCGAGGCGCGTCTGCGCTCCGTGAAGAATAATTTCCTCGTGTTTTCGTTGATTCGTAGCAACTCCGACGAAAAGCATTAAGCCGAGAAGTGGAAATGCGATTTGCAAAAGAGGGGGGATATCGGTCGCGTGCAAAAATGCATTCATTTGCGCGAGGGCCTCGCTAAAAAGCTTTCGAATTCGCTGTGATAAAACTCGCAGCTTTTCGACGGAATAGAAGCTGAAGCGTTGGAACACGGAGCTCTTTTTCGCGGCTTAACTCCTCGCCGAGGAGAAATGCGCTTATCTTTATTCTGGCCATTTCGATTGCATTTTTTAATAATTTTTTACTTCAAGTGTATTCAATATTTAGCGGAAATTATACTCAACTGATTTCAAAACGGGGCAGAATTATTTTAAATTTGAATTGTCAGCCTTTAAGATACCTCTCGGTAAATAAGTCTATATTCTTTATAAAAATCACATATAATTGTGCCCCGAGCTAATTAAAAGTAAAATACAACCAGAGTTTGTAATTTTACTCTCTAATTAATACATGTTAGAGGGTCAATTAAAAACTAGGGAGAATCAACAAATTTATAAGTACTAACCAAGTTATCCCGCTAAATAGTATCTCTATATGGTACGTAAGTTTAAATCCCTCTCCATGGGATTCTCACGGTAAGCCATAGAAATAAATTCGGACTGCGAAGATTCAAGGATATCGGTTTCTGAGGGAACAGCATCCCGGAACATATATATTTATTGCGTCTACCTTCATTGATAGTTAATAGCATAATACGGCAGGGTAAGCCGACGTAATCTACAGTGAGTGTAAGCGATGGCAAGTAATATAAGTGGAATTAATGTAATCGCGATCTAACGAATTTATCGGTGGCTGCTCTCATTGAAAGTTGATACCGTTACGATTGCTATAAAGTGCAGGAGGAATTAACGTTCAAAAGCAGACCGGGATTATCGAACGATGGAAAATCGTGACGAGGGAAATTCAAATAGATACGGAAGCACTATAGAAGAGAAAGGAATAAAATACAAAGAGGGATGTTGAATGAAATTTCAATTGGAAAAAATTAAAGGACCATCCATCGACGCTTGGTCCATCGAAAGAGACGAAGTATATGTTGAGATTTTTGCTTCTCGTACGAACGTAGAATAAAAAGGGGAGGAGGTAAAGTTCGAAGTGGTCTCGAGAGCTTTATGTAAAAATCCTTCTTCATGCTGCTCGATTTATGGGCACTGAAATCGAGAATTTTGAAAGGGAATACGAAAAGAGAAATATAATCGTATCGTTTCGCTGTGGGATCGCGTGACGAATTGTACGAGACAGATTCTCGCGAGACAAACGGTTCGATGATCAAAGAAGGATATTATATCCTCGGTGCACTATTTATTCGAAGGAAACGTATCCACGAAATTCATCCTTTCCTTGCTGGGCTTTGGTGGCTTCCTTTCCTCGAAATCCCTTTTTGTATTATCGGACGTGGGATTGCTTAAAACTGTTTCCTCCTTATCTTCGCAGCCGAATGGTGTTTGATTTTAAAGACGCTGTTTCAAGGCAGCTTTTCCTCTCTAAATTTTACAATCTGGGAGAATGTGAAACCGAGAATTTATTTGTAATCTAGATTTTACGTAGGATGAAATGTAAATTAAAAATTTTCATAATGAACAAAAAATTAACCGTTATTTTTTCGATATCAAATTTTTTAGAATGACAAAGCCACGTTTGAGAAAAATTATGATTCGAAACAATCTTTCTTTTACAAGTAGAATAGAATTTCATTCGTTCGACGTACAAAAAATGCAAACCAAATGAGTTTCGATTTGAATCAGTGGACCACTTGCGTTCGATCCTTTTACCGTATTTTTCCCCGTTCAAACCGTGTTTGCGCCGTGAAAAAAAGTGTCAGGTGAAAAGTTGTACGAAATGAGACGTGAAAAACGAGGAGACTGCCAGAGCCACGCTAAAAGCTTCTAAAACGCTTCGAATAGCCCCGCGGATGCGATGTTCTAGAACGAATCAAGTTACCGATCTTCTTGATCGCGTATTGTAAAAAGAACAACTCCTCTCGGCATTTTTCTCTCGTAAAGCGCGAATTTCCTTAGAAACTTCAACCGACTGCAAAATTCCCCATTAATGAAACAAGTGAACTACGCATCTCCCTTTATAAAGCGACGTTTCAAACTTCCTAAAACATCCATTCCATCAATTTCCAAATTTCAAACTATTACCCACCAAAAATAAATTCTCCGTTCCTTTTAAATTCCTTTTTTCCCGCCATATTTTTGGAACATAACGGCAGTTCTAAATTTAGCAGGAAGCCAAGATTTAACTGCGCAAACTAAAGAACTACTCTGTGGTCAAAGCAGAATATTATTTGACATCGATGTCGCAATTATTCATCAGTCAAAGCGTCCCACAGTAAATTTTGTGCGGCGGCTGCTTTCGACGATCTTATTTCACAGACTGCCCGACAGTCTGTTACTCGCAGATTCTCCACGAAACTTCATTTCCTTTTATCTCGCTTCAGCCATGACTCATCGCCGGGAAATGAATGAAAATGTGACGCGAGAACTATTCCATTCCAGGAACACCCTCCTTTCTAACTCGACCTACCGTGCATAGACTTCTCTTTCGAACTTATTGTAAGATCAACGAGACAAGGCTGGATTAAGGTTCAATTGAATTATTACGCGTCCTTGACGCGGTATACTTGCAAGCCACTGTTACGCAATTACGTGGAATATCGAGGAAGGTATATTGGTATCGCTCGATCGTCAATGGAACGCGTCTTCCTTGGAATCTTTGATCAGAAAATCGAACTTTCCTCGAAGTTTAACCGAGGACGAGAATTCTGCCCTCGACTTGATCAAAGGAAGAGAATTTTGTTCAGGAGTGCAACTGCTGCAGCAGTTTGTGACTGTCTTTGTTCGGGGACAGTTTGACTTTGAGAAGGAAAGGTGTTTGAATTAATTTGGACTTTTTGATTGTACAATTGCCGGTGATTATAAATTGGCCTAACTACAAACTTGGTAGAATTAGACTTTCCATCTATTTTGTAATGAGTCGATGTCCATTACATAATAGAGAAATTATTTTGTAAAAATAATGAAAACTAAACCGTGTGACAAAGTTGATAATTGTTTCACTATGTTGAACTTAAGCCACAGCTGAAAATAAAAGTTTGAATATCTTGAAGCGAAGAACAAATATCTCTGGCATAATTACCAGCGCAAATAAGTGTATTAATTTTGTCAAATAATTCGTTGATTTTGTTTTAATTTCGTGTCTTACTATGAGTTAGAAGAAGCTTTAATTCAAAGTTATGACAAATGAATCGAGGCACTTCGAGTGTTTGAATTTATAGTCTGCAAAGTGTTGAGAGGTCTTAAAAGGTCTGGAAGTTTTGAAAAGTCTTGAATATTTTGATGGACTAGAAATTCTTGGAAGTCTTAACAATCGCAGAACTTTCGAGCGGTGTTGGCGGAAAAACTTTGCAGTTAAGCTAATTTGTGCAGAATTAAATGCTGCAATGTATAAGGTAACTTAAAGGAAAGAATTTTTAGTCTGTGGGAGTATTTGGTGCTTTTAAAAACATTCAAAATCTTGGACAACAACTGTCTGAGATGGTTAATAATTCTGTAAGACTACGGATATTATTCGAAATAATGCAAAAGAGGATTATGGCGAGAAAAAAAGGGACATTTTTCCAGGCAAAGTATTCGATGCTTATTATTCTCTTAAGTATTCTAAATACTAATTAATCTAAATATTTTCTTAATTATTTAAATACGTAAGCTAATTTTTTAATTATTCAACCTTACTTTTGAACATTTCCCTCTTTATTTTCATGAATCTTGTCGACGCAATATTTTATAAATCTTTCCATCCGCCGCGGCCAGAATTAATTTTCCAATTTCCCATCAGCGAGATCAAATTAATTTGACAAAATTCTCTTCCCTCGGTTATTAATTTTCATCTAACAATACCAATTACCACACTAATTACAATTATTACCTCGATACTAAAGAACGTTTCATTTAAATACACAGAATCCCACTAAAATGCCAAATCCAAAATGAATTCCATCCTGCTATACAGACAAAGCTAAACTTTCGCAACGTCACGGAAACGTCTCGTCCCATACGATCGGCATGAAACGAGAAAAATCGGCCATCATCCTCGAACCATCCCCCGTACCATCGTTGGGGTCATATCGATGGAATTTTTATCGCGATAAGCGAAAGCAAATTTCACGGCAGAACACGCAATCGGATACCAATGTGGCGTTGGCGATTTATCGGCTTTAAATCAGGATATAAACGTAACTCGAGCGCATTCTCATCCCTCAAAGTGCGCGGACGATCGTAAATTCATCATAGCGTTAGCATTATCCACGGCCATCTCAACAGTTTCGTATCTGCGTGAACGAGTGGCCTTTATTACGATGTACACAACGCGATGGCTTCACCGGCATATAAATACTATTGCCAGGTTATATTCCGTCGTCATGAGACGAGTTCAGAGACTTCGCCGTAAAGCAAGCTGTCGTAAAGTTTTGCGAAAACGCGGCGTGCACGTAGGAGGAAAGTTTGCCGTCAGAGTAGGAGGGAATTAAACAGAGCCTGTATCCCGCGGTGATGGTGAATTGAAATAAATTGGGCCTCGGGATTTCCTTAAGTAAGTGGCGGTCCGTGTTAATTGCAACGAGCAACGAGATTCGTATTATTGGACGATCGTTTCGAGCTTCTGGCGCGACACGCAAATATTTCTGACTAATTTTAGGGTATCTTCGAGCTTCGGTCGATTGTTACGAAGTTCCTGATGGACTCGGGGGAAGAGAATTTCGGGGAGGTGGAATTTGGCAGGGTTTTTACATCTTCAGGCGGAAGCGACATTTAGTGAAGTTTGTTTTTCAAGGTTACTTAGCACGGATCGTTGATGGGTACGATTACGGAGAGTGATAATACCGATACTTTTATTAGGAAAGTGATTTAACTTTTAAGATACCGAGGTTATCGAATTGAGAACGATTTTATGCAAAGGGAGCAAAATTCTAATGTGGAATTTTTAATACCATTGTGAAAAATTGATCGGAGCTTAACACTATTCCTACTGACACTTCACGTATACCTTTTCCTACCGCAATCGGTGATTTTGAAAAATGATAATTTTTTCCCAGAAAATGAACAGTAAAAAAAGAAGTGAATATTAAAAAATGTATTATAATGTGAATGTATTATACGTATATTTGAGGAAAAGTCGTGAAGTTTAAAGGCGATTCAATTACGTTTGTATAGGAAATTCTAATCGAAATTTATAAACGGTCATTTGACCGGTCGTGGTAGGAATAGTTTTAAAGATATTGAGATCACTCGATTGAATCAGATGTTTTTTTAAATATACAACATTTTGAAAGGATTATCGTCGGAGTTTGAAGAGATTGGATAGAAATAAGAGCGGGCAACAAAAGTGCAAGAGTGCCGTTCGAGTAAGAGTATCGTTCGATGGTTATTTCACGTGATGTCGGTGAGAAATTGACAACGGCGTTGGAAAGAGACTCGGTCGAAAAGGAAATCGAAGATTCTCGTAAAACTAATACCCAGGCGGATCCTTGTTATCCGAGTCATTTCATTTTGAGATAGTAAATTGCCCCATAAGGGGGAAATATTATCGCCGATGAAATATTTCTGAGTTTCCAAGATTGGTAGTGACAGCTGAAATATAGGAATTGTAGAAGTTGGAGCGAAAGAAGCATGGCGAACAAACGGGCGAAAGATAACAATAGAAAAATACGTCGAACGGAAGTAAAGGGACGCGTGAAAGACGGAAGAATTTGCAGAATTCAGAGAAGAAAAAACACCGATCACGACTGACTGTGTAATACAGCAGAAGTGACTCAGCTAGAATTACTTCGACGACTCCATAGATATGTACATTAACTAAATTCAACTCATTCTAATTCATTATCTAAAAGCCCTCGCAATTGTCAAGTGACGTAAAATCTTCCAGTTCTAAATGAATCTTTTCTTACAGATAAATATAATACCAAAAGATACTCCAAATAAAATAAACACATTACAACGAGAAACGTGAATTCGCATCTTCTGTTTCATGTAAAAAATCTATAAGTACAGTCATTTGAAATATCGAAATGTGTCCTGAGTTCTTTAAAAAAAGGGGTGCATTTATTTCCACAATATAAGCTAGGGTAGTAAGAGATCTAAATGTACTGCGAGATTTATTATTATTAACACTAGAACTACCAAACCAGTCAAAATGACTGGTACACAAATTTTTCCAAAAATTCTCCAAGATTATAGGAGAGTTATAGAATAGATATTCTACGCCCATCTCATAAAACATAAATTACCGAATCGATCATCTTTTCCTCCTCTGAATTCCCCTTTTTTCAAAGTACTTATTTAATATATTTAAATATAACAAATTTAACGCCGGTAGTTCTAGTGTTAATGAAGCAGCTAAATAGAAAAGGATAAATTCCAAACATTAATCCAAATCGATGAAAGTCTTCCAAATTGACGACGTTACTTCACATTCCACCCGGTTCCTAAAAATCCGCGATTCCGTCGCTGCAAATCAACTCTGTCCGTCCGAGAGCACACGGAGAAGAGGTCCCGTAAAATGCAAATTATCGCGTACAATCCCGAAAGGCTTAACCTCGAGGAGATCCCCGAGCCAATGGAGAAAATGAGAACGTAATCAGAGTCGTGTTCGTCTGGCACGGCGAAGCTGATGAGAGAGAGAAAGGCAAAGGAGAACTCACCGAAGGAGATGAGACCGCTGTTCAGCATCGACAGCTTAATCTGACTGGGAATGGAAGCGAGACTGTGCCCCGGATTAAGATGACGTTTCCTGGGTGGTTTCTCCGGCGTCCTCGGTGCGCTTCTGCTTCTGTGATGATGATGGTGCTTCCTATGGGAGTGGGAATGCGTATGGGAACCACCGGCGGTCGAGGTTGCACCGGTGCGATCGGAACCGACGCTGCTCAAGCCGATGATACCGCCACCGGTAGACTGTGTTCTTAGGGAGGACATTTTCTGAAATTAAAAAAAAAACATTCATCATGAATTTTCTGGTCATTCTATATTTTGTATTTAATTGACATGGTTATTTTGCCTTGAACGTATCATTTTGGCTGGGTTTCGAATCACTGAGGCTATGGTATATTAAATAATAATTTTCGAAAATTTGCCGGAGCGGATAAGACTTTAAAGAGAGATAGGACAGTTGGAAGCTAGAGCTTTCAATTTTTATATTTAAATTAACTGAAAAAAGTACTTTAGTAAACGAAGATTCAAGAGGTGAAAAAGATGAGCGTTTAAGTAATTTTGGTTTTACGAGATAAACGTGAAATATTTATTGCATGGCTCTCCTATCGTTTTGGGGAACTTTGTGAAAAAATTGGGAACCGGTCGTTTCGATCGCGTTGGTAGGTTCATTGTTAACTTCGTGGCCACCATAGCACTCATTTTTCTGCGTGTAAAAATGATTTGATATGTTGGAATAATTGGTAATGTATTTCAAAGAGAATAGGATGCTGTGTGGAGCAGAGGATTTGATATGTCAGGGGCCGCAATTACTGCATTTATGTGCGATCCATATAATGTAGTGAGTTCTTAGACACATATGTAAAAGGGGACATATGTCGAAGGTTTCACGCCTCGTGTGATGTCCCCGGAACTCTGTGATTGCTTAGAATTAACTAAACTCGTGATATAAGCTAAAGCTGTAAAGTTAAAACGTTGTATATGTATAGGTGTACAATGTAAAGCCAATTTTCCGTAGATCATAGAGATTACAATGTTTGGAAGTCTGTAATTTTCTTCTCTTCGCCAATATAATTTCCAGCATGTTATAATTCATAAACGATAATCTCTACAAGTTTTTTTTATCTATCTTCTATATACACGTTGTCTCAGGTTTCAATGTTCAAACTTTGTCAGTATATTCTACGGCACCAAATAACAAAAAATGTTATGCAAACATAGGTCACATAGAGCTTCATTAAAAAGTTATAACAAAAATATAGAATGGAAGTAATATAGGAAGAGTAACTGACTTTCTGTTACTGCAAACATTGGCTCAAATAGATCAGCAATATTTATATTCAGCGTGTTTATGTAAGCTGTGTTTACTATCTGAGGTCACTTAAGATTGCATTCAATGAAATAAAACAGTATAGAAACAAAATTCGCACAGTTATAAATTGGATCTTTGATCGCTGTCAATGTATTGTCAAGAACGGTGGACATTTTGAAATGGAGTATTAATTAACTGTGGAAGTGACAATGTCAAGTGGCAAATACATTGACCTATTCAAGCTAATGCTTGCAGTAACAGCAAGTCAGTTACTATTCCTATATTAATTCTATTCTGTATTTTTGTTATAACTTCTTAATAAAGCTCTGTTAGATTTTGTAATGGTTACAGCGACGAGGTTCCTTTTTATTTCTCTTAAGACTTTCCGGGAATCTGCAGAAAATTATCTATGATCCATGCTATAATTAACACTTTAAGGGGTAGTTCATAGGTTTAGTGGGTTTAATGTAAGTATGAGATAAGAACATGGCCAGGCTTGACCCAAGACATTGGTGAGTACTCTTGCCCTTAAGTAGAAGAGGTTTAGGGCCTTAGCTCTCAAGAAGGGTGTAAGATGGTTGGCTCCTTGAGGGAAGAGGTAAAATTTAGGGATGGCCTGTGCAAGACTATACTACCAAGTGTTTCATTGATTTATGTACCTATAAAAAAACGATCATGGCGTCGATTATAAAATATAGATTATATAGGTAAATTATAGAAGATGTAACGTTAGAAATAATTTTTTTCATCTACCATAAAGGTGATTTAAATTATTAAAATATCTTCAACTCTATCTTTCTTGCGCTCTCCTAGGAATTATTACAAATCCAAAAAGCACTTTATTATTGCGCGATTTTGAACGCAAAACAACGATAGAAAAACAATGATTATTTGCTTCACATTAAATTCAGAATTCCCCTGACAATTTTTTAAGAGAAACACTGTCAGCTATTCGTCTAACGAGTATTTTCATTTATAGAACTCGCCTCTGACAACTTGGCCAGGAAAAGCTGAAACACCCTGCATCTTTCATACCTCGTTATATAATACACGCCGAAATTAATATCTCCAATCTCGAACCTCAAAAATTCGTAAGTATCTTTAACGAGCTCGCATCAACCTATGAATTCGATATATCCAAAATTAGCCCGAAAAATCAAGACGGTCGTGATGAATCGTTGTCGAGAGACAAGGTCCATGTAGACTCTTTGAAGGGGCCGTTGTGTACCATAATAAACCGTGAATGAAAGACATATCAGGCTCGACACGCACCGTCGATCGCGATTCCTTAAATTTCGCGGTCGATTTCGGCGCGAGCAGCGATCTAAAACTGGAAGAGCGTCGCTTATGACCGGCTACGAAGTCTGCGAGTCGAAGCAGCACGCAAAGTGGCAGAGAATAGAGACGGCAAGTCGGCCAGTTGGCAAACTGAACAAACAGGAGGAGGCTTCTTTGCGTCTCTTGTCATGTGCTTTTTCGATCGTCGGAAGATACAAGTAATATTTACTTTTGATCGTGCATTATTTAAACGTTGAGTCTTGGTTACTTTTCTATCAGAGAGACAAATTTTACTTGCAGTGAAATTAGTGTGCATAAATATTACAACTTGGTTTGTCAGATCACTTTTTAAAAATTGAAACTATAAAAGATTAGATATTTTTTCAGTTTTGTGTACCTTTTCATATTTTGATTTAATGTTGAAAGGAATTTTGGAAAGAATGTTCTTTTGATTGTGTATTAATTAAACGTTGGGTCTTGATTAGTTTTTTATCGGAAAGAAAAATTGTACTTTTAAAAACTGGAATTACAAGAGATCGGAAGATACAGCAAAGTAATATTTACTTTTGATCGTGCATTATTTAAACGTTGGGTCTTCGTTACTTTTCTATCAAAGACAAATTTTACTTGCATTGAAATTAGTGTGCATAAATGTTACAACTTGGTTTGTCAAATCACTTTTTAAAAATTGAAACTATAAAAGATTAGGTATTTTTTCAGTTTTGTGTACCTTTCCGTATTTTGATTTAATGTTGAAAGAAATTTTGGAAATAAAAACTGAAATTACAAGAGATCATAGCTTTTTCAGGTTCTGTATCTTGATTGAAAGTTGAGAAATATTATAAACATTGGCTTTTAGTTTCTCATGGCGCGGTACTAGAAGTTTTACTTGGGTTTGATATAAAATTAATGCGGACGGAAATGACGCTTTTTGTCAGATCCTTTTCCTACTTACATTTTGTCGCGCTTTACTTGAAAGGTCCTTGACATATTAAAGGACAGTAATACTTTCTTTATAAAGATCATAAATGAAATTCTAGCTTCTTATTTTTCCTAAGGCGGTTCGTAACATTCAGGCTTTTCACGTTGAATTTTAAAAATACAGCAATCACAAGATATTACACGTATGTGAATGTTAAATGCTATTTCATAGCAGCGAAGTACCTTAACTTGAAACAATCAGAATAATTTACCGTCAAGAAAGCTTATGAAAGAAGCAATTTTATTCTCTACAACGAAAACATTTGCACCTTTGCCCATTAAAAGTATACGTTCCCGCTAAAACGTCGCCATACAACATCTTCTTTATTTTTCAACCTTCCGAGACATTTTCTATCTGCGATGGTATTTTACACAGCCGGGAATTTGCGCAGAAAGGAATTCTCTCTCGACTCAGCAATTTTATTTAGATTTATTACATCCGCACAGTAGAGACGTAAATTTATCGAAAACTACCCAGTATATTCTAAATTTAGCACGCGATGTTAAACCTTCTATTAATTACCGCAAAATAAATGTTGATAAGTGCTCACAAAAAATCCGTCCCTTCGTGTCACTTCTCCACGATTCTGCGGGCACTCGTTGAGATTAGTCGGGCAGCTCTGATAATTGCAAACAGACAAAAATCAGCCGTCCCCTGATTTATGTTCAATTAGCACGCAACGTTGAACTTTCTTACCGTGTCGTGAATCAGCCGGGTTATACACCCCCCGATTCATTTTTCACCCTTCTTGGACACTTTGAATTACTCGGCAGTGTGGTCGCCCTGTGCAAAATGGAAACTCGAAAGAAGCGTTTCGTTCACGGTCGAGAATACGTACGCGAAATTTTGCGAGACGGTTCGCCCTGGTGGCGCGCTTGCGGTCGAAAATTTTCGCATAACTCCGGGTTAACAAATTCCAACGCATTTCGCTCCCGTGTGGCGGGATTTATATCGTATTTCGCGCAATATAAACGGAGGATGCTAATGTAGATTTTCCTCTATTTCTTCGAATTATACCGCAACTAAAAATATCGCCAGAATAGTTACGTAACGCGACGAGCCTACACGCTTTGGGATGTGTAACAATATCCTATCGGATTTGAAAATTTGTTTAGTCAAGTGTTTTCCTTTTTGTCGTCGATGAAACACTTTTTTTTTAAGATTTCAATGAATGGTCATGGATTTTAGGCAAGGAACTGCAATATCCTATCCGACTTGCTAATTTGTTTAATTGTTTTCATTCTGTCATCGATGAAATGGTTCCTTTTTTAGATTGTTAAGGTGAGATTGTGAATTTTCATTGAGGAACTAACAATATCTTATCGCAGTAGAAAATTTGATTAGTCAAGTGTTTTCATTTTTTTCTTCGATGAAATAGTTTTTTTCAGATTTGAATGAATTGTCATGTATTTTAGTCGAGGAACTGCAATATCCTATCGGACTCGATAATTTGTTTAATTGTTTTCCTTCTCTGTCATCGATGAAATAGTTCCTTTTTTAGATTTTTAACTCTCTTTCTTGTCGTAAATGAAGAATTTTTTTTAGATTGTCAAGAAAAGATTGTTATTTTCGTCGAGGACTTACAATATCTTATCATATTAGAAATTTTGTTTAATTAAGAATATTCCTATTCGTAACCGAGGAATGTTTTTTTTAGACTATCACGGAAAAATCATTTTCGTCGGGATCGCGTTGGACATTGCAAAAGGAAAGGAAACGAATCTTGTATTATTTCAAAGTGTAGATTTCGATGGAAGATTAATTGAAAATAACATACAGAATGTTCTGCTCTTTTGTCGACGAATGACACGGCATTGGAGATACTACGATACTACGAAATGCACTCGCGATGCTGCCAGTAATAACGTTACTGCTTCCATTTTTCCTACTTTCGTCTCCGTCTTTATTCTCCTTCCACGGCCTCGGGGCAACGTAACTGCCAATATTTTCAGATCAAACGATACCACGTATCGCAAATATCGTCTCGATAAAGCGCGCACGGAATTCCATTTTCTGCCATCTCCGAGGATTTTTTCCCTGCGTCGGCCTTTGTCGTTTAACACCCGATAAACAATGAACGACATGCGCATGTAAAGTTCAGGTATCAGTGACGTTCTTCCCTTTTATGTAGAATGTATACGGATTTTTAGTGGTCTTCGTTCGATTCTATTAAACGTCTCCTCCCATTCTTTCGTATATTTTATAAAACAATTTACGCATTCGATATTTCTTTGTTATCTGTATTGAAGACAGATGCACTCCAGTTTTCACAGTGCGCTATATATTAGAGAAAAATTCATAACGATGCAATGACACATATCCTATGGTACAATTTTACACTTACAACAATTTTATAAATATATGATATTACAAAATAAACTTTCATATATCCGGATTAACACTAGAACTACCGGCGTTAAATCTATCATATTTCAAAATATTAAATAAGTACTTTGAAAAAGGAGGAATCAAGAGGCGGAAAAGATAATCGATTCTGTGATTCATGTTTTTTTTAGATGGTCGTAGGATATTTATTCTAAGACTCTTCTATAAACGTGGAGAATTTTTGGAAAAAATTGAGTACCAGTCATTTTGACTGGTCTGGTAGTTCTAGTGTTTATATAGTTTCTTTTACTGATCTTCTATTTTATTACGTTTTTACCGGGCATACCAATGATTTACGAAATAAATTGAATATATAATAAAAAGTATATTGTTTACCGATGCTAAAGCACATACTTATAATAAATAACACTCTGTGATTCTTACTAACAAGAAATGTTCGCCGTACCGAGTGCCACATTTGTAGCAATATATTTTTCATTCAATTTCTTTTATAATTCAGGATCCTCCGACATAAAAGTAACAACGAAAAATACTACAGGACAGCTGTTTTATACGAAATACACAAAATTATGTACTCGGTTTCCCGTGTGGTTTATGCCGTTATAATTCTTAAGTAGAAACAGACCCCCATTCCGTATGTGGTCAGACCTAACGAGCCAAGCGAAACTTGTTCCACTTACGGCAAATACTCTCGACGACCTCTCTTTAACAAAATGAACTCGATAATTAAATTTACTATTCGCTCGTGTTAACCTTCCACCCCGTGGAAGAATATTGCGAGTGTTATTCCATTCCGAAATATGCCGGTTCCCGTTGCACGCGAAGAATCGTCCGAAAGCCGAATAATCGAACGAACGTTTTTCCAACGTTCGATTAAAACGCTGCAACGTGCCATGGAATTTTGTATTGTTATACAATTAGCACGGCCGATGATTTTTGTATTTTCAACTCCGTAATTGCAATGCTTTTAATTGAGCTTCGCAGTAACTAAACAGGGATCTCTTTGGAATTCGTGTCACGTTCGTTGTTTCGTTTTTCGGTATTCTTTATTTTCTTCGATTTATTAAACGCTTGGTTAACGAGCTGACGGGTACTGATGAATGTAAATATGTGAAAAATGAGGAAAGAAGAATACACAGTAGGACCACGTACAACGTGATATTTCTATAACGTGAGTGAAAAATTGTGCAATGTTCCCATACAACGCTACCGAAAATCTCTCGGTTGGATTTACATTGAAATTGTACGATTGCTGAGATCTGCATTTTGAAATTAAAAAAAAAAATTTAAAAACAGCTATAAAAGTGAAACATAACTCACAATATATTTTCCACGTTATACAAGTTTCTTTCGTATATGAAGAATTGTATGGAAAAGTGTAAATTCGAAGGGATAATTTTAGAGTGACTCGCATAGGCTGGATTTAGTTCAACAGTAGTTGCTAATGCGCATAGTATTATTGAGTAGCATATCAGCTGTAATTCTACTTTTAGTATATACTGTATATTTTTCCTGCTTCTGTTCTCTGTACATCTCTCTCTCTCTCTCTCGCTCTCTCGCTCTTCAATTACTTCCCTTCTCTCCTATACGTCGCTCTCTATTCTCGAGTATCAGTTAAAAACGCAAAGTGCACAACTCGGGTGCTCGACGGAGAAGAAACCGCTTGAGTACTTCCAAGCTTTGAATCTCGACGATTCGGGCATTAACTCGAAGTCTTAAAATTCCCGCATTCCAGTGGGTTAGCTCGACTTGGCTGCAGGTCGTCATAAAAAAAAAGAAGAGACAGCCCAAGTCTTCCAGGAGACTACAAAGTTTCGTGGAATATAGTTCTTCTCGGGAAATTTAACCGTGTTAAAGTCAGAAGCGATTTTCGAGTAAGTACAGATTTCATCAACGGAGACTTTTAAAGGAGAGACAAAGTCGTAGCAAAGATAAACCCAGGAGTTAATCAGCTCATTTACATCTCTTATTTACGATCTTTAATCGAGCATCTGTTATTAGTCGAAGTTTACTTCTCGCGATACTGTTCCGTTGGAAGATAAGTCTTTCGTTTCTCGATTCTTAACAAACAATGGATTTAATGACTCTTTACCATCGAGTCACTGATTAATACACTAGTGCTTTCTAAAAGAAGAAGATCTTACTGAAGACTATCAACTTATAAAGTAATATTATAAGTATTCCTAAATGATTAGTTTCTGAATATGGTCCAACTATTATTGTAATCTATGTACGTCAGAGACTCACATTTTTTCTAGAATTCCAAAACAATCTACATAGAAATTTTAGTAACGAAATTTCAACTAAAATAAACCGTCGTCACTTTGAAAAAAAATTAGAAGAATAAATCTTCCTTACAATTGTTAATTTCTGAGCACTCAGAAAAACAAGATCTTACTGAAGACTATTAAGTTATAAAATAATATTATAAGTATTCCTAAATGATTAGTTTCTAGATATGGTCCAACTATTATTCCAATCTATGTACGTTAGAGACTCACATTTTTTCTAGAATTCCAAAACAATCTGCATAGAAATTTTAGTAACGAAATTTAAACTAAAATATATCGTCGGCACTTTGAAAAAAAATTAGAAGAATAAGTCTTCCTTAAAATTGTTAATTTCTAAGCACTCACTTTAAACATCACTTGAACAATTCATTTCTGGGCAGATATTATCATATCTTTCCCCCAAATTCGTTTTATCAGAGATGAAAGCTTTCCCGATGATACTAATTGTAAGAAAACCTTATCAATATCGATACGACAAAAATGAAAATTGAGATAAAATACACTAGCGTAGCTTCAAGGTGGATTTCATGGAATTAATTCCTAGTCAGATTCCAACGTTTCTATTCGCCAAATGCATTTTACCACCGACTCAAATTTGCTCCCAGTCATTCCGAGGAAACCTGCATCGGCATAGTAACGTCAGCAACGAAAATTGAGGTAAAATGCGCGAGTGTCACTCGGAGGTGCATTTGAATCCCGATCGAAAATTCGACGTCTTCGAGGCGAGGGAGATCTCTCAAGGTTTCCGGGTCGAGAGAGCTGCGTATGCCAGTTATTTTTAAATGTTTTGTAAGCAGTTGTGTTCGGGCCACGCCGCTGACGAAGGTCGGTTATTGACCACTCTCGACCTCTAAATTCTTCTTGGAGGTTTTGAAATTCCTCCAGATGCGAGGCCTCTGCAGAAATGTGATCGATCTCGAACCGAGAGACGGCTGCCAGGATTGACGTCGATGTTACACGCTACGAGTAGAAAGTCACTCGAAAATCTTACGCTTTATTTAGACCTTCTGCGATAAAGATACCTCGAGATTCTTTGGCTCTTCTAACGTGACTCGATTTGCGGCCAGCGTTCTTGCTGAAATCTTGGTGAAATTTTGGGTGAAACTTCATTAGTGGTTATATACTTTTATGTAAGTTTCAATTTAATGTTCGAAAACCCATTAGTTTATTACTTCCTCTGATAAAATGGACGAGAATATCACTTTAATGCAGTTGAATTCAATAGAAGAGCATATTTAGAATGTCTCTTTTGGGAAATGAGGAATTGATTATCAGAGCGTTTTGAGACTTCTAATTTCAATATCTCCGATAAGTGTGTGTCTTAATTCTGTGTTATAGAAAGCATTTTGACATCAATTTTTAATAATCTTTCAATTTTACATCGTTAAAATGCAGAAATTTCAATGATCTACAATAGAGAAATATATTGCCAAAATAATTTTACGGTCTTCCACTTTACTTTTTTCTTTCCTGGAAAAATATCAAAACCAGTGTTACACACTATCGACGAACTATTCTCCTGCAGAAGTGTCACACCAAAATATAAAAGAGTAAAATTTGAATTTTAACATGATCTGTGCTAATATAAGTAACTTTAATTACTCAACTTTCTTATTCAACGAAAACTGAGAGATTTCAACGTAACAAAGTATCGGAGCTCGTTATGATTTTAATTCGCTTGAATTTCCATTGCATCTATCAGAGGGTCTGCCGATAACTTTCGAGACGGCGACTCGATAAACACTGCCGGCGCAAACTTCGAGCAAATACTTTTTAATGCCGGCTGTTTGTAAACTTATTCGCGGTCCGTCCATCGAGAATTCGACGCGAATAAAATGCAGCAATTTCATCGCAGCAACAATAAAGGGACCACGGCTTTCTTTGCTCTGGCTTTCTGTCTTCGTAAAGTATATACATCGCGGAACTTCAAAATCGTTTGCAAACTTTTGCGATACTCCAGGAGTCCTCGGTGTTTCCTTTTCGTGATCCATCCTTTGGCGCGCTTTTTTTCGCTCTATCGACAGTGAGAATGCAAAATTATTTTGAGATTTCCTGGTACGGCGGTGCGCGAAATAATTCGCCAGATTTCGGGACGATTATGGCAGTGATTTTGACTGTTTTCGAAAGCAAAATGTCAGCTACGAATCAGAGGAACATCGAGGGGAAAAAATTCACGATAGGGAATTTTGCCAGGATTTCTCTCGGAGCAATTGGAGAGCTCGAAAGCGCTCGAAAGTTAATGCAATTGAGGATTTTGCGTATTTCGCACAGCCAGTTCTCTCGAAAGTTTCGGCGCTAATTCTCCGCGCAATGATTTTCAAACCGTACGTACCGATTCCGCTTTCCGTTTCTCGTTATAACGGCCAGTAATTTTTTCTCAGAAGCGAATCTGCTTGTTGCAGAATAAAAATGGAAAAAGAGAAAATATATTTATCTGTAGATAAAGCTCAACAAGTAAAAGTTAATCAGGAGTACCTAGTCATTAGATATATTTTCAATTAGTTTCTCTAAAAGGTCATGATCCACCTCAGTCAAATGTTAACACTAAATCTGTCAAATTCACTTCTCACATTATTCTAAAAATTTCTCAAAGTAGAGAAGCAGTACAGTACATATTCCACTTCTATCTTGTAATACATAAATTATTTAATTAATTATTTTCTTCCCCGCCTGATTCCTCTTCCTTCAAAGTATTAAGTAAAAAGGAAAAGAAGTGTTGTTCTTCTTTTTCATGTTTCTGGTGGAATATTTCGGATGTGATCACAGAAAAGGTCTACTGTGCGCAAATAGAAAGAACAAATATTGTCTATTTCTTTCCGTAAATAAATTTCTTCGCATTCCAACAAAAAAAATATTTCTATTCGCTTTACCTAATACTTATTTAATATATTTAAATACAACAGATTTAACGTCAGTAGTTCTTGTGTTAATAGAAACCTTTTATTTGCAATTCATTCAATTAAACAATTCCACGTGCAATTCTCTTCCCCTCTCACTTGGCATCTAATTATTTTCCTATTGATGCCGCGAGACTCGCAGATTTACCATGCAATAATAATCCCGTAAACGCTTAAGTCGTAGAGTTATGGTGCCCTTACGTCGAGGCGGGTCTTAATGTGCGTCGTCGGTAGATGCCATAGGATTTACACGCTCGTAGAGCCACGTACAAGTACATAATCGAACGTCGGCTTAAAGTTAACGCGCCGGTGCTTTGTGCGCTTTCTACATACGTAATTTATGTACGTTCTCCATCGTCTCATGGCTCCTTCGAAGAAAAACGGTACTACCACCGTACCTGCCGTTTTCGACAGGGAATAATCTATACGGGGTATTGCGAGAAGAAAAATTGCACTTTATTTTATGATAGGGAATTTCTTTCGCGATATCGTGGAATCGAAGGACTAAGGACTTTCATTCGTATGATATATGTAAGTTCGTTTTAAATGTTTGAAGTTTGAAGAGAACGGGGTGCGATTTATGAGGGTATATTGGAATTGATGACAACAAACTTAAACTTAACTCACAATTGGATATAATTCAGGAGCTGCGGAGAAAGATTATGGACTTCTTAACCCTTAGCACTCCTATGTCGAGTGTGGATTGACATTAGATTTCTTACGCCAACTTTAACGTCGAGCTAGACTCGACTTTATATAATGCAATTTCTAAAATAATAGTAATAATAATAATAATACAATGATAATAATTTCTGTTGCAATACAACTTTTTACTGAGCCCCCTTTTTTATATATTTTGCAAATTAATTAAGGAGTTGTCGGTAAGTAACAAACAATGAAGGAGTGCAAAGGGTTAATAAAAGCAACTCTGGTATCTGCGTCTGGCAAGTATAAAAAATTTAAGTTGAAAAATCAAGAGTTAAATTAATTTAATGGTGATAATGGGAAACGAGCGCAAAGACTTAAAATACGCATGACGCGCGAGAAAAACATGGCAACGCGTCAACCCCTACATCTCGTTTATTAAAAAATTCCTGCAATCCAATTAGACAAGTGAGAAAAACGAAGAAAGATTAAACGAATGATCTGAGAATCCGTAGCATCAGGATAAAATTGAAAACTCTACCGTTACTTACTTACTATCGGTATTTTAATTTATTTCCCTGCACGTTTTGGAGACCGAAGGACCAACAAAGTAAAGGCAATTGTCGCCGCATAAATACGCGTTTCAACGGCCATCGGAGTTGCGGGAATTTCATAAAATTTTATTACACCCCCCAGAGACCGTGACAATTGCGGGACGGCACGGAATCCAGCTCGTAAGACGAGTTAATCCGATTCGCGAAAATGAAGGGCACTTCGGAATGGATTTATCAGCGGTCGTCTGTCCGGAGTTTACGAGCCTCGTTGGTCCCGTCGTCGACGATGCCACGGGCGAATCGTCGGCTCGACGATTTGAAAATTCCTCTTCTTTCTTTCGTTTTTTTTTTTTCTTTATTATAAATCCAGCGATTATCTCGGGCTGTGCTCTCGGATCGTTTCATTTTTACGCCGCGCCACTCGGCTCTTATCGTCCACGCTAACAGACTTAACGACCTCTTTAAAAATAGTGTCAAGCCGTCTTCATTGTTACGCCGATGCTGAATTTTCCCGCGGTCTGGGAAGATTTTTCTGCTGAGATTTCAGGCTGCGTAGTAAAGCACTCCGGGACCGAATAAAAATCCTCTCGAGTCCCGTCGTTATACGTAACTTCCGTTATCCTCGGACATTAACGAGTCCGATGGCTGATCTTCCTGACATCTTCGTCCATTAACAGGGAGTTTGACTTTCACGGATTATCCACGCCGAGGGAATGGCCCTGGCAAAGCCGGCTTCATTTTCTATTTTTGCCTTTACTTTGCCGATTCCGATCGGTACGATTGTTTTGAGCACTTGTGCTTTTATGTTGGATTGTAATCGCTGCGGGCAACGGAGGAAAAATTCTTTCGTAGGCAATTAATTCAAGTAGGTATATATAACGTGAATAAATAAAGTGAGCAATACGTAGAATTTAGATCCGGTGGATTTGGGAATCCAAAATTAACTTAGATCCTTTGGATTTCGGAATTAACTTGGAACTTCTATTCGTGAACGTCAAATTGTAAGCCTCCAAGTCGTTACAATTGAATTTGATGTTTATCGCAAGCTTCAATTAATTTCTATCTAGATGAAGACTCAAACTTTGTGTAAAATATTTAATTATCTTTTAAAATACGCAAATAAATTTTATGTGTATATTTCATTTGCCTAGATTAAATTGCATTTATCGAGGCATGATAAGAATACATATTACTACAGATTTAAAGAGTGGTACTTAAAAAATGATTGCAAATGAGAAAACAGGAACGACTCGAAAATAGAAGTGAAGGAAGCAAAAGCAGTCCGACGTTATTCCGTCAAATCGACGATAAATCGGCGAAACCAAAGCCTGCGAAAAGGAAATTTCGCCGGGGAAATAGAGCTGGCTCGTTATTCATAGTTCTCAGCGGTGATCTTTGGGTGTAAAACTGACACGCTTCAAAATCAGAAAATATAACCCCTTGGCTTACTCCCTTACGTGTTCGCGTGTCGTTCGGATGTTTCTTTTCGCATCTTCGGCTTCATATATGCCGGATATCCCGGCAAATGTCGGCCGCCCGTGCGAATAAATAAGCTGGCGAATTTATGATGGCAAATTTCCTGTGCCGCTGGTAAACATATCTATAAATTGCGGAATATCACTCAATAAAGCCGGATGAGTTTTGCGGGAAGTTTACAGTATCGGCGGAAGATGCGCGATACTCGTAAAATTTAGCAATGCGAAGACACAGCATGAGATTTTTCCTGTATTTTTCAATCTCGTTTATTTCTTCGAGACTGAATTTCCTTGGAAGTGCAAATTTATTTCGAAGCATACTTGCCAGCAATTTAATGTCAATTACTATGTACGATGAAAATGCAAGAGATGGCTCCTGAACTTCTTAAATTTAGACGCCGATGGGGTAGTTAAAGGGGCAATAGTAACAATTATATCTTAAAATCCAAATTTAATCCAGTCTACATCAATTCAAACCCTCTTAAAATGGTAATAACAATGGTCATCCCTCAAAATGCAAATTCAATCCTACTTATATAAACGTAAATTGCTCGGAAATTGCAGGAATAGTAATCGTGCCGCAGAATCCAAATTTCATTTTCCTTACGTAAACGCAAACTCTTCTGAAATGGTGATAACAGTGACAAAATCCTTCCTCCCAATTCGGATATCATCTTCTTCATACAAACATCTCGTAAAATCCCAGAAACAGTAATCATTTCAGAAAATCCACCCTCATTCTCTTTATTCGAACGCACGTATTATAAAACTGCAACGAAACCAACCCTCCCCACCGAATCCAATCTTCACTTTCTGCATACAAACGTAACGCCACGTGAAATGGTAACAAATAATAATTATTTCAAAAAATCTACCCTTAATTCTTCTTTCATAAACGCACATGTTCCAAGCTTACAATATTACCAAATTACCAACCTCCTGACCTACTCCCCCCGAATTCAATTCTCTCAGTGCAGACGTATCAAATCCAACCATGCTTATTTTTTCCGAACCATGAAATCTCTGTCGCGAAGAAAAAAATAAAATTACCATTGTCACAACTGCGAATCCGTTGTGCGGGCATTCGTTCTCGTTCACCTCGAGCTGCGAAACTACATCTCGAGCGTGTACGTTGCGCGACTTAATAGCGGGGTGAGGTTAACCAACGAATCCGCAGGTATAATTGCCGGTAGCGCTTATCGGCCATTATTCGAATTTCGTCGTTTTACGCGCGAGAGATCTCGGAGAGCCACGGCGAACAATGGATTCAGGTGAGAGGTTCGTGGCTTGCAAATATGCAACCCCCGCGAGCCGATGTAGTTGAGCGTTTCTCTCCCTCTCTTTTTCTGTCTTTCTCTCTTGTCCTTCCTCTCTCCGTCTTCCACTCTGTTAAATCTCTACGCGAATCTAACGGCGAATGGAATACGCTCATTCAACCTACTTTCCAAATCACTCTCCAAATATTCTTTTTAACGTCGATCCGAGCTACGAATAATGAATAATATCTGCATCGAGAGACGTTAGACGACGGGGATCGTGCAGAAATTTGCGAAAAGGGATACATCCCTCGATGTAGACAATGGAACAAGTACCGCGAATAAAATGCTTCGACGGATGCACATTAACCCCTTGCCCTATAATAACGAGTGACACTCGTGATGCGATAAATGGGATAGGAAATTTTCAAGTTTTGCGAAATCTATGAAATTGAAAATGTTAATCAGACGCACCGCGATAAAATTATTTTTATAATTACACTTTCGTGATATTGTGGAATCGAAGGACTAAAGACTTTCATTCCTATGATATATGTAAGTTCGTTTTAAATGTTTGAAGTTTGAAGAGAAAAGGGTGCAATTTATGAGGATATATTGGAATTGATGACAACAAACTTAAACTTAACGCACAATGAGATATAATTCAGGAGTTGCAGAGAAATTTAAAATACTAATCAGACGCACCGCGAAAAATTATTTCTATAATACTAATATTACGTTAAATTATACGATATTTCAGGAATTGCTGATCGATTTTTATTTTACCAATTTAAAATTGAATTATTGCAGATGTAACTACAAAATAAGTCGTAGGTCAAGGGGTTAATGTTTGTGGAGAAACCTGTGAGAAGCTGTATATTTCAATACAGATCAGCCTGAACGACAAAATATGAAAATAAATGAAATAATTTAAATGAACCAACCCAACCAACAATTCAAAAGCACCTAACATCAGTTTTCACTTCGGACACGAGATTTTCACTAAAAAATGACAAAAGTTCAAAGGATCACTTTCGTGCTTAATAGTTTAAATAAAAATAGACCAATTAAATTTGATCAAAAAATTCTCTCCTCGACAGGAAACACCCTCGGTTCTGCGTCTGACTGCCTTGTCGACGCAAAATCGTCGGAGAATTGGCGTTTCGAACTTCCCGCCGCTCTCCTCAAATCGCTCGTCACTTTCAGGCGCGATCTATCACTGTATTTGCACGTTACGTCACCGCAGAATATTATTATTATTGTGCGTGCATAGGTGTAAGTGTTTCTATATATATATTAACGCGAACGTACGTTATACGCACGGTAATGGACGCGTTCACGACACTCGCCAGGCGGTTTGCCAAGTATTTACTCAATATATTTGTATATAATAGATATAACGCTGATAGTTCTAGTGTTAATATCCGTTATGGTCATTTCACCTAGGATCTACAGGTTTACGTAGCTTCTGAACCATCGAGAATATAATGTACACCCAATTCTGTTTTTACACGGTTTTGATTTAACACGGTCTAGAGAAAAAATTGATTCCGTTTTAAACGATTTTATTCGATTTAGCACGATTAAAAAATCTGACATATTTTTAAAATAAATTTTTTAATAAATTTATTTTAACTATTTTTTACAGGGTTGAAGGATATGGAACTAATCCCCTTTTTTCTATGTATGTACTTCATGTCTTTTTTTAAACGGTTTTGTCTTGAACGTATCTACCGTGTAAAGACAGAATTAGGTGTATTAACCCCTTGCCCTACGATTTCTTTTCTGACAGCCTTCGCAATAATTGAAAATAAAATTTCTAAAATAAAAAATTGTCAGTGATTCCTGATATATCTTAGAATTTAACGCAGCATTAATAACATAGAAATAATTATATCGTGTCGTCTTCCACTGATACTTTCACTTTCATAATTTTTGAGAAACTTCAAAATTCCCTGCTCCATCAACTGCATCACGAGTGTCACTCGTCATTGTAGGGCAAAGGGTTAAAGGGTAATTGAAGAAAAATCTCCTAAAGCAGATGAACATTGGATCTCAATCTCCATAATTGGGATTCAGAGACTGCAACTCCATAATCACTACAGCCCTCTTTATATCTACCCTAGCACCTAGTTCCCAATGTAATCCTCCCTATCCATGCCGTTTCAATCCGAAACGATAAATTTGAAGTTCTCGGAGTAAAAAGGGCAGCCTAAACCGCGCGTTCCTTTTTCTTCCTGTGGAGCTTTCATCCCAATAAATGGATGTCCCGCGGAAGAGGGGACAAGGTGACAGCTCGGCTTATCTTCTCGCGGGATACTTCTTTCTGCCGACGAGTGTCATTACGCTTGGCAACATTAAAAAAGAAATGAAGAAAAAAGTGCACGAAAGGGAGGCTTCGATCCCCGTTTGATCGATGAATTCCTCTTGCCAGATGATGTGCAGGTATGTCGTTGGAAACAATTTGTAGATCGTTCCTTTTCGTCGCTCCATGGAGGGTAACGAGTATTACAAATAGACCGTGGACTTTTATGAATTTATAGGAAATTTGTGACTGCAGGCATTCACAAAGTGTATAGAATATAAAGAGATATATAAAATATGATGTACATAGTATTTCTTGAATGAGAGAAATTACTGTTTAGGTTCTCTTTCCAATATTGACTCCATTAAAATTTAAATCTGCACGGACATTCTTCATCTAATTACAAATAAGCTGGCTTTTGATATTTTAATAAGATAATTGTGACTTTTATGAATTCCCGCCCTTTTTCGCTAAACGCGCCAGAGAGTGTTGGTATTTTTCTGTATGACATGCAAGAAAAATTAAAAGAGTCAGGAAAAATTACCATGACACGGAATTTTATATATTTATAACGTTTCATTTTTCATATAATTTTGTTTGCGTTAATATTGCTAATGCTCCGCCCAGGCGTTTTCTTCGACAACGGGAAATAAGCGAATCGAGGGTCGTATTTCTTCGTGAAAGGTAGAGTTTTACTCCTTTTTAAAGGTAGTTTTAAAACTGAAATCCCTGCGAAGTTCTTAAAGACGATGAAAAGGTTCTAATTAACTACTTTGCCGAAGACGAAGCTCGAATATTACGAGAAAATTTCAAACCGTCGGATCCGTTGCCGCAGATACAAACATTTGCAGAATGGAACCTTCAATTATCGTGAACAATGTGTCGACTTTTCGTCGCATTCTGTCGAACAAATTCTGCGATACGTTTCAAATCAATAAAATCCTTCGAACTACGTTTTAAAGCGATTCTTTGCGCTACATCCTCGAAAAAGGGGGATACAACAACCCATCAAATCGCCTCGTGAGCTCATCTCGAATTTCCCATCCGATTCTGCAGATTAAAAAAAACTTGAGCGATAGAATTTCACCCAGATTTTCAGCGATTCATTGAAACAGCGAGAGCGCATCGTCAAACGTGCGAAAACGGAAGTGCAACTCGAAATTCTTCGCTTAAAATCGGCTAAATGGTACGTCGATGGCGTTTGAAATTTATTTCTCAGCGCGAATCGCCGATTAGGTGATCGTTTTCGCGCCAGCATGTAATTTCGACGATGCTCGTCGTATTTTTGAAAAAAAAAATATTCGCGCTACGGCGGAAGAGAAAGAAAAAAAATAACGATCGGCTCATCGATTAAAAAGTTCTGCAAAACCTTCTGCGCCCCGAAGACTAATCGTCGAAGCGCATGAAAAAAAAAGGGAAGGAAGAAAATAGTGCACGCTGATAAGGGAGATGTATGGAAATTTCTAACGATGCATTTTTCGCATCGAGTACATTGCATTGCTAATTAGTCGGTCTTTTCGGGTGCACGAAATATCGATACTCGATGCATAATTAACGCACGGTCGACCGGAACGAATATCGGGAAGAATCGGCGATGAATCGAGCTGCTACGAGACACGCAGACATGCGAATCATTGATGCGAGTATTTAGCCGTATGTAATTAGCTGTCAGGTGTTTTAATTACTGGAGCAGCTACCGAAACGTTGAAACACGTCGTGAGTCGCGGAAATTGCAAAATTGTCTTGCACCTGAATTTCGTGTGACTCTGAAGAAAAACTTGGGGTGAATTTTGCGATTGAGATTTATTTCAAAGTAGTTTGCGTCATCTGAAAGTGCCGTTTTATAAATTAAAACAAAAATAGCAAAGTTAGAAATATCGTAATTATATTGTTACATTTTTTGTTATTATTTTAGGTTATTGTGCCCGGTAGTTATGACAATAGTCCAATTGTAAATAATTAATATAAAAAATTGAAAAATCGCAGGATTAATTTATAGAAATAATAGAAAACTAAGCCGGACAACAAAAGTAGTAGTCTCATTATGCAGAACTCTAGGCTGACTTTAAAAAAAAATCTAAACATCTTAAGCCAAACAATAAATAACTTAGGTCATACCCATAATTACCGGTACAATTATTATTTCGCATTTTCTCGCAAATACATAACAGAACGTTATATTTTCACGAAATACGCGAACCTCCATTGACACGTTTCAGAGGATGATATTCTGCCAAATGCCTTAATCTTGTGATACCGTTGTTTTCGTGCGAGAAAATGGATGAGTTTGAACGTGTGTTGGATGATTGAGAAAATAATGGTAACGTGTCGAGAAGTTAATACCGTCGTGATAAATTAACGACCGAAATAGAAAGTGTTTGCTGCGTGTACGTGCAATGAGCATTATATGCACAGGCATTATGCACACCGTTTGCTGCACAAGCATGCATGATGTTTGACAGACGTACAGCTATGTACGTGTGCGCTTACGAAACAACAATTCAGATACGAACACACGAACAGTTTGTTGTATCCGGTGGTGCACCCGGAGACACGGTACTTCATTTTGTGCATAAATTTCAGTGCGGGTGAGGGAGGAACTGCGATCAAATACACTTTTCTAATGCTTTTTCTTTAAATGGTTGTCCGTATGTGTGTGTTGCTTGTGCGCAACCATTAGTGCAAAGTGAATATTTGAAAGTAAAGTGGATTATTTTCCCGGTGATTTTTTAAAAATAGGTAGTTGATAACCTTTGCATTAATGCTGCGTAAGTTTTCGTGCAAGTTGAGTATTTCACAGTAAAGTGGATTATATCTAAGGCGAGATTTTTTTAATGAGTAGCTCATTATTCCTATCTCAACCGTGGGAAAGTTTTTTTACAAATTTAATAATTAAAAGTAGATCGCTTTTGAGAGTACTTTGAAAGTGCAGCATACTGTTTCTAAAGTGCTCGACTATTTCCGTATCGGCTGTACTTAAATTTTAATGCAAATTAAATATCAAAAGCTTTACTCGAGTGTGTATTTCTTGCGCGATAATTTCTACAAATATTCGTACGATTTATCTGACAACTACAAATCAAGTTACGCTGCGAAAGTTGAAACGTACGAACCGGCAATTACGGAACACAATTTTCCAAAAGCCCTTCGTCACCATTATATCTCTTGAATCTTGAGAAGTTTTAGCAAGGCTGTAATTAAAAGAAGGTACGGAATTACACAACACGATATTCCCGTGCAGCCTTTCACGAAAACCGTCAACGGAATTCATGAAAGAGCGCAAAGAGATTTTCATATCGGAGACGGAAGTACTGAAGGAGCTTCTCGACGACAGCCTCGAGTGACGCGTGCCCCTTAAATTTCTCCCTGTCATCCTGACCGTACGAGGGACATTACATTTATAAAATGTCTGCGCAATTTATAACTGTCCCGCTCGCATACGTTGCGCGAGATATCTCCTGTAAACCTGTACGCGATATTCGCCACACGTGCATCATACGTTCGAGATGTATGCACTCGTGCACGTCGGACATCCGTGCACAACTCGCAGATGTCGTTCATGGGTCACGATGTTTGAGGAACACCTTTTACAAACAGCTCGAAGAAAATACGACGTGAAAACGTTGAAATAGAGGGACGTTGAAAATTGCTTCTTCTGCAGTACGATTTTTCGTACTTTAAGTTTTCTCGTTTATACTTTTTGAGTTTAATTGCTATCCGCCTAGGACCCACTTTCTTCGTTTGGTATTTTTCGGCTTTAATTGCTGCGGTCATTTCACGTGGGACCTATTGTTGTAGGTGGGTTCAGAATTACCGAGGCTGTGATATCGCATAGGGCAGATTTCCCCAGAGGTGATGGAGGGAAATTTCAATTTTTCAATTTGGGTCCCATTTGGTTTTTTTTTTTAATTAAATTGCTATTCGTCTAGGACCCACTGTCTTCTTTTGGTATTTTTCGGCTTTAATTGCTATGGTCATTTCACGTGGGACTTATTGTTTTAGGTGGTTCAGAATTACCCAGGCTGTGACATCGCATAGGGCAAATTTCCCCAGAGGTGATGGAGGAAAATTTGAATTTGGGCCCACTGATCGAGGGTCACCCGCTGCAAGTACGATCCTTTATCTTCTTTTTCACCATAGCCCCGCGGTTTTTCGTCCTCGATTGCCATTTCATAGCGAATATATTTAATCACGACGTTTATTTTTAACCGAGATAAGAAAATTGGCACGATGTAATGGAAAGTGAAAATAGAAAGTATATTTGATAAGATATAATATTACAAAAATTCCTTCTTTGAGCATTTGATTTTTCTTCCTCGGTTACTGTTTCTTATTGAATTTATTCAATCTCGGTGGGTATGTTTGTAAGAAGAGATAAATAATTGGTAATAACTTTTCACACTCGATTGCAACATCTCACTGAATGTACCGAACATCGATAAGTACGTTTGGAATAGGCAAAGAAAAATTGGTAAAATATAATAGAAGTAGAAAATAAAGAATTTTATGTGGTTCTAATAAAAATAACTGCCTATATTTAAAACTACCACTTCTGTTCTTTGATTCTTCTACTAAGACAAACGTTTTAAAGGTCTTCAGATATGCCAGAAATCCAAGTAGAACCGGAAGGAATCCGATATTGACTTTTATCCAAAAAACAAAGTCGCAATCCGCGTAAATTTCGAAGAATAGAATCCTTCCTGGATACTATCGACATTCAAAATAATCGTAACTGTATCAACATTTGCACGAGAGGCGTCGAAGGTTTCGTGTATAAAGTCGACTTCGATAAAACGACTCGAGAGCAACGCGAAACTTCGCATTAGAATCGAATCGCGTCCAACAATGCGGAAGGTTAGGAAATCGCGGAAAATCAGGCATTCGTCCAAAAGTCGGCCAGATCGGACGAAAACCGACGGCGAGGTCTACGTGTAATTATAACGAAACAATGAGCAAACGCGAATAGTTGGGCCAACAACATCGCGCGAAATTTCCGAGTACCTGCCCGATCGTACGTTAATTGTGTTGGTTTTCTGCAGCGATTTCCGTGGATGTAAATCCATGTTTTTATTATTACAATGCCCCAAATTACTCTATTTGATACTTTTAACAATTTCTCTCGATCGACTATCTATTCTTAATTTTTATTTATTTTTGTACACTAAGTCTTCCATTTTTCAAATTACAAAATTAGTCATTTGTTAATTTGTATATATTTTTATTAACGAGCTGTACAATTTCTTAACTTAAAAAATACTTTGTTGGCAGAGTGGATGGACGTTTGAACTTGTCTCTCAACGTTTTCGATTTCCGCGTCGTTTTTGCTGACGGAAGTTGCTTAAACTTTGGAACAAGGAGTACTCCGTCAGGGGAACATCGAGCGAATAAGATGGATGGCGTGAAGCTTCATAGTCTAATTGGTGTACTTTTTGGAGGGTTCGCCACACGTCGACCTACGGTGTCCTCTAACGGAGCTTATCATTTTCAGGCACGTTTCGCGATAACTTTAAACGAAGTCGATTTACAAAAACGCAGAAAGTTGTAAGAAAAATATTTAACCCCTTGCCCTACAATTTATTTCGTAACTGCCTCTGCAAAAATTCAGAATTAAATTACTAAAATAAAGATTGATCAGTGATTCTCTACATATCATATAATTTAACGTAATATTAATATTACAGAAATAATTTGATCGCGTCGCGTCTCACTAATATTTTCAATTTCATAGCTTTTAAAAAACTTGCAAATTTCTTGTCCCATTTACCGCGTCACGAGTGTAACTCGTTGTAGGGCAAGGGGTTAATATTGTGTTAAGTTCCACGATATATCGGAAATCAGTGATAAATTATTATTCCAACAATTAAACCTACAGGCATGGGGTTAACATACAGAAACCGCAAATACCTCTGCAAGATCAAAGAGATATAAAATTTGCAACAACGTCCACGAAAATCTTCGAATACCAATCATGTCAAGATATATTTTGCTATTTCAGGGCTTACAACGAATGCACGACAAAGTAGAAAATTAATGCAAACATTTTGAATACCTGCAACCACTGGTGCATGGAATCGAAGAAACATGAATCTCTCAATGTTTCCTGCAACCTCTAAATCTCAAATAACCTGCATGTACGAAGTGAAAGAACAAAGTAAATTCGAAAAGGAACGAAGCTCGATCTCCGTAGCAAGCCAATACTTCGAATCTCGATCTTCCTGGCTAGCTTTCGCGCTCTCGTTTCCACATGCACGATCCGATGGTTTTTCGCCAGACGCGTATATATTCGCGATCGTCGAATCAACGGACGTTCGATGTATATCACAGCCCGGCCGTTTCGATAGCTCAATGCATCCGGTTTCTTAATGGCCACGGGTTCGTGGGCGCCTTGGCAAGTGTATCGACAAGGAATCGTGCAAAAATAAACTAGTCGGAGCGGCGAAAGAAATATTTTCTTCGACGTATAGCACTCCGGTTTGGACGGGAAGCCCGCCGATGGTGGAGGTATTTAGCACTTTCTCAACGGATGTTTCGTGCACGTGTTTTCTCGTCTAGAGCGATTTAAGAGGATTTCGCACGACGTACCAGGTGCTTGCTAAAATTAATTTTCAACGGTCATCGTTGTTGCCAATGGTAATACGATCGAGAGTCGCGTTTGTTTGTCGCTAGAGTAGCTAAATACGTGACGAATCCAAGTATCGTCGAAGAGAAGTGAGCAAATAGTCGGTGCGATTGAAAAGCTGAATCCCTGATGAAAAAAAGAAAGTGTATCTCGTGGTCACTGAACGAAGGGTTGGAAAAACGTGAAGGGACGAAGGAAACGTTGAAGAGTCTGGTAACGGTCGATCGAAAGTGTTTCCCAATTTCGATAAATCCAATGGAACGCTGCTACTCCCGTTTATCTTAATTGGCTGCTAACGAAGCGAAGCAGAGGCAGCATAGCAGGCTTTGAATCCCGAAATAATTATAGCACGCTTCATTACGCGTAGACGTACGCGAACGTACACGTCCAGACGGCGTGTGCCCGTTACATAAATCTACGATAATACATTTACAAACTAGCACGGGGACGTGTGCGTGGCCGAAAGCACCGGTGGTCCATGTGCCGATGACGTACCCCCTCGCGGCGTTTCTTCGGTTGAATCCGCGCGTCAAGATCGTCCTTGCGCGAAATAAAAATAAAACTACCCGGGACGATCGTCATCGAACGGGAGAAAAGAGACTCGCGCGCAAGTAACTCAATACTACGTTTCTCACGTACCTGTCAGAGGACGATCCAAAAGTCGAAGTCGAGTCCAGCCGGCTCGACGAAGGAATCTTCCAATATACCACGCGCCCCTTCAACGCCGAGACTCTCCCCGTCGATCTTCAGGAGAACGATCTCGCTCGATCCTCGACCGTCAAACCGCGAAACGTGTTCGCCGGTTCGATCGAATCGTACGTCAAGCCACGATCGATCTCGATCCCACCTTTATCCTACTCTATCATCCTCCCCGATAGACTTCCCCACCCAGCACGCTCTCGGAACAGTGCCTACGTACGGATGAGGACAACCGACTCTGTGTGTTTTCAACAGGATACACCAGGCACCAGAGATTTTCACGAGCACACAACACCGGCACAATGACCACGACGATAACGAGAAACAACGGCGACCGACGAAGACGACGACGGCGACAACAACGACGACGACGGCGACGACGACGACAGCGACGGCGACGGCGACGACGACGACGTTGACGAGCGCGAAGTCGGTGGCAGACTGGGACGCGACACGCGGCGAGTCACCGTCGACGACGAGTCGAGTCGCTCTGACGAGGATCCTGGGGCCATCGGGTTGCCCGTGAGGGGGTGGAGGCGCCAGTGCTTCGGGTGGGAGCCGATAGGGAGAGACGGAGAGAGAGACGAAGGGAGAGAATGAGAGAAAGAGAGAGAGAGAGGATGGGTGGGATAGAGAAGAGGAAGGGTAACCTAGGGCTCGTCCTCGGTGTGCCGGGAAAGGGGAGCGCCATGTCGGAGGGGTAGGGACGACGGCGTCGGCGTCGGCGTCGCTTCTTTGCCGAGGGCGTGGTCCTGATCGTGGTTATGCTCGCGAGTCTCGAGACAGAGACCGAAGGAACCTGATGTAGCCTCGTGGACGAGCTCTCACGCTATTCCGACGTCGACGTCCTCCTGCGAGCCGTTTGATCCTCCGTGTTCTCCTCTCGATCGACCGACGACTTCTCGAGAGATCGGCTCGGAGAGGAGCGCATTCGACGATCCATCCGGCACTCCCGTCGATCGGGGAAAACGGAACGGCCGAGGGATGCAAATTTTAAGGCGACTACGAAGGGAGAGAAAACGTGGATCGGAGACACGTTTGCGGTCGACGGGGTTTAAGTGGATGGGAGGACGAGCAACTGGGGTGTTTCTTTTCTCTCCTCGGGATTGCCGATCGTCGGAGTTTAAGGGGTGATTTAACTGCCGGGGAAATGGAAACGGGAGACGAAACGAATAGCGAATTCTCGGACGATTTGCAGGTGGAACCGTTCTCGCCGATGGAGCTGTATTTTCGAGATCGGAGGGTTTCAATGGAGATTAAATTAAGTCTGATAACCTCGTCCGGGGGAGGCTTTGACATTTTGCTCCTCAATGAAAAATGAACTCTTGGAAAATACGAGGCTATACTTCCTTTAATAGATAGTTCCCGCTGGAGTTCGTCCACCGTACTTCTTCGCTTCTTCTAAAATTCATTCTAAACTTTAATTATGCGATACAAAGTTTTAACGATAATTTCAAAAAATCGCACCTCGCGAAGCTAAAACTTTCCGAACGAAACGAAGCACCGTTCTCCATCCTTGTAATATTCATCCGATTTGATAAAACACCATGGAGAATTTTCAGCTTTCCATTCAACGGGAAAGCGTTTAGCGATTTGTCAATGATCGAAAGAGGACGATCGCGTTACACCGGTCTTCGAGGATAAAGGGAAAGTGCCGATGACGCTTGAACGCCCTCGTCCATTGTCATCGTTGCCACTTCTCCGCAGAAAGATCCCAACCGATGGAGATCGAGTGGCACTATCGCGGCATTTTCATTTGTATTGTTTTCCGCGACAGGAAAAGGGGAAGGTGTGTCAGACGCGTAAGAAAAATACACGAAAGTCGGGCGAAAATCGAAGCGCAGCTTCGGGAGAGAAAGTTTGCGTTGCTATTTCCGATTTCGATATTTCCTGGGAAAATCTAAGAGAGATGAAACGACGTTGACTTTTCGCGTCGATTCTTTTTTATACGAATTTCCTGGATTAGACGGCATCGAACTTTTCATTTCGGAAATCAAAGTTACTTTAAAACCGCGTCTTCCGAGGATGAGAAATTTCTTTCGAGGGAAACGAGATAACGGCGGAACCACTTTAGAGATACGATTTTTGTAAATCTTTCTTTCAAGCTGGGTGCCCGTGGAGAAAGGGAAGAAAGAGATACAGGGAATATCGTATACTTCGTGTTTTCATATTTCAGGGAGGCACGGAATTCAAACCTTTTCAGGCCAGATTACCGGAACTTCATTTAAATCCTCAATCTGGGATATCCTAGTTTCCTTTCCGACTTACGTCTCTGTGGAGATTCACAATGATAAAATGACGTTCTTGGTTTCCCTGTTTCTGAACTTTTCTCCATCTTTTTTTATCTCCAACAACGTTTTTGCATTCGTTTCAAAGAATTGTAATAGTTTTTCTCGAGCTGAGGGAATAATCCTGAGAATTGTAGAATTTATTTTATACAGAGTGGATAATAATTGTTAGCGGTTGAAATAACCGTGAAACCGTAGGCGTTGGAGAACGATCTTTCCAACGATAGTTGCGGGGTATCATGGGAGCTGTTCTATGGTGGTTACAATGTTCTCTCAGATGCAGGTGCTTACGAGATACCAAGGTCATTTTCATTTCTTCAAATGGATCGTTATGCTTTTTTCAGGCTATATTTATAACAAAACTTGAGACGCGCTCGACAGCTATGAGGATCTTCTTGAAACCGTGTAAAATTCCTTTGGAATTACTTCTGGTACTTACGATTTCGTATATATTTAACGTATTAATAATAATTACCCTAACTGGTATAATTACCTGTTATTAGCAGTATCTTAAACGATAACCCGTTGGTTTCATTTTTAAAGCAAATGTGAAGAATGCAAACACTTCAAACATCGATTGATTTAGGAATAAATTTTCCTCCCACACAAACTTGCTTAAATATCTTCTGTTTTAATTATTACGGCCATTTCAAATAGAATTTGCAATTTGTACTGAATAATGGTTGGGCAACTATTTCGAAATTAGGAATCGCTGTAAGGTGAAAGGTCAGTTTAAGTCCTTATCACTGAAGAACCAAAAAAATATATAAAGCCGTCATCAATACAATGATTAATAATGTTAATGTTAACAAGTAACTCATAACTCCTTAAACCTTTTTCCAATGTTCCCATTACAACATATGATCCGTTTATTTTGAAAGTGGCATATATCTAATTTCCGTAATGAAAAATGGTGATTCCCAATGACTATTCGTAATTATTTATACTGAAAAAGAACATAAGAAACCAAGATAACAAGTGCAAGCAAATCTTGTCGAAAATTGGCATCAATATTTTCAAACACGTCAAAACGCAGACAGACCCTTGATATCTCAATTTAAAAAGAAATAGCTAATATTATATGAGCCATTCACTCGTCAAATCGATTAACTCCATAAAACCTAAAGTGTAGAAACGTGATGAAATAGTATACACTACTTTTTAAAATTCCCTTCAAAATATAAATACAAATAAGTATTGTAGAATATATAATCGCATGTAGCTTTCCTCTAACGATGTATAAAATAAATAACGTGTAATAGCCTTGGAATTAATTAAATTGACTTCTGAATTCAATTATTTATTATTCGATGGCCAAACAAACTTCGTCATTTAAAGGTGTTAATCGTTATCATTACGAAAATTTAATGCAGTAAAATAAAAGTTATGTGTACAGACATGGACGTGTGAATAAAGAATAAGGAAATAGAATACACAGAAACGTTTGATAGAATCAAAAACTGATCAGGCGGCAGTTACAATCATCCACTACGTTTACGTAAGGTTTCACGCATCAAGAAAAAAATTCTATTTCGATCCTCCTCGAAACCACCCCTTTAACCGATACAAATAAATCGCAACCAGATAACGAGGCACTTCATCAGCTGAGAACAAGAAAAAACTTTCTCCCCGACCTCCTTAAGTTCTCGCCAGCCACGGAACAACGCTTCGATTGTTTGTCCCACAAATCCCGAATTACTCGTAACTTTTTCCTCCCCGATAGTTTTCCCCGGGCACACTACCACCTACCAACTAATATCAAAGTTCCGAAAAGCATCCGGCAATATCAGCATCGCCGTTGCCATTCCGGTAAAACCCGGTTCGCCTGAGAACCGAAAATTCAGCCGATGAAATTACCGGTCTATTCTGAGGCTCTCCGGAGCCAACGTTGATTTATGATCGAAAACACGTTCGTTAAATCATGCTCGACTTCTTTCTACGAGGAATTATTTGTAAGTTCGTGAAATTCCAATTATTCGTAACGGGTAATGTCTTTGGGATTGCAGAATCGAGGGAGATAGGAAGTGAAGCGGTTCATTTGCACCTGTGTGCCTTTCAAAGGGTGTAATCGACGTTTAAAACAAACTGAGTAGTTGTACTTTGTTGCTCGTAGCATTTAAACTATTATAGTGGAAGGAAAGTGTTCGACGCAGGGATTCTGAAGTTTAAACGATCCACGGATTGCTTTCGGGAAGTCTGTGAACTTGGAGGGTAATTTGTGTTTCTAATGCTTCGATAATAGTATTTCGATATAAGTGGCTTGTGTTTCTATGGTGTATTGTATAGTGGGAAACACGATTCTGAGAATGTGTAATCTTTGATAGACCGTACTAACGGCGATAGAGCCCGCGGCGCTTAAACAGCTGGCCCAAGTTCGAGTCCTTCGCCATTGAGTTTGGAGAATGTTTTCTCTATGATATGTCTACCATAGTCTTGGTCATTCACCTAAAATTAGTAAGTGAAGTAATCATAACAGAAGCTAAAAATAAAAAAGCCAGAAGATAAATCAGATGGGGCTATGGTATATACCAGTGGTCGGCAAATCGCGACTCGCGAGCCACATGCGGCTCTTTAGCGATCTGAGTGCGGCTCAGCCAGTCGATCACAAAAATTTCGTCAATACATAAGATTATTATTATATCTGGCTGTATGTAATGTTTAGTAGCTGGTTTAAAACGACTCCGGAAAAACATGGTTCTTGACAGGATCTTGAAAAGAAACTTGGCTCTCAAAAAAATGTTAATCGTCCTGCTACCGATGTTTGGCTCTTTCGACTAATGAGTTTGCCGACCACTGGCATATATGAATCGAAAGATTTCTAATCAGTGAGTCAGAGATCTAATATCTATCACCTCCGGGAAACTTCTCCAGAATTACTATTTAACACTATTCCTACCGACACTTCACGTATACCTTTTCCTACCGCAACCGGTGAATTTGTCAAATAATTTTTTCCCAGAAAATGAACAGTAAAAAAAGAAGTGAATATTGAAAAATGTATTATAATGTGAATGTATTATCCGTATATTTGAGGAAAAGTCGTGAAGGCGATTCAATTACGTTGTATATAGGAAATTCTAATCGAAATTTTAAAAACGGTCATTTGACCGATCGTGGTAGGAATAGTGTTAACACATCATAGCCTCGATGATTCCAAATCCACCTAAAATTTGTAGTCCTAAATGAAATAAATCATTTTCACCGCCCATACACCCACAACTTAAAACCCTTATAAAACCAAAGATCCTCTCAACGAATACCCACCCACTGCAAATGCCAATGTAGCTACTCTGCCATATTATTCTCAATGATTCACACTCTCTTGAGAAGAGAACGACGGATTTCGCCGAACGGAAATTCGAAGAATCGAATTTCGCGGTGAAAAGAGCCGACACGGATCGCCCGACCCAATTAACGCTTCCCAATTAGATCCGGGCGAAGTGTACGCTCGGTGAAGATCGCAGGAGCCAGCACGTTACTCCGAGAGGGAATGTTTCGTGGTTATTTATAAGTTCGAGGGTCGCCGCTTAACCTTGCCCGACGTGGACCGTCAGGCATGTCAACCTAAGCGTTTTATTACGATACTCCCTTCTTTCCCCGTCGCCGACGAGACGTTCCAATTGGGTCAGGCCCTATGCCCGGCTTTTTGACACCCTCTTTTTTTTCTCATTCTCCATACTATTTCACGAATTTCATTTGCTCTCGCACTCTCCCATCGAACCCTCTCCGAGTGCAGGATATCGGTGTGCGTTGGACGTTCGTGCAAAAGTGCCGCGAAGTCGGGGATGTTTCATGAGGGGGGATTAAAGGGTGACTTAACCGGAAGGAAGAGAGTGATAATAATAAGAGGAAAAATGTAATCTACGACGGGTGTGGATGGGTGGTGATTAATATTTCACGTTGTATCGGAGACGAAAGAAATAGCGTTGGAGAGATATAGGAATTTGATTAATGACAAGATGTTTTGGTGGGTTTAACTCGTTTGTGTGACAGGGTGACAATAGTTTTTGTATTGTTTTGTAGTTTGGTTTTTGGCGAATTTGTCGTGTTGTCTATGATCTATAGTTCTTGAGTGTGATGCAAACTATCGATGATATGATATATTAACACTTTCCATTCTTTTTCTTTTCATGCAGGGTAGCGGCCAGCTCGGAATTAATTTCCGGCTTATTACTGCTCCATACTCCGAGTGTACAGTGAAGGAAAAACCAATTTTTATATCTTTCTCTTTAGCATAAAACTTATATAGCATACGTAAAATCTTTATTTCGTGTTTACTTCAACTAACAACGAAACGTGAAAACAAAAACACGGTGATTATCAAAAGTTTTTAACCGGGTATATGAATTTCAAACGTATCATTTTAAAATTCTTGAAAACGTATCATATGAAATGTTTTATAGATTTACTTATTCGAATGTGGTTATCGAAATTCCATTCTCTATAAATTTGAGAATTTCATTGTCAATTGTGTCGTAATGATTATCAGAAAACGACGATTTACGAGTGGAACGCCGGAACTGTTTGGCGAATATATAGCGATATACGAGTGGAAAGGGTTAAATAAGAATTTAGGAAAAAGCTGATGCAAGGTGATGAGGATAAGAATTCATCGTTAGATCCATTTGTTGTGGCTCGACGTTACATTTCTTACGATAAATTTAACGTCGAGCTAGAATCGACTTTATACAATGCAATTTCTAAAATAATGGTAATAATGATAATAATAAAATAATAAGAATTTCCGTTGCAATACAACTTTTTACTGAGGCATCCTTTTTCGATACATATCGCAAATTAATTAAGTTGTTGGTAGGAAACAAAAAATTAAGTAGTGCAAAGGGTTAAGATAATATTCATCATAGATTTTGCAACAGTAGCTTTCTATAATTATCAGTATGCAAAAAGTCGGTTATAGTCTGCATTCAGAATCTTTTACTTAAAGCAAGAATGAAAATATTTTTTTGCAAAATAAACCGATGATTCTTGCTTGAAGGTATTTTCACCAAGAATTCAAGCTTCTTGAAATTCTACGTTCTTTTGTTTTTTCAAGAAACATAAGCAGATTTTTCAAGAAAAACACACCGCGAAAATGATATTCGTTTATAGCCCGTCGAGGGATGGTCAGTGAATAATTTGGAAGGACCGTCGCCCTTGAAATGCATTCACCTACGTGCAAAACGTGGAATATTTTCGAAGAGGCTGCTGCCAATTGAAATGCAAGCAGTGCTAAACCGTATTTGGCACAGGTTGTTTCGGGCCGTTTGGGAGATCCGTGGGTTAGTAACCACACCGTTACACGGTGTCGAGGTGTTTGTCAATTCGCAAATCGAGTTAACTACAAAATCGCTCTGTCGCCACTCGATCTGTTGCCTTCGACGTTTTTACGTTCCTCGGTAAAACTTCCGAATTCCCATCGAAGTGGAAAGCGTAAATACTATTACGCGTGTATTATATTAAATTGTAACATATGACATGTCCGATTTTTAAGATTAATTTTAAATGAACTATATTTAATGAAATATAATAAATAAAAAATATAATAATAAAAAAAAATATAATAAAAAAATATATTTAATGAATTATAATTTGAAAAGTCGATATTAAACCGTTAGAAAATAAAATGAAGTGAAAAGATATGTCGAGTATATCTCGACATAGGACTGCAAAGGGTTAAAGTTATTGCAGAAGACATGTTTTAATCGCATTAAAATAAACACATCGCGTGTACTCGATCGTGGATGAGGCCTGAAAAAGTTGAACTTGTACAATAGTTTGATACACGTGGCACGGAACGTGTTAAATCGAGAAAATAAGTTGAAATCGATTGCGGAGACGAAATAGCAAAAGTTTCGATTGAATGGAAGTCAATGGGAATCTCGTCTCGCGGATTGTAATTATCGAATATCGCGTCGCTCGGTGAACGAAAGTCCCGATTTTCAGGATCGGTGAATTTCTTTCGTTCGCTGAATTGCCGCGTTCTTTGCGTAAAATTATTATCGTCGAAGCTACGAGACCCGATAAAAAGTCTGGGCCGAGCGAAAGCATCGGGTTTTCCGGAGGGAAATGGCGAATACCGAGCGAAGGAAGTGAATAATGTCGAGTGACATTTTGACGCGATAAAAATCGAGAGTTAACAATGTTTCGTTTAAGAGAGCTTTTAACGACCGAGGACTTTTAGGTACTAAGAGTCAGGAGTTTTATTTCGGCCTGAACCTACGTTGTTTTTTCGCATTCTGTAGAAATACGTTGGTAACAAAGTTTCTTTATAAAGTAGTTAGAAGTAAATAGGAAAAAAGCAGGATGGACGGCGATTATTTGTGTTTTCAGGGGATGCCTTTCAATTGTTAATTGCACAAAAATTTGAGATCGTTGTTTCATTGAAGAACACTATGAGATAGTAATTGTATGAATGGTCTAAATTATTTAATCTTCGTTTCGAGGTGTTTAGACTTTTCATTCTACCTGCGAATTGGTATATAGATAAATGTTACAATTCTTAATGATTTTTGCAAAGTAGTTTTATCACATTGATGAATACAATTTTTCTCAGTTTTGACTTAGACGATTTTCATAATCATCGGCACATATATACAATTCGACAAATTCTACTTCTTATCGACGATTCAATTTTATTTTTCAAGATACGTTAAAAATACAAATTCTTAGTGCAGTGATATCGGTTGAAAAGTGCCAGCAGAAGGAGATACTTCTCAGAAACACGAGTCAAGCGATTTCAGTAACAAACGGTATCGCATACAACGTTCCGTTTCATCAGCATATATCATTTAACTTTATCTCCGTCGCCAGCTCCTATTTAATGGAACAAATCAATTTCTATCGCAATTTACACTCGCTAGAATAGGTAGCTGGTATTTTACATCCTCTTAATTACTTCTACTTTGCGGTTTACCTGTCGCGAGTTTCTTCGAAAACTTCCACCCCCGTTAAAGTCAAGATTTACGGTTTATGCTCGTTTGATACACCCTCCGCATAATATTCCAACCGACGAATATTTAACGACGCTATTAACGTAAACGTATTTGCATTAATACAAACTTAATTAAGACTTCGTTTTGCGGTATCGCGCCGTTAATGATTTCTCCCGTTTAATGAAATCCGCGAAATTTCAAATATCGATTTGGAAATTTCGAGGAATTGCGGGAGATCGGCGTAATTGTAGGTCGGTGAATTTTATCGGGGAATTTTTTCCGCCAAGTACCAATAAAACCCCAAAAATTTCTGTGCGTATCAACGCGGCTGGAATTTTTGCGTTTCGCTTTTGTGTTATAAAAGGTTCTTTTTTTTCCTGCCTGTGCGATTGGGAGGTAAAATAAAATTCGCGAAATATCGGCGGAAATATTCTGCCCGGAGTAACGATTACGGTTTACAAGTTATTCGCAGGAAGGAATTAATGGTTTTGGGAAATTGAGAGGAAAACTCTTTTATACCCTTTGTTCATTTTATAGTCTACTTTTGAATAAAATGCCTGCCAGATGGGTATTACAATTCACGTCGTCACTTACATCCTCGATATCACGAGAACTTGAATATCGCTCTCGTTTATTTTTTTTTGTCTCCATACTTGAGTAAAACTTCCCCCATAACTTCAGCGTACTGCAATTTGCATCTCAGAAGAGAAGTTCGGGAACTGATACACTCGGATTTTTATGAAACTTTGCATAAATATTTATTAGACTTATCTCAGAAGATAGCTGTAATTCCTCTGTGCCCGTTTTCAACTTTGACGGAGATATCATCCCCTTTTCTCAACCACCCTTTCTATGTACATGCTTGTAACTCGTAAACAACAAAAGATACAAAAAAGCAATTAAAATAAAAGTTATACTATTTCTTAAGATCTATAAAGCAGCATAGCAGACAGCTTTTACAGTAGTGAACTTTTTCCTAAAAGGGTTTGAATTGAGTGATGAACTTTGTTAACCGAGACCAAACCCAGGCAGACGAGACAGACAGGGAAGAGTCAGGACGGGTAGGACGCAACTTATCTCCCTCAAAGTTGAAAACGGGCACAAAGGAATTGAAACTATCTTCTTAGATAAGTCTAATAAATATTTATGCATAGTTTTATCAAAATCGGAGTGTATCAGTTCCCGAACTTCCCTCGTCAGCTCGGTGCAGCCCTGACTGCTAAGGAGCTTAATAATCTTTCCGATCTTCTCCTTAATGCTTTGTTTCGTGTTAAACGTTTAATTGCAACTTCAATATATTATGCTTCCACTTAGACTTTCCTTCTAAACTCTCAAAAAAGGTAGGAATTTTTTCAACAATCTTTACCTTTCCCTTTATAGTGCTCCCTTTCAAAAAAGATTGTATTAGGTGAAGGGATTTCGTAGGTACGGGCCTGAATACCATTACTTTTATTACTATATATAATTATCACCATATATATATATATATACTAGTTTTGTTTAATTAGTGCTACGTGTGTGTTTTCATTTATTTAATGCCTTCCTACACCTTTAAGGGAAGTCTTTTAAATATTAAAATGAATAATGTCACTCTCATTTTACTGGAATACCCAAAAATTCAAGAGCTCTCCGTCCCTTCTGTTCTCCAAAATACTCAAAATAATTACAACAAGAAATTTTTCAAGTAATAGGATAAATAATCTCCCTTTCACATTTCTCGAATACCCATAAATTCAAGAGCATTCCATCCTTTCTCAATTTTCCTTAAATCTTCAAAACAATTGCAACAAGTAATTTTTCAAGTATTAGGATAAGTATTCTCCCTTTCACATTTCTCGAATACCCAAAAATTCCAGAGTATTTCATCCCTCCTCAATTTTCCTTAATGTTCAAAGCAATTGCAACCACAAGTCTTTTAAGTACAAAGACAAATCTCTGACTTTTCACAAATCCCCAAAAATTCAGCAGCCTCCCACCTTCTCTCTTCCACGAAACACCCGAAAAGAATTGCAACAAAAAATCGTTCAAATACCACAATGACTAATCGCATATGAAAAAATTCCTGAAACGATAGCACCAAAGGAACACCGAAAAATCCTTTTCCATATTTCTCACAATTCCCAAAAATTCCCCTGCCCGTCTCTCTTTTCTCGCCAACGTAAAACATTTACCTCTTAATTCATCCCATAACTCTTTCACGTTTCTCTCGACATTGAAAGAAAGGAATATCCACGTCGCCTACGTAACGTCCGCTCGCGTCATTCTAAGACGACGCGAGAAAAAGCTCCCCGTGAAAGCTCCCCGATGCTCGATTCTAAGTAAGCTCGTGAAACACGCCGAGCACATATACGGCGAGTTAACGATTCGAAACAACACGTAGAGCCGTGTGCCTGGCGGACAGCCAGAAGCTGCGAAAATTCCACCGCCACGGAAACCAACACCGGAGAATCGACGCCGTCGTCGAGGAGCTATCGACAGTCCTTGGCGAAGGTTGAGAGGGTGAATACCTGATGCGAGGGTGAAAGTAATGAGGATTTTGTTGATTTGATTCCGTAGATGCTGTTTCAGAGGGCTATGGTTATTTCGTGGCTGATGGTTTTGGATGGGGTTGTCGAAATTCGGGATGTGGTGTTTCTTCTTTTTTTTGTAGTTTTGAGATTTAATTTCTACAGTTAGTCTAGGACATATTGTTTCAGATGGATTGAATAATAAATTAACCCCTTGGCGTATAATAACGAGCCGCCAGTACGGGAATTCGAGACAATCCCTCGTTTTACCATCTAAGTGCCAATTGGAATGATTCTCAGTATTTTTCTATTTGGATTAGTCGAAAATATCGATTGATTTGATTTCGCTTTTCGGCTTCAATTATGGTTATTTCGTCTGGGATCTTTTTTATTTTTTGGCTTTAACACGTTAAGCGCTACGCCGGTTCCTAGAGACCGGTACTGCACTTTCCATTTAGGCCCTTTATGAGGAAAGGTGTCTTTCTGTTTCTTTTAATAAATCACATTTATTTTTGATACAACGGTATATTTCTTACTTAAAACCACTAATTATGGATCGTCCACGCGCGACAGCGTAGCTCAGGTAAAAATGAACCGTCGGTTTTCATTGATCAGCGTCAACATAAACGAAAAAACAACGTCCGGTCCCTAGTGACCGGCGTGGCGCTTAACGTGTTATTAACTGCTATTATCCGCCGTAGGCTCGCCCAACTGCTATGGTCATTTTGCTTAAAATCTACTGTTTTAAGTGGATTCCGAATCACCGAGACTATGATATATTAAATAATAATTTATAAAAAAAATTCCGAGCGGTGACGAAGGTGGATTTGTCCGAGTCTTTATCGCCTCAAGACGTTGACTGCCATGGGGGTCACCGGTGACCGGCGCTATTAAATTCAATGCAATTTTATATGACTTTTCAATTGCAATCTTTACGAATTTTGTAATACATTCAATATTTAAGTATTGACGTTAAAAAGAGAAATTTCCGCTGAATATATATCCATCTGTGTCTTTGAAGCTTCCACATTATAAAGATGTGATTTTATTAGAAACAGTTTCACCTTGGTAGAAACGATGAAACTAGCGAAATACCGGTGGCGTTCAACGTGTTAATCACCAGAGCCCCACCTACTAATTACGCTGGCTTTCGAACTACTGAGACTATGATATATTAAATAGTAATTTACAAAAGTTTCCGGGAGGTGACGAAGGAGGATTTGAACTTGGTCCCGTTGATTACGAGATCGAGTTTACCTCCTTAATCGCCACATCCACACCGATCGATTCATTCTGCCATATGAACATTCATCGTTGTACTGAATTGTTTAATGTTTTTATTGTCTGTTTGTATCCTTTTATTCTGGCCCATACGTGACCAGTACGATTGAGTAATTAATTGTGTGGTACAAATACGTGCCGGAGTGAAAGATTAATGACGTACCGAGGCCATAAAACTCTGGGTACAAAGTTGTGTAATTAAAACGCTTTTACAAGGGAATCGATGGTTTTAAGTGTTTGTTCGGAGTTTTATGGCGGCTGGTGGAAGTGAAGTATCAGGTGGAATATTTCACGGTAACAGTATGCCATGGTTTGAGAGATACGCGTCAAAAAATGGAAGCGCCCCTTCGTTTTTAGGGTGGTTCCTGTAAGACTGCAAAATTGAATTTCTCCGATCTTACGAAGCTCTTAATGCTGCTGTATGATTCGAAGTTTTTTCGAGACTTTATACTCCATTGTGGTGTTACGGGGGATTTTTTAAAAATATTGATCTGATTCCATTTTATTAAATGGTTTACAATTCTTATTTATTTAAAGAATTGTAATATGCGAGTAATTGAGGTTTTGGTCTTATTAAAAATTATTTTAATATTATTGATGTGATAACAGTACAATGCCACTTTATGTGGATAGTCGATCACTTCCAAAGTGTTTCTCTGTAGAACGATTTCTCGAGTACTCCCAACTCTTTCTTCACTATTGTCGATCGTTTCCCCCTGTTTTATCCTCTTTCTCAATTTTTTTATCGGCTTTGCGTCTCCAACCCTTCAATTCTTCCCTTACTTTTCTCCAACTTCATTATCCCCTTTTCCCAGCATTTCCCCGCGTCCCTCTAACTTCATCCCTGTTATTTACCAACCTTATCCTCACATTTCCCCAACTTTTCCTAACTTCTAACTCAAAGCGCCTAAGAGGTAAAAAATGTCCAGCTTTCGGTAAATTAACTTTGGCAGAAAATTCATAAAAAATACAACGTACAAGTTAAAAAAAATTCAAACATTATTCTCATATTCCGCTGACGACAGTTATTACAAGCACGCAGCGATGTATAAACTTTAATTATTCATTTCTAAACATTGCGTGCTTTTCCTTCGCAATGGAAAGCCAAAAATTTCGTTATCCCATCAGTTTTACGAGGAATACAAAATCGGAAAAGTTCTGCATCATCGTTAAACATTATAACTAGCAACAACACTTCCAATATGTTTAAGCACGACAAATAAATATGCTAAAAGAACCGGCAATGAAGTGGTAAAAATTGATCTATACAAATTGGTGACATTAAAAAATAAGATAAGCGTAGAAAAATGAACAATAAACGGCGTTAGAAACTTCAGAAAATCAAAGGACAAATACCAGTCGTTTTCACTGTCTTGGTAGATCTAGTGTTAAGTATTTATCCTTGAAGTGCTTTAATAACGATTGGATATCCGCGAAGGTTATCGAACATTACGAAAATCCTGAGGCAGGTGGTCCATTATCGAGTCGAAGCACGTAGCACGAGGAACGCAATTAACCTGAAACAGGAGTCTTGGAAGCTTAGAGCCGCCTTGAAATTCTAGAAGAATGTTCCACGATCTTAAGGGGGAAGCTTGTTCTTTCACGACACAAGGCTAAATCTAAACATTGGCTATGTGGTATCATAGAGTTATTAAAAAGCTCTCAAAAGCTCTAACCCTTGAAATAAAGCAACGAAGAGTCGTTAAACATTCTGCACTATTTACAGTCTTCGAAAGCTACCTTAATTTCAGGTCTTTTTCTACTATTTTAACAATTTTTATAGTCGCCATTTTGTTCGACAACATTAATCAATTTTACCGCGATTACGATGCATATTTACAGCTTTTATTGTCAGCTGATTTGCATTCCTATATTATAAAGTGAAATAGGAATTTTCGACGTTTTATACCTACTTGGAATAGTTGAATATTGCTCCTCTTCCGAATCGTTCGGATTTTACAATTTTAAAGTATTTGGAAAGTGTTGGGATTTCCATTCGGCGGTATCAGGAATAAAGCGACAAAATGCAAGTATCTTTCGACTCGAAATATTAATGATAACTGTGATTCTTCAATGCGAATTACACAATTGTTTTCACTTTTTTAACCCCTTGCACTACAATAACGAGTGATACTCGTGATGCGTTAGATAGAATAGGAACTTTTAAAGCTCACCAATAATCATCAAATTAAAAATATCAGTGGAACACAATACGATAAAATTATTTCTATGTTATTAGTATTGCGTTAAATTGTAAGATATATCAGGAATCACTAACCGTTTAATTCTGAAATCATTTTAATTCATTTTAACCATTTAATTCTGAATTATTGTAAAAACAGTCACAAAAGAAATCGTAGGGTAAGGGGTTAATCCATTGAGTATCTGAACCGAAAAACACTACATAATAAATTTCGTCCAATTAATATTTCAACAAAAGAACGCTATTATCTGCCGGTAGAATTAACAAATTAAAATCCCTCCGGGAGGAAAATATCGAAAGGAGAATTTTGAAAGGGTGGACGTTAATTATTTCGCACCTAATACCTTCTATCCTGTTGAGCTTAAGGAATTGCGTGGTAATAAGAATACACCATGGTTTAGAGAGCCTGTTACTTGCTCTGATAAAACAGCCTGACACGTTTGGCATTTTAATAAGCGAACTTGAATGCATTTCATGCGAATCCACGTACTGTCTTAAGATCTCTAACGTGTTTCGCCCTTTAGAGACGAGGAAGAAAATTCTGTCGCCTTAAAGGCGCAAACAATTGACGGAAATGCTGCTCGTTAACGAGTCTTATTATGAGAGGAAATTGTGAGAAATTCGTGTCTCTTAGTGACGTCTTATTGTCTCATAAGACTTGTCTGCAGGATTATTCTACTTGCAAGTGGAGAACGTCAAATTCACGCTGAAAGCGACAGACTTGTTTCAAGATGCAGCATGTAAACAATATTATTTTATCCAACGATATAAAACATGAACTTTTTAACAATGTTATATACCAATTTTTGTAAAGACACGTTTCGTTTGACGCGAGTAATTTAATTTTATTTGTAAAAGTACATATGTCTATAAAACTTATGTGTTCCGATACTTTGAACGCAAAGAATTAATTGACTTTCTCGGAAGAATAGAGAAAGGAGAACGATATTTTCCTTTGAAAATACCGTATTATCGGAACTGTAGAATCGGAGAATTTCGAGGAACGATGATTGCTCTGGCAAGTTCGAGCTTTAGTAACTCAGAGGAATCATTGATCTCTGCCCGCTATTGACTTTTCCGCTTTCCTAATTTATTATAATCTATTCATAGGTGGAACAAAGTTCCCGAGTGCACTGTATTACTTCGAAACTTGGTCTCCTTGGCAAGATGTACATCCAGGTTTCCCTGGAAATGAAAATCAAATGGAACGGGATGACAATAAAATTTGACATCGGTAAGTAGTGAACGAAAAATTGCGGATAACTTAACTCGTTTAATGCTAACTTTCCCTCAAAATTACTGACGCCCATTATAGTAAGGTATTCATGTAACTTTTAATTGAAACATTACTAAATTTGCACTAATTTCTCTAATTGACTAGGTAGAATCAGTAGACGTGTATATTCTAGCCACGATGGTTCGGAAGCTGCCTAAAATTGTAAGTCTTAAGTGAAATAACTGTAGCAATTAAAGCCAGAAAGTACAACAAAAATTAGTGGAATAATTTCTTAACGGAGAAAATTCTAATTTATTCTTACTACTGGGTAGATTGAACAATAAATTTTAAATGATAAAAGATAAGTCAATTGAAGAAAGTACTTATGTCTATAAAACTTATTATATTAACATGATATAATTTAATATAATAATTAATTTAATAATAACAATAATATAATAATATAAAAATAATAATCTATTTCTCAATTTGTTTATGAGATATAATTTTCTTTTATTTTTATAGTTAAAAAACCATTAAATTGCAAATTTAATAATATTTATTATAAATTAAAAATTAGTATTAGAAATCATTAATTTCTTAAATAAATTTACAATTTATTACTTTAATCAGTCATAATACTTTATTTTAAATTTTAAGTTAAAAAAACTATTCACCTTCAAAGTAAAATTATATAAAATTTTATAAATCTTAATAATTAATAATTATGATGTCGATATCGTTGACGTATATTAAGAAACACATCGTAATAATGTATAATACTTCGTTTACTCTGGCTACTACTTCTCGAGTGGCAATTTAATTCTGCAAACCCTCAATACGAGAAAATTTCATAATTACCCGCTTCTTCTTATCAAGCGTGATCCTTGATGACAATATTTTCCTCTACTTATCTCTTCCTGACTTTTCTTCAAAATACAAGCTTTTTCTCCGGTTTCACCGTGAAAATATTCCCTCGCTCGTTACTCCTCTCATTAAGCCGTTTCTATGGCAACGATTTGCCATTTAATATCGAAAATCTCCTTGCGATTAACCGACGTTTCAATCTCATTAGAAATAAAATCACAAGACCCTCCGGAACTTTCCAAGCTGAATGTCAATCTTCGAGTGAAATGAAAAAAGAAGGGTTTGAAATGAGAACATGAAAAAATGTATTTCCAACGACCGAAAGAGTTCGGGGAACTTTAATTTGACAGGGTTCGCGAAAATTAGACGAATACTAATAATTCTTCGTATAATCCCCATTAAACCTATTTTCCAGGCCAGTTACCATGCAAATTGGAACTGCAGCAACGGATTAAATCTTTACAAACAAACACACCAGGGGCTCCGGTAATTAATCCAGAGTTTTGTGCAACTTGCAGTTACAAGCGTCACACATAGGGAACTTGTTATTTATCCTCCTCCCTGGACAATTCGGGCTCGATCGTTGTTGTTGTTGTTGTTGTTGTTCCTACTGCTGTTGCAGCAACGATACGTACGATCGATGTTTTCAACTAGAGCTTTCGCTACCGAGCTATAATTGCATTGACTTTACTTTCAGTTTCGCAGCATATGTACAGTCGACTCTGCTAATTGCCTGTGGATAGCGTATCTTGTTATTAACAAGCCATGTGGGTGGACGTTTGATGCAATCTTGCAAGTTTTCTTGCGATTTAACACTAGATCTAGGGGCGTTAAATCTATTGTACTTAAATATATTAGATAAGCACTTTGAAAAAGGTGGAATTAAGCGGCAAAGAAGATGATCACTTAAGGGGTTACATACAGTTAGAATTTTCAAAAAATCGATTTGTTTTTATTTCATTTTCGTAATGTACATATATTTAAGTACACACACAGAAAATTTATGTTTACTAATAAAAAATGTTAAAATACAGTTAAAAGTTACCATAATATGTTTACAAATTTTTACATTATAGATTTAAAAGTCTTCTCTGGAAAATTTCTTGAAATATCGATTTTTTTGGCCTCCTGACTGTATGCAACCCCTTAAGTAATTTTTGTGTTATAAGAGAAATGTGAAACATCTACTGTGCGGCTCTCCTATCAATTTACAAAATTTTTCTAAAAAAAAATAGGAAACAGTCATTTCGACTGTCTTGACAGTTCTACTGTTAATGAGAAATTAATGTTTTGCTCATATTAAAGCTTTGGATACTCAATATTCTTCTGCGAAACGTTCATTGTAGAGGTTCAACGTTCAAGTGATCACTGAAAGTGAGATATTTTTTTGCTTACAAGGGAAGTTTGAGAACTGATACACTCGGATATTGATGAAACTTTGCATAAATATTTATTAGACATATCTTATGTTAGAAGATAGCTGAAATTCGGTCGTGCCCGTTTTCAACTTTAAGCAATTCCAGCTATCTTCTTAGATATGTCTAATAAATATTTATGCAAAGTTTCATCATAATCGGAGTGTATCAGTTCCCGAATTTCTCTTGTGCATGTAATTCAAACCAAAGAAATAAAGAGAAATATGTATTAACCCTTATCACTCCAAGAATTTTCCAGAGTGATTTGTAGCCAACTCCAGACAATTTTTGTTCATTTCGAAGTGATTAAAAAAGACGTTCCATACGTTTTACGAGGTAGTTTTTTATTAGCAATTTATATTTGCAAAATTCTGACAGTAACACTGCCGGTTGAAGTAGAACGCTGGCTAAAGCTTGGCAGTATTACTACCGGTTGGAGTGATAAGGGTTAAGAGTTTAACCGAAATATTTAACCTTCTCACAATAAAAATCCTCATTTCAATCTCTCCGCCAAAGGATGAATCAAAGGTATACGCAAGTACCCGTGTTACAAATGATTATATTTCACTTTATGTTACAAAAAGAATTCCTAATGCGGGTAATGTCCCGTTGTGTAATAACGTGTAATAACCAGGTACCACAGAATGTGTGGTAATGCGAAAATTCTGCAGGTTAACGCTTCCTCCTTCCTCGCCTCACATTGTAAATAATGTCGCAGAACATCTACTTAATTTCTACTTCCGAGTAATTCTAATTAACACGATTGACGACCACTCCTTTCTCCTTCTCTATTTTCCTTACATTTTTTCGGCTCTGTTTTTCGGCATCCTTTCTTTAATAAACGTGGCAAAAATCACGAGTTCGCTTTCTACCGATACAACTACCCCTATTACATTGTAATACGACTACGGAGAAAATATACGGAATTACTTCGGGAATATAAATCGTCTATAAATTCTTCGGTATTTGTTATGTCGTCTGTCCGTGGGTGCATGGGTTTAGTGTTGTCTTCGTATCGTTCGATTATTATTATGGTATCCCAAAAGACTTTATAATGGCGTAACGCTAGAGTGTGCATTTACAGTATTTACAAATGGGTATCGGGGTCCATGATCATGAGAATACATCACGTTGGAATGAAGGGAGGTTTCAGTTTTCTTTCTTTCTTTCGAACATCGATCAATGCGGAGGAGGACTGGTCACTTTATCAGTCGATCAGGGTTTTTCGAGTGAAATGAAAAGTAGTATCGATACAAATTGAAAAATATCGCTACGATCGTTTACAAAGTTACTCGAGAACTTTACAAAGCTATACGGAATGGTAGTAAGTCGTTTTATTCATGAATCACATTAACGATATTACGATACTGTAAGAAATACACTTCTTATCCAAAATTCTTCAACTACGTTCGTTTAACATTATCGCATGTATTGACTAATTGAAATTTCCTTTTTATAAAGGAAATTTAATTAATATCCCCTCCCCGCCACCAAGGACTCTTCCTTGGTAGAATGTCCTATTCCCCTAACGTTAAATATTACAATTATAAATTCTCAATGGTATACCAACTAACCTACGATTTCATGTATACATCGTCTACGATTCCTAACAAAATTGTATACTATAAAACTTGTTGAACTCGCGATTGAACAAGGAGAAAATCTACATCGCGACAAGTGCCCTCCACATTAATCGTGCTCGTTTCTCAGCAATGAAATAATGGACGATACAACGAGAGACATCGAGATCGTTGGATTACAAGAACTAACTAGCAGCGAAGACAACGAACCGATAAAGTATTCGCTCGCATTGTCCTCGTGACTAAAGTGCAACGTGGACCCTGTTAAGGTGCAAGAAAGTGACGTCCCCAAGGACATTTCTTAGGGACACCCTCTTGAAAGAGGATACGCGGATTAACCCGGGTGAAAACCCATTCCACTTGATTTATTCTTCACGATTAAATCGTTCCAGCACGAATTACGCAGTCGGTTAAAGTCACTTAGCCTACGGCGTTACAACTAAATTTCCTTAACCCCTTGCCATACGATTTCTTTTGTGACTGAATGCGCAATAACTCAGTATTAATTGCTGAAATAACAATATATCCCTGACTTCTGTTATAGCGTGTAACTTAACACGATATTAATAGCATAGAAATAATTTGATCGTATCGTATCCCACTAATATTTTTCATTTAGTAGTTCTTGGAAAACTTCAAAATTTCCTATTCTATTTATCGCGTCACGAGTGTCGCTCGTTATTGTACGGCAAGGGGTTAAACTCGCTACTCGAGGCTTCATTCTCTTTTATTCCTAATGTTTTTCGCATTTTAATTATACGATCTAAGCCGAACACACACCACTGCCAGAATCGGGACGATAAGGGACTGGGACGCAATCAGAGCTCTTTTTATGGAAGCCATTGAGCAATTCTGCCTGACACTGTTCGCGATTTCTTTTCTTTTTCTTCAATTCGCGTTACGAGTGACAGACAGACTCCGACGTTATTGTTCTTTTCCGACAATCCTTTTCCAAGGTTCGATTCCTTCTTCCTGTTCGAATCGTCTCGATTTGAAGGATTCGATCGGTTCATTTGGACGAATGTAAAAATATAATTAATTTTAGATTTGATGATAAGGGGAGAAATCTTTATATTCTTCTCTCTCTCTCTCTCTCTTTCTCTCTTTTAAATAACTCTTCTATTTAAAGTATAAGCTCGTACGAATGGCTCGAGGGATTGAAGATTTGTTTGTTTCTTTAGTGTGAGATTGCGAATGGAAGTAGCGATTGGTATGTCAAGAATGTATTTTAATATGTTTTATAGAATTTATAGGTATTTCCGGTTTGTCGGTGACACTGTTATTATAACCGGGGAAAATTAATAGCCGTGCTGTTATTAAGTTAAACGATGCTTTCGCGTTCATAATTAACTCGAACGGACCCGCGATATTTGTGGAACCTCTGCTGATAGGCTTGTTTATATAATTAATTGTTCAGTCAAATCGACGAAACGAGAAGAAAGTAATTGGATCGAACAATCGCAATTGGTTCGCACGCTAATAGAAAATTCAGGTCATCCAGGGAGAATATTCATCCGAGGAAAAGTCGTAGGTGGACAATTTGGACTTATCCGGGATTCGATCGGACGATTCTTTCATTTAGAAATGGTCTCTCGATAATAAATTTCTAGAGATTTTAACGGGACAACGAAGATAGTACGAATAATTTCCGGCTTTCGCGATATGTGTGTCCATAATGCGAAGGAACTTCTTTAAGGACGTCAAGTGCATTCTGAAGGACAGTGAGATCCCTCGAAAGGACAGAATATCTTTGGCAAAAGTCACTTAAAGCTTTGCGCTTTTTTGGCGATTGGATTTCATTCGCATCCTTTAATTTCTTTCTTTTTCTTAGAATATGAAAGTAATCGAAATTATATTCTCAAAAGTCACGTAACATAGAATTTCCCTTTATTCCTAAATATTCTATGAAAATCGTCAATTAATATTTCAACTTTGAGGATATTAATTATAAGCTAGAGCGCTGCTTGTAATTTATATAATGTTGGACTGTAAATATCAATGTTTATCAATTCATTGTTAAATTTCTGTCGTAATTTCGCCCATAATATTAAACGATGGACGTCATAGATATCGAGAAATTATCGTTAATAAATACTAGTCTGTAATTGATACTGAGTCAAAGAATTAACGAATGAGTATTGCTCTTAAAAATAGATAATGATTAATTATCATTACTAATCGCAATACGAGCGGAAGTGTTGCCAATTAATCATTCTCCTGATTTATAACGAGAAAGATAGATATCTATGAAATTTGCAAACGAGTACATCCTTCAAAGTCTTTGCTAAAAGCATATCAAAAGTAGGATTTTAACTTGAAACTTAACTCGTTACAACGTTAATCGAATTAAGCTTCACTTTGAGTTACATTACTCTTGCCAGTGGTACGCTTTAGCTGTGGCAAGTATGTATACGCACTCTTAGATTCCATTAATATCGAAAAAGACGTGTGTACATATACGTACATGACTCATTTACCTTCGTCGAAGTGGAATGCAATAGAACAAACATTTATGACGCATCGTAATCCCTAATCCTAATATTTGATTTATTAAAGTACTCCCTAAACTACTGCTACTACTACTCCTGATCAATGGTTCAATGTTTCATCGTTAAACTATGACGCTACACGCCATAGTTCATTCTCTAAATGAAACTTAACTTAGAGTTAAATCATCCTAGTTAGACTACTCTTAACCCTTTATTTGCGAAGGGGGTTTATATAACACCCCAAATGAATTTCAATTTACACACTACATTTATCTCTCGCTGAATTGGCATAGAATTGGATAAATCGTTATACAGCATATTGATATTACCAATTCTAATGTCTGCTTCGCTAAATGTACAGTGAAGTATCAGAAGGAAGACCAGCAAGATAGCACAGGTGCAAGAGAGGCTCAAATCTTCTCTCACTTGATTTCAATTCACCCTTTTCGTAATTTGGTACGATTTGAGTGTATGAATCAGATCCATATTCTATTTCAATTCCTTTCGCTAGCCTTCTTTCCTTCACGCAGCTACAGTAGGGTATTAGAAAGTTTGCTAGCGAAACGGCGCAAATGCAAGAGGTGTTTTTCGCTTGAACCTTCTCTGTTAGTTTCGATGCGACTCATTAATTCTTTTCGTCATTCAGCCTGATTCGAATATGTGAATCAGACATGCATTACTTCCGCTAGTCTTCTCTTCTTCACCCAGCTATAGCTTTCCACTGATCACCTAAGCTACCGGGATATATCCTGATCAGTGGATACAGTGTTTCTTAGTCAGACCATAACATCATACACCGTAAGATATACTCGCGTTAACCTTGCCACAGCTAAAGGGATAAATTCGATGAAACTTAATACAAAGTTACGTCACTTTTGTCGAAGCACCCTTTAAAGGGACGAATAATAAGTATTCCTGTTTTCTGATCGCTGCGAACAGCCTCCAATCGCCAGGGATAGAGCGCGGACGGCAAGGCGAAGAGTCAAGGACGAATTTTCGAGGACGAAGAAGTTAACAAGAGAGTAACAACAGTAGTAAGAATAATGATCGAGAAACAAAAGGTACTTCTTTTTTCTTTCTCCCCTGGCTCATTCCCGGCAGTGGTGCGAGGGGAAGGGAAGGGACGGTGGTCTGAGGCTGGCTCGGTTTGTGGACACAAATTATAGACTCCACCTGTGTCTATCGCTGGAGAAGATGAACAAAAACGCTCGATAATTTGATCAGAGTCGATCTGTCTTTTGTTGTTGATAACAAGAAAACAGAATTGTGAGAAAGTATAACATAGCCAATGTACATATTTCTTTCCTCGTATCTTGATATTGTAAAAAAGAGCCGAATGCAATAAACTGAATAAATAAAAGGAAATGAAACAAAATAAAAACGAAGGAAAATTTCGATCTGCAGCTTTTATTCCATGAATTCCTGGATAACGGTGAGTCAAAAAAAAATTGTGTAAAGGAAAATCGGTGTTCCTTGTTAGCGTCATAGACACAGGCGATGCAGTAATCGTATGGTATAAATATAATAATTAGTGACAACTGATCAATCAATTGATAGTCAATGAACGATCGATAAATTCTCTTTAGGTACTCGTCTGGATTTCGCGACGAAGCCGACAATAATTAGTCGTAATAATTAATGTACAATTGTAGTAATAATAATAATAGTAATAATAATAATAATAATAATATTAATGATAGCAATAGCTATAATAATAACAAATTTGATTTAAGACGGTTTGCAATTATCGTACGCAATTACGTACACACGCAGGATGCTCGATTTTGTCTGTAGAATTAAAATTTCACCGATACCAAGGTGAAGTATCATCGCAATAAAAAGTATAAATTATCTCCGGTAAAACGATTATTAATCATTCAATCACGACTGCGATTAGTTTGTCCAAGTATCTCGTACCGCGAGAATATAAGTAAAATACGTGTCGTCGTTAAAAATATAAAATGATTGTTCGTGTAAAACACCATCACATTTAACATAACTGTGGATATTGAATTGACGTGCGATCAAAAAATATACAAAATTACACTCGAACAACCTGCATAATGCACCGAGCATATCATTATCGTATCTCCACGGATGCATGCCATTTCAGTAAAATCTGCGACGAATTATGAATTAAAGTTAATGAAATGCAGAGACCATTGGGTGTGCACGAAAGAAATAGCTTGTTTTCTTACGAACGAGAAACTTATTTGCAAACACATACTGCAGGTAATTCTGATGACATTTCGCGCTCTCTATTATTACTTCATCGCTTATTTCCACGTACTTTATACTTCTGCCACGGCAGAACAACGCGGAAAGCAAATAGAAAAACTGGCTTCACGTTAACAACAAATATACAATTCAACATACGTATTAGACGTTTCAAGAGAGGGAGACAATTAATAGCGTGCATAGTCGTGTTAAATGACTATACACGGCCAACACCTTTACGCTAGCTTAATTACAATCGACAATCACCAGCGCTGCATTTGCTTTCTCATTACGTGGACAATAGCTTTGCGAATCGGATCTTGTTTAAAACGTGATTCATAAATATTATGCATTGGTCGACATTAGAAGCGTAGCTGCTGCTTTCAATTAAAAAGTACATAGATAGATAAATAGACATAAGTTAACAAAAGGTATGGTATCAAAAGTATACCGAGCACAATTATAATAATACTAGTTATAAATACAATCATAAAAATCGTCAGACAGAATAATACAGTTTTGACGAGCTGCCGAAATACAATAAAATTGGTTTAATGCCTACTTAGGCCGAGCTCTATGATAAAATCGGAGTAACGAAATTATTGAGCATTACGAAGTTTTTGATCAATTGAAAGAAAAAACGGGGAATATTTGGGGAGAGGTCCGAAAATCAAAGTGGATGCGTGTAGACAACTGACTCTAATTGGAAACCTTTTTCCATTTCGATCGTATGATCTAGTGACCTTGTAAAAAGCTACTTGGAGATGGGTCCCTAAGTCTTTTACTTTGCTACTTTTTCTTCGACTCTAAGCGTCTACGTCGTTCCGTTCTACTATTATTATAAACGCTAATGTCGCGCCTCGATAGTAATAATATTGTCACTATGGTATGCAATGTAAAGTTGCCGTTTTTTGTTTGTCTACCTACAAACAGTATACGTTCATCATTTATCATGCATCCACCATTAATTACGAAAAAGAAACTTCCAGCGATCCGATACAATTATTATAACTATACCAGGACCGTCGATACGAAATATCATTCCCTATGTTAAAAACATTGTTAATCAAAAAGAACGCGAACCTCGCTACTCGAAAGTTATCATCCAACCAAATAAAGTTACGAAAATGCAAGAGCTATCTGTAAGTAAAAACATATACATGATTGCTTTGTCTTTCTTTAAGAAAAAGAAAAGAAAACACTATCGAATAAAATCAATCGACAACGGAGACCGTAGTCTCGTGGATTTAAATAAGAATTCGACATGATTCTTTGCATCTGGATCCCCAACCGTAGAATGTCCCGACGATTATACGGAATAATCGCCGATAGAACAGAATTTCATAACAGAAAGTACATTCTACGTCTGTCGGATATCCATTACTAACAATATATATAAATATATATATATATATATTTATATATGTATATATATTGGTAACAGAAGGCAGAGCTTCTTGGAAACCCTACGATATGGAGCAAAATGAATGCAAGAAGATGAACATTTCAAACTTTCTAAAAACGTCCCGCTCCGCGTTCATTAATAATACATTTAAGTTCATCATAACGAGGACGGCGTCTTTGCTTTTATTTAAACACACGTACCCGTACGACTTTTGTAAAAATATCTTCACGACATAGAACAAGAACGTTTCAATACTGATTTCTAATTTCACTCTATACCTTAAAAATCATCTAGCGGAATACTCCCGTCGAAGAAAATAAATTATCAGTACTAAAAGACATTTCCCTATATATTGTTACGAATTATTGTGAGTAACGAAACTGTCTCTCCTCTATATGTTATCGATTGCTAGAGTGATAGCAACGAGATGTGAATGTTTATAATATGTCAGAGAGTTGTCTGTGAGCTGTCAGATTGGCCGGACCTGTTCAAATAGAATCGCTATTTTTATAAACGATTAGTTGTTTTATCGCCGCAACAATATATATATGTATGTATATACTTCGTAGAAAGCAACCACGAAAAGCGCAGGAATCTTTCTCTCTCTCTCCCTTTCTTTCCTTTTCTAGCCACATAGCTTCACGAATAAGCAGTAGAAAATTGAAAAGTTCAAAATCCTCCTTTTTCTCAGAATATCTTGCTCCATATCTTCATCATTTTCTAGAAGAAATCTCTGCCTAAATGAGGACGGTTCGTCTGTTGTGACAATCGCGCTCTACCTCGCCCGTTCGCGCCAGCTGCATGCCTTCGGGTATTTCGCAGCTCCCGATCGACCTCCAATTCCTCTAATTTCATCGTCAGCCCGAGTTTCTGTTGTACAGCTAAACGTAAAAGTTGATTCAGTGTCTTCCTGTCGTCTTCCGCCGCTGCCAATTGACGCTGTAGTTCTTCCACTTGGGTGACGTACTCTTCGCAACGTGCGGCAAACATCGCACGTAAACCTGAGAAGTGTGGTTAGCAGGTTTATAAACACTAAGTGGAGGTAAGTACATGAGGTAAGAAAAAGAGTCAATGATGATTACAGATTTAGAAAAAAATTGATTAGGTTGTTGATTAGAAGAAAAAAACGAGCGTATGAAAGTATTTATACGAGGTACACCGTGGGAATTGTTGATGACTGATGCTAAAATAATGGAATTTCGTATAATCCTTAAATGTAATATCGACAAATTTCTTTATGCATTCGGTGTTAGAATAATTACTGGAGGCATTAATTACATTAGTATGCTTAAAGAAGTTTAAACAGAGAAGTCATTGTTAGGAGTATTTTCACTGCATGTAGAGTATTACAATCATGACACTATGTATATTGAACGCAAGTCATTATCGCGATAAATGACAGCAAGGTGGGAATTTTATTATACATTATTCATATATATAAAAATGCGTTAAAACGTTTTGTTAGAGAGCAAAGCAATAATTTCGATGGCACGCTCCTAGTGCAACTGCAAAGTCAATTGTGGTGCAACTTGTTAGAAGCAAAAAGACATACATAAATACTGATAATTGTTTTTTTTTTTCATGTTATGACATCAGCGTGTTAGTACGCGTAATTGTGTTAGTGACACACAATAAAAAAAAGATACATTACTGTTTTTCGTTATAAGTGGTGTACTAAATATTTACATAATCTTATGAGAAGAAAAAAAGAATAAAAAGCAGTCTTCTAACAAAGAAAATATATGAATTCCTTAAATATATAAATATATGGTTAAAAGAAACGTAGTCGTTTAAATTTCCATATAAATTGTGCAATTAATAAAAGAAATAATCCAATGCGAATACTTACTCGAGAATGTTGCAGCATTTTCCTTTAACATTCTAAGTTCATTCCTGAGCTTCAGCATCGTCTCATTGACGATACTCTTTTCATTCTCGTATTTACTCTTGAGATTTGTAAGCGCGACTTCCGCTGTGTTCTTGTTCGACTTCAGCACTGTTCTCAAAGTTGCGATTTGTTCTCGTTTAGCTGATAATAAGGCCTTCAATCTAATTGTTTGCTCCTGAAGATCTGCTACCTCTGCCTTGTTCTCATTAACGGACGCTGTAATGTTAAAACCATCGTTACTATAAAATTATACTATACAATCTATTTATTTCATCGTTAGATCAATGTGCAATGTAAATGAATTAACGATCTTTGGAATATATCCGTGAAATTACCTTCACACACATTACAAACATTCGATTGCATTCCCTTGACTTTCGAGAGTTCGATGGTATGTTCTACGGCACTTCTGAGATGTTTTATTTGATCCATAGCAGTTTCTATATGTTTCGCAATTTCTTTCGCTTTGCTGAGACTTTCTAAATCTTTGATCTGTATGTCTGTTTTAAACAGGGTTTTGCACCATTCGATCTTGCCGTTTTCTTCTTCCTTCTCAGGAACGATCTTTTCGTGATCGAGAACAACGCGCGATGGTATCTCCCCGTTAACGGTACAAACGTGATGATAAAGTTGAGCAAGCTCGTCGGAGATGTTTTGTAAGTCGTTTTGTGCAGAATCAAGGAAACCGCCAGCCTCCACGGCGAGTTTGGAGAGGGTAGATATATCCGATTCGAGTTGCATACTTCTTTGTTCTGTATCTAAAAGCTGAAATATGATAAAGGACTTGTAATTCTACTCTGATCTTCACTCAGTATAGACATGTTGCTTCAGTTATTCGTTGCGTGTATTGGTTTTGAATTATATTTTTAATACGAGGTGAACTTTAGGATAGGCTTCTATAACATACTTGAGATTATAAGTATATTACAGGTATAGTATTTTTTGGAAGAATATACAAGATAATGTATGAAGTATCTGTTTGAGCATCGTGCAAACAGGCTCTGTGAGTCTGACTCATGCTACGTTAGATGCGAATGAGACTGACAGAAGGATATTATCCATTGATATCTTATTCCTAAGCACATTCTATCTCAAAGCCACGGTGCATAGCAAATGCGATCCGTACATTTGTTCGAGCATTTCATGAGAACATTCATATAGACGGCTAACGTGACGACTCGCTTGTGAAAACACGAGCGAGCACGAGAGATCCGTAAATATTTTCATAAGCGAGTTTATATGCCATGAAATAATGATACATTCGTCAGTAGCTTTAAGAACATGTACAGTTAAATATATCAGAATATCAGAAAGCAATACACGATAGGCTGTTAGGACATTGAAAAAGCAAACTGTACGGATCATTAGAGGAGCCAAAAGACAAATTGTTATTAAATGATTGGTAAATACGTCAAAGGGACCACACGTTCCAACCTTTTCTCGAAGGGTCGTCTCTGACTCGGGGATCTGAAACGCCATAATTTCTATTCAAAGTCTAAATTTTGAATGATGATTGTGCCAGAGTCACAGTTTACATTACTCTTGTTATTTCCACATTTGAAAATTGTTTGTCAGTGGAAAGTCACTTAAGAACCGAATAACTTACATTTCTGCTCTTCATCGTACTTTCCATAATAATGCTGTTATGGACTTACAATGTATCGAATGACTATCTCGATGTAAAAATGAATATATACCTTATTTCTAAGATTTGTTAATTCTGTTCGTAATTGTTGCGTCGAGTCGGATACGGTCAAACCGTTCTCTAATTCTGTTAAATCCTTTTGGAGCTGATTCACCTCGCGGGCAGACATAGTACTCCATTGATGATATTGTACAATTGCCTGTAACAAAATTAAAAATTATTTAATAGAATACAGTAGTGCACTGAATGATTTTGTTGCCGTTGCTCAAGATACATCGCTATGTACCTGATTAAGTTTATCGAGAGTAGTTTCCTCGGTTTGCTTTTCGGGTAATTTGGAGTGAAGATGATGCAGAGATTGCACATGAGCTGCTAATTGCACTATGCGCGCAACAAAGGACTGTAGTTCACCTTGACTTTTCTCGACCGCATATTGTGATTCCCGTAAATTTTGTGTCAAATGAGCTTTCTCGGACTCTGCGAGTTCTAATTGCTTTTCTAGTTTCTTCAGTTCGTTTAAGTGAATTTCAGAGAACAAGTCAACTTGCTTGTCTGTTGCGGACGTTCCCGGTTCTTGAGTTTTTAAATCTGCTTCAATTCTACGTAACGCGGGGGAATCGTCTTCGCCGTCGCTACATATCGTTTGATCTTCCGTGATTCCTCTAATCGAAAGCGCAAGGTTGCTAAGATTGTAAATAGATTCACTGTTAATTCTTTGATCTAGTTCCTTCTTCAAGGCATATTTTGCTTCTCGCTCGGCTTGTAAAGATTCGAGCGCTTCCTCCATTTGCTTCTCGGCGATCTTTTTTAAATTCGTCAATTCCTCGACCTGACTATTTAGGAGTTCTACATCTTCCGTTAATCTTCTGATTTCATGTTTGGCACCTTCGAATTCTACTTGACTGGATCGTAAACCAGACACCTGCTTCTGAAGTGAAATATTTTCGTCTTCCAATTCCGAATAATCCTGAAGTAGTCGAGCTTCACGAAATCTGCATTCCCGCAACATTGTTCGTAAAGATTTCCGCTCCGTCTCTGCTTGCTGATGGTCCTTACCGACTTCTTCCCTCTCTTGAAGCGCATGATCACGCTCCGCTTGCACACGTTCCAATTCATGGCGCAACTACAGGAAGGCATAATTAATAACTTAACATCTACAGTTTATAATCGAACGAGAAAAAAATACACACCTGTTTCGTTTCATTTTCCAATTCGACAATTTGTAGCTGAAGAGTAGTTTCTCGTGCTGCACTTTCATTAAGGAGACTTTCTTCTTGCTCTATACCACTTTTTGTAGTAAGTTTTGTAGTTGTCTGGAACTTTGTAAGGGCCTGCAAGAAATAAAAAGAAATAAAAATATGGACCAATTAAAAAATGAGGAATTAGCAATCTATAAAAAAGCATGTAAAACACAAAGGAACATTAATGAAACAGTATGAAAGAACTTCTATAGGTTTTATTTACACAAATACACATTTAATTCAGTGATTGGAGTACAAATGTCCTATAATAGAAAGAACACAATCCAATTAATAATACAAACATCGTAAAAACATCGAGAATCTCAGGAATGATTGACATTTACAATAAGCCTTCATAAAACAATTTGGGGATTCGGGCGTGTCGTGGTCCAAAGGCGACCGCACCGAAAAGGAAAGCAAACTAACCTCTTGCGTGATCTCTAACTCGTGCTTCGTGTTTTCGTAGAGGGCCTCGAGATCGTTGCATCTTTGTTGCAGACCGGACTTCTCCTCGAGCAATGCAAGACCGTATTGAGCAGATTGTATTTTCTCCGTAGAGGCTAGATCTAATTCTCTCGAGAGCCTCTCGATCTCGATTCTAAGGTCTTCTATCGTAACCCCTTCTGTCGTGGCCATTGCTGTGTGCACCGTTTGGAATCACCTCGCTCCTTTTTTTCCCCCGTCGAGTGCTTCCTCGTTACCGCGAATAAAACGAAGCATCGGCGGCTATAATAATACGTCTCGAATGTGAATGCATCATTCGGGAGTTCGAGACGCGATTTCCTTGGCGTGCCCGCTTTCCGAAGCCTCACATTGTCCGAGAAATCGCGACGGTTTGACAGACGTGAGATTAAGGTGAGAGGGCACGGGGAAATTCACACGGACCGGATACATGTCCCTTCACGTGTTCCACGTTTCCACGCTTACGTTCCGCTATTCCGGCGTTCCGCTTTTTCGCGACGTACGCTTCGAGATTATTTCTATGTAGTTTTCGGTATCGCTGCGGAAAACACCTTTTTTTTTTATCTTGCATAAATAGTTCGCACTATACACGCAAGAGGATCACGCGAGCTACGTTGCACGGATTCGCGCACGCTTTATTATTGGATTGTAAAAATAGACGCACAACCGAAACGGAATCTGTTTCGTCGACAAGATTCCTACTGGGTTTAGGAGAACGAATATTTTCAGATAATAGTAACATTTTAAAGGTGTTTTACATCCTGGATAGAATGGTTAATTATAAATATTGAGAATGATGTTACGCTTGGACAGGATAATATTATACAAATAATAAAATGATATTAATATTCATGTTATCCTTGTGGTTGTGGTTATTGTTGTTGAAATTTCAATGAGTTTCCATTCGCTCTTATTTAATTTCCATGAGAACAAATACAGCAATATGTATTGTATCCAACATTTTGTATACAATTTTTATTCGCATCTTTTTTTCTTCTACAATATTACGTGTGAACAACTCTCGCAAATACCTCGGATAACATAGAAGATAAAAAAAGTTGCAGATCATTCTTTCGGACAATTTTGATAAGATTTCAGGAGACTTTGTAAACGTACATACAACGAGACACGCATAAAACACATGGAACACTGTTATTACCTTGGAATGTTATCAGAAATTGTATTCATTGAAACAGCGAAGTTTTGTACGACATAAGAAAATGGCACTATTAAAAGTGCCTCGTGTACAACTTCTCCCTGTAATTGCAAATAGGAAAGTTGTTAAGAAACGGGAGAATTAGAAACAGGTGTTTTCTCTTTAAAAAAGAAACAAAAAACACCGCAACACGTCTGCAAGTATATGGCATCGTTACACATTAAGCGGAGAAAAAAAAACACGTTGAGTATGCATTCGTTTTATATAAATATGCATACTCATTCCGTTCGAAATCTTGCAGAAGTGTCTCGCGTTAATACGACGGAAGTCTTATTTGCATTTACTGCATTCTTGCCTATAGAAGTAGGCTGACAACAGGAGAATATGATAAATTGAAAGCATGCACGATTATACTTTTCACGAGGAATTTGCCTCGTTCGTATTATACGTATATGTACGTGATTCTTAAAGTTCTATCGTCAAATTTCACGTTCGACAAATTTATTTCATTTCTCTCAAAGTATTTATCGTGCATGACAAAGATCTCATACGAATAATACGAATATAACCTATTCGAGCGCATTGAAATCCATTAGCTTATCGGTGAAATTGAATTTTCTTTATTTTTAAAAAAATTCTTCCTTATTAAAGAGTCTTAAGTAACTTGAATGGAAAAAAGTCTATCGTACAGAAAAATACGTACAAGGGATTGAGAACTAAAAAAATAAAGTAGTGATTTACATTTTATTAGTAAATAATCTTCCCTTCCAACTGAAACATAAATAATACATGGAGTATGCCGTATGCTATCGTACACTTCTTTGTTCGTGGATGCATGTAAGTGTTGAAATAATAAATGAGTGACCAGCGGATGAATGTGTGGGGAACAGAAAAAAAAACAAGATCTCGTCTTTGCCTCTCCGTACACATTCTATTTCAAAAATTCAGTTTAAAAACATAACTTCAAATACTCCGCAATCCTTTATTACTTTGTAGCTTATTTTTTTTTCCTCTTCATCCTCTTCGTCTTCCTCCTTTAAGTATTAATAGATTAGTTTAATATAAGTCGAGCCGTGACCGATCGTGTGCCGGTCGAATTAGTTCATACACTGTAACAGTCGTATTCTTTACAATATTCGTACGTAAGTCTTGTAGCAGAGACAAAAGCGCAGGTGCCCTATCGCACTCATTTTATGCTCGTCTAAACCTTTGGCGCCATCAATGAATTTAACACCAAAGACTTAGTGTTATTCCCAAAGATGTTACTTTCCTTGTCGCCTTACACGGTAAGAAAAATATTTCTTACGATATTATCAGTCTATCCGATGGTTTCCTCAAACTTTACGTGGCACGCGGCTTGAAAAAATAAAAAAATGTTTTTCTTTGTTTTTACCTTTTTCCTTCTCTCCGGCTAGGAGGACTTCCAATCGTTACGTGCCTTTAAAAATGTATGTACTCAGTGAAAGCACCAAAGGTTACGGTCCAATAGCGAAATACAATTTTTTGATCCTCCAAATCTCGTCAGACGCACTAGCGCACTGATTGCTACTACCGAAACCATGTATGAGATCGGTTTAAGTCCCGAACAGTTATGTGTATAAAATTGTTGCAGGACACCTGTACTACATAATAAAACGCACGAGGCGCTTCTGTTCCACCGAGTCAGGCACGCCTGGCTTCTGAACATTAATACACATTGTCGCTGCTGGTATAAAAGCATCGATTCGACACGTTAAGTCATGTTACGCGAGAAACCCATGTGGTCACCTTAATGGGTATTTTGTTTAAGGAGAATGTTTTGAAAAGAGAAATTAATAAGGTCTGAAATGTGCGCCTTAAACATGTCGCATGACGTGTTCATGCCGAACCTACGTAGATGAACAAAGATCTGCAATCTTTTTTTTTTATCAATTTAAATTTCAATATAAATATTCGTTCGGTGGAACGAATTTTAATCAAAGTCCCAGGATTCCAGTGAATTTATATACCCTAACAACACTGCTCGGATTTACAAACACTGCGTCATCATTCAACTTACTGCAGTTTACTTTACTTCTAATATCCATCCCGTTATCTCTTTTCTTTCGTTTCTTTTTTTTTCATTCTAAAAGGAAAATCTTGCACAGCTTTGTACTTGTATTAACATAATAATCTCCTGTATATCATGACGCCTCAGGGAGAATATTAAAGATTTTCAAATTCGCAACGTTCGTTTCTTTTCTTTTTAATTGATTTTCTATCACCCCATGGTTTTTAGCAGACGCTCGACAAAAATTGCTAGACAAACCGTGTCTAAAAATTTCGTCCTACAACTTATAAGAAAAGATTAGTGCATTACTTTATACATGAAAATATAATTTTTCTGTGATGTATAAATAAGAATCATCGGAATTAGTCACCAGCAACGACCAGAGTATATCTAGCTTTTTACAGTACAAAATACACCTCCTGCACATATGTATGTATATATGTATACACATACGCGCATATATACATATACATATACCTAGTAACGAAATATTTGACCAACATGTAAGGATATAGTAAGGTAGTACAGCTGCGTTCCTTGAAGTCCGTAACAATCACTGATAATATGAACAATGGTGATTCTCGTTATAACAATTATTACGATTGTACATACAAAATGTGCAAACTTGTATAGATCTCTGTGTTTATATGTATATATACATATATACGTTCGCGATGATCGTCGAAAATCGCTTTGGTATCATAAGTTCTTTTCTTTCTTTTTTTTCCTTCACACATAATGAATCTGACATACAAAGCACGTCTATTTCTTCCTAGTTTATTGGAATCTGGAATAATAGCCCCAGTATAACTGTATATAAACTCGTAAACACCGATAATCCTACAGTCGTGTAGCTTTTGTCAATCTTTGAAACTAGGTTTGTTATAAAATAATAGTTCAACGATCCTCATTACATCCTTACACATTAAAAATTGGCGTTACTAAACCTTATTTATATGCATTCAGGGCCGGCATGTTCGCTTCTTTCCTTTCCCGTTACTTTTGAATTTTTGTTAAACTTGAGTCGGCTAGAGAGTTCGAGAGGGAGGACCGGATACAAGATGCGTGGATATTACAAAAGGAACATAAGCATGTCTCGCCATGATTTTCACAGTCACTTTATCCCTCTCTTATCGTAAAAATAACTATATCCCTTGGATTTGATCGTTTGATAACCACTTCTTTGCTCTGATGTAAACCGCCAAAAGAAAAGTGTAAAACTTAACCAGTTGAGCTGATACAGTACAGTGTTACATATGCTGACCTCAGTGTAAAAAATTTTTTTTTTAATAAAGTATCATCGAGAATCCATACATCTTGCATCACAAAACAATGCGCGTACGAGATAGTTTGAAGGTCAGGGGACAGAGGATTCATGTCTCTACTCTAATTCAATTGAATGTTTATAATATTATTACATCGTATAGTGTGTGTATTCATGTAAATGTTTGGATGTGTCCTATGTGTAAATGTATTTTTTTTGTGCGCGCGCGCGCATGTGTGGTGTGGTGTAACAGCAATAAAAACATAAAGACATTATAAGAAAAAACCCTTGTGAAGAGAACAACGGTGGGCAGAGGGAAAGGAGATTAGGGATAGGGGAGAGGGGTATCTTCCGGGAGTTGGGCATGGAGAGATGGAAATCCGAACGACTATGACGAAACGCGTCTTTAGCGATTATACGCATCAACGATACATACGTCCGCACATCCCTACCTAGCTACAATCCCCGGTAGTGGCGCGCGCGACGGTAAACGGCTTATCGTTATCGTTAAGCGAGCGGCACGGATTCCGGTTATCTCCTACTTTCTGTCATCCTGATCACATTCACGGCTTATGTGACCAGTCTTGCCACAGATGTAGCAAGTCTTTCCTCCAGCCTCGGTGCAGTTGCGAGCGATGTGACCTGTCTTATTGCAATTGTAGCAGCTTTGCATCGCAAAACGCCCAGAATCGTTACCTCCTTCAGGGCAGCTGCGTGCAATGTGACCAGTCTTGTTACAGTTGTAACAGTTCATCTCAGGCCCCTAATAGAAATATTTTGGATTACAATATTAACCTATCGTGAAGAGTGCTCCGCAAAAAATCAGTAATTATTGATTCGTCATGGAATAATGCAACGACAATACCAAGTACGATATAATTACTGAAATCAGAGATAATATTTAAAACAACGTGAAATTTGTAATAACCTGTTGACAGTCTTTCGCAATGTGTCCAACTCCATTGCAACGGTAGCAGAGGTCCTGATCTTCTTTGCACTCACGGGCAAAATGACCAAATTGGTTGCACTTGTAGCATTTATCGCGACCGCGGAAACCACCTTCCCGATCGCGTCCACGATCTCCTCTAGCACCCCCTCCACCACCGCCTCCTTGTGGACACTCCCGCGCGAAGTGGCCCATCCGATTGCACTTGTAACAAGCACTCGAACTCATGTTTATTCAATCTGCAACAATACGTTTATTATTACCATTAGTGTTTTATACAGAGTCAAAAATATTTGTTCATCCTGCATGCATCTTCCGTATTTGGAATCCATATGTACACATTGTTCCGTTATAACAGTTGTGCGACAACAGACGTTCAATGAATTTCTGTACAGAGTGATAACAAAAATTTAATATGATATATACTTATTTTTTCCAGTAATAACTTCATTAAGAGGCATACTTCTTTCATTTTTGACGAAATTATATTTTTTACTTTAGTTTTTCAGTAGATATTGCAAATTTTATTAACATTACATTCCAACAGATTATACGTGATATATGAGCCCAGAAAAAGAACAAAGTCGAACAATACCTCAAATTCAAAGAGAATTCAAGAAATTTCGATTATCGGAAATATTTGTTGCCGAAAATGTTCTGTGACACCAAATGATTTGTGCTGCATCAGTATGTACCATGCACCACACTGCGCGCGGGTGCGCGCAACGTACACATATTCCTCCGAATATATAACGTAAAATGAAGGAAATAGTGGGGCAGAAAGGGCAGGAAAGCATGGATTATCGAGAACTAAAAAAAAGCTGAAAAATGCAACAGAACTAAAAGAAATTCGGATGAAATTTCCCGATTACTCTCGATTTACGGGAGTAAAAAAAATAACGATGTATGAGCAGCAAATAATTTTCGACGGCGCAGGAGGGTATTTGAAAAAGATAGAGGGTATAAAATGGCATCGTGCAGCCGTCCATACTCGAGGGGTATGCAGGGATACACGTGTCTTAGAAAGCGTCGCGCACAAGGACATTGTTCCGGTTACCAAGAGACGCTGGCGTCGGAGCAATGTCCTGAAAGGAAACGCACGGTCCGCCTAACGTTTTCTGCACCTATTCGCGAGATCACAAGAAATTGTCGTCCATCGGTACAACGTGGCTCTCTCGCCCCCACTTTGCAGTGGTGGTACGCAAGTACGCCACGGCGCGAAGATGGCATCCAAGACTGACGCCGTACTGCGCTTTTTTTGTCTCGCCGGAGAAAAGATCGCCGAGGGCGAGGTATAATGCATGCGGCAGAATGTAAAAGACCGAATATACCGAAGGGTATACGATATTCCCATTAATTGGCGAGATAAAATAGTCTTAGCATACCGAACAACGAGGAAGTCGGGCCAGCAAAGTCGAGGACCACGTGTGAAGTCGTACGGAGAGAGAGCCGCGGACTCTCCGGAATCGCCGCGACGTATGGCGTGACTTTTTATTGTCGAAATATCGACTCACCTCCGGCTCTCGATGTACAGACACGATGGAACTCCTTCCGGCTGGACCTCTCCGACACCTCAGGGACAATGGAGCCGCGGAAAGCAGTGTTTTCCTGGGAAAACTCGAACCGATATTCAACCGGACGACTGCGGCGACCATTGACTACGGGAGGGAAGACCGGCCAATCGTCGCTACGTTGCCCGCCAAACTCCCGTTGCAACAATGAACGCCACCTCCCCCTACTACGGCCACCACGACCAACTCAGAAGCCGAAATCGTTGACTTCCTTTCAGAAAATTCCTACTATTGTTAACCAATCAATGCGTATTGCAATTAATAATTCAAATATTTCGTTTTCATTTGGAATTAATTGATATTAAAGTCGATAGAATCGATATGACCTCGAGAAAATCATCACTGAAATGATCAACCTCGTTGTTCATTGGTTGTACGCCTTTAGGGTTGCGTTGATAGTTTCTTCCGGCCAATCGCCTCTCATCCAGAATGCACCGTGAGATCTATTCGATTTAGCACAATACTCCGAAGAATGTGTACTTATAGTCATTCACGTGGAATATAACGTGAAAGAATATAATATTTCTTGAACTGCAAAATTTTTCTAATATTTTACAGAATCCGTATGCTGCATTGGACATAAAAGTAATTTTTAGTTTGCTTTTTATATTAACGATCATATGTACGATATTATGTTCGTATATGTACATACGTATGGCTGATAGAAATAAGTATATATGTGATTACACACAAATAAAGATATATATACAGTTACGTATGCACATGCTCATCAAAATGGCGGTCAGACCACATCCGTCGCTCATTGGAATACGACATTTATGAATCGTACCATCGATCCGACTACTTTGAAGAGCGAATGGGCTTTGACTATATAATTGCAGGCAACTAGCAGCTAACTTCATACATGCTTTCAGCATCTTCAGCGTCATCGAGAATATACGTAGAATAGTATAACATATATTACAATAAACATGAGATATGGTCGTACGAATATCATTTGTCGATGAATATATCTTTCAACTATTTATAACTTTATTCGTGATATCATGTTTCATTGTTTTTATATGGCGTTTCCGCAAGAACGTATAGGAAGTAATCCGCTCTATTGCATTAGGGATAGTTCGTTGCTCTATGCTTCGTGATTAGCCTGTTCTACTTAAATAATATATATCACTCTTTATTTAATTCATGTAATGAAGAGATATTTTTCCAAGATATAGATGCTTTAATGATTCCTACTTAGCTTGTAAATACCAATTATGGTATAGCGAAAATATGCTGTACGATGTGTGACGTCGTCATTGAAATAAAGCAAAAAGGAATTATTTAGATTCGTACAATTAGACCTACCCTATCCATTATAAATATACTATTTTTTTGTATTTTTTTTTAATTTTAATTTTTTTATCTACACATTTAAATTTCCCGAGGGATTTGTGTTTTTAGTAACGGTCGAGATATCATATCGAATGTTCTCGCCATATTTTTATAATGCACGTAATTCGTTAGCTTTGATATCGGGAGTGATCGGTAGTTACAGTGGCGCTGCACGTATGTTCAAAATAAACATTCTGCCATTGATAATAGAATAATTTTATTTCGCGCGATCATGTCTGGCAGTAAAAGAGAACACAATGACAGTGATAACGAAGAAGATTGGGTCGGACCCTTACCATCGGAAGCAGCACCACAGAAAAGACAAAAAGGTTCACTTCTGTAACCTGTAGCTATTACTTTATGAATGCTCAATAAATGTCATATATTGCCAATTCTTTACTTTATATAACATTATATAATTATAATTTTGTTTATAAACATTGCAGACATTTATTAATATTTTATATAATATTTTACAAGACATGTAATTAAAATGTTTTTATATTTTACAGTTTTGGAGTACGAGCAAGTATATATAGATAACTTACCATGTTGCGAATGCTACGAAAAGTCTTACATGCACAGAGACGTAATAACGCATATTCTCGTGACAAAGTCAGTATTTAATGATGATTTTAATATTTCATGAAATTTGGAGAGCTAAAAGATTATAATTTCTGATATTCTTATGTATCGGTACAGGTCAAATTTTGTAATAACAGGTAGTTACGACGGTCATGTGAAATTTTGGAAGAAACAAGAAGAGTTGATAGAATTTGTGAAACACTTCCGTGCTCACTTAATGGCTATACAGTCTATGGCAGCCAGTTGCAACGGAGTTCATGCATGCACAGTTAGTTTAGACAAATCAATAAAGATATTTGACGTAATTAATTTTGGTGAGGAATATTTCTTTCATACGATATAGAGTTTTGGTTACATATATTTTAACTGTGCCGTATGTTTACCTAATAGAATATATTTCATTTCAGATATGATCAACATGATCAGACTGGAATTTATACCTGTTTGTTGCGAATGGGTATATTCCCCTGGTGATGCAATAGCTGCCGTGGCAATTTCTTCGCAAGACACAAATAAAATTTTCATTTTTGATGGACAGGGTACAGGAGTACCTCTACATGTTTTTGAAAAATTACATACCAAGCCTGTGATTGCAATGAAGGTCAGAGAAATCTCTAGATTTCGTTATACTCATATTCCCCGTGTCTTATGCAATGAAACTTAAACTAAACTTTTTACAGTACAATCCTGTTTATGAGACATGTATTTCAGTGGACAAAGCTGGAATTTTGGAGTATTGGACAGGACCAAAAATGGAGTTCCAATTTCCTAAGTGTGTTAAGTTTGATTCCAAACTCGATACGGATCTGTTCGAGTTTGCTAAAAATAAAACTTATCCGTGTGGCTTAGCAGTATCACCGGATGGCAAGAAATTTGCATCTTTAAGCGGTGATAGGAAAGTCAGAGTTTTCAATTTCTGCACGGGAAAACTATATAGGGTATTTGATGAAACTTTACAGAGATTTTCGGAATTGCAACAAATGACGCAACAGCTGCCTAATATGGAATTCGGACGGAGGTATAGTTTATTTATAGTATAATTCTTATTATTAAAAATGAAAATGTACTAATTTCTTATCGCTCTTTAAAACTTTTAGAATGGCAGTTGAAAGGGAATTGGATAAAACTGAAACCAATCTCGGAAATATCGTCTTTGACGAGTCCGGTTACATGATCTTATACAGTACAATGCTAGGTGTGAAACTCGTTAATTTGTACACAAACCGATGTATTAGAATTCTGGGTAAACCTGAAAATATTCGTCCCATGCAATTGCAATTATTTCAGGTACTAGTTCATTTTACCTTTACACTTTACAATTCTCATATTACTTTTGAGGCTTTCGCGGCCAAATTGGTAACCAAATGACTTGGATTTCGGGTTGGAGCCGCGTTGGAGATTACAGTGAATCCGACGTTTCGCCAACATTGCAGTTGGCTACATCAGGGTTTCGTAGGTATCAGGTAAGTATCAGAGTTCCTACGAAATCCTCATGAAGCCAACTGCAATCTCCAACGTGGCTCCAACCCGGAAGCCAAGTCATTTAATTCTCATATTTATGGTAATAATAATATGTTTGATTATTATACAGGGAAAAGCGAGAAAAACCACGGCCGCGGTCACCGTGGAAATGGAAGCCTCGGAAAATCCAACGATAGAACTGAATCGTCCCGATCCAACGCTTTTCTGTACGGCTCACAAAAAGAACAGATTTTATATGTTTACGAGAAGAGAACCCGAAGATACCAAAGGCCAAGAATGTGACAGAGATGTTTTCAACGAAAGACCATCCAAAGAGGATATCATATCTTCCACGGAGGCCACTAATATGCAGAAGATCTACGACACCGCGATTATTCACACGGCTCTTGGAGATATCCACGTGAATCTCTTTGGCAAAGAAGTTCCAAAGACAGTGGAAAATTTCTGTGTCCATTCGAAAAATGGTTATTACAATGGCCACATATTCCATAGAGTGATCAAAGGATTTATGATTCAAACTGGCGATCCTACTGGTACCGGCACGGGTGGAGAAAGCATATGGGGAGGTGAATTCGAAGACGAATTCAAGCCAAATTTAAAACATGACAGACCATACACGTTAAGTATGGCCAATGCTGGTCCGAACACAAACGGCAGTCAATTTTTTGTCACTTTGACACCAACGGTAAGCATGAATATCTTTTTTGAACTGTTTTTTATTATACATAGATCGTACGTATTATACTTAATGAGATATTTTATTATATCCTTAGCCTTGGTTGGATAATAAACACACGGTATTTGGAAGGGTGGTAAAAGGAATGGAGGTTGTACAAAATATCAGCCAAGTGAAAACCAATCCTAAGACTGACAAACCTTACGATGATATTAGGATAGTTAGTGTTACGGTTAAATAATTTTGTACAATAAATATATATAGTATATTTCTGTAATACCGGGTATCAATTTCATCGCCTATGCCTCTCTCGAACTGTTATTTCTCTTTCATTTGATATCGTAGTCCTCTAAAGAAGTTATATGCTCCCGTTGCCCCCGTAAATGCATTTACGCTGAACAGGTTGTAGTTTTTCGGTATGATTATCAGGGAATATCTAACGGGCGAATAGGTAGAAAAGTATCTTTTCTTTTATTAAATATAGTATAAAAATTATCAAAGTTCGTGATACCTGGACCATATGGCACCTGTTATCATAAGACTCGCAGTTTGACTGAGAGAAATTGTATTTGCTGGTCGATTGATATCACCTATCCCTGCTACTACCAAACCCCATTTAAATGTCGGTGCCCAGAAGAAGACAGTTGTTGGCCCTGCATGCATAAAAAGTTCGATACTATCAGATTGATCTTATTCTTTTAGCACAGCTTTTATAGTATCACATTATATTGACATTGGATTTCCTTCTTATGCATCTTTTAATGAGTCCTTCCTAGTCTTGCACCTTACCTGCAGGATGTAAAAACAGACGTCGTAGTTTTTCCGGCAGGAGAGTTGCTACTTGTAGCATTAACTTTTGATATGCACTACTTTTTTTTGGTATACACATTATTACAGAACTGTTATCGCAAAGGTGAAAATTTCTTGCATCACTTGCAAATTGAGATGCGCCTCATGGGAAACGTCGTAGTAGAAATAATGACAGGGGAGATTGAAGTTGGTCAGGATTTTTTAATCGTTCTTGATTGGTGGATTTTACGGGAAGTATGTATTTTAAAAATTATTAGAGACTTGTCAGTAACATAAATGCGACGGTAGTCGAAATATTTCTTCGGCTGACAATATACGAGAAAATAATTAAAAGAATTGCAACTACATATTTGGATTAAATAAATAAAACGTATCTTCTAATCAACGAAAGCATTCGTGCATCGTATATATAATTGGAAAATGTCATAAAATAATATTTATAAATATTGAAAGGTATATAAAATCCACGTCTCGTGAATTCATTCATTGGATTAGTGATTTCATTCTTCCGCGGGCAGAAATTTTCAAGCTTTAATCTGTTTAATGAAAAATGCAGTTTAACGGAAAAATAGAAATATCGTTTAGCGCGCTTGGAAAAAATTTTTGGAAAAGAATGAAAAGTTAGATACATCTTGCTGTCGCGTTTTCTCTTAAATACATATTTCATATTTTTAAAGTTGAGGTAACGTGTAATCTTCTCTGATGTATGAAATAGGAACACAAAGATCGGATGTCCAGTAAGTTCATCGCAGTACTTTTATTCTCGTCTCATTTTATGTTAAAAGGAATTTACGTAAAAGCATATGCCAGAGAAACTTTCGCGAAAATCCTCCTTTTCCGCTCATGGGTAAAAGCATTGATTAAACTTTCCCATCTAGTATTAATACACTAAATTCTACCTTCACTTCCATGAAGTTTACATCTCCACGGGATTTATAAAACTTTCTTGCGCTTTTGTTTTCGCCCGGCGTAACGTTAACAAACAAAACCTCCTTTCAAAAACCGGCTTAAAAATTGTCAAAATCTCCCAAGTTTCATCCACAATATAAACAATGAATATATATATCTCACGTCGTTACTAAACTAATCCGCTTAGAATGACTTGAACAATTAACCCATAATTAATTAAAATTTCAATGACCACTTAAAATCACCAAGTCTAACATTACAAAATGAACTGTGCAAGTTTCAAGAAACAGGCGAAACCATGCTGGAACGACATGGAAGAGTTAAAATATTTAATTTGTGCTATTGATTGTTGGTACGCTCAATTGCTTTATTTATTTAAATAATAAACGAAAGGAGACAACGTGTGTCTATAAAGTATATATGAATTCCCGACCCATGCTCGCACCATTTCACCTTCCATCTAACATCCAATATCACGGAATGTATTCTTGACAAAAAAGAAATCAGAAATTGCAATTCTATTCAAGCAAGTGTCCGCCCGCTCCACCGATACCCTCCTGTAATATAATTCTACCACCGAGAATTCAAGAAATGCCGACTGTAATTCCTCCCCAAAGGCCACCAAGGTGTCCACCACCTCCATGTCAACCCCCCATAGCGCCAGGTCCTTGTTGTCCTTCTCCTCTACCTGCTCCACCACCACCAAAGTGTCCTCCACCGCCTCCACCACCAAAACCCTGTTGTCCACCCTGCTGTCCGTTGCCGTGTTATCCAAGTAAGTTCTCAGGGGAGAAAGCAAATAATCCATTACCGTTTCTCGAGAGCATCGAGGTGGATGGACAAATACAAGTTGGTACAAATAGAAGGTGAACTCTGGAAACGTTAAATGGACGGGCTGATGTATAATTTGTGAGGGCTGGTGATCTAGTGGATTGTTTGCCTGGTTTAGATGGATTGGATGTAGCTTTCGAAATTTTGATTTAGGAGGATGATGCTGGGAAGTAATTTTAATGATTTTAATAGGATTTCGGCTAAAGAACTGTAACTTTGCAGAGGTGGAGGGAGTGGGGCTGGTGGGTTGGAAATTACTGTTAACCCTTTGATTGCGGCGCAGTTGAAGCGAAAACATTAGAAAAATACGGTGCGATATTTGCATGACAGTTTTTAAAATTGGATGCCTCGTGTTATTTGTAATAAAACAATGAGTGAAGCAAATTGGTAAGGAAATTCTGTAAGATCTGTTGGTGCGGCTTTCGTAAATATTGAGGGGTACGCGAGAGTTATACGATATACGCCTTGCGCAGTCAAAGAGTTAATTAACGGTTGGTATTTGATGATGGGTAGTATATAATTAAAATTAGTATTTTATCATTTATTCGATCACAATAATTTTAAACCTTGCTCCAGGTAATTGTTTTGTTTAATACTTTGTTTTTATTGCTTCCTTAAGTACAGCTTCAAATTTCATGCCCCCAGTGGGTACTGTCGGCTGGGAGAACGTAAATTAGAAATAATGTGGATGCTAATTTTTCGTTTTATTTCGTAGTCTAAGTCGGTTTCGACAGCTTCTGTTATTTGTAGATGAATTTTGGATCGTTCTGTACATATACGACTCCTAAAAATTCGCGTATCCAAGGAAAGATTGTCGTTCTTGGAATAAAGTAATTCAACAAAGTTACTTTCCTTAAAAGCGTTTTATCTTTATCGGCGACATACAGTGATATATCATCCTCTTAAAATACTACTCGCTGCATTCGGAATAAGGCAATTTTGTAAAATTACTTTTCCATTTACCGGAAGACATTCCTATTTCGATGATGTATCGCACACGTCTGAAACATTTTCCAGCACTCTAAGAAAATTGCATCCATCGGCTGCAGAAAGTTTAATCTGCTGAATACCATTAATTAACCGGATAAAAAATAATGAACATACAAATTTCACTTACAGATCCGTATTGCTGATGTTCGAAAAAATAGCGTCACATATTCTTTAATTATGGACCACTTTCAGGAGAATCCACTGCCTCAACAAGCATACATCACGTATGTTATCATTTATTTTGCAAAATCGTTAAAGTCTTATCACTACATCCTTACTTATCACTACCCATCACTAAAGTCTTATCACTACACCCTTACATTCAATATTCTCAATCGATGCTAATAGTGTCCTCCATCCAGTCCTCAAAATGATAAAAATTAACTGTATATAACCAAAGTTCCATTTTCCTTTGAAAAAAATGCATCCCCCGGCACAAGTGGCCTCAGCTTAAAAAAAAGTCATCGCTCGATTCAGAGTCTGCGGTGGAAAACAAAACGAGCCTCCAGGGGAAGCTGGAGGGAGAGGCTCTCGTTAGTAGACTGTGAGGTAACCCGTGGAAGTCGTGCAGATTGCAGGATACCGGGAGGAGTTAGCGAGGTCAAGTGGCCGCGGGGACAAAAGCCACTTGAGAAACGATGACGCCGCGGCAGCCGTAATAAGAACGTTTCGGCGCGATGCTTATTAATGAAAGGTAATCGCCTTATTCAGAGCCAGCCGTGTCAGGCATCCTCCAACTGCCCGTTTGTTTCCACGTGTTGTTCTTCTCCGCGATGCCGTGCCTTTTGTACGAGCCATCGTGACAACCTTAGGGTACCGGTAGCGAAGAAATGGACTTGCCATCGGGTTTTTAACCCTGGAACTACCGGCGTTAACACTATTTCTACCACGACCGGTCAAATGACCGGTTTTAAAATTTCGATTAGAATTTCCTATATACAAAGTAATCGAATCGCCTTTAAATTTCACGACTTTTCCTCAAATATACGTATAATACATTCACATTATAATACATTTTTCAATATTCTTTTCTTTTTTTACTGTTCATTTTCTGGGAAAAAATTATCATTTGACAAATTCACCGGTTGCGGTAGGAAAAGGTATACGTGAAGTGTCGGTAGGAATAGTGTTAAGTCTAGTACATTTAACACTAGAACTACCAAACCAATCAAAATGACTGGTGCACAATTTTTTCCAAAAATTCTCCAAGATTATAGGAGAGTCATAGAATAGATATTCTATGTCCATCTCATAAAACATAAATTACCGAATCGATCATCTTTTCCACCTCTGAATTCCCCTTTTTTCAAAGTACTTATTTAATATTTTTAAATATAACAGATTTACCGCCGGTAGTTCTAGTGTTAACACTAGAACTACCGGCGTTAAGTCTAGTACATTTAACACTAGAACTACCAAACCAATCTTATATTTAAAGATTGAAATTTTCTGATAATTTTTAGTGTTTTGATGACTTTGGAGATCTTGAGACATCTCTTGGACTCCGTTGATGCGTTAAAACTCTACAGCCTGAATTTTGTATCATATCTGAAGATTAATTATACGATGGAATTTCGAATAATTGCTTCAACTCGATTTACAAGTATTTCGTCACAAAGTTGTGACTTTCAAAAATGAAATTGTGATGATTACAAAGCCGAAATGTGATTTGAAGGAATAGAAACAGATGTATTACTTGTTATATGAAAGTCACGAGAGCTCATAGAGGGTTAAAGTGGAGTGTTGTAAATGCAATTCTATAATTATATCAAATGTAGGAGGTTTAGTATGACCTGTTAATTGGAAATACCTTTAAAGAATAGCAGTTATTGTACGGGCTTGCGTAAGATGTTAATTTATAAATATGCACGGGGATTATTAATTTTGAAAATGATATTAATGCCGGTGTTAATTAAACGCAATAAAAGAGCGAGTGAAAATGTAAGATTTACAATGAAACAATATTAATAAAATCGTGTAATTACATACCTGAAGTTTTCCCTTGCTTTTGTGAAAAAGATGCGCAGACTTTTGACAGAAGTTCTTGTCAGATTTATCGAAATGAAATTTTTCCTCGTTCTGCAAAATATCAAGGGGAAATGTATAATGTGAGCGAAGAATGGGCTTATAATATTTTACAGAAGAACTTTATTCGGAATCGATACGGGTCCCACGGGTCGAGGTTTAAAATACTGATATTTATTTCTGAATAGAACCATTCGACAGATATTCTAATCGCTTCCTTTGAACCCAGGATTTTTACGATTAATCTTACTGGCGCTTAAAAGTAGAATTCGAAACCTTTTCAATTGATGCATCGATGAAACGAAGGACATATTACTCGCGAATCTTCTCGCGATGATTAAATTATCAACGAACATCATATTTTATTATTTCGTCTATTTGTTCCCTCTTTTCATTATTTTTCACGATGCAACGGAAGCTTCGGCAAACTCGCAGACAGTGGAGATTCACAAAATCGTTTGGCATTCGTTGTTAATTAATCATTCGCTTTCAATACAGAGATATAAAATGTATACTCTTTTAGCTGTTGATCTCGTTCGAGCAGCGTTTACAATGACACAGTTAATTGTTGACCCTTCAACTGCTAGATGAAAATGTCCATCGTGGACTACGAGGCTTTTAAAAGTATTCACACATTTTTACAAAAAGCTTTGGGGTATTGCATATATTTTTTCGATCGTAATTGCGTTTCAAGTGTTGTACTTTCCATTACAAAAGTCATTTAGCTGTTTTTAATAAATAACATGGTATTAATAAGTAAGGAATTTCAAATACAAGTGTTAATTAACACCAACGCTGTATTCGATACGACGCTAACGATAAGTTTTACCAGTAACAGCAGTATTTCCGTCAATCATGTCATTTCCGAATTTCTGAATTCTTAAAACTGTTCAGAATTAAAAATCTCTCGAATTTCTGCGTTTCTCATTAATAACGTCACTCATTAACAGACAAGTCTGCTACTAAAATTGCATACAATTCACAGGACAGTCAACGTGTTAAAGAATGAGACGGTAAGGAGTAAAAGTGCTTTGTACGTTGTGCAACGACCAAAGTAAATGAGTTTCGCGGACATTCTGAGAGTGAACTACTGATTGGAAATGTCGTCTTGGCTGTGCTGAATATTTTACTCTACTTTCCAAGAAATCTCCAACTTCTACACTTACCCTAAATGAAGATTGTGTTCATGAATGACCTTAGTCCTCTTATTCTTGCACATACACTTCCATATATTTCCACACGTTTCCATACACTTTCATACGCTTTAACACTAGAACTACCAAGCCAGTCAAAATGACTGGTTCTCAATTATTCTCAAAAATTCTCGAAGTTCATAGGCAAGCCATAGAGCAAATATTCTACGTCCATCTCATGAAACATAAATTATCCAGTCGATCATCTTTTCCATGTCTCGATTCCTCTTTTTCTAAAGTACTTAATTAATATATTGAAATATGATAGATGTGACGCCGGTAGTTCTAGTGTTAATACACTCTTACAATACGTAGAAATCAGAAGGTTTCATTTCAAATACGTAAAGGAGATTGGAACAAATCTAAAGAAAAAAAGGAGTAGGATATTTGATACAGCCAAGATGAAATTATAATTATTAAAATATCAGGATATTTTCAGGCCTGCTAGCCTAGACTTAATTAAAGCCATAATCGGGCATAATTTCAAACCTAACGGTCGAAGGGTCAACGATGAAAATAACATGTTTCTAATTTGTTGAGCCACTTAGTCATTGACATATAATATTAATAATTCATATATACGTGTATCGCTTTAACACTAAGACTACCAAGTCGGTCAAAATGATCGGTTGCCAATTTTTTCGAAAAATTCCCGAAATTAATAATCAGTTATACAGTAAATAATCCAAGTCTTCTTCCAAAGTATATTTAATATTTCGGTATATAATATTTCGGCATATTTAAATATAATATTTTAAATATTCTAAATATAATAGATATACAGGTAGTTTTAGTGTTAAAGAGAGGTCCATAATATTACAGTGGTCAAATTAGAACAAACCTTCGACGAGCGAGTAGCGAAAAATCAAAGGGCGGAAGTAATTTTTAAATGTTTGTCATTCGTAGTCACGAATGCGTATACGACCAAGTGACCTTAAGAAAAAAGAAAAACATTCTTCATTCGATAAGACTGGCTCTCTGTATGCCGCGTATAATCAGGATTATTTCTCATGAAGGGGAGAAGCCTGTGAAAAAATTCCGGAACGACGGAGACTCTTTTCACCCGTCTTTTCTTTGAGGGAACTCGATTAGCGTAAATTTAAAAGCTTCACGGAAAGCCCCTGAATTTTTTCGATGCTGCTACGGTCGACTTTAAAGTTTCGCCTTCCTTTTAAACCCACGAGCCTCTCGGAGCCATTACCAGCGAGAAGTGATTTAGTTCTTTCTTTGGTCCGGCTTACAAATCTGATATGCCTATTGTCACGCATGCACATTTCTTCTTTCGCTTACAAAGTTTCCAAGGTAATATCGGAATAAAAATTACGGCAAATATCTTCACGACGACGCAATAATATTGCAATTGGTCTCTGGAAGTTCAGGCTGAAGGTCGAGTAGGATTCGATTGATCTCTTGCAAGTGAAAGCCGAAAATGATATTCTTGAAAATAAAGTCCGATAGGATTCGTCATTTTTCTAGCTACACAGTTAAAATCGATGAAATCCTCGAATTCCTTCGTTTTCTCACCGAAGGTTGCTTCTAATATTTCTTTAACGCTATTATGCTGTCTTCATCGAGAAATTTCGTCTTCCCGTGATACTTTACAACTCGATGAACAAAGGTATCGCTAAATATCGGAAATAAAAACGGAGGGAGGTCAAAGCTTCAGAGAATGGTGTCTTGCTCCTCGAAGACACGCGGACAGAGAAAAATGTAGAGACAGAATGAGATGATCGTAATTTTTCAATGCCTCAAGTTCGTCGAACCATTTTAATCCTTCCCACAGGAGAATTTCTCCTCCGATCGAACGGATTCCAATTCACGTTTAATCGAATTCCTCTTAAAACATCGCTGCATAACAATTCTAATCGACATATTTTCTTCGTTAAATTCTCCACGTAATTCTCTCATCTGTACTTCTTCGCCTGGCGGCACTTATTACGTGACTTTTAATTACAACATCCGCCCAATTAACCCTTAAACGAACGCGTGGGATGCATCCCCTTGCAGACATCATCGATACTTACAACCACGTTCGATGATACGATATTGAATAGCAAAATAATTTTACTCTCTTGATACTCTTCAGGCGGAATACTTTATATTACATTAGGCAAGCATGAGAAATAGTAGAAGGAAAAATTCGTCTTCGTATGTTCAACCCTTTGAGGACGTAAAACACGTGGTTTGCATTCGGTGAAAATCATCGGCGCGGATTCGTGTATGCCTTTTGGCAAACATCTTCAAGTTGTACTCTCAAGCAAATAACGTTAGTATCTTGTATGGACGCTTATACTTACACCTATCTTACCAACGATAATAAATAGAACTTCGATTATCTCTATTATCCTAGTTGCATCAATAGATATTTCAATAACGTACACTCAACGAAATAGAATATGACATCGTGCACTTTATCGAACGGAGAGCATCTTTCCTTATACTGTGCTCAGTTATAATATTACGAGATGTATTCTTCCCCTCTTGAATTTTTCCACTATAAACTGATATGATCACTTTCCCTAAGATCTAATATCTCAGATGGGCCCCCAATCATCGTAGCTATCATAAATCACATAGAAAAAATATCCCAAATGTGACGGACAACCTGAACTCGCACCCACTGATTGCGAGTCCCAGCCTTTACCTCCATATAGTGAGGGACCAGAAACAAGGCACTTGAGAGGTAATTTGCTCTAATTCCTCCGACGGATAAGAACATCCCTCTCCCTCACACATTTTCGATTTTGACGCGCTACTGACCGAAAAACCCGCACATTCGTTGCGTCGTCATGCGAACGACGAAAGGAGTGTTTTATTTTCGGTTGTCATTCGTCGATCTCAGGTTTCCAGGACCGACATGGCGGGGATAGGCGGTGCGAGAGCAATCTCCCCTACCGTCCCAAGTGCCTTGTTTCTGGTCCTTCACTATACCCAGCATAGTCTACCAGGGGAACTATTATAAACGTAACTGATCCAATTAGAGTAATCTCTTCTTCATTTACCTCTCAATGTCACATCAATGCCACATTCTATCTCATCGAATACACAGTATGTGAAAAAGTACTGAACCTCCACCTACTCCGTCCGCAAAGGGTTCTCGTGATCAACATCCAACTTCCTGCATACTTGGACCAACGCGTCCAGCTTAAGGGTCCGTACCAATATAATCCCAAGAATGTGTACAATCAGCGTATGGTTAAAGGACGAAGAGATTCTCGCAGCTCTTAGTTTTCCTCTTGAAACCAAGCAAATGCTTCAGAATCCTCCGTCGGTGTTTGCTTCTTCTTCGTCTGGTTGCTTGATCCCGGTCCCGTTGAGGATTCAATTTGATCTGCGCCAGGATACCAACTAGGAGCTCGTCCACGTGGTGCGCCAATCCTGATGAAGTTTCGATGAATTTGCAACCGCATCTGCTCGCCGAACGTCGGCCGACTGTTCCGGGAACAAACGAGGCGGAGATTCGAGAAATATTTGGGGCGTGTGATTTTATCAGGGCCTTTGAAATTAAATGGGAGGCTCAGTTGAAATGCGATGTAAAGAACTCACGGATCGAATGTGCAATCGGAATGTCGAAATCGGATTCTGACGTGAATCGCGATTCTGTGATGCCGTTTGAGAGTAGATTTGATATGGCGGGTTGAAAACAAGGTTTGGCTTTCTCGTTGCTAAAAGAGGGTTAACGAGCTTTGTTTTTGCAATGGGTTTTACTTTTTATGGTTACATTATGTTTAATCTGTTATACGGAGAAATTATGTAGCTCTGAAACGAAGAAAGGATTTATTCTGTAATTTTTTAGTAAGGTTGTCAGACGGATAATAAATATATTGCTGTGTTGCATGATTAGGAAGCTTTCTTTACGATTTTTCCTGTGTAAATTTTCTCATTATTTTTCTGTTGAATTATTAAAAATAAGTTGAAAGCATCGTCTATGTATGTGCTTCAAGAGGGGAGTGAATCAACGTGAAAAAATTAAGTATACCATTCCGTAATTACTAATCAAAAATGCACTAAAAAAATGTCAAATTAAGCAAGAATGTACGGCGTATCGTACGTATAAAATAGCAGAAAAATACCGAAAACGAGATAAAAAAAAAGGCATTATTCTATATTGCAAAGTTTATAAGCAAAATTTTATACGGAGATGCATTTTAACAAATGCAACGGACAGGCAGCGCATTAAAGAATCCCTTTCTAATGTGTAACTGGAGATCGATGAAGCTTTACAACACGGTTTCTAATGAGCATTAACGAGCGACCTTTGCATTTCGTTATTTTTACTTCAGAGCAGTGTAGCGGGTAATTATTTCTGCTTCAAGGGAAAAGTTTCTTCTACGACCTTTTTTGCGCTACGATGGCGCGATTGTCACGCAAAAGTGCAAAATAATTGGTGCTTCCTAATTTCACTTTTTTTTTAATCATTTCGATCATCATCGGGGATAGTTATTATCGTCACGGAAAAGGGACAGGTGCTGTAATTTTTCATATTTGAATCAGATTTTATCGAAGCGCGATAAGACACGTGAAATAAGCTGCTCAATGAAATCCATTCTGTTAAATTCGCCAATGAATAGTAATGAATTATGCATAAAACTGTCCCGATAAATGTTAATAATGCTTGAAAGTTTTGCAGTAGTCTGTGTGTCTTAACTGAATGCAAATGAATCGCGGAAAAAATTTTCGTGTTGGAATATAATTAGAGTACGTGGTGCCATTACTGCACTGAAATTATTATATCACATTGAGCATTGTAATACGACGTTAAATAACTCCTCACTTGTTGTCTTTGCCAATAATTATTCCGTGACTTTGTGAAAATTCAATGGAAATGAATAATTGCAAGAAGAAAGCTTCTTTGTGTAGGTTAAGCCCAGCAACTTCAGAGTTTCGAAAATTAACATCCGTAATACCCAAGATAATGGCGTTAACGCATAATGCCTGCCTCAGTGTCTGCCAGATATGATAACAGAATTTTCAAGGCATTAAAAGCACCTACGAGAGCTATTTAATCCTTTCTCTTATCGTTTTTATCCTAACGAATAGCATAGTTAATTTCCAAATAATTTGCAACTCCGTTTGCTACATTATATATTTTCAAATAATTCAATAACCCAAACACGAAAATACTACATTTACCATACGACAGCTATAATAATGACTCTTATAGTTATCAAATAGCTTGTAACACCTTTTTCTAATTTATATACTTTTAAATAAAAGCCCCTCACTGAAAAATAATACAATGTTCTCAATAAGTATAGCTACAAACTATCATCCATAAAATTCTGTACTCTCTCAAATCTCAAATCGTTCGATCAAATATTAGTCATTAGTTCCCCGCTCAAAAGATCCGCATCTCTTCAAATCCAATGGCAAAAAGACGATGAAATATAGTTCGAAAATTTTAAATTCCCCTGTAACTCCTCAAACACATCCCCGTGCTAATTGTTCAGGAGTATTCCGACCATCGTCGACTCGTATATACATACCGGAACTGAGAGACAATTTGAACGTTAAAGGGCTCGTTAGAAAGTTGCCTTGTTACTTCTATTACTCACCAACTGACGGCACCTCTCGTTTCCTCTCGAGGTCGACCTTATTCCCGACTAGAATCACTCCATGGCTGGCCATGTAGTCGCTCTCCCAAAGATAGAGTAACGTTTCCTCAGCAACTTTAAAGCTTCGCCGGTCCACCACCGAATAGACGACCACGTAAACGTCCGGATTGTAGGTCGAACAGAAGGTTTCGACCTCAAAGAGGGCAAGAAAAAGAGAATTAACCGTTTACCTTGTCGTTTTGGGTTCCGAAACGCAGATGAATTTTCTTTTAACCCTTTGCACTCCTATGTCGAGCTACACTCGACACAGCTTTCCATGGCACTTAACGTTTCATCCACCAATTACCGACTCTTCGAAATCAACAATAATTTTCTAAGTATCTACAATTGTATTTAATATTAATTTAAAATGAGTAATCAACGTTAGACAATTTTCCGAGACTATCTTTGGTTATTTGACGAAATGCTAGTGAAATAATTCGGAGCGCAAAGGATTAAACGGAACCCTTTGTGCTTGAGAGGTGACTCTTTATCAGTGTGTTTAATGCTACAGGTATTTTCCTCGTTGCTATTGTTACCAAAGTAAAATGTTTATTATTGAAAATCGTTGCATTTTAGAAGTATTGAAACCAGAAGTGACTGTTTACAAAGGTGTTGAATGGTAGAGGTATCTAGCTCGTTGGTGCTTTTACTGAAATAAAATTTCTATTATTGAAGGTTCTTGGATTTTTTGACATTAACCCTTTGAGATTTTCTTCAGAAAGTTAAAGTTTCTTCAAGAGCCCGATGTCAATTCTCAAGTGCAAAGAGTTAATACATTTTTCTGATACAAAATCAAATGAATTATTTATCTGTGTATCGTAAGTACAAATGATTATTTATCGATGTGGGACCGTGTTGCTTCTACGTTTACATGGTGATTTATTACCTAGAAATTGACTGAAATCACTTGAAAGGATAAAGAAGGTCGACAGAGGTGTATTTACGCCATGGAAATGCTGTTGGAAAAGAATCCAGGATTCAATTACGTCTGCTCGTAAGTTTTCGTAATCGAAAACCGAAGGTCTCCGAGGACAAAGTTGTTTCATCTCGCGTAGCTTGTAAATTTCGATGCAGAATGCTTGCTGGAATTTCTTACATCTTGAGATATTATTCTCTTTGTTGAAGTGAAATTCTAAGGGGAATATAAAGCGATGGTTCTCAATTGTAAATTACCGAAGAGACCTTTATGGTTCCTTTGGTATCTGAGAGAAGATTTCTATGAACGTGCGGCATTACAAGTGGTTTAAAACGTCAGGCAGAAAAACAGGAAGCATGAAAATGACGTTGAACGAAGCAAAGGAAAATAATTAAGTAAAATGAAGATAAAATTTCTAAAGTTCAGTTTAACTCTGCAGTAAATGATTCCAGCAGCCGAAGCTGTTAAAAAACAATGATCTCTTGAAGAATTTTTAAACGAGTCTTGAACATCTACTGAAAACTGGTTACAGATGTCGAGAGATATTTAATTTAAAATTGAAAACATGAAGACCTCCGTCAAAACAAAATTATAGAATAACGAATTCTCTTGTTTTTTTTCACCAGGACGATAAATAAAAGAGTAATATTACGGCGTTGGAAACGGTATCAGAATTTGGTTAACAAATGCAATTCACGCATTTCACATTTATCCCCGTGAAAGGATAAAGCCCCTATTTCTACGTCCCTTCTGTAATTTTTCGCTGGCAAGAGCCCTTCTCCGTCCCGTCTGGATAAATCTCGATAAATAATGTAGAAGCTCTTTTTTGTGCATTATTGACCATTTGAGGACGACGTGGCAATTCGTCTTCTTTAACAGGGCGAAAGAATAATGCCGGCCCATTTTTCTGTGACACCGTATGAGATTTCGTATAAAATATCATGTCAAACAGAGGAAATTCCTTTATTGTATTTATTTTAGCTCGGTGGAACAGCAACGAGTCATCATAATTAATCAAAGTTAACGATCTAAGTACGAAGAACACCACAAACTTTTGTACCTTCGTAAATAAACTGTAAAATGAAGATAAAAAAGAATCTCCCGCATTCTCGACGGTGCCATACGAGAGCTCGTATAAAGTACATTGCAGTAAACAAAAAAAAAGTTGATTCTCCTTCTGCGTTGATAACTGTGTTCAATTAGAAAAGAAAATACTGTCTGTACATTTTCCCACGACACGATAACGTGGATATACTAGAAAACGTTGCATCAAACAGAAGAAGAAAAAATATAGAAACTATCTTTCCCCTGTTTGTCTTGCGTTCGTCCAACGTAACAGCAACGAGCGATTCCAATTAATCGGACTTGACGATCTAAATTCAGAAAGAAATACTGCTACTCTATCTTGAGTAATAAGTTACAGTAAAAGAAGTGAAAAATAAAATTAGAAAAAAAGAAATACAGGAAAAAGAGGATTGAAGTAGAAGTTAATTAAAATGCGTTGCTCCGACCGAGTAAACAGTAGTGACGCAATTTCAAAGGGGCTCGCTAAAACTGAGCTGAAAGTTTAGCTTTTTTCATCTTCTTCTTCTATTTCTTCTCTGTCTCTTTTTGTTTTAAATAAACAGAGTCCAACGTATAGAAGACGAGGAAATAAGCTGGCCTTTTGTTAGATAAAAGTCCGAGGAAGAATACGCTTCTTGCTCTTGTTAAACGAAGAAACGTAAGAGACGCCGGACGCACAAAGGTGAGTTTACATAACTGGACGAACGGGGATAATGGAGGTTCCCTCTTTTTTTTTGCTCCGAGGAGCTAATAGACTCGGTACTCACTGACATTTCCGCTGCTGGGTGATCGATGATCTCCAGTTCCGTTTCCTGTCCGTCGAGCATCACCGAGACACTCTTCTGTCCGTACTCCTCGTCTGTAAGGAATTCGAGTGTGCCTCTGTTCATTATGGTCGTCGAAGTATTTCGAAAACTCGTTGTCTCTGTCCTCCCTCGGACTTTCGCGAAATGGAAATGTGTATTAATTATATTTGTGCAATCTTTTCCAAGAGAATTTTCGACGCATGAAGAAGAACGATGAAAGGTAATTGCACATTTCACGTTGCAAATGACACCGGGTAAATTGACTCACACCAAAATGAGATTTGGAAGATCAACGGGGAGCCTTAACGTTTTATTTGAGACACGATGGAAGATATTTTTATGATTTGTGTTCCAGCATTTTGCGGTACAGCTAATTGTTGAACTTTTTCGAAGAGAGTTTATTTATAAGCGATTGAGTTTCTTTTATTTTTGAGTATTTTCTATCGGGCATGCTTTTAAACCAGGCATTAGTAAATATTTGTCGTGTGTCTAAAGCTTTGAAAATAATTTCTTAAAATCCGAATACAGTGAATCCTCAATAAAGGCATCATGAGTTTCTCTCGATAAATGCAACATGACTATCCCCTCCATTTAGGGGGACCCCCTTGGCAAACCTCGACGCTCGACGAGGGACCAGTGTAATATGATGCCACCCGAATGTATATCAGTGATGCAATACTAATTGGAGTGCCAGACGTTTTCATTTTCGATTATTTTTGAAGTCTTAGCTAACGTATTTGTGAGATTTTTCTGATTAAAATGATACCAAACACGATACAGTTTGAATTATATTTACTTAATATTTAATAAATTTACTTACTATTTACATCATTCAAACTATATCGTGTTTGGTATCATTTTGATCAGAAGAATCTCAAAAATACATTCGGAAAAGTTACATTTAGAAAAATTAATAAATAAACAAGTTTATTGTTGCATTAGCAATGCCTCGCTGATACTTTTGAGCAGCTCACTTTGTTTGCTTGCTCTCTCTGTCTGTCTTCTTCTAACCTCGCGCTCGGCTCGAGCCCTAATGTAAACACAGATTCAACCGGTACACGATAAGAGCACTGCTTTGCCCCCGAAATCTTTCTTTTTTCGAGGTTTTACTGTACTTCTTAAATGGTAAAATATTCGTCATATTATTCTATCAACGTCATCGATATCCGTCGGGTCTCGAATCTCGGAAATTGAATTTCACAAAATAAATGTACATGATTTACGTGGGCGTCTTTGAACGTCCAAATGGGAGCTGATCTCCCGCAGACTTCCGTTTGCCTTATCTTTATCTTCAAACCTGAATTTCCGCGTGTGCCGCGTGCAAGGAATGGGAACCAAGCGCGCATCAATCAAACGTCTTCTTATCTATCCCTGAATTTCGAGACCATTAGTAATCCTTGTGCGTCAAGATGGAATCGACGATGTAGAAGCAGGATGCCGCCTTTAGATTTCCATCGATAAGCGTTATTGCTTCTTATCGTACATTTTGCAATTCATATTGTCATTTCTACATAACAATCAGTTGGCATTCTATCAATCTCAAATTGTTTCCAGTAACTTCACTTCCAACAACGAGTTCTTCTCCACACATTTCGCATCGGATTAACCCCTTGGCCTATAATAACGAGTGACACTCGTGACGCGGTAGATGGAATAGGAAATTTTCAAGCTCCCAAAAGTGATGAAATTGAAAATATCAGTGTAACAGAACAAAATAAAATTATTTCTGTGATATTAACACGTTGAACGCCACCGGTATTTCGCTAGTTCCTTCATTTCGACTGAAGTGAAACTTTTTCAATTAAAATCACATCTCTACAATGCAGAAACTTTAAAGACGCAAAGAGATATATGGACAGTAGGCCTTTACCTTTTTGAGACCAACGCGTAAATATTGACTGAATTAACAAATTCGTAAATATTACAATTTAAAAGTCATATGTATTAAATTCAGTAGCGCCGGTCACCTGTGACCCCCATGACATCCAACGTGTTAATATTGCGTTAAGTTGTAAGATATATCAAGAATCACTGATCAATTTTCATTTTAGCAATTTAATTCTGAATTATTGCACGCACAGTCGCAAAAGAAATCGTAGAACAAGGGGTTAATGTCAGAAATTTCAACACGACTTTTAGACATTTAACCGAAGCACTTTTTATTATTCATGTTTGTTGATAATTGGAAATAAAATTAAATATATTGCGGTAGAGAATTATTAAATTTTTAATGTTTATCATTTGAAATACTAGACAAAAAATCGGAATATTTAATATTTTAATTTCTTTCGAGAAATTCTATGACAAAAAATTGCTCAACTAACAAACGCAAATCTTCTTGTCCAAATTTTTCACAATCTGCGCTTTCAACGGCAGCAATTTTCTGCATACAAATGTAAATGTTTTCGTTTGCATTGTTTCACGATGTCTATTCACTGAATCGCGGATAAAACAAAGGCTGCTATCGCAATGGAAATTTGTTGCCGTTATGAATCTTGTAAAACGTACGTCGGCTTTAAAAGTCACGTGGAGGCGAAAAGAAGGTTACAAATCGAGGCGATAACCTGACATTTCTTGCTTTGTGGAAACTCGTGGGGATACGAAAAATGGCCGAAGAGTGTTTGCCAAACGAGTGGTTTGTTTAATTAGGATAACGGGCGTGGAAATTCTGAGGTTAATTAAAAATTAAATTAAAAATTACATTAAACTCGTTTCCTCGCGGGCTAATAAAATAATACCCGTGGAAGAAGCCGGCGTACACCGCGACAACGTGTTCGAGCTTAATAATAAACTTTGGCGTTTAATAATAATTAGAAATTTCATTCCCATTTACCGTGTACGTCGCTCGATATTCCACCTCGCACTTTTCTTCGTTTGCGCTTCATTATAATGCGCTCTGGTTTACGTCTTAGAATAATTTCCGAAGAAAACTTTCAGATGTATTTTGCATTCCTGTTTTCCCGAATCTAAACGTGAACACCTGATTATTTAAACAATTTCCTGCTTTGCGGACACTCGTGAGGATTCAAAAAACGATCAAAGAATGTTTACTAAACGAGTGGTCTGGTTAATTAGGACCGCGGTCGAGGAAATGCTTACTTTACCCCTTTCGAGACGCTATTAAGAAAGCAAAGTGATCGAAATTTCTTTGTTGTTTTGCAAATGTCTAACTTTTATTATTGGGCTTTTGCCGATATTAATTTTCGAAAAGTTCTGGGGGGTTGGGAACTTACGCATATACGTGCATCACTAAATAAAGAGAATAGAGATTTGTAGATTAAAGATATTTTGGTAACTTGAGCCATAGTTGGTACAGATGTGTACCAATCGTGAAAAAACTGTTAATGTTTCATCTAGAGATAGATTAAATGGTATTTTATTTTGACGATGTACACTTGCCTGAAAATTTACGAACTTCGAACGACGGAAAGATAGCAATAAAGGTCAACGTCGTTGCGCAGTTGCGTGAAAGGTACTTGCGATTTTCTCATCGGTATTACTGCTCTCGCAGAAATCGCACGAAGGTAATAACTGCTATGCGATGTCCCTTTATTGCCAATATCTGCGGGGGAATTCTGCGATCGCTTTAACCGAAGATGGTGTTATAGTGGAGAAGGAATATGGTCGATTTGTATTTATGAATTTTCCGCGATATCAATAAATTGTGGTTTTCGAATTATTCATTATTAGGAGCCATAATTATCTCATGTGATTCTCATTTAATTATGTTATTTATTATTGTAACTTATTGTGCGTTTATTGCTGTAATTTTGTATTTTAACGTCTGTGATTACTTCAATGATCGCTATTTTAATTGGCTTATCGATGATTGTGGTTATGGATCACGTAAAATAAATTCTCAAAATGAAAAAATTCTTAAAGTTCGAACTCGGATTCAATATTTGAGAGTCTAAAGTTTGATTTCTGTCATATCTTCAAAGTTCGTAAGAGGAGGGGTGCTGAAAAGATACTAAACTTTAAAGTCTCTTTTGTATAATAAAATAAAATTTTCTTTGTATAATAAAATAAAATAAAACCATTCGATGTTTCATCAGATATTTTATCCAAAGTTGAAACTTCAAATAGTCCCCCACCGTCTTCTCTGAGATTATGGACGGAAGGTAGAACCCAAGACTCCTAAATAATGAATCAGAGTTCAAATCCCCTAGCTGTCATTTCTTAGAAATTTCTGTCAGATCGTCTGAACAGCATATTTTCAGTTAGTCAATATGACAGTAATAATTCCAAATACATATATGTAAAATAACTTTTTTTCCTTAATAAATCATTTTCAATAAAATGATCATGCTGCTATTGGCTTCTAACATTTTTAAATCGTGATACTCCATTTAATCAAAAAGAATACTGCATCCAAACAATCCAGAAACTCATAGTACATAAAATCGCAATCAGAGATTCTGGAACGCTTGCAATTAATCAACAAATGAAAGCAAAATTGTCAAATTACAAAACCACCATGCATCAGCACATTCGCAGAAGTTACAGAGAATTACACCAAGGTTCCGTTTCATAAAAAGTTCCTTCGCTTTATTGTCAAAATGAAAAGCTACCGGTATCCGTGCGGAAACGTTTATTTCGAAAAGTTTCGGAGAACATTTGTCTTTCCCGAAATACCTACTCGTCGCAGGTTTTATGCCCACGCCAGTTGCGTCTCAGCTGTTGCCTCGATATTAGCTGCAATTTTCTTTTAACTTCGTTCCAGTTTCTCTTAGAAAAATTTCTCCTCTCAACCCCACTTCGGTCGATTTGTATTCCTGCATCGAATTCGCGTTCCGCGTTAGAACTAGCTTTTCCGTTCGCATAACACAGTGGCATTGTAACCGCGTTATTGTGCACGGAGATTGTATTTGCTTCTTTCATTTATCTCCATCCATTGTTGAAGTAAGTATCGGTATACATTATGCAACGGGAGGGAAGACTTTTGTTGGAATTATTTCGGTAATGTGCACTGTTAACGTCTTGCATAAATCATTTCAATTTTTTTATGATGCTCGTTGCAGTTGTGACTCAATTTAGAAAATTAATTTACATTCCTGAAGGGTGAAAATAGCTTTTTGTTGGGATTGTTCTCAAAATGTACAACGTATTTTAAGATCTTGCGTAAGTGGTTTTAATTGTACTGCAATAATCGTAGAACTTGTGGCTCTATTTAGAAAATTAATTAGGAATTGTGGGGATGGAGGTAGCTTTTGCTAAAATTCATTTTAAAAAGTGCACCATTTAAATTTTATTTTGATAATCGTCGGACTTGTAGCACAATTTAGAAAATTAATTCAGAATCCTGGGTGTCAAAATAGTATTTTTTTTAATTACTTCAGAAATGTGCACTGTATTTTAATACTTTAAACGTAAGACGAATCTGTACATCTACGAGAAAAATTAGAAAATTTCACGCCGAAAAGAACATCGAATCGAGCAAAAGCGAAAAACGTATCTCCTGCTTCGGAATTTAATGTCTTTCGCCCTTTATTATTTCCTGCCACGTGTTTCTTTCTGTGTCGCTTTTATGAGTCCTTTTACGAGAAACATCTAACACCCGATTATGCCGTTATTGGTTCATAAAGCGGGTAGCTTCAATTAAAACACGTCGAGGGTAACTGAGGAGTATCTTTTATCAGTTTATTTCGCACGGGAGATTCATTTGTTTTATGCCGTATACTCAATTTACTCATACACTTATTTATAGCGCAAACGTGTACTATAATCGCTTGTGTTAATGAACCATAAACGGTTTTAATATACAGCAGGTGCAGAAATTAATAACGTGGACATTGAGTACCTGCATGCTCGTGTGATTAAGTAAAAGTGTTGTTAAATATAGTTCTAGACGTTAGTAATAATTAAACAAGTAAGCTTATTAATATTGCCTCAAATATGTCTGTAATCTGTACGCAAATAAAAATAACATATTATTATTTATAATTTTAAATTATATTATTATTATTATCAATATTATTATTAATTTTATTTTAATTTTTTATTATTATTAATTTTTTATTTTTGATATTTTGAAATAATTAATTAATATTTATTATTAATACTTTATTTTTTATTAATTAATTACATTATTATTATTATTAATTTTATACATTATTATTATTATTAAATTATAATAATCTATCATTTACAATTTAAATTTTACAACTCCAATTTATAATAATATATTACTAATTAATTAATAATTGAATTAATTGAATTCATTATATTATTCAAAATTTTTAATAATTCCAGAATAGAATTCTATTGAAGTTATTTGCATTCCATTTTATACTTCAGTGAAGTAAATCACAATTTCCACACAGTACCTTCTATTCTTGTGACTTCACTGATTTTGCATTTACATAATTTGACGATAATGACAGTACCATTTCAAAAATAATCCAGTAATTGTTCGAATAAGAAAAAAGAAGTAAATAAACAGAGAATAATGTCGCACAGAATCAATATGCTCGTTCGTCATCGTGAAATACGAAGACACCGAGGGAATGTTGTCGAGCATTCAAAGCGATCGCCGATCGTCGATGCGCGAAATGAAAATTCAAACGGAATTTCACACTGCCAGGAACAGCGGCATGTTGTCTGCTAGCCGCGAATTTAAAATGTATTTCGCGTAACGAACGGCTACTATCGACGTAACGATGTTCCTGGCGGCAAACACGAAAACGTTTTTCCTTTCCGGTTGCAACGTTTACACCTACCGGTGCAATAACTGTCTTCGAGTCGATAAATCAATCGTGAAAGAACCACCTGAAGGAGAGCCTTCACCGGGAAAATTGATTTTCGTTTAATACAATAGAACTGATCTATTATTCCCTGTGTAATTGCGACAATTTGTCAATTACGATGGTACGTGAGGATTTGTTCAACACGGCGACAAATAACAGTTTTAATACGGATCGAGATTTTGCGCTGAGAAACGAGGAAATTTTGCGAAAGAAATGCTAATTTTATTAATGCTACGTCTACCTAAATATTTCTAAGATATCTAAAGCTGTTTTTTTTTCAATTTTTTAACGTTGATCTTGCAGACTGTAAGCAACTACATCGATTAATTCCAGTAACACCTTTCTTTTGTTTTAACGTACTTAATAGGTAGTTTTCAATAAATTAGATTAATCGTCGATGAATCTAGTTTTAAATGTATCGCTGATTTTGTCGACGATCGAAATTTGTATTTTACGTTGCAAAGTATAAAGTGAAGTGGGGGTGAAATTAATGAAAGACATTGTATCGCGACGAATTAATATAATTAAACGCATTGCCGGTAATCGAATTTTGTATTTTAAATTACCAATATAAAGCGAAGCGGGAGGGGAATTAATCAAACTCGTTCTATTACACGAAACTAATATAATTAAACGCAATGTCTGTTGGTAATTAAAATTTGTATTCTATGTTGCCAATATATAGCAAAATGTGAATGAAACTAATTGAACCAATTCTGTTGACGTATTTGCTGGTAATTAATGAAATTAATATAGTATAGATTGCGCTAATGAGAAAGATACTGTAGATTTCTGATTAATATTTTTGCACATTTTTCCTTTAAGTTTCATCACCGAATCAAGTGAAAACGAAAAGCGTTCTATCGCAAATGTTTTGAAGCTTTAAAAACAATATTATTTAATTCTCCAATTGTCTTATTTTCCAAAGTGAATAGACGGTATAAAATACATTTTGTTATTTAATAAAAACATGCTCTTTTACAACCCACAGCAAAAGTATGTGTTCATCGTACCATTTCCCTCATTGCTGTTAACCAATCAAAATAGCAAGATATCTCGGAAAATTAGCATAAAGCATCGACAATTTTACAGAAATTAATTATTGCTTGGTTTCAAGAATTACTTGTAAATATGTGCAACTCTATTGAATATTTTTCATGCCAGCAATTATCTTATATTTAATACTCTAATCTGATTGCAAAATTTTTATAATTGCTTCCATATGAAATAATTGTCATTTTATTTGATAACATTAAATTTGACGTTACCAAATTTTTTGGGAATTCACAAACGAAGTTGTAATTAATTCTGCAACGAGAACTGTACGACTGATGCTCGAAAACCGGAAGAGGTCAGGAGTCCTCCGATCAAATGCAAATATAGTCGCACAGATCGTTAACTTCCGCCAGTGGCAATTTCTCGGTGACCTTTTTTTCCCCTCTTTCGCATTCGTCTATTCGTCGACGTGACAAACAAACGGGACGTTAATTTCTTACTGGGAGAAGCACTTTCATGGCGGAGTAATTTCCTCGAACGAAGGAACAACGTTGGTTACCGATTGCTCGGTTTCAACCTTTACGGAGCAATCGGTGTTCGAAGATGACATTCGAAATGAAATTTATTGGTTCTTTAGAATATTAAGTTGTAAAACTCGAGAAAACGGTGCAAAATAAGGTCACATACCTGTGTATGTAGGTGAACCCAATATGTATCCACGTTCCTATAGAAAAATAAAAAGTAAATAAAAAAATCTCCAACCACCTGTTCTAGTAGGATTAGAAATTTTCTAACAAAAGAATCATGTCTCAGAAACAAAATGCAAAATACCATTAAAAATAAGATCACTGACAACTTCCATAAAATCTTTCAATCAAATTTCTATCTATAGCATTCAGAATAATCGAAATTCTTGAACTTCACGTTCCCCAGAATTCAGAAGATCTGAGAAGATATTGCCAAACAAAAATGTATCGACGACTCAGGCAAACCTAACTTCTGAACGACGACGAGTGTAGAAGAAGAAAAGGGGACGATAGTTTTCCATAAGCTCTGACAAAGAGAGTGAAAATTCAAGAAAAGCTCCATTAATCCATCTCAATTCCGTCAATCGTCGTGACGCTTTTCCTTACTTCCACGGCAATGAAAAGCTCCTAATGTAAGAAGAGAGACTGCCACGGTATCGACGGCAATCAGCATTATTCCGGCATTCATTCCTGATGTAAACGAAATCATCCTCTTCCTGCTACATCGTGATTTACCGGATTACAGCACTGCACCGGCTATAATTTGCATTCGGATGCTTCTTTCAACGACCATCACCCTACGCGACACTATAAACACCAGCCCCGTTATTTGGTTTATATTTCGCACGATTGCGAGGAGCTTCGCGCGAAGAATATGCTTTATGCTTGGAGATTCTGCGGTCGCCGTAAAGAGATTTACGCGTGTTTTATTTCCAACGCGTAAAACGTTGAAAAATACGGCAACGGGGATAAACTTTCGAATACGAACGACTCGAATTTGCGAGAACGACGAAGAGATTTCAAAGATCCTTTGTGCGGATGAAGTCGGTAAATAAAGACTCGAAGAAGGAGCTTTGAGACTTGACTTGGATTGTCGATGCATAAAGCATCCACATGGAATACATCGTTTTACTTTTGTTCGCGTTATTGCTTTCTCGAAGTGTCCCTTTGAAGCTTCGAAAACGTTAGCTGGTAAGTATGGGGCATATCGAATTTTGAATCTTTTAACATGTAGTTTCACCAAGGATACTTTGTTACCAAATTTAAAAAAATCTACCAAAACTTCGCATAGATAGAAAAAAATGTAACGGAGGCAATTTTTCTTTTCTTTTAAAAAGACACTTCTTTTGAATAAATACGTACGTTTGATAGAAAAACTGAGGACTGCGAGGGCGAACAGAGTACGTATTAAAGCTTTTGATACCTGACGTCGCGTTATTGCAATCTCCAATTGCTTTAGCGAATATTAGATAATGATAATCGGAAATTATGGGAGAATACCAAATTTTGAATTTTTTTCAGGTAACATTATGGCGCCGAGCATTTTTTATAAAATCTACAGACTTAAATGAATCGGATAATTTCTTGCAAGATAAAGTTCCGTCTCGATTAGCAAACAAATTCAACGTAGCGTTCTTTTCTCTCTTTTGTAAGAGTCAGTAATTTAAATAAACGCGTAAGATTGGTAGAAATACCGTAGACCGTGAGGATGAACACAGTAATACGCAATATGGCGGTATACCGTTTCGTTTATGATTGTGATATCGAACCGAGCTGCGGGGTATTCGAGTACCGCTCATACTGGGAAACCCGAGAGTGAAGGTAAACTTCGAGTGGTATTAAATGCAAGCTCCGAGACTGAGAACGTTTCGAGAAATCTCGAACTTGCTTCACCACTTCAAATTAATGGCGTGTTCTGTTACGTTGAATTTATTAACTCTCTGTTTTTTCATGCTGGCTGTTGCTTACTCCTCGACCGTTTATTTTGAACTGGGAAAAACCTAATTTTTGTCTTGCGAGATTATTAAATATGGAACTTTAAACTTTGAAGTTTCTCTGTAAATAATTGTACTATTATAATTGACATATCAAAAATATTATTTTTCCTTTCGAATTTAAATTTCAGAGTGACTTAAAAGCTGGCGTTAAAAGAAAATGGATCCAGAAATACTATTCTGTACTCCGAACGTAAAAAATGTTCAGACATAACAGCCGTAAGTTCAGTGAATCTAATAAATGAAAAATATTATAAGACACTTAACACTAAACCTACCATGGCGGTCAAATGACCGCTTTCTGATTTTTTCTAAAAATTCCCCAGATTAATTGGCCAGCCATTCAGTAAATATTTTAGGTTTATCGTATAAAACAAAAATTACTTAACTGATCATCTTTTTCACCTCTTCAAATCTCTTTTTCCAAAGTACTCATTTCGTATATTTCGATATAACAGATATAAACCCGGTAGGTTCAGTGTTAAGGCACCACAATTTTGATTTCACAAATAATATTCTACAAGTATCATAAATAAATAAACATTACCAAAAGTACCTTCGGACGGCCCTCGAAGAAATAAAATTCCCTCCGCGGAAACGCAAAATTGCTCCGAAGTTTCGAGTACTTTTGAGGACACTTGTCACTTTAATTATCGCGTCAATTTCAAAAATCCCCATGGCCCCTCACCCCGCACTTACCAAGAGAAGCGTCGTAGGCGCAAATGTAATCGCTCGTCGTGAATTGCGCGGTAAGGGCGGTTTTTCCAACCCCCGATGCACCTAACATCCCGACCTTGTAAGTGGCCACCCTCTCGTTGCTGGTGTCCTCCTCCGCTTCCATTCCGGAAAGCTGCGACGCCGAGCTGAAGTGAGAGAAAGACAGGAAAAAGGGGATGAAAAAAAACGGTAAGTGGGTGGCACGCTTTTCTGCAACCGTATCGACCGAAGCGGAAGGAGAAAAAAACGGGTTCATTGTGCGAGCTGCCAACCCTTTTCCCGCGATTCTCGGAAACTCTCGTTCCACGTCACTTTCGCGGAATACGGAATGCCAAAGGGAACTCGAGTAAGGTCACATTTTCGGAGTTTTTAGAGAATCGGCCACCCACCTAGGATTGCATTTCAGCACTGAGTTTACCACTAGATGTACGGATGTTGATTGTATACTTATTTTTACTGAAGTGAGCCAATTTGACTCATACAAGATAATTGAAGTTATTTGCAATGAAAATAGTTCCAAATCAATTTAAACGAAAGATTTATTATTCAAAAATTCATTGGAAATCTTTTATATATATATAGTAATCAAAATTTTAATGAGTCAAATTGGCTCAGTCCGTAAATCTAGTGTTGACACTAAACCTACAAGCCGGTCAAAATGACCGGTTCCTAATATTTTCTAAAAATTATCTAAATTGATAGGGTAGCCATGAAGTAAATATTCCACTTCTATCTTATAAAACGTAAATTAGTAAATTAATCATCTTCTTCACCCCCTGTTTTCTCTTTTTCCAAAGTAGTTATTAGTATATCTAAATTTTAGTAGATATAACGTCGGTAGTTTTAGTGATAAGAGACTTTTATGATTATCGATGGAGCTGACTTTTCAGCTGAATTAATTAATCGAAATGTATGATGCATCGGTCACAAAATTTGAGGGACCGGAGACAAGGGCGGCAAAGTTTAAGGAATTTGAATGCGGGAATTCTTGCGAGTCTTAAGTTAAATGGAGGAAAACATATTTCGGAATTTTGTAGAATGAATGATTTCTTTTTAAGACGATATGCAAGTTTGTTTGATAGTTGTACTCCGACACAATAAATGGAGGAAATTTTATAAGTGGTTAAATATATTTGTTTCGTTTCTGTAGACCATCTGTTTTCATTGGTCCTTCAATTCCTTTTCATCGATTGTTCCATATTTTTTTTACCTTTTTATATCCGTCTGTTTCGACGTCACGAGACAACCTGAGTTTTGTTTGAAAGTATAGACATTTTTCTGTCATAACGTCCGTGTCGGATTGCTCCAGGCGTACCCTAAAGCGTCTATCTACCTTTCTAAAAATAGCTCGCCTTTTTTCCCTCGCTGTTACGTGGTACATTTTAATTCCCGTTAAGTCTCGGTATTCTTTCATCCAGTCGCTCAATGAAGCCGTTTCGTCAGAAGGAAATGTGCGCCATTGACGTAAAATGCATAAACTGACACTTGAATGCAGGTGTAGTACACTTTGGTGTCTTTTTATCCGCGAGCATGTCTCTGTTGCTTGAGAATGATTCTTTTAACACTAGAACTACCGGCGTTAAATCTATCATATTTCAAAATATTAAATAAGTACTTTGAAAAAGGAGGAGTCAAGAGGCGGAAACGATAACCGATTCGGTGATTTATGTTTTTTCAGATGGACGTAGAATATTTATTCTAAGACTCTTCTATAAACTTGGAGAATTTTTGGAAAAAATTGTGTACCAGTCATTTTGACTGGTTTGGTAGTTCTAGTGTTAATGCCCAAACTGGAGAATAATTGGTAACACTGTTGATCAATTCTATTGTTTTGGTGTTTCACAGATTTATTGTTCGCCTTTTCACAGAAATCGTTATACGTTTTAAAATTCTAATTTTATTGAAATTTCACAGAAATTAGCTTAATATCAGAAAAATCTGCGGCATTTTCTTTCTGATCGCCGAAAGGGGGAGGAATTTCTTCTGATTCATTAAAATGACGCGTTTTTGTATTACTATAAAGTAGACAACAAGAACAATAGGTGTTCTCCGAAGCTACAAATCGAAAAAGGATATTCACAATGCGTCAATGATTGTTTCTCGATCTAATTGCATTTTCAGGAACTCCATGCTGCGCTTTTTCGATTCAAAATGCGAGAAATTCTCACATGGATGACGAAGACGGTAATGACAAAGCAACGCGAAGAACAAAGAGGAAACGGAAGTCTAGAATATCGCATAGGATCACGATGTAAAATACAATGTGACGTTTTGCTTAAAATTGCTGCAGAAATGGGAGACGATTTTAGTGAGAGAAATATTCACTATTTAGATGCTTCAGAGTAAACTGCATTATGTAATTTTCTGCAAAGTGCTTGAAAAGTTAATATCAGTACAAGTTAAAACGTATGTCGGAATTAAAGAGAAAATTAATGGCGGCCGGATAGCTGAAGAAAATTTGATAGAAGAATTATATCAAGTTATATTTCCAATATCATACAGTTTCATTAATTAATTGCGAATAGTATGCCTAAGTGTGGAAAATCAGAGAAATTTCAGTGGCATAAATTTGAATTTTTGTAAAAAATAAAATTAGAAGCTTTGAATTCCAACTATACCGATAATTTCAACCAGTTAATAAGTAAGGCTTGAAATTGTCCACTGTCATCCGTAAATATTTCTTATGCCGCGCAATCTTTAACTTATTTAACGCAGAATACGACGCCACTTTTTACCGAAATTTTCCCTAAACGTAAAAAACTGTGAATTTTATCGCTCATAAATTTCACCGCGAATGACTTCAAATAGCCGAAGCGACCGATGATTCCTTTCATCCCTCGCGGATTCAGCTGTAATTTCACGGTTGCACGGAAACACGCCGCGAGAATTTGCGGTAGCGACGTTTCAGTTCCGAGAAACAAAGTCCGTTTAACGTAACAAGAATGAAAAGCGAGCTCGCATTTACGACTCGCGAAATGCACGTCAGCCTTGCCTCTCTCTTCGCGAATCCGCATAATTTTTTGAGCGTTTCCCACACGATCTTTTTTCATCCGCCATTCTCTTGCCATTTCTTCCTTTTTTCCCTCGGCACTGTTCTTCAGAGTGTCATTCTCCGTTCATTTATAATAATATCGCGGCAGAGCATCGTGGAAAAGATGGAAAAAGTTCTAAGAGGATATCCGAGGTGTCGTGGAATAAAAATGTCCCTTATTACCTTCTCGTCCCTGTTACGAGAATGTTTTCGTCGAGTTTAAAGGGATAATAAATTAAGACTTTGCATTCCCTAACAAATTTCCCCTCGGATTTTATAAGAATTATTTCAAACTAAGGGCTACCAGACTACGTTCAATCTGTTCGAATCGTTCCCGGCTTCTTTTTTTCTGGAAAACGGCACCCCGCTTTTTCTCTTATCCGCGGTCAATAAATTTTCGACTCTATCTTTCTGGCGTTCAGTCGCCGCAATAATACTCTTCGTTTTACGCGGTTTTTCTCTTTGGAGAGCACTTCCGGAGATTACATTTTCCCGAGATATCCCATACATTTTTCCGCTTCCTCTTTCCGTCACGAGCTATCTTTCGGCATTCGAACGAGATGAAAGTCCGACAGAAAAGCTGTTCGATACAAACGACCACAAATCGTCGGGTCAATCGTGAAAACGGAGAGCTTTCGGCTTTGAGAAGAACGGGTGACTTGGAGTTAGGACTTAGATCGAAATCAAGGACGGATTTAATAGAATAGATTCGATTTTATGTTGCAGTAAGATAAAAGATACGACAGTTCTTACCGCTTTCAATTTCGGTGATTAATTAGTAATATAACTACCGTCGTTATATTTACTATATTTAAATATACTGAGTAAATACTTTGGAAAAAGTGGAATCAAGAGGTAAAAACGATGATCTATCAAGCAATTTAGGTTTTATGAGATAGAAATGGAATATGGACTACATATACTGAGGGACCAGAAAGAAGACACTTGGAACGAAAGGGGAGATTGCTCTCGCACCGCCTATCCCCATCATGTCGGTCCTGGAAACCTGAGATCGACGAATGACAATCGAAAATAAAACACTCCTTTTATCGTTCACATGACGCCGCAACGAATGTGCTGGTCTCTCTTGCCAATAGCGCGTCAAAATCGAAAATGCCTGAGGGAGAGGGTATCCCTATCCGTCGGGCGAATCAGAGCAAATTACTCCTCAAGTGCTTTGTTTCTGGTTCCTCAGTATAGCTCTCCTATCAATTTGGAAAATTTTTAGAAATAATTGGATACCGGTGATTTTCACTGCCTTGGTATTTTAGCGGTAACACGAATGTTTAAATATTTGTCTACTTTTAAATTTCAAAGATATTTGCAAAGTTTGCTTTAAGTATAGGAATTGACGCGATGAACGTATTCCGACAGCTTAAGTTCTTTAAAAGCTTATCGTGACTTTCTGCCTCTTCTCTGCCACATCCGAATTTATTCAGGACGCTTTTATTTACCCCTTTCGACGATACACGCATTCGCTTTCACCCTCGTCTGCTTTATTTTCCGAATGTGATCTCTTGTATCGAACAACGCCATCCGTGCGAAAAAACAGTCATGACGATATACTGTTTTCTTCCTCCTCTCACGTACGAAACTTTGGCGTTTCTTACTTTTTATTAACGACACGGATTTCCAATCCCATAATGACCTTTGGTCTTACGACTCTTGGACAGACTTGACCGAGATAAAATGTCTCGAACAAGATAAGTAGGAAAATTGTGAGAAAATAATGAAGTACTGTGGCAAGTTAGCAGAACGTGTGCGTGGTGTCGTGAGAATTTTTAGTTTCACTCGGGATGATATAAAGATTGGGACTGTCATTTAGAAAAGTATTGTTTTATGAATTAAAATAAATTTCAACTACTCTTGACTGATTTAACGCGCGTCCTTCGACCATCGAGCGAAGCGGAAAATGGGATAGAAATTAATGCATTGTCACAAAATTCAAGCAACAGAATTCCCGCATTAAAACGTTTTTATCGTCAATGAAGTACCATTTCGATCTTTTACTAATGACGAGACAGTAATAATTAATAAACCCAGTAAAGCCTTTCTGATAACGCTGACGCACAAGTTTGGATTTGCAGAAATAAATGATTTCACGGGTAGCCGGTAAAATGTCAAATGGTCAAATAATTTATCAATTTCTGATTGGTCTCCAGTCTGGATTTCTCTTTGACGTTTCTCAATGCTCATTTCTCCCATCCGTTTTTATCGGTTTGTACTTTTGAATTTACCACTGTTGTCACTTTATGCAAATAGCCTCGGATGGACTCATAATTATAAAAGTTCTACCAGGACTAATGAGTATTCTCGAACTCTGCCCCATTAATTGAGAGTCCCAGCCTACAACTTCCATACAACACCATTAATCCCACTCTCACTGTTTCCTCCATAGAATTGTGCCGATAGTTATGAAAATAGTACGAGTTAACAAATTTAAAAAGTTGAATCACTTATTTTGTATTGCACCCTGTAACGATGGAATTATATTCTCGAAATGATAAAAAAATTGAACTATTTCAATAGCTGATAGCTGTCTCATCACAAAGAACTTAAGCGTACGTCGGAATATCTCGAAAGGAGGAATAAATGATTTAGAACGCTCTTATAATTAGCAGCACAATTAAATTCTCCCTGGATGCTCGGATCTTCCGATGAGCCCGTGACGTTTTCCTCTACGAGAGGAGCACTTGCAAAGATTACGTCGCGATCCGACCCACGCATTTTCCGGCCATCGGAGAAGCCGGTATAATCTTTTGGGAACCGAGAACGATGAAAATTGCGGCGGAAAATTCAACGAGGCCAGCAAGAGATACGAGTCCCGGCAAGAAAGGAAAAGATAGAAGCCTCTTTAATCTTTTTAAGTGGAACCGCCGCGGAAGAGATTCCTCCGACTTCTATCAAGTGTTGCGTTCCACGGCGATCCTGTCGGGCGTAATTGCACGGCGGTAATTACGCTGCTTTTAATTGCTACGCGAGAAGGTAAGTAGCACCGGCTACGTTTAGGTCGGAAAATCCCGCCGGTTCGCAGATTAATTGCTTCGCCGATTTTGAACTTTTTGGTTGGACGCGAAAGTTTGAAAACGGCGTTGTTTGTTAATCGTTACTTTGATGTTCTAGATGGTAATTACAATTTGAACGCTTACAAAAGGACCTAGGCAATAATACGTATATAGTGAGGGACCGGAAACAAGGCACTTGAAGGGTAATTTGTTTTGATTCGTCCGACGGATAGAGAGATCCCCCTCACTCACGCATTTCGAACTATCAGTGTTACAAATATTAAATAATAATTTGTGAAAAATTTCCCGGAGACAATGGAGATTTGAACCGGTAGCAATAAATTGCGAATTCTAGCTTCTAATTCCACAGCTACCACATTCTCTACTTTACTGCTAACATTTAGTTCCTTTAGTTTAACACTAGAACTACCAAACAATCAAAATGACTGGTCCTTAATTTTGTATAAACGTTCTCCAAATTTATACGGATGCCATACAGTAGATATACCACGTCTATCTTATAAAACATAAATTACCGATTTGATCATCTTTTTCACCTCGTAATTCACCGTTTTCCAAAGTGCTCACTTAATACATTGCATACCGGAAACGTACTTTTATGTCTTTTGTAACCTGCCACTGGAGCGCGGATCGTTTAAATAGGATGGGCAATGCCTATTAAAAACAATGTCGGTTTTTTTTAAATCATAGAGCGTATATTTAAGTGTAAAATAAAAAAAAGTTTCATTAAGAAAAACGAAATAGTTTTTTATTTATTTCGCTTTTACTGGATGACCAAACTCCCGCGAAATTCACGAAAAAACGCCCGTTATGCGCATGAATCCGCGGTAAAATGTACCCGCATGCAATGTGTTAATAAATTTAAATATCACTGATTTAATTACTGATTCGATTACCGACTACGTCGGTAGTTCCACTGTTAACGAGCGGTACTTGCAATGGTATATTTGTATGCCGCAAGACTCTTCAATTGAAATCCACTGTACCATTATCGTTGTAATGATACAATGGAAAGAAATGGAATTCCATAGAAAAAGATTCGTTTCTCACCTGAGCAACCTCGCCTCCCTGGTGCTGCTGCAACTAGTGCCGGATGACGTGACACTGTTGATGCTTCTGCTACGACGGCTTTTCAACGAGTCTCCGAGGTTGTAGACCCCGTTTGCAGTTATGGAAAATGATCGTAGCCTGTAATATTCCATACCCTCCTCGGTTTCGCCCTCTTCGGCCCCTCCGGCGCCACCGCGTTTCGTTTCGGCCAGCATCGGCTGTAAGAGATACAGGAAAGTTAGATGACGCCTATTTTCCACGGGAACCGCAGAGAGAAATTTCATCATTGAAAACTTATGAATTTTGCGTCTTAAAAATTGCACATTGTGTTGTTCTCTCTAAATAGAATTCGAGTAGAAGGTGACGCGATGGGTTTATGCTCATTTGCGATATGTGAGAATCGGATAAAGAGATTAGTTTCTAGGTATTGAATTATTGATGACACTGTAACTACCGAGGCAGTTATAACGCCTGGTTTCTTATTTCTGAATGAAATTCATCCGTTTTGAAATACTATCCAGGGTGTACTTAACTGGAAAATTCAACTGGTACTCCATCGTAACATCCTTCCTCCCAAATAACAGCCTCCCTTGAGATTTTCACAGAATCGATAAATCCCAAATGAAATCTCAATTTTTTTCTCGATGGAACAGTGTGCGACGGAAAATACGTTAGACTAAATTGACATTTAGGAGCAGTCAGCAATATTTTATCACCGTCAATTTCTCGTCGCCATTAGTAGTCGACAGCTGGCGAACGACTGATTTTTAAAGAACTCTCCCGACAAAAATAATATTGCGGCTGCGTGACGAGGCATACGAGAAACTGAATTTCTTCAATCGAATCTATTTAAAGAAGCAGTGCCTGTCAAAACCACCCCCGATAGATCGTTGCTCCAGGGAAAGCTTTCGTAGCCGAGGGTGGAAAATTCAATCGATGCATCATTGAAAGCGACAAAAAATGGGCCGACAGTTACTCGGTCTAAAAAAGCATCGAAGCTGTACGAAGAGGAAGTATTTCATAGCTTTATAATTTAATAAATTGAATTAATTTCTTTTTTCGTTAATTTTCCTGAGATTGCATCGACAAGCAAATGCATACCCTTGTTAGCAATATTAACGAGTCAAAGGACCTGTACGTATTTACAACGTAAAATACAAAATAAATACAACAAATAATTATTATTTTTCACCCCCGTAAAGAATAAAAGCTTGACAGCCTTTCCATTCACATATTCGCTTTCTACTAACATGATATTAATAACGCGTTCTTCATTGCATATTAATTTTATGCCACTATTTTCAATGGAGAACTGTAAGTATTTGTCCCTTACATTACTAACTTTTGCATTCAATATTTTGCTGCAGGTTGAATAAATATTTCAGCTGTATTTATTACAACTTTGTACGTCGTTTACAAAGGATTCGGAGATGCATTCTATTCGATGTTGTTTGTACCCTGTAACGAAACACTCTACAAAGAAAACAGGGAATTAAACGCGCAACAAATATCGATATTACTCTTTCAACACGTTCACAGTTATTATTTACAGATTTCTCATCCGCGCAGCAAGAGGAAGTAAGAGTATCTTTTGAAAAGACACATTCCAACCTGCACAAGGAAAGCCGGTGCTTTCGACGAAGCTCGATAAATGCTTTCAAATCTTTCTGCCTTGTTTACGATAAGAAACTGCCATATCGATTTCACGGGAACAATGTGCCGAGGGTTTCGTGCCGCGTAGCACGATGAACATAATAAAGATATCGGAGAAGATAATTGTAATTCTTCGTCCTTTGATGTCGCCGCTTCTTCTATTTTTTTTTCTTCCCGACGAAAACCTGGCCCGATAGACACAAGGAGTTTTCTAATTTTAAGCGCGTCGTATTAATTAAAAATAATTAAGCCACGTTCTATGCGCTTGAAAAAGTTGAATAATGAAATTTTTATTCTGCAGGCCAACGACAATTCTGCATTATAAAGCGGTGGAAATTGAAGCTCGCGAAAATTCTGCGCGTCCTCATGTACGTGTGCACTTTTTGGATCTCTTTCTCTCGTTCTCTGTTTTCCACTAGCTTTCCACAACGTGCGTTTCGTTCGCGATACAATGAAACTCGATCTTATCGCGAATCCTGCAACTGTAAAAATGTGGAAAAAATCTCCCCTTGCATTTTTCCACAGTTTCAAATTTTCACATCCCCCTTTTTCGTATCCATTTCCCATGAATTTCGTGCTGCACGAGCGAAGAATTCCGAATGGCACGTGGGAATTAACAGTAGCATTAATCGAAGTATTAAAAGAGAAATATAAAAGGTGGTCCATGGTAGAATTATATTTCACGAATGCATTTACCAGGTAATATCAGGACGCCTCGTATTACAAACAGACATTTCCGTTCTCCCGTTTATTTTTATTATTATGCATTCTATGGAGAATCCTCGGAGTCAACATTTTCAATTTAAACATTTACATCCGACATGCAATATCCGTTCGCCTTATATTTCACATATTTCTCGTATCATTTCCGTTCATTCTTAATTTCCTTGGTATTCTTGTATTCTTTAAATAACATCTATACGTGGTCCATTAACAAAGTGTGATACAGGATATACGTCGATTTTCATTAATTTAATACCAACGTAACATTAATATTAATACCGTTAATTATACCGATTATGTTTGCCCATTTGTTTCGTTTTATTCTTAACCGGAGCATCGATATTCGATAATTATAGTATGACAGAATGAACAATTTATAAACAGTCTAATCCGTTTGGAGTTTGCCGTTAATTGAGGATATTACGAGTTCTCGATCATGGAATTAATGTTTTGAGTGACAAGCGAACGAATGCGAAAATCAATCAACGTGGCAGACTTTCGAGGGTGGGATTAGGGTCACAGGGAATCCCGATGCATCGAGGTTTGCATTAAAGGTGCATCTAATTTCTTGCACGCTATGACACGTGTCTATTTACGTCATGCTTCATTTTTATAATTTATAATTGCAATTTGTGACCGTCCACTTTTTTAGGGGGAATTTTGGGTTGCAATGAATTTCGATGCATTGGGGTTTGTTTTAAAGCGCATATGCTTTTTTACATTGGCGTCATCTTTTTACTTTTTAATTTGTGTTTGCAAATTCGTGATTGTCAAATTTTGGAGGTCAAGATGAAGTTTGTACTTTTCATTCTTTCTAGTTATGTCCTTAATTTCGTGATTGTTGGATTTTTGAGGGTGAAATAAGGGTCGCAGTGAATCCAAATGGCTCGGGGTCTACATTAAGATTGATTACATTTTTTGGCAAGCTATAATGCTAGTCTAATTTGTGTCAGGCATGCATTTTTAAATGGTCTGCAATTTTCATTACTGAACTTTTGAAATTACAATAGTGAAAATTTGCGATTCAAAGCTTTTATGTGAGATTAGAAATTGAATGAAGAATGAAATAACAATGTAAAAGACATAAAATTATTCGTTTAAATGATTAGCGTGAGTTTTTGCATCTCTCATTGTAGATTTTATACAACGTTGTATTTCCATCGAACATCAACGTAAAATTCACTGTGTAGGTTTAGCTTTTAATACTTTAAAAATATATACAGAAACTTCCGTTAATATTGCACTGTTTTTTTAAAAATTTTCCATTGAACAAAGCATACACGAGAATAGAACCATTCAATTGGAAATATTCGACATCCATTTTACAACGATGAATTTTTCGCACGAGAATAATATTCCGAACGAAAAGAAATCCCCCGGCTTTAAATATCGCGACTACGTTTTCCGAAATTTAACGAAAATTCACACGTCGCTAATTTTCCCTGTTAACATTGCATCATTCATTATAACGTTAGAATTTCAAATGTGCTAATAAAACATAATACTTAGATAAATATAATAATATACAAATTGTTTTATAAAATATTCACTGAAAATTGCAGAAAATTCCCCAACTTCTTAAGTTTTTTATACAAGTAAAATATAAAAAGTATCTAGAAGATCAGAGATACTCTAACAAATGTAGCTGACATGAATTTAACGATGAAACTTTGGAACGAGAATAACAGATCAATTGAATAAAAATCGTCGACATTACAAATCGTTATTTCATTTATTAAAACATGTTCAACTTGTCAAGTCTATCTTGTCAATTCTTCTGTTGAAGCAGCATACCGAATAGCCAGCCAAAAAATTAGAATTCCTCAAACAAAATGTTTCGTCGTCAATTTTACAAAAACGAACTTTTAACGCGCGTACAGTAAAACAAACCAAAAGGAACCCTCGGTTTCCGACGCAATATCGTAAAAATGTACCGAAACCTCGTAGTTTGCGATATCCTCATAGCGTCGTGTCTACCTTTCTTTTTTATTCTTCTTCCCCGTTTTTCCTCGGTACTCATTGAGTCGCGTTCAATAACACTTTATGTTCCCAGGACAAAAAATCTGTCCGACGTCTCCGTACGTTGTTCTTTTAGGCGATTCGTGTAACGCAGTAAAAACTTCTATTCGTGACATTTCGGCAGATCGATCTTGACGGATTTGCACGTAATTTTCCACGTTGAACTACGCAAGAAAGTATCCGTCTACCGTAAGGAGAACCGGAGATACTTTGCTTTTCCGCCGACCGACGGAGAATCCTGGCGGCTTTTGTCGTGGACAGCTCGAATTACTTCGAGCTTCCAGACTGATCACATTTACTGAACTACAATAGCTTCCATTCTTTCAGGACAGCTCGACGAAATTGTTCGAGACTTGGCTATTGTTCGTTTGCATTAATGAGGCCAATTTCTTGCCGTCCGGTATATAAGATACGTCTGGAGCTGGAATTCCTTCAGTGAAAGGGATCGAAGAACGAAAGATAGCGTTTGTAAGACTTGTTGCGTTTCTTTGTCAATGGTGACTGTTTATTAATGTGCTTCAATCATTTTTGCAATCGTGTATAATATATTTTAGATCGATACTCTCGAATGGAATCAATGAACGTATTACAGTTTGGAATGTTTGTTGGATTTTATTGATACCTGACGTTTGTTGATATCGACTGTGCTTGAATTATGTAAATAGAACAGTTTTTCACTTTTATAAAGTTGGCTTATATTTGAAATTTGAATCGAGAGAGATTGCAAAATATATACATATTGCATCGCTTAACATATAATTCACTTTTCGCTGTTTATATCTCGGTATACTTTAAACTCGTCATGCTTATTAATTATTTTGCATTCCCAAGTGCATTCAAATAAAAATTGTATAAACATAGAACAAGTTAAAAACTTGTACCTCGCCTAAAAAAAAATTGTTGAAACTGATTATCCCCAGCTATTTATTTCTTTGAATTTCTCTCATCCGTTCATCCAAACCGAACTTTTCGAAGCGTTGCATTTTACAAACAGAAGTCTAAAAAAGAACTACGTCCATATCTGAGATTTTAATTCGGTAAATATTTATGTAAATACATCGATGTAGATACACTGCATGTGAAAAGCTCTCTCGAGCGAAAAACGCGACAGGCGCGGTGCCTCTTAAAGAAACGAACATTCTGCGGATTTATTTTCGTCGATTTGTATTACGTCAAAGCTCCCACATGGTGTACCTCACAATTCCACCACGGAATATCTTTTCCGCAATATTTCGCGGAGAACCCAAGATACGTATCATCCGATACTTTGTCATGTCGCCATTGAGTACAGAGAGATCAATTTCCAACCCTCCTCGGACGAGACGTTAGTACGTCCGAAAATCTTTGATTGATCTCTTACCAAAATGAATGATGCAGACGTTTATATCTCCTTCCCGACACTTTTGGTATCTTTAACCAACATTTTTATTGCACTATTAATTGATACATCAAATTAGGAGATATTCGGTAAAGCAAAGGGAAATATTCTTTTTATGTGTCTGGTGGGATATCTCGGATGCAATCCGTTATGAATTATTAAAACCTGGTCAGTCTATCACAGCCGAGGTCTACTATCCGCAATTAGAAGGAATAGACATTATGTACTTTATTCGCAAATACATTTTTTCGCATTGTAATAAAGAATGGCACTTCTTTTAGCTTTAATTAACCTCTTGGCCTATAATAACGAGTGGCAGTCGTGATGGGGTAGATGGAATAGGAAATTTTCAAGCTTCCCAAAAATGATGAAATTGAAGATAGCAGTGGAACACAACACAATAAAATTATTCCTATGTTATTAATATTGCGTTAGATTGCAAGATATATCGGGAATCACTGATAAATTTTCATTTTAGCAATTTAATTCTGAATTATTGCATGCACAGTCGCAAAAGAAATCGTAGGGCAAGGGGTTAATATATTCGTTGGACGAAGTTCGTTGATTGGAAATTTCTATTGTTTTCATGATTAAAAATTATATTTCTGCTGTTTTTTTGTTGTTGAAATAATATGAGTGTTTAACACGTTGAATAGTGGAACGGTGACGTTTTATTGGAGAGAAACTTTCTTATTAAAAGCATATCGTTATTAATTAGGACTGTTAACGCTAGACTTGCGGGCGAGTAATTCAATTTATTTCAAAATGTCAGATAAATATGTCAGAAATAGAAGAACATTTTTTGAAAAATTTAGAACAAGTCATTTTGTGTTAATTATGAAAGCACTATGCAGAGATCATACGTTGCTGATCAATTAAATTAATTGTCGATAAATTAATTGCAGGTATTTCTTGTTATCCATTGTTATTAGTGAGTTAATTACACATGTATGTTTTTCTGATATTTCTCTGGATACCTACAAGTATGCGCGAGTAAATTCTCTCTACTAAGAATTTCTTACCTCCAATAATTTTCGTGCCTGCTGCAAATACTACGATTAAATCGCGCAAATATATGGAAAAAAATCCAATTTTTTTCATTAATAAACGATTAACATCGACGAATCGCTGCTCTTCGTGACGAAGTTCGCAATGCTTCGTATTTCACATTAACCGTAAAAAAACGTAACGCGGCGGTATTCTCGGCTATTTGTGTCGTTTTCGAAAAGACAAATCCGTGTGCCAAGATAAGTTTGCAAGATCAGATTCCCGAAGAGTGATCCAATGCTTTGAGGAAGGTTAAGGACGGCGATGTTGCTCATCATCGAGAGGATCTTCGCATTGATCGCACTCGAGTTTTATTACGTCAACACCCCAATTTGGTGAAGCCCCGTTGGTCCCAATCCTTATCACTACTCGGAAACAAACTCGCACGAATTAACAGGCATTTTGAATTTTTTGACACAGTAATACGCGTTTTAACGATCCTGCTATCGCTCGTTATAAATCGTGTTGTATTACGTTCAAATCAATATCAATATACAGGGTGTTTTGTTTAACTAGAAATGATCGAATGTCTCGCGAGGAATTAACTTTATGAAAATAATATTTTAGCGAAAGTTCTTTAGTATGGGAGTGATCATATTCTATAAATTATCTTTTTTGTAATCAGTATTGGGTGAGATTTTGAGGTCAATTTAATCTTCTTAAATTACTTAAAGATTCTTTCAATGTAAATTTTACAAATTTATTAAAATTCAAATAATCAAATTTGTATGAAGTTAATTTCTCTTTCTTAGAACATTACAATTTTGACTGCATCAGTAGATTTATCTGACCTTAAGTCAAAAAACATGTGTTTAAGACTTCTGATAGTAATAAATTAATACTTTTTATTTATAAAGATTGCTCAGATATGCCAAGTAATCCCGTTTATTACATGAGCTGCAAAAAATAATTTGCACGTTATAATATCCCTCTTTATACTAAACGACATTTGTTATTATAATTTATTTACAAGTTCGACCCCTCGTCAGGACAATTTCCAGTTGAACTAAACAAAATGTATACTGCATATTTTTGTTATCTTTGGAAAATAATTTATGGCCTTGTATTATCGTTTTTTATTCGTTTTTATGAGAATATCGTGCAAGATACGATTTAATCTTTTTACTAGTTTCGCGCGGCTTATCCGACAAACTTTTGCGACACCTCGGAAAGAACAATGGGGGTGCCAAGCTTCTCGGACCTCGGAGAGAGTGCGAGGAACGTCTTTAAGACGGGTTATCATTATGGCAAGGGTCTAATGAAGCTCAACGTCAGAATTAAATCCGGCGGAAGTTTTGAAATGGGCAGCGACTTGTCCCTGAACTTTGACGCGTCCAAAGTGAGCAACGGCTTAAGTATAATTCAGAATCAAAAGGCATCGGGAACTGAATTCTTTTTAATCGGTCAGGTTTCTGCGATGAAATTTATACAATTTTATAGAAAAGAAGATACTGAGTTGGATTTGAATGAGAAAGTTTACGTTTCAAACCGACTTACAAAAATTAAACGAAGTTATTTTTAAAAAATCAACGAATTACATATTTTTCCGGATGAGTGTGTAACATGAACAAAATGAAACTCTCCTTCAAAATTGAGATCTTTTCGATGAATTGCCCAGTTCACTCAGATTACTATCGAGAATTAACAAAGTTGATTTTTTTAAAATTTAAAACTCCAAATATTAGATCTGCTCGATAACGTAAATAAACCGGTGGATTCCACAGCTTTCATTTAGATTTAATATTGACAATTAATACAGTATGATTCATTTTAGAAGTAGCTTAAAAACAAGTATATTTATCAATGAAATAAACATATCGAGAGATTTCACATTTCTCATTTATATAAAAATTGATATCGCGAATCGATTAAATGTGATTTAAAAGATCAGAATGGAAAGATATTAAAAATAGTCGATACTATACGACATTGTATACATAAAAATACGTTTTATTATGATAGATGACCGGCTGGACGGAGGCAAAGTATAAGACCAAAGAGAGCGGAACCTTCATGGAAAAATGGACGACCGACGGAACGTTGATCACGGGTTACGACTTTAATGGCAAGATATTGCAAAATATTGGCTTGCACTCGGAGTTCAGTTACAATACCGAGACCGCTGCCAAGAGCATCAAGATCGGCGCAAAATGCGTCAACGAGAAGTTCAACGCAGCCTGCGCGGTCTGTTAGTAAATTTTACGTTTGAATTTCTGCCAGCAATACCGGCCAAATCTTTCCGTTAAAGTTGTATTCTTTTATCAAATTTCACAACTATTTCCATGATGTATATCTCATACGACACATTGTATTTTTAATTCGGCAGGATTTGCGATAAACTAATTGTAAAAAGGAGCCATTAAATGGTCTCTGATAAGGTTCTATTATATAATTAGGACAGTAATTAAATATGTGTATATATAATTATAATATAGTAATATATACGAATTCCACTTACACACATTATTGCGAATTCCACTTTTAAAATATCATTACAAATTAACTTCGTTTTTGCTGAAAAATCGAGATAAAGTAGCAACTGTCGGTCTTTCTTGCACGTCGCGAGTTCTTTTCATTAATTATTCTAATAATGTCGCGAAGAGAAGATTCATTTGTTGTTCTTACCTGTTCACACATCGTTTACAAAACGTATTGGTGAATCCGAAACGTCCGTTTAATTCGGTGTCACTTTTTCTGGAAATCAAGTCGAAACGCCACAAGCAGGAAGTCGAAGATAAAAAAATGACACGAATTATTTCTATTTATGGCTGCTATTTAATTCCGTTGTTTGCTTTGTCTATTTATTTCTATTTACGGGAATTATTGATTCTGTTATTTCGGTATTACCAGTAGTTGTAATATGTAACTCGTTGCAAACATTGAGACGGAAACTGTAACGAGCAGTACGCGTAACGCAAAGCCATAGCTCGAACTGACATTAGAGGGACAAAGCCGAGAGGAAACTCTAAGGACTCGGATTTGCGAAACGTTCGATGTTTACTAACAAGCTTCGACAAAGAAAAGTTTCCTTAACGACGAGATTTAACGATTCCCGTATCTCCTGCGATTAATCCGCCACACTACCAGAAAGTCAATAAGAAGAAATACAGAAATACTTAAATTTTCAACTACCCTTCGAAAAAAAAATTACGGCTATACTGCGAATTCAATTTTACAGAATTCTCTCTCATTTTCAATTTCATTTAATTATACGTAAACGATCAAATTCATATTTTTTTAATAATATTTATTTAATATTCTATGCCAATCAACGAAGGACTTAACAGAAAACTTAACTGAAAAATATATTAAAAAAATATAAATTGCACAAAATGAAATATACGAATTATCGACTATTTAACACTAGATTTACGAGCGTGAAATCTGTTAAATTGCAATATATCAGATAAGGACATTGAAAAAGGAGGGACCAAGCGGCAAAGATGGTAATTCGTTAAGTCATTATTGTATTATAAAATACACGTGAAATATCTACTGTGCAGCGTCTCTGTAAATTTGAGAAATGTTTATAAGAGAAGTAGGAACCCGTCAATTTGACGGCTTCCGTAAATCCAGTGTTAAAATATCAGCTTCAAGTAATTTTTGAGAACCTAGAAATTAGGAAACTTTTATCGGTTGAATTTTGGATAGAACTAATAATTGTTTGTATAAGTCACCGCGTCTTGGGACTGAAGTATGAGAGAATTTATTTCATTTTCAGCCAGCGACTTCAGTTCGAACGTGAACGTGTTCGGCTCGATTGTCACAGCTTTCAAGGACCTTTTAATCGGTTATCAGGGTGGCTACAACAGCGAAACAAACAAAATGACGAAGAACGACATCGGTCTGGCCTTTGGTTACAACGATCTTGGCTTCCATTTCCGTTGCACCTCGATACCAAACGAATATGGACTTTCCGTTTTGTACAAAGGTTAAAAGTTTATCTCGATTCTTGAACGAAGTAGCTGCTCACCGTAAACGCAAGACGTCTACCAGAATTCATATTGAAACTTTGCAACCGGGAGAACCATTTTCTCTTATCCAAACTATTTGTAAAACTGTTTCGAAACATTCCTCCCGACTTCAATGCAAATCGCAAAATTCAACGTTCGTAAACGTTTCTGCAGTATACTTTAGACATTGAGGATTTATAACGAAGATCAAAGCAGGACCAGTTTCAACAACTTGAATTTTATTTGGCTTCGAACACTTTGAAAATTATGATTTTAACGAAACATTATGAGCTGCCAGTGGGTGGTAAAATAGTTAATAACTTTTTCCCTCTGACACTCTGACCTTATAGGATTTTACAGGATGTTAAAAGTTAATAATTTTGTCCCTTTTATACTCTCACGGGTATCCCAACCTAATAGAATTTTCTTAAAGTTTCTCAACAGCTAGCCCCCAGTTGATTAGTCGCACGTAATGAACCTCAAATTGACTACCACCGAAGGATAGCTCAATCCCTTGTCTCAAATTGTCGCAAAAAAATGCTTTCTTTCACAACATGTTTCACGTTCCAGCAAGCTTTCATTAAGGTCCAAATTTTCGTCTTGGCAACGTCTCTCGTTACTCGAAAAAAGTACATCGACAACAACGTAACGTTAACAAGCGTGTTCTTTGATGTCCTCGACTTTCGCGCAAACATCGAATGAACGTGTTCCTTGTAGACGAACTGTTCTCGAACTAGATCTAACATAGCGTTCAAAGGTGGCGATTTTATAGAGGAAGAGAACGGGTTGGTACCTTTACAAAGGCACCTGCCATGGGGCGGAAATTGAGAAGGGGTAGTTTCGAAGCGCGATGTTTCGTAAAGGGTGGCTTCCGTCTTTCCAAGCTGAGTTAGAAAGCTTAACGCCGTTTACGTGACAATGAAGTGTTAAGGATTACTCGATTGTCTGGGGTATGTTTTGCTTTCTGTGATACCACGATTTTATTCTTTACAATTGAAATACTTCTTCGTACGTTGAGAGAGTTATTGAAGTCGCAACTTCAATTCTTTTTGTAGCGATAATTGGCAAGTAGCTTGATTACAGGGCACGTGAAGTTTGTCGAAATTTTTCTTACGGCATTGTCGAGGAACTTGTAGGTTCTGACCTTACAACTTTGATGTTCTTGTTAGTTGTAATTGAAAAGCAGTTTTATTACATGGTATGTGAAGTTTGCCAATTTATTGAAAGTGCTTTCGATGTTGAGGAAGAAGTTTGATATTTTTCTTTCTGATAATTGGAAAATATTTCTGTGCGATTTTATGGTTTACCGATAAAACGTAGTGGTATTTTTTCGACATTTATAATCGAGTTTAAGTTTCAATATTCCTTGGGAAAATAATTGAAAACATTAGAAATTTTAAGCTTGCTCATCACTGGCTAGATGATTAGGTAATAATGTCAAGGTTCTGATAAGTCTCAATTATGAAAAACGACTTTGTTGTCGGTAACCTTATGTCAATGATTCGCGTTCTCTTCGGTAAATGCTAGAATTCTGAGTGGATTTCCAGAGGGAGCGATGAAACAACTTCCTTGTTTGTCCACCGTTCACGGAGTACACGAATAACATCTTCAAGATCGCGAGGGTTGATCTATTGCCGTGAAATTTCTGCTCATTTAAATGCAATTTGTCTTACTACGAAACTGTCAAGCTAAAATGCAAATTTAAAATCAACGAATATACCATAAGAATTATTTTGCCATGTTAATTCTTGATAAACGTGTCATTTGACAGTTGAGATTGCAAGTTTACAACATCAAAAATATTATTCTTCAAATATAATGTTTACACGTTCGATGACGATATTAGAAAATAATCCCTATTTACTCTCATTGAGGTACATATAATATTTTGTTTTCCCAAAGAATATTTATGCTGATTTTTACAAATTTTGTGGCGCTGAAAACGAATATGAAGTTCGTTTGTGCCCATCAGAATCCATTCTTGGATTTTAATTTTCAAAGTTGTTTTTTTGCATAAAATGATATTTTTTTAATAAAATACTAGCGCGAGTGAAACGGCTGCGCTGAAAACCACTAGCAGTACCTTGTGTCTTGCTGAGATATTTTAATTTTTTGGCCGAAAACAAAACTAGATTTTGCAAATTTCAGCTATAGTTTCCCCAAGAAAAATGTCTGCTCTATCGCTCTCTGCTATTACAATTCCTTTTGGGCGTCTGGTTTTTCATATATATAGGAAAATATTCACAAAAATTAGCACATTTTGGGCATCGTTTTCCTTTTGAGCATTGTTTAAACATGTTTAAATGTTTGTAATATTAATATGCATCGTTATATTCAGGACGGTTTGTAGAATCATTTTATGCAAAAAAAACCAAACTGACCAAAGAGATAACAGAAAATAATTCCGTTCATGGATGGATAACACTCTGAAAACATAACGCAGCTACTGATCAAAATGTAGAAACATGGAATATAAGTTCCGCAGATGGAAATTTAAAAGTCATTCGTAACGCATTATTTACCGATCAAACAACAAAGCTCTCCATCGTAAATCGGCGCAATTTTTCATCGGCACAATCACGATGTCCGCGAAACTCGTAATTTCCATTCGTTTAAACTTCCGTTAAAAGTAGCATTACGAACCCCCTAATGCTCTTCACAGCAGACGCGTGATTTATATAGGAAATTACTTCGACAATTAGTTTCCGTTCGGTCTACCTCGTTTATTCTCTCGCTTCTATTTATTCGGGAAAAGTTTCTAATAAAATGAGCCACTGTTTACCATTTCCATGCATATTTTATAATCCCCGCGCTCGTGTCTCGGATCCACTGGGTGAAGTAATTACGAATCCATCAGAAAGAAAATGAATGCGAGGACAGAGGGTGAAAATAATCTGGGAATAACAGCTTTCGCGAGCCATGCCATCGCGAATGGAAAATAAAATCCTGTATTGTTAACGTGGATACCATGCATCGCGGTGAAAATCGAAGTTTTGCGAATGGCATTGATGGGAATCTTATTTATTTCGAAATCCAGTTCAGTTAGATGCTTTGAGGGTCGTTTCTGGAGGGATCAGGTGAAAATTTTATATAGAGCTTGAGATATTGGACGTATAAAGGGTGTCATGCATTGCCCAGACCTAGTTCTAAGTTTCCATATCGTTCGTTCAGAACGTTTAGCTAGCAATTGGAGGATTACTGACTTGGAAATTCCAATTTTAATGAAAATTTGGCAGATTGCAAAGAATATTTATGTTTCGATCTATCTTCATTTCGAAATTCAATTCAATTTAAATGTTTGAATGTTTTTTCTGAAGGAATTTGATCACAATTTTTGGTGAGATTCGAATTAACAGGTAAAGAGTGTCTAACTCTTATAATTAAGTTTACAATTAGACATTCCATGTCGATCGTACAGGGTGTGGAGCCAGCAATTCGAGAACTACTGTTCCGAAAATGTTTATTTTTATGCCACTTTGTTAGATTCCAAAGAATGTTGGTGAATCAGTTTAGCTTATTTCAAATGCCACTTGAGTTTAATGCTTAGACAAAAGTTTCAGCAGGGGCTTGCTAACAATTGCAAATGGGATACGCGAAATTCGAAATAGAGGTCGAAAGGTGTCTTCTTCGCAATTCAGACCGAACCCAAATTTTCCATATGGTTCGTTCAGAGCGTGTAGTTTGTAATGGACTTTGCATCACTTCGAATCACTTTGCGCATATGCGATGAAAGTTTCAGAAACACTTTGAATATAATTCGAACGTAGAAGTTCTTAGGGATTTTGAAACTCTCGAAATCTTAAAACATTTATAAGTATAAGTGAATATAATTATCTTAAAATTTTTTTACATCTTTTGTATAATATCCAATATGATTAAATTACACAGCATGTAATATCAACTACGAGTTCAAATCTTGATGGAATACATGTTCTTCACTTTGAAGAACCGGTATTCGATAAGACTTCCAAGACTGTCAAGAGTTTGAAGTCTTTGAAAGTTTATCATGCCTTTCAAAGTCTTCGGTTCTTTCAATAATATCTGACTTTTCTAATTATCCAAGTAATTCGAAACTCTATAATGATTATATTCCTGAAATACTCGCAAGAAGATTAAACGAGTATTTATCACGATTGGTTAATGAAGATCTATCAAACGCTAAGAGAACTTTCTATAATGACAGCAAAAGTCTGATATTTTCTGTTGAATCTTAAGATCTCCCTTCTTCCATGCATCGAAATTTAACCATCTATTGATCCTTGAAATTTTAATGTAACATGAGACTACATCTATGCTTCTATTTTTCGAAATCATGATTTCTTAAAAGTTATTTTAACAAAGAGTTAACTTGAACATTTACCAATGTACTGTATCGCAATTTATAATTTATTAAAAATATATATTAATATATATTATATATATTTAATAAATTAATATATTAATACATATTAATTTATTAAAAATTCAACTGTTAGAAGGTTAACTCCTATTAAATCTACTACATTTATCCATGAAAGTAAATCGTACGAAGCTTAAAGCCAATTTACGATCAAAGTATCTTTAAGTCCAGTTGCATCTTCGAATTTAAAACTGTTGCTTTACCGTTGAAATTTCCCGAGAATATTTTCTACAACCTAATTACCGAACAGAATAATGACAGAACGATTACGAAGGCGCTATAACGATTTTCACATTTCGTTTTACTCGGTCAAACTGTGAAAATCCCAGCTAATGACTCCTAAGATTCTCTCGCGCTCCAATAACCAATCGTTAAGTGCTCGATACACTTTATTCAAGAACGTCGATTCGATCATCCATCAAAATTATGTAAAACCATGATAACGGCTCTGGCCTGGCAGAAAACATGTTCGTGCATGCCTATCGAAGCAACGATCTGAGGAAGAATTTGTATGGAAAACCATATCGGCGAAGTGCAGGGACGTTGATAAATCAAGTTTTGAAAATGCTCGTTCTATCGTGCATGTAAATTAATGTTGGACTGTAAAACGATAAATTCCCTGTCTCGTCATTTTGAATCAAGTGACGCTTGTTATATTAAAATGACATTTTTATAAAAATAGAAGTATTAAATATGAGAACAGTTATATATTTCGAAATAATTGACTTATTTTGAATTCAGTATTTTAATATCCAATATGATGAAAAATTCGGGGATAACATTGTTTAAATGTCATAGGAAATTTCATTGAAATTCGCAACATCGTTTACTGGTGAACTCTGTGATCTTTATATGCGACACGTATTTAATTGCTTCGGTAATTTGGAACTCGTTTAAGAATTTAGGTTCGAGGCGGCATGATCATAGAATTTAACACTAGACCTACCAAACCTGTTAAAATGACTGGTATACAAATTTTTCCAAAAATTCTCCAAGTTTATAGAAGAGTGTTAGAATAAATATTCTATGTCCATCTTGAAAAACATAAATCACCGAATCGATTGTCTTTTCCGCCTCTTGATTCCTCCTTTTTGAAAGTACTTATTTAATATTTAGAAATATGATAGATTTAACGCCGGTAGTTCTAGTGTTACGGAAAAGAAATGAAAAAAAGGAATCACTATGTTGTCGTGCCACTCAAAAAGATGGCTTTGACGAAAGCATGGTGCTGCACTGTTGCTGAAGCGTCAACATGCAGCTTGAAATTGTTGCGAAACTAAAATGCAGCAATTAGCCGATGGTAATCGAAAATAATACAATGGATGTGAAAAGTTTCAAACGTGCCACGTACTGTCTTTATCAGAGATCGCGGTAAAAGCGGAGTTGGATAATTACAAGCGTTGTAAGGGATCTAATTACAGTTTGTAGCAGTGACATGTGTCATCGCGTAAGCTGCAACCAAACACCCAATTAAATTCGTGAAAACGCGTATGGTAGTTGCACGATGTAACGTCCGATTGAGAAATTTAATCAGGAGTTTGAGTGATTAACCAAGGTCTCTATTATCAAGTAGAAAGGTTATGCCACCGAAAAAAAGAACAATTCCATTTGTTTGTAGTAATCCACTTGCAATTAAATTGGAGCAAGGACAGTGAAATACTAACATTTTATTATATTTTTGTGGTAAACAATTTTAATTATAAAAAATAAGATATAAAAACCGAAAAATAATCAAAATGTAGGATTCAATTTGAGTTTATATTTTAGACGAGAAAAAAAATGTAACGATCACGTTCTCTTATCGAGGCTTTTATTATTTCGAAAGTTAAGGTTATTAAATCCGAGTAATTAAAATATACGAGCAAAATGAATTGAAAATATTACTTTGAAGAATGTCAGAATGCGAAAGGAATAATGGTAAATTTGTATGTTAAAGTGAACTCCGATTGGGACGCAGCTATTAATGGGATATTAGCAAGAAGCGCTCAAGACTGGACAATGGGCGCCGGTGCAAAATACAAGATCGACAACAAATCGACTTTACGTTTCAAATTTAATACGGATTTGCAATTGGGCACGAGCCTGCAACAGAAACTGGACGAGAACGTCACATTAACGTTATCATTTAATGTCGATTGCGCTAATGTTACCAGAGGAGGTCACAAAGTTGGATTGGCCCTCGAAATAGAAGCCTGAAGAGTCGCCTGTAATTCGAAGCTTCTCGCAAAAAATTCTTTCACATCTCGTCGCAAAAAGAAATTCCCACGAGATCCGTAATTTTTATGTAACATTTCATTTCGCGATATTGCGACTGTTTGTGCACCGATTACCGAGCCGGAGAAATATAATATTAAAGTATCTCTTTTAGTTGAATATTTCAGACTTTTCAATGGGGAAGTAGCTTTATGGTAATTGGATCTTTTAAAAAACTCTTTCTATTTATTTTTCCTGCTTGTATTAATGTATTTAATTCAGGTCAGCCTTCCTGACCGATGGAAATTATATTTCAACGAAACTCGTTGGTGTAGCTTTAAAATGAATTTCGACCGGAAAACTAATTACTGTATCAGCTCGAAGTACATCTTTTTTTTTCATATCTTCTATATAAAAGAGTATATATATAAAATTCTATATACAGATTATACGTAAAAGTACATATGTTTTTGATTATTTGAAATGTACAAATTGCGGCGGAAGATCGTTGATGCATCTTTTTTCTGCACTATTTCAACGATATTTGCGTCATTTCACGTTTAACGACGTAAATCAATGAATTCGTCCGTCGAGCAACGGCACTATTTGATTTTCAACCTTTCACCCCATAAATCGACAGGAAACGAATTGCGTGAAAAATCTATGAGATTTATCAAGATGGAACGTTCAATTTTTCACAAGAATCTCAAAAGACACTGGAGCTGCAATTTTTCTTTTTATCATAGAAGGGAAAACTAAACGTCAACCATTCGTAAAAGATTGAAATGACATTATTTTAATCGAGGTATGAAAATAACGGGTGGAATTTCAGAAACTTTATTGGAAGAGTAACATTTCTCTGATTGATTTTACACTGTTTGCGTACGGTTTTTTTTAAATAATTCCATTCGGTATTTTCCATAGTCGCAACGATATCTCTTTTTGGCTTCTATATTAATTTCCGTGGAAATAAAGGGTGCTAAAATCGATCCAGCAGCCGGTATTAATAAACATCCATTCGACAAAAACACGATGGTCTTCGTTCGAGAGAGCCGGCGCGTATGCGCATTACTGAAACGCATCGCATGGTCGATGTTTTGATAACGGAACTGGTCAGTGACAATAGAACAGGAAATTAATGAAATCGGTACGTTATTGATCTTTACTCGCAATGCGTAGCTTCGCCGCGAAAACGCGGAGTAATTTATACGAGCGCGCCATGATCTTTCAAATGCCGATTTGTAATTCGCAAAGCGCCATTAACGTTGAATGAAATTAAGTGAGAAGTACTTTTTAATATAATAGAAAAGAAATGAGAGCTTCCTTATCAATTTGAAAACGCATTGTTTTTCAAACAATCTAGTACATATATATTTAACGATAAATCGGCTCCATTGTACTTTCAGTATATTCTACAAAAATAGAACAAACGATAGGATAAAAAATAAAATCAAGATAGAAGAAACACCAGTTAACAACACTTCATAGCTACGCGTTCGTCTATCAGCTATTGCGTGCTACTGTTAATGTAAAAAAATGTCTATTAACCCTCACAGTGCCGAATAACGATAAATCGGTTTTGGCTATATTTGTAAAGAATACCAGGAATGATAGATCGTTGCGCGCGAGTCACAATACTTGATATTTTCCTTTTAAATTGTACCAACCTGCATCAATTACTTGCCACACTTAGTTTGCAATAAAAATCAAAATTTAGCGCGCCAACTGATTCCACTGTTAATAGCTGAATTAAAACTTTGAATGTGGCTCGCGATATAAAAAGATTTGATATTAATTATCTAGGCCAGGGGTCGGCAAACCGTGGCTCTTTGACCATATTTTTATGGCTCTTTGACAAATATTTTGGCTTGACCAAAACCATAATTTAGACATTTCCTAAAAATGTTGGTCGTTGGAATATTAACCAGCCTGAGATAAGGCTAAAACAGATACACAAAGGTGATAGATTTTTAATTGTCTAAAAAGTTTACCGACCCATGATCTAGGCGGCTGTAAGATCATGCTTCCAAAGCGTGAACCCTTTGCATCCGTGAGACCGCTCTTCATAGTCGGACACCGCAAAGTGGCCACTGACAAAATGCATCTTCCGATACGCTTCAATCTCTCACGCGACCACGTTCCATTCATCCTACCCGACACGATTGCAACATGACATAGCTCCTGGCAATTACCGTGACAAAGCCGTCGTTCGATCCGGTTGTGTTATTACGAGACGACGATGCATCGAGCAACGACCAGCCTGGTGACCACCGTCACCGATTGCATCGATGCATCGACGGTGATGCAGCGAGAAGCTGGCAAGGCCGCGAAAGGGCTGCATTCCAATAAGGGAAGAGTCAGAAGGGAGGACGCGTTTTTTTTCTCAAGGTGACACGGTTTAAAATGTAGACCTCGATGAATATATTACTCCCTTGCCATACGATTTCTTTTGAGACTGCGTCAGCAGTAAGTTAGAATTAATACAATAAAAATGTCTCACTGATATCATAGAAACACATGAATATCATAGGAATAATATAACTGTTTGATACTTTCAATTTAATAGTTTTTGGAAAACTTTCCTATTCCGCTTACCGCGTCATGAGCGTTACTCGTCATTGCAGGGCAAGGGGTTAAAGAGTTACGTACTTTGGATGAAGAGAAAGAAAAATCCGGTTTTAAAATTATTTAATTTGAAGATAATTCTTCCAGAATACTCTTCGAGACAAAAGAAAGAGAAACTTGCGTTGAATAAAAAACGTTGGTAAATTGACGTGGAATAAAAATAAAGAAACTGTAGTACTGCCTATAGTGTAACTCAATTTTTCAGAAAAAAGACTATTAACGAAATAGCAATTGTTATTTTGCGATTGTAGCAACAACATTGTGAATATTTGATTAAACTCACCCTGTGTCGTGGGACCGCTGGCATACTGCTGGTCCTACCGCGATACTGCCTCGGTCCAGGTCCACGGGAACCGGAAGCGGTACCAGCGGGACCAGCCGGACTGGTTGGACTCGGTCCACCTGGACTGGTTCCTGGACTCAGGTGAGACGACGAGGATACGGCACTGGGACTTAGAGCCGGAGTTCTCGTCGGACTCCTGGGAGAAGGTGACAAATGCCCCCATGGCCCGGCCTCTGCTTGGAGAAACCTTTTGAAACGTTATAATACAATTTTTGTTATAGTTCGTTAACAAAAACGTTATAGTTCAATTCAAAATAAATATAAATTAACCCTGTATTAAAATTGCCTGCGTTAAACGTTATTTTTATTATTAATTAATGGTGTATATTTGATATCAGAGACCTCTGGCGTTGCAAATGAGAATGTTTTTCATAATATATTAACGTAGGATCGATAGGAGGTCAGGTAAACAACTTATTTGATTATATGTAACGCTGTTTACACAATGCTCATGATATTATAATACAATTATGTGTACCAAGCGTAATATTATATAGAGTTGTACTTTTGGTACAGGCTCTGCACTTAAATCAGCAAAAATACATTTCGGAAATATGTATTTATCATTTATCGCCCTGTATCAGGCTTACAACGTATTCTGAAAAAATGTGCCGCACACCTTTTACATAACGCGAGGTAAATCTGCTAGCCTGCCGCTTTACAAAACAAAATATTATTCTACACTTTAATTTCCGTAACTATCTACACATCAACATCAATTGGTTTCTCCAAAAATATTGTCCTTAACCCTTACAACACTACTGGGATATTTTATATCCCAAACATTATCATATAATTTTCATGTTATTATTGTTCAATTTATTTCCATATATTATTTCGTTTATATCACAATATTTACTGCCGGGATAATAATATCCCAGCAGTAACATACTACTGGGATCTATGCTGTCCCAGCTGAAAATCTGAAAACTCCACAAATAAAAAAAAATATATTTCATTCCCAGTCGTATTTTCATTCCATTTCCTATGTCACAAAATAAACACTGCTAAAAATTAGTCATTTTCTGAAGAAATAAAATTCAGTGTTGAAAGGGTTAAATTACAAGTATAAAGTTACCCCAAAATTGATAGAATACAGTTAAAGTATCAATGCACTTTGAATAAATAACGACGGGCAGACGAATTTTTTGCTGAACGCTGCAGACAAACGAGAAAGGATCAGGGGGAAAAGCAACGTGCGAATTACCTATGCAAGTCTGGGGTAGGTCTAGCCACGGCGATGCTGGAACTGCGTCGTCTGGATGGCGTGGGTGATTTCGGTCCATCGGCGGAGCTGTGACCTTGCGAGCCCGTCAAGGAGGTGCGATGCAGACGAACCTCCACCTCGCTGCTTCTCCTCTGAAAGGCCCTCTTGCTCCATCGTCTGTTCTTCGAGTCGGAGTTCGAGGCCTCCTGCTGCTTTCTGAAAGATCCAACATGCGTCAGCGCAACGTTGTTCGTTTAAGGAAAAAATAATTGGCCCTGTCCCTCTCTTCCTTGAACCACCTATTTAACGGATGGGACAAGATGTTCGATGAAGTTTTTCCTTGACGGAGAAAAGGGATAAGCTTACACGTCGAATTTTCTTGGCAAGTCTCTTGTGATAGATTTTCGAGAGGAATAGGACGGGATAGTATATCGTCTTTAACCTGTTAACTGCGTATGACGAAATATTTCGTCATACCCAGACTACTACTTCAGTGGGCATGACGATATTTTTCGTCATAGAGATTAGCCGTGATACGTTGAACGCATTACGTTTAATGTAGTTCTTATCTATTAAATCCTAGCGTGGTTATATGCTATCATATTGTTTTTGCAATCTGTGACTTGAGCGCTAATCACGGAAAAACGGCCGCTTTTGACCGGAAAAACTTTAGTGTTGTTTTGTGTATGCCCCATTGCTTCAAGGAATATCACACTACGAAATGCATTGTTCAAATTCGTTCAATTAATTTTTTTTTGCATTGAAAGTATTCCATTTATATATTAAATGTCGTAAAATATTTTGTCGAAATAAATAAAATCAATAATTAAAATGATTTTTTTTTATTACTTGAGATGTGATGATATTACTCATCACTTTGAAGAAAAAGTCCCCATTCTGAAACGAGCTGAATAAAAACTTTTTCCCTGGTGGTTAATAGGTTAAAGAGATAGATAGATAGATGTAGAGAGAAAGAGAGAGAGAGAGAATTTATTTTATTCTACCATTAATTTGACTTCGGTGTTACCAGATTTGGGGTTGTTATGTCAATGTTGAGAGAATTCAGTGTTTAAGAGATGAGTGCACGGTGTTTGCTTTTCCGAGCTTAAAATATTGAATGGATGGCATAAATCCGTGAAATGGAGAACTTGTATAGTTACCGAAGTATGATGGATCATAGAAAACGGATGTGTTTAAGAATTGTGAAGATATTTGACGTTCTGCGTGGAAACATAGTAAAGGGAAATGATTAAACGATAGTGGCTGAAAGTATAAGTGCAGAACCAAAAACGAAACTATGGCAGATATAAGGACAGAGCATCAAACTCTCAAATAGAGGACCAAAGTATAAATCCCCTTGCCATCTCCTATGAGAAATTGCTCCCAAGCGATATGTACAATATATCGCAGCTACGGTAGCTCGAAATTCGCCTAAACTTGTAAATCCTCAACGACGTAACCGTACTATTTCAAAATCAAAAATATGTCAGCAAACAAATGCTAATACAAACTTTGGGTCGCCTGAGACGCATACTTCAACTATAAAGGATTAATGTGGAACTTATTCGTTGGAAAAAGGGTTACTTAGTTTTACGAACAAACTGAACAGTTAACACGTGAAATATTCAAGATTATGGTGTCAACAGGAGGACAGTACTGGATTTTTAAATATTAGAGCTAATTTCATTTCGCGGTTGTCTTGCAACTCTCCATGTTCTTCGAAAGCGCCATTAAAAAGATTAATTTTTAGCAAAGGTTTTAATGATGCATTAGGAGCTGAGAACATGGTGTTAACATCGTATTTACTATTTACAAAAAGAATAATCGAAATGCACTCTTGAGCTATCAAACCGACATAACTTTTCCTCAGTACAATTTTTCTAGACCTGATTCAAGCAAAATTTAATGAACTTTAAACAATGGCATCTTATCATCAAATCTTAGGCGGACCGGAAAGTAATGTCATTTCTCCATATATTTTGTTCAAAAATCAATTGATTTTTATCGATCCGGCATCGAAACTTTGCACACTAGATAACAAAAGTTTGTGCATAACAAAGCCGGTTGCATCATTCCTTAAAAATAAAAACTTGTTACAAATTTATTTGTTTGAATTTAATGTAAAAAAACGACATTACTTTCCGGCCCCCCTAATATAAGCGACGTACCATCGACTATCTAAAAACAATGCCCCATTTCCAACCCCTCAAAATTTTCGTACGAAAAAAAAGAACTACTCCGACCCTTCAGCCTCAAAAATTGCATTCTCCAATCTACAATCACCACAGCACCGTGGATCTTCTAAACCGTCGATCGCAATAACGAAGTTAATCGACATCCCCCGTAAACGAGAGAAATCCCCGCGAAAACGAGACCGTATCGACTGCGATCTACGTTCGATAATTCCGTTCTGATTCGCGGCGACTCGATCCGACACGAACATTCAAGTGACACACGGAAAATCGCTTTACACCGTAAACCCGAATCTGAGAGTCTTCCACACGAGATGGCTTCGTTCCGCATGAAAGGAATCGCGCGCGTATTCCATACACTTGTACGAATTCGGCTACTTCCGCTCGATGCCGTATGGGAAATGTGATTTTACGATAAGGCCCCTAATGTCCCTCGGCGTTCGTTTCAACGATTCGCTTCGGCGGGTCCATTGTCGCGGAGAGTGCACTCGGTTTGCCGGTGCAATTTCGCAAGGTAGTTTCGCGGATTCGCGCAGATAAGGGGAGATACGACGATCGTGGCGCATTCGGTGAATTTGGCGCGCGAGGAACGATATATCGTGGCTATAGAATAAATTCTGACAAAGATCCTCGTTTCTATGGCTTACAAGAGAGACTTCCTTTTTATCTTTGCGGTTTGAGGACTTTCGTCTTGATCTATTTTATGGTGGAAGACTTTAACGTACTGTTGGATGTAGACGTTTTCCGGTTTGCGACGATTCTGATGTTTCAGTGGGGAGACAATGGATGGGATTAATGTGAATTTTGATGTTTGTTGTTGTAAACTGTGACTTATGAGATCAATCAGAACATGGGAGCATCATTATGTTTATAGGTATGTTATCATTAACACTAGGTTTACGGATGCCGTCAAATTGACGCGTTCTTACTTTTTTGATAAATATTTCTCAAATATATAGAGAAGAGGTACAGTAGATATTTCACGTGTATTTTACAATACAAAAATTACTTAACGAATTATCAGCTTTGCCGATTGATCCCTCTTTTTCCAAAGTCTTTATTTAATATATTGCAGAGTAACAGATTTCAGTCCCGTAAACCTAGTGTTAAAGTATTATTATATTCAGTTGTCAGCAATTCCCTAAAAATTCTCGGTCTTATTTATCGCACCTCCAAACACCTCTCTAACATCTCTACACTTCGCACGCTGTATAGTTCTTTAGTTCAATAAGGATCAGTTATCTGGTCACCTTATAGCCAAAAATAAATAATCCTCATAGAGAGAGTACAACATAAATTTCTCAGATTCGCCTCAAATTACACAAATGCACCTCTCTTATGATTCTCCCACTATGATAACATTGATACATACAGCCCTGAATCTTTTATTTTTCATCTGATACCAGTCGGCCGTTTAGAAAATTTGCGAAAAGATATAAACCCTTATATAGGGCTCGGTTTTGGGAAAAACTGCGGAAAAATGAGTGGAGGTGGTAGGATTCTGGAAGGGAGACTAGGGGCACCAAGGCGGTATGGGAAAAATCTTGCCAGGATTGTAGGGGATGGTAGTTTGTTTGTACTAGTTACTTGAACAGTGGCCCTGTACAGCAAGACCCCTTCGGTTTATATCTATTCGTAAATTTTCTAAATGACCGACTGGCATTAGATGAAAAATAAAAGATTCAGGGTCGCATGTAACAAAAGTTTCAGGGCCGCGTGTAACAACATATTAACGCGCCTCGATTTAGTGACTCTTAAACAACGTCGAATGATAACCGACGCTATATTTGTGTATAAGATTTTTCAGTAACTGGATTAACTCTCCCGTTATTGTGCAGGAATTTAACCTCTATATTCCTACCCTCCGTTATAGGAATAATTCACTTTTCTTACCGACAAATCATCATACTTTATATGATCCAAACAACTGTATCAACCGCCTACGTCTCAACTCAAATCGTCTTTGCGATTCTATAAATTGCTTTAATGTATCACTTTCTAAATTTAAGCTTTCTGTGCATAATGCCGTCAGTAATTTTTAAACATTTACTTACTTTATATACACTGTAACAAAGGGTTCTTCCCGTTCAATTCCACAATAATAATAATAATAATTAGAATATATATGAGGTGTTATTTTTGAAAGTGGCATAAGTTCATTATTGAGAAAAGTGTGTTTAAGTCAGTTTCAGCTAAACGTAGGTTTCCTCTTTTCGTATTTCAAATAGCAAAGTAAATAGAATGAAATATCCTCATGACATCGTCCAAAAAGATTCAACTGTTTCATGTGATAGAATGAGAGCTTTTGTGCGAAGTCTCAAATATCTCAATATAAGAATAAAGGGACTTGTACCCACTTTTAAATATAACGGGCCATATGTAGAATGTAATCCGTGATCGAAGAGACATATGATGTATGGATAACTGTTATTGACGCACAAAAACAGCTGGTGTTTCCGTAGCAAAAGATAAAAGAGTTTGCTCAACTATGCGCGCAAATCAAGAATTTTCAAAAGATAACAGTTGCAGTAAAAACCAACAACTGTAGGTTCTTTCGTTGCAAATTACCCTTCTGCTGTTGTCAGAAGCTACTGAAAAGAATTTCCGGAATAATGCAAGAGTTTCCCGATGGTTTTCAAATATACCAGCAAATGTAGAATATATTGGGGAGCTCTCAAATTATTCAATCCTTTTATGCGCATTGCGTATCGCCAGCCGTTCTCGATATTTTCAAACTGAAAATTAGTGATGACAGAACAAATTTATCAGTTTATCGAGAGCCAAAAGTTATAATGATTAGCGAACAACTGTAATTAACCCGAGGCTTAAAAGAAATTCGATAATGAGGGCAGGGATTGAATATTTTATATCGAGCTCCGCAAACTTTCTCTTCGGTTGAATCGAAATTTAATCCCAATTAATCTCATTGCGTTTATCCGCGAAAGTAAGCGACTCGAAGGAGATCTTACGAAAATTGAGCGAGCTTCTTAAAATTTCCTTCTAATCTTCTATTCCAAAATGTTGTGTTAAGATTGGTATGTTACCGAAACATTTTCAAAACTACAAAGAGATGAGCTAGTTGCAAAATTCTCTGTTTTAAATTTATTTGATAGAGTTTTGACTAAATAGCTCACCCTCATCGATCCTAACTTCTCAACAGAATTGTTAAAAGTTTCAAAAAATATTCTCTCATTTATTTCCTCCCATTCTTTAATGCACAAAATAAAAGACAGCGTAATAATTTAATTTCGAGCAATACTAGACTTCTCTTTCTTTCCAGTCGGATAGAATTTACATAATCTTTGTTCCCCATTCACGAAACTTCTTCGAACTTTTTCATCCGACCTTTGGTTCGAAAGAAGCACATTAGACTTTATGGAATTACCTTCCTTCTTCCTATAATGTGACTTAAACGCGAACGGTTTTAGCGCATCGCGTAAGAACGCGAATTATTCGCGTTTCCGTATCTTACTCTCCAAGTAGTTCGATATCTATACGCTCCGACTGAATCATTTGCCAGTAGAATAGGAGATCAATGCACTGACATAATCAGATTACTCTAATCGGATTAGACTTCCTACGTGGTTCCATTTATTATTTAATAATCCTACGCGAAGCATCTGATTGAATACAATGTCATTCCTTGATAACGTTGAATTTGGAAGTTTGCAAACAATTTGCATTGTTTGAAAGAAAACCTCAATGGTTTTAAAAGTTGAATTCCTCGTCAATTTGAATTACTGTGGTTTTCTACCGTCGCTGTTGAGAATTCAAGCGATAATATTATAAATAGAATTAAAATAAATACCGCACAGTTAATAGAAACTGCGGTGATGCGAATTTATGCAAATATAAGCGCACGTTCGTTGCATGGCGGAAATACTAAACTGATCGGAGTTGAAAGCAAATCGGACCGTGCACAATTGAAGACGATTCAATTCCCGTTCTTTTAGAGACGAAAGTAGTTTCCGGTGTGTTTCAGGCATCTCTGCAAATTTCTTTTCGCAAACATTTAAATCATATTCTCTCAAGCGTCTCAATCACTGCGTCTCAAAGGAAAGCTCACGTTGTTTTGCTTATATTAAAAAACTTACTAAATTCAAGAAAACATCGTTGACAAATACTAAAATACTCATTCTTCCTCCATCGAGGCAATACAACCTCAAAACTTTGCCTGTAATCAATCCTCTAATTTACCAAAATCGACTAAATATTCCGAATTCAATTTAACACTAGAACTACCAAACCAGTCAAAACGACTGGTACACAATTTTTCCAAAAATTCTCCAAGTTTATAGAAGAGTCTCAGAATAAATATTCTGTGTCAATCTTAAAAAACATAAATCATCGAATCGATTAGCTTTTCCGCCTCTTGGTCCCTCCTTTTGCAAAGTACTTATTTAATATTTTGAAATATGATAGATTTAACGCCGGTAGTTCTAGGGTCTAATTTCCAAATATTCAATTTCCCACCACATTCTCTCCACGTCGATTTACCTCGGTATAAGCTTGTCTTCGAGCATGCCGGGCAAATCGTCGCCGTCTTCGTTGAGCGCGGCAAAGAAATCTTGAAACTTGTCTGGAAAGCTGCTTGGCGGACAGGTATTCATGGAAACATGATCGAGGACCTCCGCGGCATTTTTCTCAATAGTTTCACAATGTCCCGACACGGTGGACGTTGCCATATAGTCTCACAAGAATCCACGAACGAACCCACAAAATTCCCCACCCCTCAGGTTCTTCCGGAACGAATCCGTTTCCCCATTCGAGCGACTCTTTCGTTCCGCTGTTAGCAGCGATTAAACTACTTCACATCCAGTACGACCCATTAGTACCGGTGGAACGTTCTCCAAGTCTTTCATCGAATTATCCTACGTTCACACCCTCGGCAAAGTCTCTTTTCCCATTATCAACTTACTAATCTGCCTCACAAGCCCAAGGAATCGTTCGTTAACAGAAACAACACGCGGCAAATTCGACAAAGATTCAAACTCCGGAGGGACCAGCGTTCGCCAACTGACGAGCGATCTCCGCGTCGTTCCTCACGTGGATCGTTCTCGATCGCCGGTGAAACGCTGGCCGCGGTTTTATCCACGATTTTTCTCCCGACCTTTCAACCGTCAACATGCCAAAGACTAAAGATTGTCCCCTTGGTAAAACAGCGAGGTGCAACGTGACGCCGTCGACCACGAGGTTCTCCACTGATACGCTCGCTCGACGATCGACGGAGAAGCTTTTTTCACGGACGAGGCCCTGGCGAAAACTGAAGCTCGCATGATTGTTGCGCGTCGTTCCGGCTCGGCTGGCTCGGCTGGCTTGCGCAAGCGTGACTCACCCCGAAAGCTCCCCGTGTACCACTGGATACACGATAACTTCGCAAAAGCGACGACACCGTCCTCCTTGACTCCGACTGCTCGTTCGCTATTTCCACCGCAATCGTCGAGCGCGGTTCTGCGACGACCGAGGGAAATGGATAACGAGCGACCGTATCCATGTGGAACGGTGTCCTGAAGAAATGTCGGGTGTCGGTTCGCTTCTTCTTCTCGAGAGTGCCGCCAGTGAGGGTGTCGAGGAGAACGCGAGATTGACTTTTACGATGGAGAGAGGAAGATGGGCCTTTTAATGTTAACTATGGTCTTTGTTTGTCTCTTTGGAACGTTGAGGTGTAATGGGTGCGGTCGTTTTGTCGAGATTTATGGCATTGTAGTGTCGGGAGTATATCGGAACTGTAATTTTAAGAATGGCGAAGGGGTGCCACGTTTGGGTCGGATTTGGCGAGCAGGTGGTTTGCTTTCTTTCCTAAGATTTCGAATGTTATTGAGAAATGGGAGTGAGTGGGAGAGAATGAGTGACTGTGTGAGAGAGATGCGAGGTATAAATTATAGTAGGACTAATTATAAGGGTTTTTGAATTTTTAGAAAAAATCAGAAAGCGGTCATTTAACCGCCATGATAGGTTTAGTTTTAATAATTCCTAGTCGTTTCTTAGGTAGTCTGATTCTTTAGATATTCACTGTTTTATTTTGTATTCTACTTGTTCTATTCTATTTACTCCATATATATGCTATTTATCAAGTACTTTAATTATTAGTGTGTATGTTATTGTTATTTACTAATACTATTACGAATCCCGACAACAACCGCCATTTAGTTAAATCCAGGCCTTCGCATTAGACTTTCTACCCCTTTCTACCCCTACTACATTAGAAACCGGTGTTGCACACTATTTAGGGTTAGCTGTGGTGTTTACAGGCCTTAAGGTTTCCGTATTAAATGCTATGATTACATTGTCATAGACCCTAAAGCTTAAGGTGGTTTCCGGGCAAAACAAGTTCTATTCTAGGTTCCTTATTGTTTCAGAGAGTTATTGTTTTGTACTGAAAGTGTAGAACAATTGCTGCGAACCAGCATTTTAAATAATATCGAACAGTGTTAGTAAATGTACTTCGAACAAATCGAATGTGTATTTTATTTTATTATCTATGAAGCCTTCGCATGCATGACACCTTTATTCCATCCCTTATAATATTAGCACCTGTTTTAACTACTAAAAACCAATTTAACTAGAATTTGGAAGTTACATAACATAGGTGGAGGGACATGCTTCAAAGCTTTCTTTTACTTTTCAGTGTAATTGCGGCAAATGTTTTCTCGATGTCGAGTGAAAATGTATAACGAGCACCAGCGGTATTATCATAGGACGATCCCTTGGGAGGATGTCGAGAAAACACTTATTTCCACTGGAAAGTGGCGCGAGAAAGGATATCGGATCCTCGGTTTTATTCTTCGGTCCAAAGAAATGCAAAAATTTGAACAACTTCACAATCGAGCCATATCAATTATCTAATCCTGTTGTATTATATTAAAATATTTTATAATTCATATCGGAATAACAGTATTTTTAAATTCTTCAGTCCTATAAAATTGTGTGATTGAGAAACAATGAGTAGAGAATTCAAATTCAGCCTACTACTTAATTACACAAAATGTTGTCATTCTGTGATTAATTGGAACCATGCAAAACTACTAAGCCCACGTGCAATTTGATTTGTCGCGAAGCGTCGAAGAAATCTGTGTTTTTCCCGCCAAGAGAAACAGCACATCCGAACAATAGCGATAAATTACAGTCGGAGCAAGATGTTTCATTTCAATGGCGTACGTCGTTAAAGATAAATCATAAAACAATCGCGCGAGGGAAAGTAACATTACAAATAAATCGTAAGTTCGTAAAAGTGTCGCACGTTATTTTCCGGCCGTCACTTTCGCGCCGTTCAAAAGTAAAGGGAAGAAAGGACTTGGCTGTTTCACCCCCGTAAAAAATATATCAGCCTGTGTAGCTGAGAATACGGAGAAATTGGACTGGCTCCTGAATTTATTAACAAAAGCGCTTCCCAACGACGCTGATGACGAAAGATCCTGTAATAATTGCAACATTACTGCGGAGAGGACTTCGTCCTTCTTCTCTGCCATCCGCATCGCCGGATGTTTCAAAGTGGAACCATTAGAAGGATAATATCCTTCATTTCTCTGTTTGACAAAAAAACATTCCGATGCTGTGACTTTCGCGGTAATGGCTATTAAATTTTATAATTTAACACTAAACCTACCGGCTTTTTTTTGTTATATTGAAATATACGAAATAAGTACTTTGGAAAAAGAGATTTGAAGAGGTGAAAAAGGTGATCAGTTAAGTAATTTTTGTTTTATACGATTGACCTAAAATATTAACTGTATGGCTGCCCAATCAATTTGGGGAGTTTTTAGAAAAAATCAGAAAGCGGTCATTTGACCGCCCATGGTAGGTTTAGTGTTAAAACGATCGAATCTCAGAGACAATTTTGAACGTGTATTAACGATGACTTGTTCTTTTTTTTGGTAATGTTTTAGAAAACAAATGAGTCATCAATGTCGGAGGATTAAAATTGACTGTTCGTGTATTTTTGCTTCTAATTAGAACGCTTATTTTACGTAGGACCTAGCAAGTGAAAAAAAATGATTGGCGATCGAAAAAATGGGCAAACGTAAATGAAATTGCGAAGTATCGTGAGTAATTTGGGCAAACAATAAATTCTGCTGGATAATATTTACTCCGGGAGAAAGCAAAATAGAATCACGACAGTTTGCGATTTCAGTTGTTTGAAACAACGAGGTGTTTGAAATTTAATTAACGCAATTTCGGTCTGGCTGTCATTTCCTGTATTTCGCATACTCTCTATATTCCCTAGGTGGAAAGAAATATTTAACGGAATCGTATAAGGTAGTAGTGAATGTTATATGATTAGATTTGAAGCACATTATGGGGATTGCGATAAATGCATGAAACTTATCGTTCGAAAGTTACGGCAGACATAACTTCTTGGCGGAATAAATTCTTATGTAAAGTCGCTGAGAATTCATGAACACCGATTTCGATATTCATGAACGTTATTAATTCACTTCTTAAACCTTTTAATCGATGTGACTTTACAGAAACTTGTAAAACCAATTAATAATTCTGCGTTTCGAGATATTTCGACTTCTGTTTTGAGGTACGCGATCACTTTTATGTAATGCGACCACCACTAACTTCTTCAAGTGATTTAATTTCTTATCATTTCCATAAAATAATTCCATCGTGATACGATGTACATTCGTGCAATAGAAAATAAGTGATAATTTTAATTTTTCAAAGTTTTTCCTGTTTATGCCAATCCCACCACATTCTCTAATTTATTATGTATAATATTTTATTTTACTTAATTTTATCTTGTCATATTCTCTCGCTATAGATATATTTGTTGATATATGTGTATTATTTTCATTGTTTTTTTCTTTAAATTCTAGTCTCATGCCTATCGCAATTATTGGCGCTTTTCGATGTATACTAAAGGGCAATTTACTCGTTAATAAGGAATAAAGAAATAAACACTTTCGTGATTAGCAGTAAAACTGCCGACGTTATATCAATTATATTTAAATATTCTAAATAAGTACTTTGGAAAAACAGTATTGACGAGGTGAATGAGATGATCAGTTAATAATTTTTCTTTAATAAGATAGACTTGTAATATTTAGTATATAGCTCCGCTATGAATTTGGGGAATTTTCAGGAAAATTAGGAACCGGCCATTTAGATCGCCTTGATAATTTTAGTGTTAACTCTGTTTATCAGATATGGATATAATATAGATATCTCATGAAGAAGTGCTACAGAATTTGCGTGACTGTTAACGTGTTAGTTTCGTTGGCATCGTAGGACCTCGTAATCAATTGCCATATGGCACGACAGTACTTAATGTCATCGTTCTGCTTGCTCGAACGTTCGTAAAGTATGTAATTCCATTGATAAGGCGATAACAAATAAGCCGAATATTGGAAGATACTATTTCGTAATTAACACTAACCGTACCGACCATTTACGGACACTTATTCATATCCTAATAGATCCTGCGACCTGTTATGATAAAACAATAATGCCTATCTGAAAGAAACGCAAGAGACTGTTAACTTAACATAGGAAACAACGTAAAAAGCAATTTTTACTTAATAGAGCAAGAAATTATTTATTTTCATTTCATTGAAAGGGTCATTTGGCCCCATATGGTATGGTTACTATTAAAGTAAATTTTTTGGTTTCTTTCCATACGAGTTAGCAAAAGAAAAAAAACGACGTGAAGTAACTACTACATATAGTGAGGAACCAGAAACAAGGCACTTGGGGGGTAATTTACTCTGATTCGCCCGACGGATTGGGACATCCCTCTCCCTCACGCATTTTCCATTTTGACGCGCTATTGGCAAGAGAGACCCGCACATGTGAACGACGAAAAGAGTGTTTTATTTTCGTTTGTCATTCGTCGATCTCAGGTTTCCAGGACCGACATGGCGGGGATACGCGGTGCGAGAGCAATTTCCCCTTCCGTCCCAAGTGCCTTGTTTCTGGTCCCTCACTATACCTTATGTATTGAAAGAAAATAAGTGAAAGGGGAGAATAAATTATCAGTTTCTAATTTACGTGTCTACATTTTACAGTATAGATGTAAAAATTCTATGTGATTGCACCGTTATAAACTTAAATAATTTTACAAAAATATTGGAAATAAGTCCGTTTGATTATCAAAGTAAACATACTGCTAGCACTGTGACTTTCAAAATATTAAATCGAACGTAAAATTCTATTGCCATACATTCCAAAGTAAATCCAAGTAATTCCGCGCTCGACGATCATTCGGAAAAGTCACAAAGCCAATTCGCTAATTTCAATTGCAACTACTTCAGAATTTCAGTGCACTCCCGCTATACGTGTGGGTGTTAGAACTGAAACCGAGTACCTAACTTCGAGGTAAGATCATAAACGGCGAGTGAGGAAGTTAAGGGCAAGTTTCCAAGCAGCAAATAACATTCCAAATTAGAACATTAATTAACCGGCTACCATCCGGCGGTATCACGTATGCACGAGGACATAACTACACGCATGACTTTACATTAGAAATACCCCGTAAGAACGTCCGCATAAATTCCACGGAAGCACCTCAAAGGATTTAACCCCTTGGAATCTCTCTATTGATATGATGAAATCGTACAACCGCCATTACTCCGTACATTTGTCAACAAACGTCAGCAATACAGACGGCAGACCGTAATTTCACGGTCAGTTAAGAAAAATTCAATTTTCCACGAGAAAGAAGATCGTCGGAGGGTAAGATGAGACATTTCGAGGAGGGACGAACAAACGATGATGATTCTACGGCAAAATATAACGTCGGATAGTGTGAAATTCTGTTAAATAGTCACGACGGGAGTTCGTCGAATCAATTTTTCTCACTCGTTGCATTCAACTTGGCACAGATGCCTCGAAGCGATTCTTTTCTTGGGAAAGCGTAGGACGGCACTATTACCTTGTATCTTCCTTTTTTTTATTGTTCCTCGAAATAGCGTGTACCGAGTTATGTAAGCTTCGAATATCATGAACAAAATTGCTTCTTTCGTCGTTTTCAATGGATTCGTTTCATTCTCTCGCCACGTGCAACGATACTTTCTCGATCCTTTTGCGATCTGCATCCATTGATAGTCGTTTATGGGATAGTTTCAGTTCTTTCTTAGACAATTTGAATGCCAGGCATCTTAATTCCCAGGAAACTGTCGAAAATCACCACATCAGCTTTTTTCAGGGAAAGCCAAGCTCTCTCTTCAAAACTGGAATCAACAAGCTTGTAGATCGTTGGAAAAAATTTGTAGAGAAGAATGGTTACTATACAATTGGTTAATAGAATTGTATTCTTTAAAATTTAGTTTGCTGAATTTTATTCTTCAATCGGGCACGAACTTATGCAATCACCCAATATTTTGCTTTCTCACACTTTAATTTGTCCTTTCCCTTCAGTTTCTTGCATTTTACACATCGAATTATCGTCTCTATTCGATAATTTCATTCGTTACCAACGATCTGCCATCGTTAGAAAACCATAAATTGTTTACGATCGAATAAACCTGCCAATAAGTACTGATAAGGCAGCCCGCGGGTCCAATGAAGAACGATCTTTCATCATTCGTCTCCCGCTTCGTTGATACCCCCTTTATTCACTAACAGTACGATCATCGAGAAGCACTAGGTCAGTGTTAATTCATCGAGCCATTTCCTTGCTTGATTAATCGTACAACCTAATCGAGAATAATAAGCGAACCCTATCGCATTCTGATCAGGCGCGAGCAATATCCGCCTAAGGCCATTGCTCTTATCGCCAGGAATTTTATTTAACTTCCCACTACAACGTTCTCTCTCTGTCCATCCCTCCTTCCACCAACTAAACACATACACGCAAACACAAACACAAAACAGAGATCGAGGCCGTCTCTCTTTCTCTCCACGTGCGTCAATCGATCGTTTCACCCATCCTCCGGACCTTCCTGATTCCTCGGGTCAATCTCACCAGGTTGGATAGGCCCCGTGTCTTTTTACCAACGACGTTTATTTCTCCCTCGTAGACCTACCCCCTGGCTTACCACCTCCTCACTCTCCAAATTCTCCCCCTTTTCGAGCCTGATTATCGCCAACCCCTTTCGTTTCATTTTCCCCAAATAAGGTCACCGCGATTCCAGACCCTCGATAACGAAGGACTCTCTCGTTTTGCTCGTGATAACCAAACGAATTCGGCGCGATAAGGAAGGAGGAAAAACGTACCGGAATTGCCGGGTGAAGGATTTCAAATTTTGGTATTGGGATAAATTTTGATCCCTGGGAGTAAAAGATACCGGATTAATGTACCCCACATTTCTATTCATGTTGCATCCGACATCAAAGTTCCCTCCGATGATTCATTTGGTAAAGCTGAACGATTCTGTTGGGTAGAAAGTTTCGCGCGGCTCTGCTGACTTGATTTATGAGAAGTAATAATGAAACTGATCGACAAAGATGCCAGGAAAGTATGTACATTGGGATTTAATGGGATTACGGTAATTCTAACCGGATATTAATTATTTATGGATTATCCTTGGATTGTATTGGATCTCTGTATTAACTCAGATTACATTTCGTTAATTTTAAATGCAAATGAGTAGGACATTTTCTAAGATTCAGTAACAAAGTTTATTTGCCGATTATTTTGCGAAATGAAATTTATGGAATTTGATATATGAAAGAAAGAGCTTTTTTTGCCACACTTTTAATGTTATAGTGCCTTCACTGTGTCGTGACATTCGTTTTAATCAATTTTGAATTTTTTATGACTATTGGAAAATAGAAAAAAATGTTTTTGTTGTACAGTGTAATCGTTTCGATCTTCACGAAAATCTCTTTTTTTTGCGGAGGGATCCGTGGTCTTTTTACTGCCAAATATGAGCGAAAGCAGTAAAAAAAAGACAAGGGTGGCTTTTGTACCTATCTCGGTTGAATATCGTAGAGAATTTTATGAGAATACACGCTGTGATGTTTTTCCCCTTATCTGCGTTTCCGTCGTTTAACATTTGGCCATTTGAAAATTATTTGCTTCTTTAAACTTCCACCCATTCAGTTCTTTTAATTCTTAAATCTTTAATGAAATTTCCCCACAGACTCCATAAATGTAGCCTCGTTTACTTCGTCTATCTTTGCCTCTTTTCAACATCAAATGACATGACATTCTTTCATATAAGCATTTTTCAGTTGCGTTAACCACCGTGTCACTTGCGAAGTTCTCATAAAAATCACATACCTCCAGACCATAAGTCCCCAACATTATTTAGCCTACCGTCCCCTTTTCAGAAAAAAATGCACCAACTCTCGTTCTTGAAATCAACAATGTAACCCATAGGTTTCAAAATTTGTTGGGATATAGCCCTACTTTCTCAAACAATGATTCGATGACGCTCCATCTGGTGAAGTGTAGTATATTTATATCAAAAAACAAGTACAGATTTTTAAATTTGCGATGCTTCAGTATTCCGAGGGTTAAAAGACATTCAAAAATATTTGTTGAAACATGCTTTCGATGATTTTTAGTATTAATCAAACATTCCAGCTCATTCTTGCGAGTATTGCCTAGGGGGACGGCGGTTGGTCCTCAACCCCCCCAAAAGTCGCCATGGACAAAAACTACCCCCTTAGATCTCTTCAACTTCAACTACTGTGTAGTAGCACCCCACTTGGGAACGTATGCTCTAAACTCATCATCTTGGAACCTCCTCTGTTTTTCATAATCAAACGTCGTAAAATTCTTTCACATAAGAGTACAACTGACAGCAATTTACATTTCTGATCGTTCAACTACTAATATTACGATTGTCAATGCAAACATGAGATTTTTGTAGGGCGCAGGTTCATAGCGAACGTCAAACGTCTTGTTTCTTCTGTGTGCCGTTAAATCTTGCTTTCTGGCCGGCGACACTCCATGTACCATCCCCGCGTCAGCAGCATCGAGAGAGCCGCGATAAAAAGGGTTGATGACAAGCGAGAAGGAACGAGGAGGAAGGAGGACGAGAGTTACAAGTGGAAGGAAGAACCGGCGGAGGCCTATTCATAGATCAGTGGCCCTTTCGAGTGTCCGAGGAACCGCCTTCAAGACAATGGTCCTATCTTTAGATGTCACTTTCAACGTCAAAAAAGAAACGCGTGTCAGCGACACGCGTACATTGCTAGAGGTGAGGAGAGAGGAGCGCATCCCGATCGTCTCTTGGGTCAATTAACTCTTAACGAATGAAAAACCTGTAATGCCACTTTAGCTGATCATCGTGCGTGGAAATGTATTCGTTCTCTTGATAAGTTGTAGATGAACATTGACTTTTCCGTTTTGTGCTAATTTTGTCCTTTTTTGCTTTATAATTTTCGGCTGTAACACTGAAACTGCTGCCGTTAGATTTATTATGTTTAAATGTACTGAATAAGTATTGATTTCTTCGTTTTGTGCTAATTTGTCCTTTTTTGCTTTATAATTTTCGGCTATAACACTGTCGTTACATTTATTAAGTTTAAATGTACTGAATAAGTACTTTGGAAAAAGAGAAGTGAATCGGGCGAATCAATGCAAATTACCTCATAAGGGCCATGTTTCTGGTCCCTCACTATATGGTCATTTCGCCTAGGACCTACGCTTTTAGGTAGATTTCAATCTACTGAAGTTACGATATACATGTAACATAGGAAAAATTTTCTTTTCGTTTGTACTTTTTCAGAAAACCTGACGTTAATGAACGAAGATTAGTTCAAGGTGGTCATTACATAGTTAAGTCCGTTCTTTCTTTTTATGGACTTGCTTTTCATTATTGGTTCGTTAAGAAAATCAAATTGACTATCGCGAAAATACAGCGATAATTCATATAGCAGCCGACGAATCGAAGATAATGCAGAAATGGCAAACACACGGATAAAACACGTAACCGGGAGACTTCAGAATGAAAGTTTAATTAAAATTTTAATTAAATGAGCGCACGATTAAATAAGCGCCGCGTGCTTTTCGCGCGACAGCGATACGTACGGTGAAATTAAATGAATCACGCGGAAATCTTCTTGAGAGTAATTTTCGAAAATACCAAAAACAATACAGAAATTTCTGTGATACTGAAACTTCAAATTCTACCTCTTCGTAGCAAAGGCTCGAAATATCGTTACATCTAATGCTAAATAAATTTAACTACAAGTAAAAACGCGTGTTACGAAAATGATAGAAAATCGTCTTAAGTATACGAAGCGAAAAGGAGGCAAAACTTATCGACAAAGTGTAAATTACGATCGAGGAGAAAATTGCGGTGCCACGGAGGCTTAACGAGAAAATTAATTTCTCATTGGCTGGGAGGAATTTTGGGAAATAAAGTTATTCCGCTCTAATTACTAACCGGTATCAGTCGGTGCATTGTAAACATTAGCGCGTATATGAACATTTTCTCGGTATTAATTTATCGGCTCGTATGAGTGACGAAAGGGCTGGCTAAGAGGATCGATAATGGTTATCGTGGTTGTTACCATGGATACATTACACCACGTACCTAAATGGAAATAATAAAGATAATTAAGCTCCTTATTTTGAACTGACTTCGTTATTGTGTCGAAAGATTTTATAATTAATAAAAAGAATTAATTCTAAAAAGTCACAATTAATTAGTACCATCTACGTAGAGAACATTGTAATTAAGATAGATAATGTTACCGCAATAATTAAAGGGCAGAACGATAACAGAAATGGCATGAATTCAATTAAATTTCAATGATAAATTTCCACGATAAAATTGCTCCAGGTAGACAGGTCATCTCTAATTTAATTTGTTCATATCCATTGTACGTTATTATCTGAAATTTAAGTGCGGTTTTGTTTACGCACCGAAACGCAAATCGTTAATTTAACGTACCACGATAATTCGGAAAAGAGTGGGATGTTTTGAATGAAATACCACGAGAATTCCAATGAGGCAAGGGGGAATTCAGTACATCGCTGTGAATGATACTCGATAAGTATTGATTTCACTAATGTAGGCCGATATTTGCGTATCTATTATCAAAAAATTTATCTGACCCCTCCCTCGAAAGTGAAACCCCGGTTTCTCTCGATTCTCACTGATATCTGTTAGTTTTCGACGTTAGAACGAACGGAAACCACGCATTGCAATTAATAGAACTCTGTCTGATCAGTCATCGTCCCAAACTACTTATTCTGCTCGGAAGTTGCTCAAAATTAATCCGACGTCTTCGATGGGATGTCTGTAACGAAGAGCAAAGGAAAGCAGTGAAAGGAAGAAGATAATTGCATCATCGACTTCGTAACGATGATTAACGTGAATGAAAATCCCTGGAAGATTTCAAATTGCAACGGCAGATGCGCCAATCTTTCTGTCTTGCCGTACTGAGACCACCCGACCAAAGCGCTTCCTGTTTTCCGCTGGAAAATTGCATTCGACTTAAAGGCACGTACGCTTCGTTTCGATGGGAAATTCGTTTCGCGTCTATTTCTTCGCTTTATCAATAAAGTCCGGCGAGTGCCACGTTAACGATATCCCGGCTGTTCCGTGATTTATAAGGTACTCCGTAAAGGAGTACGATCGGACGTTCGATAGCTCAAAGGAAAATGGAAAAAATTACTCAACGGCAGTCCGGCGATTTTTCTCTTCGCGTGGATTCGAATGGCAGACGAGAAACGCGAAAGTCTGATCCTGAAATAATCATACTGTCGGATTGAAAGTATTCTCGTGACGTGTATACATTTTGCACATAAATATCAGCGAGGTTGAATTGTATCTAACAAAATCCACGTGAACTTTGCGAGGTGCTTCGATCTCAAAAGTGTCTTCGAATAAAGTTTCATTGGAATGAAATAATAATTAAATTTCCTTTTCTCTGTTAAACATTCAATTTTGTTTTTCTTTAATACCAATTTTTAGAAACTCCAAGCTTTGTCCAGAAATAGTGTGCGATTATTTTTAACGTGAGGAAGACTACAAGAAAGTTTGCTGATTTTGTTGTCCAGTGATGTGTATGGTGAAAGAATAAAACATGATTTAATGAAGGACACAGGAGAAAGTGTACTTAAGTCGTCAATGAAGAGATTCTTCGCGATTTTGAAAGAAGTGGCGAAAGAACTCGAATCACGCGACTGCCAACCGTCTGATCGTCCTTAAAGCAGGATCAGGTTCAGGTTTCATCAGCGTTCAATTCACGACAAGTCTGAAAGCCAAGTCTGATTATAATCCGTCTGCTTTCACCGCTGTCTGCCGCTTTGTCCTCTTCTGCGCCCGCAGAAATACTACGTCGATGATTCTCGTTATGCCTGCTGCGCCGCCATTAGCGACGATGTCGTACACCAATTTTACCGAAGAATTGGTGGTGATGTGCAAGAAGTCAGTATTAAATATTTCACAGAAATTCCTCTGCTAACTTTCGAGCAATTTCTGTGCCATTCATCGACGTAAATTTAACCTGGAAACAGTTGCGTTTCAGGTTGCCGAGTTTTCTCAACGTCTCATTGATCTTTGTGTTTGAAACTTGTGCTTAACTAGCTTTGTATTTTGCGAATAATTAACAGCATGTTTAACTGCGTTATTGATAAGTGTCCAGCTATGACGAAGAGTTAAACGTACGAACTTTAACTCTGTATTTACTAAATTTCGTATATCAAAGTAACGAGACTGGTTATAATTGAGAAGCGGCAGAAATTTGTTACGTAATTTTATCGTTCTTATTTAATGATTTTTGATTTTGATAGAAACTTGGAATGTTTGATTAATGCGAAGAATTTAATTAAGCCGCTTGAAACGAGTATTTTGATTGTATCGGTGAGAAATTCACTGGTTGGAACGCGTTCTTGCAGATCCTTAAGCAAAGGTAGAGGGTTGTCCTTTTCTGAATCGATGGATTCGAAGTATTCGGATAGAAATGCCGATAATGGCGGTCTTTGGATCACAGAGCCGACTACTCACAGAATAATTGTGTACAGCATCGCAATTCCCATAGTATCTGCCGTCGGAATAATTGCGAATGCTCTGATTCTTGCTGTTCTCAGTAAGAAAGACCTAAAGTCGTCCGTGTTCACGTATCTAACAGGTCAGATTAACTTCTACTCTAAAATTTCTTTCTCAAACTTCCCGTAAAGCCATGATTTCCCTCTGCATCTAAAACAACCTTAACGTCTTCGGTTCATTTCACCGATATTTCCAGGTTTTACGATCTATTTTGTACAATATGAAATATTTAACCATTCCATGTATAAATTCTATTACGAAAAGATCCTTGTCTCCGTAAAACAATCTTTTCATGTACACATCTCCAGAAGCAGTATAACAATTCATAAAATCCTTATGTGTCTACAATGATTGTCGTCTTTGAATGCAACTGTCCGCGTGAAAAAAAAGGAATCCTCTTTTGAGCTATTTTCGCAAAAATTTTCACGCAATCATTCAAAGAGTAGGTCGTTAGTCTGACGAGGCTAAAAGAGGAGGCAAACAAATCGATCTGTTCGCAGTTCTCACCGGCGCAGATTTGGTAACTTGTGTGCTGCTCTTGTTCTCTGGCCTCGCCAGGGGTATTTTCCACTGCAATTCCGGCTGGCTGCAGTTCGATACGTTTGTTCATTTGCCCCTGGGCTCTGTTTCGTCAAACATCACCGTCTGGGCAGCAGTGTGTGTCACCGTCGACAGATTGGCGATCGTTTGCAGGTGACAAATACAAAATATCGCGTCGAGGTGTAGGTTCGAGGTGAACGGACGAATCCGTTGAGTCGAATGGTTGATTCGATCGATGCGAAAACGAACGATCTTCCATCGACGACGAATAGAACGAGACGTTGCGGAATTTGTTAATACTGATAACTGCTACGTCGAGGATGCGCGGCTAACATTAACCTTTGACGGTTGAGAATTTTTGAGACTGTTCTTTTGCAGTGGTTTTTTAATTTCTCGAATTTTTTCAGTTTTACACCGTTAGAAATGTATGCACCGATGACCAAACCGATGAAATTATTTTTTGCCATTTCAGTGGTGGTATTTGACCTAAATAGAAGTAGGAATGTCAGGTGTATGGTAACATTCGACCGCAAAAGGTTAAATTAGAGTGTGGCCGCATGTAACGTGGGAAATATATTCTGTGTTATGTTTCACTTTCACAGTTGTCTTCCAAATTTTGCTTAATTTTGATATACTGTACTTACAATTTCCTTTTTATTTCGATCGAGTGCTTTTTAATAGCATTGCATGTTAAAATGATCTGAAAATGAGCAACAAACGAAAAAATTCTATAGATCTTATTAGAAGACGAAGAAACTTTAATCCTTTAGAATTAAAATTTTGTTTAGAGTCTAAAAATGAGTAACATAGGAGGTCGTTGATAAATATCAAGATATTAATTTAATTCAAAAGAGCAAAATAATTGTATGATCGAACAGAACCGTAGATATCATTTTTCATATATTTCGAATTACTAAACGTAACCACAAAGAAGCTGAAAGTATTACAAAAATGTTGGGTGTACTTTATAGTCTGCTCCCTTCCACCGTTAATATTTCCGATACAAACGTTGCCCACATTTACATAATTCTTGAATACAAAGAACAATGCCAGTAGCTTGAACACCGACTCCATCGGCTTACCATACCGTTTTCATTTTCATACAAAGCACGCCATTATCATTAACTTTTGTTCTCTTATTATGCAGTAATCCAAGCATAATATTTTTGTATCTTTTCTTCGACTTATAATTGACAATAAAGCATGAGATTCAAGCGATATTTTTCGATATCGATTCCCGTCTCCCTACTTCATTCTTTTCGTTACACCACTTTTTTGCGAGAAGCGTAGAACGAAGTTTAACAAGATGTTCTCTTTCGATTGACAGCTTGCCGTGCCGCGAGCCACCGAAGTTTTGCGACCAACAAGTAGCACGAAAGATGATGGTTTTCTCCGGTTGCTTCGCCACTTTGATTAACTTGCCTTATTGCTTCATTTATACGTACAACGAGCAGGGAGAGCTGATAACCACGAAATTCTTTCATTCACGGTGAGCAAACGCACGTTGAAGTCAGTGGACCGATGATAATTTTCAAATCACTGAGGAAACATTTCTCAAAGATGATGAAGAGCTTTTGAGGAGTGCTAATGGTGGGTTTGGTATTAAAGGCTCTAACTCGCAGTCAGTGGGACCCAATTCAAATCTTCATTACTTTTAGGAGATCTTTTTGAAATTATTATGTTATATCATGTACATATGTGCCCATAATTATGAAAGTGGTCTATATATTCAAGTTATATATTTCTTGTTTCGAGATATTTAATGGATTACATTTGAATAAGTTAAAAAATATTTTTATATTATGCAACATTTTAATTTAGAATTTTATTAGTCTTCATTAATGAAAATTTATTATGAATGTGAAACTTTGTGTGAATCTCATACGAAAATGTTGTTTCTAAAGTTTGGATTGACTTAAACCATTTTCAAAATTAACTGAATGACCTATAAATGACTTAAAGCAATCAAAAACTACGAGTTTTATTAGAAACAAGAATTTTAATGAAATAATTCACACGAGTGAATTTGCGTTTCTCGTTCAAAGAATGTGTTACCATCGTTATCATTATCGTCGTCGGCTGATTTGTAAACCTGATAAAGTCAACTCTTTTTAAATTTTTGGCTCAGACCACTTTCATAATTGACACTAAATGAATTCCATATAATGTTGAAATAATAACCACTATCTAATGGTTCTTTTTTTACAATATCGTCAAAATTACATTGAATTAATTTAGTTTAAAATAATGTGGTGTGAAAGAACTGATAAACTCATTTGTTTTTAAATGACTTAGACCACTTTCATAATTATGGGCACATATATCATAGCCTCGGTGGTTCAAAATCTGCCTGGGCAAAATTATTATAACAGTATAAGGTGAAATACAGACTAGTAACCAGTAATAATAGAATGGACTACAATGGATGAGAAGTTACAGGCTCCTACTCTCAATTTGTGAGTCCAAGCTCAATACCCCTCACCTCAGGGAATCTCTTACTAAATTATCATTAAGTGAACGACAGCCTCGATGATTTAAAACTCATTTAAAATTGTAACTCCTAGGTAAAATGACCATAGTAGTTAAAGCTAAGATGCAGAATCAAACGTTCAAGCCTATACTCTCAACAAAGACCCCTCAAATCACTGCTCCATCAACTTCTGAACATTCACATTTGAGAATTTCCATTTGACCTTCCCGTTGAAACAACTTTCCACTGTAAAATGTACCGATTCGCAGAAAAATCCTTCTCGTGTCTGCCAGTCAGCAGCATTCTCTTCCATATCCACGTGATTTCAATTTCACCTAAAAGCAGGACGAAGTTGAATCCAAGTTGGGGTTTTGCAGGTGGTACAATCTCCAGAATTGGCTACAATTCGTGATATTCGGTCTGATACCAGCTGGTTTTTTGCTGGTGGCCAATGTGATCATGTGCCAGTCTGTGAGGAAGGCTATGAGGCGACGGCAGCTGCTGTTATGCCAGAAAAACATACGGGAAGGAAATCGCTTGAGGGTAGGTAAACTAAGATCGAGACGGTTGCCAGGTCCACTGGCGTCTCATCTTGCGAAATAAGAAAACGTTTGGTGAATAAGTAATGTTGCGTGAAATTCGTAAATTACACATTGAAATTTTAAAGAAATCCTTTCTTCTATTCTTTTTGCGGTACTGGTACTATTGTTTTTATTATTCCGTAATTAATGGAAATATTCTTGAATTCATGAACTTAGAATAAGGTGCGTTTGAAGTGGCAGGCTTGAGTTAGATCTCTTTGTGTGCGTGATTATTTTCGATTGTAAGGAATGTTAGAAATTTTAAACCATTTGAATGGAACTGAATTTCATCAGGTGAACAAGGAATCTCTGGTCGATACTGTTTAACTGTGCTTCGAAAATCTTTGATAATTTATTCATATATGAGAGTAAATAATATGACTTCTCTACTATTTATTGAAATTTTTTAACATATAATGTTTGTTTAGATCTAGATTATTCGGTGATAGATGAGAACAGTTAATCAGACTTTTTATGGTTTACAAAACTTTTCTAAAATATTACCGCAAACTACAAAACTTCTTCGAGGCATGTACCACGAAGTAATTTGTTTCGTTCACGATGACCGATGAATATTCGCCGAGTCTCGCACCTTCGGCTCTTTTTTCGACGATTTATCGAGTAAATTCGTTCTGCGTCTCAATTGCAACGATCCCTTTATATAAAGACAAATAGCTGCTCTCGCAGCGCAGGTGCTTCTGAAACGTAAATCAGTCTTAAGACTCTCCGCGTCATCGTATCTAACGTCTCGAAAGAAGCTCAATGAAATCAGATTTATTCTCGCCGCGCAACATTTCAACCATTCCTTTTATTAATAACAAACGATCTCTCACGAATTCGTGCTTCCATCAACGTAGATACATTTGCCATATTCCAACGTGATTTCACGAAAGACGCAAATACCTTTATTCTTATTCCACGCGGGATAAGAGCAGTCACCGGAAAGACAAAATTGATTCCCGACGCGCGGAAAATCGAGGTTTCCCCGATAAGAAAGCTCGTGACTTTTGAGTTCATCCCAGCCGCGGGAATATTGAGATTCTTGGCAAACGTGTATCGTGCAAACGGGAACCAGTATCCATCACTTGTCACCCGGTATATCCATTCGACGTGACGATGTACTTTCCGAAGACATCCGCCGGAAATTCCTTTCTCAGGTAGGATCGTAGATTTATCGAAACTCTTTCCCCGGTGCTTTCTCGATTCACAGGAAATTCCGGCTACCGATAGAAACACGAGCCGGGATGGCAGTGAGGAATGATGATTTAAATCGCCGGATTTTTCCCGCGCGTATTTCGTCGGAGAAAACTCAAGGGAAGAAATTTCTATCAGCGTAGCGTAAATCCGACGACAGCATCGTTTCTCGTCGTTTTCGTGAAACTTTTTTCACGAGAATGAATATTTCTATTTTGCTATGGAGTCGTGACGGATATCCGTCGATGTTAAAATATCACGGGTATTAATTTTCCGAGTTAAGTAGCGGGAAATTCAAAAGTTGAATGGACAGAGTCACTGTTCGTTCTGCAATTTGGTTTATTACAATTTCCGGAGCTTTGAAACCTGAAATTTCTGAACTTTTCTGATATATTTTTTACAAAAATGTGTTTTTCTATATTTATACTTCTCTACAGAGTCGTGATGGATATTCATCGGTATCAAAATATCGCGAGAAATAATTTTCCAAGTTAAATAGCGGGAAATGCAGAAGTTTAATGGACAGAGTCACTGTACGCTCTGCAATTTGGTTAATTACAATTGTCGGAGCTTTGTAATCTGAATGTTCTGACCTTTCGTGCATTATAAATCTCATTTTATCTGTCTCTTGCTAATTGCTCTCTGGTAACAACTCCGATTACGCTGCTATTTTTCTTGGCACACCCGGGAGAGCCAGTGACGTTATTGTTCTCAATTAACCCTTTGAGATCCCATGTGACACCTCAGGTGACGCTACGGTTCCCGGGTGAAAGTCATGCGACATGTCTCAGATGACAAACGATAGTTTTATATAGGGTGAGCTCCGAAAACTGTAACTATCATCTAAATCGTGCCCCGCCAGTTTCATTTTTTTACCGTAAGATTATTTAACGGTAAATGTATAAAATAAATGTAGAATAAAAAATATCGAGAAAGAATTCACCAATTGTCCCGGTAATTACGATAGTTTCCCAGTTATGACACTTAACAATTAACATGATATTTGAAAAAATCTACTAAAGTGGTCAAAATGACATTTCTGAATTTTTTAAACATATTCTTAGAATTTTTAGCTTGTAAAATGGAAGAGAGTAAATTGATCTAGTTTCTTGCACCCTTCATTGCCTTTCTTCTATAGTATTTATCTGGTGTTTTTAAATAAACCTAATTAATAACCAGTAGTTCTACTGATAACACATTCGTAATTACAATAGTCGACAAATTCTATTATTCTTCCACGTCTGATTCACAATGCCAAAATAAATACATTATACAATAATTACCATTACATACCGGACATTTCCCGATTGAAATTTACACAGACGGACAATGCGCAAACGGAGTCAGATTGAAAAGGATTAATTTTAATTAACCGAGGAGAGATAAATGGGCGTGCGGTATAATTGAACCGCAAAGGGTTAATCCATAAAAACTGTGCCATCCGATCGATGTATTTTAACGCGGTGATTCGTATTCGAGTCATTTCTCGAAATAAATTACAATGCGCACGAGGATCGTCCTTATCGCCGTAACAGCCCCTTTTGCCATCAAGCTCTGTCGTTCTTCAGGATCAAGCGCGGATGACTGTCATGCTAGTTGGCATCGTTTTCGTCTTCCTTGCCGGCGAGCTGCCAACTCATTTGGCATCGCGGCGAAGCGCCGTATCTATCCTGTATGGGGGAGACGCCACGAGGGTAAGGGAGAACGTTATGGAAAAGTGAGTTTCGATATTCTCATTTCTTATATTAACCCTGTAACGACCGAGAGAAATTTATTTCATCATTTTTCATTTGAATTCTTCAAGATTAACCCTTTCGCTACGGAGTACTTTTCCGCGAGTCTGCTGACACGATACGAAGCAGCCCCGGCGCGGACGAATAACTTTTAACGGCTAGTGACGTAATATGAATAATTACTTCTTTATTGAAGCTGTAATGCATATAATATATGGAAACAAAAAACTTATGATATTTAAAAAATATCCAATTACAAAATATGAACTAGTAATTAATACTTCGTTTGAAATGTCGACGGGTGACTATAGTCACCAGTAGTATCGAAAGGGTTAATGTAAAAAATGTAATGAATTGTTTATTAAGATAATAAAAAGGTGGGGCATCTTTTCCTTTAAATTCTTTATGTCTCAGAAATTTAAAGGGGTCATTAACCCCTTGCCTTACAATTTGTATTTTAACGGTATGCGTGATAACTCAAAATTAATTCCAGAAATAGAAGTTTCTCTCTGATTTTTAACATTTTGTATAATCACCTGCAATAACAATATTATAGATGTAATTTGACCGTCTCTGGACCGACTGATATTTTTAATCCAATAGTTATTGGAAAAGTTCAAAATTTTGTATTTCATTTATCGCACAACGTGTGTCACAGGTCATTGTAGGTTAAGGGGTAAACATGTATTGTTTTAGGTTTCGCATGTACGCGACACTTCTGAATGCGTTAGCTAGTTCGGCTAACTTTGTGCTTTATTGCTTGCTAAGCAGACAATTTCTCTCGCATCTCAAGGACCTTTTTTCTCGTAAATCTATCGTGGAGAATGACGAGGAAATTAACCGAGCTGCGTCTCGGAATAAGCAGGATAGAAATGAAGTTTTCTGAAGTGTATATTTTTCTCCGCATGTTACGAATCATTGGAAATAAAGACTTTTTTACATGGAACTTGTTTCGCTTATTTTCTTTGCAATTTAGCTTAGTTTCCTCTGTAACGAGAAAAATTGATATCCCTAAAATTGAACCGTTTAAACATAGTTATCTACATCCCTTAAAAATTCCGTGAAGGATTACTGCATTTTTGTACAACAATATTTGAATTCTTGAATTCGGTCGAAAAGAATGATTATATTTTAAAAAAGGACGGATATACAATGTTAAAAAAAAGATCAACGTTAAATGTTGCGTGGATCTTACAAAAAGTGGGTAATTTGAAACAATGTACCAAAAAGTTTTATCGTATGGTACAAACGCATCGAATTGCAATTATCGATGAGAATGCGCGAATTTATATTAAGGCACAGTGAGCGGCACACAGAGAAATTAACTTTTTCGTAATTTAAGAAGAAAAAATATCAGCTCTAGTAGCTTTATAGCCACCATTATCGTTACTATTACAGTTATAATTAACAAATCGAGAATCTGCATTTTCCGCAGACCTCACAGTATCGCAACACTGATCGAAAGTTACGAAGTAACTCTACGATCTCATCTCGGAAAACTGACCATGAGTATTCAAGGTCGACGATTATCTTGCTGTTCAGAATTACGGAGGTCGCGCGAACAACGTACAAAGTACTCCAATTACCAAATCAACTCGGTCGCTCTCAATTCGTCCTCGTTCGCAGTTCCAATTACAGTGTGACTTTAATTACGACACGATCTAAGTCCGTTCCCATAGAAATCGCGGGAATCGCTTTGTCCTCGTCGATGGAGGTTCTCGTTCCATGCGAGGAACACCTGATTGTTCATCGCCGAGTCGCTGCTCTTCGAGAAACATTCTTTCACCGGCACCGAAACGAACATCTCCGAAGCTGGAGGAAAGCTCTTTCGTGGTTGTTGCTTCTTCTTTCGAAGATCACAGAACTCCATTGCGAGATGATAGAGAAACTCCACCAAACTGATCACCGAGCCACCCAGGCAGAGACCGAAAATTCCGCCGAAGGCAGCTGAAAGTTAGTTTACGTTTGCTTCAGGGGTCGGATGATAGAGTTTCGTTTTAATCTTTCGCCCTCGGTATAGTTTTTCTGGGAGTTTATCGAATTTTACTTTATTTTTCATGTTTTTGTGATTGGTTATTTTGAAGTATATTTTAACTCGGCAAAATTAGGTTTAGTAGAAGTTGCAATATTAATTGTCTAACGATAAGTGAAGTTAGTTTGGCTCAATCGATGTCAATAATAATCCTGAAAAATTAGCACAATGGTTTGATTGCTTGTCAATGTGGTAGACTCATTGGAGGTTCGAAGGCGAACTTCAGTTTGACCTCAATTAACCCCTTGCCTTACGATTTCTTTTGTGATTGTTTTCGCAATAATTCAGAATTAAATAGTTAACATGAAGATTTATTAGTGACTCCTCATATATCTTACAATTTAACGCAATACTAATAATATAGAAATAATTTTATTGTATTGTGTTCCAGTGCTATTTTTAATTTGATAATTTTTGGTGAGCTTCAAAATTTTCTATTCTGTCTAACGCATCACGAGTGTCACTCGTTATTGTAGGGCAAGGGCTTAATTAACTTTTCAAAATAGCTACCGCTCATTGTCAGTATAAAACACCCTGACATACAGAGGCGGTAAGTTTCAATTCTCCTTCTATTTTTTCAATCCTTGAAATGTGGTTTCGCGGAAAACGATAATAATACGGGTCTGAAATTTTGAAAAGAATATTATTTTCCATAGGATTCTCGAGAAAGAGGAACTATCCGAAATGCGACTGTGGAATCCGAATTCAAAATCCCTTTGTTGCACACGAGAACTCTCGTCGTACTGCGTCACAGAGCCAATCTTGACTTCTCCCTTTTCACTTTTTTCGCCCTCTTCTTTCTTTCCTTTTTTTTCAAAAGTCTCGGTAAAGCTTGTAATTCCTGTAATTGCAAGTCTCCTTTAATTCTTCCACTTCTTTCTACCTACTTTCCTCGAGTTATTGACGGATAGCGAACCGACCATCCGAAGTCGTACGAGAGAGCGCAAAAGATTAAAATGAATTTTCCAAAGTTCTGGAGCTTCCGGGGATGCGTTAAAAAGTTCACGACTTAATTAAAAGCCTGATTCCACTTCGAGAAACAAGTTTCGCTTCTTTCACCGCCAACTTCTCTATTCCGTTCATTTCCGTTTGGACTTTTCACGGTTAGTGTTTACTTTTACCGACGAATGATTTCTTTATTTGAACTTTATTTTTTGAAATTTCCTTTCTTCCCCTGTTTACTTTGATGCTTGATCGCATAACCAGTTGAATTACTTATTTTATAGGGGATTCTCTTACCGAGTAGACCGTCCCATCCCATGATACTTTGCCTCCGATATTCCAGATACGTGCTGTCGCGAAAATGCACGTAGAGGAAGGAAGTATTCTTCACGTTTAAACCGCGCCTGGAAGGACGTATTTGAAATCAGTTTCTCTTCAAGATAAGACACTCTCGTTGCCTTATATTTCCTTTCTTTCAAAACACACGCTGTTTTTACGCTCGTTTTATGCTTCATATTGTACATTCTCTTGCGGAAAAGCCGATTTGTTGCAATGGACTTCGGTGGGATTTCTTGAATATAAGAAGTCAAATAATACTTTTGTAGAGGATAAAGGAATCGTTGAATTTGACTGGGAGAGTTGCTGTTTAAGATTGAAGAAAGGCAATCGGATTTTCGCGATGGAACTGTGTTGAATCGACGAGAATATTATATAGAATTTGTAATAAGCGGCTACTTTTAAACTACAAAAGATGCGGATATATTGAATATTATATTCTATATAGACGAAGTATAGAAGAGGAAGATATTATTAATTTAAATGCTGGCATTAATTTTGCCGCATTTATCTCAAACGTTTTTCGATATATTCGTATTTATATATTTAGAGATTGAAAGGCTTTATTTAGATGAGAGATTCATCGCTTTCGTCGATTCAATTTCTGCGATTTTAATAAACCACTTTTTTCAATATTATAAACGTAGAAAATTGAAATAATAAGTTCACTAAAACCCTAATAACCGTGTTAACAATATGCAATAACTTTTGAGCCCCTAATTCATGTAAGAGTGGCATTCGGTAGAGGAACTTACATTAATGCGGAAGTGAACGTAGCATCGTTCATTAAAATCGATTCTGCAATAACATCGTAACTTTTATCGTTGCATTGAGGAAGGCAGCTGCAATCGCTGACATGGGATATTTGTATCTGTCCCAGAATCCCTTTTAATAATAGACAATAATGTTAATTACCCTTAAACAAATCACATTACTTTATCAGACATCCGTAATTAATTATGTTCATTACATTTCACTATTCTCAAAATTCGCAAAATGCCAGAGGACAAATGTAATATCTCACCGTTAATTATATTTTAAAAATATGAATAGAATTATTTTATATTAAGAAATATTATATAATAACTATCCATCTTACAATTCGCCTTAATTATTCGATTAAATTCTATATCCACGCGATGACATTTATTTGACAAAAGACCCTCAACGTTTCATTGTCACGAGAAACTTCCTCGTCGATTTACTCTCTCGGACTAATTACGATTCTTCTCTTTAAGACAACACTCGTCATGTTCTCTCTCGTGTTGCACAAGAGCAAGGTAAAATATTTGTTCTTTACTTACGTCTGCGAGCCAAAATGCAGTCTATGTCAGTCAGATAGCAGGTACGTTGCTCGGAATCTAACAACATACTGGACAAATGTTTGTAACTCTGACAAATTAATGCGAAACAGTTTTGCAAAACGTGCAACTAGTAACACGATTATCGCATTGATATTTCGTGCGACGTGTAACGTTGACTTCGCAATTGTTAATTTATAAAAAGTAGTTGCGCTTCGATCAATCAATTAGAAGTAAAATGTTAGCGTACGAAAAGTATGAAAATTATGCTATTGTATGTAAGAGGAATTTTATGAGTGCAATTATAAAGTTTTGTTAATGTACTCACGAGGGTCTGGATAAAAGAATGGCAGACAGCCGCAATAGCCGTGATTCTTTTGAATCATGCACTTCGAGATGCACGTTTGATAACTGTATGCGTGATCCTCGCCGGTCTACAATTTACAATTTATGCTTTTATATTTGTATTTGTGGCGTTCGATTTTTTTGATGAGAAGAAAGCCGGCTTTTAACGTGCAGAGAAATGTATAAAATTTTATAAGTGCCGTTTATTTTGAAAGTGGCACGAGTCACTTTTTAGATTGAAATGTTTAAAGAATTTACATTACCGTGCTTCAAAATATTGATGCCAATTTTCCACAAGATTTACTTCTGCTTGAAAATTTTGGATATTTATATTTTCCTCGGTATAAATAATTTCGTATAGTCATTGAAAAATCACCATTTTTCATTACGGTAAAGTGACTTGTGCCACTTTCAAAATAAACGAATCATATGGCGTTCTAACGAACGTAAAGGATAAATTTACGACAATGATTTTAATGAAACTTGGAGGACATGTTGCAAAAGTTATATTGAAAAATATATAAAAATTTCGAAAATTTGTATAAACAGTAGTATAATCTGTTGGAGTGAATTTTTACAGAAAGAAATTAGTTTTCATTTATTCTCGAGGTGCTCTACAAAGTTTCATTAAAATTATATATTTCGTAGTATTCTTAATTAATGGAAAACAATGGTACGTTGTGCTGTGAATCTTTCGTGACACGTGAATTTCAAAATGTTTTTCTAATTTGTTGAAAATTGAAAGTTATTAAAACTGAAAAATGTTACGCAAATAAATTTAATGTTACCGATATAACACAATGTGGATGATGTACACCGTAAGTGATTAATATTGTCTGGGTTTCCGATAGTTATTTAAGTTTAGAACAACGAACTACACTCCTCGGGCGATATTATAATTATTTCGCTCTGCCCGACAGCTATAAACGCAATGTGCCATTCATCTTGTCTAAACGTTTCTTGCTACTGAATTATGTACTAAAATTCCCAAAAGTACCGCAGTCAGAATGTAAATTCCGTAATAAATATTTCAGCCACTTAGTCGGAAGTTATAAAAATACCGGTATTTCTTTCATTATCCAAAAAGGTTCTATGTTAAAGAACGAACGGATACCGTAACTAATCAATTTAAACTCGATAGAATTTAAAATTGATTCACACTCTCAAGAAATGATAAAAACACAAATCTCGAAGAACAATCTAAATATCACACGATCGTAAAAGTTCCTGTCGAAAATTCCAAGCAACAATTTTACCCTTCTCCCTTCATCTAATTAACCCCCTTGCCCTACAATAACGAGGGACACTCGTGATGCGATAAATGGGATAGGAAATTTTCAAGTTTCGCAAAACCTATGAAATTGAAAATGTTAATAAGACGCAACGCGATAAAATTATTTCTATAATACTAATGCTACGTTAAATTATACGGTATATCAAGAATTATTGATCAATTTTTATTTTAGTAATTTAAAGCTGAATTATTGCAGATTTAGTTGCAAAATAAGTCGTAGGGCAAGGGGTTAACCTACGGCTCACTATTTAAAAAACACTTAACAAAACCGAACAATTCTACACTTCTCCACGTCCTCCGCAAATGAACGATTTTCTCTCCGAAAGCCTGTCTAAAACTCCCATCTAAAACCCCGGCACATAATTCACACATCATCTCAACGAGTTCTCCACAGGTACCGGAAGAAGCGCGGATCCCTTCGCTTGGCACTCGAACGATTAATGAAGGTTATTGCACGATCCTCAATGATTAATTACCACCGCGGTGCATCAAAGTGATAATTAATGTTCCGTTTACCTCTCCGTCGAAGTAACACATCCTCTTCTGAAGTGGGATGTTCTTTACTTCGTCGACGCTCCTTGTACTTGTACCAGCGAGCGACATCGCCACTACGTGGCCAGGTAACACGGTGGAGGATTGTGCACCGACGTCTGGAAAATCTATCGCGTCGTGTATCAACACGGTAGCACCTATGTACGGTCTGACCGAGCTTTTGTAATTTTCCCCGTCGATGTTCAACGCGACTCCAAGGCCAACGTCCCGGCCGGCACCTGGTGCATGCTGAAGTTACAAGAGTTCGTTGGGAGGCAGGTATACCGAGGGACCAGAAACAAGGCACTTGAGGAGTAATTTTCTCTGATTCGCCCAACGGATAGGGACATCTCTCTCCCTCACGCATTTTCGATTTTGACGCGCTATTGGCAAGAAAGACCCGCACATTCGTTGCGTCGTCATGTGAACGACGAAAGGAGTGTTTTATTTTCGGTTGTCATTCGTCGATCTCAGGTTTCCTGGACCGACATGGCGGGGATAGGCGGTGCGAGAGCAATCTCTCCTTCTGTCCCAAGTGTCTTGTTTCTGGTCCCGCACTTTACTCTGCGTGGTGTTGGGTCGATTGGATTAACTACTTGGAAAATGATAATTTAAGATTTGGAAGAGGTTGTTGTTGGTTCTTTTATTTCTGAATTGTGGAATCAAATTCTTATGTATTCCTTTTCGAGAATTAGAAAATTTATTTAACGGGTTGCATGGTACACGTGTCGCGCCGGTTTCATGATTTTTACGGAAGTGAAGGGATTTTCAATTAATAATTTCATGTTAATGGAGCAAAAATGTTAAAGGTGAAAATAGTTAATAGTTATTTTTTTACTTAAAAATAATTATATTACTTATGTGTCGAGCGGTATTTTCATTTTTTAACAGTAATATCTCAATCTTGGATATAATAGCAGATTTGTGAATGTTATCATTTAAATATTGTAAGAAATTTCAATGTACTGTATAGTGCTCATGTTACCTGCGACATTCACCGTGGTAATTAAGGGGAAATTGATATTGGAAATTTATATCGAGATAATATGACACGATTTTTGTTTCAATTCGTCAACTTTATCTCCTCTTCGATAAATCACAGAGGGTCTGGTGAAGTGAGTATAAACCCCTATGGCAAATCTTATTGTTATTACCTGCTAAATAATCCACCCATCTGAAACACCATTCTGTGCAGTGTCAAATCGCTAAATCTCCGTTTAAGGGTAATATAGGGGTAAAAGGTTTCGACATTATCATTCTTTTTTCTCGGGCACTATGAAAGATAGTCAAATAACACCAAAACCAAACATTTCTACCGTATAATTGTCCGTCACATATTATATTTTTTTTTTCAAAACCAAAAGGAATTCGTGAATTGATAAATCATATATTCTTGTCGAATCAAGTGTAATTCGTCATTTGATAAATCATATATTCTTATCGAATCCCATGGAATTCGTGAGTTGATAAAATCGACATGTTTTTAAATTCAAAGAGATTTCAGAAGTACATCATATACTATCGATGTATTTATCAGTTTTTTTCGCAAGACGTTGCTGGATTACAAATACGATAAATAAAAATTAAAGTTCGACGAGACCCTTTGTCTGTTCTTCGCGCATCGTGTATAGTTTTCAATTGAAAGACTGGACCTGTCGAGTTCAAAGAAAGGAAGAATCTTCTAATGGAAAGTATCAATAACGATAGAAAAGACAGCCGGCAGTAGTAAAGGATTATATGGGTCAGCCGGGAGAGCTTACGATCGGAGATCGAGTTCTTTGTAATGACTCGGTCAGAACCGAAGGTAGAACGTTTTTTTCTCCTTTTTCCTTCGTTACGTTCGACGTCATGTAATCAGGTATTGACCCAATCCCGAATTTCAGAAGGGAGAAGAGAAATATCACGTCACTTTACGAATCTGACTTATGACATTTAACTGAAGAGCACGCCGAAACAAAGACAGGTGCTAAAAATAAAACGGCTAAAGGCTGCAGACATGAATCGGTTGAAACCATTAATTTTTACCAACTGACCTGTTACATGGCACGACATAATTATCAAGCTCTGATAATTATTATATAATTCTGTAATAAACTTTTTTTAAGCAATATTAACGATATTAATTAAGAAGATTAGCAAAGTGTTTGCTAATTTTTATGAAAATTGAAATATTTGTAGATGGGGAAGAATTAAAGGTTCTGCATTTTTTTATCAAGCATTATTCGAGTTTACAGAGTGAAACTACCCCATAAAGTTTTACCCTCTGCGATGTTATCTTGGACACTATAATGGATAAGAAGAATTTTTTCGATAAAATCTTTATGATTTCGACATCGTAGACATACTTTCTTTTTACAGAAATTCTTAGCCACTCGATGAATAAATTCCTAATAAAAATATAAAAGAGGGTATGATTACCAGAATGTTTCCAACCCCTGGAAGCGGTTCCGTATAATTCTCCGAATCCAAATTCTCGCCGTCCATCGTGAAATTCATCGTCCACGAAAAATCATTCCTACGGAACCATCGCAAAAGTCATTTTCCTGTATTTTTCCAAAATTCTTACCTTCCTCGGAAGCTCAGCGAATCTAACAGAAATGTTAGACATTAAGAATTCCAACAATTACCCAAGCGACGTGGAGAGGCCAAAATGATAATTGAAACCGCAACAGAAGCCCTCGTTTGATTTCACCGTTTTGAAAATTTTGTTGCAGTCGTAAATCTGACCTAACCAGGCGCATCTCAGCAACATCGTGCCACAGGGTTGCATCAACTGGATAGGACGATGTTTCGCGTGTTATTCGATGAATTGAAAACGAAAAGATGCGACGGAAGACACTAATGAAAAAAGAAAAGTTCTTCACCTCGTACATAAGCTTATCAACCGTGTATTCGAGGACATCAAGGGCCCAAGATGCCGTAGCGTTATCGATTTCGATTTCGTCCGGGCGTATCAGCTTCATCAGGGACGAGAAAAACTTGTTGCTCATGTTACTATCGAATCCATTCGCTGCCCTGATAAAAGTTACTGTCAATTGGGGATAAAAGTAATGCGATGGGAAGCAGTGCTGTCTTTATATTCGATACGATAGGGTTTAGTTGTAAGAATTACTGAAGTTGTGCAACCATTGTTTACATGACTATGCTTCAAGATTGAAGTTAGCACATCGAATATTCACTGTATCTTGCCTGTCTCGATGTTTGTGTCGGAACGAAACTGTATCGATTAAAGTTACACAGCTATGAAATAGAAATATTGAAAGTAACGATTATATATTCAAAAGCAGATTACTTATATTATACTAGTGTTGCGATATCGAATGTTTCAGTAAATTCGAAAATATCATAGTTAAAAGTTCAATGAGAAACATCAAACCGGATACTTGTGACCCCCGCGGTAGCTAATATGTTAATGAGCATTTAAAATTAACTTATTAAATTGAATCTTGGTTGGTATAATTATGAGGTACATTATAATTGAGAATGTATGAGTAGTTTCTGTTTTCGGTGGTACTTACAGAATCTTCTGAAGAACTTCAGCTTGGGGCTTAAAAACTTTATTATTATTGCATATAGTGACAGCCGGAAATGGTAATTCACGTATCGGATTTGCCGTATCGACTACAGTCACCGTAGGATTATTCGAGAAATTCATCCACAAACGTAACATCAGTATTACGCAGAAAATGATGGCAGATACGCAAACCTGGGATTAAAACAATAATTTTTCCCAACGACTTTTTCATGGAAATGCTTCAAAGACACTCACCGACAACCAGAAAAAGATCTCGATCATGGTTCCATTCTCAACGATGTAACGGAAGCCATGCAACGATGTGTTTTCGCAGTAATTGCGCAGAAATGTTTTTAAATACTGAATGAAATTTCTGTGCCTCTCTAACGTAAGGGACATAAAAAAGATTAATTGTTAGCAAAAAACTAGAGAGGTAATTTTAATACGACAATTGTCTTCAAAAAAGAGATGGCTAAATGAAAGATACCATGTACTTTGTCTCTGTGATCTAAACAAAAGTCTACATTTGAACCTTTACAAATTCAAGAAACCTACAATATAATAATTAACGGATTACTGATAAAACTGTTGTCTATTCTAGAAATTCGTATACACAAGAGAAAATTCAGAAAAAAATAGACAATTTCAATCCTAATATGTACAACAATTTTAACACTAGAACTACCGGCATTAAATCTATCATATTTAAAAATATAAAATAAGTATTTTGAAAAAAGGGGAATTAAGAGGTGGGAGAGTTGATCGATTCGGCAATTTATGTTTTATAAGATGGACGCAGAATATCTATCCTATAACTCTCCTATAAACTTGGAGAATTTTTGGAAAAAAATGTGTACCGGTCATTTTGACTGGTTTGGTAGTTCTAGTGTTAAAAACATTTATCATATTTAAAGAAAATAGCGATAAGCTCAAGTCACTTACTGTACACCCACTTCTTCTGATACACGTTGTAGTAACCATTCTGGCTGGTCATGTTCTCCGAAACAATCAAAGCGAACCGTAAAAGGGAAGCTTCTTAACGCGTCCCATTCGACATCCACTCGACGAATGAACAGTTCTACGAGGCAGCTCGATACTTCTAATTTATCTTTGCCCGATCGGCTCCTTTAATTCCATTTTCTGTCGGTGTCGCCGAGTAAATACGAGGAAATGACATTAGGTCATGAGCGAACGTCGATCTATGACCACTCACGAAAATGATACGCAAGTGTGTACTTGAAAAAATTACATATCGCAGCGCAAGGCCTACAGATCGATATAGATTTTAGATTTCAGTGTCGTCGATTTCGTTGTAATCGAAAAGTGTCCAGCGGGTGATCCACTTACAATTAGTTTAATCGGAATAAAGGGGAAGGTTATGCCCTAGGGGTTTCTTCGTGGCGGGGAAAGATCGAGAATGACAATTGTGTCGGTGATTATGAAAGTGGTGCGCCAATGTACGTGTCAATATGACGGAGCTACTTTGTTGAAATGATAGAAAATTGAAACGTTTAGCGAAGTTAATGGTTGTCTTATTATACTGAAATGAACGCGCACCCGGTAACAAAAGTCTAAATATAATATGAAGGGAAGAATAAATGTGTCACATCGGTGACATAATTACTGGTATAATTGTGCTACAATTTGTTGCAGAGGATTGGTGCAAAATTGTTATATGATCAAATTATTATTATGTAAATTGGAACAGTTCCTTTTTTTAGCGACATTGATGGAATTAAATGCATGTTAATACCTACTTTCAGATTTTTTTTTAAGATCTGATTTGTTTGAGACTGGTTAATTGTAGGAAAAATTATAATAAATGAATTTTCCGGTTTCTGTATTTCTTATTAGTGCTAAGGTGACTTCGATTTATATTTTGATACTTTAATTTAATTGATACCTTAATAATGCAAATTCTTTTTGAAACCATTCCTCCAGAAAGATCTCCCAAGTTCTTTAACAAGTTACAATGTTTCAAAGGCTATATTTTTTTCTAAAATTTCACTTTTAGCTAACAACCATATTTAATTATAATAAATTTACTTCTTTTTTCATGCTTTCTTTCAGAGAACGCGTCAGAATTTCGCAGAAATTTGGAGCAGTCGATACTTCAGTTTTGTGTGTTTCTTCCAAATCCTATAAATAGCCCTATTCGCCCTTATCTTTCGTGTTTATCACCAGTGCAGGTGGAAAGTGATATATCCAACCAGCTGCAATTTAAAGGGCTCCTGGGATCCCTTACCGCTTGAAGGTCACCGACAACGTTACCGATTAAGTTTCCCTGTTATCAATATCTCTCGTTAGTGATACCATCCGTCACATATTTGTCTTATCAAGAACTTCGGATGGAATACCACCGACAATGAATAAAGTCATTCGCCGGGAGTAGTCGGTAAGTATCCAGAAATCCTTGAATCAATAATTTTTCTGTTTGGAATTTGCTAAATATTTTTAAATATCTTCAAAGATTTATTATACTTTTTCGTTGACTTTTATGAAGTATGATAGTTGTACTTTGGACAAATTTACAATAATAATTCCCATAAGATGTTACGATTTCTATAAAATTGCTTTCTGAATCTGCATATACACTTCGGCCCATCAGAAAGACACAAAACTTATAATAAATTTGAATTATCATAAATTTTTAGTTGCACATTCGTTCAATAACTTTCCACACCTTTTGAGAGAACCGAAAGATGCCACTAGTAGGATACTTGCAAATTTCCAGCAATATTTCTGCAAAATCCTTTAATTCCTATTAAAGTCTAATTCCGCGAATACATTGGAACCATCAAAAAATTTGAAATTTCCACCTGAAATTAAATTTCTATCAAAAACAGTAATTCCAGTGCCAAATTTCAATATTCCATAAATTATGTGAATGATAACATCAAATACCATCTATTCCTTGTTAAATTCCTACACTGTTAATTAATAAGAAAAATTCTGAAATATCATCGGCACGATTACTATTACGGGAAACGATATCAAACGGGCGATAAATAATTTACTGGTAACCGGTTATAGAACATCTAGATTATCCAGGTTAATAATTACGTTCTCGCGTTCCGCGACTATTCGTGCCACATCAGCGAACAATAAATAATTAAGAAATTCTCATTCGACATGCACGAAGGTATTCGCACACGCGTTTTCCATCGATACGCAGTCCATCGTGTATAGTTTATCGTTAAGCCGGATTGCAGAGGCCAGATTTGACTGTATATAGATACGTGGGCGGATTAGAATCGAATATTACTCGGTAAATAATTATTTACCTCGATGAACAATGATCTGCTCATGGTATTGCTGGTACAACTGTGATAAGGTTACTCTGCAATACGAATTTCACGTATTTATACGTCGGACCGTATTTACTTTGCAAAACTCTGGAGGACTCAGTTCCATCCGTGACATTGTTTATTCAAGACTGATTTTTGAGTTATTTTTCTATCGAATTGAACGATTTCGACAAAATTTTGCGTTGAAAATTTAATTAAAATTATGGACGATCAAAGAAGCAAAATATTTAATTAGCAATATTGTATAAATTACTACTTACACTATTAGGTATTTTGCATAATCTATTCGCAGAAAATGGCTTAGAAATTGAATTTCAAGATTTGGTTTGACTTGTACAAATCAGAATATTTTGCTTTTTATTGTGCTTTCCGATTTATATCATTCTTCGAATAGATTACTTTCTCGATCCATACTAAAGAATTATCTTCATCTAAAAAACATTATCTGCAATAATCTGCGTCCAATTTACAGATGAAACAGATATCTTCTATAAATTCCGTATCACTCGTTCCATCGTAAATCCACTGTTACGTTTCCAATTGCATCGAACAATGCAACAATTAATTCTCACGTATGGTAGGAATTATTAGAAAAACCGAATTCTCTTCCGAATGTAGAACAGCAGGGATCGCGTAGGAAATGAAAATATAATATGTAAATGATTTGCCGGATAAAAGCGATATCTCGCAGGCACGATATAATTAATGCCGTCACTGAATTTATCGCTTTTACCGTGCTTTAGCGAGATTAATACGTTTCATTAATTGTTCCTCGATCGTGCCTTTCTTTTCACGTTACTTCATCGAACGTCGACTCGGATTTTCGATTAAATTAATCGATAAAAACTAACGAGAACGGTATATCAAGGAGAACTCGCCTAATTCTTGCCAATTCGCATCGCCGTTATTCGTCCGGATAATCGAGTTGAAAACAATTTTCATTTGCAGAACCTTCGGCACTACCTTTTGCTTTTTCCTTTGCGATTGGCGAAAGATCGAACCGCAACCCGTCCCGTGCAAGGCTTCGAGTAAATGGCTTTTCGTATTGTTTCGCGAAACGGAAGTTTCTGTAGTTATGCCAGCTTCGTGGTTCTACTTCGCGAAATCAGTTAAACGAAGGTTTCTACGCTTTGCGATAAGAAACAACGACGGAATGAGCGTTTCGATTTTCGAGAATTTCTATCGCTTCCCGCGATAAGTGATAGGGTTTTTGGAGGAACTTTTTGCAGAAAATTATGTTTCTTCCTTTCTTCTGTACTTTCCAGCTTTAACTGCTAACGTCTTATTTCTTAAAATTTAATGTTTTAGGTGGCAGCGTCATGATATAGGTATTTGTCACGTAGGAAAAATTTTACAGAGGTGGTTTTTGGGGGATTTGAGCTTGGGCTCATTAATTGCAAGTTCAACCCTTTAATTTCTTACCCACCGTAGACCCATTGACTGTTTCAGGTGGCTTCGGAACCACCGAAGACCTGATAAATCAAATGATAATTTTAAAAAATTTAGAACTCTAGGCCCACTAAGTGTAAATAGCATTTATCTTCTTGTTCATCACAGCAAGGTATAAACCATATAACTTCTATTTTATCCAATTTCATCCATGTATTTTGCACCCTTAAAACTGACACGAATCAATGTAAAAGTTCTCCCGGAAATCCTCGCAATTCGATTTTATTGCGAATCGAACCTGCCGATACGTATCAACGCCCACGACGACGGATTAAAGAAACACATCGAAGCGCCACGCGATAACGACGATTCTCACGGTTTCCCGCTACTTGAGAAATTTCATCTTGCAGAAGTACGGGTATTCAAATCGCGAATGCAGAGTATCGAAAGGGGCCCGCCTTGGATACGTCGAGAATGATTGATGGGGAACTTGCTCCGAGCGTGAAACGTATTCGAGTTTCACTTACATTTAGCCGCACGAAAATTTGCTCGGTGAAGAGTGAGAGACAGAAAGGGAGAGAAAAGGAGAGAGAGTATCTCGTAAAATTTAAACAAGAATTTCGACCTAAAGAGTCGCAACCTCGAGAAAAGATTGGAAGCCGAAGAATAATGGTTGTAGATGGCAATAAGCCGCGAATATGAAAAGAGAAGCGATTAGAATCCGTGGCAGGAAGCAACAGAACTCCCTGAATTCGTTGAACTTCGTTGAAGGATCGATCGGAGATCGTCATTTCCATTCGAGACTGCCACGGAAATGAAGTATTCCGACGTGACTCGGAGTTTCCACTCGATTCGATATCGTCTCGTGCTGCACATTGCATAACGATGCGCGCAAACTTTGGCCCGATCGAATCTGCGAACAAACGCTGAGTGTCCAAACTCTCGCACGTATATTACATTACGTGTACATACACGAATGATACGAGAAGCAAGTAATAACTATTTTCGTTGCTTTATCGCTATTACTTCCTGTCGAATGATACAATTGAGAGGTGTTTTCAGAAGATTTAAAAACGTTTATTCATTTATTTGTCAATTATACCGGTAATTATGACTTCTTTTTTATATTAGATGTGTTAACGTGATGTGTTTAGACGTACTGAAGTTACTGACAAACATTTCATCATTTTCTCGCTAAAGGTCACGTGAAGGTCAACAGATTGCACCTAGTTGGATTCGTTTTTTTATAAGCTATAAAACTGTTGTAGTGAAAATATGCAGTCCCATTTGAAAAAAATACGATGACCTAAAATCTCGGAAAAAATTACCTTGAGAAAAAAATTCGTCCCATCGCCGTATTGGCTCCCTTCTAACAGAATATTTTCGACCTCTGACATTTTATCTATCATACAAAATAAGTGATATATTTAATACATTGACGCGTTGAAAAATGAGAGATAAGTAAAATTTTTCACCTTTTTTCCTACGTTCAGAACTTCAGGAAAGAATTTTCAAGAAGAGCGGCTACAATTCCACAGAAAGAAATGTCGATCGAGAAATCAAAGTGAGTAGTTAATTTCAATTAATTACAATTCCTTCTTCGGCAATATTTTCGTAGCAGGAAGGTTTGAGAAATAATCGACACTTCTGAACATCCCTGCAACGGAGCACTTCTCTTCGCCGGAAGAAAATAAATAGAAACTTTGATGATAACGTCCAGAGTCAATATCTCTGAACTTTCCTCCGGCAGAAAGCAACTGTGAATTATTACCCTTGGGAGGCGGCGGAGAAAAGAAGCCGACGACAGGAATTTGTGTAATTGATCGGACAGAAAGAAATATAATTATCGCCTCTGTAAAATATCATTATGCCTCGCATAGCACTAGTTCTCCTTCTGATAGATGCTCCTTTGAGCTAGCTGGCCCATGGCTGCCGGAAATAATAGGAGCGTACAAGAGAGCTTATTAAGGGAAAAGTTCGAAGCCGAGTTACCCGGCGAAATAGCATGCGGATTCTACGCTGAAAGCGAACAATTTACGAGGCCGGTACACAATGTGAAAGTAGAAAATGGTAGGTAATTGAATTATCTTATTATATGCGAAAAGTTCGAGGGAATTGTTACTCCCGACGCGAGGGACTCTGCTATCGAACGATCATTTTCGATAACGCTGTTTCTTTACTATTGCATTTTAGTATTGTATTAGTAACTTTTATTTTGTTTGTGTCTGACATTTTCGCTTTGATTCCTAGCCTGGAGATATTTAGAATTCTGTTTTAGGATGCGCTTCGATTCGTAGCGTGGAGATATTTGGAATTTTGTTTTAGGAGGCTTGTAGAGTTCTGCGTATTGAGACAAGTATTAGCTTCATTAAAAGCGTCAATTTTATATCGAAGCTATCAAATAGTTTTACCATATTGCAATGAACATCGACGTAACGCAAAATAAGTGACAAATTCATTTTCTCGAATAACTCAATTTGAAAAGGAAGCAACACATTTACCGTTTTTTAGAACTACCGGCGTTAAATCTATTATATTTAATTATATTAAATGAGTACTTTGAAAGAAGGAGAATTAAGAGGATGGAAAAGTTGACCGATTTGGTAATTTATATTTTATGAGATAGACGTAGAGTATCTATTCTATGACGCTCCTATAAACTTGGACAATTTTTGGAAAAAATTGTGAACCAGTCATTTTGACTGGTTTGGCAGTTCTAGTGTTAACTGCATCTATCAACACTTAATTCCACGTATTGAGACAAGTAGATATTCGTGTCAGAGACTTTTTTCACTCGGATGAAATAATGGAACATTTTGTACGTTTTAGCTGCAAGAGTTATCATAGTCATCGCGTGGATCAGTTTTCTTGAATAATACTCAAAACGACTCGCTCCAAGAATTGCTTTCATCGATGTTTCTCCGAACGAGTTACGCAAATGTAAGAAATTTCGCTCGTCACCGATGCCGACGATTTTTCGACCGTCGGAATCAATGGCATGGCTATCGATTATCTGTCACGAAAAGTCTCTCTCTGCGTCTTTGTGATTGTACTTAGGTAGGTAGTCATGGGATTTCATCGATCAACGACAAACGCGCCCGCCGGGAAATCTGTGAAAAACAGACAACAGTAGGAAAAACGCGCATACAAATTATCCACCGCGATTCCAATCAAGCTCTGCGCTTTTGAAGTTTCGTTAAGAACTGGGCTGTTTTCTTAAATTTCTCAAATTACCGTAATAATTCTATTAGACTTTTAAATTATTATTAACAACCTTAACCTTCTATAATCCGAATTTTCTGTGGGACCTGAAGATCAGTTGCACGATAGCACACTAGAAAATAATAGAAATGCTGTTATAAATGATATATTTAACTTGATTTTGAAACATTGAATCGTAAAGAATTTCATGATCTTTGAGAACTAAATTGGAATATTCGACAATGTTAAAAATTTGACTTTGAAGGGTAAAATCTTAGATTTGTTTTACATCAAAGTTACACGGGCCCATAGAGGGTTAAACTTCGTTGTCAGTAACTTATAGGAAAGATTCAAAATATTCGAAGCTTTAACGATCTGTAATTTAATGTTGGAATACACTGCCCGTGACTAACGATTCAGTTATATACTTTGGTTTAACCCACTGTGGTTATTTAACCCAAGACTCACAGTTTTGGGAGATTTTCGAATCACAGAAGCCATGATATACATGTCACACTGGAAAGATATTTCAGAGATCCAGAGAATTTTGAATTACGACCCACTGATTACGAGAACTGAGCTTCTAACTCCATAGCTACCACCCTTCCAATGGTGATTAAACCGCATTACCACTAGATTTACGGAAGCCGTCAAATTGACGGATTCCCACTTTTTTAAAAACGGTTTCCAAATTCATAGATACGTGGTACAGTCAATATTTCACTTATATCTTATAATATATAAATTACTTAACCGGTCTTCGTCTTTACTCGTTGATCCCTCTTTTTTCAAAGCACTTATTTAATACATTTAAGTGTGACCGATTTAACGCCCGTAAATCTAGTGTTAAAATTATACATAAACATCTCCTTCGACGGATCAGACAATCACCAAAAATGCCTATTAAAATACACAGTCAAAAATAATAAATTCGCAAAAAATGCCCAGCTTCTCGAAGCAGCTATTTTTTAGAAAAACGTTTTAATGGCCGAGCACGTTTCAACGAGGTCGATCCGCTGATGGAATCGGATCCACCGCTGGATCATCCGGCGGATCCCCTTGATATCGTGAGCCAGCACGGAAGGAGGAATTCGTATCCGCGTGGTGACATCAGGATGATAATGGAGGTACCGTGTTCCACGTTATTCCGTCTCCACAAGAGAAGGCGTTAAACTTACTTACGGGCATTAGCTCGCCGTCCCCGAAAACCGATGGATTCCGCAAGGACAGGAAGATCAGCGCGAGGTCGTTTCCGTGACGCGCGACGTTTCCCGCGCTTCGCCGATTTGCGGTTGATGAGACCTAATTTCCGAGCCGTGTGTTTGTCTGTGTATTTTTCACAAAATGAAGATGGATACGATGATTATAGAGATCAATATATCTGGATGAAATATGAAGAACGCTTATAATTCCTGTCTGTTGGGATAATAAAATTGTTATCGATAAAAATTCGCATGGGGAGTAAATGCACTCCTATTTGGAATATTTATTTCTCGAACACTAACTTTTGTATATGGTGGAGAACGGTAAATTTTGTAAGGCGGAGGAAAAGCATAGGGAACATTCCTCATTGTGACTTTATTTTCGAAAATACCGATCAGCTTGACGGTTCGAGTGAATATTCCGTTATTTTAATTTTGATTTTTCCCTCGGATTTTTTTTAATACTAACCGTACCGTCACTTTATGTATATCTATTCTGATCTTAGCCTATCGTTTGACTTTTTATGAAATTACGATTATATTTTTCGGAAAAAATGCAGAAGATTGTCAATTTAATACAGGAAAGAAGCAGAAGATAACCTTTGGTTAATGATGCAAAAAGTACATGTTTTTATTTCATTGAACCGGTCAGATGACCGCCTATGGTATAGTTAGTGTTAAGTAACGATCACGTTTGCGAAATATCGATTGTTAAATAGAAGTACGAAATTTCTTGGAGTCTTCGCTGCCCCGTGGAAACTTCCCGTAATCTGCATTGTCCGCAAACGAACAAATCGCCATTTAATTCCTGAAATTTACCTTTTATCGAGATCCGTGGATTTCGCATTATCGTGATTATATCCTCGGATACACTCGGCTGACTCTTGCCTTTACGTCGAACTGTTTGCTCTGCAGCTCGACGAGAGTGCTTTCATTCTAATTAGATCGACTTAACGCAGAAGCGAACTCAAGAAGGAATTTTAAGCCGACGTGTTTCCAGCAGCACCCGAAAAACCACATTTCCGCCGGAAATAATCGCCGGGTAAATACATATCTTCGTTAAAATGTTCTCTCGTTCATTGAATCGGAAGGTTCTCTGCGATTTTAAAATTCCAAGAGCATAGTTAACGGGCGAGAACGGAATCTCTCCAACGGATATAAAGAGTTTCGTGGAATATAAAACCATCTGGCGTGGGGGTGGCCGCCAGAGAGATCCTTTGACCTCTCGTTCAACCTTTGTCGTTTCCTGCTTTGCGCGATTCATTTCCGTCTTTACCTTTCCGTATCTGCTTCTGTATTAACCAACCGTCTCCGTATTTCCATGTCACGAGTTTCTTCCTTCTTAAAATCTTTGAATTTATACGACCTCTTCTCCTGCGCGTATCGGCACTTGCATTTACCTTTGTATATGTATCTGTAATTTTACGAGACAGCAATCGCGGTCACGATTTATGCAGTTGTTTCTGTAAGCTTCCTAGTTTTTATTGTAAATGCCATTCTAACTCTTGTGTGAGTTTTATAAAACTCGCGTGGATCTATCTAGATTCTTCTAGAGTTGGTGGACGAGTAGAAGAAAAGCCATATAGACGTAATAGACGAGTAGACATAGTAGACGAGTAGACGAATAGAAGTATAACATATAAACGCATAGATGTACAGATGATCAGACGAGAGTAATAAGTAGACGAATAGACGCGACTAGACAGACGATTGTATATTTATTAATAGCCATAAGAGTGTGTGTATTTGCGTTTAAGTATTTTCCGTAATTTTGTGTTTCCATTCGTATTTTATATTTGTAATGTGCATTTGTAATAAATATCCTCCACTCTTGACAGCGAATTGCAAAATTAATACAAATATTCCGATGCAAACTACAAAATTCATTAAAGTTAGGAATAAACTGGAGTTTTTTAATTCGACTGTCCTACTTTGCAGGTCTGGAATTCATATATCCGCAAACATAACAGAGAATGAAAGCAGACCGTCCGAACATTGCAATTATCTCGAACGCGCAAAGCTCATTCATGAAACGCAATTATTACACCTATGACGATAATCTCTCCAATTTATCGTTATCAATCACTGGTCCTTCAAAGACCATTAGACAGATAAAATTTCAAAAACTATCCTCCATCTTCCTCCCCAACATCCATGACTCTGAAGTCCTCAAGATAAAAAGAACTCGTAGATCGAGAAAGATACAAAAGTTGTCCCCGAAAAGCCGTTTGTTTCTTTCGCTCCCCCTTTTTTCCCCGAGTGTTTTCTGTAGTTCTCTTCGCTGTAAAAAATATCCTCAACGTCTCAGGCAAAATCAGAGCCATCCTCGGGATCGTTTCGTTGATCGACGATCACTGAGGTCCTTGCGGAAACGTCAACGGAGGATCGTCGAAAAGCGGAGAACACGTACGCGACCCACATTCACGGGAGATCGCGCGCGAGTTGGTCTAACGCAATTTCTACGATGCGATCTTGGAAGATGGCGGTATCGAATGAAGTCGACCGGCATCTAACGAGATTATCACGTCACCGACAACATAAAACGCACTGACACGAGGACGGATACGTGCGTTTGATACGAACGAGCCTCGACGAGAAGCCGGAGAATATAGATTCCATGGCTTCGGAGGGAATAGTTGAAGCGACTTGTTGCTGAATTTAATGGAGAGGTTGGAGATTTTGGGGGGACGTTACGTACTATCACATATTTCTTTTAATTGTTGGTGTCGTTTTGTAATACTTATTTAACTGATGTGGACACTTCACCCCAGGACTTACGATTAGTGTTTTAGATAGGTCCAAAAACACCGAGGCCATGATATATTAACCCTTTCGGGAGGGTGTTAAAGAAATACTGGAACTGAAATTTCATTTTATTTTACAAATGTGGGTCTATCTGGGCCTGATTAAAATATTTACAATTCTTCATTCACACTAATTCCTTGTAGTGAAGCTAAAAGGTATACTTCATTTCAATAAATATGCAATGCTTAGTAAAAGTGTTTTTATATCTTGCAGACTATTCCGCGTTTAGTGATAGAGAATAGTTTTTGTTCACGAAATATTCCGTTTCGTGATGCAAATGGGAAATAGAGAGTCCGAGCCTTTAACAATAACAGGTAACACTCGTGATGCGGTAAATTGGATAGAAAATTTTTAAATATTGCAAAACCTATAAAATTGAAAATATTAATGAGCCGCGACACGATAAAATTATTTCTATAATGTTAATATTACATTAAATTACACGACATATCAAGATTAACCGATCAGTTTTTATTTTACCAATTTAATTCTGAATTATTACGGAAGCAGTGAGAAAAGAAATCGTACGACAAGGGGTTAACTGCATGTTTACCATAGCACCCTCTTTAAACTCTTACGTGCAACACACAAAAGAAAAACACTCGCGAATCCACCAGACACCGAGGTTTAAACAAAGGAAATCCATTCTCCCACTTCGAAGTCAATTATCGAACGAGCCACCTGATGCTGTGCTAATTAAAAATCGACGAGTCTTTATGGTTAGTAGAAGGATCATCCGGCTTGGCAGAAAGGTTTTGCGATATTCGGATGGGATTCTTGCGATGCGAACCAACGAGAGCTTTCGAGACTCGACGATGCAAGGAGGAGAAATCGAAGAGTACTTTAACGGCGTGTAAAGCGGCGTCGTAACCGCAACTATCGAGGCGCATTATGCAAATTTTCCCGCTCTCGACGACGAGCTGTTTCGATGCTCGAGGCTGCCGAGCAACCCCCCGCCCCCTGGATTGTTTCCTTCCTTTGGTCGTGTCTCAAGTGACCTACGATTTTCCGACGATAAGATTGAATCGAATATATATCATGAGAAATTCGACTTCAGGCTACATTCAAAAGCGGTAGTTTTCATTTAAAGTCTTTTTGTACTGTTTATGAAGAGATTAGTATATATACTATGGTCCGACAACTGAAAGATGGCTAGGGAGCGACGGAGCCTCTCGTTTTCAACCCATTACTCCCGCTATTTCGTTTTTGGAATTCCTCAATCCAGTCTCCCAAAGTAAACACGCTGCATACTCGTTTACTTTAGGAGGCTTGGTTTGGGGATTCCACAAACAAAATGGCAGGAATAATCTGTTGAAACGAGAGGTTCCGCCGCTCCCTAGCCATCTTTTAGTTGTCGGACTATAGGATTAGTAATTACTTAGTTACGCTAATTCTAATTAATGATTTATACTAATCCTATAGTATACTATATATAGAATTAGTATACTAAGCCTATAGTGTACTATGTATAGAATTAGTATATTAATCCTATAGTATAGTATATATAGAATTAGTATACTAATCCTATAGTATACTATATATAGTATTAGTATACAAACCCTATAGTATAGTATATATAAAATTAGTATACTAATCCTATAATATACTACATATAGAATTAGTATACTAATCCTCTAGTGTACTATATATAGAATTAGTATACTAATCTTATGGTATACTATATACAAAATTAGTATACTAATCCTATATCCCAATCCTAACCAATGATGACGGTCAGAAGATTTCTACGGATCGTACTATTCGACTTGAAAAAGTATCGATGTAACCGGTGCACTTATCTCGTTCCATCGTCAGAACAGAAAGTGAGTTCTCGGCCTAAGTGCAAACGTTATCTCGGTCCATCGACCAAACTAAAAATCACTTTCCACCCCGTAAAACTTATTTCGCTCTATCGACCAGCCAAAAGCTCGATCTTCACCCTTGCAAATGACACAGTTACCTCGGTGCATCGACCGTGGTAAAAATCGATTCTCACCCTCCCCGGAATTAGGATAGCCCGAAGCTTAAGCCGGGCTTAAGTAGTGGCTTTCATACGAACCTGTCTACCCGTAGAAACTCGCCGGGAGGAGAAGCTGGATGCACGTAAGTATTACACAACGAGATACGAAGATGCTTCTTGTGTGCGCTATCGTCATTGTAGAATCCTACAAGCGGATCGGTATTGGACCACTGCAAAAATCCTTCGATATGCGAACATTCAGCTCGGCATCGAGGTGGGTCCGAGTGTTATGGGGTGCTTGAAAGAAATCTCGTGGAAGAAATACGAAGGAGAATGGTGGATTTTGCGGTATATAAGTGAAAATAATCACTTCTTATTACCGCAATCTTATTGGGAATCGTAGGAGAATAATAAGTCCTTTTCGAAGCAGTGATCGTACTACTGTGCGCCTTACGACATCAAGGTCCAGAACGTGAGAACTGCGGTGAAAACTTCAAGACTTCATTCGTCACAGGCTCACCAATAAAAGTATACATTCTTAACGCTAGATCCACGGATACTGCCAAATTGACTGATTTGCCCTTTTTATAAAGGCGTACAATAAAAAATTACTTAACCAATCGTATTTTTTGCTGGTTAATACCTCTTTTCTCAAAGTTCTCATTTAATATAGTTAAGTATAATAGATTTAACGCTCGTATATCTAGTGTTAAGTAAAAAGTGTTAATCAATTTTATCTCTCTGTTATAGCTTCTCTCAATTTGCAGTAGATACGTTTCGATTTTATAGTGTATTCTCGTTAACGCTTCAAATTAATTAAGCGTATTCTGAAGCTACAGTAAAACACTTAAAGGGTTAAAGGTGGTAATAGGCAAAATATTGTATTATAATATGATCGAGAAAATATCCCTTTCGATCTTGTGCTGCAACGCGAAAATTTCCTCCAGCACTGAATAATGGCTTGAGTACCCGAGCAGCAAGTTCGTCTCTCTTTCTTCGCTCGAGCCTCCTCCTCGTATTACCTCGTTGCGTTCGCTCTTCCGAACGTAATATTACGTTCAGCGCCAAGATAAATTAACGATATGCTCCACGTGCACTCTCGCGGCGATACGATATCTCGCGCATTAGCAAATCGTATCTTGCGGGATTGTCAAAGGAGAAACATTCGCGGAATTAATGGTTGAGAATTCAGAGTGCGTTTCCGCGTACAATGTCTGCCGCGTTTAGCGTGATTGCACGGATAAATAATTTAGGGTGGATGGAGGGGGTGGGTTTAACTGCGATCAGTGTTTGATGGTGATCGTTGGAAATGTACGGGAAAATTCGATAATTTTGGCCGAATCCTCAATGGAATCGTAGTTTTCATTCGCATGGAAAGTGACATAAGTGACATTTCTTTACGTGAGATTACAGTTCACACGTATAGCTTAGTAAAATGGAAAAATGCATAAAAATGTTAAATTACTGTAATATTATGAGTTATTTGTTTTGCCGTGCGCTGGTGTGATTTTATCTCTCATTTATATAAAGTGCAAATCTCAACTGGCAAGTAAATTTGGAACTTTTGTGGACGTAATTAATAAAGAATAGTAATATCTTTAATCTTATATCTAATTGTCAGAAAACTTAGTGTCTCTACACGGTTCACCGCATTGATATATTAGTTACAATGTCAAAATTGTTCTGAATTTGTTTTGTCCCGATGTATGCTGCCGTTTATGAAATGTAACTTATGAAAATACTTTCACGAAGTGGTTCAATATGGGGGATGGGTCCAATAATGGAGAGGGTTTTAAGGACGTTAATTTGGCGATTAGCGAGATGGATATAGAAACAACGAGTTTTGCAGAGTTTACAATAAGCATGATGTAACTTTCCGAGGCACATGTTGATTGCTCAGGGTGTTTTTTTTTGTATTGAAATAACTGTACAAATATCGGACACTCCCAAAAGCCAAGAACAGAGAGGAACGAGAATAACGTGTACCAATCGTAAGTTCTTTTATCGGCTGACGTCAGACGCATCGATCGATTTGCGTGTTCAAAATTAGCGAAATGGACTTGTCCCTCCCTTTTTAATCTTAATTAACCGACGTCCGAATGCCTTCGCATGCCGCGGTTCGAATTCACTGTAATGCGACATATTTTTCACGCAACTACCGAGAATTTATTTTCAAAAGCTCCTTTTTTTGCCCTTTTACCCACATTAAACATGTATGCGGAGATGATCCGTCTTTGGAGGAAACGCAAATAAAGTTGAAAGATTGTCGACGAGAATATCCCCTGTTAATATCAAGATTTGAGTTTTCTAATTAAAGATTTCGTCAATACTGCACCTCTATTGACAGACCAGTGTCGATTCAAAGACCATTAATTTTTCCACAGAATAATTCATTCGAGACAAAGGGGAAAGGTGGTCGGATATAAAAGTGTCGTCAGAAATATCTCAAATTAGCGGCCGGTTTGTCAATAATGATTGAAGTTGAATGGTATCAATATTGACAAGAAATATTCGTATTTCGAGTCTGACAGTAGTCGAACTTTGCACGTGTCAGACTGTACCTACAAGGAGTGGTAGCAACCCTTAGAGACAATTTCTGCATTAACTTGTTCTTCGCAACGTACAGAAATATTATCTACTTTCGACAAATTTTTAATCCAAACTAGAACTTTTCAAGAAATTTCTCCTATTATTTATTTCTTTGTCAAGATATATCTTTCGCAAACTCCAAAGTCCTTCCTGTCTTTCAGCAGACACCAAGAAGAACGAACACCCAACCCTCAGCAATTCGACCAAAAACGCTCGAATCGAGAACAGTTATTCCACCCCAAATCGTCCTCCTTGGAGCCTCGATCATCATCGATCACCGTGCAACAGTCTCAAACGGACAATCCCCGAGCGACAGCACGATGTTTCCCATTCAAAAAAAGGACCGTCTAAAAATCAATATACTCCAAGCCGCTTCTTCGGCTCTTCTTAAAGGCTCTTTATACCTTTTCCTTCCTTTCACCCTCCGTTCGCCTCAGCTAAAGAAAGAAAGCACACAATTGCGTTGGTCTTCGAACAGGTGTTTATGCTCATGGCGTAGTAGGTCCGTAATAAACTACCGTAATAGCTCGATTAAAAATGAACGATGTACCACTTAGGTACTGTGGACAAAGGGCTCTATCTACAATTGCAAAGTTCCCTAGAATCGAAATCACCTGACACCAAGCAAAAGTCACATTTAGGGTGCAGACTTTCATCACAATGCGACTATAACCACCCTTAACCCCTTAGATTATAACAACCTGACACTCGCGACACGATAAATGGACTAGGCAATTTGGAAGTTTTCCAATAACTATTAAATTCAAAATATCAGTCGGTCACAGGACGGTCAACTTACTTCTATAATATTAACACTAGAACTACCGGCGTTTAATCTGATATATTTAAATATATTAAGTAAATACTTTGAAAAAAGGGGAATTGAGAAGTGGAAATGATGATCGATTCGGTAATTTCTGTTTTATGAGATGGACGTAGAATTTCTATTCTATGACTCTCCTATAATCTTGGGGAATTTTCTGAAAAAATTGTGTACCAGTCATTTTGACTGGTTTGGTAGTTCTAGTGTTAATATTCCAGTCAATTGTACCAAATGTTACAAATCCGTGAGGAATCTTCAGTTCTCCAATTGATTCTGAGTTATTACGCACACACACAAAGTAGAAATCCAAGGTCAAGGGGTTAACACGCAAGAATCATTGAACGTTCTCCACAACTAACTACAATCATCCTCAACCCCAAAAGAGTCAAGCAACCCGATCAACCCCCGGCGCACAATATACTCAACAGCGCATTCTACCCCTCACATTTAACCCCTCTCTCGATCATCACCCATCATCCATCACCGTGCAACAATCCCAACCAAAAAGTCCTCTCAACCTTCAGCGCGATATTCCCATTCAAAAAAAGGACCATCTAAAAATCAATATACTCGAATCTCCCGCCCAACCCCTCTTCGACTCTCTCACTCCCTTTCCTCTCGCCCGTCGCTTCTTCGCCGTTTCCACCCTCCGGATCTTCCCTCTGTCCCAGGTAGGAAAAAAGTGCACGGAGGCGTCGGAGGACTCCACGAACAGGTGTCCGCGGGTATGCGGTCGCACGTCGGTGGGCCGTCCGTCGGCGAGGGTGCGCTTGCGCACGTCGATGCGCGGCCCGGTGCATCGTGCGCGCGTTAACGCGCCCGAGGGTAGCCGGTGCTCGGGGTTGGACGCGGGCAAGGGGTGATACACGCCGCCGGAAAGAAGGGGTGCTGCGAGAAATGAGGGCCAGTGGGCTAGTAGTCCGTGATAAGGCAGCCTCAGTACGTCGTGCTCGCACGTCGCGTGCGCCTCTCACCTCCGTCGCTTCTTTGCCCGATTTCTCCCCGCCGCAAGGGAAGTCAACCCCCGCGCGGTGTTCCTCGACGCGAAACGACAGATGTGGACGAACGGAAGGAAACGCAAGAGGCACACGTTGGGGTGGCAGGTTCGCGGGGGTGGTTTGTGGTATTCCGACACGTGCTCCGTTGCGGGTAGAGGTTTGAAGGGGTGAAATCGCGGTGGAATTACGCGGGAAGGTATCGTGGGGTGTTTGACGCACGTTTGGAAAAAGAATCGACGGAGTTTTGTGTGTGGTTTTGGGAAATCAGTTGGAAAGTTTTGTTAAAAGAGTCTGGGTATCGTGATTGAAGGTATAATTGGCAAAGAAGATGGGAAAAGTGTAATGGGACTGTGTGATGGTTGATGGTCGGTGGTGAGGTGTAGGAGAGGATGTATTGAGAGGAGGAAAGGTATCGTATCGAGGAATCGAGCGATCGAGGACTTACAAATCGGAAAAAACATCAGTCATTCGGTCTTTTTGTCGGTCGTTAAATACACGTCGATTGCGATTGAAAATGTGGGGTAAAAAGTGAGTCAGCGTGACTGCGAAATTCCGAGAGCACTTAATGGGAATCCGATTCTCGTGGAATTCGCGGCGATGCCGTCGTGAAACGATTAAACTTCCTTCTAGGCTCGAGTTTTTTTCCCTCGGCCAAGTAATTACCTCCGATGTCGGAAAGGGAAGGAGGAAGAACGGAAGGGGAAGCAACGCGGACGGAGGCACAAAAGGCAGACGTGCGAGGGAGAAATCGCGGGGTTTTCGCATTTACCTAGGCACAGCCTAACGGCTACCTCTTCCTTTCGAATTTCCCTGAATTTCGGAGATTCATTTCCTTCCGTGTGTGCAGCTGCTGCGAGGAACGATGAAACTTTCATTGTTTCGCAAACTCTTCGTGGCGGAGCTTGGAATTTCGAGAAAAGTCTCAAGTTCAAATTTCCCGATCTAGTCTAATGTTTCAACTTGTAATTTCATCGTCACGCGTCAAAATTTTATCCGCCGACACGAGAATAGCCGTTACAACTTCAAAACGGAATATTTCGTGAGCGACAGACAGCTCGCAGGACAGAAAACACGGAATGTTCCGTGTCCCGTGCGTAAAGTGTTAATTTCGCAAAGCTCACGAATTTTGCCACGATTCCCTGCCTCTATCCTACACCATTACATCAAGATCGTTCCTCCATCGACTCGTTTTATCATCCGCGAATATTCATATCCGAGATAAAAGTGGCCCGTTAATAAATTCGATCAACTCGATCCTATCTCTCTAAACTGTTCCCCGAGCGAGATGACGATAAATTAAACTCCCTTATTTTCACCCACGGCGTCGTTTATGAGGATTCGCACCGTGAAAATTGCTTTGGTACACGCTAAGCGAAAAGTGGATGACGATTATCATCGAAAGGGGCAATCTCGTGTTTCCCTTGCGGCGAATAAACTGCAAAATTCTCGATTTATCGACGCGAATCGAAGTCAGGTTACGCTCTTACGAAGAATTTCACCGTTGATATCGGAATTCTTCGCTGTCAATGCCGCGAAGTGTCGGCTGTCAATATTTCTGTCAATTGGAAAATCAATAGCCCCGTTTGCACCAACTTCAAAAACGCTTAAGTTCATCGTCGTCTCTCGACGGCTTTTCTCATTACTTGAAGACGTGCGACCTTTACACCTACGTTTCAACAGATATAAGCTTAATTGCATTTACTTTTATCAATTTCAAGTAAATGTAATTTGTCCATGAAATATTTCTCAGGTTATCATTCATTGTTAACATTCCGCTGTACACAACCGTGTGTGATTACAGATTACTTAACATCCTAAAAAGAAAAGTTTAATTGCATTAAATGCTGTCTATAAAAAATAATTGGAAATTGTACGTAGCAATTTTGATAAAAAAAATTTGATAACGTTCAAACATTTGTCCCATTACATAAACTAAACGTAAGACTTAAAAAAAACGGAACTATCGATACTTCTCCAGTTTGTTTACGGGACTTGCGCAATACAAAATCATTTTTCCCGCGCCTTAATAAACCTCCGTGTAATTACCCTTATCATCTCAGCATCAAAGATATCACCAACAATCCCAATTATGCAAATGACGCACGTTACTCGAGATCGCATCCCTTAAATCCTTCTGAAACTGACGGAACAAGATTATCCGCCGTGTCATGTTAATGGAACGCGTACAAATTTAAAAAAAAACAAGAATAGACATTACATCCTCGTAATGCAAACGTTAGCTCGATCCCAATGGAAAGCCACGATGCGAAAGTTAACGAACGTGCGTGGCCGAGTACGTGTTTAAGTAGAATTATTTCCGCGAATAAAATACACGGCTCCGACATAATAATCCCGCGAGGAGGAGAAACTTTTTGTCCAAGTCCGCGCACACCCAGCGCTCAGTCATTAAATCCACCTTCCCCGGATGGCTTTAGCTTTTTGCATATATTTCTTCGGCCATGTATGACCAACGGTCCGCGACATCCACTTTTCCCACGTAAATTGACTATTATTATATTTCGCGCGTAATCGTATTCCGGCAGCTTCGTCCGGCAAGCCGGAGGAAATGATCGTCAATTTCAGAGGACGTCGTTTTAATATCGTGCCCTCGTGTAACGTGCTGCGATGTAACGGCAAGTTGTTTAAAACTTCCAACTTTATCTATTTTCCCGTCGAATAATTCGATTTCCAACGCTTAATGGCCGCGCCTTTTCTAAAGGCGGTACGTCGACGGGACGTAAATTGATATTTACAAAATTCCCACGAATTCCGACGGAAATAACACTGCAAACTATTATTACGCATAACGGGAGAAATTTTTAAATTCGTCCACATAAAATGTCCATTGCTAAAAATCTCTGCGATTCGTAGGAATTTATGCCGTTTACTGTATCCCCGTGGACGATAGTTTAACAAATGATATTTCGCTGGAATATCAGCAGAGAATTTTACCGGAGTAAAATCCAATTTGGCAAATTTCATTCGATGATACTCGTGCCTGTTATTATTTCCAAAATCCACGCACTTTACCACGAAGCTGCGTCCGCTGTTTAAAATACGAATGTAGCAGAATACGACGAACACGCGGAGAGACCCGTTTCTGCATAGCATGCCCGAGAATCACGAAAACGTTAATTGCATTGCATTCAAAAAGAGACAGTGGGGCGGGTAAATATGAAAATATAAATTGTACAGGTACTTCCTGTACGTTTGAAGGGAAAGTTAAACGACCGAATTGTGAGAAAATAAATTATACTATTCGCACAATGGCGTAAAACGTCCGACAGGACATGCGAAACCGCTATACGCTGATATAGATGAACGTGTCGGTGAAACTCCATCCGAAGTGACGTCCTCTATACTGCACTATCGAGGGTTAATTTCGAATATTAGGGTCAAGCCTTTTCGAGGTATCACCGACCGCGTATACATCTATTAGTGAAAAAAAAATAAAGAAAAAAAGGAGAGTACCGTTTTTTCCGAGGGAAACGCGAACGCTTTATTTTTAGGTAATCATCGTAAACCGACACCCGGGTATTTTCTCTCTTTGGCGATTCAGCAAATTACACGGCCGGCAGAAAGCTACAAATGCCGGATTTGCATGATGCGGCGAGTTCGCGCCACGGCAGGCTGAAACATAACTTTACACCTGGTGTTCTCGCATGGAAAAATCGCGACTAGGGTTGCGAGGAGAGGGAAGGGGGAGGGCATGCCGTCAATTTCGTTCTGGCCGATTCGAAATGCACCGCTGGGATTTACGGGATTACGCTGTCGACGTTATTAATCGACCTGTCGGATTTGAACGTCGATCGAAATTATTCTCGCGCTGATACCTCCGAGCTGAGAAACGCGCCAACTTCGTCGCTTAGTTCGATGGAACTACCCTCGTGAAGGTTGCTCCGCGTGATTTTCAAGTTTGCTTTTCACGTTTGGCGGTTATTAGGCGGGAAGGATCCGTCGTGACGGAAATGTTTCAGGAATTCAAAGCTGAAGATGGCTGGAAGTCGAGTTGTATTTAACCCTTTGCGGACGGAGACATTTTTGAATATTGATAGATTACCATTTATTTTGCGATCCAAAACCACCTATTTATCAGGAAGTTAGGCTGCTAATGTATATACATTGTAAATTACTGTTTGTTTAATCATATTTCGTCGGTTGTATTTCAGTTTTTCAACTCTAACTGTGCATACAAGCAGCGATAAACTATAATTAAATTTTTCCTCGGACCATATATATGCGTCGTTAGTTCTCAAAGGGTTAAAGGGTTTAAAATTCGAATTATTTTTTACTTGTCGTTTGTTGATCGTAATTGGGGTGGGAGAATTTTTGACTGTTGAGTAATCGATGACATTTATCGATGGTAAAATAAAATTTAACATTTTTCAGAGAGATAGGCACGATTTTAGCAAATTAATACGCGGATCGACATTGAGGGAAAATACGACGATGAAAGGTGTATTGGCACGATGTATTATCATGCGGGTGGCGATCGAAGTACGAAGCGGAAAAACCAGTGAATCGTATCTTAGAGTTTTTTCAAGGAAGTCGTATCTCCGAGATTACTCTAGGAATAAATGGAGCCACTTTAATTTAGATTTGTCCAAATCGTTCGCCACTGATCAAATCTTTCCGGTTTCAATGTCGTAAAGAAAACGGCTCCGAGGAACGAATTTTCTTTAAGACGTACGATAAACGAAAGAATTAGACACTTTGCTAGCTTGAGTTTCTTTCGAATACCCGAAATTACCTGCAATCACATTTGCTGTCATCTCGAGCAAACGACTTCTCAAGATCACGATCGATCTCTCAAATAGAACGAACAATTGCCACCATTTAAATTCCACGAAGAAATAAACCAAAGTCGAAAGAAACTTCTTTCAGGTGAAAAACATCTGTACCTTCCCGATAAAATCGAACCTCGTCTACGGGCTAATTTCGCGTAAAATTCTAGCACACGTTTCACCTTCTTTCAAAGCAGCTTGCGTCTAATTTCCCGACCTTTCCAGCCGTCTCTTCTTATAATTCGTTCTTTATCCTCTCATTAGAGAAACCAATTCGTTGATCCATCTCGTTTTTATGAAAAGTGCCATTAATTCCGTCGCTATTGCCACGTGAAATCAACAAACATATTATCCTCAAATTTTAAAAGCTCCAATAAAACACACCACCAACGTTCTCCAATAGCGAGGGCCATAATGGCAGACTAAACTGTGAATATTTCCTATGCACTTCGTCGACCATCAGCAAAATCAGGTTGCATCAAGTGTTCAAGTAACAGTGCAGAAGATCAGTGTCCTTCTTGAGCGATGAGCATCTCGCCGATCCCGAGGATCGATCGCGCGGATCCTTACGAGGCCGTCGTCGACGCTTGTTACGAGGACCTTCTGTTGTTTGGTAACGGCAGTGTTAACGATACCGGTGCCGCTTGTGATACAGTGCGTTTGACAGTGTCGAGAATACTGAACGACAGTGATTACGAGGCTGGCACGGTCACCGACACGCAGCTGGAATTTGAGGATGACGGACTGAACAACTGGTGGGCGATGCTGGCTTTGGTACTTGTCCTTGGTACCGCTGCTGGAAATATCTTGGTCTGTCTAGCCATCACTAGGGAGAGACGTCTGCAGAACGTCACCAATTACTTCCTGATGAGCCTCGCGATTACCGATCTGATGGTTGCAATTTTGGTGATGCCGCTTGGGATACTCACTTTGGTCAGAGGTAAGATTTAGAACGGTGCTTTAAGTTTCCTTTAACATTTTTTTTGGGGATGAAGAGAATATTGTTCTTGTTCGTTGTGACTTTGACATTGAGTTTTGAGATTGCTTTGAGTGAATGTGCTTTGAATCTGAGGATTTTGCGGATTGGGCTCTTAAGATCTCATTTTTTAACCCTTGCACTACAATCACGAGTGGCGCTAGATGGAATAGGAAATTTTAAGCTTCTTGAAAATTATCAAATTGAAAATGTCAGTGGAACACCACACGATAAAATTATTTCTATGTTATTAATATTTCGTTCAGTTCTAAGATATATCAGGAATCACCGGCAAATTTTTATTTTAGCAATTAAATTTTCAATTATTGCGGAGGCAGGCACAAAAGAATTTGTGGGTCAAGGGTTAAGATTCTTTCAAAAACTTTCACCCTGAACGCGATACCGATTTAAGATACACCTGGTGTTAATTGGCATATATTTCTCACTATGACCTTACCTTTCATTGTTATATTTTCCTGAATTAAAATACTGATCTTTGTACTATCGTATCCGAAACATAGCAGAATTCCAAGTGAACTATATTGCAAGATACGAAAAATTGTTAAACCTTGCGTAAAGACTCAACAGAACTAAATGCGGTATGGTTTGACTATACATCCATCCAGTTCGTCCAAAAACCGTACTTTTTTCCTCAAAATCTCTGCCGCTCTCATCAGACTGATGAACGCCATTGTCAGCAACGTCTTCACCTTCGCTATCCTCGAAGACCGCCATGTTTGACGCATCCATTAAAATCCTCGATACTCCCCTCAAACGGCTGGTTGCACAATGCACTTCAAGTTTATCGTGAGTTGTTGAGATTCCCATCAACCTGATGTATTTTCCAATAATGGACGGTGAACTTTCTTTCCATGATATACGGCCGAATCTAAGTTTCCTCTGTTACGAAGATTACCGAGAGATATTGAGAAAACCATGGCTGAATGAGGATTCAGTAACGCGTGGGATAAGTCAGAGCAACCTGTCGGGCTATGGTAGGCGTAATTCATATAAATTCGTCTGTTCTATTTAATGGGAATCGATGGAACTCCTTCCATTTATATCCCATCGCACGATGTATTCGTTGTGCAATTTCTATTACTTTGTGCATTTTAAAGGTGATCAACATTGATAACAAGAAGGCTAATATGAAATAAAAAAATACAGACTATTGTAGTGCCGGAAAAATATCGACAGTTCCGCTTTAACACGTTCGCGGACGTGAATGCTATAACATTCATTTTCATCGTAATGTAGAATAACATGAATGCTACAGCATTCATGTCATGCCAAATGATAAAGCCAATTATAATTCATTTAATTTTATATAACTTTAATTTTATGTAACTATTATGCAGTTTAAAGCGATGGCGAAGTGATTCATTGAGTATTTTCATACTATTTTATTTTTTCTCTGTGTAGTTAGAAGTGTAAGTTAGAAGTCTAATACTTGACTGTCTGTTTTTGCAGCTCACTGAAATTTGTACTGTCCGCGAACGTGTTAAGGATGGCGAAGGGCTGAGAGGGCGAAAAGGGGGTTGGGTTCTGCTCAGGCCAGCAGGCCGATCGTTTTCTCCCTCAAGATTGTAACTGGTCATTTCTTTAAAACTTTAAAAGGACATTTTTCAGCACGTTGTTAAATGACTGTATTCTGCGCTGTTGTTTTTTAGTACGTGGAAAATTGTCGATTTTTTCTTAATATCCTCGGCTTTACGCTTCGGTCGTATATGTCGCACGAAACACGGTAAATGGCAATCCACTGCGAGCTACGGATTTCTCGCTAAGTTTCAATTTATTATACTGCGAAACAAATACACCGGAATTTTCTGTCTTTACCGCTACTTTGCGCTAACTATTTCCTCCGTTCGGGTTTTCAATAAACTCGCGCGCTTACCGCGTCAAACTCAATTTCCTCTACGCAATTTGCGGAATCGTCCTATCCCCTCGCGTTTTCCAGATATCCCGGAAAACAGCAACTAACAATTTGTACGATCGCGTCGAACAATCTCCAATTATATATTCCAAATTTTCGCCTCTACGAAATTTACGAAATATTCATTCGATCGAAACGAATGCAATTTAACCCCTTGCCGTACAATTTCTTTTTAGACCGAATACGCAATAACTTAGAATTAATTGCTGAAATAACAATCCATCACTGATTTCTGATATACCGTATAATTTAACGCAATATTAATAGCATAGAAATAATTTGATCGTATCACGACCCACTGATATTTTTAATTTGATATTTGCTGGGACACTTCAAAATTTTCTATTCCATTTATCGCGTCACGAGCGTCACTCATTACTGCACGGCAAGGGGTTTATAAATTATACAAATTCATCGTTCCTTGCTTCGTAAAATTTGCTTTTCGCACAGTGGAAAATTCTACCTTGAACTTTAAATTCGAGGAGACGAGCAAACCAGAGTTTCAGCCTCTGTCGTGTCCCTCTAAAGGTCAAGTCACGGTCAAAGTTCGGCCACTGAAGTTAACTCGGTCCGTTAAGTTACAGAAAATTTAATTACGTTACTTTATGCCTCAAGTCTTACGGTTAATCAAATTTCTCGCTATTTTGGACGGACCAATCGGGCAGCTTCATATTTTCGAATAGTCCCAAGTCTCATTTTCCTGTATTTTTGAATTGCAACTGTTGTGATTATTTCTCCAAAGAGACCTATGGTTTCTCGAAGATTATAGAACATCGGGGTTATGAAACGTTGAATAAGAATTTAGGGAAAATCTGCCAAGAATTGTGGGAATTTGGGCTCACAATTGTTTATTGGATGTCGAAGCCTTTAACTTCATGCCTATCAGAACACCATGTCCCTTTTACATTATTCTCTACATCATTATTATTACTTATTAACACAATATCTTTCAAAGATTGATCCAATATAATTAAAAATATCAAGTAAATACGTTAAAAGAAAAAAAATGCAGAAGGCTGAAGCCTTGATCAATTTAATATCCTACAATCTACAAGATCAACTTACAATATTAACAAAGAACCGGTGCTAGAAATTTCAAAAACATTTATAAAAGATTCAGAACAAGCTACTTGACCACCTTGGTAGCTCTTGTATTAACACTAGAACTACCGGTGATAAATTTATTATATTTAAATATATTATAGTGTTTCTAACCAAATAGTAGATTTTCTAAAAAAATAGTCGATTTTTCTATATATATATAATAGACTATAGAATATAATACTTATTATATTAAATATATTTAAAAAAAAGTACTTTAGCAGAATAGTAATGAAAAGGTGGGAAAGATTAATGCAGTAATCTGTGCGATATAAAATGGATGTAAAATATCCACTCTATGGCTCCCCTATCAATTTGGAGAATTTCTAGAAAAAATGAGGAACCAGTGATTTTGACTTGCTTGGTAGTCCACTGTTAATACTGCCTCTCATTCGTCAGTTGTCCGTTCATGTCGGATCGACATGAAAATGACTAAAATCGAAACACATCGATCTTCAATGCCCAAAATACGACCATTCGCTCTCCTGTGTATAATGGACACACGATGATCGATAGGAAAGTCGCGTTGATCATTGCTCTCCGATTCCAAATGAATATTCATAGTTCATCCGTGACACCGTCGTCCGGTTTATCTACGAATCAAAGCCTCTTAGGGTTCTAAACCTCTGTGCAATCGACGTAATTTAATTAATTCGTGACGTCATGAGCTCCTCTGGATGGACCTTTGCCATCAAATTATTCTGTCTACACGACAAAGTGTACTTTTTTTTACAAATTACATTTCAAGAAATACCTTTCTTCTGTACGAATCGCGGTGACACCAATATTGGCCATTTTGAATTTTCTTACCGTGCAACTTCTTGCGATTTCCTGTGATTCCTCTTTCAAACGGAACGAGGAATAAAGGCGAAAGCAATGAGGCAACACGAAAGAAACTTAATGCGAAGCGAAGACAAGAGCGTTCCTTTCTTTACATGCTTTTAAGTTGTTCTTATTTCCCAAATTAATTGCCTTGTCTTTATCGTCGTTACATTAATAATACCGTTGCTAGATGAGCTTTGGATTCTCATATTCGAGCAATTAAATGCTGGATTCATTTCGGCTCACGAGATTTAATAGAAATTTACAGTGACGGGAAGGATTTCGCTGGCCGAGTTGGGCATTCTGAATTGGATACTTTAAATAGCAGGAGGTGTTAAGTGCCAGATGAAAGGAGCTAATATTAAACTGAATTTAATTTATTTGCCCCTTTAACGCCACTCGATCTCAGACTCTCGAATTTCAACCTTCTCAAACTTTGCCGTTTTTTTTTAATTACTCTGTCATTTTCCGCAACCAAATTGCGTAGAAAAATCCGACCGAAAAATTGCTTCGCACAAAGGTGCCTGAAAGGAAAAACAATTTTTCCGATATATGTAACAAAAAAATTCGCCGATTTTCAATATGGCAGTTCACTCAGTCGAATTAAATTTATTGTTCCTTTTAACGTTACTAGGTCCAACAGTATAAAATTTCATTATTCCGAAACTTTGCCCTTTATCCGTGCCCACGACGCGTCGTGCTGAAAATTCTACCGAAAAGTTCTGACGTAGAAGAACTCGGAAAAAATGTTCGGTCTCGTTGATTCCTTTGAAATTTCCCATCAGAAACTTTTACGCTCCTCCACTTTCTTAAGTTACATGTCATTAAAGATATGTCTGTTATTAAATCGAAGATAAAAACTTCCTTCATCAATACTAGATCCACGGAAACCGTCAAATCGACGGGTTTCTACTTTTTTATAAACATTTCTCAAATTTATAGGGCAGCAGTACAGCAGATATTTCGTGTGTACCTTTCAATATACAAATTACTTCACTGATGATCAACTTTGCCGCACGATCTCTCTTTTCTAAATTACTTATTTAATATGTTTAAATATAACAGATTTAATGCCGGTAGTTCTAGCGCTAAATACGAACAAAGAAATTTCGAATTACACGAATCACCTGTATTATTTATATTCTACTGTTAACACTAAATCTATGGAATCCATCAAATTGGCGAGTTCCCACTTTTATATAAACATTTCTCAAAATGGAGAAGTAGTACAGCAAACATTTCACGTGTACTTCATAGCATAAAAATCACTTGACTGAGCATCAACTTTGCCGCTTGATCTCTCCTTTTTCAAATTACTAATTTAATACGTTTAAGTAAAATATATTTAACGCCCGTACATCCGCTCTTAAAAGTATACTCTGTCGCATATTATTTCACGTTTGCACGAGAGTTATATTCGCCAACAAACGGCACAAAGTGGGAAAAGGGAATTCAGAATTATTGTTCCATGGAATTTTAAGTGCAGCTTCGCTGTAACGTTGAATCGCCAAACGTGTCCTATTTTTCAAATTGGCCTCGGTTGATAGGTGCGAATTCCGGCGTTGCAAAAAACTCATCAAGCCAGCACGCAGAATTTCGGCCAGTTAAAGTGGATGTATCTTAAAAAGGGATTTCCACGTCGCGCTGCGAGAAATCCCTTCATTTTCCGCGCACGTTCACCTCGTAATTTTCGAACGTATATGAATTCGCGGCATGTTTGCATCGCTAGTACGAAACTTCTTACAAAATAACATTAACAAGCGTCTCTATATTGTGGACGAGTCCGTGCAGGGTGAAAAGATTCTCTCCGGAGATGGCTTTCTACGGTTTAAACCAAAATACGGAATAAACGTGCGCGATCTTTCGAGTGTCATTGGAGATGCGCAAGATAATGTTTCTGCGATATTGAATTTCTATGGCTCTGTGACATTTAAGAGGAAGCTTTGTTTAGCTCCTTTATTAAGTTTGTTCGCTACTACATCTAAACGTAAAATTCTAGGGACAATGATAAGAGAATTCTAAGTCAGATGAACTTTTGTAAATTTTTCAATTTACTAATTTTCTACACTTAATCTTCTATCGCTGGTATGAACAATAGATTTTATATTTATTGGTTGTGTTTTCTGCCTTACTTTATTTAAATATAATATGAAGCGAGAAAAATTGTTCTGGTCTGGCACTTTAATCGTATTCGAATTTTGGCTTCCTACATAAAAGTCATTCTGTTTGATCGTCACCATGGATCTCATATGGAATTGGCTGTATTCCCAGAGCCCATCATTGCTTCGGAATGCAATCGATAACCCCGTTTTTTTATCACATCACGCGGTCACAGATTTGATTACTCCACATTCCGCGAATGCGTATGGCGGTGACGTTTCCGAAAAATCAAATTTGAGGACGTTTCATCGCGGAATCGCCATTGTGTCGCGTGTTACAGAATGGTGATACAAACGGCTGCGGGTTGCGAAACCTCAAATTGTTCGTGGTCAAAATAACTCGACGTGCGTACTTGTTGAGCTTAAAGCCTCCGATGGGAACTGTGCCAAAAAAGATGCAAAAATGACGAAGAGAATTAAAGTCATTTCGGCGTAAATTTCCATCCATAGAAAAAATAAAATCAGTACGATACTTAGTAATCGTTTAACATTTACTTAACCTACCGAAACCTCAAACTTCCCTCAATTATCGAAGGCACAATACCTTTTAATCGACGGAAGTGATTTGCGAAAAAACTGCAAACACCGGCGGCACAATTTCCTCGAGTCATGCAAGACCGATCGTGAAATACGTGAAACCCACGCCCTTTCTGCACTTTTGCGAACCTCGTTAACTCCATCGTTTTTGATCCTGAAAGATCAAACGAAACGAATGGCATAGCGCCACGAGCGACTCGATGCACTTCGACAAAATTGTCACGCCTTAACGAAATTGGCGCATTTTTGAAAGAGAGAGAGGCAGGGCGAGAGAGAGAGAGAAATAAAGAGAGCAAGAGAGATCGGCGCTTAGAAAGATCTGCACGCCTCGCGACAAAATCGACACATATCGAAGTCGTGACACATCCCAAACGTTTCCTCCCAATTTTATTCCAACTGTTATTTTAACGCTCGTATTTCGATCCCATAATATTATCCCGCGGATACGAATCAATCGAAATCGAATCATCGAAATCGACGATAAGAAATCAACACGTCGACGGAGAGAGATCGAATGCGAGGAACAGGGTTAAAGATCCGACTCGACGGAGGGTTTCCGAGTCGAATTATTCATGGCGTATAAAGCGACGTATTATACGATACGATGGAACATCCGGTTGCGCCCAGTTTCCGGGCAGACGATCTCGCAGGATCGACCGCGAAGGATTTCGCATCACGATGATAATCGTAGAGCGTACGAATTCGAGAACGAGAAGAGTCGGCATTGTTAAAACATTCAGTCGGAAGACCACGGCTTGGAAAGTAGGTGAAAAATGGTGACTCGGGGAAATCGAGGGTGCTACAAATTGGCCACTTACGTTTCCGACAATTTCGCCGGCATTACTCTCCCGAATGTCTACGGGCATCCCACCAATTTCTGCGAGGTCGACGGATGTGCCATCCATCTCGGCTTTCCTCTACGTGGCTCCTCCAAAAACTTACGGCCAATATGTCTGTTTTTCGCCAAAGTGGTTTTTCATTCCTTCTTAATCGACCCTTTTACAAAGGAGCCCTCCACGCCGCAATTTTGCGACCAATACTACCATCTTTTTCGACGTGCAAAACGACGAGGAATCTTACTGAATGTGAGTTTTGCTTGCAAGTGTATTCTTCTTTTGGAGGATACGGGAATATTTAGGTGATTAATTATGAGAATTCGTTGTTACGTATTATGTAATTGGACGAAGACAATTGGGGGTGGTTACGAGGGAATTTTTTGAGATATTTTATTAACAAATAATTGACGGTATGTTTTATGTAAAATCGTACTTTTCGACGAAAATTTGTTATTTAATTAAAGGGGGTGTTTTCCGGCAACACTGTGAGGATTAAATAATTATATAAATTTTGCAAGGAGTAAGAAGTATTTTTAAATTCTATTCGGGTTGCTTTATAAGTTTTACTGCAAAGTGTAATATTTTTCATCGACCCTTCTTTCTGTCTATTACAATTTAAAACACATACTGGAAAATTTTAAAGCACGTTTTCCTCTTTAAGGTCACAGTTCACCCCTTAGCAGACGTATGAATATAAATGAAATATATCGTTAAATATTCTCTCTGACTCTGGAAACCTACAAATTCCAATTTTATCAAAATCGATGATTCCAAGCTCACTAAATTTTCCCTACAAAATACACACCATTTTGTATTCTAAACCGTAACAAACAAGATAAACATACCATACCGTAACGCAAATTTTCTCAGAACTGTTTAATTCATTTTGCAAACCACCGCTATGTGCGGTAAAAAAATAATGTATAAAACAATCATCTCGCTATTTAATTCATAACCATCTTGAAGATAAACGTACCATACCGTAACGCAAATTTTCTCAGAACTGTTTAATTCATTTTGCAAACCACCGATTTGTGCGGTAAAAAAATAATGTATAAAACAATCATCTCGATATTTAAGAGAATTCATAACCATCTGGATGAACAAGGCAGAGTGATATAATCGAAATTCCATAGTTTCTGAAAGATTTAATTCCAACTGAACCAACAGGCTGAGCGTTTCGCTATTATCCTCTGTTGAAAAAATTACGAACGACATGTTTCTTTCAGCGGAAGTGGTTCTTTATTCGGTTTAATTGACCTCTTTGCAGAGAGACGATATTATCCTCTGCAAAGCCAATGAATATTCCTTGTTCTCTCGCATCGTGCTGCAAACGTAGCGGCATGTTAAAGTGCGAGAACTCAAGATGATTCCATTTAGGAGTTTATTCGAAATAGTATTTATACCATCGGACTTACAAAGCTGGAATTATTCCACATTCACGAATCAACGAAACGCACGGCTGAATTTCAAACGTAATACGCGTAAATCTTGCTTTAATATTGCAATCAAAATTGTAAATAACAAATGTTCTGGATGCTAATAACACCGTGCTTGTGTAGCTTAAATTGCACTAACTCCTTGGGAGAATTAAATTCGCAAATCTTCTCGCGTTTGCCATTAACACTTTGCACTTGAGCGATTCCCTTTATGTGACAATGAACCTAATGAATTTTTTTAAAAGTTCATAGATATTTTACAACTGTAACAATTTCGTTTCCAATTGAAACAACTTCCTCCCTATTTTCAATACCCAAATTGATATTCGTCATCGACCAGCAATTATCTTAAAGAATTTTAAGTACAGAATTGTAAAGTTCGTTTTCCCAGTCACTAAATTGCAAATATCTTTAACACTAGATCTACGGCCGCTCAATCAGGTATAATTAAATATATTAAATAAGTACTTTGAAAAAGGATGGATTAAGCGGAAAAAAATACGGTCAGTTAAGTAATTTGTGTATTATAAGATACACGCGAAATATTTACTGTACTGCTTCTCTATCAATTTGAGGAATTTTTTTAAAAAAGTAGGAACCCGTCAATTTGACGGCGGCAGTAGATCTAGTGTTAAATCTACCCTCATCATCCACATCGTCCAACAATTTTTATTATTTCTCACTCATCCAAGGTGCACGTTCCAAACAGATTAGAATTCGCACACTTCCCTCATCAACGACCAACTCGAAATGGCAATAGTGGACCGATCTGACAAGAATTTGCGTTGAACTGACCAGTAAATAGCAAGTCGCGCTATTCGCCGTTGCTATTATGTCGCTCATCGGTCTTCTCGCGTGATAGGTAGTTCTCTTTCACGAGCCGTAGAGGAGCTCAAGGTTCTTTGTCGCGAAACGAGCTTTCTTATGCATAATGGATCAGCTTCGCGAAACGATTTCACTGTATAAAGAGTACAATCGCCACGTACGATTCTAGCGATGCCAAATAGACGCGCCTGTCTCCCGATCAACCTTTCCCCATTTCTTTCCTTCTATTCTTTCTCCCCGTTCTCCTTTCCTCGCGGAAAATGCCTCGAAATTTGCCGGCTTCCTTTCCGCCTACACCGAGAAGGGAAATGAAAATTCTTTTCCGCGTGCCGAGAGCACAGCGGTTAAAGCTGCACCGAGAGTCTTTTGACGCCCGTAATTGGAAGGCACTTTCGCGTGGAATTTTCGCGGGAAAGAATAGAAACGATTCTCGGAGAAGGTACTGTGTCCGTTCTGACTTAGATTTCGAAATGGGCTTTTTTCTTCGTGTGCCTGAAACGAGTTCTCCTTTGCGAAAGTTGTAATTCTTTGTCAGTTACCTCTTTTTATTTTCTTCAGAAGTTTTCTCATTGATTGTTGTTAATTAACCCCTTGCACTACAATCACGAGAGGCACTCGTGATGCGCTGGATGGAATAAGAAATTTTGAAGCTTCTCGAAAATTGTCAAATTAAAAGTGTCAGTGGAACAACACACGATAAAATTATTTCTATGATATTAATATTCCGTTTGGTTCTAAGACATATCAGGAATCACAGGCAAATTTTTATTTTAGCAATTAAACTTTCAATTATTGCGGAGACAGGCACAAAAGAATTCGTAGGGCAAGGGGTTAAATTCTGCGTTATAATTTAAGTTTTGCAGAATTCTTAAAGCAGTCTTTTTAAAGTTGTACCTGGAAGACTGGGAGCGTGTTAAGAGTTTAGAGATCGTTAGTAGGTTAAACTGCTTTTCGATGATTAACGCTCAGAGATCGATAGCTAATCGATTGGTTGTTAGAAATAGCAATAAAAGGAAATTACATTGCTTTGAGGCAACTGAAATTAAAATGACATAATGGGTATTACTTCACATTGTCATTTTAAAGTCACAGAGATTTAAAAGAATAAATAAAGGTACCGAAAGTCTTAGTATCCCGTAGCATTGGTACTACGAAACTTATCTAAAACTGTAACGAAATGACTCCATCACGGAATGACTTCGTCATGGAATCAGTGCATGGCGGAATAACTGCCGCGCGGAATGACCGCATCGCAGAATAATTCCCTTGCAGAATGATTGCGTCACGGAATATCTGCATGACGAAATGACGTAATGACTCCATCACGGACTGATTCCATTACGAAATGACTATCGCACAAGAATGACTACATCGCTTAAAGACGAAACGCGGAAAAACAGGGACATTCTCACGCACGAAAACCATGTTAAACAACCTACAAACTTCTTCCGCGATTTTTCACCCCCTCGCCATGAAAATACCAAAACTCCTATCGCGTCGCGGCAAGAAGTTGGTCCTTCGGAACCGCGGCATTGTCTCACGCCTCGATCCGAAGGAATTCCTCCCTTATCAATTCTCAGGGGGTGAGGGAAAAGAAGAGAAGCTTTAATTCGAGAACGACCCTTATCTTCGTGTCTCGACGACACCGGCGGACATTCCGAGCGAAGGTCCACGAGGATAGGAGGACGTTAAATTACGAAATTCTTAACCCTGTCGTTCTTACAGAGTTCCACCGATAAACACACGCGAATGCTTTCCTACGAGCTTCTACGATCTGCCTGTAATGCTTATAAATATTTACTGCATTTTTCCATTGGCTTCGTTACAGCATATTTCAAACAAATTCTTCGTACGCAATTTACGAGGATACCGGTGCATTATTCATACGAGATCGAAATGAAGATAAAAAAAAATGTAGGATGAGCATAAAAAAAAGAAGAGTACCCTTGCTATCCCGTAGGAAAGCAAGGTATAAAAAAGAAGAGAGAACGAAGCGACAGTTTTTGTCGTTAACAAAAATCCCTCGTAATCCTGAGGTTGAGTAACACTAGATCTACGGGCGCTAAATCTGGTATATTTAAATATATTAAATAAGTACTTTGAAAAAGGATGGATCAAGCGGTAAAAAATACGATCAGTTAAGTAATTTGTGTATTAAAAGATACACGTGAAATATTTACTGTACTGCTTCTCTATCAATTTGAGAAAATTTGTTAAAAAAGTCGGAACCCGTCAATTTGACGGCGGCCGTAGATCTAGTGTTAAACTGTCCGAGAATTTCTGGTCGGAATCTCGATAATAAATTCCCGCGGTGAAATGTTTCCACGAGCTGCTGAAAAATAAACATAAACGAGGCTACGTTTCACGTATAATCGAACCAAAGAGAGTTCTTAGCTTTCAGCGTGTTCCATCCTCTCGAGCTTTCGGCGGCGCTTCCAACGAAATATCTTGATTCGCTCGATCCTCTCGTTTATATTCCGTGTACCTTGGTCAAACTTGCCTTCATCATGGGCAACGAGAAACATGAGGACGCACGGTTAATTGTTAATCGAACGGGGCATACAGGCCACGTACAATATCCCAAATATGCCGTCGATGATTTCGATATCGCCCAATTTCACGAACAGCCCTGACGAAACGTTCGGCGGCAGGTGGAAGGGTTAATGAGAAAGGTGCGAGAGTAGTTTTGCACTGTCTTTTCTTCGAGGAATCTTCTTGGGGCCGTTGGAAATTTGTGATCTTTAGAAACTTATCGTTGGTATATATTCTTGTTGGTTTTCTGCGCCGTGCAATGAAATTGTCGATGATAATTTCGTTAATTTCTTCGCTAATAGAAGGGAAGAAGGAAAATTCTTGGGTCTGCATTGGCTGAGCGATGAACGCTTCTTCGATATTGTTTACACTGATAACACTGCTGGAGTTTGCAGTTTGCGCTATTCGATGAATTATTTGAATCGTGCACTATATAACCGTCTCTTGAATAAACGTACGGCACCGGTTATATAATTCAACGATATTTTTCGCTTCTATTGATTAATAGAAGTTCTTTATATACTTCACTAAATAATCAGAGACAGGTATGCCAAATTATGAGTAATTATAACCGTAATTAATTCCATTGATGCGAACGTGAATTCTGAAAGAAGTACGATGTATGACGATTCCTTTAAAAAATGCACATCTGCACCGTCTCGACGATGATACACTATATAGCTGAAAATAATTAACGGGAAAAATGTAGATATCGAAAAAATATACGACCGAAACGGTATCAGGTCAAACGAACCAAAATTATGCCTCCAATTCAACGTTGAATAAAAATCGATCGTATTTCTTTTCGTGACATCGTCTAAAACTCACTTAAACGTTGCTTTATACCTGACCAGATAAAAAGGGAATAATCTTTAATTAAAACCAGAAAATCATTGTCGCATTAATCCTCCTGTAAAACTATGTAAGCCTAGTCTTTGATAAACCTGTTCCCCGTTTCTCCTCGCTCCCGCAATTTTCCTCCAATTACGCCCCCGCAACGAAAACTACACGATCAACGTCGTCGAATATTCCAACAATTAAAAGCAGCTCAAAGAGAATAAGGAATCTTGGCCGCGATAACATCCGTTCCGTTTCCTGCCTCGTTAAATCAATTTGTACATCGGAATTCCCAAAGCTACGCCTGCAATTGGGTTGCCGTACCGGAAGCTAACGTTAATAATTGCGTTAATTATTCGCGCCACTTATGATCGTCGGAAATGTCGCGCGTAATAACGTTTAATTTCCGTAAAAGCGACAGATACCGAAAATTTCTCCCGAGCTTTTGGTATCGCTGAAAATCGCTGCAAATTGCCGCCGACTGCCGCCGCGAGGGATGAGAATTCGTTTCATTCTTCTCGACCGGTACAATCGACAATGACGGGGACAGTTAATTAACGCGATAACGTTAAACGGCCAGACGATAATCGTCCGTTTAATTAGGGAGCGGTTCTTGTGGACAGTCTATGGACTGCAATCCTGCATTCCACTGGGCCAGATATCGGCTACCACTGCCGTTCTCCGTGTCTACCGGGTGCTTCCGAAGCAGTCTAAATTAAACTTTTGTTAATAATGTTAATTAAAGCTATTTTCTGAAGCTGCCATCGGTGATCAGTCGTACAATGCTATATATTTAATTACAGCGAGGCGGTATTTTACGCCTTTGTGTTTAATATTTGTAAAGGTAATGAAGGAGATCTTAACACACTGACAGCCGGCTTATTATAAATTATAAACAGCCACTTATTACAAATCCCAAACGCCGGCCTTATGCGCTTGTTTCTGATCGCTGAATAGCCAACAAAAATATTTAAAACATTATATATTTTCGCAAAATGGAACATTTTATTTGCATATTCGTCATATACAATTTAACGGTAATTAAACATAGAAACAAAATCGAAATTTTTAATTTATAATTGTAAAAAAAAATACAGTTTTCATTTCATGGTGGATTAGAAATCCGCGTATTCGCGGGGCCGGCGCTCAAGCGACAGACTCAGAAACCCGCGTTTTCGCGGGACCGGCTGTCAATGTGCTGATTGATATGTTCCAATTTATAGTACCATTTTGCGCTAAATATGTCTGTGAAAGAAATTTTAATCATCTGTAATTCTTTATGACTTGGGATCCTTTGAGATTCATGGTTGATTCTTTCTAAAAATCGCCACGATTTTTACAGAAGTAATAAAGAATTTTTAAGGAGAGATAACCACCTAATACTGCAACGTCTTCCTATAATAGCTGTTTTATGAATATTTAAAAACTGACTGATTATATTATTAGTTAATAACAATTCGAAAATTGTGCTACATCTAATGATCATCTCGATTCTACCGCATCTCTAATCCTTTTAACCCACGACTGACGATTTCAACAGGGACATTGATATCTCGCCGGAGATTTGCGAGAAGACGAAAGAAACCGTAAGAATATTAAACGTCCCCCTTTTCCCCGGGACTTACGATTCTCCCGATAGATCGCTTCGGCACGAAATAAGATTTGATCGTTCTCTAGGAAATATTCTCTTACGAAAAGTTCGAAACTTGTTTATCGGCAGCCTTTCCCGTGAAAGCATTCCACGGGAATATCAAACATCCCGGAGGGAAATTTCAATTTATCCGCGACAGAGAACCCACCCCTCTCCCTACCCCGTCATCGGTACGTTAATATTCTGTTAAGGGGGAAATTTTAATATTCTCTTAACTCCACGGATTCGGCGTAAGAGGACGATTACAACTTGCAGAATGCAAATACCTCGTCCCTCCTTCCCGCGTGTGTATACCAACATCGAACGAAATTTCGCTTTCGATTTACATTTCAAAGTTTCACGTAAGGCGCCGCGGGTACGTTGCTATATATACATGTATTTATTTAAAAGCCAGCCTCGCATAAATATGAATAAATCCGAGACGTTGCCTCGGCACGGGGCTTTGCAAGGGTGTATCCGTGCCCGCTAAAAGCGATACAAGCCCGAGAGATAGATACAAAAGGAGCTCCTTCCTACCTCGGCTTTCGGGAAAACAGTTTTACCGGCGCGGAAAAGCATTTTCGCCCTGGGCCAGAAGAAAGGATATCGCTCCAGCAGGATCAATTAACTCTGGCGAATTGCTCACAGCGAGAAAGGTAAAATATTTACTCGCCCGGTTTCGCCGTGCAGTTAAAAGAAAGTCCTTTGAAGTTTCCGTATGTTTGAACGGTTTTTCCAAAAGAAAAATAATCGACAAGTTTGCGAGACGATCGGAGAGGGTGGGGTGGAAAGAAGAGCTGTTGGTTGGGACGGTTTAAAGTACGATTAAGGGTTGAATATGCGTTGGGTGGTGAGATGTTGACGCTGGAAATTATAAGGATCGAGATCTTTGAGACTTCAGACATTGTGGGGTTTGTTTAGCTTGGAGGAAATATGTGGAAAGGCTGTTGATAGTGTAGGTTGGAAAGTGTGCCTGGTTCTGACACGTTGACTCTTTGAAATTGTAGGGATTGACGTTTAATTAGAACAGTGATTTGTAGTTAACATAAACACATAAGTATTAATTTACAGAAATAAGTATTGGATAGAGAAAGAGTCGAAGAATTTCACTGCATTAGTGTTGAAAATTAAAATTCTCTGTAATGACTTATGTAGTTTAAAGAAATGACATTAAATTTTATTTTTAAGAAAAGCATACCTCAGAGGAACAATTAAAAAATTCGTGTCCCAAAATATTTGTATTCGACGAAAGTAAAGTAAAGCTGACATTTTTCATGGGATGCAAGGACGAAGTGTTATATTTGACAGATAGATGTGTCTCGGAAATAACATGCAAAGAGCTCCATCAATTTTACCCTCAAAAGAGAGGATGATCACTCGCTGCACGACATCAACCGATGCATCTTGATTTGCTCGATTATCTGTCGCTTCGCCATAAATCGAATTAATTCTCACGCTTTGCGTATGAAAGTTGGGACAAAGCGTGACACTCGGAGAGTTCACGACAATTCTTCTGATAAAACGAGAGGCGAGAAAGTGAATTAACCGATTGTTTCTGGTCTATTGTTTCGCCATTATCGCAATTTCTATTTCAAGAATAAATCACTGATTTAGACGTATTAAAAAATGCACCGGAAAAAGAAAATACTGGGATAAATCATATTTGTAAAAAATAAATCAGATGCATACTGTAACATAGAAATTTTTGCAGTATTAAAAATATTCGTTTTATTTATGAAAAAATTAATTTTCGATATTGTAGAAGCAACAATCTAAATGGAGGTGACTTATACTTGAAGACGGATAATTTAAAAGGCTTCCCTATCTCGAGGGAATTAATAATTTAAATCACTTAAGGTTAATAAGGCCCACTTTTCACAATACAAGAACGAAGCTAATTATCGGCGAGCAACTTTTCTCATCGGCTTTCTCTTCGAAGCGCATTGTGGCCGGTAATTGAGAAAAATTACTTATCGGTCTGCCATTTTCTTCGAGGCCTAATCAATTCCCTTTGCCTCGCAATGTCTACAGATTTTCCGCATTTCCGCGAATATTCAAATTTGACATTTAGAATGGTGCTCTAATTTTAGGGCACCAAATTCCACATTTCCTACGCGATAACAAATCATTTCCAGCCATAACGTTTCTACCAATTTGGCTAATTGCTACATTAGCATTGCAGTTCTTGTACAGATTTTATCCTAAATATTTTTACGTTTCTAATAACCGATTTTGATGGCAACATTAGCAGGAAAAATCGTCTATAATTATTAAAATTTACTTTTTCATTTTTTCTTAACTTTTATCACATAAAAACAAATATGTCGAAAGACTCAAAAGTGTTCGATTTTAAGTTGGATTTAGGAGACAATGACGAAAAAGGGAAAATAATCACGAAACCCTTTAAAAGAAGGTGATTACGGTGAATTCTATGCAAAAGGGACAGTGATTTCTTCGCAGATTACACTGGCCAACATGATGTTTTGCCCAAAAAATATTTATTCTGATTCTTATAGATTTTGTGACTATAATCCCAGTTTTACCGTATACTATATTAATCACAATAACGGCAAGTATAGAGGAGAAATAATTTTTAAAAATCTGTTACAAATCCCATTATTATTCAAATCACCTAATTTTCTTAACGTCCTCGAGCTTTCCCCCGCCGACAGCAAAAGAAAGAACCGCAACGCTTTGCTATCTCAAATTTTCATTCGCTGAATCGTCACTTTTAAACTGAAAAATTGCACTCGCTAGAGCGTGGCATTAAGTAAATGCACGCCAAGCCGTGTCTTCGGACAGGAAGAAAAAATTTCCAACGGAAGCCACCTTCGGAGCGTGCTCCGGGCAAAGACGTATGACCCTGACGTATGTTATATCCGCGAGAGCAGAGCTTAAAGTGCATTAACGTTGCATAAGGGGGAACTTCATTCTCGAATCGAAGAAAATATTCCAAGCAGAAAAAATCTACCGACCTTCCGAGCTATCGATCACGCCCTTTCCTCCGACTTCACGTTCGGAATTTCGTGTCACGAGATCTCTTTCCAAACCCTTTTCGAACGAACTTTTCGAATATCCATTAAAACAGGAAAGACTCTTTAGTTCTTTGTTTTTTTCCCCTGTGGATTGCCTGAAAAATTGCGAGGATTTTCACATGCAGGGAAATTCGTGTCGTTCGGAAGAAAATGATTCTCTGACCGTCGACATCGTTCAACGTTTCTCTGTTTCACGATCGAAAATACACGTGAACGAAGATTTCCGATCTGTCGAGGCGAATTGTTCGATTTAAATCCACGCGATACCATTGCGAATCCCCGTGTGCAATTTTTTTTCATCTGTATAATATTGTACGAATTTTTATCATCTCTAAAACCAAGGACATCCTTCTCCGATACTTGTAAAAATTCGCCGAATTTTTGGATGGCGCGTTTCATTTGTAAATTTCAAATTTATGCGAATGCTACTTTAAGAATCCATTCTACGAGTTCTCCGTCTTTCATGAATTCGTCATAGGTTTTTCATCTAGTCAAAGACTCAAGTCGCGTCGTCTCTTCGTCTCATAGTGAAAGTAGGATCATCAAATATTTCACGAGCCTTGTCTTTAAATTCCTACGCTCCTCAGTCTATTCTATTGTTAATTCAACATGTAAATAGCCTGGGAGACTCCGATATTGCGTATACATGTTGCCAAATATTACAAATATTTCATACTGCACGCTTGACGTTCAGCATTGCGAGAAAAAGAAAGGGAAAAGAATAAAAGATATCCTGACTCTTGTAGCACATTTACGCTGATGTTAGCAAGTGAAGAACGCTTCTGATTGTACTCTGTTCATGAACAGTTAGTCAATTTCACCATCGATATGATAATGGTTGTTTGTAAACACAAACAGTATTCTATGCATCCTTATATATTATGTATTAAGTTGAACTATGCTACGGTCAATGAAGAATCACCTGCAGATATTATCTTGCGGTATCGATAGACAAATTTCCGTTTTATGTTGATTTTGAATCATATACGCTTTGATACATTGAACGTTGATGTAGGGAAACTTTTTAGAGGCGACGGAGGTTTTAATTTGGGCTCACTAATTGCAATTCCGAGGCATTAACATTAGAACTACCGGCGTTAAATCTATTATATTTAACTATATGAAATAAATTATTTAGAAGAATAGGAATCAAAAGTGGAAAAGATGATTAATACAGAAATTTATGTTTCATAAGATGGACGTAATAGAATATGTACTCTGTAGCTTCACTGTAAACTACGAGGATTTTTATAAAAAATGAGAAACGAGACATTTTAAATACCTTGGTAGTTCTAGTGTTAAATCTGTACCCTCCATATTCCTTTATATTTTTTCTTATATTTCTGACTTTAACTACTAAAATTTAAACCACACAGTCACAGATAATTAATTAGTATATAAGTCTATATTATAGTTCATTTAGACTACTGAAATTTAGGCCATACAGTCACAGATAATTAATTAGTATATAAGTCTATATTATAGTTTATCCAAGCTACTAAAATTTAGGCCATACAAATAATTAATTACTCTATTAACCTATATTACAGTTAGACATCACTGGAAAAAAATCCTCTATTTACATCCATCAAGCTTCAAATCTCAAACCGAATTGCAGATCGATTCTATTTCCATCGTCACAGCATCCTACCTACACTTAAATCACGTTCTTCCGTTTCCTCTATAATCAACAGATCCACCACGTTACATCACCTCTCCGATTAAGCATTCATCGATCGACGAAGCAGTCCGATGGCGCGTGTCCTTCGCGAATTTCAGTCCCCCAGAAAATGACGAGCGCTGCTGGTTCAGCGCGCCGACAATGCAAATTCATTGAAACGTACGGAAAGGTTAGAGACAAAGTGCGAAATGAAACAGCGAGAACTCACGGCTACGGAACAATGGCAGATTGTGACGCCACGGCACAATGTTTCGCGTTATGTCAGATCGCTCGCACGGATGGCATTCAGGACTAACGAAGCGTCCCCTCTGCCGATACGACGCGTCGCGACGGCAAACAGCGTAACATTTTTTTTATTTTCGCATTCATTAGTGGGGAGCACGTGTTCCTAACAAATTGCGCCGTGCGTGTGCGCAGTAAACTCCTACGGAAGAGAATAGTGAGTTTTTGAAAATCGCGGCTTAACACTAGAACTACCAAACCAGTCAAAATGACTGGTACACAACTTTTTCCAAAAATTCTCCAAGTTTACAGAAGAGCCATAGAATAAATATTCTACGTTTATCTCAAAAAACATAAATCGTCGAATCGATCATATTTTCCGGCTTTTGATTCCTCCATTTTCAAGGATTTATTTAAAATATTGAAATATGATAGATTTAACGCCGGTAGTTCTAGTGTTAATAAGATAATTATGAGTTGTAAGAGTTGTTTGGTAAATATCTCAAAGATAGAAGCAAACATTTCCCGTTCAGGCCGCGTGGGCGTATACGCCCCTTACGATTTTTGCAATAGTACAAATACTATAATTATTAAAAGAAGGGTGTATGCCACATGATACGATAAACACGGTAAACATGATATTCAGATATCGATATTTGACTTCAGAATAAATTTTTAAAAACTACTCCGTCTGACAGTGAATATTTCAGATGGCTTGAACGGAAAGTGCAGCATGGAATGTGTTAATAAAAAGCCATCTTTACATTATGGAAACGTTTTACCGGTGTATTATTTATAACAATGGAAGACTTTAGCGAAACTTTTCTTTCTTCTAATTAGCAGAGTTTTATGAGAACGTTAATGCTCGGCGGATTCTAGGTTCTCTCTTTTGTAATAATTTCTATCCAATGCGAGAACGGGACGGTGAAATTGCGAGAGTTAATCCGACCGTGAAGAAATTAAATGATGAAACGTTTATCGAGTAGCGATCAGATAAATCTCGAACGAAATCTCTGGCAAGTACAATCGATGGCAGATAATCGCCGGGGTAATTGTAAAAAAAAAGAGAGCTTCGTGTGCCTCAATATTGCGAGAGATCGACGAATGTGTCTCTGGAGAGTCGATTGATATGATACCTCGAGCGAGATCGTAATTGCGGCTTTTCGACGTTAAAAGAATGGCGGATAAGCACGCCAAGGGAAAATGCAAATAGCAATGAATTTCTTCTTCCTTCCTCTCTCTATTTTAAATATGTGAAAGATACAAATGAGATGAGAACAAGACGATGGAATTTTATTAATGAAATCCGAAGGAAAGGACATCTTTTTATCATTCAGAAGATCGTGTAGAGCAGGGTGAATTTCATGGCTACGTGAAATCAGGTTCATTAAATTCTTGTAATAAAAAGTGGCTCTTTCTATCTCTCAAAAGCTTCGAGAGCCGCGTAATTCTTCGCGAAGAAAAACGATTATTAATGATCCGCTCGCGACAATATCGCGTCACCGAACGTCCAGAGTGACACTTTTCTCGATAATAATGATTAATCTTGCCTGGTGACTTGGAATTTCCTCGTGCAGCCCTTTTTCGCGACTTTCTTCGATCGTGATCGGTATTTATTTCGCGTATGCCACGATTGTTTGTGCTCGTGATGACTGAAAAGAGCGAACAGCGAACAGTTTGGTCTGCCTTCTGGGCTTTCCATCGCCTTTTGCGATGGAAAAGAGAATGCTTTTTTCAAAGTAAATTTAAAGTAATCTCCTAAAGATGGTTACTTTAATATCATTTAAATATTTCCATCAACGGCGCGCCGATTTTTTCGCTGCAGCCTTCAAATTTATTCGTTAAGACAGAGGAAAACCGAAAGCATCGTGTATTCATTTTTTACAGCATTGAAAACATTTCTCGTGGTATACTTTCCGTTTGCAATACAAAATTTGCATTTTTCCCGAAGCACGATTCTCTGACATGCAAAATACACTTTCGCAGAATGTATCTTCACTTACGTATTTTGGCCAGAAGTGCAGCTGCATCTCTGCTACACCTGAAAAAAAATATAATTTTGTTAGAATGCAATTAGCAGGAATATATCTGAAAGAAAAACTTCAAAAGAATTTTAATTCCCCCATAATTTATCAATTTACGATATTTTTGACAATTGATACTCAAATATTTTCGTACACTAGTTATTCCCCTTAATATGCGCCAATAATTTGCAAAAGTGCATACGGTTCGCGTATCGAATAACAAATAGATTCTTAATTCGCACGCAACTAAACGAATAACAACGATATTAAAAAAAAAGCCTCCGTCGCTTCAGACAAATTTTTCCTATGCAACATATACATTATAGTCTCGGCGGTTTTAAACCTCCCTAAAATAACCCCTGAGTAGATGGTAGGCTATGGTGCGTAAGGAGGAAAAGGCTCTTTACTCATGGGGTAAAGGACTTACTGAAGGAGGTAGTCTCACAATCAGTAGACCCAAATTTATATCCTACTTCGACGCCCATGGGGAATATTTCCTATATAATACACATATATGTGGGAATGATTAAAATCGGACAAAAAATTAAAAGTCCCTAGGACCAATGGAGGACGCCACTAGATTTGGGACTATCGCGTAGTAGCCATTGATCAGTCGAGTGTGCTTGAGATCCAGACCGTTACGTAGAGTTAACTAATATCTTATATTATTTTTACCCCATCTTTTTCAATTATCGTATTAATAAATAGTATATTAAGAAGTGTCTCAAAAAATTACTTAAACCCAAGAGCACTATTCCTACATATATCATAGCTTCAGTTGTTCGAAACCCCCCAAAAACAATTGCTAGAATTATGGTGATACCTAAGACAGCAGATTCTAATAGAAATGACTATATCAGTTAAAATCGAAAAGCAAAGAACAAATTGCAAACACAAACGTTACATTTCCTACCAACTACTTCAATTACAAAAGAATGTTACGTCTTCTATAAAAAGTTATTCGCATTACAATTAAAATAATTTTCGTCAAACAAACACGAGAAAATTGAATCAAGAGGACACAGATGACACAAGATCGAAAGTCAATTGGAGGAGAAGCCGTAGCAACAAACGGATCGGCTCAGTGAACTGCAAGTGCGGCTTGATAGTTCGCTGATGCGGCTGCCTAGCTATTGGTCGATTAATGCATTGTGTTACCACTGACCGACGAACGTTGCATACTGCTTACCACTGTCTGACTAATGCATCCTAACCACTCGCCGAATGCAAGCCGATCGTTAATGCCGACGTTGCGCTCATTATTGCAGTCAGGTACGATTCTCATCGATTTAATGTTTCGTTTGCGTAACGCTTCGTTCACGTCTCTTAATATCGTGCCGTGATTGATACTTTTAATCATAGAAAGTTTATTGAAGGATTCAGTGTATTTTTAACGCAACCGTGTATATTATAAGATAAGGAGTTTAACCCTTTACCGTCGGTTCACCTTTACAACTTTCTGTGAGCTAAGTGAAATATATTTTAAGTCAAATTGTATTTACGTCTTCAGGTTAAAGAATTTATGTTGAAGAATTTCATTATTTGAAATTGTCATAAAAGTTGGCGAAAAAATGATATTTGTTAAAATTTGATAAGCAACAACTGTTTGTTGAGACTGATGTTTGGGGTTCAATCTTTTACAAGCAGAAAATTCGATTGTTTGTAAAAAAAGTATGATAAATTACAAGTTTTGTGTTGGAATGATTAACATTTTTCGAGAGGCACACACGTCAGAGAAATTGTTGTATTCAGCATTTGTTTGAAACTGTAATATTTATTAACGTGTCGTATGGATGGTACCCGATCGATATTCTCAATGTAATTTATTATTTTAATAAATTCCTCACTTTTTGAATCCATTCTTTTTTGAAATATCAAAACCCACGCATTTCGTCATTTTTTAACTTCGAATTTTAACTCAGCGTGGACGATGGTAGTTTCTAAATTTGTTTAATGGATTCGCTGCTCACATAAAAAAAAAGTTACACATAGATCTTTGATATTGCTTTCGAAAAGAAACGTTCAAAAATTGTTAGAAAGCAATGTCCTTCCACGCTCAATTTATTGCAAAAAGGTATTTTCAAAACCGAATGATTTGATCACTCAAACTCGAAGTGGAAGATGAAAAAAAATAATAAAGAAATTTCAACATGCCATCGAAATACATCGAGCCGTATCCATTCTATTTTAATTGCGACGGTGAAATTCTACGTGCTACTACTTAGAACGAGTTTGACTAATGAGCCACAGTTATCACTGCGGAGTTATTCTGGCACGTTGCTTACGTCTGACTAATGTCCGACGCTTACTACTGCCTGACAAGCATTATCCCTATACTTCGTTCATTAGGATTGTATTGCAATTACCAGTCGCCAATGGAACGTTTTTGAATGGTTTGAGTATTGTTAAATGTCAACACGAGAATAAAACATTTTAGTGGCGAAACAAATTATGATGTATTTGTTTCAAAATGTTTATTCGCGTGCGTATGATATTTTAAAAGGTGTGTCATCAGTCTTGAATTTTTGTAAATTAAACTATTTTTTAACTGCCATATTTTTGAGTTTGATAGTGACTATTAACAGTTTGGAAATTGAAAAGTCGATTTTTCATTTTGTGAGATACCTTCGTAATCTGGCTATTTCAGTCGACTGATTTAGGCGAAAATTTCGATTTTCACGATGCTACGTCAAAAATGTTATTGTGTTGTCGATTCTTTTGAATTTTGCCAGTGAAATTTTGCCTGCCACTAAATTCGAATGTCTGTGATAAACACCAAGTTCCTGCAACGATGCTCCTGACGTTCCTCCATCAAAATTTAATCAACGATGCTTCAAGAGATTGGAAGAAATTAGTAATAGAAGGACGCAAGCGGCTTTTAAGACATTAAAATGCAATCTGACGTATCTCCATTAATCTTTAATCGATAATAGATAAATCAAAGGACGAATAAGCTTGCTGCAAAATGATAAACTGCCGTTTCAATATAATCTTAATGGGCACAGTGAGAGAAATTATGTAACAGTGACCCCGTGACGTACCATCGTGCGGCAATTTCTTTCGAGAGATTTCAAAAATCCCTACTAACGCGTTTACTCCGACGAGTGGCTATTTGGAATCACGCGGAAATTGAATGATAAATTGACTTTTCATCGGCTAGGAGAAGTGCAGGCTTTTATGGATAGTTTAATGAAGATAAAAAGCGAAAGGGTGGCAAGAGTTGATAGTGTCCTTTTCGAGAATGGAAGTTCAGCACCGTCGGTCTATTGATCGAAGGGTCACAAACCATTTTCCAAAGTTCCGTCCGATGCAATATGCTTGGTCGTGCAAACGAGCTAAACTTTTGCAAATGGCGGCATTAATGCTTCGATGGTTTAATCTTCGAGAGTTCGATTTCACCTCGCTCTTTCTGACAGTCCCTCTCTTTATCTTTCTCTCTCTCTCTCTCGTAGTGCTTATTCGTCGAAATTCCTAGTTCACTGAGAAAGCTTCGAGTCGACGGGTCCTTGAATAAATTACCCAACTTTTCCATCTTTTCCCGAATCCCTTACAGCGCCGTGCAAAATATTTGGAAATTAAATGCAGTCTTATCTGACATGATCCGAGGATTTCGAATCAAAGAACCACAGACTCGGAGTTTCGCGATCGCAAATTTCTTTGGACAACTTTTTTGTTACTTTGTATTACGGATTGGACAGTTACAGTCATTTCGCCTAAAAGCTACAGTTTTAGGTGGTTTCCAAATCACCGAAACATTTGCACACTTTTTCATCGTTATCGTTGCCATTTCATTTCAATAATTTCAATTCTCATCAGCGAAAAATTGTTACGCTTTCACTGTAACCTGATTTCAGACATGTATTTAACCATTTCCAACGTAAATTACAAAATTTCTATCTATCATATGAAATTCCTCGACCAGTTTGATCAACAATTTTTCGCACTCCGTTGGAATCTTTTTTTCTCCCATATTGATGCATTATCCCGCTGACTCGATATTCATCCACGACGAGAGAGCTTCGGTGGCATAAAAACATTTTTGACATCTGAAAGAAAGCCATCGATATTGCAAGCCGACACCATATGAAAGGATGCTTTCGATCTGCCATTTCTACCGTTACATTTCTTTCTCTCACGTGAACTGTAACATATGCGCCGGCTGAAATAAGCGACAGAATCTCGACAAGGAATAAAAAGAACGTTCGGAGGACGTCAGGTGTACGCAATGCGTTCGTTTGCGATAAAGTATCGATAATAAAACGTGCAAAGAAAATTCAACATCTCGAAGGTTCGCTGCGTACTTTCCAGGCGGAGTGGATTTCTTTTGAATGTCGTTGCTTCCGTGGTATATCGTAAGATATCGTTTGCACGAATGATTTCTCACGAATATCACGATTTTGAAATGAATTTAAAATAGAATTTTGATGTAAAGCGAGTTAGAGAATGATACAATAATTTATTCGAGAGATGGATGAAATCAGGAGATGATACATGAAGAATGATCAGATTGATTGAAGACATTTTAATTTGTTGTAGATTCAAGTGGTTGTATTATAAATCTAGAATGTTTTGAATTATTTGTTTAACCTTTGTATTGTGTAATCACTTCTTGGGTGATGACACTCATTTTTTCTAGAACTTTTAAGCCACTTCTGACCGGACACTTTACACAGGGTTAACACTAGAAACACCAAGCCAGTAAAAATGACTAGTTCAGAAGTTTTTTTTTGAAAATTTCTCCAAATTTATAGGAGAGATATTCACCTCATGAAATATATATTACCGAATTAATCATCTCCGTCTTCTAATGCCTCTCTTTCTAATGGACTTATTTAATATATTTAAATATAACAGATTTACCGCCAGTATTTCAAATTTTAATCAAATAAATCAGTAGGGAGTGGCTTAATTAAACATTTATATTATATTATAAATGCTTATAAATACGCGAGTTATTCCAAAAATAAAATATTAAAATGAAAAGAAATGGTATTAAAACTTGCTGAAAGTAAAATAGGAGAATAATTATAGTGCAGAGGGTTAATTTAGAAATAATGTTTTTGCAGGATGCTTGATTTTGAGACTTTTCGAAAGCCGCAACGTTGTGCACGCAATATCTCCGTAACTGACTTTCGCTCAAGGTGTCTGTTTTTCGTCCATGGATTCTATGCTCGAAAGGGTGTTCTGTCCTTTGTCCTAAAGTCTCAGGTCTCGCAAACTATCCTAATGGCTAAGTTACAACGCCAGTATTTTCGAGCCCTTCGCTTATGTAACCGGCTACATAAATATTTGTCCTTCGATTTTTTCACTCTCATTAAAATATGAAAAAATTTTATAATATGATTTTTAATACTACTGAAGAACAATTCGGATTGTAAAATTCCTAAAGCGGTTGTTTTTAGAACATATGGGAATTAAACGTCGGCACGGGTCGACACTAACGTGGAAGTCTATGGAAAAAGCGAATTGGATACACAATATTCGCGAATATGCAGAAATGCGCTTTCATCGGCAAGAAATCCTATGGAAGTGGAACAATAAATCGTGCGATCTGAGAGCGATGAATTATTTTGACTGAAACGCCGGCGGGCTGCGAAATTCGCGTACAAAAATTGATTGCTAAACATACTTTAACGATCATTTCTATTAAACAGTCCTTATTAATTAATTACTTTTACACTATCTCAAATTAATTTATTCATATCAGGAAGAATGTAATATAATCGTTCTCTAATATTTCTTCAAAATAAATCAGAAGTTGCAGAATAGCAATAAAATAGCGACTATAAATTGAAATTTCAAGTAACAATCAAGCGGATTCTTCAATCCAGGTCGTCAGAACCGCGTGAATTTCATTATCATCAATTTTACAAGGTAAATCGTTAAACTTACAGAACGAGATCTCCATCCAGATAACGAGAGTCTTTTCGTATTAAAAAAAGAAAGGAAGGAAAGAGTGAAAAAAATTGATCGAGCAACGCGTACGAAAGAATGGAATAGTTAGAAGGGTTAATGGATAGCAGCTTAAAAAGAACAACTTTCCTTAACGCTCGGGAAAAAGTTTTAATTGCCGTTTCATTAAGCATCGGAACCCTTTTCGTTTCTTCGCAGGCTCGTTTAAAAGAAATCATCGACGAAGGCTCGCTCTTAATACCGGGATAGTTAAAGCTGCTTTTAATCCACGCCGGTTGAATACGATTATACGAGTTCGGCCATGACACGGCAAAAACCAGGCAGAATGGAAGCGAGATATTAAATTCTACCGCGATTAATTTCCCGCGTCCGGATGCACTTCCGGCAAACAGTTACCTGAGTTTTAGCCAGCCCCCTTTTTTGCTAATCATCGACGCATTGCAAGCCTCTGAATAGCCGACCCTTTTTGTCCGAATACACTGCCCTACACCATTTCTGTTTCCCCATAGCCACTGGGTGATTCTTATGCTGTTTTCGAACCTCTGTTTTCGAAAAACAACAGCTTTTGTAATACCCATTGCTTCTTTGTAAAGCCTATATATTCCGCAGGCCTATTGTTTACGTATACCCACTAAAACCTCTCCCTCATTCACTCTGTTTCTCTCTTTAATTTAATTAATAAAACAAGATTTGCTTCAAACAATGAATTAAACTCCTCTTCCATTTTGATCTGATGTTTACCATTTAGAAAAAAAAACGGTGGTAAAATGTATGAAAATAAAGCCAAAATATTTGACTTTGATTACATATAGCCATACAGTCAAAAAGCAAAGTTTTACATAAGATAAGGGTTTCAGAGACGATGATAAGTTGTTTCCAACTCACATCCACTAATTGGAAATCCGACACCTACCCTTCTAACCATCACAGTTTCTTGAGAAATGTCTGTTTATGACACAAAGAAATCGAGTCATTACCGAGCAGCTCTTAACTTGCGATATCAAAATAAACAGCTGAACTTTATATCCACATACAAGGGGCACCGAAGATGACGCAATCCTTACCAAATCACCAGCAAACTTGTAACTCCATACGTTTTATCTCAATCAAGATGAACGACTACTCTTACAAATACAAAGACAACTTTAACACTAGAACTACCAAACCAGTCCAAATGACAGGTACACAATTTTTTCCAAAAATTCTCCAAGCTCGTAGGAGAGTCATAGAATATCTATTCTACGTCCATCTCATAAAACATAAATTACCGAATCGATCATCATTTTACCTCTGAATTCCCCCTTTTCCCAAGTACTTATTTAATACATTTAAATATAACAGATATAACGCCGGTAGTTCTAGTGTTAACAAAATTCAGAAACACAACGATAACCACCACACCACACAATTACCCTCATAACTTTCGATACAGTCCAGGTATTTAAACACACCAGCCCCAAACTACTATTTTCCCACAAACTCTCTTTCTTCCAGCGCACACATATTTCCCTCTCGAGACTCTATCGCAAGTACACTTCTTCTGCTTCTTCGCAATAGCAACGCCAGAAGCGCGCCACGGAGACCAAAGGATTCTCTAGCGGGTGAGACGAGACTTTTTTTTAAACGCTACTTAACACGACGAGGCCTTAAGGACAAAGGCAGAAGAGCCGAGGATAAGGATGAAATAAATTTTTCAGAGTAGCAGCGCACCTCGGCAGTAACTCAGGCGGTAAATTTTCCTTCCGTGTTGGAGCCGCGGCCGACGGCAGAACGGAAGGTTCTCTTTCGCTGCGAAATGGCCTCCCGAGAAACGAAAGTTTCGTTAGGGCGATAGCGCGCTATTTAACCGTCGGACGAATAGCCGAGCGTGCTTAGCGGGATTTGTTGGCAAGGAAACGTTCGGTCAGCACGGAAATTGTGCTCGGAATCGCATGTAATGCCTGGCTTTCGACGAAAGAAAGCGAGTTGCCTTATCGGTTATTACAAGGGAAATCTCTTCGCTTCATTGACCTCCATTGTGTTTCTACGTTTGGACATTTTTCAAAATTCTTTCTACTCGACACGGTGGATGCGGTTAACGAGGAAGATTGTACGTTGCTTCTTCTGTCCTCGTTTTTTGTACGTTGAGGTAAATAGGGCAGGTTTGGCTAAGTTGTATTATAGCACTGTACTTACGCTTTGGGGAGAACTTTGTCGAGTGGTGGAATCTTTCATAACCGTTTTGGCGAACGGTTGTATTGGTAATTATGATAGTGCTTTAGGTCACTTGTTATTATATTTATTTTAGCTTTAATTATTAACCCTTTGCCCTACAACGAGTGACACTCGTGATGCGGTTGAAGGAGCAGGAAGTTTTGAAGCTTCTTAAAAATTATCAAATTGAAAATATCAGTGGAGCACGAGATGATAATATTATTTCTGTGTTATTAATATTGCGTTAAATTCTAAAATATATCAGGAATGATTAACATATTTTTATTTTAGCAACTTAATTTTCAACTGTTGCGGAGGCAGACACAAAAGTGATCGTAGGGCAAGGGGTTAAGGCTGTCTACGTTCTGCGGTTTTAGGTGGACACTGAGCCATCGGGGCTATGATATATCAAATAGGGAAATTGCCCAGAGTTGATGAAGGATTTGAACTCGCGGTCACTGATTGCGAGTCCGAGCCTTTACCTCATTACCCACCATAGCTCCACTTACTGTTTTAGGTGAATTTCGAGCCACCGAGGCTATGACAGACATAGGAAAATTTCCCAGAAGAGACGGAGGATGTGAGCTCGGACCCGTTGATTGCGATTACGATCCTTTACATCTTTAACCCTTTGCGATCCGAATTATTCTACTTTTCGTTAGATAAGCAAAATCGGAAAATTGTCTGCCGAGAATTATTCGTAATTTAATTTTTAATTTTTAAAAAGGAGAAAAGAGAGTTATAGATATCTTCCCGAACGATCGTAAGATTAAGATGATAACGACGCCGAAGTATCCGGTAATACTCGGAATCGCATTTATCCGAGGAAGGAGCCTTTTTCGAGCGACAACGGATCGGATGCATCCGCTGCTCGCGGCAAACTACCGTCTTAAGTTGGCTAACAGCAATTTCGCCGCGACAACGGTGTGCTCTTTAGTAGGCAAACGAATATGTAAACGACCGGTGCCTTCGGTAGATTTCATCAACGGATAAAGGCTGCAAACAGCGCGGCAAACAACACGATCGTAATTAATACCGGCGGTGATCTTTATCAGTGTCTTCTCTCGTATACATTACGTGCCGATGAAAAGTGTGAGAGCTTCGGATTCAAGTGTTTTTGAATCTCAATGGATGCATTGGTTTTATTCTGAAAACTTCTGCCCACTGTACTGAACACGGGGAAGAGGCGTGTCAATTTATTTACACCTAGAAATGGAAAATCATGTTCGAAACTTATTTTAACCCTTTGCACTCCACTGAAGCTGATAACTCCGTTGTCAGATAAATCCGGTGTATTTTTATATTTTTTTATAGTATAATACGTCATTTTAAAATATATACGCTTCGTTTTTAATGCCAAAGCAAGATTTTCAATTTTCTACAGATGTTGCGTATAGCAAAAATTACTAGGAGTGCAAAGGGTTAAGAATAAATTAATTTAATATTACGACTCCAAATTCAAAGCGAAACGTATCAGACTTTCTACCTGCTGCGACGAGATGAATACGATGAGCTAGTAAAAAAATGGACCTTAAATTTTGCGAGTTTTTTTTGCAAATCTACATCGATCCAAGGTGTAAAATACCGTCCGGTAGCCGCACCAAAGGAGCCGTTTTCATGTCTAATATTATTGAAATACCTTGTGCAATGGCATATTTCATGGTGACATACATGTTTTCGAAATTATACAACCCACTTTTTCTACACTCGCATGAATTTATATTGCTTTCCCAGTTTACGTTCTTGTCAGCATCCTGTCACGAATCCCCTTTCGCGAGACAATCCGCAAGAGTTACGTAACGCGGATCTTTCCGCTGTTTCGAGTTACGTTTGCCTCCCGACACGATCGAGGGTCTGCGGCTGAATATTTGCAAGTAAATAAACGTTATTGTTTCGAGAGCGCTTTCACGTCACGTCAAGCAGAATCTTTCAAGTAGAAATGGGAAATGAATATTTCACGCGGTCGTTGAAAAATTTCCGTTCGGTAGTGAAGTAAGATCATACGCCGTCAGAGTTGCCAATAAATTTCTCCATGCGATATCAAATATTCCGTGATTTGCCCGGGGATTTCACGAAGCGCATAAATTTCAAATCTTCACTTCCTGCCGATCATATCGTTCGATGTTAAAATTTCCAAAGACCATTATCCCGGTTAATTTTCAAATAATTACATATGAAAAATAACGTCACGGGAAATAAAACATTTCCATCGCAATGATGAGTTTTACGGAGGGGCAAACACGACAGTAGATTTAATATCGCGACATTTCGAAATGTCACGCACTAATTAAATATTCGAACGAATGATTATTCGATTCGGGCCATTACCGGTCTATAAAACATACGTAAACTGCATTATCCCAGATTACGCTCGATGAAACGATAAACTCCTCTGTTTACATTTCATTTCCATCCTACGAAAATCATACACATAAATATCTACTACATCTCTCGTTCATCGCTATTTCCATATTTGCGCGAGCCAAAAAAAAAAAAAATAATGAGAAGGGAAAAGAGCAAAATCATCGATTTTTAAGAAGTACCGTAAAATCGCAAAATCCGAATCCGTTAGAAAAGTAACTCTTGGCAGACATTTTCAGCGCTTTTAGTAATAAACGATCCGAGACGTGCCACGAGGCCAAATGGATCCCCATGGTGTCTCTCGTTGGCGATAAATGTGTGGGCGTTTGCTCGTAAAAATTCTCCAAGAGCCTGGCCTAAGGCCGAGCGTACATCGGAGCCTTTAAATCGATCAGTGGGCTTTATGAAATGTCGCCGTGTGCCATGGTTTCCCATTGGCGAACGGAAAACCTGAAGGAACACTGGTGAACAGCGCTACCGGAGAACGAGTCCGGAAATTTGCACCCTTCGCGAGAATATTTCTTTGGCGTTCATTGTTCCACGGTTGTCTCTATCAATGCTGACTCTTCCACTGGGAATTGAACGAAATGAAATTTACGTGATAAATCTGATAAGACGGTGGGAATGAAACAGAGCAACGAATGCCACGAATAGTTTATTAAAAACTGTCTGTCAAAAAATTTGCTCCCTTTGAATGGATATTATTTTCGCATGGATTCTCTGTTTCAGTTATTTCCGGGAATGGTGCGTTCAATTTTGTCGAAATTAAATGTACGAAATAGACTCGAAAAAATTGCAAGGAGAAAACAGTTGACGGAGTAACAAATATTTAGAGGCGTCTATTAAAAACTACCTATTAAAAAAATGGTAACACTTCGCAGAGATATTTCGTTGCCACGCGTTGTCCCAGGGTTATTTCCGCCAATGTTCTCTCTCCCACTGGGGAGTTTCGTCGAAATGAAATTTACGTAATAAACTCGATAAAACGGCAGGAAGGAAACATTTGGCGTAACAACGAATCCCTGAAAGCGTCTATTAAAAACTGATACCGAAAGAATCGAAGGAAAATAATACAAGAATTTCCACCGTTCTCCAATAAGAAGAAAAGGAGACTCTTGTGGTGCAGTGTTCCATGGCCCACGATGGTGAACTCATTACGACAATTTCCGAACTTTTCCGAGCACCGTTTCGACTCCGTCGAACCACACCCTGGAAAATTCCTCTCCTTATTGCCCGAGCAACTTTCACGAATAACTTCTGTAATCTCAGTTATGCCTTCCTCGAGTCTACCGCCGGAAGTGACTTTTCCCTCGAAGCACATTTTTCAACGTGCTGGCCAGCCGACATAGTTTTCTATCGTGAATAGTTGTTCTTTTATTGAAGGTACACCGTGGAGTAGAGATTTTACAATGAGACTGTATATTGCTGATCTATTTGAGCCAATGCTTGCAGTAACAGCAAGTCGGTTAGTATTCTTCTATTATTTCTATTCCGTATTTTTGTTATAACTTTTTAACAAAGCTCTATGTGACCCATGTTTACATAACATTTTTTTCTTATTTAGTCCCATAGAATATACTGTCAAAGATTGAAGATAAAAATCTGAGGCACCCTGTATATAACCAACATCTATATTAATTTTAATTACAATAAAGTTCCAGTATTAAACAATGCTATATTATCATTTAATACATCACAACCTCGGTCGTTCGGAATTGAGAATCGAAAAGAAACGATACAACGAACGTAAGAGGATCGTAAAAATAAGCAATTGCAGCTTTCCAACCTCTATCTCCCCTTCTCTAAATAAAACCGGCAGCTTCCCCTTTTCCATGGCGTTAAGTGGTAAGTTCTCGTCGAGAGTTTAAGCGACGTCTCGTAGCTGTGTTGTTGCCGCTTGCCGGATTCCCAGTAAGTTGCCAGTAATACTTCACCCAAGTGCGAAGAAAACACGAGAATGGCGCAGGTGGTACGTTCGCTGCCGGGCTTTTTTTTTCTTCTCCTTGGAACGGTGATTTTTCTTGATTCCCACGACGATTGTTTGAAGTAAAGCGAGACAGGTCGGATCTAAGCGCGAGAGGAGCCGCAGAAACGCCGTGGACGACAATCGACTTCGATCGTGTATTCCACACGGCTAATGTACAATTGCACATTGTATTATCGTTTGTTCGAAGTATCAGTGTCAAGGAATATCGATTGTCGACTGTTTCAAGCACGTACGAGACTTGAAACGAGCGGCACAGAAGAGATCGAGGGAATGATCTCGCCGAACTACAGGGTTCCCTTGTTTACGACTAATTGGGAGCATGGTTCTTGGATTCTAATGTTTTTTGAGTTTGTGCAACTGATTTTTGCAATTGTACCGTTTTAACACTAGAACTACCAAACCAGTCAAAATGTCTGGTACACAATTTTTTCCAAAAATTCTCCAAGCTTATAGAAGAGTCTTAGAATAAATATTCTTCGTCCATCTTAAAAAACATAAATCACCGAATCGATTATCTTTTCCGCCCCTTGATTCCTCCTTTATCAAAATACTTATTTAATATTTTGAAATATGATAGATTTAACGCCGGTAGTTCTAGTGTTAATGAAACTATATTAGCCAATAATTTTCGTATTAGTATTTCTCCCGTTGTACCATTTGTTTTTTGAAAAATTCTAAAGTTAAATATCAACGAATCGCAAAAGCCATCGGTTTTCTTCTTAATAATTAACAACCACTGTAACGTTTCCATCTTCGTTTCTGTCAACGTTTCCTCGAATAAAATATAACATTCGTAAAACTGAAATGAAATCGTCATGTTACCAAGGAATTTTCTGTCGAATATATATATTATATATCGAACGGTAAAAATAACTTTGGGGACGTCTCGAATTTCTCTCGAGCGATATTTCCATAATTTTTTGCCCCTCGATTTCCCCACTCACATTTTAGTGTCTCGTTCGTTATCTTCCGAGTCGGAGGCCTCCGCAATTTTCCAGAATAATATTTAATCGGTCCTGGAGTCTTTCCTCTTCCTTTGCTCTCTTTTTCTCTCGCGAGACGAGTGCAGCACGGCATCGTAATACTGCACTTTCAAAGGCGACGGCAACGCGGCGAATGCATTATCATTATCTTCGTCCACTTCGCGTAGAAAATATAATTTTCGATGCGCACGTTGCAGCTCGGTGACTTCGTTCAGCCATTCATCTTTATTGCCTGGAAGTCTGCGCGGCCGTCCGGCCATTTCTTCTTCTTTTTTTTTGCAAATTTCCCGCCCTCTGCTCATATTATGCGCGAAATTATATCCTTCTTGAATTTTAAATATTACACCGCCTTCTCGCGCTTTACTTCCCACCTCGCTCGTCGCCCGCTTCGTCGAGCAATAAATCCAGCGGCATCGCGTTCTAATATTTAACGAGGAAATTTGTTACTTCGACGTTTCACGTCAAACTTCATACATATTGGAGAAAATTAGAATTACCTAATCGATCGCACATCGTCGAAACTACACAGTTTTACCTTCGTCATTTTTGTCGACGAAATTGATTATGCTTTTGATTTTCCCAATAAGAGATTGCAACGCTAAGAAAATACGTATTGGATGAAATGCCCGTGATCTTATTTTGTCTACTCATTGTTGCGTGTTTAGTGTTCAGTGTAACACTAGAACTATCGACTTGTGTCTGTTATATTTAAATATACTGAACAAGTACTTTGGAAAAAGAGAAATCAAGGTGAAAGAGATGGTCAACTAAGTAATTTAGGGCTCATAAGATGGAAGTGGAATATTTACTTCATGGTTCCTTCTGTCAATTGAAAGGAATTTTACAAAAAAAAATTGGAAACCAGACATTTTGACCGGCTTGGTATTTTAGTGCTAATTCTCTGCGTACAGTGGCAGAATCTCGTTAGAAAATGCCAAGCAGTGCAACGACACTTCTTGGGGTTTCTGTTGTTACGCTCTTCTTTTTGTGGAAAAACATTTTCTTTATTTTTTTCGACTTTACCTGCTCCTTAAATGGTCACTTCGCTCGAAGAATTTTAAGGCTTTGCGAATGCAAATAGCCATTATTTACATGAAATACTAATTGTCCGTTCTATCGTTATTATACTGTACTAAGGTATTAAATATATAGTATATAATACTAAATATTTCATTATTCTTTTGTATTTCTATGGAAGGGAAATTCGCAGAAATTTGCAGAAGTATATTAAAATATGCAGGAGTCTGTTGAAGAATGTCGAAGCATTTGAAAGCGCGCAAAAGTGCCCACGCGACTATAAAAGACTGAGTATCAAGAACAAAAGCGAGTATAAGCGAACGTAACAGAGTGCAAGAGAATGTAGACATAACATAGCACGTAAACACACACTCTTAAAGTAAAGTAAACGTAGAATTTAGGAATAAGCACTTGAAGACATCCGAATGCAGAGAAAACCTCCGTAGTAACGTAGAATAATATATTTGGTACAATCAACGTACACGCGATAATCTATTTTTCGAATTTAAAATTCATTAATAGAAGAATGAAAGGGATTTACCTCTCTTACTTGAAATTTTTTATCAAGATTTACATATTTCCCTCGGCTTTCTTTGACCTGACAGACATTTTTACGAAGAAAAACTAACTTTGGTAGTGGTCTTTACGAATCTGTGTTTATATAATAATGACTGCTGTTTTTGCACGATCAAACATATTCCATTGAAATATACCAATATTATTTGCGACTGTGCCAAAGACTTGAATCGTAAATTAACGTCGATTCCTCGGAGACGCGATCGGCGAATTCCCAATAGTGGGATTTACCTTTCATTCAACGAAAGGAGCAACGCAAGAACTTTGGTTTGATTATTTTCCGCTTCGGCCAATTATTAATTTGCACTCATTTCATTATACGTGTAGGAAGAAATTTCTTAATCCCTATGGTTAATTTCTCTTCAGTTTATGATAGTTACTCTGAGAATTTTCTGAAGTATAAAAGGGAAATTACTTCGAATGAATTAAATCTCTTTTGTTTTCAAAGTGAATTTCCCTAAATATCCTAACATTGTATGGTTAAAAAATGCATTGCATTTATTTATAAAGTAAACGATAATTTACTCATTCTATGAAACTTCCTACCAACATGTCCTAAGATATAAATAATGTTAAGAGGAAATATTTCATCATTTAATGACCGAGCAAACGAAGCAGCAACGCGAATATGTCAAAAACAAAGTTCTCTAAGCGGCGGCAATTTTGCGAGCGCGAGATAAAACTCGACAAAGCGCCGATAAATTTATCAGACACAACGTAATTTCCTCAACGCTTTTAAATGATACTTTTTCACGAGGAATATTCAATCCAGACGGCGGAAAGTATACGGTTGACGTGTCTTTATTATTCGACGCTGACGTATCCTTTCAACGTGAAATCCACTGAAAGCAGCACTCTAATTTGCGTTTCCATCCCCGCGGCGAGTGCTATTAAAGTTCACGATACTGCTTTTACATGGCGTTCCATCACTTTCGAATAGTTAATATGCGCATGGTGCACATTGATGCCAATTTCACGTTGCGCCATTAAACCTGCCCCCCTAACTATGTATATCCATCCCTTTTGTCCAAGCTATCATTTCAATTGACGCAAGGTCTTCGCTGACCGCTGAAAATTATTAAATAACAAATACCTTAGAAGCCAGAGAATCTATATTAAAAAAAAAATCATTTAACTCTTTAGAGAGCTTTTAATGGGGGCAAAAGCACCGTATCTTTTTATTATCCATTATTGATGTATTGGGTACTATACTTTTTAACTCGTTCTGAAAAATTAACAGGGAAAGTGAATAAATAAATTGGGCCACAAAGTTTTCGTACGTGAATTAAGAGAGAAGCAAGGGGAAATTTTGCAGATTTTTTCCTGGAAATATTTCATGAAAGGTCGAGTTGCGAAATTGTTGATTTTATGGAGACATTTACGATCGTTTTTATTTCTTCATCGAGGATGCAGGACACGGAAATATTAGAGTTACTTTTTGATAAATGTAATACGGTGTCTTCTGCTTATTTAATGGAATTTCGTGTCTGCAATTTCTAAAATATAATTTAAGCGTCACAAGAGAAACGTTGAAAGGAGAAATAAAGTTTATTTGTTGCTTCGTGATATCGTCAAAATCGAGTTTCACGGTATTCCGAGCAAGTTTGTGCTAGAAATATTACAGTTAGAATGAAATTCTTTTTTCGACGTCATGACTAAGCCATTTCTTCCGTTTGGTTATTCGCAATCTTATTTTCCACGGTTCGCATAAATTCAAACGAAATCCAACGCATTCCCCGAACTAGCTATTTCCATCAGTTATTTTTATCAGATAGTTTCTCAGCTTAATCTATCACCAGGTTCAAGTTCTAGGAAAATTCATTGTCTAAAACACGCCAATGAGTTCACACTGTTACCGAGAAATTTAACCCTCTGAAACGCCAATTTGTAATATCCTCTAAAAACTTATTACACAAAGTTAATCGACGTAAAAAGTTACCCTAAAAATAATCAATTTTCATCCAATACACCTACTACCTCCAGCTCCACCTACGCTGCCACTTTAAAATTGCAGTATTATACTACAAGACAAAAGAGCAAGAAAAATTCAACTCCAAATCCACAGTATGTTCCTTTCAAGTAACACCGTGCCACGGAGACTTAACACTAGAACTACCGGCGTTGAATCTGTTATATTTAAATATATTAAATAAGTACTTAGAAAAAAAGGAGAATTCAGAGGTGGAAAAGATGATCGATTCGTTAATTTATCTTTTATGAGATGGACGTAGAATATTTATTCTATGACTCTCCTATAATCTTGGAGAATTTTTGGAAAACATTGTGTCCCAGACATTTTGACTGATTTGGTAGTTGTAGTGTTAACAAGTTTCCATCCAAGTCGACAACTGCAACGGTGCACCATCGACTTTTATTCCTCACAATGGACCCAGAAGGACTAATAAATTCTCCTTGAACCCGACAGCCACGTTAGTCCAGCTTCAACTTTTCATAAAAACAGACCATCCATGCGCGTATCCTCTTGCACGTCCGCCACTTAAAATTCACTGCATAATTTCGTGCAATCAGACGTGACGCTGCCGTGTATCCTTGCCGCGAAACAACGACTTAAAATTCGTCCTACATACCTCGCGTTAAACGCCAAGAAAGCAACGCGCACGGGGAACACATCGTGAGGTGTTAAATTGCAACGATGCAATTGTTTCGCACGTACAAATCGCGACTGTAACGTTCGGCACGGGAATCACAACGACGTGCTTCGCCGCCCGGAGGAATTCGCCAGAATGCAATTAATACTTGGACGGAAATTTTCGCAAGCTGACGACCCCGTGTTGCATAATCTGCTCGAAAGGGTGAGAAACGTAAAGTGCACACCTCCCGAGAAATCTTAGCCGAACGCGGCCAGTTGTGTCGCTCTGTTTCGCAATTTCACTCATGTGGAATCAACGTACGTTTACGTCGTGTGTGTTTCGATGTGCGACTTGACTTAGAGATATGAGCCGTTATTTTTGAAAGTGGTATCAGTTCACTTTTGACAGAAGTGTGTTTAAGTTACTTTCAGCCAAATATAAGTGTCTCCTTTTCGCATTTCAAATGGCAAAGTAAATAAAATAACATAAAATAAAATAAATAAAATAAAAACGTCCGCGTGATTTCGTTCAAAAAGGTTCAACCGTTAGATGTTATAGCATGAAAGATTTTGAGCGAACTCGCAAATATCTTAACCCTTTGCACTCAGTTGTCGCCGCAGCGGCAACATTGTAATAGAAGCTGATAACTCCGTTGTCAGATAAATCCGGTGTATTTTTATATTTTTTTATATCGTAAAACTTAATTTTAAAATATACACGCTTCTTTTTTTAAAGCAAGATTTTAAATTTTGAAAATCGCATCGGGTAAATAGTTCCGGAGTAACTGGTAGCTTACAGTAAAAATTACTCGGAGTGCAAAGGGTTAATGTAAGAAGAAAGGGTCTTGTGCCACTTTCAAATATAACGGTTCATATATTAATATGATCTACAGGAGTTAAATCTCTTACATTTAAATATATTAAATAAATACTTTGAGAATAAAGCGCCAAACAATATGATCAGTTAAGTAACTTATGAATTATAAGATACACTTGAAAAATCTACCATACTGCTTCTCTATAAATTGTTCTCTATAAACTGTATAATTGTTCTATAAATGTTTATAACAAAATAGAAACCCGTCAAATTGACGGTTTCCGTAGATCTAGCGATAACGATCAAATATTTGGTGAGCCGACAAAAATAAACGCGGCGAACAATTTTTTTGTAACTTAGCGTCTCGAGAGTTCATCATCGAAGATATCGAAAGCGAGCGAGGTATGAGTTTCTGAAATGTTGTCTTCGAGACACTTTCTGAGCACGTATCACGGTCGAAATTAGCAAAAGAAATAACCATTCCTTCTTTATATAATGCAATGCAGATTTAAGGCCCTTTGACATTGATGTGCATGATGTAACTTCTTCCATTGAAAAGAACGAACGGCGGATGTTCCATCCATGTCTTTCTGTTAGATATCTCCAAGTTGGATATCATCGCAATCGTAGCAATAAAATTTCCAATGTGATACGCGAGAAACTCGAACACTCAAAGTGTTCTGTCCGAATATCGAACGATTTTGATTCTACAAATCGGCTCTCTGAATTCTCCACTTCATTTTCCCGTTCGTGTTTCACGAAACTTTTATCGCAGAATCCGTCCGTTCTGTCTGAAAATTCGGGGAGAAACGTATTTCCGTCGGAAGAGCGAATCGACGGGCTGGTCAGTATTAAAGTTTAATATAAATTTTACATTGCCTTCTTAAGCGTTTATCGAAATAAATATATAAAAAAATTTCCCTTGTCAAAGTTTTGTTTCCGTGTACTTTAATTTCAGTAGCAACTTCATCAAATTATTAAAAAATTCCATGTTTTATTTTCTCTTTAAAAAAACGCGTGGATATTTACGATTTTTCTACAAGAAAACTATCGAAGAAAGTATTTTCTTTTCGAAAGTGTAATGTTTAATGAGTAAAACAACATTTTTATATAAAAATACTATAAGTGCTGTATTATAAAATGTTTATCTTCATGCATCTACTTTCCCTAATAGTAATTTCTACTGCATCGACAGTTTTGGTGTTAAAATAGTCAAATGATGCCCTGCAAAATTTTTTTAACATAGACGTACCCTTCAATGATTTCGATGACCACTATTTTTTTTCGCTTCGCTAAGACTACCTGGAACATCCATAAACGGAGTGGACTCCATGTTCCAGACTTTTATTAAGTCCCAGCATTGAATAATGGCTCTACGAGCAGGTGAAATAATCCGCCATGGTGCAGCTCGTTCATTTCGTGAGTCTCCAACTCCATCGACAATCCCGACTTCGATTTTCCGTCTATCGTGAAATGTTTTCGAACCAAATAATGGAAAAATTCTTTTTAAAGTAAGGGAACAACGACTGTCTAAATTTCTCATTCATTCCTATTCTTATACCGTCTAATAAATGAAAGCCGATAATGCAAGAAGAAATGTCTAGAATTTTAATATAATTTATTTTATTCTATTTTTAAGATTCTTATAAAAATAAAGCAAGGCTCAGTAAAAAGCCAGAAATGTGTCAGTTTCGTGGAGAATTTCAATGATCAACGACGTCTTTCTCGGAGCCTCATTAGACGCATAATAAATTCATATTAAAATCTTTCACTCTCCTCTACATTTATCTCCGTACCCCACTGCAAAGAATATTTTAATTTCCATCGAAATAAATCCCGTTCGTTACAGCTCTTTAATTTCTCGCGTGGAATCTACTTCCACGAGAAAGAGAATCTTCCTGCAGTCGAAGTTTTCACGCTTTTCCTCGTTAACGGCGAAAGTCGATGGAGAAATGTATAATTTCCATCAATTATTCCTCGGGCAATTATAGAAACAAAAATACACGAACAATTAAGAACTTTCTTCCCCAAAAGTATTCATCCGGTACAGAATCTTCATCGTAATGATCATGAACATTTTCCAAGTAACTACAATACCACGGCCAAGAACTTTGCTACATAAAAAATGGTTCATTCTCTCTCCAGAATAAATTCCACGTGCCGTCAAGGACGACTGGATCTCTTTTTAAATGGCGGCAGAATTTTCTCACTAAAAACGAATTCATCTAGAAATTAATATCTTCTATGAAACTCAACAAAGCTAAATTATGGACGTGGAAAAAATTACAGATTCCACCAAAATTATGAAATTCAGGTTCCTACCTGCAACCTTGCAATTTGAAAATTTAAAATGTCAAGGTTTCTTTCTTGAAATGTAAGAATAAAAAATGTCTGGTCATATGGCGAGTTAAGGAGGTAACGCTTCGAACTCGCTATCAGCAAGTTGGAGTTCAAACCCTCAATCACCTCTAGGAAAATATTTCTACGTGATATGGATACTACAACCGTATTGACCGGAAATCCGCCCAAAATAGTAGGTTCTAGCCGAAATAACCATAGCACTTGGAACGGAGCAAATAAAATAATAAATTTCCTATTGCATCTTTCATAACCTGGTGCAAGAAATAGTACCGAAGCTATTAGTTTCTAAAATCAGTTATTGAACTAGATAATAGCACTACTAAATTATATTATAAAAATAATAATATGTATAAGCAAAGAAAAGGACGATTTGCTGTTGCGAATTCTAACAATTTCCAGTCAGGAAATTTGCAGTGTATAGCAATTATTAATTAACTGCTCGATCAAGGGAGAGCATCGTAGCTGCAAAGGTTCGCCGATGCTTCTTAATTACAGCGATAATGTGCCATTATTTTATTTTAACGTAACGAATCATCAACGCGTGCACCGTTAACGAGAGCCTCAGGTTCCCGTTGCGTAACCGGAACGCGCGCGTCAGACGCATAACAATTTTCCGTGCGTGAACCGGAAGCCACGAACGTGCGTCGGCCGACCGACGCCGCAGAATTGTACGATTGTTGTAAATCAGAGCGGCTTTCAGCCGCCGAACCGCTTATGGGTGTATCATCAAATCCCACGGGTGCATGGATTCCATTTAATTGTGCATGCCATGTAACAATTTTAATTCGTTTCGCTGCACGGTTGCAATTAAAGGGTCGAGCGCGGGAAATTCAATTTTTTCAATTTTATCGTTGCCACTGGCAATTAATATCTGCAATGATATCTGCAAATTATTATTAAAAAATGAAATTCGTCGAAGGGTGGGAAAGGTATTTGAGGTTGGTAGATTGCTTTGTTACAAATTTTGTTGTTATTTTTGTGCGCTGGAAGAATGAGGCTGTTCGTTAACACTGCTTGTAACAATTAATATCTGATAGTAATTATAAAATGTAAAAGGAGGGAAGAAGGACGAAACTCTGGTCAAATTGATTCCCCGAGGGATAGGAATATTCGTTAATATTATTTGTAATAATTAATATCTGAAAATTACTGTAGAATTAAAAAAAAGACTAGGAAAAAAAAGAACCTGATGAAATTGATTCGTCGGAGGGCGGGAAAATGTTGGACGTCGGCAAACTGCTTTGTTAAAGATTGTTATTATTTTCGGATTACATGGTCGAAGAATGACTATACCTGCAACATTATTTATGCGTGCAATGTTTTCCATCATGCCCACCATTGTTTTTATTACAACGCTTTAGTCCGGAGCACGATAAGTTTTCGAGATAATGCACGTTTTGCGGCGGAAGTGTGAAGTGTATTAATTCGGAGGCATAAATAATGTTGAAAAACGCGAATTGCACGGGGCATATATTTGCGAGGATGCGTTAATGCTACAGCGGAGAATTAACATCGAATTTTATCGTGTGGTTGTGCAAACTTCGTGCAATTACAGCACTGCGTAATACGGTGTAATAGAATTTTCAGTGAAGTGCCACGTGATGCGGTATCACGATGGATTTCCGGGAAGTGCAATCGAACGAAAATCGTGGAATGTGGTAATGTTTAGTCGGAGTGCGGAAAGAATCGAGATATCGACGCCAGTTAAATTTACGCGCCCTCTCGGAGTTTCGTTTTGCCCGGCTAAAAGTTCGATTTAGTTTGACTGCTCTTCTCGAAACGAAACGTTCGCAGATTGTTTAGGGAATTTACGCAACGGCATTTGTGATTTTTCCGGTGGAAATATTGTTAAACGGATGTATCGATGCCTAGAAATCTGATTGTAATAATTTTTTTACAGTAAAGAAACTGAAATATTCGAGTCTAAAGTTTGAAGTAATGATGTAAAGTAGAAGCGGATGGAATATAAACGGCGTTATTATTGATATATGTTTAAATGGCGATACGATTGTACGTGATAATTAAATACGTTAAATTATGCAAGTTTAATTCGACTATGATACAGTAATTAATAATTATTCCGAACTTTTTGGGATCTTCAGATGCGCTTGGCGTATTTTGCAAATTGAACATTAATAATTCCGGAACGAAGTCCGATACAATTAGTTATTCCTCTGTCATTAAAACGATGTTTATCCGAAGCTCAGTTCAGTCAAATGTATTATTCACGATTCAAAGAACGGATTAGAGTAAAGAAGCCTTTGACATGCGGGATATAAAAGCTGCATTGTTGAATGCATTTCCGCAAAGTGTAATTCGAGCGTTGGTAACACTTCAAAGCTTCCCCGAATGGAGTGATTTTCAAAATTTTCTGTTCCAACATTTCACAAAGGGCAACTTAATTTGAAATAATTAAAATCAGCTTTAATAAGTTATCCTCGATATTTGGTAATATTATTTGTCAAATCTTAATTACCGTGTAATCTAATGCTATTGCAATTCTGAACAAAAAAAAATTCTAAAGTACATTGAAATAAATATCAATACTATAACACTGCAAGCCACTGTAATTAATTAATTTTACTCCATTAAGATATGAATTTAATGTATTTTAAATTTATTTCGAGAGAAATTTAAATATCCTAAAATTCCAAAAGTTTTCGTCGCATACTTTATGTAGATTATTAACACTCTAGTTCATCATTGAAGAAAAATTCTTTCCAAGGCACATTTAACACTAGAACTACCGACGGTAAATCTCTGATATTTAAATATATTAAAAAACTACTATAGAAAAAGAGGAATTAAAAGATGGCAAAGATGAATAATTTCCGTTTTATAAGATTCCCTATAAACTCGGAGAATATTTATAAAAAATGGAAGACCAGTCGCCTGCCTTGGTAGTTCTAGTGTTAAACAAATACTAATAATTTGATTCAGAAAACTAATACAATTGATCGATTCGGTTTCAATGAAACACAAATTTAACATATCACATATCAGAAGTTCATTCGGCAAGAGCCTAACCAAACACCTTCAAGCTCCACTTCCAGTATCAATTTACTTCCAGTATACTTTCCCAGGTGGAAAGAAAATTCGCGGCAAAAGGAACTTGGTTCTCGTTAAACTAGGAAAATATCGCATTCTAGATATCGATTGCACGAGTAACCTCGAAGCGAATCCCGCGTCGAGGGCTCGCAGGACCTCCGAGTCCATCGAACATCGACGAACGTTCACGTTCCGTGCGGTTGCTGACCCATGGGATATTTGTTCTAGCAAATCCAGAAATAGCTTGTCCAACCGACGGCTGCCCGACGTTATAAATCACCGATCACTTTGTTTCGGCAAGCATTCGTTGCTCGAACACGTACAACCTGCTCTTCGTTTCTCTATTCGTCGTCGATTCGCCGAATATTGGGACAAAGTCTTCGAACAATCGGAGACGAGGAAACGTGATGTTGCGCGTATGTTTTGCAGTTGTTTGTCCACCTTGGTTCACGTGGAGGAGAACATTTTTTATTGTAATTGTGATGAGAGAGTGTAATGGGAACATGGATGGATTTTGGATCATTATTCCTTTCGATATGGCTATGTTTTTTGCTGATATACGGCTGCTGTATGAATACTCTCATTCCAAATATGACAAAGAGAGTTTAAAGTAACTTAAGTATCATTGTATGCCAATTAACTTGACAAAAGTCAAAATAATTACGTGACGGATTACAAGGGAAGCCATGTAGATGAAATCTGTGCTATTTTCGATTAAGATTGTAAAACAACGCGAGTGCACAATGCAACACGAAATTCTATATGTGATTTCGTTTTGCATTGTGCACTCGTGTTGTTTTACAATCTTAATCGAGAATCGTACAGATAGACACGTGATTGTATATACGAAAGGTGAAATGCTTAGCCTAAGATCTGTGCAACACGTGCCACAGAGGCCCTTATCTCTTATCTCTATCTACTGTTAGGTCCTAAGCTCAAGAAATGTGCGAATAAACAAATGTAAAGGAGAAGACCGAAGCCAGTGCGTGGCTTCGGCAGTTCTTAGGTAACCTTTGACGAGTCAAAACAAATTTTATTTTGTATTAACTTTTAGTTCTCAGTTCTTCCTGAATAACATCATTTTATTATATTTAACATCATACACCGATCAAACGTAAATATCTCGGAATGAAAACTATATGAGTTGAAAGAAAAATAGAAAAAGAAGATATTATTCACGAGGAGTTTGAAACATCGATAGAGCGATTTATGAACTTTACAGGCTACCGTCTTGGCGGCTACATCTGTTGGGATTCGATTAAGTAATTTAGTATTACACGAAATCCAAACTTAAATGTTAATTACCTTCATAAGTAATAAGTATTGACAAAAGCGGCCAAACAGCGCTTGACTATTATTTTCTTTAGATTCAGCAGAAACAGTTTTATTAACACTAGAACTACCGGCGTTAAATCTATGACATTTCGAAATATTAAATAAAAACTTTGATAAAAGAGGAATGCAAGAGGCGGAAAATATGATCGATTCGGTGATTTATATTTTTTAAGATAGGCATAAAATATTTATTCTATGACTTTCATATGAACTTGGAGAATTTTTGGAAAAAATTGTGTACCAGTCATTTTGACTCGAAGCAGAATGTCTTGGCCGATGGAAAATTTGCAAGAAAGCAAATCGAAGGGCAATCGCAATCTACAGTTTAAGATCGCAAAATTCTTTGTTCGACTGACATTGCACGTACCTATTCACTTTGTCTATGCCATGATTACCCCCAACTCTGCCTTCGCAACCGGGGAGGAAATTCTTTCGAATTGCCTGCGCTTCGGATATTTACGAAAATTGGAAAACTTAAGCCGCCGTTGTTCTTCAGCGGCATCGATGTATGGGTTCGCTTTATTGCGAAATCCCGAGCCACGATCATACGTAACTCGTGCACGAGATTGTCCGAGGAGATCTCGAGCATGGTATTTCCTACTTGGGCCATTCTAGCTTCGAATCTACGGAATTCGAGTTGATCCCACGGAATATTATCGTCGTAACGAGATCGAGCTGATTAGAGATTCGACCAGTTGCTCGGAAAACTATGCCGATTATCTTCGAGTCTTTTGTCTATTCAAATAATTTCGCAGTCGAATAAAGTTTACGAAAGATTCCGAAGAATCCTTATCTCTCCTTTCCCGAATAGCCGAGAAGCTTGCGTTCTTGCAGAATTGCGAGAAATATGTTTCGATTAACTCTGTATAAACCTGCTTACTTTAAAAGTCTTGGGTTTTATTCCGTTGATTACTTTAAATTTGTAAACTGTAATAACTTCGGCACGAAAAGTCGAGAATACTTTCCGAAATATAGATACTATCGTACTTAAAAATCACAAAGAGTTATGAAAAGTAAAAAGAAAAAAACCCGAGATACTTTCTGCATTTCTGCAAGAACTTCATTAACCCCTTCCGGTAAAATGACGAGTCTAGGTCGCCATTTGTTTTTCATGCCATACCGCACAATGACGAGCTACACTCGTCATACGACTAAAGTTACTGTTGAATATGATAATTAATTTAGTTTCAAATTTCTAGTATACTGAAATTGACAACACTTTTTTTACTTGTGGAAATATAGCGTTAGAATTTCTTGGTACAAGTCACGGCCAAATTGTTGTCAGTCTGCAAGATTTCATTCTTGCAAACATTTAGTGTGAACATCGGTCAATATATATTTTTACTAAAGGAAAAACGTGTTGTAAACAATGCAGGATTCCATTGCACTTATCAGAGTGTTTTGAAAAGTACCATACGCTTGAAGACTATTAACTATATACCTTATTAAGGTTTTGCTTCGATTTTTTCTCAATTTTACCGTTTTTGATATTATTTAACAATATGTAAAAATAGATATCAATGAAGAATATGTAAGAATTACAAAATGAAACAAGTTTTTTTAAATAAAAATTAAATGATTATTTCATGCACAGTTTTTCATTATTAAATCGTACCGGAAGGGGTTAAAGCTATCTAGTCTCTGACTCAACAACATGAAAACAATAATTGTTTAGGACATTCTCCGAACTTCGTCCAATTCAAAATGATTGTTAAATTATATTTACCTATAACTTTAAATATTATTCTTAATATTGAAAAATATTTCACACAGCACACTTTCAAATATTTATTTAGATGTATAGAGTTATAAACGAATCAACTCGCAAGCCGATTATAAAATCCACGATATTCTCTCGTGAAATGTTCAAAGAGTAAGAAACACCATTATTTCCCGGCAATATCAGAATAACGAGCCCCATTTTATCGTCAAACGCATCGACGAAGACCCGCAGAATTGAAACTCTTCAAGGCACGGAGTTTCTGGTTAGATAAAATCACGAGATGCGGGAAAATGCATTAATAATGCGCGATACTATATCGTATGTATACAACGATAATCTGGACCCATGAATATGCAACTCCCTCGGTGCATGGTAATTTTGTTCGACACGTGGAGCTCTGTTAATTCCTTGCTCCTTCGTGCATTAACCGCTGTCATTTCGTTCCAGAAGCTTCGAAATTTTCGTCCCCGAGGACAACAACGCGACCCTGCACATTCATGATGTGCAGAATCGCTGTTCCGTCGCGCAAAATTTCGTATCGCGATTTCCGTTATTACGTATTTCCGAGGATTTCGCGTCCTCGGTGCTTTCGACGTATGCGCGAACATTTTGAAGGGACGTGATTATCAACTATTTGTGATTCGTGTTGTTTTTATTCTGCATTTTCGATAGAGAAGGTAGAATTGAAGTGAAAATTGACTGGTCATCAGGCAAGGTTGCTAAACTAAAACTGCAAAATCACATGCCTTGGACCACCGAGACTATTTCCTAACTATTTTTCATCTTTCTTATTTCAAAATTTATTTTTGTGATACTAAATTACATGGAATATAATTTAAGTACGATCGCGAGGAATTAATTTTCAATACTAAACATTTTTATAGTATAATTTTAATACTCGAAATAATTAAAAAATGTTAATACGCGAAGGGAAGTCTGTAAGTATATAGATACCGTAGAACCAATTATAATGCGAGAGACACGGTATGCGTTATATTTCATTTTTATAGTTGCCTTCCAAATTTTCTTTAATTTTAAAATATAGCAGCGAAAAACCATGCATTTATCTTTTAAATTTCGGTGGCAAATTTTGAATAGTGATATACGGAGACGTAATGCAAATTTTCGATCTATATAGGTTCCTACAGTGCACATTAGCACTCACGGCAAGAATATTAAATGAAAATAGAAAATTGACTGAACAAATTATAAAGTTTGAAAAGGAATAGATTACAAGTTCATCTTTACAATGCAACATTATCAGTATTTCCTTCAACACAAAGCTCACCGTTATCCCAATTCTCTAACTATGAAATAATAGATAATCCTGTTGCAAGCATAACTACGCAAGCTTCACAGAAGTGCATGTCAAACGACGAAGTTTCTCGAAACGCAAATGCACTTCCTTCCCAACAAACCTAACAGTTCGAGACTGAAAACCTTCCCGACACCTCTTGCATTTGCACTTAATTCTCCACTCTAAACAAGACACGCTTCACAAATTTGTATCTTCAGTGGAAATAATGGGCTTTGGAACGTTCGAGGATGAGACACGACCAACGAGATAAAAATAAACTCTGCTTTGCTCGAAGAGAGGAGTAAAAAAGAAAAGAGTGCCGGTATTACCTAGTTATGAGTTAGTTCGCCTAATTTACTTGTCCGTACTTATTAAATTCCCTTCGACGACGGAACTTTTCTCCGCCCGCAGCTGCAGCAACTGCGGCAATGTCATCGTCGGAGAAACTTCTTAATAATGCAACCGTACGACGGTGCACCGCCTGTTGCAATATGCAGCGGCCTCTGAGATACGAGATTCGCGGGATACCAAAGTCACGGCCGTTCCTTTCCCTTTGGCAGGATCACCTTAGAGAGGGTGTTATCCATGAAACCCATGAACAAACGAAGCGAAACGTGTTCGTTAAGTTCAACGATGCCTTCTCACCGGGATCGCGAAATTGCTCCTGCTAAATTTCAACGACTTCCGTTAACCGCGTAGCGAAAGTCTCGTTGAAAATACATGCAACGATAAGGAGTGAAAGAGAGCGGCACAAAGAGAGAGAGGGAAGAGAGGATGAGAGAAAGAGGATCGTAATTTATGATGGAATTTTTCACGGAGATAAAGTAATGGATAAATTTTTTAATGCACGGATGTTTCTCTTAAATTATCGCACATCGGGGACAACGCTGTCGCGACTTAAAAATTATATCTTTCTGGAGACCGAAATAAAGCTTACCGTAAAACGGTCTCGCTTTTTCAAATGAATTCAGACCGGGATGAAGCTCATTCGTGGAATTTGATAATGCGATATTTGCCTTGGAATAAAGGAGTTAAAATAAAAGGAATATACGGCTATAAGTTTTTTTTTTTAACGATTGGGATGACCGTCATAAAATGAAGCAAATATGTGGGCCCAGAAATTTTACGATGATCTGTAATAATTATAGAAAAGAAATACTCTGTTGGTAAGCATTCAAATTATGTAAGACAAATTCAAAAAATGCCGCGAACTCTGCAGATAACTCTTTTTAGCTGCATTCAAAAATTCTATAAAAATAAATAGAAACTAATAAATTAAATGAAAAATGTAAATATTGGCTGAAGTAAGTGCAAAAATACTTGTAAACCAACACAATGTGTTTTCTTGCCAATCAACGTCAATGGTGTCGATCGTATGGGAATTTCGTTGGACAAGCATCGAGCCAGCATCGTTTATCGCCTCCGCGACATCCGGAATGTACGTTCCGACACAAATTTCGTGCATAACGATGGCAATTTAACGGGTCATTATAAACTCGTACGATCGGTCTCGTTGCGTCAGTTATTAACGACGGTGCGAATTAAATCGAAATTTCACTTCGCGCCAGCAAGGATCGCGGTGGCTATCGAGATGATATTTATGAACTCCGCGGTGCTCGTCAATTTATGGGGTCGTTTGTAACAATAAATCCGAACTTTCCGTTCGAATTTCACGGTCGTTTCGTATCGTGCTGTTATAGCCACGATAATCGATCGTACTTGCATTCATTCATCTCGAACTGGTCGAAACAGAGAGAGGCGGGAGGAGGAGGGAAGAGAGAAAGGAACCAAAAACGTTTCAACTTCCGGCGTACACCAAAACGATGCCATATCTCTTGGTGTTTCCCGTTAAGGGAGGAATTTATATTCCCCGAGCTGATGGAAATCGTCCAGCAGACGCGGATCATAAACCATGACAACGCTACGAATTTTTCGCGCGATATCGATTACTCTTTTGCAATTAAAAGTAGATTTTTTTCTTCCCCTCGTTCCGTGAATTTTCCCTTCATCCTGCCCTCCCTTTTTTTTAACCCCCGTAGCTTTCACATCGACAGCAATATTTCACGATGGAAGCTACACCGAGGGCCATCGCCGATATTAAATTGGAAAGTTATTTCAAAGTCCTTCGTGGCGGCGAATCTCGGTTATTTCACGGTGGCCTCGGAGAAAGCGCTTCCTCCATGCCGCCAATCACTCGCGCGCTGTGATTTCGGCATGAATAATTATATTTTACATAATATATATAAAAATGATATGGTGGAAAATATAGCCAGTGATACCGGATATAAAATTCCGGTAAAGTCGCAATGAAAAGTCAAAATGACGGTTGCAAGTTTTGTTCGACTTTATAATTGATACAATGGATTTATATCAAATCAGCCGAAAATCTAAAGGTAAGGGTGAAATTTTGAAATTCAGAAATATTCTTCGAGGCCTAGAAAGAAGTTTTATAAGGCTCGAGCCAAGGTCTGGAGTTATTTGGGAAATAACAAATTATCAGCTTCGGAGCTTTTAATGCTCCGGCTGTGGCTAGTATTCTTAAATTTTTAGAAAATAAATAATTAACACTTTTAGTCCTAAATCTGGAAAGTAGCTAAAGAGCACTGACCAGTAAATTCTATCTCAAAGTATTTCTACATTTGTTCTACCTGCTCTGCGTATTTTATTCGATTACAATTGAATGCTGTAAAATAAACAATTGTATCCTCTTCGTTTAAAAAAAATTTGATAAAATTCCCATCTTCTCTTCAACTGCAAAATATTTCTTAAAATCTGAACCAACCGCTCGGCACTGTATCACCGGGAAAAACTCATTTTCACTGAGACAAAGGTAACTCTAATTAGCGTTAGTCCACGCAGAAACTTAAATAAAAAAAAGGTACAAGCCTGCAACGGTAAAACAGCAGTCGCAAGTCACATTTGCTCGATGTACGAAAGCAATTCTCGTATGTTACCTACTTTCATGAATTTCGTGTTTCGGTGTGTTGCGTATTCGAGAGGATAACGTTGTTTTCCCCCTTTCTCCTTCCTTCTATCGTTCTCACTCGACGTTGTTGGCGAAAATACTTCCATACGAGATGAGACAAACAGAGAGTTCGCGTACGCTTCGGTATTCCGAGACAACGGAATTAACACCGCATAATTTTGCCTTGTACGTACGATTCAACTAGTATTTCCAGTCATTTTCTATCCCGTTAAACTGACGACTGTTTAAAATGCTAATTTCCCATTCTCTTTCCCACAGAGGGAAGTTAATTATTCTCTATAAACGTTAATCCTCTTCGACGTGCAACGGGACAGAAACATTGCACTGTTCAACAAATTTAAAACTTTTTTCTGTTTTCCAATAACCACAGAGTGATTCTTATAGTGCTCGTCGTCCTGAGCACGAATCCGCCAATGGTATTTCTCTATCACCCTCCGTTTTCGAAAAACATTAGTTTTTGTAAAAACCGTGGAAGCTGGTATTACGTGAAAACCAAAAACGATTTCTTCTTGGTGTTAAAAAATAAAGGAGAATATCCTGAGTACACAGGTGTGAGCAGTTACAATATTCCGTACTTTTCAATGGTAGGAAATAATTGCCAAAGTTTAAAAACGAGCAGATGCGCTAACTTTGCATTTTCACGTAGTGCACTATTGCTAAGTTCTTTTTGCATGAAATTCCAAAAAATATTGAAACAGAAATGGCATATATTTTGCTTCTAAATCGACAGTGCAATAACTTTTCCTATTATTACGGGCACTGATTTTGTCGGATTTGAATTTATGTAGATTTAAATTTACCGCGTCCAACTGCCGCTACAAATACGCGCTTTTTTTGGTTGCGTTAGCCAGTATGCCATTTTGCCGCAAAAAAAGAACGGAATTATATTCCACTAGCAAAAAGTGATATTCAGGGGAGAAAGCGTGCAATTGAAAAAGTGAATTATGAATATCCCGTAAAATTTCTGACGCCATCGACGTTCTACACTTGAAAGCTTAAACGAATACTATATGCAATATTTCGATTAATGCAGCTACGAGGTAATTCCTTCAAATGGCCCCTCTAATGAAGTTAACCTTGCAAATATAAAAATGTATATATCTAACTCCTTGCTATACAATAAAGAATGCCACTCGTGACATAGTAAATGAAATAGGGAATTTTGAATTTTTCCAGAAACTATGAAATTGAAAATATGGACGGTACATTGCACGATCGAATTATTTCCATGTCATTGATGTTACGTTAAATTACACGATATATCGAGAATCTCTGATAAATTTTCATTTCAGCAATTTAATTCCGAGTTATTGCGCACGAAGTCACAATACAAATCGTAGAACAAAGCTTTAATTATGACAATAGGTCCAATGACGTACTCCTCACCTCAAAATATTTAAATTTTCGTTTCGAAAATGTGCATAGAGTGCTATGTAATAATATATCATTTCCATACAGCAGTTCCACCGTACAGGTACATTGGCACTCGAAAAACAAAATGACGATACAATTCTTACAAATTTTCGACTCACAATTAGAACACATTTGCAATCACCGCCACACACATTACATAACATACCACATCATAGTCAAAATACTGTAAATCTTTCCACAAACATTTCAAAACAAAACGCTTCGAATACCACCAAAAACTGTGCAAACATTAAAAACCCACAGCAACGCAATCCAAAAAAAAAAGAATTCAATAATCCCCATCCGCATGTACTCGAAAATCCGTATTCTTTACGTAGTTCTATTCAATAACGACGAAAAACTAGTGTTCCCCGTATCCGCCTCTGTTCCGGCAACGTGTACACGAAGTCTGTCCATTTCGCAAATCCATTCTCCCTCGAGAGCCTCCAGAATCAATGGAAGCCCGTGGGTACCGAACACCAAATTTCCTCGTCCATGAGATGCACCTGCAACTGCCGTTTTGCCATTGGCTCCATGTTCATCCGACGAGCGTAACTTTTGTAAAGGCTCGCCAAAACGCAGGTTGATTCGCGATGCCCGTCGTCGCAGGAATAAACCGTCGACCGTTGCTGCAGGCGGTTCAACGTTCGCGAGAGGTGAACGTTAAGGCCGATGGTCCGAAAATCACCGGCGGGAAAATCCATGAGCTGGATACACGGGAAAAACCGAGAAACGATGCTACGCGCCTTTTATGACGTTGTTTGTTTTTTTTTTACGAGTGCAACGCGGCTTAGTTCGTGGGAGAGCCGTTGGTATTATTCGCGACAGCGTGTACGTGGATATTGTAATTCATGGGAATTTTTGCGAAAGCACTGGTCGTTTGCTTTTCGATAAGTTTGGAATGGTGAGCATGATGCAATTGCTGGGAGAATGGTTTTGGGGATGTTGTTTATTTTCTGCGATTACATTCAAGGGGATACCTAGGTCTGAGATATTCTCAAAGTAAAGTAGGACCATGTATTAGGGGGACCGGAAAGTAATGTCGTTTCTCCAGATATTTTGCTGAAAAACCGATTGATTTTTATCGATCCGGCATTGAAAATTTGCACCCTAGATGACACAGTTCTTGATAACGAGGGTGGTTACATAATTCAGTAAAAATAAAAACTTCTTACAAATTTATTTGTTTGAATTTTATGTAAATAAACGACATTACTTTACGGGTCCCCTATTATAAGGAGGGAAATACCTTATACATTATATTTCATTTTTGTGGTCGTCTTTCAAATTTTTCTTAATTATAAAATACAGAGCTGAACGGTTTTACAAGTTTCTTTTCAACTCGACCGAATACTTTTCTATAGCGCTGTATAGGGACGTAGTACAAATTTTAATCCATGTTACAGAAATACCAGATTATACGCGGTCTTTGTTTTTTCGTGGGATTTGATATCAAAGGGATAGATTTAAGAAATTTTATATGTAAAGTACGTCCACGTATAAGGTGGGAAATTTGTTCTGCGTTATGTTTCACTTATATGGCTGTCTTTCAAATTTTTCTTGATTACAAAATACAGGGTTGAAAGGTTTTACAATTTTCCTTTCAATTGGACTAAATGATGGACTCAATTGGACCTAATGTTCTTTTATAGCGTTGCATGGGAACGTATTGCAAATTTTAAGTCGCGTTATAGAAATACCGCGGTACACGTGGTCTTACTGTAATTTGAAAAATCTCTAAAGTTCGTTCCTTTCTAGGTTGTTCATCTAAAAGAAACAAGTAATTTTAAAAAAGAGAAAACGAGATTCCAACTGCGTTATTCAACCAATCAAAAATCAAACGCCAAGCAATCCCTGCTAGCTATTTTCCTCGCAGTTTCGCGAAAGAGCGGGCAAACGAATTCCACCCTACGGAACTATCCGATCGTGAATGGTTCCACGTTGCGAAACTTTCGAGGAATCTCCGCGAAATATCAAGGTGCGCAAAAAAAATAGAGTACCGTCGAACTGCTCACTTTCGTCGGAGGCTGTTTGGGAATGTTTTGCGATTTAAAATTTGGCAGGACACTCCTGGTACGTCCATAAAGGCCCGACAAGATAGATGTGACAACTAAAGTGGAACTTTTTTCTGCGACACATTAAACGGGGTCAAAGGGCCCGTCGCCCTCCTCTTTCGCCAGTCGAAGAATTAAATTTCCGGTGTACGTACGCGCGACAGGATTTGAACGATGAGATTGAAATTTCTCTCTCCTTTTTTCCCCACCCTTTCTCCAACCACGAACGAATTCCGTCGACGAGCATTTCGATTTTTGTGATCCCTTTTTACGATTTTGTCGGGCAAGAAGGGAGAAGCGCCGCGATACGCGCCGGGGAAACATTACAACTGTATTTTTTTTTTTCTTATTTTTGCATGCGATTTTCTCGACCGCCTGTAATTGCGGGTCGACGATAAATTTGACGCACAGTTTCGTTTTACGACTGCCGAGATATCATTAAACGAACGACGCTCGTCTCCGTTTCAAGGGCTCGCACCGTTAATTTTAACGATCGTTAAAAACGCGCCGCAAATACGAAAGTTGTTCGGGCTGTACAAAAGTGTTTGTGTTTATGGAATTGCAGAGGGTGGTGTTTTAATTACTTATCATTAGGGCGACGGATGGATTAAGAATTGAGTTTGCATTCGTTTGTGGTAGATGTACGTATCTAGAGATCTGAAATATTTTCTTGTTTATTCGAGGAATTTTCAATAGCTCGGAATTTAGCTAAAATTGTAAGTCTTAGGCGAAACCGTAGCTGTCGAAAATAAAACACGGAACAACAGCAACAATTAGGAATTCAAAACGAGCGGGAAATTTTAATTGTCTCGAACTTTAACATATTGAATCCTATGGGAATGATCGGGCATCTGGGTTAAAATAACTGTATGTAATATGACGAAAAAGAAACGCAATTTAATTGTTTTATATAAAATTTCACCGTGATATCGTATAACACGAATTGCATTTTGAATCGATGAGAAAAATATAAAATTGAGCCTGTTTCAACGTCAAAATACAATACGACCACGATTGTTTTTCATTGCTTTTTGATAGATTTTTCATAAAAATCCTCTTACTGAGAATATTAAGCACAAATTATAGACTGCCAACCAGAAACAAGAACACAACAGGGGGTTGTGAAAATTTGAATACTAATGGAATTTTAAATATTTATACACCGATCTGCATTCTTTTAACACGGCTTCATTTCAAAGTTGTATTTAAAACGTCTATTTTTAAACAACTTTATACATCAACAAATTTTCTTCGCTAACCAGCGAACTCCGAAATAATAGCTAGCAGAAGGGCTCCATGGTGAATAAAAAGACAAAGATTGAAATTCCTAATTAGTGGAATTAAGTTTAAATCACCATCACCTCCGGGAGACTTTCTATAATCTATTATTTAATATATCATAGAATTGGTATTTAGGAAGCCGCATAAAACTATAGAGCCTAGAGAAAATGGTCAGAGTATTAAAAATTAAAATATATCATTGAAGGAGAAAAGAAATTCCACATCGAAAAGATCATCTCTTAATTTTTGTCCAACCAATTACTGACTCGTACTACTTTCGACGAAATGAAATCGACGCATCGAAAAAGGTTAACCATAAAAACTGCGACAGATGTGGGTAAGGTACTCATGTCACTTTCACCTGAGGTCCGACACCCCATGGATTCTTATTTTGAATGTCAAACCATAATCGAGGGAATATAAATAGATACCGATCAATTTTTCAACACTTAAACAACTCCTCTTTGTAAGACGTTTATAAATTGAAATGGGGTGAACTTTTAATTTTTACAATATTCGAAAATCTTCGAGTTTCGTCAAATTTTGGAAAATTCTACCATTAATTATGATTTTCAAATACTTTCGAAACTTTCATATTCAGCCGATACTTGAGAAGTTCGAAATTACGAAAGTTTGTATTTCGGTTTCGTTTATGCGCAAAGTTATCCGAATAATATCGTACTTATATTAAAGTTATTTTGCCTTATAGTTGCGAACAATTTGCGCACGTGAAACAATTTTGATTTCAGGATACTTTCCTCTACCGTCGGTCTACTGCCTCGCTTGGATTTGCTTGGATGTGCTGTTTTGCACCGCGAGCATAATGCACCTGTGCACCATAAGCGTGGATCGGTACCTGAGTCTACGTTACCCCATGAAATTTGGACATAACAAAACAACGCGAAGGGTCACCTTGAAAATAATCTTCGTTTGGCTCCTCAGCATCGCAATGAGCTTACCTCTCAGCTTGATGTATTCCAAGGTGAGACATTCTTTCGAAGGAAGAAGTCCTTCGCTCATTTTTCCTTTATATTTATTTTGAAAATACTACAAATTACTATAAATGGCCATATAGCTAAATATTCATTTTGATCAGATTAAAATGTTACTAATTTGTATATTAAATGGAAATTATTTCATGTAAAATTTAATTATTTCTGTTAGGTTGAAGAGCTTAAGGTTTTAGATGAAAGAGTCACGAGTTACCGACCACTGGCTTATACTAATGAGCTTTATATTCTCAAAGACATACTTTTCTTGATTACATTTTAATAAAATGCAAATTACCAGGTTATTGATTTACGTCTCACTTATTAATTTATCTTGAGAGTTTTCAACAACATTTATCATTTTCCCGAGAATCTACAATTTTGTATGGAAACGGTGATTAGTAGCTGAAGTCATAGCATGGAAATTTGAGCTTCATAAACGAATTATTGTCATAATTTAACAATTTCACATGGCACTATTTATATTCAGATGAAGGCAAGAAATATGAATCACAAAAAATGTAATTCTCTAATAAATACCAATGGCTCCAGAAAATTAAAAACAATGCCATATTAGGATGTAAAACTTTCCGAAAAAAAAAATATAAAATCAAGTAACGTGTATCTCGAAAGCAGGCCGCGACGTGAAATAATAATTGTACGTGTATTTATTCAAAAGACTCCATAAATTATATTACCAGAATCATGGACTTAAAAGTGCATAGCAATTTCCACCGGGTTATCTGCGAGGAAGTACTTTCGTAGAGAAGTGTATAATTCAGAACGAGGCGAGCCTGAAACGCATGAACGTACGGCTGTTATTCCGATAAACTGGGCAATTCGAGACCTTATTCTCTGATAGGAATCTCTCCCTCTAATGTTGCCTCATGAATATAATTTATGTCTGTATCGTGATCGAATCCACCGTGAAGTGTAAACGCGTCATCGATTTTTCTCGATGTACATAAATGAATGTATCGGTGGGCTCGATCGCGCGAGCCTTTTATATCGAGTCTTGTTGACTGCAGATTTCGAAGTAATCAGGCAGATAACATTTATTGAAGTACCGAATTTTACTAAGAAGAATACTCATTTTTTTTTATTGAATTGCATTTCATCGTTGACAAATTTCATATTAATTATGACAGCTTGCTCAGAGACTTGTTAAATGTGACGATTTCAAATTCGCGGTATTTTCAAAGGGGACAGTGGATTTGGGAATCAAACGATATAGTATAAGTTTTCTGACATTATGAAACTTCGAAATCTTCGTACAAATTCAATGTGAATTCCTGGATGTTCCATTCGTCTAACCAGCTGATAAGCATTCAGCACGGAGCATACTTTACTATGAAATAAGAATATCGTGCCAGTTTCCGGTTCACAAGAAACTCTGTAAAGGTGAACATTTTAGTGATACTGTTGCATTTCAACATTTACGAGATACAGTGAATCATATTGTCGGTACTTTCTCGCAGTTTTCGTTTTATTAAAGAATAATAAAGAATAATAAAATGTGGAGAACGAAAACAAATAAAGAAACTATAAATTTCTAAGTATTAACCAGAAGATTGGTAGGACCCAAAGAGCGAAAAAATATCAAATGACATAATAAACATTAACATATTGCCGTATGATTTCTTTTATGGCTAAATCCACATTAATTTGGATTAAATTGGTAAAATAACACTTTATCACTGATTCTTCATATATCGTATCGTTTAACGTAATATTAATATCATAGAAATAATGTTATCGTGTCGCGTTTTCCTGATATTTTCAATATCCTAGGTATTGCAAAACTCGACAATTTTCTATTCAATTTGGCGCATCACAAGTGTCACTCGTTATTGTACGGCAAGGGGTTAAAGTATCACTAATCAAAAATATTGTAGAATTTTTGTATATAATGTGAAAGATAACATTATAACGTGGAAAGCTAAAATTCTTTGTCAATTTTATATGATTTAATTCGCATAAATTTATCATGCTACGATTAAATTGCAATTATTGACGTGCAACTCCCTTTTTAAGATTGCGACTCGCAAATGATAATAAAACTAAATATAAAAGCAATGCACACAACTTGAAATATTCCACGACAATTTTTCCTGAAGATTGAAGCTCTGATTGGCAGCATGACAAAGTCCCAAATCGCGTCGAATGCTACAAAGATTCGTCTCAAAGACACGACCATTGTACCATCCTATCTCTCGCGTCATTTTTATACGACAATTCTCAAAAAGCCCACACAATTCTCGTATTTTTGATGCAACACAAAGCGAGAAACCTTCGGCGCCACGAACGAGAATTCGTATTCGGAACTGCAATACCGTAAATCTTTATTTCTGTTTGCGCTTCGAGGCTGGAATTTCAAAAGTTTCAAAGTAAACTTTTTCCTCCTTCCCTGGACGTGGCGCAATTCGTGACACGTAATTCTACGCTGTAACAAACAGTCGGCTCGCGGAAAATTTGCACGTCTCCGATTGCAATGTAGCAACAATTATTACGCGAAATAAATCAAACGAGCGGCGAAGTTCGCGCTTAAGCTGCACCATCGAGAACGGAGAAACGGGTGTCGTTGAGAATAACAATTAACCTTCCGTGACCTATCCTCAGTTTAATGTTGAAAATACCGAAATTAAGAAGAATATTAAATGATTTTCCATCTTTGCCCTATTTTTATTTTTTATTTAAATATATTGTTATATATGGAACACCCAGAAAAATTAATGTTATTAAGTTACGAGGAATCTAGCAACAATTGTATATAAATATTACGAAAAAAGATTCTGTGGGTTAACGTACTTACAATTAGATACAAACGTGTAAATTCTCAACCCGAAATAAATTTTATAAATTTTTGAACTGTGTTTGTGTATCAAGATAGACTATATAATTATACCGTCATGTTATATTTTATCATAATTAATTTCAACTAACAGCATTGGAAAATTGATAGACTAAATATGTACTTCTGAATACACGTGTTACATTCAATTTTTATCAATATCCAATTCTATGATGTGTTTTCCCATACAATAAAAAAGTCGAATTGTTCGAAATTATTCATCCAATTTTCTCGATGTCCCGGTCTCGTTAAACCCGTCGGAATTTGCAATTACAAGCGAAACTAGAACTTTTAAAATTTGTACGGCAATAAACAGCGAGAGTGTTATTTGCATAATAAATCAATAGACGTCAGAGCATTTGCATGATACAAATTTCATTAAAAACCCTCGAAACTTCTATCTCTGAATTAATTAGTAAAGTCGAGTGACGCGGCGTCTTTACGCCACTGTCGCACGTCTCCGTGCAATTAATCTTCTTTCTTCTACGTTAAAACGCGAAAATTGTCGCGAAATAAACACGCGAACGTCGGGACGATATCGTGCCGACAATATTATTCTCCTCTTATTTTTAAGAATTAATTCCCCGTCCGGTGAAAACGTGCCGTGGCTTTCCCCATAAAAACCGACCGTCATTGCCGTCGAAATGACTTTGGTTAAGTATCGCGAAATTATCCGGATGTTCTTCCTTTTTGGCCATTTTCTCAAGATAACGCGCCACTTTTTCTCCTCCAGTTTTTTATCCAGCCACATTCCGAGGAACCGTCCGAGAACGATTTAATTATGCAGTAACGATTTTCACCGTTTAATTATTACGCCTCGAGTACCGCCGCGATTACCATTTAATTGCCTGGAAGTGATTTTGAGAGAGCGCGAAAAGCCGGTATTCTTCTCGCAAATTTCTTCACACCTTCGTTTCGCCCCGATTCTCGTCAAATATCCCTGAAGAGATCGTCATCTCGAGTCGATCGGGTACGACGTAATTTGCGGGAATATCGCTGGCAAATGATCGGCTTTAATTAATCAGAAACTTGTGGTTTACTGTGTGAAACGTGTCGCGAGGTGGGTCGAATGAAAAGGGATTTGCTTTTTATTAATCACTACATCTATAGAAGATTAATCCAGTATATTTAAAGATACCAGATAAATACTTGAAAAGAACAGAAATGAAGGGGACAAGAAGCTTGATCGCTTTAATTGCTGGCAATCTACAAGATTTAAAAGGAGATGCAGCGTTAAAAATTCCAGAAACATTAGCAACAGTCATTCTTACAAACTCAGTAGACTTAGTATTAATACTATTAAATAATTAACCCCTTGCCCTAAGATTTCTTCTATGACTGTCTCCGCAATAATTGAAAATTAAATTGCTAAAATAAAAGTATGTTAGCGATTCCTGATATATTTTAGAATTCAACGCAATATTAATAATATAGAAATACTATTATCGTCCCGCGTTACACTGATATTTTCAATTTGATATTTTTTGAGAAGCTTCAAAATTTCTTGCTCCATCAACCGCATCACGAGTGTCACTCGTTGATAAGGCGGTGATGATGAAAAGAAATTTGATAAAATAGCTCCCGTTTATCATATCTACAAAAACTGAATAGCTTTAAAGGCATTGCCCTAATTGCCGGCAAGAAATGATGGGATTTCTATACTGTCTAAGGATCGGTAAGACTAGAGTGCCATTATCCATAAAATGACTAACTTCCTCCAAAACCAACTGTTCTATTTCTTTTCATATTTTAATATAGCGCCTTTGCTCAATGTACGAATCACTTTCTATCCCGAATAACATTTTGGAACTATCGAAAATGAAGCGCAATTTTGAAGCAAATATCGTCGAGTATGGCACATATCCGTGCCGATTTTCAGTCGAATTTGGCCAGAATTCAATTCTGGACCATTTATGTTCACTGGCCGACTGTTAACGCTCGATAACCACGGAGGAATGCGGAGGAACGGCATCCCTGCATTCGTATCTATGCGTGTGCAATCAATGCTATACGCGCAATACACGCAAGATGCCATGGAACCTTTGAAATTAATTTGCCAGTCTAATTAGTAATAATATTGAGCGAGGTGTGATTTGCTGTTTCGCCTCATTTTGCTCAACGACCGAGCCCTGGGCTATATTAAATACGATTAATTATATTTGCGGGGAGAGAGCTTTTGTCGCGACTATAAAATAACTGTAAAACTTGAAAATCTGTGGTTGAAAGAATTCTGAAGGATTTGGAATGTAGGGAAATATTGTAAAAAATTAAACATAAGGCGAAGAGACGATTGAAAACGGAAGTTACGTAGAATTTTATATAATGCTGATTTCTTATTAGTAATTTAATATTAAAGTATTTATTAACACTTTGAGGCACGGGAATTCAGAAAATAAAATGACCTATGTTACACAGACAATTTTTTTTGAATAATTTTGGTTTATATCTATAAACAAAGTTATATAATATTATAAATTTTCGAGGTGGGACAAAAAACGTCCAACCAAAGAATTAATTTAACAAGTGTGCTAGATTGCCTAAAATTAAGAAAACTTTGGCATTATATTTCTACAAATAATTAACAATAAATGAGTTGAACTAATTCGCACCGTAGGAATATGTCTAAAAAATGCACAGGTAACCCGAGGAAAGGTTAAGCCTGATTGTGCGGCTTTAAGACTTTGCAAGAACGCTCGATTGCATCACCCTTTAATTGCAGAACTTCGACGCGACCCACGGGAAGGAATACCAGGTATTTTTAAACAAAGACCACCGGGAATCATAAACTTTCCCGGTGTGCACCATTCGGATCGTCTTTTAATCGACATGCCGTGGAGAACAGCGAGGTTTGCGCTTTTACGGGCACACTGGGACTTTCGGAAGAAGCTATAGGAAAATTATAGTAACCTCGGCTACCCTGAGTCAAATTTTTATGAACTAGATTTCAAACAGTGTAAATCTTACGCCTCTGACTGTAATTTAATAACTACTCTTCTACATAATTACCGGAAAACTATTCATTGCTAAATGTTCAATTGTACTTAATCCTTGAAGACCACGCGGTACCATAATGGCTTCCGGAGAACCGATTCTTTTGTTAGGCGTCTTAAAGATGGCTATTAGCGTATTTCAACAGCTTTCTTTGAAAACTTCGCAAGAATTTTCTACGATCTACAAAGCTCCTTCGTATATTTCGCACTTTGAATTTTCTTAGTGTCTTACAAGCCTCGCAACAATGTTGTCATCGTTAAATCATTCACTCCTTTCGCATCGAATCTTTCCAACGAAATAAATCGAATGTTTCGAAAGCATCGAAACATTCAACAACAGTTATCACGAATCTAAATACAGCTGCCATTGAAATTACCGCAATTCATACATCATCGATGATCACCGATTGCCGTCTTGACTGATGAAAAAAAAATTCTCGTTTGCTCTCCAATTTCGTACTCCTCTCTTTCGTCGTTCGAAAGAGACATCTGCGCGTTATCATCGGATATATTAATTAAAAATTCTTTTCCCTTGGTGGCTACTCATTAACTTCATTTAAATATTTATCGCGTGTCTGCGCGACCGAACAAACCTATCGTCGCCTCCTCTCCACGTGTTTTCAATTAACTCGCACGGCATTAAAGCGAAGGTCGAACAATACAAATTACTCGGCCCGTTAAAAAAAAAGTTATTCCGACGTGCACACCCCGGCAGTCATTTACAAACTGATGCGATCGTTTTTAATGGACCGAGCAGCTACTCTTTCTCTGCGTATCGTCGTGCTGTAGTACTCTATACCACCCTCTTTTCTTGTTCCGCTTTTCCGGTAATCTATGCGGTATAACCTATTACCTTTCCGCATACTTCTACGAATCCTATTTTCCGATTTCACCTTTGTTCTGTGTTCTTATGCTTCTCAGATTCGAATGTACATTTAACCCCTTGCGGTAAAATGACGCATCTAACTCGTTTTTCATGCTATATCGTACAATGTCGAGCTACACTCGTGATGTGACTAAAGTTATTGTCGAATATGATATTAATTAAATTAGTTAACAATATCGTATAGATAACGATATGTATGAATTAAAACCTGAAACATGGTTTATATAAATAAAAATGAAATGGTTATTTGTGATCATTGAATCATACACTGATAAATTTCCATTTTAGCAATTTAATTCTGGGTTATTGCACGCACAGTCGCAAAAGAAATCGTAAGGAGTTAAAAAGTGAATCGGAAAGAAATTGTTTATTTGGTAGAAAGTGACTTAGAAAGAGCGATGAAAAAATGATTTACTCTGAATTCTCTAAATTTTGTAAAATGTTATTACAATTGAGTGGGATATTTCAACCCTCTGTGATCGAATGTCGTACATGTGATATTTACAATTCGATTTAGGTCGAATGTCGATGCTAAAGTTGACGAAAAATAATTTCGTTATCTGAAATCATCAGGGTATATATTTAAGGAGATCTGTAACTGAGAAGAATATTCCGAGAGGTTTAAAAAAACATTGGAAAAGAACAGCCTTTGCAGTTCTCACCAGCAACAGGTTAATAATAGAGGAGATTTATTGGTGTTTCAAATCAAGCCTGACAAAATACTTTTTTGCCTGCTGTATCTGCAATATTTATAAATTATCTTGCTACTCTAAATAACGATCAACGTACCCTCATACCTCACAAACTTATATCGATTAAATAAAGCTCATTTTAACCTAAACCTATTAATTAACTTATTAGATAATGAATAAATTATTATATTAATTATAAATTATATTATGAATTAATTACATTGAATAAAGGTATCTCAGTAGGAAATTTCTCGTACATTTAATCAGTCGAAAGAGGAAAGAGTTTCAAGCGTGGAATATTCATCCTTTTGGGAATGCCTGCGCACCCTGTGTAAAGAGTGACCTTGAAAGATAATAGCGCATGTGCGATAATTACACCGAGGTATTTAAAAGCATCGAGTAGACGTCCTTGTCCGCCCACGTCAATGTCCACATATTTCCTGCAGAAAAATCGTGCAAGAAGAAACCAGGAGCGGCAACCGATACCAGAAACGTATCTTCACGATGCACGCGAGCAAAGACGATTTTTCGGTCTGTTTCAAGGAAAGGCGGCACTTTCTCACGCAAAGGCAGCAAGATTATTCGATTTGCACGAGTTTAATACGACCGCGAGAAGTTTCACGGCTTGATAATCGACAGATAAGAGAAGGACGTTGCGTACGGTTCGTTTTTTTTATAAATGACCATGAATTTGCGCAAAAGACCAGACTCTTTGGGTACGCTTGAAGAATCATTTTACGTATATGATTTGAGAACTGGAAAGTCTACTTCAGGTTTTGTAAATAAATATGTCGAGGTGATAAGGGTGATATTCTTGAGATAATTGTCTGGTGATATTATTAAGCTAATTATCTGTGACCTTCGGTATTGGAATTGTCGTTTATATATTTTTAGATATCTACGTAATTCGTGCTTAATTATTATCGATGGGACGAGTTGAAAGGCTAAGTAGAATAAGCGAGATGCAACAAAAGAAATGAAATATTTTGTTTATTGTAATTTAAGATCCCAGTATACCTCTCCTACTATTAAAGTATCATTAATCTCAGTTAACGGAATTTAGGGAATGTTTTTTTTAATAGTTTTGTAAATAAATATTTCGCGGTAATTGTGCTGATATCTATGAAATATTCTTCAGCTTCGAATTGACGCCGTGACCTTCGCTACTGCTATTGTCGTTTGTTATTTCTAGATGTCTATACAATTCGTGCCTAATTACTATCGATGCAATGAGTTGTAAGGCTAAGGTAGAATAAATACGATACAGCCAACAAAGAGCTAAAGCATATTGTGTACCTATAATTTGAAAGAGCCATAACTCTCCTCTATTATTAAATTGTCCCAATTTTTTTAAATTTACAGAATTAACAGAATTTAAAGGATTCAGAATAAATTATTTTATAATAATTTTGTAAATAAATATTTCGATATGATTTTACTAATATCATTAAATTAATTGCCTACTGATACTTATAACTTAACCCATTCCCTGCCAAATTTTTCTTGGTTTGATTGTTTCTAGAAGAAGTATTGTCGTAGTGTAAACATAAAAATAGTTCATGAAAATTGCTACTTAAGAGTACATCTAAAACAGACTGTCTTGAACACATTTAATCTTAGAAGCATGTCAATGTAAATTGAATACTAAAAGACTTAGAATACGAATAAATCCCCGAATGGGGACCATAGAAGGAAATGGGTTAATTCCTCTTCTGCGTTGTATCGATGCTTTTGCTATCTAACCTTCGATATCGTCCTTTACTATTTCTAGATGCCTGTACATTACAGGCCTAATTATTATCGATGCAGCGAGTTGTAAGGCTAAGAAGCATAAGAAAAATCTAGATACCGTTCACAGACTTCAATTTAAATTACTTTCTGCCTAGCTTAAGAGCAATTCAGTTTCTAATATTCAAACATAGTGAGTTTCTCCCGAATACCGTGGTTCTGCACCAAACACAATATAACCTTACTTCGAACACCTATATTTCTCGACTCCGACATAAATTTCAAAAACATTCGCAATACTCCAGCTTCTCGACGCGAGTCAAGAATAATTACAAAATTCAACATCTTCGGTTATCGCAGTATGCATAATTGTGTCGAATAAATGTACAAAATAAATATGTGCTTACCAAAGCTGTCGGAGACGCTGCGTTCTCAGTCGCCTGGCAGGACAGCTCGTTTGCTCGTAGCACTTCGCAAGGAAAGTATCCCGAAATATTGCGTCCTTCAACCACTCGACGCCAAGTATTTACACTTACCGTCGATACGCTTCGAATTCCAGGAATTACGCGTACACAGTTCGCAAAGACGATCACTTATCTCTCAATGAAACTTTCTCGCAAATAGAGCAACACGCGACGCAAGGATACGCGCGAAAAACTGTTTACAGTGCGGCAGATGGCGCACGTTTCGTGCCCGTGTCGCGGTTCAAAACAAACATGGAGGTCACAGAACGACGAAAGCTTTCCAAACACAGCACCAAGGGGGCAACGAGGTGCTTTTAAACCTTCACAGTCCCTGGGCTCATTTTTGACCCAAATGAAGATAAATTATGCACAGTGAATAACCATTGTCCTTAATAAAATTATTGTAAAGAAAGAATAAAAAAGAAATAGACTGCGGGTAAAAAGAACCCGAGGTATTTTAGTGATTTTCTTAAACAGCGTATGAAGGTTAAAAGAATCGAATGAACCCAGAATAATCCCAATGATAGATTTCATGCTTCAGTTACTTCGTATATGAGCGATAAGAAAGTAAAATATATTTTTAGACGCATCGAATCGATACATTTTAATAACAATGGATCACGATGTATATAATTTATGCGATTCTTAATGTATGGTAGACTTTGTTTTAGAGATCGTATCGGTATACCAATATGAATATATTTAAAGAGTTATATTTATATTGAAATACGTAGGAATATTATGTAAAAATTACCATCGTCTAAATTTGTTAAGATGCGAATTTGAGAACTACGCACATTCTACTTAATCTCAAATAGACAAAATTCTTACGAAATTCGAAACACAAGCACCGAATAATACATATCCTATGTCATTGGACTTCGGAAGTATTTAAAACAAAGCTTACCACACGTCAGGCAACAAGGATGCAGAAATTAAGAGCAGAAATTACGTAATACCGTAAAATATCAGACCTCGTCACCCGAGCATCCGCACGATCGGCCGCGTAATTGCTAACTGACACGCACTGTCGACCTCTTCCCGAATGTACTAGTCCTAAGACGTTCGGCTTTACGAAGAATCGCGAATTTAAACGAAATTGCTCCGACTTAGGAACGATGTGACGTACGAAGTCCAGCGAAGCTTTAATACCTTCACTGACCATCAAATATACCTGGGAAATGCAACTGAATGTATCCTGTCGATCTTTCTCATTTTTTAAAACGATTCATCAACGTTTCACCATGCATCCGTTCGTGTAATTGCTAATTGACGCGCATTTTTGTTTTATTTCCGAATTTGCTAGAGGTAAGAGATACAGTTTCACGTGAAATTACGAAGTTACACGAAATTCCTTCGAATTGCGAACCACGTGATAACCGAGGTACAGTGAAGTTTTAAAACTTTCTCTGACTTTCAATAAGGCATTATTATTTAACTTATTATAAGAAACAAGAAAGAAAGAAACCAAGGAAAATACGATCGAAAAGGCACTTGCTATGAATTCCTAAACTGTATTTATTACTGGCTTTGAATAAAAATTATAAAAGTCATTTGTATTATAATAAACGCAACATACGTTGATACCATTTTCTTTTTTTTACCGAAGAATCGATTTATCGAACAATCGATCATTTATCTTATCCTATGGGTTAAGAGTTTTCGAGTAAACGACACGCATATGCGATCGAGCAAAATGATATTTATTAAAATTCAAAAAGATAAACGAAGTACGTGTACGAAGACGGAAGTGAGTCTCTAGGATAAATTGGTTCCTAAGGGATTCAGTTTGTACGTCAAGTACAGATAGAATAAAAAACAGGAAGGATTACAGCTGCAGGATGGCCTATCGGAAAGGGAACGACGACAGGACTTTCCTTCTACAAATTGCGAGCTATATGCGCGTATACGAGGACGAATGACCTGCATTAAGACGATGGAGCAAGATCGAAACTTCGCAGGACACGTCGTCCTTTAATCTTCGGTGTACTCGAACGGCTCTGGAGGATCTGCTTCCTTCTCCTCGTCGGGTTTAGGTCCGAAAGCTGAAACACAGCAGCGGTGATGGAACGCAAACGCGCCGATAACACCGGCTTCGAAACACCTGCCGTGTAAGCTACTACGTCCGCGGTAATGCTAGTTCGGCTGATTAAGTAATTAAGATTTTAATCTCCACCGTAATTACTCGTAATTGAATAATCCTTCTATAGACCGTGCCACGAAGTAAACATCACAAACATTGATACGTACTACAAACAGGTGCGAATCGACGGTAACACGAAAGACAAATTTGCTGATCAAGTATCAATTACGTGGGTATGGCTACAATATAATGATTCAATTCCTTTTCCTCGTTTGAAAGAAGAAACGATGTTATAAAAAGAAAAAATACTTCTTGATTCTTTAAAATCGTTCCATGTAATTTCGAATTGAATAAAATTCAGGGAACTGTTAGAAACTGTTGAATATTAAATTAGAAAATTGATTGCACTCACCGGCTACTGGCTCCACCAATTCTTCCTCGGTGTCTGCCTGTATGTGCTTCACCATGACGATTCCACCGATCTGAAGGTCCTTGACGGGAGCGTAATGACTGCCTTCCACCAGCTGGATAACCTTTAGCTGCTGCCGTAAAACACGAGCAGGATTCTGGAGGATCTCGAAGTTCGGCTCGGCTTCCTTCTTTTCCTTCTCCGTTTTCTCCGTTTCATCCTTACTCTTCTTCTCGGCTTTCTCCTTGGTCTCCTTGGTATCCTTGGATTCCTTGATATCCTTGCTTTCCTTGCTCTCCTTTGTTTCCTTCGTTTCCTTGGTATCCTTAGGCTCCTTGACCTCCTTGATCTCTTTGGTATCCTTCTCTTTCTTCGCTTCCTTAGTCTCCTTCGCCTCCTTAGCTTCCTTCGCCTCCTTATCCTCCTTTTCCTTCTTTTTCTCCTTCTTCTCCTTCTTTTTCTCCTCTTTCTCCTTCGGCAATGCCTCCTTTATCTCGATGCTCTCTTTCATGTCCACTGCCGGTGGGTCCTGTAATAGAAAATTAAACGAACGGGATGAAGGGAAGAGGAACCGAATGAAAAGCAAATCGTCCTCCTTTGACTGCGCGTTCGATCGGTTCGATGAACACGTTGTCCCTCGTCCGATGTTACCAACCGATATGAATGAGTATGCATGAATATCAAACGCGATGAGGAAGGACACGGACAAATTTTATCGCGAAAATCTAATTTGATTATTATAAGGTTTGTGAATTTGTATACAGTTTTCAAAGGACGAATTAATAAATCGCTGCCCAACGGACATACAGAAATTTTAAAAACAACAACAATCTCCTTCATTTCAAGAAATCTTCCACCCCTGGAAAACGATTCTAACAACTCGATCGCGATAATTTTGAGAGGGCTATGGACCAGGAAACTGACCACTTCCCAAAAAAGTAATCATTTCTCAAGGAAATGTGGATTTTTAAAATTTATAGCAATCTCCCACATTTAAAAAAATTGCCCACCCTTGGAAAGTAATTATAACAAATCTACCGCGATAATTTTGAGAGGGCTATGGATCAGGAAATTGAACACTTCCCAAGAAAGTAATCATTTCTCAAGGAACATGTGGATTTTTAAAATTTATAGCAATCTCCCACATTTAAAAAAATTGCCCGCCCTTGGAAAGTAATTATAATAGGTCGATTGTGATAATTTTAAGGATGCTATGAATCAGGAAATTGACCACTTCCCAAGAAAGTAATTACTTCTCAAGGAACATGCGGATTTTTAAAATCTATAGCAATCTCCCACATTTAAAAATTTGTTTCCACCCTTTGAAAATAATTGCAATAGGTCGAACGCGATAATTTTAAGGATGCAAAGAAGCAAGAAACTAACCACTTCCATTTTCTCATGAGAATCACGAGCTCGTCTCTCAGATTCCCGTCTACGTGCTCTAGCAGCGATGCTGAGAACAGCCGTCGTAACTTTTTCCCTTTCCTCGCGCTTTTTCTCCTCCAAGGGTGCAGGATAAGCGTAAATGCTGGGTCGGGCATTCGAACGTATTTCCAGCTTCGGCATTTTCAGCTGGGCGTTCAGAGCAATTAAACAGGTCGGTGTGAAGGCAAGTGCTAAACAGTGGGCAAGAGGGAACCAGTACCAGTACTGAGTGAACACCAATGCACCCACGACTGCCAACATGTTCGTGTGACCTGTCCGGGACTGAAGAGACACCGTGACGTTACGTCCACCTGAAACAAATCGACGATCCGTGCTCCAGGAATAGATACCATGACATGTAAATCCTGATAGCCATCGCAGATAAGCTTAGCAAGATCTCAACGAAATTCTGAGGCCCTCTGCAAACTATGATTTTCTTAGATCTGAATTAGCACACGATAAATGTGTAGGAAAAAATGTGAAAATAGTTGTGATTTAGTTGTCGATAGAGACTAAGAAAAGCAAGTTAGAATTATTTTACTAATATTTGCGATCAACCATTCGTCAGAGTTGAAACTTACGGTCTTCCTGACGGAATGAGACAAAGGTTGAGACATAAGAGTAGCAAAAACTTGTGAAAGCAAGCTGGGTATCTCCTAGTCGATATTAATAAAGCAGCCGTAAAAGAGCTTCGCTTGTACTTTTCCCATCGAGGGTACGAAAAAAGGGTGCAATAACGTCGAAGGACGGTTGATCGACGGTTCGTATTATATTCTCCTCCGCATCGGACACTCGGTAGGAACTTCGTCGATCGTTATCGAGTATCGTCAAAGGGCTCCGTGGCAATGTCTCGGGACGAACTTACCAGCGTCGATAATGCCCTGCGCCAGAATGGCACCGAATTTCGCCATGACGTCCTCGTGCTTGTCTACGACGACCTTCGCATAGAGAGCCCTGAAGTCCTTCACTCGAGGGCAGGTAGCTTCAGTTTGTTGGATCAGGATCATTGCGGAAGCTATCAGGGCACCCTGACGAACGAAGTTTACGGGATCGTTCGTCATGGGGTCCAAAAGAGCTATGGCCTCTTTTAAGCCAGTTCCGGCGCAGGCGATGCCGAGGGCCATCGCGGCACCGTATCTCACGTGAGGGTTGTAACTCTCGGCTAAGAGGGACACCACGCTTGGACATTGTTCCGGAGTCCTGAAACAAAGAAGAATCAACGTGATTAATTATTAACGAATGGCTGATTACGCTCGAGCCAATAAAAAAGAATTTTTCAGCTTTAGATCTACAGTCCCTGGTCATCGAATTAGGACCACGCACAAAAATTTCACTTTTATGGTTATAATGTTATATCATATATGGAAAATTGTCTTTGGTCATTCAAATTATTACTAAATACGTTGATAACAAAGTATACATAGCTATAGATTTGTTACTGTTGTGATAATAATAGAATTGTGTGGACAATTCTTCCGACTTGAATGCCATAGAAAATGTTTGGAGCCTACTCAAAACACTTGTTTACAACTCTTCAAGCACCACATTATCTGAGTTGAAAACAAAAATTACAGATATTTGGGAAAATAACGAAGATATAAAGCATATGATAAAGCAATGTATACAAAGCATGCCGGAAAGGATACAAGCGGTCATCAAGGCAAAGGGTGGAAATACGAGATATTAACATGCGTTCATAGTTTTATGTACAGTAGTAGTGTATTGTGTTATTAGTTAATAAACTATATCGTTACAATCTGAACAGGCCTTTTAATATTATGGAAAACATGAAAAATGCTGAAAACTTGGAGTGGTCCTAATTCGATGACCAGGGACTGTATATCTAGCTGGAGGATTGAAGTTATGTTTGAATCAGCGGAAGCCTAAAATATCTAAGATCGAATACCTATGGCCATCAATAAAAACACCGCATCACGTTTAACAGAAATTTTCATAAAATTCTGAATCATCTGTCACTTGAGATCTACTTTCATCTCAATCTCAAATCTTCCTTCTTCCCTAAAAGTCTACTGCGACACCCATATTTCTAACGTCTCCTCGCTCTTTACGAACGTTCACGCACATGTAAAATAAATCACGCTCGTAATGACATACGACACGGTTTAAAAGGCGCATTTCCCGTGATAAAATCGACGCGCAACTCACGCTTTCGTTCCTGGGAGCGCGCTAAGTGCATTATCCTGTTTGCCCGTGTTACAGGAGGATGATTCTCTGCTGGTGGACGGCGCATGCCAGATACCGGATCCGCTTTACAAGCTGATCGGCAGTATAATCTGCTTTTACATACCGCTAGGCGTGATGCTGCTTACGTACGCGTTAACGGTGAGACTGCTGGCAAAGCAACGACAAAACATCGGTGGAACTACGGGATGGTCTTCGGAATGGTTGGGTGCTCCGCAAGCTGCATCAACGGGAGGTCAGTATAGTGTCGTTGCAAGCGGAATCTCGTGAATTTTTATTTCGTGCTACTGTTGTTCATTCATTTTCGGTCTTAATTGTTGTGATTATTTCACGCAAGGATCTACAGGTTTAGGTGGGTTCCAAAGTCCCGATGCAATGATACATTAAATGATAATTCAATTAAATGGTAACTACCGACGTTAAACCTGTTATATTTAAATATATTCAATAAGTACCTCGAAAAAAGGGGAATTTAGACGTGGAAAAGATGATCGATTCGGTAATGTATCTTTTATGAGATGGACGTAGAATAGATATTCTATGACTCTTCTACGAGCTTGGAGAATTTTTGGAAAAATTGTGCACCAGTCATTTTCACTGGTTGCTAGTTCTAGTGTTAAACTTGAAGTGACTAATTGGGAATCAGAGTCTTGAAGTTTATACACACTACAATCTACTAATTATTCTTGTGTTGTTTTTTTCCAATTGTTGAATCCTTGATAACAGGAGAACAGGGTAATATCATTCTTTTAAAAGTATAAAACAGTTATTACGTAATGTTATTACCCGACATCACATCACATGCTGTACCGTCTTATCGAAGTTGAATTAATTGCACGTCGAGAATATTTTGCTGTATGTTTTCGTTCAATCGAATCCATTGGGAATTCATGTAAATTAGCCAGAGTATTGAATGACGGTGTTCGTTATCAGTGTTTACTCGATCGCACGACATTAAAAAATTATAAGGTAGGCCTCGAACCGAGTCCACATGGGATTGCGTAAATCGTTAATGGATATTGTGTATCGTTAATTTTCACTTCCCCCGTTCCCAGACGAGCGTAGTCGATCGCATTAATCACGCATTTCTCATACGATGGTTTCTTTATCGCGAGCGTATTCGGGATCACGCGAAACCGTGAAAATTGTATAAGCGTTCCGGTAAATTATTCATTGCATGCCATTATTTGTATACCTGTCGTACGAGCATTTTCAAGGATACAGAGCGCAGCGGTAAAGTGGTAAACGCGGAGGAAAAACGAGAGATGGAAACCGTTGGAAACAATAAAGCAGCGTATTTAAATAAACCCATGACAAATAAACTGACCTACTTTGCCCGTAATTAGTTTCGATTATTGTAGTATAATATCGCGGCCGCTTATTTCGTTGCGCGAGCTCTGTATTTATGTCCTACGGATAACTCTGAAAGCCATAACGTCGATATTTCGATAAGTTTCAACACGCGAAGCGAGGGAAAAAAATCTGCGGCGACGTTTTGTCACCCTGAAAAAAAGAAATACGTCGGCTGAGAGTGTTTGGCAAAGGATTTGAAACAGCTTGAAATAGAGATATACAGATCAAGTAGAAAGCAGGTCTTTAACACTAAACTTACGGAAGCCGTGAAATTGACGGGTTCCTACTTGTCTTACTAACATTTCTCAAATTTACAGAGACGCTGTACAGTAGATATTTCACGTGTATTTTATAATACAATAATGACTTAACGAATTACAATCTTTGCCGCTTGATCCCCCTTTTTCCAAAGTCCTTATTTAATATATTGCAGTTCGACAGTTTTTACGCAGGTAAATCTAGTGTTAAAATGGCAATTTACAAAAAGAGATAACACTTTTTAAAGCGAAATTTTGTCATAAATTTTCACTTAATTTCTGTATCTTTCAAATTACCTCTTTCAAAAATTACCCTTATCGATAAATACCATTATATCCGTCCATCAACGCAGATCTTTGAAAGAGAAACCTATTTTTTTCTGTGTTTCATATAATCTTTCGAACTCCAGTTAAACTGGCCAACAACAAATCCAGAAACCATCATCCCATTCCTCTCAATCATTAAAAATCGGTGGAATAACGTTACATTCTTAACACTAGAACTACCGGCGTTAAATCTGTTATATTTAAATATATTAAATAAGTCCTTTGAAAAAAGGAAAATTCAGTGGTGGAAAATATGATCGATTCGGTAATTTATGTTTCATAGGATGGACGTAGAATATCTACTCTCTGGCTCTCCTATAATCTTGGAGAATTTTTGGAAAAAATTGTGCACCAGTCATTTTGACTGGTTTGGTAGTTCTAGTGTTAAACGCAAGTATATCGATCAGCCTGCAAAAGTGTAGGTTGAAGGGCCTCGCTAAAGAGGACGTCGTCCTTCCACGAAGGTGTCACTGTCCACCCTTGCACCCTCGCGAAACCCAATAACTCCGTCGACTCGCGTTATCGATCAGTCTGCGAAAAGAAAGGCGAACCAGTCGACTTCTTTATCGCGATTCCAGAAAACGCGACTCAAATGCCGTTCTCCGTCGACGCGAAAATGCGACAATTCCCCGAGCATTCCAGCGAAACGTTGGTTTCCCGCGAACAGGTGAATACAGTGGAGGAAAAAAAAGCAGAACGAGAAACAGGAGGAAACGATCGATCGACGTTTCCGTCGCAATAAAGGAGGAAAAGTCAATTTGTCTGTAAAATCAACGAGCACGGATGAATCGCTAGATGACTGTTCGTTTGGATAAGCCGACGCGACGATATGAAACAATTGTCGCGCGATAAAGAACAACTATTGAATTAAATAACGCTGGCGCATCGCGCGAACTCTTCTTTTTGCGATAACGAAAAAAAAGGGTGAAAAAAGAAACAGCATTGCAGACCGGCGACGCGTTAACGAGGCGTATAAAACGTTGATGGACAAAGAGTAAAAAAAAAAAGTATCGTCGATAATAAATCTAAATGTCAAGCACTGCAGAACGAAATCAAAGGGTGTTGGTTATTCTTTTTTATCTCCCCGTTCTCGCTTTTCAAAGAGCGAGACGGGATTAAAGTCACGTTTTGATCGTTGGTGCCGCAGGCGATTACGAATTCGGAGGAAAAATCCTGCCGCGGAATAATTCATCGGCAGAGTCGTCGTTTAATACGAGAATCGGGCCGGAGATTCATCAATCATTAATAATGTGTGTGCGAATCCACAGGTACCTTGTTGGAAGCCGATTAAACAATGCACGGTGGCATTTTCACTAGCCGTCGGAAGCACTGCTCGAAATCGGAGAGCTGAAAAAGCTCTGCGTCGTTTTCATGCTTGGAGCATCTCCAAGTTATTTCGAAAAGGCTCCAGGACGATGACCGAGATAATCCGATTTCGCGACTCGTCGAGATTATCGAGTTATCGCGCGTCCAACTACCGCGGCTAACGATGGTTTTCGATGGGGATTAACGATCCGTAATCTGTCACAATTTCGCTGGGAATTATGTTGCATATTTTCTTCGGTGATATTCTTGGCTCTTTTTTTTAAATACTGCAATATCTCGTTTAACGCTAGATTTACGGGTGTGAAATCTGTTACATTGCAATATATTAAATAAGGTCTTTGGGAAAAGAGGTATCAAGCAGCAAAAATGATAATTCGTTAAGTAATTTTTGTATTATAAAATACACGTGAAATATCTACTGTACTGCTTCCCTATCAATTTAAGAAGTGTTTATCAAAAAAGTGGAAACCCGTCAATTTCACGGCTTCCGTAAATCTAGTGTTGACGCTGTTAATTTCCCTCGAGAGAGTCAGGTTTTATAAGCCGGATTGAACGATATGTCACGTTAATTTACGATTTTACGGTTGTTTAAGTGTTTACGGGAAAAACAATTTGTTCTTTAAGCGTTAATCAATACATTATTGGCATAGTAAAGTTGGGATGTTTTAGAAAGCAGACATTTCACAGGATAGTAGCACGTGGGACTTTTTATTCGAAAGACCACCACGGCTGCACGGTCTGCAAGCCATAAAAGCTAGGTGGCTGTTTTCCGAAAAGCCCAAAGCCACAATGTTCTTCGAAATAGCGTTTTCCGGATTACTGTTTAATTGCAACTGTTTTTTGCCACCGTCTTCGATAAACAAATTATCATAGCACCGTAGAAAATTAGAATATCGAAAGGACTAATCACCGCGGCATTCCGGCTTCAAGAGCACAAAGTCTTCTCAATTTTCTCTTCCCATGGCTGAACGGAGAACGACAATGGAAAGCGATGAATTTGCGGTCAGAATGTCTGCGGTTTCTGGTAATTTCAATATAGCAAACTCCACGGAGTTCATTAAGATTCCATTGTTAACCAATGGTTAATTTCGAAGCTTGCGATTCCTCAGGAAAAACACGAGCACCAACGACGCAACGTCCGCATAATGATTCGTAGTTAATCTGGTTAAATATGAGAAACATTTCTCAGTATATCTGCAACGTTAGGAATAGCTTCCGTTTCCTTTGTTCGCGTGCCGGAATTATCTCCGTCGAGCAGGAAATTCGTTCCTACGTATCTGCGCTCGTGAAAGAATGAGAATGGCACCTTTCTCATTCCATTGAACGCAATGTTTCATACGGACGCTTTTTTCCCCTTGACGATTTCGTGATTCGACGATTGCCGAAACCATCGCTACTCATTTCCGGGGAAAAAATCGCACAATTTGCAGTTTCTTGCCTCGCGAAAAATACCAATTTCATCCTATTTTAGTCGCGAAGAAGTCAAAGGAGAGGCACGAAAGATATTTTTATCTTCCCATCCTGTTATACAAAGTCAATACGGAATCGACGAGCTACATTTTATATTTAGAGCGAAATCAATGGGTTGTTTGAAATGAATGATCGATTCCAAGGCCACAAATCAAAGGAAACGATACAAGGAATATCGAGACAACAGCTGGCAAAAGACACGATGATATTCGATTTATCTCGAGGCGTCTATCAAAGCTAATATTGTGTCCCCTCTCGGACGCGGCGAGTGGAAACTTTTTTAATCCACAATGGAGCCAATCGAATTGAAAGTAAACTCGAATGTCTGCCATCCTCCTCGGCTATCGAGTAGTATCCGTAAGAAAGAGTATTACAGGGAATTTCAGTGCAATCTGACAATATTTCCTGAGCTTTTTCTATCGCCGAATCGACCGAGATTGCGATTAACCGTTCTATAGGCTGTCCGGAGTTGCTTTGTTCGGTTCTACGGGAAGGACCATCCTTGAAGAACGAAACTGATCCTTTCAGCCTGAAAACCTCAAAGTGGGTCTTCCTCGCAGTAGGAAAATACAGCAGAAGATAGAATATAGCTCTTTGAAGTGTCAAAGTACGCCTAATTATTTTCACGAAGAATTTTGTTAACACACAGAAGACGGTATGTGATGAAAAGCATATAACCTGAATTCCTGCATAATTTGTAATTTTTTCTTCTTCGTTGTAATGTTTTATTTACTTATAATTGCAGTTTTTTATACGACGTTGCCTGAAATTTCAAATAACGTGAATTAACGTCACCCGTGACCAACGGTTGAAAAATAAAAAACGTGAATTCACGTCATCCGTCTTCAATGTGGTAAATTATCGACTCTCCCTTTCCTACTGTTTTTCTTCCTTTTCTCGACTTAAACGGAGCATCGTTGTTGTCGCGATAGAATCTCGGAAGAAAGTCAGCTTTAGGAATTTCACGCAACACGATAATCCTCTTTCGAAGTTTCCCCATAGGCGCGATGCACTTAAATCGAACGAAAGCCACGGCTCCTTGTTATCGGCCGGCGAAAAAGCAAATTTTCTCGAAGAAGGCTCTGAAACTTTCGTAAGTCGAAGACCCGATAAATTGGAACGCGCGACTGATGCCTCTTCGAGGTACGAAGATTTACATCGCCCAATCTAACTTGCAAATTGATCGTCGGCCTTACACGATCGCACTTGAAACTCGAAAACTCGGCCGCACGCCAGTCACCGGCTTTTTCGCGTGTTTGCAAAATAATTACAAGCTGGAATTCATCGTAAGGTGGGACACTTTCAACGAAAATCCTGGACGATTGGTGTCAAATTTCTGAAACCCTTTTTAAGTGATTTTTTAAGGAGTCAGTATTTTGTGCGATGTTTAATAAAATATTAAGTGATTAAGGTTGTTAAAGAAATCTTTTGACGTTAAAGATAATACAGTTATTATGATGGAATTGACGGATATTGAAGATATTTCTTTTTGAAGAAGCAAATTGGCAGGAAAATTCGATCGGCCTGGGAGGATAATTTAGAAAGCAAAGTGTTTGATTATTTAGTCGATAAAAATTCGACACTAATGTTCATGTGCATTTTGAGCGCAATATTAAGCACAGTTTTAACTCGTAGAGTTTGTTTTTGAAGAAGACGGAAGGTGAGAAATTCGCCGATCAATTTTTTGAAATACAGTCTTAAATGTTAGCTTCACGGAATTCGCTCGCAATTTATCGCCGTCACAATTCACGCCGTTCGGTCGGCTTTTTATCGTCGATCGAGGCGGAGGTGTCTTTCTCTTATCTTTCTTTCCGCTCGCTTGTTGCAATTACGAGAAATTACTAGTGCTCTTTGATTACCATCGTATCCTTATCATTTCGTGTTTCTAATCTCGCAGAAATGCTGAATCGATGAGATTTCTAACAATGATAAAAGTACAGATTCTAAGATGTACTTACATTTTTAAAAATGATATAAAATTTTCAATTTTCTGCAGTAATAAGCTATAAATGCAGAGAAATAATCGTCGAATATCGAATGTGCAATGTGAATTTGTTGATAATTGGTTCGGGATTTTCGATGCGTTCCTTGGAAAGCGTTTGTTTGCGTAGAAATATAAAGCATTCAGTGGCACGCTATTAATGCTTTTACGAGCTGAAAATGTTAGTTAGCAAACGGTTAACACGTACCATTGTATCGGAATCCTAAATTCATTAAAATTTTAATAGCCGAGAGGATCGATGCCGTTCCCGCCATTCCCTCCTTTACTCTCAATATTAAAATAACCATCCTCAATGTTCAATAAAAATTTAAATCATTCCATATAACAATTCTCAACGAAACGTAATAATTCACGAACCCGACGTCTCCAAAGCTTCACCTACAAAAATCTATCGAGAATAATAAAGTACACGCGTCAATTCAATACTGAAAATTCGTCCAACAACTTTAGTTCGAAATTCGAATTCTAAAGTAGATCGTAAATTATCGAAAAACACAATTTCCCTTGCGCTACACGTCTCCAAAAGTCCTCCCTCTCAAACCACCCTATACGATGAATAATTAACCCTTTAAAATCCTCGGAAAAACGGCGCACCGTGGAAATTTGTCGCGCACATCGTAGAAACACGATCGGACTTCTTATCTTTCTTTGTCGTCCGCGTTTATTCGACGGAATGACAAGAAATTTTGCAACGGCGACACACATAACAGGGACACCTGGGCCAACGGCGGAACATGCAAATTGCGAACCATTATGCAAAAGTCCCGGACGTGACACAGTATGCTAAAAAGGGTGCTTCCGAATAATCGTTTAGCGAAATTAATCAATAGAGAAAAGGGAGAAGGGATCTCTCCGATGCAGAAGAGGCGTGTACACGGAGACATAAATCAACCTCTTCCAAGTCGAACGTTGTTCCTCTTTATTTCTATTCTGTGAACGATTAATCCAAGGCCAATTACAAACGAACCCGTCTCGTTTCTGCGTGTTAAATCGCTCGGATAATTGGAGTCTGGCCAAACGGACCGGAAACGTGTTACATTTTCAAGTGTACATTATGCGAAAGCTGAAATTCATGATAATCCGCGGAACTGAAGAACATAACTGCTGCCGGGAGTTGTATAATACGAGGAGAGAGTAGAAAGAGAAATGTAAAGAGACTGATAGAGGGAAAAAGCTCGCAGTCTAATAGCTGACACTAGCTGAAACTTTAAAGCAAGGCTTACGCGAAAATGTTGTCTCTCCATGGAAGAACGATGGCGACGCGCTAGGAAAAATTCTTCGCTCTTAAGGTAGCATCAACTTCGCGTTGGCCAAAAAGTGTTTATGAAAGTTTCATATTGCCGCAGAGTTCTGAAGTAAGAGGAAACTCGGACGGGAAGAAGTGGCTGAGTAATAAATCGAAATGAATAATTTTTCGACGGAGCATGAGAACGGCAGAGAAGCGTATCGGTGTAGCGTTTTATCTTTCATGTTTCTCCTATTGTTCTTAATACTTTACAAGTACTAATACACTACGGTTCTGTGATCTTTCTCACTGAAATGAAAGAATGAGCAATAGCAAGTGGTAATGAAAAATAGAGAAATAAATTTGAATGAGTAAATTACACCCTTTTGCCTTGATAAAAGAGTGGGATGGATCGAGTTGTTGAAAAAAATAGTATAATAAAGAAAACGACTTAAAAATTACATGTCGGGGCAGAGAGGAGTATCCTTGGAGACGAAATTTTCTGCAATATTAAAAATAGAAGAAATTGAGGAAGAAATATTACGTCTCGGCCGTTTTCCCGTCGGTGCAACATGGATGAATAACGGCGTCGATTATTTAAAAGTCCGCTGATGAGGCCACGAGTATGCCGGAACGTCGCGTACTGTCGGTTTTGCGAAAATTGAGATAAGTTGCACGTTGCAGTTAATTCCACCGAGCCGGGAGGAAAGGAAGCAGAAAAAAGGAGCAACGAAGAATAAGAAGTCGATGGAAGTATGCCCGAGAGGAGGAGAGAATTTATAAACATAGTCTAAGAAAATAGCGATGACGATGAACTTTTCTCCTCCTCGTGCTGCTTCGGCTTCTATGGAATTTAATTAGCAAAGAAATGTGTGTACAATTAACGAACGGTTAACCAAGTAACGGCGAATATCTTCCGCCCAGGCAAATATTGCTGGAAACTCCTCTCACATTTTGTCCGATATTTGCAATCTCCGGCTCTCGGCATACTGCATTTTATCTCGCAACGATGCGACTACGAATAATCAAATTACGTAATATTATTCACATTGGTACAGTCTTACAGGAGGATGCAGTTTTGTATTTAATCCCGCCATCTCAACATCTGCCTGCTTCGTGACTTTGCATTCGCATTTCTCCTGCGAAGACCTAAAAACCCGACTTTCTTTTAAGAAGTTTTGCTTGTCACTATTCCTTTTTAAATATAAGGAGATATTGGCTTGAAAAATTTTCAATACACTCTTCCTAAAAAAGAGAGCAATTAGAATGTCCAATATGAAAAAGTATCTACATTCCCAATAGTTATAATAATGGCCACATGCACCAATTACCTAAAACCATTCGATCAAATTCCATCCTGAATACCAAGCCCCCCTTAAAACATCAAAATAAAGGGTCTTTCAAATTGCGCGTTTTTTTAAATCTTTAATAAAACACAGATGGTGTTGTGAATTCGCCTAGGTCTTGTCTCATTTACGAAGTGACATTCATGCCATTTAGAAAAATGGCGTCGTACACAATATAACATTGTGTTGAAATTGTTGAAATATTCTCTGAAAATGGGCGTTCAGTGAAAAATGATGAAATGTCGATGTCAATTGGCCACGAAGGGCACGTGATTTGACACCGATGGACTATTTTCTTTGGGATTACGTGAAATGTCAAGTTTATAAAAAGAATCCACAATCAATTTCTGAACTAAGAGATGAAATTATCCGTGTCATTGGTGAGATAGAATCACAATTATGCCAGTATGTCGTTGAAAATTTCAACAAAAGCGTGGACATCTGTGGAACTGCAATAGATGGCCATTTGGCAGGTATTATTTTTTGTATATAACTGGCATAACAGATACTTTAATTATCAATAGAAAGTATCTTGAAATCAAAGGAAATTGTGTGTTTCATCAAAGATTTAAAAAAACCGCGCAATTTGAAAGACCCTATATAAGAGAATCGTGAAAACCACCAAATAAACAATTCCACAAAATCGCCCAACCATTTCCAACTCTAAAGCACCAGCCCCCAGACTTCCCTAAACGCGAAAAAGAGTCCGCAAGGTGGAAAAAGAGTCCGCCGAATTCGATTTGAAGGAAAAGTACGAGAGGAAAATCGTATCTCGACTGACGAGTCGATCTGTGTCTTCAGGGCTCGAGAGGCGAGGTACCTGGAAGCGATTTCTGCTGAGCAAAGGCTCAGCCGGAAGTGGAGGAACTCCTCAGCACACATCGGGAACCTCCACCGACACGGAACTGACAACCCTGGACACCCACGAACTTTGGCTGCCAGAGAGCGAACCACCACCCTCCGCCATGTCCGCCCTTCATGCCTTTGGCGCCGAAATGCTCAAGCTCTCGAGGGGTCTCGAGGGAATCGGCAGCCCCGGAAGTCCAACCCCTGCTGGAACGCCGAGATCTACCCCTCAGCACTCTGTGCAGCATCATCAACATTATCAGCAGCATCAGACGCACCATCGATGCAGCTTTCGACATGGGTAAGGTTCTTTAGCGTCGCTTGTGTTGCCAATGGAAAAATTGTTCGTAGATATCGACGTGAAATTTTTGGGGAGAGTAGTTCCAGCGGGGCTTGAAAGTTTTATAAATTGAGTTAGTTCGACAGGTTGATCGATGATTGTATTTTGCCTGTCCTGTTATTTTTATCGGAGTGAACTTTTTATTATTGGTTTACTTTTATTGGAAATAATATATCTCTTCTTTTTGAGATGCACCTCGTTGTTGATAGTTTCGGGAATACTCAAGATCGTTGCAAGTGTGTATTTTTGTGAAATTGTATTCCGCTTCGGACGTCGGATGTACTTTCTAATATTCTTTCCGTAATTTAACCGAAGCTTTCCGTCGTATAACGACACTCGTGGTGATGTATAAATTGAGAAAGTAAATAAGAATTCTAGTTAAATGTCAAACGTAACGTAAGTTCTACTGAGAGAACTAAGGGAATTAAAATTGTAATATACATTATTTAACGTCTATATCGCGTTTATTCTCCGTCTGAGAAACCTCACGAATCAACCTATGAATTATTCGTCCCCTTATCATACCAATATGGCCGGGTATCCGACTGGTTGAGAATTCATAGGGAATATTTCAAAAGGAAACGCCGGTCGGCACACGGTGGTTTACGAGCAGAAGTAAAACATCGACCATATCTCTTCGCGCTTGTCCTTCGATAATCCACGAATTTTAAACCAACACATCGAAAGTCATCTCTCGAGGAACGGAAAAAGGAAAAAAAAAAAAAGAGTAACATACGTCACAGAAGACACAGCGCGCGAACGAGAAGATATTCTTCTTTTCGCGCACGAACGTCGCACGATTTCGATTTATGAACATCTCCCGTGTCCCTCCGAGGAAGATTACGGCCGAGAGACCGAATATTTCCGACTTCGACAGATTTATGACGTTAGACGTTACGATATGGAATATTTCTACCTCCATGGCGTTCTCCTTCCGTTCGTTGTTTTCTTCTGCCCATTTCCTGACTAACACGATACGCGACCTGGAAATTGGCTACGTGCTATCGGCCTCCTCGGCTCCGGAGACGTCAGAAATCGCGAAGGATTCCACTCGATTCGAGCAGGTACGGAGGCGAAAATACATTTTATCGCGTGCCGCCGAGATATTCCCGATGTACCGACGAGAATGGATAGGTTTCGTTTGATTCCACCTCGAAATAGTTTTCTTCCTCTCGCCTCGACTTTTTTCCCCGAAGCGATACGACGCGTGACAAAATAAATTTCTCCCCTTTCCAACGATTATCTCGAAGGAGTACTCATCGAGAAGCGAAAGAACGCCGTACCGTCTGACAGATAAAAGAATAACGCTCGTTTGACAAGAAGACCGTAAGACCCTCCGTTTCCAAGATTGCCAGCAATTTTCACCGTCTTCGCACACTTTCTTATTTTCCCGGGAGGACGAATGCAAATGAAAATCTCGGCTATGCGACGACATGGAATATAGTACGGGGAAGAAGTACATCGATGTAACGTCGACGTAGAAGCCTGGAGAACTCGTCGCACCAGCATTTTCGGCAGAAATCCCTGGTTAATGGAAACTTCGCCACAACGAAGAGCGCTGGATCAAATTCCGAGCGCGTAACGGTTCGGCTTTGACTCGCTTTCGCTGTAACACTTCTCGGTTACAGCGAGATAGAGAGAGAAATAGAGAATGGATTTTTGAGAACGAGTTTCGAACGATGCTGGAGAGAAGTCGGGGAGGGAATTATAATACAGTAAAACCTTGATAAAGGTATGAGAAGTTTCCCTCGATAAATGCATCACGACTATCTCCTCCACATTCCCCTTGGCGAATCTCAACGAGGGAGCAGTGTAACATGATACCACCCGAATGTATCGGTGAGGCAATACTAATTGGAGGGTCGGCCGTTTTCATTTTCGATTTTTTTTAAACCGTTGATAACATATTTCTAAGGTTCTTCTGATTAAAATGATACCAAACTCGATGTAGTTATATTTTACTTAATATTTAATAAATTTACTTACTATTTACATAATTCAACTACATCGTGTTTGGCATCATTTTAATCAGAAGAATCTCAAAAATACATTGGGAAAAGTTACATTTAGAAGAATTAATAAATAAACAAGTTCATTGTTGCATTAGCAATGCCTCGCCGATACTTTCGAGAAGCTCACTTTGTTCGCTTGTTCTCTCTGTCTCTTCTACTGTCTGGCTTTTTCTAAGTTCGCGCCCTAATGTAAACACAGATTCGACACCGGTACTCGATAAGAGTGCTGTGCCCCCGAAATCTGTGCATTTATCGAGGTTTTACTGTAGGTGGAAAAGCAACGACGTGTCTAGTATAACTGAGAATAACGAGTCGTTAAAATTACATTTCTCCCGTCTCTGCTGTCTCCTGTTCACGACGACCAGAGACGAGGCGTGCAACGCGAAAACGTCGAATCGCATTAATTTCACGACCTACGACCGATCGGAAGATGTAGGTAATTTTCGTAATTTCGAACGCGTCGAGAATGTCTCATTCGCGCTCTAATTAATGTCCCTTAACACCCACGTGTCCCGTGTTACGAAATAATTGGAATTGTAGATACTGCAAAACACGGGGCCGTTTTAGAATCCGGCGGAACATCAAAATTGACGTTATTCCGAACGTAAAAGCCGAAAAAGCTTGTTACGGTATAACAACGAAATTTGCGCCGCGTGAATGTACCTCGATTTTTACGAGTCGCAACGTTCAGCAGAGAAATTCTACGGTTTTTGTGGATATTTCTTTTTACTAGGGGAACATTTTGCTCGATATCGAAGCGTTAATTTCAGTTTGAGACTTTTGGCAGCGACTGTGAGATGAAACAATGACTTTTGTAATCGGCAAGAAAAGACTTCGATTATTTTACTCTCCGAAGCAACCTCTCTTAACCCCTTATAATTTAGAATTTAATTGCTAAAATAAAAACTGATCAGTGATTCTTGATATATCGCATAATTTAACATAACATTAATATTATAGAAATAATATTATCGTGTCGTGTCCCATTAATACTTTCAGTTTAATCAGTCTTGCAAAACTTGAAAATTTCCTATCCCATTTGCCTCATCACGAGTGTCACTCATTATAGTGCAAGGGGTTAAAGAGCAAAATGTTCAATCAGATTATTAACACTATTCCTACCGACACTTCACGTATACCTTTTCCTACCGCAACCGGTGAATTTGTCAAATGATAAATTTTTCCCAGAAAATGAACAGTAAAAAAAGAAGTGAATTATGAAAAATGTATTATAATGTGAATGTATTATACGTATATTTGAGGAAAAGTCGTGAAGTTTAAAGGCGATTCAATTACGTTGTATATAGGAAATTCTAATCGAAATTTTAAAAACGGTCATTTCACCGGTCGTGGTAGGAATCGTGTTAAAGTAGGACAAATCATTTACCCTACAATAAAAACGAAAGAATATACGGCGTGAAATGAATTGCCTATCGCCAAACACGAATGAACTTTAGCAATCGGAGAAACAGAAAGAAGCAATTCTTGTAGTTTAACAACATAAATCCATTCTTACGACTCTGAACACAAGTCGTTGCTGTCTTCGTGCATCGCCAATCAATCGTTCGCTGGAAGAAGCCACAGTATCGGATCGTTAGAACAGTTCCATTCCTTCGGTTCTAATTCGAGATCGACGGGAATGTTGGTCGTTTCCCAGCACCGTCATCTCCTCATCTACTCTTCCGCGACACGTAAGTGGTCTTGTCGGTAAAAGGCGATGGGAACACGAGGCAAAGCCGGGACGTTATTCTCACCACGGAGATTGGCTATTCGTTACTATTCGAGGCTGCCACGCGCCACCCTGACAACCGGCTAAGCGAGAAATTTACCTCGCCTCTGCTCAATTTTCTTCCCGGCGAAAGTCTCGAAAAATTACGACGAGAGAAATATCGACGGGAAGACTGACTCTTTGCACGAACTTCCGTGAAGGAGGATGAATCATTTCGATGGACGGGGTGACGCGTTGATGAGGAGGTGAGAAGTATTCGTAGAAGATAATATTTGTCCGTGATATTATGTTCTTTTGAAATGGGATTGGAGTGGATATATCTACTATTATGAATGATAGACCTTTCGCAGTATTTAGATAGAGAATTTGGAATTTCATTTTTCATGAAACAGTTAAGAGATGTGAAGAATTGTCTGGGCTTTCCAGGTTTAAGCCGCGTTGCGAGTTAGCTAGATATCTTTATCAGGGTGAACTGATACTGATATGTCCTGTTTACCGATACTGCTATTAATTAGATTGTAACATAGGAAATATCCGATTATTGAGATTAATTTTAAATGACGACAACTTTTTTACTAATAAATATTTTGCATCGAAATAACAACCATTGGATTCTACACATTTTTCCAAGAAGTTTCTAGTTTTTAATTCCATTTTGCAAGTTTTTGCAAACAAATTGCAGGTTCCGTAACGATGAAACATTTGTCGATCGTTCAATTCGTGTGGTACCCACTTATGCAACTTCTTTTTCTGACCAATCAAAATTAAGTGGCGTGAAATTGTCATGGCACTTACATTGCATTCTCGAGCAAGTTCTGTAACTATTATTCGACGATATTTTAATTGCGAGCTTCAAATGATCAGAAATACTGATAAACAAAAATCGGACATTTCATACGTTACAATCTAATATATTGCTGTCTGGTTGTACAGAATTCTACTTAACACTAGAACTTCCGGCGTTAAATCTGTTATATTTAAATGTATCAAGTAAGTACTTTGAAAAAAGGAGAATTCAGGGGTGGAAGAGATGATACTGTCTCTAGGATACTACTCTCCTATAATCTTGGAGAATTTTTAGAAAAAATTGTGTACCAGTCATTTTGACTGGTTTGGTAGTTCTAGTGTTAATTAGGTGAGCAACTAAAAGTTCAGAAATGTTATATTACAAGTAAGAACTGAACGCCGTAGGAAAGAATCCTGGAAAAGGCGAAGAGGAAACGTCGCTTCCAGCTAAACGAAAAAGCCAAGAAGCTGGCAATCCGTGAAAATATCGAGCCGTGAAAACAACTCCGTGAGATATTCCGAAACACGTGCAAACTTTCCCCGAGAGATTTATCTCTTCGGCTCTATTCGTCATCCTCGACAGTGGTACAGGAGCAGGTAACAACGAATGTAAAAGAAGAATTAAGTTTCGCATCGTGGATATTGCTCGCAAGGCGAACACGCAATGCAACTTCCAAAGTACTCCATAAAGATATCTTGAAGCACATAGCAAGCGTAGGAGAGACTAGAAAGGCACTTCAAGGCAGAGTAGAGGCGGTGAAGATGTTATAAAATGTCTTCGTATAATGGCTCGGGGGTTGGAGGTTCGGTAAGAATGCATTTTCACCGTGGAGATCGGCTATTTGTTACACTCCCTCTCATTTTCTCTCTTGCTTTCTTCATCTGTCTTTTCAGGATCAACGTAGAAAAAACGATATAAAAGTAGAATTAATTTCAGTATGCTTCTTTTCATGGGACGCTCAAAGGGCATTAATTAAGATCAAGGAAGAAAATCTTACTGTGCAAGAAGCAACGATTTTTAGGTGGGTTTTTTGTTTCGGCTTTAATTAGTGCGATCATTGCAACTAGGGTGTATAGCTTGAGGGGGCTTTCAAAGAACTGAGGCTAGGATGCATTTATTCTTCTTTCACTATTTTCTGGCTTTGGCTGATTTGATTAGTTCGCTTAGAATCTACTGTTTTAAATGGGGTAGAAACTCTGAAGTTATGATCAATTAAATAATAACTTATGAAAAATCTGGATGCAAAAGCAATTTGGACTTCAGTCTTTTAATCTTTCATAGTCGGATTTAAATTGATCTCGTGAAAATTCTCCCTAGACTTGTTCTGTCTCATTATTCGAATCAATCTCGAAATTCGCAGCAAGGTAAAAGAAGTTTCATCCGATTAGTTGAAAAATGGAGACACTCAGACTGCGTGCTCTGAAGATTTTGAAGATTCTCCGAAACTTTGGAGAGAGAGAGTGAAAGAAAAAGAGAGAAAGCAATGACGCGAAACGAGTCGAAGCAGGGCACTTTCGCTGTCTCAACGACGACACTTCCGTCGGCGAATAAAAACGCCACCGTTACGTAAACTTCTTCAGACGTCTCCTGAATCTCATTCGCCATCATCCACGTCCTGCTTATCTCCATTTTCCTGCGAATTCCCGCCAGTTTGCCGACTCTTTTACTTCGTGTTTCTGTGCCACGATCGAATCGCAAGTATTCTTTAAGGAGACGAGCAACAACTGTCGCTGGAAAAGTGCTTCTCCGGAGACGTGCTTTGATGGAAAAATGAGGAAACGTTGCTTTCTATGGCACAAAATTTATTTTATCATCAACTGCTACTTAAAAATGTTTTTATGCACCATTGTAGAGAAATATTTTATCAAATTCGTACAAATACGTGCTTCATATATACTTTACTACCATTTTTGGAATTTGATAATGCATAAATGTTAACTGTATATACTCCATTAGCTTGTTTAAATATCGATAATATTGCTAGTGTACGAAAATGGCTGCAGTTTGAGAACGCTGTCAAGTAAAACACATGTTTGTGGAAATTTTGTTAAATTTGCCCTGACCTTTTCCATCGCAATTCTAGGCTCACTCCATAATATATGTCAGAAGTGTAACCTGATATTACAAAAGATTACATCAAAGAATCTCACGAGAAATTAGCTGCCACCCCTGAAATAAAAGGATGGTAATGAACTAAGTTTGGAGGAGTCTGAGAAACTAATGTTTCCTAATTTCACGCAAAGATGGCTGTTACGCTCTAAAAGAGCTTGAATTGTTTAATTAAAGCGTCAAGATCCGTCTACTAAATCCAAATACGATTTGCAGTTCGTGAAATGTTTGCGGATCTCTCCATCGATAAGATTCGCCATCGTTCCTGAAAAGGCTCGCATTCTCTCTCTCTCTCTCGCCACTTCCAGGCAGACGTCTCCTTAAATCACCCTTTGAAGTCCTGTCCCTCTGAGAGCTCGAATCTCGGGTAATATTTTAGACGAACAACCCTGTCGGCATAAATTCCGATTCAGCTCGAGGGATCGATCCTCCAATCTTCTTTTCTCATAACACTCGGAGAATCTAATCTGGCGTGGATTCTAATCCAGGAAAATCCCGGGGAATATTTCGGAAATGGCAGGTCGAGCCTCCGATCGGCCAGGGAACGAGGTAACGTTGATTGCAGCCTCGCAATGCCGGCGAGAAGAACGTGAAATCCTAAAATTCGAGGGTCCTTCGCGGTCAACCGATCTTTACCGTTCACAGAAGATTCACGGTAATTTTCTCCAACGGCAATAAACTTCGAAACTGAATATTTCTCGATCCGCGTAAAGCCGGATCCCATTTTGTCGAGGGTGCGAAAGTACGGAAAAGAGCCCCGACTCGATGATTAAAATTGAGCACGTGCGAAATAAAAAATCGCACCGGTTCGAAAGAGGATCGCCGTTGGTTCTCGCGTTCTTCAAAGTGAAACGGAATTAGATTTGAATTTTCCCCGTGAGCGAAGCTTCACTGGTTCGTTGTAATAAAATTCCATCGATGACGGGGTAGCACAAAGAGTCAAAGGTCTAAAAGGAAGCGAAGGGAGAGGGGAAATATTCAACAACGATAAATTCAGAATTCACCGAGACGTTCTGTACGATCTGTGATGTTGAATTATTAAAAACAGCTACGTTACCATTCCAGGGGCATTCGATCTTATGGGAAATTTGGAAACATTCCAAAGTCCGACGTTGCTTAACTTCGTCCGGACGACAGGCCGCGAAATTAAATAATAAAACTTGACGATCGCATGGATTTCAAAGTGGCACATTTTTACGATCCCAACTTTCCATCGGAGAAGGAGGAGTGCCTTTCTTTATCTTTATGGTAACAGGTTCGAAAGAAAGTCCCGACGATCGACCCTCGGGGTTCAACGGGGTCGCTCTCAACCCCCTCGATGGAAAGGGAGGAAAAAAGTCCCGCGAGAACCACACTTTTCCCCAGACATCGCAGTAACAATAATACATTGCATCGTTGAAGCGTATCTGCCAGAAGGACCCTTTATAACGAATCGACCAAGGGCCACGTCGGTTAACGGGTAGCCGATGCCCACTTATCGATCTCCATTTTAACTCGTAGAAATCGGCACGCGCCACTCGACCTCTCGTAAAATCCTCCTTCTGGTCTCATCGACCGATCGTCCATGTGTTTCCAAGTGTTGCGAAGTTCCGAGCGATTTTTCTCGCGTCGAGAAACTTCGGCGAGAGTCAAAGACGATTCTCAAGAACGTGGACTCTGACGGAAAGTACCAGGGTCGAGGAAAACGTAGCGGAGTTAATTAGATTAATATCTCGAAGGGAAAGAAAACGAGAATCGAGGGTAGATGGAAGACATTGAAAAAGTGGAAGTAGTTTCTCCGTGCGACAATTAGAAAGCTGGACGAAGTTCTTACGCGAGGAAGGAGCTCAAAGGACCTCGAAACGACGGCCGTCTTCGGTCGAAGGTGTAACGCAACCTTTGTGGAAACGCGTGGTCGCGACAGCTAAGTGCATTCCTTTATTAGAGAGTTTCACGTAGGAAGAGCAGTTTACTTAAGTGCGACCACGAGCAAGGGTTGCTGGCATCGTCTTCTCTCCTGCTTTCACTCATGAATTCTCCTTGCTTTCTCACTCTTCTCCTCTCACGGTGAGCAGTCCGTTTTGCACTTTGAATGCCAGTAGCTAAGTGCGATCCATTTTGAGGTCACGTAGCCGCAATATATAATGGGTTTCTACGGTCGAATGACCTTTCCATTGACTTTTCGCAATGCAAAAGATTCGTGGGTGGTTTTGGATGGACAGGATCGTAATTGCCGGGCAACACCTGTCGCTGATGCTTCTTGGCTACTTTTTCGAGTTGCCGAGGGGATAGGTGGCTTAAGCGATGCCGGATAAAACGAGGTGGTATATCACGATACGCTACGACGTCCTGTCGATACCAGTTTATTGAGCTGCTGGCTTTTCATTTATCTAGAAATTCTTCGTTCCGAACGTAGTATCGAAATAACTTTCCAACCGAAGCCCTTCTTTTTTGGTAAGACGAGCGCAGAAATCGGAGACGGTAATTCCATCGGAGCGGCGTATTTCGTTACGTGAATGTTTTCTCGATTCCTTCCCCTGTAATTTATACGATTTGGAGGAAATATCGAGCGGACTTTGTAATTTCTGAGGTTATCGAAAAGTACGGTGTACGTGTAGGTTTTCAAAGGGCGTGTAAGTCTTCTTGAAGTACGGGTAACAATGACTCGATGCATTGAATTCTCTTGTAATGTCAACATATATAATAAATTCACAGTTTATTCTTACCAATTGACTTGCTACGAGGTTATTCCTTTTTTAGAAAGATCCTTACAGAACGACGATAATGAAAACGATCTACTTTGTATAGTTTCATTCTCGAAATCGATAATTCAATTCGGAAAGTCGAATATTTCACTGAGAATCTCAATCGGGCGAAATGGTCGATGTACATTAACCTCGCGTATTTCACAGAACTTCGTTTCACCGTGCATTATTTATAGCGTCTCCTATAACGATGGACGTTCGCTTTATTCCGTCCACGTGGATATTTTATACGACTGCTACAAAAGGTGCGTGAAACCAATGAATTTCCAGTATGAATTCTGGAAACCTTTTTACATTGTCGGACGGAATTGAACGTGACGGAATTGGCTTCCTTATTTGCCAAGCACTTTTCCCCTCGTCTTGTTTCCTCTGAATTTTCTCCTCTGTTCTCCTTCGAGAAATACTCCCCGGTTTAGTCTCACCGAGAAATCCTGCTTCAAATTAAAACCGATAAAGCGATTCAGCAGTCTCGCGTTTCTTTGAATCGCGTAATGCAAAAATGTAAGAAATAAAAGAATGGAATGTCACTTAGGTAAATCCGCTGACGTAACATTAAGCTAATCTTCTTCCTTTGGTATTTCCATTCCCGTATTATACAATTAAATATATAATTATGAAAGCGGCTTAAGTCGAAAACTCTTCGCTTCGCGATATCTAGGCTTTTAACCCCTTGCACTACAATAACGAGTGACACTCGCAATGAGGTAAATGGGGTAGGAAATTTTCAAGTTTTGCAAAATCTATAAAATTGCAAATATTAATGAGACACGATGCGATAATATTATTCCTGCAATTTTGATATTACGTTAAAGTATACGGTATATCAAGAATCACTGATCAATTTTTAGCAATTAAATTCTGAATTATTGCGAAGGCAGTCACTAAACAAATCGTAGGGCAAGGGGTTAATGAGACAACTATGTCAATTCTTCTGCCATTTTTACAAAGTACCGGTAAGTTAAACTGTTCAAATTTTCCACTCAAACAACTTCCACAATCAAATGCTCATTTCCAACTAGACTTTTACCAATACCATTATAAAAACCAACCTACACTCAAACTTATGAAACAGTCTGTAAATAAGAGTTACTTTAAAACATCTAACCAAATTCAAATATCCGCAAGCACTTCCCGAAAGGCGCATCTAAAGATTGCCACAATTAAATCCTTCATCCAAGATGACTCCGCGAGGCTGTAATTAAGCGCTCGTTAAGAGTGAATTTTCTCAATTGCAGAAGCGGCGAGAGTGCTGGAAGCAGTGCTTCAGGTTCAAGAACGAGCCTCTCGGCCCAGGAAGACCCGAGTTCCCCGACGCCGTGGAAACATCGTCGGAGAGCCTCAACGTTCAACGAGGCGCATCTTGAGCGCGCCGAATCGACCTCCTCGAGGCCTCCACGAAGGAGATCCTTCAGCTTTCACGAGCAATTCGTGTTCTCTCGATCATCCGCCTCGAGGAAGAATTCAACAAACGACGAGGGAACATCCACCATGCCGAAGAAGCATCCGGAGAAACAGGACGGCGAAACGATACCTCTGCCACCGCCTTGCACCTGTCCCTATTTTGGGGAATCCTCGAGGAAACCGCCACCTCAACCACCGAGTGAGATCGTCATCGTTTCTAGCGACACCATGAAGCCAATTTCAGGGAAGAATCTCGAGACTGGGCTTCTGGGGAGAAATAATAGCGGGAGGGTAGAAGGAAAGAACTACGAACTTCCTGCGGCGAATTCGGTCGTCACGTGGAGAGGCGGAAGACGAGGATCGAGCTTGGGTAGGTTCGAATATAATGTGATTTGATGAGGGGTATGAGACGACAGGGACTTTGTTGAGGGTAGCTCAGATTTTCTATTTGAATTTACTTGTTGACGCTTTGGAGGGAAAGTACTTGAAGGTGCAACCTTGCCCTTCTATTAAAACTTTTGCTACTGAGCCAACTCGGATAAAGTCTGACGACTGTAAAGTTAATAGAAACTTTAAAATAATGAAAGATATTACCCTGCACCAAGCATGTCAAACTCAAAGGCTAATACGAGGTAAATAAATAAGATCTGAGTTTACGTAAAGCGCAGAAAAATTAATAGCTTCAATTTTTATCGGAACTTGGGTGTATTTCGGAAATAAACGAGAAGAACAACGATAAAATTCATATTTTCTTCCTGCTACTTGGTATTTCTATCTTCAAGGGGTGCAAAGTTATTCGTTCTGGGTTACAAGTTTGACATGCTTGCTCTACACATTTGCTATTAGGTTGTAACATATGAAATGTCCGATTTTTAAGATTAATTTTAAATGAACACACCTTTTTTACTAATATTTTTAATCGAAATAACAATTGGATTCCACACATTGCATTTTTAAGCAAATTCTGTAGCTATGATTCGACTATTTTTTTTAACACGTTGAACGCCACCGGTATTTCGGTAGTTTCACAATTTTCTTTGAAGCGAAACTTTTTCTATTAAAATCACATCTTTGCAAAGCAGAAACCTTAAAGACACTAATAAATGAATACTCAGCAGGACTTTCCCTATTTAATGCCAATATTGAACTATTGACTATATTAGAAAATTCCTAAAAATTACAATATAAAAGCCATGTGAAATTTTATTGAATTCAACAGCGCCGGTCACCAGTGACCCCATGGCGCTCAACGTGTTAATTGCGAGCTTCAAGTGATCAAAAATACTGATAAACCAAAATCGGACATTTCATATCTGACAACCTAATAGTTCACTGGTTCAAAAGGTCAATGTCAAACGTGGCAAAAGAACAAGAAAAAATCTCAATCTCAGTATCAGCCCAATTAAACGTTTCCTCTACATGTTTCTCTATCCTCGCAGGCAACACGAGGACGTCATTATTATCGTCGAGAGCGACGCCACTAAGACGGGCAGCGACAGTACGAGCTCACAACGGTGCAACGAACATAAGTTCGAAACCTAGCAGCAATTCCTCCTCGCCTTGTCTGCTACGGTACTCAGGGCAAGTTCGTGCTCACCACTCGAGAACCAGCAGCGTGATCTCGAGGAACAGTTCGCGACACGGCAGGATAATCAGGCTCGAGCAGAAAGCTACCAAAGTCCTCGGAGTAGTGTTCTTCACCTTCGTCGTCCTTTGGGCGCCGTTCTTCATACTCAATCTGGTCCCGTCCGTTTGCCCGGACTGCGAGAAGCAAATAGATCGGAAAATCTTCGATCTTGCGACTTGGCTGGGCTACGCCAGTTCCATGCTCAATCCAATTTTCTACACCATCTTCAACAAGGTCTTCCGACAGGCATTCAAGAACGTTCTCCTTTGCCGATACAGGAATCAGGCCTGGAGACCGTCAAGGTAGGCCTTCGGCCCCGGGCGGCCGGGGATAGCTATTACCAGAGTTTAACCAAACGAATACGACCCTCCTGCGAGAAGAAGGTCCTCCTTTCTTCCATTAATCGACAGGAGATTCTTTCTCATTCGACGCTTTCCAACTGTGAATTCAAATTGCGGAAAGTTTCGAGAGAATTTAAGGTTAAACTTGAGAACAATCTGAGATCGATTAGTGTCCTGAGTGAACTCAAGATCATATCGAGTTGGCGTGGAAAACTGAACTCGATGAGGATCGAGAATTCGATGGAATTCGAACTTTGAATTGGTGCTACACAGAGAAGTTTCAAACTTCGACGCGTATTGCAAAAGTATTTTGAGACGTCCTCGAAAAAAAGACGTTCTCGATGACCGTCCATAAAGAGCAGAAATACTTAAGGAATTCGAAGCGTCGTAAAAACAGAGGCGCCCTTCCACGATCGGGAATCGAGGTTGAATAGAAGGGAAAACGTAAGGTGTTCGATAGACTGATCGTACTGGCGAAAAACCGCTACTTTTGCCGGAGGATTATTCTATAACGGGAATAAATCCTCGGATTTTCCTGCAAAACTGCTCAGAGGCGCTATCGTAATCGCGATATTAAGAGGTACACGTTTACTTTAACGTTGAAATCGCTGTAATTTGCTGACAAACTATCAAACATCCATGATTAAATGTGAACTCGTTGGATTTCTCGACGAATCGAAATGGGTGCATTGAACCACTACTAGAATTAAACGTTAGACCGTTAAAGAAGCGTTCGTTCGAATCGAAGCGAGTTTTCGTAACAGCCCACAAACACGAACCATTAGCCAGATAGTCGATATCACTTTGCGAATTGTTGTAAAGCTTCCGATATATTACCGCCCTCACCTACCTCGTTTGTTCCGAATGAGACACCGAATTATATCGTTTAACGAGATTCACCGATTAACGAATTTATCTCTTCCTTATAAAAAATCTTTGGGAAAAAAAACATAATGAAATTTAATCATTTCCAATTGTCCCACGTAACAGAGTGTCTCGAGAATCTCGAGGTGGAATATCTCGAATCAGAATATTGAATTTACACTGTAAATACTTATAAGGTTCGATCGAAACGAAGGGAACGAATGTTCGATGTTAGACCTTCGTTCGATATTTTTGCGCTCGAGATGTAATGCCAGGAATAATAAATAAAATATGCAAGCACAATGCTATCCTGACGTCGATCGAGCGCGCTTAGATGCCGCATAAAGAAAAAGCACAAAGAGAAGCCTTCGAGAAATTCTTCCGCAGGAAATTTTCTGCCGTCTCTTCGGCTCGCGATCCGTCAACGGCGAACAATGTCGTTGGAAACGCGACAAAATAGCGAATCGAGCACGTTGTATCGGAAATGTCGATGATTTTTCAGGACCGAACGTCTGAAGAGCGAACGGTCTTCTACGTTTGCGTTGATCCAAGTCCGTCGATGCAACGCGTGTTTCTCGTATTTGCATAAAAACAGATAGGAGAGCTGCGACCGAGTGATTCGCAGTCGTTTTGGAATCATATTTTAACGAACTCTCTTCTTTCAGTGCGGATTCGCAATTTTAAACATACGTCAGAAAATTCCGCAGAAGTGACTTTGAATGAGACTTTGAAGTTGAGCGAGCGAACAATCTTTTGTAGATTTAAGGAGAATGTGTATAAATATAATAAAATGTAGGATACAGCGTAAGAAATTGCGAGGAACTTAGCTCGATTTAATTTGCGCTTGGAAGACGTTTGTATGTTATTAAGTTCGATGTTAAAAGAAAAGGAAGTGTGTATATAATCGATTATAAAAGTGAGCGTGTGGAGAAGATGTGAGACAAGACGAATGAAACTTTGAGAGGACGATGGAACTATGAAAATTTCTTAGATAAGTGAACGGCCGACGGAAAGAATACCTAGACTTCGCAATAATCAGCGGAAAATGTCTGCTTCGAATTCTCTCCGAATCCTGTGTAAGATCAACGAAATCTTGGAGAAAGATCGTCGCGTTGATCGTGATCCTTAAAACCTTACATCCCTTCGACGATCCGAGAAACTCCATTCCGTTTCATGGCGCTGATAGCAATCGCGAATGAAACAAATATCCGACAACCTTTTCCTAAGATCCTCCATCACGGAGGACGATCCTCGAGGCTTTGTTATTTTTTCAACGTGCGCCACAGTGTGACCGATGTTTCTTGCAATTAACAGTGATGACAGAACGACGAGTATTATTCGTGTTGGTATTTTTAAAAGTAATTGAAATATGTCCAAACGAGGAAGAAGTTAAATCAATGTCATAATTACCGGCACATTTATTCTCATTGTTATCATCACTGTTACCACGGAAGAATGCGAACATTAATGCGTTGAAATATTCATGTAAATAAATAGCAGAAAATCGTGAGATTTTCGAGCAATCTAGAGATACGGGATAGTATTAATGCAAATGACAATTTCAAAGATATCGCCGAAAAATCGAGGCAGGAAATCGGAATCACCTAGAACCTCTCTCTTTCTCTCTCAAGAAACTGTCACGAGACAATTTCACGATGCCGGATAAAAGGATTCAGGAAGTTGGAAAGATTGAATTAAAATATCCGAATGCCCGGTCGGAATGATAGTACGAGGAAAGAACAAGATAGAATTCGTACCGGGACATTTCCCTCGGCAGTCGTTCCCCAATGATTGCCAGAAACGCCGCGAAAACGGCAGAACAAACGAGAAATCGCGCGGTGCTATTTACATATCGACAATCCGTTAAACGAACTGTCAAGAATGGAATCATTAATCGTCAGGAGGATAACGCGAGTGGAGCGATTAACAGGGCAGTCATGCGTGGAAATAACAGAGCCGGCTGTGCCGCCATTGAAATCGATTTTACGAACGGTATCCAACAAAACTTTTCATCCGGTTCTATGGAAATGTTATTGAAAAATCGACGCGAAAGAAACAATAACGATAGCGCGCAACAACGAGGATGCGAAAAAAAAAAGAAGAGAAAACAACTCGTTCGATAGGAGGCGAGAAAAAATAATATACAGAGTGCGTTCCGGAATTTGGACGAAAAGCGGGCAATCATTCGTCATCGTTATCAAGACGCGAGACTCATGACGTGCAAGAGGGAAGGCTTAATCGATCGAGATTAATCGACGTCGTTAACGGCGACGGCGCGCTTTCCGGATTCGCGAGTTTCGCGATTATCGCGCGTTGCGAAATCTCGCGCGGAAACTCAACGAGACGCCGTTTATCAGACGAAGGAAGAGCTGCGGTTCCTGCAGCTGCGAGAAGCCCGATATTAATTATTCTGTCCCATTAACATCATGCGAGTAAAGTTCCAGAGCGATAACCAGGCAGCCATGTAATTTAGCTAGCGCTCTTTCCCGTAAATTTTACGTCTCGATTCAGCACAAAGTCCATGATAGTGAAAAAATCCCCTGACGATTTTATGGTAATTCTTGGCGAGCCCGTTACGTTCGCTAATGGAAAATCGAAGAAGGAATTCCATAAATGGACGGCCGTTGCGACTTTTCGCTAAAATAGCGAGAAACGCCTGTAAGGCGAATATAATCTAAGATTCAGAATTATCTGAAACAGTTGCGAATACTCGTTACGTCGACGGGTTTTCGAGCAGGATTTTAATTGACTCCTCGAAGCAAATCGTTGTCTTTTTCGATGGTAAAATTGAAGAAAAGAGAAACCAATCGTGTATCTTCGATTCAGGCTGTGCTAATATTGATCGTTCGAGCAAAGAAAAGGGCAAAGAGTCTTTGTACGTTGTAAAATCTACGCGATAATATTAAGAGTTACGATTAAACCGTTGATGGTAGGCATACACATAGAGAATTACGAAAACGCGCGATTTTCATTCGGAACTTCCCGTTCCATGGTGAACGAGCAAACCAGAGCCACCCCCCGTAATATCGCCGATGTAAATCGATGTAAAGTGTCCCGTTTACTAAGCTACAGTAGTACCGCAAATTGTTAATTAAACGCTTCGAGAGGAGAAAAAGACGAAGAAACGTGAGTCCGCGAGACCGGAAGCGAGGGGAGACAGTACGCTTATGTAGTAGAGCAAGACACGCGGATACAATGAATAACACGGTGTCGTGTTAAGTTACCAGCCAGAAAGGCTGAGATAATTTGACTCCCGCGCGATAGTACGTTAATTGCCATCATAACGCGGCATGCAAAAATTGTTGCACAAATGTAACGCGATAGTCACGTAGTAAATTCACTGATAAAGGGAACGCACGAAATTCTACGGCGCCTCACGTGTTTCAGCGTATTCGGCTTTAATCCTAACCACTCCTAACCCGACACCGAATTAATCGTGTCCGTTTCGCCGTTTCATTTCGACCGATCGATACGGCCGATCGTAACGATTAAGACGATTTACGGATATCCTCGTTTATAACAATCCCTCGCGGTACGCGTGCAACCGCGAAGTTTAAACGTTACCTTGGATCATGATTCTACAAATAATATATCCACGAAAATATCAGGTAAAGTGAAAAGAAATATCGTTCATTTTATAGTGTTTCAGATGCATTACGAATTAATAAAACCTGGTCAGTCTATCACAGCTGTCATCTGTGCGCAATTAGAACGAATAAATATTATGTATCTTTTTTTGTAAATAAATCTTCATGCATTGCAGAAAGAAAAGGAATTTCTTCTCGCTTTACCTTATAGAAACTTTAAGAGATTTCTCAGTGATTTTAGAATACGTTTCTTATCCGTGATAATACTCGAAGATCCTTGCCTTTTAAAAGTGTCTTACTTGCGTTCCTCGAAACAAGTAGATTAGACCGGCGCGGCACAGGCAGACCGTGAGGGTTGATGTAAGAGTTACAAGTGTCTCAACACTAGCAAATATACACTTCAAACAAATGGAGAGTAGTCCAATTTCTCGTCTTTAAAAGTAACATGAGAAATATCGTTTAAACTGCACTGTCGGTGATACTGCGGTATTTGTAATTCCATTGACGTCTGCAAGTTAATCCGTTACACGGGGGAAGAAAATTCGTCGATGTACGAAAAACACGAAGTCAACAGGGACACGTATTTGCAGCACTCCGGGGCAATCTCTTTTTGTACAATCTACGCGCGAAATCGAGACTGTCAGCGGCTCGTTGCAATTTCCACTCGAAGAGATACGTCGAGGAGAAGAGTTATCAGCTAACTGGATATTGCCGTGGTCATTGCGCGAACCGTTAAAATTGCCACTCGTTCGTGTCAACACGGCTACGTGTAGGGCTGTTTTGCAATATTTGCGTGCACGAGCTCCTAACATTCGCGCGAGTGCTCTCGATTCGAAATCATCGCGATTTCCTATAATCAAAGCCACGCATCGTGCAAATAAACTGTTTATAACAATGCCGCGGCGGGATGGGTAATTACCTTTGCTGTCGCGAAATTGAAATCAACGAAAATTGGTATACGTTATCGAGATTTATCGGCGCACGAGATTTGAATTTTTAAGTTCCGATCGTTTCCCAATTCTCCATTATCTTTTACAGGAATGTGGATGGTAAGTAAACAGAAGCGAGTTCTACAGTTTGCGCAATAAATTACAATTTCGACGATGAATTCTACTTTGATTCTACTTATACGAACATTCCGTAAATGGAGAGGAAAAAATTGAAAAATATTTCCTTACTGTCCTTTCAACTTTGAGGATTAAATCTTATAATAATTTATCAATTTTTAACTGCTTCCAATGCTGTGTAAAATTTGAAGGGAAGACTGTACGTAGACGAATCATCGGTGCCTCTCGATTTTTTGTCTAGGCCCATCATCAGCGCAGATGTTTAACGATAATCAGCTGTAATTTCGTTGTCAAAGAACGAATTGACCCGTAAACGAACTCATTGTAACGTTATCCCCGTCGTTACCCTTTTCTGTCCCATTACGAGCCTGTGTATACCAACAAGGGTAAATCGGGCACGAATGGAAGCTTAATTCTTGCTTATCAGGAGGGAACCCCTCGTTTCCGACGTGGATTACCTCGATTCGGTGAAATTCGGGGGGGATAGTCCTAAATGAACCTTTCTATTTTGCCCACGGTAGCGAGATCAAATCTACTTCCACGCGTTTATATTAATTTATCCGCGCGTCATTACGCTAACCAAACGTCTCACGCTAATTAATTCTTGCCGCATCGCGACGTTGCAATTCTACCTTCAATATCGAAATATCACATTACCAAGATAAATTAAGGTCATCACGCCAATCGAATCGAAGCGATCGATATCGAGGTACAATGGCAGGACACTACAAATCGTTCGACCTTTTTTCCCATTGATTGATACGATCGAATATCCGTGTAACCATTTAAGCTGAATTATTCGAGTGAGAATATTGCAAGCTGAAAGAAAACCAGTGCTAAATCGACATAATGAAAATCGTCGCAATCGGAGAACTTACTCGATGTAACTCATGACTTTCCTCAATGACGCAACACGCGAAACGATCGAAACGAAAAAATCATTGATCCATCCTTCGATCCGGCACTAACGAGCGCAATCGGCCACGCGTATTCGCGTAATAAATCCCCTTCGACGATAAATCCGCTATTCGCAATTTCTTTCAGATTCAACGAAGAGGAAATCATGCCTCTGCGTTTTAATCATATATCTCTACGCACTTCAGTTTGTACTTTTTTTTCGTTGTAATAATCAAACGGAAAGTATAAACAGAGAAAAACGTGCGATAGATAGAGTTCATAGAGGCTCGAAGCTCGTCGTCATTGTTATCCAAACGGACGAAGAAGAGGCCGCAGTTCTTTTTGCTACGTTACACCATATTCCTCGTTCTCCTTTTCGCTTTGTAGGACGAATACGCGAGGATATAGCAGTTCCGTTTCTTTTCTCGTAGGAAAGCCGCGAACCCTCGGAGAAATATGTCTCCTCTGAGGCTTCTTTCAGGCGGCCTCCCTCGACGGGAGGTGTATCGTGAATAGAGAGACGCCGGCACGATTCATCAACATGCTTCTCCTACAGCTACGTGAAAATATTCTTCGTTTCTTCGTTCATTCACGGTCGCTGCCTTTGCCTCCATCATCGAAATTACCGGGAACCGAGAAGAGATCAAGCGATTTGTCCTCCGTGCTGACAACTTTTGTGTGGACGGACGTGTGAGGGATGTTTTCCCGATCGTGAATTTTTGGCACTGACGCTAATGACTCCTTCGTTCATCAGTGAGAAGTTCAATAAATTGAATCATCCTAGAAACGAGAGGCCGACTGAAAAAGACGCGGAGAGTGAAACAATGAGATGCATCTCAAAAGGAAGATAGGAAGTAACATAAGGGAAAAGAGAATAAAATGGAGAACAAAAAGACGAGCTACGAAGAAGAGGAAGAAAGTTAAATTAGCAGCAGATGGTGAGAATTTAATCTCCCAACAAGTCGGAAATAACATCGCCCATTATTCGCAGGAAATTTGAATTGGAATTATAATCTGAATAATTTTCAAACTGTTTGGACAAATATTTAAATGCAATTCGAGAAGCTTACTGTCCTTATTCCCCTGGTGTCAGACCTTTTGCTATTAATTCTCGCTCCAATTATCTAAAAATCTTTCCATCCCTTTTGTCTCCCCTTAAAATCAATTTATAAAATTTAATTCAATTTTTAATCTACCGTCCATTGTACATTTTCTACGACGTAATTTTACAAATCATCTGGAAGTTCATAATAAAATCTCTCGCAAAGTCATTACAAGAAACTCCGTCGACCATGGAAAACGTCGTTAACGAATTGCAAAGAATTCTGATTCGCTCGATCAGAAATTATGAAAAATCATCGTCGTAGCGAAGCTTCTGTTAATTTCTATGAACATTTATCATCCACAACGATGGAATAAAATTTAGCCACGATGGTCAAGGAAACAGGTGTTGCAAGGTGATGAATAGAGAAGAGACAGAAATAAGGTCGAAGGGCAACGAGCATGTAGAGTGCTACGTAAACATCGACCGAAACAAACCGAAGAGACCGACCATAAATAACCGTTTCCAGGGATTTCAGTTGGGGCTGCTAAAAGGTACAAGGGAAGAGAGAAGAATGGTAAGACAAGAGGGGGTGAAAAGGAGAGAGAACGAGGCTACCTATGTTCGACGTGACGTTAATTAACTCCTGGCGCGGGAAAACCATCCTCGCCAGTTCGATATGAGTTCGTACTTGTGTTGGAAAATCGGCGAAAGGACCGAACAATCGTCGAAAAAAGGATCTCCATTTATCTAATAGCAACGGCCGATTCTACGATTTCGAGAGTTTCGATTGCGAATTCTCAACGATTTCCAACGTTTTGATTAGCGAATTCTCAACGGTTTCCAGCGTTTCGATCGCGAATTTTCAACGATTTACAGCATTCTGATCGCGATTTCTCAACGATTTTCACCGTTCCAATTGCGAATTCTTAATGATTCGGACGATCGCGGAAATTCGGCGGAGTGGAAAATTTCGAGGGGAAGTTCGTAAATTTCGAGACGAGCAATGCGTCGAGGGTTGCCATTTTTCGAGGATACTTCAAAGATTTTTGCTTCATTACTCCTAATTCTAATAATACTTGTGCCCTAGCGAAATTAGAAGTCGAGAAAGAACTAAGAGGCGAACGAAATTGCAATTTGTGACGCTGTCTGGTGCTGTTTTTCGATATTAAATAATGTCATTATTTCTCGTTCTATCGTTGATGAAGAGAGATGGCAATTTTGGAAAATTACGTCCTTTAACGTGACCCGTTTTAGATTCTCCGAGCGAAGAAATTCCACAGAATTTCTTCAGCAGATGACGGAGATAATTAGTTAATCATATTATTCATCAAACTTGAAATACCAAATTATTTATGGGTTGAATATTTTTTTACACTTTCTTTGAACTTTTTCAAGATAGGACAACGAAATAAAGTTTATGTAAAAACATTCATATATCGACCACAATTAGATAAAGAGACAGTGCAACAGATTTAACAATTATTTAAACTGATAAAAGTAAGTAAAACACTTGATTCAAAACCTTCATTAAATAATTATAGTGATGTCTATAAACCACAGACTCCTAACGAAGAAACTACACAATTTCAGTGCATCCAAGCAATCTCCCCAAAATCCATCAACTTGACATTTTCTATTCATATAATCATTAATCCCACATAATTACGGCACGGAAAATGATAAATAAATCGTAATACACGGCGGTCAACGCTAATGAATCCAAACACGAGTTGCTACAAACTAATGGCTCAAATAACACGATTCACAAGGGGATACTCTTGATAATGACTTTTAAACTGTTACGAAACCGCGGCAGTTCAATGCTCGCAATTAAAACGCCCGATTGTACCCATTCGAGTATATCCGAAGTAACATGAGAGTCGAGGCTACAATATAATTCCGAATTAGAGGGAAAACGAACGAATCGTCTGCAGAGCGCGAACGAAAAATCAGAACGTTCGTCGATTTAGCGATGCTCGTCTATTTCTGTTTGGGAGTGGGACATACATTTATGTCAATATGCGAGGAAATTAATATTTCACATCGACGTGGCTATTTACATCGATAATCGTTATGCTAGAATTCACTCGTTATTTTTCCATCAATCCTTCTTACGTGTCGCACGTGTAACGAGTCGATCGACGAGTATTTACGTTTATCCGCACCTGAGTGGTCGGTTTCTAGAAATATCCAAAACGCCAGTCAAGAACAAAATTGCATTCGGGGAAGAAAATGAGATCGAGCACTTGAAGGGGTAAATTTTGAAGCAGTCATAGATATAAACGCTTATGGGGACTATGGTTATTAACCCTTTGCGGGCGGAGACTTTTTGGAGACCCCTTGCCGTCCTATGTCGAGCTATACTGGACATAGCTTTTCACTTCATTTTATTTTCTAACAATTTAACATTGATTTTCCAATTCCATAATGATTTGTGATGCCACCTAAATATTCGTCAGTACCTACAGTTATTGATATCCCTAAAAAATGAATAACAAACGATAGAAGTTGTTGTGAAATTAATTTCATTTAAATCCTTACAAAATTAACAAAATAATTCAGGCCCCAAATAGTTGAGACATCGGAACGATAGTTAAGAGCCCACCTAAAACGGTAGGTTCTAAGCGAAATGACCATAGTAGTTAAAGTAGTGTAAAAAGAAACGAGCGCTTGCACGAGGCAGTCGTAACTTTCTTCTGCCGTTTATTTAGTATCTTTTTCTTTCATTTCTAAATATACTTGCTCGTCGTTGTAAATATTTCATTTCTCAAACAAAGACTTTACGTAAGTACGTTTTTCAAAGTGGACTAAAGTAAAACGTCTTTCACTGAAACCTGACCCTCGATAGGATACGAGTGCACGACGAAAGGGAAAAGGAAGTTTATGAATTTATTTCCCTTTTTTCAGGTTACATAACGAACGAATTTAATGGTGGAGATGATAAAGGGGAAATAATAACAGCAGGCCATGTAGGTCAGTTCCACTTCTTTGACAACGTCACGTCGCACTGATATATAACGTAACATTTATCATTTCGTGGAACATAAATATATTACCGGCGCGAATATTAAATGTACTTCTTGACGTGTACGATATTCAGGGGCCGCGGTGGCCATCGTATTATTCGCCGGTCAATAACGTCGATGTTAATTGCTCGATTAATTAGAATTTGTGCATGTATGGATACGTGGCGATCAAAGCCAGAATTTTGGGCCTGAACAAAAGACACCGAATATGGAATTTTCTCTCATGAAGAGAAACTAGGATAACCGGGCTCCCGGGATTGGAAATTTGCTTTGACTTAAAGGACAATTTTACGAGTAAATTGGAAATTTGAAGTCTACTTTCTTTCTTAAAGCGACTGAAATTTGACAAAGTGATGGTAATTTTCAATTTTATGATAAAAATTGAAGATCCTTGGAAGAACAATATCCAAATCAGGGTCAATAGAATTCCAATCGACGAAATAATTCCGAAAGCCAGAAAAGAACTCGAACGTGTACTAATTGCACTGATTGCCAATTACAGGAATTCCAACCGTCCATCTAACCCCGATATACGGATTTGGAAATCGTTCTTGCAAAAGTTAGGATATCGGACACTCTGCATCGTCGTTTTGGCGAATTTCTGTATGATCGTTTTGGCTAATTACGAGATGAACATTCGAAATTTTGCACACGTCTCACGAAGCCAAGTCTAACGGGGAACGACGTTATATTATCGTAGTGCTTGTAATTATGCGAATTCTCGGGGACTTGCTTAAAGATTCAAGCTTACTATATACGAGTTAATTCTCGACTAAGACCTCGGAAGTTCAACGGGAAACTTTGCTTTAATCTTCCCACGTATTAGGAGAATTTCTACGCTATTCTTGCGGACATTGTACGTCAGTAGAGCGACGAATAGATAGGGAAATTGATATTGATCTTTGAACATAGCTGTTCACTCTCAATGATAAAATAATGCGATTTTACCTTCTTTATCGTCATTCTTAAGCCAATATTTGAGATACGATCCAAGAAGTACGGAAGATGTCTTGAAGTAAATCTTTGATTTATCGCAAAGTAATATTTGCAGAAATTAATCTCCCTCGACACTTATATTTTAAGACAGTCTACTTTGATAAAATTCATTCAAATTATAAATGAAAAGTATTGCTGAAAGCAGGGCGTCAATAAGTACCGGAAAAAGGAAGCTGTTATCACGGTAAGGATTTTGCAATTAATTATTACAAAATTGAAAAATGAAATGTTTCACGAGCGAAGCACGGAAAACGCGGGATATTCCATACAGGATTAATAATCCCGTATTTCCACCTTCCTCTACTTGTTATTTTTGTAATTTCCATCCGCTCTACCGGCGGTCAGTTCTTGTTATTTCTGTCATTTTCAACATCCACTCTGTCATTCCTTTATATTTCTAATTATCACTGACTTCCACCGTGTCGAGGACGAGAGAATAATCGCGTTCTTGTACATATGTGAAGACACATTAGCATCGGTGGCTGTCTAAAATTTGAATTAACATCGGTCGCAAAATCGAGCGGATGCAACGACGCATGGAATTCTGTTTGGAACATCTGCCCGCGATATATCTTACGGCAAGTCGGGGGCATTATTTTCGCATGGCAGTTTCGTATATCGCCGAAATGGAGGCGCATCAGAACCCGTATCGCCGACATCCACAACCAGTTCCGAAACGTATAAACATGCATGGTACAGGCGTTATCCGCGGTTTACAGAATGCATTTTGCCGTGCAGGTAGCACAGAGAAATCCCCGCGGTCACGTATCGGTGCTTTACCATTCTTTCTTCTTCTTCTTTTTTCTTACTTTCAACTGAAATCCGAAGTTGCGATATGAAGAAAAAATACCGGCGCATACGGTCAGCGGAGAGGAACGAAGTGACAGTTGAAAAATGTCTGTTGGGAATAATAACTTGCAACTTTTTTAAGGAAATTTGGAGGGAATGAAATTTATTTATAATTGCAGAGCAGAATTAAATAATAATTGAAAATGTTGAGAGTGGGTGGAACGATTGAATGTAAAGGAGAGAGATTAAAATACTCGCATTGGAAGCAAAGTACAAAAAATATATATTGATAAATGTAGTTTAATCAATTCGTTGGTGCACGGTAAAGAAGATTAAGTGGTTGTAAAATATGAGGAAATTGTGCAGGGGATGCAACAAATATAAAAGTGATCCGATTAAAAAAGTTAGTTGTATGAATTAGAATGTGACACTTCTTTTTAAAAAAAAAAGGGGGTAAAATAAAATATTTGCCAGAGACGAGAGAAGTCCTAAAAATGTGGAACAACTGGGAACTGACGATTTAATAGAGTTATGGACTTTAGCAAACAGGACAGAGAATATTCGCTCTCGACGATTTCCGCAAACACCTAATACTCGCGTGGCAACTAACGTTTGATTTCGGCCAAATTAAATGATACTCCTAAACCGGCGGAACGTTTCAAAATATTACATTAAACAGTTTCACAGATCGGGCATCATAAACAGAAATCCAGTCTTTTGAGCTCGGTTCCGTTCTGGCCCCCGGGTGAAATTGCGACGATTAAAGTTAAACGAAATTAAGCATGGATTAAAGCGCGCGGTTTTGCTCGGCAAATATTCTAAACGATAGTTCGAAAGTGACAGCAAAATGGTAACGGAAGTTGGGTAAAAGAATTAGCAACAAGTCTATTAAAAAAAAATGAAAAAGGGAGGAAAGGAGAGAAAGAGAGAAAAAGGAACGACGTGGTTGCTTCACAGTTGCAAATCCAATTTGACGTTGCACGCGTGGCTACTAAACGGAAATCATATTTGCATTTCATTCTAACGTTTCATTCGTTCCACCCTGGCAGCATGAATGCGATCTCTTGGAAAAATACCGCGAAATCTAATATTCAGCCGTCCCCGAACGTGATCCTTCTACGTTCTTATATCGTTTTAGAGGACTGAAATAAATTCATGTCCGTGTTCCAGTGGAATAAACCAAGAATGGTCGGACAATGCAGGACGAATTCATTGCGATGAAAATGGACGCAACGACTGTTACAGAACCAAAATGTTTCACAGTTTTGTTAAAAATTTGTGTTCTAAGTACACCTAATTCTGTTTTTACACGGTAGATACGTTCCAGACAAAACCGTGTAAAAAAATACATGAAGTACATACATAGAAAAAAGGGGGATTAGTTCCATATCGTTCAACTCTGTAAAAAATAGTTAAAATAAATTTATTAAAAAATTTATTTCAAGAATATTTTAGATTTTTTAATCGTGCTAAATCGAATGAAATCCTGTAAAAACGGAATCAATTTTTTTTTCTAGACCGTGTTAAATCAAAACCGTGTAAAAACAGAATTGGGTGTAAATGCAAAATTATTGAGTACTGATCTAACGACGTCAATTTGAAGCGTACGAAAATATTTGTAACGAAAAGCGGAAAGTACAAGTGCGATTACCGTGCTATATGAAAATCTTATTGCAATTTCTTTGATTCTATATTTATTTCAGAATTTTAGATTAATTTAAGTTAAAACTCACAATTCAAATTTTACGAATGAAATTTCGAAGACCAAAGATCTACCTTAGCGCTTTAAAAAAATAAATATTTAAAGTCCAATCCGTATTTACTTCAAAATCCAAAAGCAATCTGTCTCGCAACAAAAAAAAATCTCATCGTCTACCATACTAATTACTTCGATCCCAAGTGCATTTACAAAAAAAGCAAGCACAAAAACTGCCACGGTCTCGTCGTCCGCATCGCAATCTGAAAATACATTCGAGCAACGAGGGCGCAGCCTTAAAAGAAAAATCCTAAAAGAAAGCACGAAACCGATGCGGTGGATTTCTCTGTTGCGATGTCTTGCACTTGGTGCATCCAATATGCATCGACTGTTGGCGGATTTTTGTTTGCGGACGAACAGAAGAGCCGTTCGTGTTATTACGTCAGTGCGCGTCAATCAGTGCATCGAGTGCGATCAAAGCTGGACGGGAACGAGCGGAGCTTAAACTGGAGGCGGTGCCAGATGCACTTGCAGATTGAGTGTTCGTATTCGCGACGTAGATCGAGAGAGGAAGATGGGAATTCTGTCGAGCATTGGCGTACACTCTCGACGTTTCTTTCGTCGGACGATCGAAAACTTATTGTTGGACATGAACTTATTTTTAGCGTCAACATTTAACACGTTGGACGCCACCGGTATTTCGGTAGTTTCATAATTTTCTCTGAAGCTAAACTTTTTTTATTAAAATCACATCTTTGCAAAGCAGAAAGCTTAAAGACACTAATAAATGAATAGTCAGCAGGACTTTACGTATTTAATGCCAATATTTGACTGTTGACTATATTAGAAAATTCGTAGATATTACAATTTAAAAGTCATGTGAAATTTTATTGAATTCAACAGCGCCGGTCGCCGGTGACCCCCATGGCGTTCAACCTGTTAACTGCTCTGTTTGCTGTTAGAAGTTGTGGCGATTAATTTGTGATACTTCAAAGTTAAATTGCTATGGTCATTTCACGGAAGGGCATATTATTTTAGGTGGCTTCCGAACTATCGAGGCTATGATGTATCATATCAAATATTAAATTAGCATAAATTCGTAGAGGTTGGAAATTTGGAGCCTCTACCTTTTTACTAACCGGAAATTAGAGAAACAATTATTTTTTTTGTTTCATACTTTTTGACTTAAACCTTTTACTCATTTCAGCTAAATCGTACTGTTTTAGGTAGCTATTGAATCACCGAGACCATGATATATTAAATCTTAAATTAGCACAATTTTCGCAGAGGTGGGAGATTTTCAATCTGGTCCAAGAATTGCAAGTTTCAGCCTTTACGTCTTTAATGCTACAGTCATTTCATTTCGTATCTACTGTTTTAAGTAGATTCCGTACCACCGAAAAGCTTCAAAGTGTATCTTACTCATTTCAAAAATTGTTAAGATAATTTGAAACAGTTGATAAAGAATAAAAAGAAAGACAAGGTCAACGTGAAAGCTGGAGGAGAAAAAGATGGAAGGTACGACGAAGCATCGACGAGAAGAACGCGATGCAAATGAAAGCCCATCGACGAATTCCTGCGTCTGTGTAAACGTATATCTGGCCGACTGCAGTTTCAGCGAAGAATGCACGGCATCATCGATTGATCTTAACATCGATTGTAGATCGTCAGGAATGTAAAAAGATTTCAAGATAATTCCTGGCTGACTGACGATGTGAAATCTCACAAGAATCGTATTGCTGTCGAGCGAGAATGACAAATCCTCTGAATTGAAACAGGATGATATATGGAACTATGTAAAGTCAACAGAGTGGAGTATTTCAACGGCATTAATTAAGTTTAATTGATTATCCTACACGGAATAGCGGTCGATAATAGAAGCAACAGGTATCGATATCACGATCGGCAAGAATATACATGTATGTGATTCGATGATTGAAGATAGTTAGGACTTTTGGCAATTATACAGATTTTCTTAATATGTCGTCAGAATTATGATTCTAATTAATCTAATTAAAGATAGATTTTTCCGCAAGCATTGTGAAATTATACATATTAGAAAAGTGCGCTTTCTCATTTCTTTCTTTTTTAATTAACCAGACTGAGCCACCGGGACGCGTGGGTGGGTACATCTAGTTCAATATAAAAATAGGAAAAGTTTTTTGCCAATATCTCGAAAAAGAAAGCATGTATGGGAAAAAGTTGCTTAGAATCATGATTCTGGCAACATATCCATAAGTCATCGAAATGGGAAGGACCGACCATCATCTGTATAATTACCGCATTTTTTCTCGATACGTAAATACACCGTGGGACATGGAATGTATTTGCGTAAAAGAGACGCATTTAATTGGTAAATCGTAATAATCTGGAGAAATTATTGAAGTAACGATACGTGCTATGATTTGCGTTGTAATATTTTTAAAAACAGGTATCTCGAATTTACGAGATACTGAAATTAAAGATGCGATAGATCATGTTAATCCGAACGATGATATTTCTACTTTTAATCCCATCTGTCTTATCTTTATATGCGAGTTAAACTTTGCAATTTAACACTAAACCTATCAAGCCGATCACAATGACCGGCTCCCAATTTTTCTAAAAATTGCCTAAATTGATAGGGGAGACATGAAGTAAATATTACATTTCTATCTTATAAAAGCTAAAAAAATTAATTAATCATCTTTTTCACCTCTTGATTTCTCTTTTTCCAAAGTACTTGTTCAGTACATCTAAAATTTAGTAAATATAACGTCGGTAGGTTTAGTGCTAATTAGCTTCGATGACATTTCAATTTGCTATTACTAAAAAAATCGCGAATAAATAGTGCAAAGTTTCATGTCGGCTCTGTGCAAGATCGCAGTGGATGATTTACTTTCCGAGAATGGTACAATGATTCACATATTTTTCACGTTACAATTAGCAGCTCATTAGGCGTGCAAGGTTCGTCGAATTCAACATCACAGGAAAGTTGAAAACTATTTTCAGTCGACGTTCGCTGCTAATTTATCGATTTCCAGGAATGTAAAAAAAAATGGGACGAGGCTTATCACGAACATCTACGTGCGCTGAGTAAATTAAATTCAGTTAAATTAAATTGAATCGCTTAGATGGTAGAGTGAACTAGGGAATGAGAGAGAAGAACGTTTTTAATTTCAACGTGCAGCCTGATGGATGATTGAGCTTCCAGAATGACTCACTGCTATGAAATAAATGTTTACAGACCATTTCCGGAAATGCAGCTAAACAGGAAGAAGTAACAAATGCCACGTGAAATCGATAGCGTATTAGCTCCGTTCTGATTATTCGGAAACCAAAGGCGAACAAAAGCTCTGCGATTCTTCCTCGTCTGCCCGCAAATGTCCGTAATTAGCATGGAGAAGAAAGGAGAATTTATTAAGGCCTGATTACGCCACGGACTATAAATGAATTTAATTATCAGAAGAGAGATTCAGAAGATATACAACGTAAAAGGTCATTTATCGGACGAAGAACTGTCACGTTTTCCTGATTTCGTAGAAAATTACGTCCTCCCTTTGGAATCTCTTTTGCAAAATTTATTGCGAGGCATTTATCCAATCTTGAGTTACGAATGTTCCGGCAGTTCGTTTAAAGGGTATTCATCGAGTCAATATTTCGTACGATTTACGTTCATTCCATTTTTACGAGGGAATGTATGGGGGAACATATGCTCCCTTCAAGGATGCTCATCAAAGTATGGATTTACCCGGCACTCCCGATAAACCATTCCACGGAGCCAGAAGGTAGTTTGCGAAAACCGCACAATGGCCTGCAGCTGTAGCTGCCACGAGAAAACCAGGAATTGCAATAATTTATCAGACTGTCATCCGAAACAGTGAAGCGAACGGCATGACGTTAATGCATTCAAACACGAAGAAAGTTTTCGATGGTGTTACGAAGATGAAGAACAAAACGGGGTGGAAGAAAGAGAGGTGAAGTGAAACGAGAGAATGGGAGAAGAGAAAGAGAAAAAGGGGAGAAAGCTAGAGGGAAGAGAAAGCAGAGATTGAACAGAGAGAAGGGAGAAAGGACAAGAAAAAATGCAGAACAGAAAGTGAAAGAAGAGAAAAGAGAAGAGAGCGCGGTACGGATAAAGCAAAAAGGGAAACAGAAACATGAACGGAAAAAGTGCGGGATACCATAAAAACGAGAAAAAGAAAGAACTAGAAGAAAAAAGGGGAAGAGAACGAAGGGATAGACGGAGAGGACAGGGAGAAGAGGGAACATTCAGAAACTTGCTTAATAATTCAACAAACCTGTGCGCAACTTGCTCCTGGAGATACGAAATGAATAATGAGCTTAATGACTTTAGTTTTGCAACGACTACCTCCTGTACATCGTTAGAATCCTTTCTCTATTATTGCGAAACTACCGCCGACTTATGTCGAACACGACTTTTTCCCGCGAAATACGAAAAAGAAAAACTTGGTAGATTTTCTAATTGCACTTTTTGCGACACTCCACTCAAAATTTGACTTTTATCAACGATATTATATTGCACAACATTGAAATACACGACATAACATCATTTATTTAGCACAGACGATTTCATTCCATTTTCAAAAAATAATCAAGGCCCACTGTGCCGCGTGGAACTTAATTTGCACGCGAAGAAAGGTCCCGAATGTTTTGAGAGAAGCAAATTAACGAGAGCGAAAGAATTGTAATTGAATTCCATCGCCCTCTCGCAATTTTACCGACTTTTCCGCAAAAAAATATGAAAATATTTTCTTCGACTGAAATAAATCGTACCCCTTCGTGCGTATCCCGCCGGCAAAAAAAACGAACGCGATTCGACGTTTCGCGGTTTAATTCGCAAAAATGATTAAAGAGAAAATTAACGAGGAAAACAAGCAACGATGCGCCGAGCTTTCCACCGATACGCAATTTACGCGAGATCCTGACTCAATTAACAAGATACGACAGAAAGAAAATTCTTTCGGTATTTTCGCTCAGACTCTCCTATTTTCGTAAAGTTCAATCAACAACAACAAAAAAGATACTATAAATGAAAGCCACACGATCAACTAGGAAACCAAACATAACAGGTGACGATGAAAAATTAATGAAGAAACAAGGTTAAATAAGTTAGCATTCGATTTCCGAGTTACGGGACAAACACTCAATGGAAAATTAAAATTTAATCATTCATTAACAGCCTATCGCAGTTTCATTCGTAAAACGAGCCGTTTCGCTGATCATTTACGTGCCGCAATGCTACTACATATAGCTCGCAAAAACAGAGAAGTCCTCTGGCCCGTGGTTTGTTCTGATTCGCCTGACGGTTAGAGACATCCCTCGTTCTGACGTCACTTTAGATTCTAACGCGTTATTGGCCGGAAGAGCCGCACATTTGTTACGTTGTCATGGGAACGACGAAAGAAGTGTTTTGTTTTCGGTTGTCATTGGCCGATCTGAGGTTTCCAAGACCGATATGGTGGGGATAGGCGGTGCAAGCGACACTCTGCCCTTACCCTGTACCTCATACCGCGAGCCTTCTCAGTTTTTGCGAGCTTTAGCTGTAGGATCGTAAATATAATTTAGCTATTGAAAACCATCGGAAGCCTATTCTTCCATAAAGTGACGAAAACTTTCGCGAAGCATTACCCAAGAGGGAAATATATATTTTTCCCTATCAATCATCCGTAACGGCTTGACGTCGCGTTAATTAAATCTTGCGCGACCTTAAAACGCGACGATACTTCGTTTCAAGGGGGGCCGAAAAAATGTTCGTGGATTATTCCCTCGCCGGGCACGCGTATAATTGGAACTTTTAAATGGTATCGATTGTCCAGCTGGTTGGCGTTTTCAACCCTTTAAGGTCTAACGTTGAAATGTGGACGAAGCTGATTTTTTCATTGGTTTAATTGTTTCTTCGGAATTAGTTAATGGTATTGTAGTTTTTATGGGTTACTATGCATTATTATTAGCGAGATGAATAAATAATGAGTAATGAATATATTGCATTTTATGTGAACTTAACATTGAGTTTGGAAATTGATGATTTTATATATTTAATTATAGTACTTGCTGCTTCCCGTAATTGCTCCTGTGCAAATATTTCAGTTCTCTAATTTTATCTGTACTCATAAATTATAGCTACCTTCTATGAAGGACGAATACTAGGTGTAGCTACCTTTTTTTACTTCATTCTCACTTTGTTGATAAATAAATAATTAGTAATGAATATATTGCTTTTTATGCGAACTTGATATTGAGTTTGGAAATTGATGATTTTACATAATTAATTATAGTACTCGCTGCTTCCCATAATTGCTACTGTGCAAATATATCACTCCTCTAATTTCACCTGCACTTATAAATTATAACTACCTTCCATGAAGGACGAATACTAGGTGTAACTAATTTTTTTTACTTCATTCTCACTTTGTAAATTGACTATATCTTTATGGTTACCCGTAGGATCCTTCACTACCTGTAATAAGTGGCGTCATAAATAAACCATAAGTAACAAATATATCTCATTTCCCTGTTAACATAATTCCATCTTGGAAAATTCGCAGTTCTTTACATCTAACTAGTTTCTGCTACTGTAAATAAAAGTAGAAAATTATAAAAGTTAACGCATTACGTAAACTTGCGAGAAGAATTGAAGCATTACACTTCATTGCAGAGGATTCGCGAATGGATAAAAGTGTCGCAACGAGTCGATTAAAATCGGCGCTGGAAGGGAATCGGGTCCGGTAATGCCTAATAGGATTAATAAATTTGAGGTGCCAGAGAGGCAAGGCCGGTGCGCAGAAGTAATCCGGTGCTCGGAATTACTAAGGCTCCGTTGCCGATTTTAATATTCCCACGGATTCCCTTTAACGACCGCGGAATAACGTGAAACGAGAGACCAACGCGAGGAAGATTCGAAAGGGATTAATTTCTCGTCGCGTATTTTCATAAGTTGCGAGAGGAACTAAATGCGAGACAAGCATTACCGAGAAGCGTGACTTACGTTCTTCCATGCGGCATTGCGCTAGAAATCGCTTACCTGAAACAAACAAATATATTTTCATTAATTAATTTCGTCGAGAATAAGACTCCTGTCGACGATTACTTAAATTAAACTTAAAAATCGACGTCAGTATTGTTTGTTCTAAGTGTCAATCTGAAGGACTTGAGCGTAGATTTTTATTATTTCTCGTCATTTTAAATGCCTGCTACGGTATTTTATGTTATTTTAATTGGATGCAGGATGCGTACAATGCTGTGTTTCTCTTGCATATAATTGACCTTTGAAAGAAAGAACTGGTGATTCAATGTGGTATAGCGTGTATTTCAAAGAAAAGAGGAGAGGATGTGAAATATAATTTAACTACCACGACAAGATTTATAGAACTGTGGAAAATGTAATTAGAAATTTGGACGATATTCTAATTTAAGTGTGGCCCTTAAACGAGCCGAAATTTGCATCTTAATTTAATGATAGACTTCATCCCCTTTTCGATGTTTAACATTTTAAATGTTTCCCGAGTTTTGCCTTATTTTAATTCCTATTTTCGCAGATTCAGATAATGATATCCACAACAAACAATTATATTGTACAAAATGTTGTGTCCAAACTAAATTGTCGAACATTCATATAGAGTTTCGATTAAACACAAACGAACTTCTTGGTCGTACTTGTACATCATGGTTCAACAGTGTTTGGTCTTCAACAAACTACCGGGCTAATTGATTTCGAAACGCCATTAAACAATTACACCAAACGGCGAATCATAGCAGTCACTAATTACTGACACGATGCAAAACGTCCACGATAAATTACACCCCCGAAATTTCGCGAACTCGACAGACGTGCACGTTCATCCGTAATTCTTAAATCGATGCCCCCTTTTGCGCCATTGTTTGCATATTACATTCTCCTGTTAAACGTATTTTACCGATACGTTTTGTAATATTAAAAGCGCAAAAATTCGTCACTTTAAACTCAAATTTATTTTAACTTTAAAACAATTCCAAAGAATAATCCAAATTGTTCCTACACGAATAAACAAATGTAGCTGGAAAAAGGTAAACGGTGCTTTTTACAAAATTAGAATTTACGTCCGCGCAAACTAACCCTTCGCTCTGGAGATTAATTAGCCTTTTATCAAGTACACGATGAATCTTAAGAGAAAGAAGAAGGAACGAACTTAAATCACTGAAATAATTGCTGAAATGAAAAGATAAGGGAAAGGTTTTTAACACACATTTTTTTAAGCACATTTACATTAGCAAGGGACGTAAAACAATAAAGGCAAATCGATTTAAGGAGGAGATACAACGTGCACCAGCCGTGTGCACGAAGATCCGCAATTTCGATTTACCCCGACAGCGAATAAACACGGAAGTTGCATTAACGGAAGGCTTTGACGGAATAACGCGAATTTAAGCAGGGACCGTGTCAAAAAAGAAATAGAGAAGCAAAAGTATCCATGGACGCGTGTTGCATCAGTGGCGATGCGATTTTCACGGCTGTACGGAAAATCAATTTACTCCTATTTGGTAAAACCGTGGACGAACGACGTGAATGCCGGGGAATTAAAAAACGAAAGAGCGAGAGAAAGAAAAGAGGGTGAAAGAAGGGTGGGGGGAAAAAAGGGAAAAGCCGGATAAAAACGAGAAACCGAGAGAGAACGGGGAAAAGGGTAAAAGAAACGGGGTAAGAGGCAAAGAAATTTAATCAGAATCCGGTTAGCCTGCAGAAAGGCGACACTAACAATCCGTGAGTACTCAATTCTGACGGAAATTTTTTTACGCCGACGATTCGGCCGCGTCCGTCTATCCAAGCCTGGTAACCCTTGAAATTTTTATCCTCGGTCAGAATGGAGGTAATAGAGTCCCGGCATTTTTTTTCCTCCCTTTCTCCGCCCTTCCCGTCCCGTACCTTCCTCGTTTCTCTTTAAATAAACGAGAAGAATGAAGATGGACTTTCCTCTATTTTTACCGCGCGGAAAGAAGATTAAAAATTTTTATCGGCTTCAAGACATTTCTCGGTCGGTCCATTCTTTAAATATTATAGGAAATTCTCATCGTGCTGTACGTAATTTCTTAAACGTACGGTTGCACGAGATTAAACCGTATTACGTAAACGGAGAACATTGTAAAAGTAAATGGATAGATTTCTATTTCGAGCAGAATTCAGAAAAATTACATTTCTTTCCACCATCAACGAGACAGCACTTTATGTTAATAAATGTTACGCAATAATTCCGTTCTTGTAATAATAAATTCCTTCAAAGGAAATTATCGCGCAAGTGATGATATTATGTAACTATATTATGCGAGAATTGAATTACATTATTAATGCGCGAAAGTAAAAAATAATTGCTCCATTAAAATGGCCAGTAGACGAACGTACCATTAACAGTTATTTATCGGGAAGAAGAGTTCAGTTGAAATCAAGTTCGAAGTACATGTTGGTCACTGGGGCAACGATAACTCTTCCAGCTAATTGTAAGACGTGATTATTTACTGGCACTGCTCGGCTCGACCCTCCGGCCTTTAACAACGATTAAAGCAACCCGTGCAATTAGAAGGTAATTTGTAATTATCTACGACTCAAGGGGATCCGTTCTTCGAGCACGAAAGCAGAAATTGTTGTCAATATCAAATATTCCTTCCTTCTGATATTGCTTGATTGGTTTTTATTATTCCGTTTGTTTGTTAACAAAAACAATCAATTTTTTAAACAAATAATTTTTATGCAACTTTTCTTACGCAGTCAAATTACGTGTTAAAAACACACCCTCCTTTCTACCCTCAACTTTGAGGGGTATTTTCACCTCTTCAGGGTGGATGGCTGCCGATAAAAAAAAATACGTGTCAAATATTTTTTTGAGAACTACCAGTCACATAAATTTCATCAAAATCGGCGTGTTCGACTTCGATATATTCCCTTGTAAGCTTACAAAGTTATCTGAAGTTTGTTAAATCTAACAAAAATTAATTGGATTCTCATATTGTACACCCAAAGGTTATTACCCGTAAAATAAATAAATAAATGTATAAATAAAAATGAGCAAGATTGAGGTTCAATGAAAATGCGTGAATAATATTAGAAACCGTTGAAAAAAAAGATCGTTCTTGAGAATCGTGAAAGCTCATTCGTACAAGGCATTCGAAGAAAGTTTCCGTAAGATCGATGAAAAGGCAAGAACCTGCATTTGCTTCGAATAAATGTCGAGTATAATATTTGATATTTTCCCGTTGCAAGGTTTGTTCGTGGTAGAAACGAACGAACCACGGAAATAAATAAAGTTACTTTACGTTCGCATGGTGTACGTATTACATTCAGAAACGGAAAGCCAATGAAAGGAGGAATTACATGGAAGGCTCTCGTTCGAGAGGAATTCTCTTTCTCCCTTCCATTCTCCTTCTCTCTCTATTTCTTCTTCCCGCGAGAAATGAGATGTAAGGGGAACGTAGAGCGACATTTTTATTTGTTAAAATAATATTTGCGTTAACCGCGAAAGGACAATGGAAAATTCCAGCATCCCCGTAATCCCAGGGAAAAAGGTAAACTTCTCGATGCCCCATTTAACGGTTTCTTTTAAACTTCTCGTCGAGGAACCATGGACCGAAGGCTAAAAAAGCACTGATTTCCCTCGCGTGCCGTAACGAGGGCAAAATAATGCAGAAAATTTTCTCGTTCGACCGACGAACGTATCGATCAATCCGAATTACGACGAGAAGAAGGAAGAAAGAACGGCAAAACGAACGAAGAGACAAGATGTCGATAATGTCGACAAATATGCAAACCCGACGTGCCTTTCGTCGTAACTGTGGCAATCTCCAAAGTAATTCCGTTTTCCTAGAATTTTCTCGGATCTAACTACGTCCAAACGAGGAGGAAGAAATTTCGAGGAGCAAGATAGTTCGAAGGCACTTATTTTTAGAAGAAACACAAGGGAAGAGATATACGGAGAATTTAAGAGAGGGGAACGGCAATTCCGTGGTATTTGACTGTTTACCTCTTCAAAGGATAAGAGAACCCACGGCATTTACACGGCCACCGCATTAAAATGTTACGAATGTTGGCTCAGACCTGCAACCCTTGGCCATTGACGTGAAAATGCTCGCGAAATAACAGAGAAAGAGGGGCCAAGGACTTTCTTGCAACCGTTACCATCCGTTCGTGAAATCGCATCGAAATATTTCCACGTCGTTTACATTTTTAACCGCGAAGCATTCTCCCGCGAATATCAAAATACCTGAATATTTCGGGGAAACGAAATAATGCGACACGCTGCCGTTCTTTTTCCACGGAAAATTCCATTTTTTCGTTAAGCGTAAAAACGACCATCTTCTTCCTCCACGATAATCCAGAAATTGTAACGAAGACAAAAAAATGATACTTTGAAAGTTTGGGTTTTTTTTTGTTCACCCTGAAATTCTATAAAGAGGAAAATGATAATTTTTCTTTCACAAAAATCTAGAAGTTTAGGGGGAAAAAAAGAGACGAGGACGTTATGCCCCGTCTTTTCGACCATCCGGCGTCGAAGGGAAATAAAGAAAATGATTTCCTGGCGGTGGAATAATATTTCCCCGAGCTGCGTTCCCGGATGTCCGTGGAATTTTCAAGTGTCCCCGACATCCTGAGGGAAACAATAGCGATTCCACTTAATGTCCGGTTATTTTCCTACGGTTTCGCGGCGGATGTCAATGGCAGCACTCTGTCGCCGCTACCGAAGAACGGCTCTGTCAATTCGACGGACGTAGGTTAAGCATTATCGGGATTAGGTCGCCAAGGAAATATTTATCTGCACGGATTTGCTGGAAAATTCGAGCGAGTTAAAACTGGCGAAAGGAGAACGAGAGCGCGGAATTGGAAGTGATCGAAAATTCGATTCGACGAAAAATTCACAAGTTTCCGTGGAACGCTTAGAAGGGAGAACGTTGAAACTCTTTTTCGTCCTTTTCGAGGTCATGAAATATGTGCACACCGTTGCCGAGTGAAAATATTAGTATCGTTATTGTAGTTCTATCGTTTACCTTGTAGAAAGTGACGATAGAAGCAAATAGCGAGAAATCTTGTTAAAGGCGTGAGCATTGAATCTGTGTTGAAGTTTATTCGAAGAGGTAGAATATGCGGGACAACGAGGAGGAAAAATATTCTTGTTCGTAGACCGCAGATATTTATGAAAATTGAATTTCTTGTGGGGACAAATAAAGAAGTAGGGTTTAGATCGAAACCTGTTTCTCCTAATCTTTCTTTTTGGGCTTTCAGCTTTTATTGTATCATCATTTCGCCTAGGAATCAGATCTTTTTGATGAATTTCGAATCAATAAGAGTAGATGATATTAAAATTAAAACTTCCAAGAAGGTGAAAATATCCGATTTCCATATTTTTTCTTTCTAAAAATTGTCTAAATTAATAGAGGAACCACGAAGTAAATATTCTACTTCCATCCTATAAAACCAAAATTATTTAACTGATCGTCTTTTTCGCTCTATCATTTCCCTTTTTCCAAAGTATTTATTTAGTATAATTAAATATGATTGATACAACTCTCGTAGTTGTAGTGTTAATAATAATTTAAGAAAAGCCTCCTACAGATGACGCAAGTTTGACCTGGAATAATTGGAAGTTTGAGTCTTTAACTGAATATTCACCACAATTCCGCTCAATTTCCTCGATATATATTGTATTCACAATTGCACAACAAAATAAAAACGCTTCGAACAAACCGAAGACGCAAGGATCGACGGCAAAAATTACGAATTTCCGGCGGAAGTGCGCTTTATCGCAGATTTGCGATATCCGTGACGATGCGGTCGGTGTGCAAATGAGAAAGGGACACGCATCGGTTCGAGGCACTGTAGCAAGAAAGCCAGAAGCATAATTCGTACGAAAATCGATACCCGGAGAACGCACGTACAGCATTAATGTAAATTTATATCCCGCAGTTTTTCATTTACCCACCAACCTTTAATTAGAACGAGTCGACGTCGAATAATCTCTTTTTATTATTCCCACGACACCGGAGGAAACTTTACAGCCACGACGACGTCGAGGGCTTGCAATTTCGCGATACAGCGAGGAACTTCACCTTGAATCGGAGGCAAAGCACGCAATCAGAGACCAGAAACGCATGCCGCACACGAATCATGATACACATCGACGTACATAGGACTTAAAAGAGAGAACATTCGTATTTCAAACGATTCCTGCATGGAAATCGTCCGAATACGACACGAGGGCGGATGAAAGCATCCCTTTCGTCTCTTCTCACTTTTTCTCACTCTGCGCTCCGCTTTCTGTCCTTCTCCCTCTGACTGCGGAGGATTTATTAGAGAAACAGAATACCAGGAAGAGAAAAGAAACATATTCGACAGATGTGCCGCCACTAAAGGGCGAAATTTCGAAGAAATAAGCATATACGAAAGAATACCGGTGGAATATGTATAGGAGGATCGTTCGGAGAATACAGATTTCGAGGGAGAAGAATTGATAGAGAGAAAGTACAGATTTGTTTGTCATTCTGGAGTTTCTTGAGGCGATAGAGGGAAAGATTGAGAGAAAATCGATATATATATAGTGTAGGAAAGTTTTGTTTTCGTGGTAGTTGTCTTTTATTATTTTTTCTTTTCTTTTCTTTTCTTTTGCCAACAACTTTGCGAGACTCCGTTTCCTTAAACGATCGCCAGGGACATTCGGGGGTGAGATAAGGAATAAATAGAGTCACGGAGTTGTTAGAAGGTAAATTTATGCCTGTATCTAAAATAAGGCGGTTTATTTATGGAAATATACACGATGGAGTGTAATAATAACGAGGCTGTATAAAGTGAACTCGTGCAGCTACTGCCTGAATTAAACTTTTTAGAGGGACGGAGGGGGAAAAGTGATTTGCAATCTATGGAATGTGAAATACGTAAATAAATGGTTTATGGAGATTACGTGAAGTATGATAATTAACTCGGTGAAATTAGCTGCGTTCGGTGAATTATGAGACTGCAAACTCATTAATTTGTACGAAAGTTCACGATGGTATTTTTTAAACTGCCATAGAGATAATCGACATTAATTTGAATGAAATGCAAATTCTGATCGTGCGTATGCGAGATTTTTTGAAGAGTCTCCATAATATCGAAAATACTCCCTTAAAAATTACGAAGCGGGAATGTGTAAAGTGTAAATGTAGTGCACTGGAATTACATTAGAAATAAAATTCTTAAATTTAAAAATAGAAAAAACCCAAAAGCATTGCACATAAATGTATCAAATTAATCGTCATATCTCTTATATATTATCATAATTATGTACATATTTCATACTGCACAAATTGCCAATCGCTCTTTCCTTCCTCGCTCAGAAACAATTAATCCTCAGAGATTCTACGAAAGAAAGGAAAAAGGAATCGGACAAACCAGAAGGCGAGCCTCTAAGATGAAACGCTCGGGAGGAACTTTTCCTTTCGCGTTGTCGCATAAAAATCCTGAAATGATATCACGCTTACGTAGGTCCTCGGAATAACGACGATGGATTATGGAAATTTTACGGCCGCGGCTCGATTACCGCGAAAAATCGATAAAGATCCAGAATATGGAAATTGCATTCGCGACACTGTCTATCGTGGAAAGTTTTCGCCACCGCGTCCGGAGAAGTCCCGAGGGTTCTCTAAAGAAATCTGCCTGTCGCTTCGAGCGCCTTCGATGTGGACGGTTTAAACCGCGAGGAGACATAAACGAGGGAACCTTAAAAACCGTTCTTTTTTTTCGCCTTTACTTGCGATGGTCATTTTATCTACAACGTGTCATTTTAGGTGGATTCTGAACCAACGAAGCTATCATATAGTCATCGGATAAGAAAACTTTCGCAGTAGTGCGGAAGATTTGCATTGGGACCCGTTAAACCATTTGTTCGTAACGGTTTTATCATAAAACCACATTTCAAAGAAGTTGTTACGTGATAACCGGTGGTGGTCCTGTGAAACCAGGACACTTATAAACGTTTGTCTTATGTTCCAGTGGTTAGATAATGAAACCACTACTGCTTTTTCTATTTCAGACTTTACAATCTATTTTTCTATTTTAAAAAAAATAACAGCAATGGGGTCATTAATCTTAATTTTACAGTATTATAACTAAATAAAATAAATGATCGCTTTTTGTTGCTGAAAACATTTAAATTGGGTCTTAAAGGATTAATTTGCGCTTCGAGTCTTTGACTCTATGCCAAACATAGCCCCAAGAAGATTTCTTTTCGGAAAAAGAAATGGAAGGACCTTGATGTTGAAAGAATATTTTAAGAAAAGCAGTCTTAAAAATTATTTTTGTGTTTTGAAGCAATATCCGGATAATGATGGATAGAAAATTTGTGAAAATTCTGCAAGCTTTCTCCTCACTCCCTATTAAACTCTTGGCGTAAGTCATCAGAAAGTGATAAGTGTAGCAACAAAGACATAACACGAATACAATACTGCAATAATGAAGTACAAAGTTGCTATAATTTCAAAAACATTGCAATGTCTATATTCTTTAACACGTTGAATGCCATGGAGGTCACCGATGACCGGCGCTATTAAATTTCATGAAATTTCGTATGACTTTTAAATTGTAATATTTACGAATTTTCTAATGCATTCAGTATTTAAATATTGGCATTAAAATACTGAAGTCTTGTCTTTAAGGTATCCGCTTTGTAAAGATGTGATTTTAATAGAAAAAGTTTCTCTTCTGAAAAATGATGAAACTAGTGAAACATCATTTTGAAGAAATTTTAAAGAGCTACAGGACAAGAGGTGAAGAGATACCCCGATGTTAAAAATTCCACGACGAATTGTCAACAAGATGCAAATAGTTTCGGCGAAGAGTTCAAAGTGTCCATTCATCGTGCAATATGACACGCGTCTGTTTGAAATTTCTTAGGCGAAAGCAGAAACAGGATAAGCAGGGGCAAAGACAGATAAACAGATCGTAAGAATACGATAATAAAACGTCAGTGCAGTATAAATAATTGTTTTAAAAGCGGCAGAAGTGAGTACGTGCTGCAAACCCAACGGTCTGCCGTATCTTCGCGCATGCCTCGCGATAACGAAATTTAGAACGAGTCGCGCCGCTGCGATTCCATACGCGATAAGTTAATGAGCTTCGATCCACCCTGACCTATCCACTTTAGGCCATGCTGTCCTTAGAACGATATCTCGTTACTTGAATAGATAATTTCACCAACAAGAGGGTACTTACTGCGCTGTAACAGGGGCTATCGCTAAATTTCTAATCGGCTGATGATTAATGGACTAGAATTTGCGCAAAGTGTCGGTTAAATTGCAAAGAAGTAACGGAATACAGTGAGAGAAGTGAGAACTGCAAAGGTTGAAGTGATTGGTACTCGATGGGACTTTTTTTCTGTCGAATAAAGGGCATTGTGAATGGGTGAAGCTGCAAATAATTTCGTAATTGCTATTCCATCGACGTGAAAAAAAAGTAGAGAAATGAAGTAAAGTAATGCAGAGGGTCGTTTAATCTTGGAGAAATAGGACAAAGTGTAATAGAAGCATTGAGGGATTTTAAAATTCGGATAATTAAAATTTATGTACTTGATAGAGACATGTGAGATAGCGAATCTTTAATTAACTTGGCAAATTAAATTTCTGCATAGAGAAATGTAGATGGTGAGACTCGATTAGCGCAGAGTATCTTTTAAATAGTAAAGAAATAACAGAATACAATCAAGCGAGCGAAATGATCGAGAATTAAAACGATTCCGACTCTATGGAACGTTGCAGAAGGAAAAAGGGAACGCCATAATTTCGCGAATCCGTGGATAATTTCGTAATTGCAATTCCACCAACGGGAAAAATGTGGAAGTTCGAAAATTCCTCCCGATAATCCTGGCACGAACTATTATAGGGTCAGCGTTAACGTAAATCCTCTCGGAACATTTTTTTCTCAGCTAGCTCGTTAAAGTCAAAGGAAAAACGAACGCGCAAAGTCTCTCGTTAACTTTCACACCCACGGGCATCGATTACTTGCTATCGCGCCGCAAAATACTCGATACCGCGACTTTTTTGTTTTTCTCTACGCGATATTGATTACTCGGTCGTTCAGCCACCATTTTTCATTCGCGCCTGGCAAAAAATTCCATTGAAATTCATGATGCAACTTCATTATGCGCACTCACGGATTAACCCCTGAGGGGGTTGGAAGGAGGGAGGCGGGATAAAATAATATTTAAAAAGGAGACAGAGACACGCGTGAATCACTTTGCACCTTGAGTGAGTTGATCACCGTGATCGTTGCAACCAAAACTACTTTGTACTTTGAAAACTGATGGGGAAAATAGGGACTTGCAGGGCTATGGTAGAAACAGAGATAAGGACTTAACACGTTCGACACGGTGTGACATAACGCTGATGCCTCACAGCTGCGAGACGATGAGTTATAAACATGATTTCTAATAATTTAACTGATTAAAAATTGACAAAACTGGATTTAAATGTTTCAAACCATGTAAAATATTTGTTATACATTTTTTGCAGATGAAACACTACCAAAATAGATCGCAGTCCTTAGTGAAAAAAAATCTGTCCTACACCCGTGCTTAACACTAGAACTACCGGCATTAATTCTATCATATTTCAATATTTTAAATAAATCCTTGAAAATGGAGTAATCTAAAGCCGGAAAATATGACCGATTCGACGATCTATGTTTTTTTAGATAAACGTAGAATATTTATTCTATGGCTTTTCTATAAAATTGGAGAATTTTTGGAAAAAGTTGTGTACCAGTCATTTTGACTGGTTTGGTAGTTCTAGTGTTAACGTGATAAACTTGCAATTTCTTCGGTTTTAACTGCTATGGTCATTTTGCATAGGACCTACTGTTTTAGATGGGTTCCGAGCCACCGAGGCTATGATATACTAAATAATAAATTAGGAAAAATTTCCCAGAGATGAGGAACTTGAAGTCGCACGCACTGATTGCAAGTCCGAACCTTTAACTCTTTACCCACTATAGTCCTAGGACTTGTGATTAGTGTGTTCGAATTTAACTCCCCGTCCTCTGTAGGAGATTTTTCTTAAATTATCATTTAAAGTTGTAGTTTCTGTGATTGTGAAACCACATAAAACTTGTGGGTCCTCAATTTGCTATAGTGAGGGACCAGAAACAAGGCACTTGGGACGGAAAGGCAGATGGCTCTCGCAGCGCCTATCCCCGCCATGTCGGCCCTGGAAACCTGAGATCGACAAATGACAACCGAAAATAAAACGCTCCTTTCGTCGTTCACATGATGACGCAACGAATGTGCGGTTTTTTCGGCCAATAGCGCGTCAAAATCGAAAATGCGTGAGGGAGAGGAATGTCCCTATCCGGCGGGCGAATCAGAGCAAATTACCCCTCAAGTGCCTTGTTTCTGGTCCCTCACTATACTTAGCATACGAATCGCAGAATCCTTTCTAATGCATTTGTTATTAAAAAAACAAGCTAAAACCATCTACCGCAAAAGTGTTAATTGTCCGAACCACGTCGAACAATCGACGCTACGCGCGAATCGTTTCAACTCGTCGGATCGCCGATTCGCGATTGTTTCGCACAAATACCATGACAAAACAAACGTTCTGCATTGTTTACAAATTTTACGCCGACTGTCCGTATAATTCCTGGATATTTTCGTTCCGCAATATCTTCGAAAGCCGCTGGAAAAACGTATTGAAGTTCCGATCCCCAAAAACAAACAATTTTCACGAACGAAATACCTCGGCGTATTACAAACTCAACGTGCCGACGATTCCACAGGGTAAAAAATTCCATGTTCTCGCGTTGATACGTCCAATGGTGATTGAAAAGCTTCGACAAAACAAAGAGACGCATTGTCTCCCCGGTCTTCGACGCGAGGCGGTGCAATTTTCGCAAAAACAACGCGGAAAGTCCGCGAGAGGCACTCGCCGCCTCGAAAAAAACGGCATCAAACCGTTCGATTTTTACCTTAAAAACACAGAAACGCGCTTCGGCCCCGACAAAATGCACTTTCGCACTGCAACGAATAATGGCATGCGGGAAAAGTCGAGGCCCAAATGAAATTCAATGGAACGGTACCGATTGCCAACATTTGAATATCCGTCCGTCAAACGCAGATTTGTATGTGCGCGATCAATTTATACAAGTATGGATTTTTCTCGACGAATCGTCCGTGTCGATTATCAAAATAAAATAATATACTACGTCGTTTTTGCGAATATTCTTTTTGCGGTGATCGATGGTAGAATGGCTGATAAAATTCGTCGGTAAAAGTGTTATAATGGATCCTGTTTTCCTTTTCTATAGATATCTCCTCGGTTTCATCGATAATTTAGAATTCGCGTACTTTCCATCCCTCTGATCTTATGTACATTGAATCCAGTGAATTGTAGAGCGAAAATCATAGCTTTTACAATGAAAAATAAACGCAGATGTTCACAGATTTTTATTAGAAAAAAAGACAAAGAGAAATGAAGGGAGAGGGAGAAAAAGAACGAGACAAAACCGATTGTACTATCGACGAATATCCCGCGGTCAGCGAATGGGAATTTTCGCAATCATTTCTCCATGACCCAAGGGCTACACCCACACGTTTGCTCATTTTCGTCGCATCGTTCAGATTCCATTTGATGTATAATGAAATCCCGCAAAAATCCTCGCACCTGTTAAACGAAACTCGTCAGCTTTTTCTTTCGACGACCTCTAATCCGTGCCAATCCGAGCGCGATAAATTCAAAGAGCAATGCCTGCTAAAACCGACATCGATCCTATTTGCACGAATAGAGATATCGTTCCAATTGCCGCCGTTTCTCGTTGGAAATTGCACGGATGCGAAAATATGAACGGCAAGTAACGCTATACTCAGCCTGCTGGAAATTCAGAACTATCGTTCGTCCATCATTTTGCACGGACAATGATATATGCTCGTATTTTGAGCCGGTTATCGTGTGTCAGATTAGGATGGAATTATCTGAGCTTCTGATGTACCTATGCTACGCAAATGTTGGAGCTTTCTATTAATTCTGGGAAGCAACAGCCTAACGAGCGTTTCTCGAGTCGATCGTAATTCAATAATGATCGTAGATCAGGCAATTTGCATTTTCAAGGAAGATTGATATTCAAGAGGGAGCGCAAAATTGCCTTATAGTTAATTTCATTTACCAGTGGAAAAATCAATGACAATTATCTGCATCCAGATTGATATTTCATTAACGCGATCTAGTGTTAAGAAAATGTTGATAGAACTAATATTCGCGAGCAAATCGGTGCACTTGAACGACTAGAAGGTGTCGTTGAGTAGTTCGGTCACGATTTGCAAATCTCATTTGCCGGATGGAAATCCCCGTCTCGGCCTCTGCGAAATTAATTTACATTTATCCCCCGATTAGAGCGTTGATTAAAATCGGGCTTAGCGGATCTTGCGTGGCATACATTCCTTTGAATCGCACGGTTGTATCCTCATCTAGGATTCTGTGAATCTTTTCACTGCGAGGTAACACGGATTTTGTCATTTTAGCCAACTTTCTTGTATCGATCGAAAAGGAACATGTCTTTATCAATTTTAACTTAAAATAGAATTTTTGGTGGGAAAATGTTGACGTGGATAAATCACTTATAGCTGTATAGTTAAATAACAATTAAAATTAAAGTAGATCAAATAGAAAATACAAAATTAACGTTAAAGAGTTGAAGTAGACAATAATAAAAAAGGGAGTAACTTTTTACAAAGTTACAGGGCGATTTCCTCAAACGTGAAAAAGGGCGCGAACTTGAAATTTGAAATGCTTGTTCCACTGCACCGGTCGAGTGTCATAGAAAGACTCTGAAAGGCGAAACCGAAGTACAGCTTTAGAACTGCTAAAAG